>CM061554.1:54514874-57014874 GCA_030864225.1 Capsicum baccatum var. pendulum | reverse complement strand
TCCCCTGTTCCTATAGATTTCTTGATTCGGGAGCACTAGCTGATAAAGGTGCTGTCATAGATGAATGATCCTTAAACTGAGGTCGGTTCCCTCCATGGGATCTAGTTTGGCCATGCTCAAATTGCTTTGACCTAGCTATCTTATTTCCCCTTACTCTATCTCTCTCCCTTATCTTATCTACCTCAATCCATTAAGTATGCTTCATCATCGTGGATAGATCCATATCCCTACTGAGCATAGCAGTCCTACACTATTTCAACACCAAACCAAACACACCGGTCATGAACTTATTCATACTGGATCAAGTGTCAGCTACCAAGTCAAGAGCATACTTGGCTAACTGGTTAAACTTGAGGTAGTACACCTTAACAGTCATAGAGCCTTGCCTCAGGTTCATAAACTTCTCTATCTTATCTTCCCTCATCTCAAGTGGGAAGAACTTATCCAAGAATGCATCTTGGAACACCTGCCAAGTCATAGGAGCAGCATCCTCTCCCCTACTCTTCCTCCATGCCACAACCCAGTCATAAGAAATGTTTTTCAAATAATAAGAGGCTAGTTCCACACTCTCCACTTCTATCACATACATAAAAAGGGTGATCTTCTTCACCTCATCAAGATACAACTGTAGGTCCTTGATGATAGGCGTATTTACACGCCTAAAGCACCTTCATGTACCCATATTTTAGCTAAGTTTTGAGGACAAAAAATATAATTCATGCACTTTTAGTCCTTTTTCCTGTAAGTGAGCTAAAAAATGTGATTAGTAAGTTTTTAGGTATAAATGATGAAGATTTCAGCATTTTAAGGATAACTTGACAACAAAGGAAGCTTCACGAAAGAAGGAAACCAAAGCTTGGACGCCTAGGGACCAGAAGTGACGCATGGAGAACCTGTCCCGGGCAAAAACAGCATTTCAGAAGACTTTGGGGATCAACAGTAACTTATTAGGATTAGGATAATGATGCAGTAATTTATTAGGATTAGGATAAGTACGCAGTAGCCTAGTAGGAATAGGATATGGGTATTATAAATACCCTCTTTTGCTGAAGCTTTTATTCATTCTCATAATTTGGATTATTCTCATTATTCTCATCATTCACACTCTAATTCATTCATCTATAACTCTAAACAATTTGCTTTCAATTAACTCTTATTTACTTTCTCTTCATCTATTCGACTTAAAATTTCTACAACAAGAGAACCGCTATCTGCAAGGTCTTCACGCCACAAAGCCCTACCAACATATACTACATGTGAGATCCTTATGTTGGTATGATGATAATGACTATTGTGATTTCCATTCCACCCATGAGTAGCTAAACTTCTCGGTTGGGGTTATGGAAGCCTTATGAGATACTATCTATTGCTATGAGTTTGTGAATTAGTGACACGTATGCTGCTTATATCATTATTCTCTTCATCTTAATTTAAATTCTTGTGGTTGCAAACATATAGAATACGCCAGTATAGCATTAACTTGTTCGAAAGAAAAGTTATATGTCTGGAAAAGAGATAATGCCAAGGTAATAGGGCACCTACCCCTGTTAAAAAGTTAGTGTCGTAACTGGATTAACCTCTTGGAGAATTTGTACCATTAGCTACGCTTTAAGCTCGAAAGAGTTAAAGTGAAATAATCCTTGATGGTCGAAAGACGCCTGGATTTACCATAGAATACAATTCTCTATAAGCACATGCATGTCTGAATTCCGCATAACTCATAGTCAATAGATACCTACAACTCAAAAGGTGGACATAACCCCAGCTCTCAATTCTCATTGGTTAAACATCTTACTAAACATTCTTTCTTTTTACTTTGCTATTTTCCGTTTATCACTTTGTTACATTATTGCACACTACAATCCCCCCTTTTTACGAAACTTTCACCAAAAGTCTAATAATCTTCGCTTACTTAGTGACCAAGTATTCTCTGTGGGATTCAACACCCAACCCAGTTGGGTTCTATATTTGACAACGACCGCTTACACTCTAATGAGAGCTGTAGTTTGAGCGTAATCAAATTTTGGCGCCGTTGCCGGGGAATACGGTTGTCAACTAAGTTTGTGATAATTACGAGACCCTTTGGTCAAAGATTCTCGTATTTTACTTTTAGTTGTTGTTTTTGTTTTCTACAGTTTTTTTTATCCAATGCATGCCCCATACTCGAAGTGCTGGTCAACCATTATTACCTTTCAATCCTGAACCACATCGTATTGGCAGAATGGAGGCTCAACAGGAAATTGAAAGAAGGGTTGCTCAACAGGAACAGGCTAGACTAGCTGCTCTGGCCACCGCTTAAGTGCATCAACAGAATATTGATAATCCTGGGCGAGCAACAAATCCTGACGATGAGGATCTAGGTGATGATGAGTTACTAAACACTAGGCGTGATGCTGAGATGGCGTGGCATACCAGAGATTCTGAGGTATCAAGCCCCACTTTTTCTATAGGCATGACTGCAGAACAAAGGAGAAGAGAAGAAGAACGTGATCAATATTTGGCGCACATGAAAACATAAGTGGATCTTCTTACAAAGCATCTACTACCAGGGAAGACCGAAAAAGTCAAAGCAGTTGCGTCAAAAGGAAGAGAGGAATCCGATTCTGAGGAAGAAGCCAACTACGTGAACAATCAGGGGGGTTTCCGAGGCAATGCCCAAGGAAACCAAGGTCGGAACTATTATGATAATTCTGGAAACAAGGACCGGGATCAAGGTAGTTGGAAGAACAAGACTGATAGGAGTGGCGTGTATATCTCCTGGACGACAAGAGGCCACTACATCTGGTTCGGGAAATATGTCAATGAAAGATATGATGGCTAAGCTGTTGAAAGGAGTGGAAGCAACCAGCACGGGAGTAACTGAGGTAATAAATGACTTGGCCTCAATGAAGCAATTGGTTGACTCACATTCCACTTCAATAAGAAAGCCAGAACAGCAATTGAGTCAAATTTCAGCCACATTAAATCAAAGAAAAGCTGGCACCCTACCGAGAGACACAGTGCAAGACCCAAGAAACGATAGAACATGCATGGCTGTTACTACCAGAAGTGGTAAGGTGCTGGAAAATTCATCCCAAAGCAAGCCAGTGGCTGAAGATATCGTAGGTAATACAGAAGAAGATGACGCCGTCGAAACTGATAAAGACGTTCATGACGTCTGTCCTCGACGTCCACAGCCTGAAAAGATCTCCGAACCTAAGCATGATGAAAAAAAAGTCGTGGAGAAAAACATTCCCCTTCCACCACCTCCTTTTTCACAAAGATTAAAGAAGAGAGTTGATAATACCAAGTTCAATAAATTCATGTCAATGTTAAAACAGCTGACCATTAATGTTGCCTTGGTTGAGACACTAGAACAAATGCCAGGCTACGCAAAATTTATGAAGGATCTTTTAACAAAGAAGCGAGCAGCAAGTGGTGAGTTGACAGATGTTGTTCATCATTGTAGTGCAATTGCTACCAGATCACTAGTTCAGAAGAAGGCTGACCAGGAGCCTTTAATATTCCTTGCATTGTCGGATCTTTGAATTTTGCCAAGGCATTATGCGATTTAGGATCCAGCATCAACTTAATGCCATTATCCATTTACAAAAAGTTGGGGTTGGGGGATCCTACTCCGACCAATATGAGGCTTGTGATGGCTGATAGGTCGGTAAAATGACCTGTTGGTATTTTATGTGATGTATTGGTGAAGGTTTCTTCATTCATCTTTCCGGTGGACTTCGTTATTTTGGATTGTGAGGTAGACTCTGAAGTTCCCATAATCTTGCGGTGCCCTTTCCTTGCAAAAAGAAGTGTGCTTATTGATTTAAGAGCTAATAAGCTTCTATTCCGGATGAATGACGAAGTAGTACACTTTGATGTATGTAAATCAATAAAGCAACCCAAAGATCTGAACGTGTTCTCGGTAGCTGATGTTTATATTGATGATGAGAAAGAATTATCCATAGAGGAGCAGATTGTTGATAACCCATTGGCAGTTGTGCTTATGAATGTTGAGCATAAGGATGCTGAAAATTATGAAGAAACTATTTGTGCTCTAATAGGATTAGGGTCATATCCCCATGCTCCCAAGAAGATGGACCTTGATCTCAAATACTGACCAACACCACCAGCTAAACCATCTATTGAGGAACCACCCACGTTAGAATTAAAGGAGCTGCCTAGTCATCTAAAGTATGAATTCTTAGGAAGCAGTAACACACTTCCGATTATTGTGGCGGCAGATTTGGGTGAGCAGCAAGTTGCATCTCTCATCACGGTTCTATGAAAGTACATGAGAGCCATCGGTTGGACCATCGCTGATATCATTGGTATTCCGCCTGGGATTTGTACACACAAGATTCAGCTTGAAGAAAATTGCTTACCCACTATTGAGCATTAAAGGAGTCTGAATCCACCTATGCAAGCGGTGGTGAAGAAAGAAGTTATTAAATGGTTAGATGCAGGGGTTGTATATCCAATCTCCAACAGTAAATAGGTAAGCTCGGTACAATGTGTACCAAAGAAAGGTGGCATGACGGTAGTTGCGAATGAAAAAAATGAGTTAATTCCACTTAGACCTGTCACAGGGTGGAGAGTATGCATGGACTACCACAAGCTGAATTCGTGGACCCTTAAAGATCACTTTCCAATGCCTTTTATTGACCAAATGCTTGATCGATTAGCAGGGAAAGGATGGTTTTGTTTCTTAGACGGTTATTCCGGCTATAATCAGATATGTATCGCCCCCGAAGATCAAGAGAAGACAATGTTTACATGCCCCTATGATACGTTTGCCTTCAAACGTATGCCATTTGGGCTATGTAACACACCCGCCACTTTTCAGCGTTGTATGATGTCCATTTTTTCTGATATGGTGGAAGACACGCTGGAGGTATTCATGGACGATTTTTCAGTTGTGGGTGAGTCGTTTGAATCGTGCTAGACAAATATAAGTATGGCGTTGCAGAGTGTTGAATTCAACCTAGTGCTGAATTGGGAGAAGTGACACTTTATGGTGAAAGAAGGTATTGTTCTTGGGCATAAAATCTCCAAAAGAGGAATTGAGGTGGATTGAGCTAAAATCAAAGTTATCGAGAAACTACCACCCCCAATTTCGGTCAAAGGAGTTCGTAGTTTCCTCGATCATGCAGGTTTCTACCGAAGGTTTATCAAAGACTTCTCCAAAATTGCTAGTCCATTATGCAAACCTTTGGAGAAAGATGCAAAGTTTGACTTCAATGAAGATTCTGTGAAGGCATTTGAATGCCTCAAAGAAACGCTAATTGAAGCTCCTATCATGGTAGCATCAGATTGGTCTTTACTGTTTAAAGTCATGTGTAATGCTAGTGGGGTAGCTTTGGGTGCTGTACTTGTCCAGAGAAGAGAAAAGTTATTCCATCCAATCTACTATGCGAGTAAGGTCATGAACGAAGCCCAGAAAAACTATACTGTCACAGAACAAGAGCTTCTAGCAGTTGTGTATGCCTTCAAAAAGTTCTGTGCTTATTTGTTGGGAACCAAGGTGATAGTTCATACAGACCATGCATCCCTTAGATATCTGATGACAAAGAAAGATGTAAAACCAAGGCTAATTCGATGGGTATTATTGCTGCAAGAATTTGATTTCGAGGTAAAAGATAGAAGAGGTTGTGAAAACCAAGTGGCTGATCATCTATCTAGACTCGAGAAGGAGCATATAGCACAGCAAGATCTTGAGATTGACGATACCTTCCATGATGAAGAGATTTTAGCCACAATGATGGAGGAGTTACCATGGTATGTAGATTTTGCAAACTTCGTGGTGAGTAATGTGATACCTACGTATCTATCATTTCATCAAAACAGGAAGTTCATGCATGACGTGAGACACTATTTCTGGGATGAGCCATATTTGTTTAGACGATGCGCGGATGGTGTTATCAGGCGATGCATATCCTATGTTGAGGTGCCGAATATATTGGAAGCATGTCACACTTCCCAAGTTGGGGGACATCACGCAGGTAATCGGACAGCAAGGAAGGTATTGCAAAGTGGCTATTATTGGCCTTCGATATTTAAAGATACCTACGACTTTGTGAGAAGATGCGACCAATGTCAGAGACAAGGTGCGATTTCGAAACACCATGAGATGCCCATGTCGAAAATCCTTGAAGTAGAGCTCTTTGATGTCTGGGTATCGATTTTATGGGTCCATTCATGAATTCGTTTGGAATGAAATATATCCTAGTTGTTGTAGATTATGTTTCAAAATGGGTTGAAGCAGTAGCATTGGCTGATAATGAAGGAAAACGTGTTGTTGCATTCTTGAAGAAAAACATCTTCTCTTGTTTTGGGGTACCACATACTATCATAAGCGAGGGAGGATCTCACTTTTGCAACAAACTGTTCAAATCCGTGTTGGGAAAATATGGTGTCAAGCAATATAAGGTAGCCACACCTTATCACCAACAAACTAGTGGACAAGTAGAGGTTTCCAATCAAGAGATCAAGCAAATCCTTGATAAGACTGTAAACGCGAATAGGAAAGATTGGTCTCGGAAGCTGGACGATGCACTATGGGCTTATAGGACTGCATTCAAAATGCCAATTGGCATGTCCCCGTACCAACTAGTTTATGGGAAAGCTTGTCATTTACCCATTGAGCTCGAGCACAAAGCATTGTGGGCGTTGAAGCAACTAAATTTGAATTGGGATGATGCCATGAACTTGAGGTTGGAGCAGCTGAATGAGATGGATGAATTCCGTCTACATGCATATGAAAGATCAGACCTCTACAAGGAGCGGATGAAAAAGTATCATGATCAGCGGATTGTTCAACGAAACTTTAAAAAGGGTGATATGGTACTTCTTTTCAATTCCAGACTGAAGCTATTCCTAGGTAAGTTAAGGTCCAAATGGTCTGGTCCGTACAAGATTAGCCAAGTCTACTCGTCTGGAGTAGTTGAGCTAAAAGACAATAATGGTGTTGTCTTTAAGGTGAATGGACAAAGAGTAAAACCATATATCGCCCCCCTTGACTCGATGAACTATATGTCCACCATCTATCTCGACGAAGTCTAAGTACTCAAGGTAACTATGTCGTGCCGCAACAATAAATCAAGCGCTAGATGGGAGGCAACCCATCGTGTTTTTTTTCGTTTCCTTTGCATTTGTTTTTACTAAATAAAAATCCAAAAAGAAGAGTCGAGCCATGACCGAAACTAAGGCGCTTGATGGGAGGCAACCCATCGTTCTAATCATTTTTGTTGTTTTTAAGTGAATGTAGGTTCAAGAGGTGTAAAGGAGGAGATTAGTTTCAAATTTTGATTTGGAAGTATTGCATGCTGAAGGTGGTAAGTTAGGAATGTAGAAGCAAAAGGCTATGGGTGAGGCATTGCTTATGAAAATATAGGCAAAGAACAAGGCAAGGCCTATGTAAATCTAGGCCACGAACAAGGCAAGGCCTATGCTATGGCCTAAGCTCTCGGATTCTAGAGTGTCATAGCATAGACGCCGCCTATGCTCAACAATGCCATAGCATAGGCGCCGCCTATGCAAAAGCCTTTTGTCTCGGAATCTCATATGTCATGGCATAGGCGCCGCCTATGCCTAACAATGCCATAGCATAGGCGCCGCCTATGCTCAACAATGCTTTGCAAAAGGCACCACCTATGCCAAGCATAGGCAAAGCATTAGGCGCCGTCTATGGTCACTTTTGGTCTCCAAATCCAATTCCAAATGGGTCAAAACCCGACCCAAGCTTGTCCTATAAATAGAACCATAGTCTTAAATCAAAAACACATTGCAATTCACCCTAAAGCGCTGCCTACCTCTCCAAATTCTCCCAAAAATTTTCCCTTTGCTCTTTTATTTTGCAAGAACATCTTCCAAGGCCATCAACCAAGTAAGTACTTCTTTGTTCTTCTTTTATGTTCCGTAAGTACTACACTACTACGTCTATAATGAATTGTTTAATCTTGAAGTAGTAGTGGTGATTTGAATATGGTTGAGTTGTTGTGGTGAAACTAAGTGAGTGAAAGAATACGTAAGGATGCTCTTGACTTGTTTCCAACTTGTATTTGATTTTGATACACTGTCATACTTTTGCGGAATTGACATAGTCTAGAACATTGCATAACCTTGTAACTTGAAAACTTTCTTGAATGACTTGTTTATTGAGGTGAAAATCAAGGTTAACTACAATCATAAGATGTTGTGATAAATTGATACAATATCTATGTAGTAGTTGTATTCAAAGTGATGCATTAGTACAAAACATGAAATCATTACCAAGATTACATGATCTAGAATTGAGAAAGGATAGATAAAATGATACGAAAAGTATGACTGCACTGATTATATTGTTGGAACATAACACCTAAACGTATATCGATGAAATCTGAGTAATCAACATCGGTCACTTCACTAGTTCGTACAAACAAACTAAGTGTCGGGTGGTGCCACTACTGCTTGTTTATTGATTGTATCCACCGAGATGAAGCTAACATGACTATTATTTTAATCTCAGGTACAATGGCACCAAAACCAAGACAAGGGAAAAAAAAAGCAACCACTTCACAAAAAGGCCAAAAAAGGGGACGAAAAGAGCAAGGAGAATCCTCATCGCTGCAAATACCTCGCCGCATATTTGGAATTAAATGGGTCCTCGAGCAGGAAGGAAAGGAGTGGTACAGGAACAATAAAGAGAAAAAATATGTTCATGTGGAGTTGATACACAAGGAAAGCCTAGCAAAGAAAGAACCCGTATGTTGGCTAAGATAATGGCGTTACATCTTGATTTCATCTTCCACGATATGGGAGAGTGCAATCTTGATTTAACACGTGAATTCTATGCCAACTGGTCACCGAAAACTACAGGGAGTGAAGTAAAGATTCGGGGCCAAGTTCTACAACTAAATGCGGAGTTCTTCAACTCTTTTCTGGGATTGCCATCTATTGATCCATCACCACTCAAAGAGCTGTATAAAAGACCTCCGTATAGGTAAATTAGACACACATTGTGTGGAACAATATCTATGGCACGATGGAGCAGACACAAGGACACCGGTCGGCACAACACCTTCCCATATGCTTCCTTGAATAGAGAAGCTCGGATATGGATGCGAATAGTCAACTCTTGTCTGATTCCAGGGACCCAGTACATGAAGATTACATGAGATAGAGTGTTCTTGGTGTACGCGTTGATGACGAATGTTCCTATCAACATTGGGGCAATTATTCGATCTACAATGCGAAAGGTCAGGCTACACAAGAGGTCCCACTACAACTTTGGCAATCTGTTGACCGCAATATTGAGGAAGAAGGACATCGAAGAGGAATCGGCTGATCATAAACTTCCACACAACCAAAAGAGGGTTGACCTCACAAAGGTTAAAGATGCTGAAACCACTCATGGCGTCAACCTTACCACTGCGGAAAGGCATGCTCGGGATGAGAGTTTCTTTCGCCATCTTTATGGTATGACTCGGTTTACCATGATGAGCAGAGGACGTGTTCCAACTGCTGGAGAGCTCCAACAGCTGGATTATGACTACCCAATGAATGAGCATGCAAGGCAAATATGTGGAGTAGGTGTGTACTTTGAGGAACCTCTTGAAGACGATGTGCCAACCGATGATGATCGTCGAATGCCAGACTCCGACGTGGAGGAGAACTATGATGTCGACGACTCTGATGATGATTCCGACGAAGGGGGTATGACCCCAGACATAGAGGAGGAGTCCGACTAACCAGGTTCTTCTTATTTATTTTCCACTGAGGGCAGTGTGTCCCGTCTAAGTGTGGGGTGCTGGTATTTGCATGCTAACCTTCTTTATCTGCATTTGCATTCATTTAGGTTTGTTTGTTTTGGTTTTTTTAGTAGTTAAATTTTTTTAAAAAAAAATTTAAACTTTGCATGAAATTGTTCTGATAGGCAGCATGGTATTACAACAAGAGTCTGTGATAAAATCATTACTATTGAGATGTTTAAGCTCTAATAGTGACTCATTATGTGATAATTGTGTGGTTCAATTCCTTCATCTGTTGGTTCAAGAGTCTATACTGCTTCCAATAAAGTCGACCATGTGCCTTGTGTATGTGAGATGATAGTATATTCTATGTTTGTGGCTGATGCTAAAACTTGCCTGGTATGTATGTAAAGCGAAATAAAGAGTGTGAGTTTAGGAGATGATTTAGGCATTTCTTTGGCAACCTATGATTGTTTAACTTCATTTTATCTACCCATGGACATCATCCTAGATAACCCCCTTTGAGCCTTTAGCCTATTTCCTTTGACAGCCTCATATGTAAGCCCAATCCATTTTTTTCAAGACCATAATTTGATCCAAAGTCCTAAGTGCTTTAAATTGTAAAGTAATGTGACAAAATAAGAGGAAATTGGGTGAGAATAGCGCCTTAGAATGTATTGGTGCTTGAATTTGTTATGAAAAATAATTGCTATCATAAGAGGTGTGTTATGAAAAGGAAAAGGAAAAGAAAAATAAAAAGTTAATTCTGTTCAAAATTGAAAAACAAAAGAGGTGAGAAAGGGTGGTAGATTAAAAGAAAGTAGAAAGGTTGTTTGAAAGAAAGCATAAATGGCATAATGTGATGTATTAAAGCGCTTAGGAACATAGTCATTATTTCTGGCCAAAATAGTCCTACCTGTCCCATACCCTACATTACAACCTGTAAAGACCTATTTGATCCTAAGCTTAGCATTCTGATATTTAGTGGAGCATTACACTAAGGGCAAGCCTATGGTCATCAGTTGCAACATACGAATTCTTTGTGAGAGTGAGAGCAAGGATAATCTTATACCCATGTTCGAAATATATACAATACTTGTGAGTGATTATGGGTTATATTTTGTGAGACACACATGGTTGATGAGTTTTGGGTGGTTGTGTATGATTCTCTGTGCCTTAACTTTTGAATACGAATTAACCATCATCACGAGTCTATATTAGAGGTTGAATTGTTTCTAGAAGTGATCAAAAAACTACTCTTTGTTGATAATTGTCGTGCCTGTCTTGATGAATATTTTGTGTTGTTACTGTGAAACCCTAAGTGGATGTTTAGAAGGACATGATATTTTGTTCGTGGACGAACAAAGCTTTAAGTGTGGGGTGTTGATGATAGGCGTATTACATGCCTAAAGCACCTTAATGTACCCATATTTTAGCTAAGTTTTGAGGACAAAATATATAATTCATGCACTTTTAGTCCTTTTTCCTGTAAGTGAGCTAACAAATGTGATTAGTAAGTTTTCAGGTATAAATGATGAAGATTTCAGCATTTTAAGGATAACTTGACGACAAAGGAATCTTCACGAAAGAAGAAAAGCAAAGCTTGGATGCCTAGGGACCAAAAGTGACGCATGGAGAACCTGTCCCGGGCAAAAACAGCATTTCAGAAGACTTTGGGGATCAGCAGTAACTTATTAGGATTAGGATAATAATGCAGTAATTTATTAGGATTAGGATAAGTACGCAGTAGCCTAGTAGGAATAGGATATGGGTATTATAAATACCCTATTTTGCTGAAGCTTTTATTCATTCTCATAATTTGGATTATTCTCATCATTCACACTCTAATTCATTCATCTATAACTCTAAACAATTTGCTTTCAATTAACACTTATTTACTTTCTCTTCACCTATTCGACTTAAAATTTCTACAACAAGAGAACCGCTACTTGTAAGGTCTTCACGCCACAAAGCCCTACCAACATATACTACACGTGAGATCCTTATATTGGTATGATGATAATGACTATTGTGATTTCCATTGCACCCATGAGTAGTTAAACTTCTCGGTTGGGGTTATGGAAGCCTTATGAGATACTATCTATTGCTATGAGTTTGTGAATTAGTGACACGTATGCTACTTATATCATTATTCTCTTCATCTTAATTTAAATTCTTGTGGTTGCAAACATATAGAATACGCCAGTATAGCATTAACTTGTTCGAAAGAAAAGTTATATGTCTGAAAAAGAGATAATGTCAAGGTAATAGGTCACCAACCCCTGTTAAAAAGTTAGTGCCGTAATTGGATTAACCTCTTGGAGTAATTGTACCATTAGATACGCTTTAAGCTCGAAAGAGTTAAAGTGAAATAATCCTTGATGGTCGAAAGACGCCTAGATTTACCATAGAATACAATTCTTTATAAGCACATGCATGTCTGAATTCCGCATAACTCATAGTCAATAGATACGTACAACTCAAAAGGTGGACATAACCCCAGCTCTCAATTCTCATTGGTTAAACATCTTACTAAACATTCTTTCTTTTTACTTTGCTATTTTCCGTTTTTCACTTTGTAACATTATTGCACACAAGAATCCCCCCTTTTTACGAAACTTTCACCAAAAGTCTAATAATCTTCGCTTACTTAGTGACCAAGTATTCTCTGTGGGATTCGACACCCATCCCAGTTGGGTTCTATATTTGACAACGTCCGCTTACACTCTTATAAGAGCTGTAGTTTGAGCGTTATCAGTCCTCTCCTGCCTTCGACACATAGAACTCTGGTGGATTCATCCTCAAAAAATCTCGAATCCTGGCTATATCTAAATCACCTCCTTGCTAATATAGAATGATAGTCTAAAAATTAGCAGTAACTGCCTGGGCTAATGCCTAAAAAGCTGTTCGAAACTCAATGGGAGATACATTCTCATTCAGGGGATCAGCAGGTTGAGGTTGCGGGTTATCATTCCTACGAGCATTATCTCTTTAGGGTGGCATTTTCTGTGATAAAAGAGCACAAATTAATAGCAAAGAGAGAGAACTGTAAGCACGACGGAGTGTGAAAGAAAGAGGTGACACTTTTTTTTTCTAAAACATCTTATAGCCTCTTGCTCATAGATGTGGTGTGCTACACGCTGATGATCAAGACTCTATGTAACGTGGCTTGTCAGACTCCCTAGGACACCTTAAACCATAGGCTATGATATCGAGTTTGTAACACCCAAAAATCTCATTACGAGATGTCACAAGGTGCTTAAGGCTATAAGTAGCCCTAATCTAACCCATTGAGCATGTTACTACTACTAACACTTACTTTTATGATAGATAAAGCAAAACAATGGCATATTCATAACATATCACAACTGAAATAACAAAAGAATACTATCTGAATAGCAACATGCTGAAAAGTCCAAAACACCACTGATAGTCTAGTCAGACAAAGCCTCTACTACTCAAGAACTAGAGAGCCATTGGAACAGATCCCCAACTAACTCATACTCAACTGAAAATAAATAACCCAACTACTATGAAGATTGAAATTAGGGAAAATAGGTCCTCAAACCATGAGGACTCACCAACAATGGAGGTGTAGATCAAGGTACTCTGAGATCACTGACTTTTCTAAGATTGAGCACCTGAACCTACATTATGAGACAATATAGCACACAGACGTATATGTGGATTAGTACTTTGAGGATGTACTGAGTATATGGGGGTGTATATGATACTTAAAATAATAATATCATCAATCTTTACAGAAATCATGCATGCTAATATAACTGACTCACATAGCTCGAATAATCTCAAAATGCATATCTCGTAAATTATGAATAATGGAACACATAGTATAAATGGCATCTCAAGGAACATACCTTTCTTTAAAAACTGATTACTTACTCTTACTAATAGGGAAAACTACTTTCTTCTTGGGAAAATTTTATTTTAAGAAACTACTCTGGAAAACCTTGCTATTAGGGAGGTTCTCTTAACCGATATACACCATGCGAGCTACATGGAGACCAACGTATTGTCCACCTAAGGAAGAAACCTCATGTTGGGGAGAGGCGTCATACTCTTTCTAGGGATTATAACCTCAACTTAGTGATCACTATCTCGACCTTAGGCCTATACATCTCAATCCTATGGTGGCACATAGTTCTGGGGTACGAAACCGTAGTAACTTATCCAACTCGATGCTAAATACTACTCCCTTTCGTTATCTACGATCATCTCATGAAAATCCACTTTAAAATAATATCGTAGTTCATAAAGAACCCAACTATAAAATCTGTAATCTTATTTAGAAAAGTGGATTTCAAAGCTAATATGACCGTTAAGGTCAAAACTTTCTCAATAATCTCAAAATACTCAAATTATTGGTAATTATAACACAAAAGTTCTTAAAATTACAATCTCAAATAGGTCTTAATGACCCATATATCAATCTCACATTAAGACGTATCAAAATTCATACTCGATATCATAAAGATTCATAAATCATATAAAAATCTGGAAATTTTCAGCAACATGTATTATAATCTCAATATAGTCATGTACTTTAATTTCTAAAACATTGAAACCATCATAATCTCAAGAATTACAACATAGGGTATAACCATACTTTAGCTTCATAAGAAAACATGTAAAACCATATATCTTTGTAATTAAAACAACTTTTAGGCATAAGGACAAAAGGAGTGTCCTTGTTCAAACCCCACATACCTTAGATTAGGACTTGTAGATGAACAAGCTTGCTTGAGACTCTTTTTTGTAATCTTGAGTAAGGGTTCTTAAAACTTTTGACATGGGAACTTTGAATATTAACTCAATTTGTAGAAACTATGGTGGAATCTTAAGGTTCTTTGAGAAAGATTTGGATTTGCTCTTGAGGGTTAATCTTAAGAGAAAACCCTAGTTCTTGATGCTTTGGATTATTCTGCAGTTCTATGCTTCATTTTGATATATCTAGGTGTTAAAAAGGGTGAAAAAACACCAAAAATGACTTTAAAATGCTAAAAGGGATCTGTGATGGTCCATCGCTGGGTCGACGGTCCGTCGGACTGACCGTCGCACTTGGACCCAAATAGGGTATCACTACCTTAGTAGCGACTGCTTGGGTGACGATCTATCGTAAGCTCGATGGTCCGTCGGCTTGACCGTCGCACTTGGCCAATGGATGGGTTTACTTTCTTAGTTGTGACGGCTCTAACAATGGTTCGTCGCAAGCTCGATGGTCCGTTAAGTACCTGAAAGTAAAATACTAGATTGAAATTGATGATTCCTTTTCAGAGGAGAATGTATTGGCTGCAGTGCTCAAAAAAATACCTTGGTATGCTGACTTCGCGAACTACGTGGTAAGTAAAGTAATGCCAAAGAATCTTTCCTTTCATCAAAGGAAAAAGTTTCTCCATAATGTGAAACACTATTTTTGGGATGAGCCATATCTTTTTCGGCGGTGTGCGGATGGAATTATTAGACGATCCATTCGTGAAGTGGAGATATTAAGTGTAATGAAAGAGACTCATGCTTCCCCAGTTGGAGGTCACTATGCTGGCGATCGTACTCCTAGAAAAGTGCTTCAAAGCGGTTATTATTGGGCCACCTTATTCAAGGACGCTTACAAGTTCATAAAGAGATGTGACTAATGTCAAAGGCAAGGGTCTATCTCAAAGTTCTATGAAATTCTAATATCCAAGATATTAGAGGTTTAACTGTTCGATGTCTAGGGCATTGACTTTATGGGGCCCTTCATGAGTTCATTTGGGATAAGATACATACTAGTTGTTGTTGACTATGTGTCAAAAATGGGTCGAGGCTGTGGCCCTGGTAGATAATGAAGGAAAGCGGGTTGTTGCATTTTTAAAGAGAAATATCTTCTCTTGCTTTGGGGTACCACGTACCATAATAAGTGATGGAGGATCGTACTTTTTCTACAAGATATTCAGAGCTGCCTTGGAAAAATACAGAGTCAAACAGCATAAGGTGGCCACTCCATACCACCCACAGACCAATGGGAAGATGGAGATCTCTAATTGGAAAATCAAATATATCCTTGGCAAGACTATAAATGCTAGCCAGAAGGATTGGTCTCGAAAGCTGGATGATGCATTATGGTCATATCGAACAGCTTTTAAGACACCCATTGGCATTTCGCCATACCAATTAGTTTATGGAAAGTCTTTTATTTGCCAATTGATCTAGAGCATAAAGCGTTGTGGGCACTGAAGTGTCTTAATCTGAATTGTAATTAGGCAGCAAATATGAGACTGGGCAGCTAAATGAGATGGATGAGTTCTATCTTGGAGCTTATGATCAGGATGATCTAAATAAGGAAAGAATAAATAAATACTACGATAGCAGTATTGAAAAGTGGGATTTCCAGAAAGGCGACTTGGTGCTTCTATTCAACTCCAGACTCAAATTGTTTCAGGTAAGCTCAAATCTAAATGGTCTGGCCCGTTCAAAATTAACCAAGTCTACTTGTTTGGAGTAGTGGAACTTGAAAACAAAGATGGAAGTGTCTTCAAGGTTAATGGGCAGTGTATGAAATTGTATATCGATCCAAAAGACTCAATGAAAATTATTGATAATATCTATCTCGATGAAGTCTGAGTAATCGACATAATTGCGTCGTGCCGCGATAATAAATCAGGCGCTAGTGGGAAGAAAACCATGTTGTGTTTTTGTATAGCATTAGTTGAAGCTATTTTGGTGTTTATTTTGATATTTTGTATAAGCTGAAGGGTTTATGTAGGTGTGGATGTCTGATAGTGCAGGAAAACAGATGCTGAAAAAGTTTGGGGGTGACCGACGGGTTACCCAACGGATCATCGATGACTTGATGAATCATCGAGGTAGCCGTCAAAGTAAATTACATAAACCAGGTTACTAGAAGAATCACAACGGGTTGATCGATGGACCATCGTAGGCTCGATGAACCATCGACTAAACTATCACCAATGTGCTTGTACCATAGGGGGTTGTGTTGCCAATATTTTTATCCTCTCATGTGTTATCTAGGAGAATCGGCATGGATAGGTTGTTTTTAAGTTGTTGCATTTTCATTTCTTGTCTAGGATTAACTGTAGGGTTGAAATTTCCTTCCTTAAGATATGTTCTGTTGGTAATGTTATTGCATGAAATAAAAGTTCCATTCTTGTTAGCACCTTGTTGTATATATATATATAAATGACACCTGAATGTGGCAAAATTGAATTTTTCATTTTTGTATAATTAATTTCTTTTACCAAGTGGTAAAGTGTTATGCAACTAGGTGTGACTCTAATAATGGCATTAGAAATTAGTAATGAAGTAATACATAGCCATGTGATCTGGATCCCAAGAATTAGTAGGATAGAAACTAACTCAGTGCCTATGTGGGTGAGTATTTGTGTAGTTCTAATATAAGTGTTACACCTAGAAATTGCCCGATTCATTAGATATTATCGTGTATTTTGACCCAATAATAAAGGATAGTAGGCCTCCTTGTGTTTTTAGTCCACTTAGAAAATGATTAACCCACAAAAAATATTGTGTTTCCTTTGTCAACCTTGTTAAGCTGTGTTAGTATTTTTCTGTCCAAATAAGTTTGATTCACTCTCTAGAAGGTATTAAGCACTTAGCTTTGGCCCTGGTCCAATTATGGACATTGTATACTTTAACTTAGGCAAAATGCCTAAGTTGAGGGTGGCTATTGCTGGATTGTTGGCAGCCTAGGAGGTTGAGTGGAAATTAATTTGAGGGGTAGCATCTGGCCCTGGTCTAGTTAGCAATCTAAATAGATATTGTGCACCTCAACTTTCTGCATCAGCATAAGTTGAGGGTGGTTGATTATCATCCTAAAAAAAACTGTGTTATGACAAGAGCGTCGATGAATAACTCCAAATGAATGAAAGGGTCTTTAGTTCTAATGAGTAGCTACAAAAAGGGGTAAAAGAGATTGAAGTCTTGTACTTTAAGTCACTTATCTAAATGAACAACCCTTACCGAGCCAAAACCCTCATTACAACCCTTATCAAGTCTTACTTGATCTTGGCAAGTCAATCATGAGAGAACATTAGATGACAAGGGCATGTTTATAGGTGTATACTGTGTTGGTAACTTCTTTTCTGAGGGTGAGAAGCTTTGTTTTCTCCACGATTTAACTGTGTGATGTGAGGTGAACTTCTTTGGAAGTGAGGGCATGTTGAGTTATATCTGTTCTATTTATTTCTTTGGGGTTTTGTATCTGTAGCTGCGAATATGTTGATTAGTACTTAATGTCAGTAGTATATCCATGTGCGCTGAGATAGCATAACCAAATGGTTAGTGGAATGATTGTTTGATTGTGTTGGTTTTACTGTAAAATATCTATCATGATGTTGTTCATATATGTATCCTGGTGTTGAGTTGATTGAGAAGAAGCAATTGCCTTAATTTGAGGGTGTTGAAGTTTCGTCTTTTGACGGAACATTTTAGGCCTTTTTCTTAGGATAATTGTGTGTTTTCAAGAAACCATTGTTGTATTTAACATGGTATTTAGTGTTTTCTGTATAAGAACTGAGAATGAAGAATAACATGGACAATCTGAGCAAAACAAAGGAAAGTGAGCAGCGACGGTTTATTTGACGGACCATCGATCTTGTGATAAACCATTGGTCTAAACCGTTGGCCTAAAGCAGAAGTCAAAGATTCTGGACATCCTATGACGGAACAGGTGATGGACTGTCGGCTATGCGACGAACCATTGGTCTGAACCGTCACCAAGATACAGAACGCACAATCACTGGAAGTACTGCAATGGTACAGGCGATAGGTCATCGACCTTGTGATGGACCGTTGATCTAATCGTCGCCCAGAAGTAGAGAATAGATTTACTGGAGACCGAGCGACGGTGCAGTCAATGGACGTCGGACCTGCGATGAACCATCACTTGACCCGTCGACCATAAAGTGGAAAATCTGTGTTTGAATTTTAAAACCTCAATTCTGGAATCATAGAAATACCAAGTATTAGGGTTTAGTCCATATCTTTTATCATTATTTTCATACTTTCTCCTCTATTGAGAACTATGTAACACTTTTCATAGAGGTTTGAATCAAGAGATTGAGATCTGATTATTAGTTTTTATATTTTCCATTGAAGATTGAGAAGAACAAG
This sequence comes from Capsicum baccatum var. pendulum, assembly GCA_030864225.1. Taxonomy (NCBI): domain Eukaryota; kingdom Viridiplantae; phylum Streptophyta; class Magnoliopsida; order Solanales; family Solanaceae; genus Capsicum; species Capsicum baccatum. The sequence continues at coordinate 56,996,017 of CM061554.1, read as the reverse complement.
ATTGTGGCTTTTGTAAAAGCCCTCTTGCAGCCATTTATGAGCATCAATATATATTTGATTTCTTATATGGAGATGAGTATCTAAACTCCCATAACTAGGGTTATGGGAGCCTTGATGTAGAGAACTATTTTGGGGTTGTGAATTGGTTTGATTTCTAATATGTATTGAAATTGCATGAATCTCTTTTCATTATAATGATATCTCTTGGTTGAAAACTTGAGAAGTGAGCCCATGAACCCCACTTGTCTGATAAGAAAGTGGATATTGGAAAAAGAAGTAATTCACATGAACTCCATAGGTTTACCCTTGGGGTTAACGGGTTGATGCCTTAACAGGATCAACCCTCGTGAGAGTGTTATTGAATAATGCATCAATCCTTTGATTTCGAGAGAAGTAAAGGGTGAAACACTCATTAGGTTAAGAAGCACGTGGGTAATTGTTAGAATTCAATAATTCTTCCAGTTGAATACATAAGTTAGAATTCGAACATAAACTCACAACCTTAATTGTTCGAACATCTTGGTGAAGATAATCCTAGTTAATCTATACTCATTGAAATTACATCTACATTAACTCTCAGTAGCTGGACTTTTCTGTGACATAAATACGAAAGAACACTGTTAATATTTCAAAATCCTATTTATTTTAGAACCTTAGATCAACAGTCTAATAATAGTCACGATACTTAGTGAACACGGTATTCCCTGTGGGATTCGACACCCAACCCAGTTTGGTTCTATATTTGACAGCGACCGCTTACTCTCTCATAAGAGAGGTGTAATTTGGGTGTATCAGTTATGATATAATCTTAGAGGATACAAGTGAGGATTTACAGCCTCGTCAAAAGAGGTCCTTAGAAGAAGGATGTGAAAAAGGAAAGAAAAAGGTGGAAAGAAGAGAAGGAGGAAAGCAAAGGATAATGCACAGACCTCTGAAGCACTAATTTTAGAGAGAGTATAGGTACCACCAGTAGTTAAAGTGGGGGATAAAAGTTTTGGAGCCACATATTATCCCCCTGCTATTGAGATTTTGAGTGCACTGGCTCCCACTGGTGCCCACAAAGCTGAGATTACCCCGGACACAAGTGAAGCCACTCGAGTAGTAGAGGATGGAGGGATCCCATATCGAACCGCCACTTATTAGAGTATGATGGTCATATAGTTCAAACCATCTATGCCCTTTATCTCATCTTTTATTTTGTAGTAATTTTGTGCTATGGGGACATTGCATGATTTCTAAGTTGCGGAAGGAGATATACCACATCCAAAGATTTTGGTTTCCATGTTTCTTTTCCCTTGACTATGCTATCATAGTTAGAACTAGAATTATTAGGTATTTTTATTTGATTTTTATGCATTTTTATGAATTATGTGTAACTTAGAGTAAACTTTGATAACCTACAGCAATTGAAATTAACAAAGCATCTGAACTTGTTGTTGAAAAGGATAGTAATAATACCCCTTCAAAAACAATTGTGCCTGTGTTGTGTGCTTACATGAATTGTAACCGTTATTAGGATCTCATCATGGCAATAGGATTATTAGTATAGTAAACTAGCCTAACTGGGTATGAACCAGACAGGTAGTAATTGAGAAAATAGCCCTCAGCTGAGAGTGTGTGAGGATGTACCAAGTTGGTCTGTGTGTGCAGTATAGAACTTCCTCGATTAGTCATGCTAATTTTACAAAACACAGTAGGAAAGGATCATGGGATATCATTGAAATAAGTCCACTAAAATCCTAAAAGCCTACAAAATGAACAAGATATCCCTTGAACCTAATTTTGAGCCTAATTAGACCTTTACTTTGAATTAGCCTATTCACTTTTTCTTTGATTATCATAATTAATACACATATGCATAGGAGCATCCTTTCTCTTCACAAATGAGATATGAGAACCCCAAGGAGATACACTAGATCTAATGAGCCTCTTACTCAATAAGTCCTGCAACTGCTCCTTCAATTCCTTCAACTCTGTCGAGGCCATCATATATGGAGGGATGGCAATGGGCTTGGTGCCCGGATCTATATCAGTAGCAAAATTAATATCACAATATAGAGGCATATAAGATAAATACATAGGAAACACATCCTAAACTCATTTACAACCCAAAATGAATCCATATGAGGCGGTGTGGTAACACTAGTATTTTAGACATTGAAATGGAAAAGATTTAATACCCATTGAATCGAAATTAAGCATACACTTCCACGCTAACCTTGGCATACTGGATATAGCTAAGGACACGGTCTTAGCATAAAAGTTAAAATAGCATGATAAGGAGATAATTAATACATAACTAATATACTATCAAAATCAATCATACATAATACAATGAAGTCTACCCAAGACTCACGACCCACAAAGGTAACAGCTCAAGTTTGGTACAACCAATCCACTTCTAAAGAATTTTATATGGGGTAGAAACATGAAAAGGCATAGCATGGGGCTCACTGGCAACATCATATCTGGAAGACTAATATGTAGAAACATAGGAGAATGTAGACCCGAGGTCAATCAAAACAAAAAAAAATATGTAGTAAACTTGCACAATAGCTATTATAACTACATCATAAACTTCTACCTTGGGTCTCCCAATTATAGATTAACATTGACCATATTATCGCCTAGATGAAGTAACCCTACGACCACCTTCTTAAGATCCCCTTCTTCTACCTTTAACACATCTAGTTTCAATGGAACCACCCCTACCACTCTATGAACCACGTCCCACTGAAAATAATAGAGTAGGGCAAAGCTGCGGAGGAGAACCCCACTAAGTAGTTCCAACCACATGGTGGGGGTAATCTATGTTCACATGGCCAAACTCATCATTTTCAAAACATCCTCTAGAGCCTTAAACAATCTAAAAAGGTGTAGATAAATTAAAAAGACCACCCTAGCCAAAAGAATTAATTGTGAAACCTCTATAATTATGACTTGACACCCAATTTCCAAAATCCATCAAACATGAAGGTATACCACCTGATCCTAGCAATGGGACCTGAACCAGCCTACCATGATAACCATGAGGACCTCTACTAGAGAAATATCTATCTCAATAGACATGTCCACTAAACACACCTTAACAAATACACCTTCTTGGTGCCTCCCTTGGTAGCCTAGATTGTAGAATTGGTCATCTTGGCATTATCATTAGAACTTTGGAAAGAATCCCCAATGGCTATAATATAGGTTGTAGCCAATTAATATGTACTATCTAACCCATTTACAAATTTCTGAATCTTCTTAGACTTGGTGGAGATGCTAGCGGCAGAATATCAAGATAAGGTGTGAAAATATGCCTCATACTTAGAAATTGACATGGATTCTTGCTCCAGATGATCAAACTCATCAAACAGATAATTTCTCTAACTATACAACACAAACCTCAATGAGAAGGCCTCAAAAATATGAGTCTAAGTAATACTAGGCGAGCACAAAGTCCTAGCTTATACTTAACTCCATAAGACTTAAGGTATCCAAGATTATGAAACTTCTCCTGGTAATCAATGAAGAACTCATACTCATCCTCGCTAATAGCTCAACTAAAATTGGGCGGACCCAAGTGAATAAACCTTTCAAATCTCTTTTGATCATCAAAGGACATATTTGTACCTAATGTTATCAGAGGACTAGTAAGTTTGGTAGGCAAAGACTCCATACATGGGGGTACCATAGATGATGGTTGTACGCAAGAAGTAGCAATAACATAGGTAGATGTCAGCACTAAGGGTGGAAGTCACAAGGAGGAACATCTGGTACACTCGAGGAAACACCCTACAAATGATTCAAGAGTCGAACCAAAAGACCCTAAGCACGAGGGTATCAATTAAACTCTGTGGAACCTGAGCTATCCCTACATACCTTATCTAATAATCATCACTGAAATACACAACCTTAGGATCGGGAGAGGCCTTCCTAGCAATTCCTCTAGAAAGGGCATCTCCTCATTCTTGCCATCTACCTATGTATCAACCACGACCCTTGTATCATCCTCAAATTGGGGTTCCCATATCAGGGTTGCATATCAGCATTTGTAGCCTCTCTAGTTCTAGTCCTCACCATCTATATAGAAAGAATAAGATACAAGTTTAAAACATTAGGTATAAACAACCCGTACGACAAGGAATCAAATTAGAGAACTTTTTTCCTAAAGATACCTTATAGACTCTCAAAGATAGATACAAATATCTATGTACCAATCTGAGAGACTCGGTCAGACATCCTACTCTCACATTTATGAGACCGATGAACTTGACTACTCTGATACCAATTTGTCAAGACCCAAGAACAAGTTCATAATGGAACTTATTAGGTTCCAGGCTTGATAAGTAAATTGATCACACCAAAAAAAAAAAGAAATACAATAATAAGCAAAGAAATAAAGCAAAATTAAACTTCTAGAATAAAATCAAGTCACAAACACACGCACACACATATATACATATATTTAAGAAAAGCAAAAAATTCAAAAAAGATACAGAACCACACCAAATTTCTATGTCATAAGTGTGTAGAATCTAACTGTACAAACTGAATCTAAAGTACATAATTTATCGCTGCAATAAAAAATAAGAACATCCAGATATGTACGAAGAAATCTGGGGTGTATTACAAAGACATAGACAACTGATACCACAAATATCTCCAACTAACAATATGATCCCAACCTCCGTGTGTCGTATTCGTGCTAGGATCTGCATCGATAGGGCATAGTAGGGATAAGTACGTCCCTCTTGGACTCAATATGTTACATAGGATAAATGAGAAAAGTAGAAAATAATATAAATAAATAAATATGAACACATCACCTACAAATAGAAAAGTCCCAAATGGTAGCTCACACTATCTCCACTAATAGTTATAATGTAAATACAGAAATAAAAACAACACAGATATATACAAAAAATATACTAAAACTAAACACAAGAAAAGAGTAACTATGTAAATCATGAGAAATATCGATACAATGCAATGCGATGCAATGAGGATGGGAGAAATGTTAACAGCCATCGCATGACTTTCTGTGTAGATCAACCAAGCCTGTAGTAGCTAAGATAGAACCCACGAGGGTTTCGCAGTCCATATAGAATATCACATATCTCAAATCTCAACCCACCTCTCCAACTTGTGTTCATGGAGAGGCTTTCTATAAAAATGTCTCACTTTTATGCAATAATAGTGTTCCAATAGTACTAGTATCTCATAAAGATATATGCATATAATGAGGATGTAATGCTTACAATAAACTCAATAGCACGATATCCAATCCATGCAGCATAACAATAAGTGAGGCCAAAAGTTAACTCAATATGTCCACAATTCATAATTATCAACTACAATTAGGCATCATCAAAATAAATATGCATGTAAGACATTATTAATGTCATATTAACATCTAGCTCCAACATTTGTATAATAATAAAGTAAACCAACGGTCAAAAAATCCTAAAAACAATTTAAGCCCTTACATGGGCTTTTTATCTATCTTAAGGCATTTAAATGCATAAATAAAGCAAAAGATGTCAAATAAATCCTCCACATGGGCAACATACAATATCAAATATTTTAAGTCAACAACAACAGATTATAAGCTCTACATGGACACACATTGATAATAATAATCTTAAAATATAAACCCCATAGATATTTCCCAAACCCATAGCATATTTATTACGACTCGAGCCGAGACCCTGGCCATGATGAGCATCTCAAACCATGAAGGCCCGAGCTCCCTTTTCTATCTGGCTATCATGCACAACGTTAATACAATATAAAAATATGAAAAGTTAATAAAACAGAAACATGGTCATTCTCTTAGTTCAACTAAATAATACGAAATAGAGTTATAACATTCAAGATACATAACACCAGTCTACGAAATCTCTAACAACCCAAAAACAATATTTGTCTGAAAGTTGGGACAAGGCCCCCAATTGGACTATGAATTAAAATCAAATAATAATATTCCATAAACAAGGCCTTTCGAAATAAGGGAGGCTCACCAACTACATACTTCGGATGGATAAATCTATGGCTTAGTGAGACCCCAGGACTGAACCTCATATCCTGAAATATAGGGGGGTCAATACAAATGTACTGGTACATAGAACAGTCCAAGAAAAATATACATTTTTCATACAACATAGGTGAGAGCATTTTATAAGCAGTGAACATAAGATAAGTGAAAATACATGGGCATACTTTAAAGAACTTCAAAAAAATACTTGGAAATTATGACTCACTCTTTATTTTACTTCTGAGCTAGATGGTACACCCTATAATCTGTAATTCCATGGGCTATATGGAATTCTCCCTTGACTCGGCAGTCAATCCCCTAAACCAAGTTTGTTGCAAGGATTGGGGTTATCAGTAAGAGAGACACGCAAGATCACAAATCAGGGTGCCATAATCCCAATCAAATAAATATGTCATGGTAGTGCACAAGATAACAAAGCAGGACTCCTAACCATAGTTCCAAATTGGGAAAACATGAATCAAGGTACATAAGATTACATAGCAGGGTACCAAAGTCCCGTGTCGGCAAATCACGATTTCCAGTATGGAGTCTTTCAACTCGTGCTTTCTTTGGGTAACCATCTAACTCTTAAGCCCGGTATTAGCCTCTTATAAGAAAACATGCATCATGCTCACAAAACATTCTTTTCTAGTTCTCTCAAGGGCAAGTCATAATGAGGTATCGTCATACCCCGACTTGCAAGTCATTTACATCACATCATTCCACAACCCTTCTCATTCAAATCATTAATATGACCATCCAAAAGAATTTAATTCATTAAACACACGCATATTTCCTATCAAAACTTTAATACTCAAGGAATTATCATTGTTCATAAACTAGCCCCAAAATTTGGTTAAACACAATTCTTATAATCAAAAGGGGCTATCAAGTCATGCTCTCATAGTTCACAACTCATGCAATACAAAGTACATAAACGTCATCATGGAATAAAAGAATTCACGTTTTATATTCAAAAATCATTTCTCAAGTTCAAAGCACTTCTATACAAAATTGTAAATCAAGATTTATGAATGAAACCCCATAATTATTAGTGTTTTTCTTAATTTGTCTTCACAATTCAAACCCTTTACTATATTAACATACTTGATTAACTTTAAAGCTTGTTAAAATTCATAAAAACACATGCCCGTGAGATTAGGATAGCCCCACGTACCTTAGATTACTTAGTTTGGAGAATGAAACTCAAATCTTTACTTGTTTCATGAAAATCTTGAACTTAAAGGTTGAACTTTTGACCTTTGGAGAAGGTTTAGGGTTTTGTTTATGAGAAAAACTAATAAATTTTGAGCATATAATCCCCAATAGACGTTTTAATCTTCTGTTTTCACAACTTGGGGATATAGGGAAAAGAAGAGATTGCTCTTCAAAATTAAAAGTCGCAGTTAAAATCCCACTATAAAGGAACACCGTATCGTGATGGATGCCTCATCCCTATAGTCAACGCGATGTGGTGCAATCACGGTGACATTCTATTTTCGAACTCCAAACACGTCCCGAACCTCGTTTGAAAAATTTAAAACTTTTTTGAGAATTTCTTTTACACCCCTGAACATGAATCAACTCAAAAATCTACGTCTTGGAGTAGGGAAGATTGATTTAAAAATTGTTCAAGTTTAGGAGCTTAAAATATGGCTAAGTCCTTTTAACACTTAGAAAAATTTCAGGTTGTAAGTCCTCTATGCATGCTACTAAGGGTGGTATTAAGTCTGGAATGCTATGGGGTGTTACAATATTTTATCTATTTATTAATTACTCGGCTCAATCTAAAAAAGTTAAGCCATAAGGCCCTGAAATCAACTTCAACAATCAAATATAGCATCTTTGTGTTAAAAGAAAGCTAATAATACTCATACTACCTATATTTGAGCCAGGTTTAAAATGATTTCAAAAATGAAAGGGGTAAAATCAGAATTTTGTGTTAGAATTACATTCCTCAAGGCTACAGGAGTCTATAGTTGAAATCCTACGTGAAAAACTATTTAAAATGAGGTCTAAATCGAAGAAAACTCATTTTTAAGATTTAGCGGTAAAGACTCAAAATCTTATTTATAAATCATAACAAAAAAATATTTTCAAAGATGTAATAATGGAAAATAATGCAGATATGATTTGGGAGTTTACACAAGAAATATTTGTGAGAAAACCCTACGAAATTGCCTCTTCCCAAAGCATGGTAGTCCAAAAATAATAAAAAATCGCAAAATCAAGCTTATTACAATGGTTATTGCCTAAGCAGCTAAATGGCCTCTAAAGCGGCTATAGCTTAAATGATACTTGGCCACTAAAGAAACTATCACTTAAGCAGTCTTAGGCTGCTAAAGCGGTTGCTTCCTAAGCAAATCTTGGTTACTTAAGTGTCTACCCTAAATATCAGCAAATATTGATTTTAGAACAGATCATCGGGATTCGATCAGGCCCCTTACAGAGACAAATTCTATGATACAAGACCTTTTTCAATGTATTGGAATCAATGACGACATTGAAATTTTGAGAAAAGATCGTTTTCAATATATTAACCCCAAGGACCCCTTTTTCACTATTTACCAAATGCAGGGTCAAAATACAATAAAAGTCCCAAACCCTAACCAACCAAGTAAGTAATTCAAATTTCATTTAACAGACCTAATGGAACTGTCCAAAGCGCCATCTGACACTAAGAACAAATGTTTATCAAGGTCAACTATATGGATTTTATGCCTTTAAGATCCACAAAATCGTCAGAATTATCTCCAATTCATTGGAAACTGTGTTAATCGTTCACGCCTCAAAATCACCATGTAGCAACTACGAAAGACGGAAAAATGAAAAAACATATAATAATCAAGATTTCACACTTTAAATCATTACAAATTTCAAGATCGTTGGCACCCCTTTATCTCTCTCTCTTCTAGTAAAGCACCAATCTTGTCCGTTGTTTGTTCGAGCTCATAGACATATGCCTTATCAGAATTATTTAGAGCTTCGTGGTTGTAATTTTTATTATTCTATCCATAATGAACCCTTTTTGTGGTTAAATCACATATTATATAGATCTACTCGCGTGTGGGTAAGTAGTTAGAGAACTGCTTATCCTTAAAAATAAAGTAGAAAGTTCTAAGAACGGCTTCTCAAATATATATATATATATATATATATATATATATATATATATATATATATATATATATATACACACACTCCCGTTGTTCAATTTATATGGCATAGTGATTTGTAATTCAGACATGAAATTTTTAAAATTTTTGAAATAAAATTTATATTTTTAAAAATACAAAAAAAATGAAAAAACTCTAAGTTACAATAATTGATAATTCAAAATATTTAAAAGTCAAATAAAAATTTACCTTCAAAGAAAGACTTGCTAATTATTTCTCATCATCTTATCAACAAAACCACCATTATTCATTGCTCCCAACTATTTCAACAATCTTTAAATTCAAAAACAAACACATATGAGTAATTGTTCAATTATAATCATATTATAGTAAAAGTGGGAAGCACCTTACTCGCAAGTTGGATTATGATTTTACCTTGCAATAAATTAAAATATTATATATTATCTAACTATTTAAATATTAAATATTGTATCATTTAATTACATGTATATAGAATGATAGTTTAACTTTATGACTAACTTCATTTGATTGTATATAAATGGTTGTTTCTTCATCAATATACTTTTAAGAAACTATGTAAGATTAATTATTTGAGATGACACCTTTTCATGTTGTAAATTATCTCTTGCAGTCCCTTTATCCACTACCAACAATTCATTTAGAGAGAAAATAATAGAGGTGTATAATTTATTATATAATATAAAAATTTTAATGCAAATTGAATTCATACAGTGAATTTGTATTGCTTTACTTAGTGGTGAATAAGAAAAGATAAGTATCTGAAAAAAGAAAAAATCAATATACATATTAGAGGAAACCACCGTAATAGAGTACCCAACACAAAGAGCTTTTGAAGCTGAAAAACCACCATCGAATCAAGTTTATGAAAACGAAAACACCTTTTGATTTCTACTTCTCTATTATAAGAATTAAGAATGAGTATATGTAAGGAGTATTCATCAACAATAACGAAAACTACATCTTATTCCCAAACAAATTGTGGTCCCTTATATAAATTGTCATTTTTTCATTTAAGCCCATATAATATTGTCAGCATAATAAATAAGATAACAGTGAAAGATAACTTCAAAATATATTTTAAAAATGATAATTAATATTAAAAGTTCACTAAAATATCTAAACTTATCCTTAACAAGAAGTTTTCACATACATGGATCTTTTTTTATAAGTTATGTTTTACCCTTAACTGAGTTTGCATTAAGACCAACATTTATAGTTGATTTGAGAAAACTTCCTTCAATATGATTATAGGTCTATCCTGTACCCTTTTAATCCCTTCACAAACTATCATTTCGCACCTATATATCAATGTATTTTTAGGTCGATGCAAAACATACCCAAATCATCTCAATCAGACATCTAGCATTTTATGATCGTTGTGTTATTTGCACCCCTCGGCGAATATGTGCCGATTTTGATCATATCTAATTGGTTATAACGCATATGCATCATAGCATGCACGTATCTGGAATGTGCTTCTTATTAATATGTTGGACTTTAAAAGCCCCACATTCACTATCATACAACATTGTCAATCTTACAGTTGTATTACATAACATACCTTTCACTTTATTAGACATCCTTCTAAAACATAACATTTGGGTAGCGCTTCCCAGTTTCAATCATCCGAACTCTTTCAGATAGAAAAATAGGAGCAAAATTAGATTATGTGCCTTAATATGTTGCAGCGAAAGTTATAGATTTTGATACCAAAAGAATCGCTCCAACTCGATCTTCGAATCACTAGGAAATAAAGTTTAATTCACCATGAACAATGTCTTTTTTGGTGTTTTTGTTAATGTGAAGAAAGAAATTTGTTTTCTTTTTCACTGAATTTTGTATTCTATTTTGTTGTCCCATCTAGAGGAAGAATAATTAGAAATATATAAGAGGAGTTCACCAGTTACTATGTAACTACTCCCTCTACCCCCCTCCCAAAAAAAAAAATTCAAATTAGGTAACCCCATGTGTATCCTCCATCTTATCCTCTTCTCAGATAAATGAAAAATTGGGTCGGGTCAGGTCGGTACACATGGGCGACTCATGACCCTTAAAATTCAACATCTCCCACTTTGCATATGGTGGACAAAACCCGATCCAATATGACTTCAACAAGACACCAATTCATTTGACAAATAGCTCGTGCGACCTGTGAGCATCACAAGCTTTACCTATTAGGTTTTACAAGCTACATATAGAAATCCAATCACATATGAAAAGTATTTTCTTCAAATATGAAGATTCTAATACTCACAGTACCACAGACATCATTAACTACTTCTCTATTTAGTTATGCAATCTCTCACCCTCTAAAGAGGTGAACTCAAGTTCTTGTTCAACTATATTTACACAATTACACTCACTACCTAAATGGTTAGTGTAATGGCCATCTTGTGTAGACAAGTTAAATTATTTATTTTAATCGTCTTTCCTTTCTACTCGGATCTATCTATTTCAAATCAACTCTTTTCGTAGGCATGCACTACATTACCGAATTACTCATGGCTATTAGAGACATGCTAAAGTAGCAACACCGATTGAAACTTTAAGAAACAATCAAAGGTCTAAGGGTCTATTAATGAAAATTTAATATAACTTTTAGGGTTTCACACAATGAAGAAGCAAGGATTCATTCTTCCATTAACCCATTGGTCTCTTAGCACGCGTGGTATGAAACACGCGCTACGATGTTCTCGCCTTATATTGGCACGTTTCTCTCATTCTTCTAGTCATTCAATATTGTACAGATCTTGGTCTAGTCACATTTAAATGTCTAATCTGAGTTTCCTTTTTGAATTATCCTCAAATCTATCTTCTTAAAGAAACTCACATCGAGCTTTACAAAACAAGTTATAATCTAATGGTGGAGTTCATCTTTTCACGTTCATCGACATTAGAGGTAGTTTCTTGTGTGAGAGAGTCAATCTGGCGACTTGTTTTGCATACTTCATCAATAAAGCACATTATCACATGCATATGAGATATGAACATAAATTCAAAACTCTTATATTGATAAGAACATTACAATAATTAAATTATTTTATGATACAAAAATTAGTCATATCCTACAAAAACCTAGAGCCATAACATATTTTTCAACCAAGTCTCAAGATATCGCCTTTGTAAAGGGATCAGCTATCATTTCTCATGTAGGAATGCAGTTTAAATTTATTTCTCCATTTGCTACTATATCCCTTATAAAGTAATACTTGATGTCAATGGTTTGGTTTTGCTATGATATTTAGGATCCTTCGTATATGCGATAGCCGCTTGACTGTCACAATATAGAATAATAGGATCCTTAGAATTCTTCACAGTATTCAAGTGCTCAAAGAATCTCCTCAACCAAACAATTTCTTGTATTGTAGATGCACAAGCCACAAATTCAGATTCCATAATTGACAGGGCTATGCAAGTTTGCTTCTTACTTTTTCATGAAATTGTAACACCATTTTATAGGAAAGTATAACCGGTGGCTGATCTTTTATCATACTGCACCAACCCAATCAGCATTTGTATAACCTTTTGTGAATAAATCAGATCCATTATAGCATAGTGAATAATTTATAGTTCCCTTCAGGTATCAAAAAAATTCACTTTACTACTTTTCAATGATCTCTTCCAAGATTGGATTGATACTTTCTTTCCAGGCCTACAGCATAACGAATGTCTAGGCGAGTACACATCATAGCATACATCAAACTACCAACTACACTAGAATATGGTACTCGATACATGTCTCCCTTTTCTTTTTCAATCTTTGGACATATTTAAAGGCTTAAAGTTTCACCTCTTGCTATAGAAGTATCCATAGATGTGCAACTATTCATTCGAAAGAGTTCCAAAATTTATTTGTGTATGTTTCTTAAGATAAACTCAAAATTTTCTTGGAACGATCTCTTTAGATTTTAACATCCAATATATAGTCTTATTCACCCATATCTTTCATGTCAAATAACTTTGAAAGTCATGACTTAACAGTTTTCACATACTCCAAATTATTTTCAATTAATAAATATTATCACGTAAAGATAAAGAATCACAAACATCCATTGGACCTTTTCGCATAGATGTAATGAATTCATTAATCATGGTGAAATCAAATGAAATAAATTTCTTATGAAATCTTAAGTACCACCACCTTGAATACAAATTCAGTCCATTTATCTGTTCAATTTACAAACCTTCTTTTCTTGACCTTTAACAACAAAACCTATAGGTTGTTCTATGTATATTTACTCATTTAGTCTTCCATTAATAAAAATGTTCTTCATGTCCATTTGGTTTAATGCTAATTTCAAACATGCAACAACAGCCAAAAGTAAGCGAATTGAGGTAAATTTCACAACTGTTGAAAAAGTTTTCTTATAATTTATTCCATCTTCTTGGGTAAAACCCTTTGCTACCAATCGTGCTTTATGAAATTCTATTGACCCATCTGATTTGCATTTAACTTTGAGAATATATTTGTTCCTAATAGATGTACGCCTAGAAGGAAGGTCAACTAAATCCCAAACTTTATTGTTTTTCATGGACTAAGTCTTCTTTCATTACTTTTATCCATTGATCTTTTCCAAGGCTCGACAAAGCCATAGTCATAGAATTAGGTTTATTTGATTTTGGGGGAGACACGAAGAAAATATAATCTTTGATCTTATAAGATCGTTTAAGTACACCTTTCCTAGTACTCTTATGTATTTGAAGTTCAGATTCCTCTATAGGACTTTGGGATTCATAACTCCCACTTAGGCTAAAAATTATTTCTTGATCTATCGAATTACCAAGAATTTCCGATGACATTATTTGATCATTTAAATTTAATATTGCATAAAAAGACTCATTTTTATTTATTTCACCTTTTTTATGAAAATTATTTTCTAGGAATGTGACATCTCGTGATTCAATCTCTACAATACTTTCAATTTACAATTCACCAATGAACACATACCCTTTGGAGTGTTCTGAGTATCATATAAAGATATATTTCTTTCTATAAGAGACCTTAAAATTTTGATTATTTTACTTTGACCCTCCCGCATGCATAATGTCAATTTTTTACTTGAATTGTGATTAAGGATGTTAAAAGGGTGTTTGGGGAATGTTTAAGATTTTTTAGAAGGGGTTAGAAGTAATTTTGTGACCCTGAAGCATTGAGGGTCCATGATAAGGTTGTGTTATATAGGTTAACCTCCTCAATATTGACATGGAACGGAGGCTAGCCTTTACGATAACAGTATACTACACTGGTGTTTAAATTTCATCCAATTTTGTTTTTTACCTGGAGTGAGGGAATTTTGGTCTTTTTATCCCTTGTATGACCTTTACACATAAAATAAGCCTCTTTTCTTCAGTTTCCAAAGATCAAAATCATTCATTCTCTCTTAAAACTCAAAACCCAAGAATATTCAAGGGTTTCACAAAGAATTCATCATCTGGGATCTAAACTTCAAATTGGCTTCAATTTCTTATGTATTTCAGTCATGTTTCTCTTTCCTAAACTTGAATTTTATATTGTGGCATGAATTGAACGGATTTTCATGTGATGTAAATTCTGGGTTCTGAAATTGGGTTAAGGAATTTTTGGTTATTACTAATTGAATTAATTATCCCATATTTTAAATTGATTATTCACGCTTGAAATTGATATTTTGGTGACTGAGTTGGTATATTATTTAAATGGTTGGAATGGCATACATGGATTTCCCTAAATTAGATAAATTTTCACTTGAAATTGGCATTAACATCAAGCCACTTTATAATATTATTTTTAATATGGATAAATTACATGGTTTAAATTAATTTTGAACTCAATGCATTGCATTAATGGATAAATGGATATAAAAATTAATTTGGATGGCCTTGATGGCCATGGTTTAGATTTAAATCGACCTTGGGAGTCAATATGGTTAAATAAATTAGTTGGCATGTTTAATTTAGCTTACAAGAGTATTGGTATAAATACCAAGTGGTAAGTTCCTAAAGAAATGACCCCTGGGTTCATGGTTGGAATTATGTATAAAGTGATTTTAATTTGGGCTTAATGGGGGTTGTATAGCTCACTGTGTAGGTGTAAGTCCCAGTAGGGGGATGAACACTGGAAACCATATTTGTCAGCATTGTGGGTCTACATAACCATGTGCTTAATACACATTTGATATATACATATATATATATATATATATATTTAGGATGGCTATTGACAATGGTGGATTTATTTTATCCTTGGTTCATGTGGCTAACACACACTAGCGCCTTTTTAGTGGGGGAGCTGAACCCATATATCATATTGGTGTCTTTGGAATGGATCAAGCTACATAGTCAAGGTTAATGATTTTAAACTTTCATGCTCATGAACCTTTTAACCTATCCCGGCATCTTATATATATATATATATATATATATATATATATATATATATATTAATGTGTGCATGTGGTTTGACTAATTTTGGATATGGCATTATTTTATCACTTTCCCTGAGTCACATGGATGTGCTTATCCCACTGACCATTCTAGTATGTTACATTATTTCATGATGTAGGGTCCAAGTATTTTTTGTAGCTCTTATGTAGCATTAGGTGGTTAAGCATGTCTTTTGAGTTGTTGTGAAGTGGTGAGCCTCTATCCTTTGGAATGCCTTATCATTTGATTATTCTTTCTTAATTGACTTGGTAAATTTTGGATTCATTTGGTCATTGTCGGGGGCATATCTCAACTTAGTTGTTATTTTGGTTTTAGAGGCTATTGTGGACAAATGTGGTATGGTTATTATTTGGACTCTTAGTTTCTTCTGGATTATGTTTTTATCTTTTTATTACAATCTTGATTTGGCTTCTTCTTTATTATTATTATTATTATGCTCTTAAGGTTAGGTTATGGGGGTGGTTTTTGATGTAGGGTGGGCTTGAGATATACTTCACTGCTTGTCCCTAGTTCAGATCATGAAAAGCTTGGTATCGGAGCATGGTTCAGGGTCTTTCGGGTTTATAGAAAGTCATGTCAAGTAAAGTCTCTTTTATGGGTGTGTAGCATGCCACACTTATAATAAGGGGGCTATAAGTCATTTAAGAATGTTTCTCTTTCCTATGTTTTATTTTGGCCTATAGAGTCTGGTTTCATGAATTCTTCGAACTCCTAGCTTCCTCACATTTCAAATCATGTCTCCCTGAATATATAATGTTCATAAAAACTTTACTGGAGCCTCTACCCTACCTAAGGATAATGTGGACAGAATTCGCCCTACTTTTGGAATGCAAACCTGGTCTAGGGTCCCTGTTGTCGATTGTATGACTTCATGTTGAGTTTCTCTGATCCCCACTATTTCTCCTCAAGCTTCCCAGGATGGTGACACTTATACTCTGTCACCTCAGTAAGATATCTCGAGTGTGGAGTTTTGTTAGTATATTCATATGCTTACTCATTTGGTGGTGTCTCAATCTCATTAGTTTGACCATGTTGGTTTTATTGTTTATTATCTGAGGTCACTCAGGTTGGCCAATTTATGAGGTTGAATCCTCCAAGATTTACAGGCTCTAAGGTTGAGGAGGATCTGTAGGAGTTTTTTAATGAGATAGAGAGAATCTTTAGGGTGATTCATGCTACTGATGTAAAGGGTGTGGAGTTTGTTGTGTGTCAATTGAAGGATGTAGCTTATCAGTTGTATGAGGAGTGGGAGGCTATGATGGGTGATGATGTTGAGCAGGTTGTGTGGGATGACTTTCTTGAGGCCTTTGTTAATCACTTATTTCCGTAGGATTTGAGGAAAGCTAAAGCTGAAGAGTTTGTGAACTTGAAGTAAAGAAAGATGAGTGTTAAGGAATATACTCTGAACTTTTAATAGTTGGCTCGTTATGCTCTAGAGTTAGTGTATAACATAAGGTCCCAATTGAGAAAGTTTGCTTCTGGTTTGTCCCCTAATTTGGTGTTGAAATGTAAGGCTATTATGTTGAATGATGATATGGACATCTCCAGGCTAGTGATTTATATACAACAAGTTGAGGATGAGAAAAAGAAGAAGTTAAAGATGAGACAGAGGCAGAACAAAATATTTAGGAATTCAGAGAAGGGTGCAGGTCAGTAGAACAGTGGGAAATATGATAAATAGTTGACCAAGAAAAAGACTTGGGCAACTTATGTTTGTCTTCCAGTGCCCCTTATCCTAAGACTACGGATGATTATCGTTTTTAGACTATCAGTAGTCCTAAGTCATAGGATGCCCATTCTCAAGATAGTGGAGCTTAGTCATCCCTACCTTACCCTCATTGCCATTTTTGGGGGCAGCTTCACCATGGATATTGTGATGAGGGGAGAAATCGGTTCTATTATTATGGTCAGCTTAGTCATATATAGAAAGATTTCCATTCAGCCAAGATTGCTATATAAGCTAATAAGATTTTTGTTGCCACATCTTTAGCTTATGCGCCAAAGGGTGCTACTTTTGGTATCGGCACTGGCTAGTAGAATAGTCTTTATCCACTTGCTACTCATCAGGGATCTGAGGCATCCCCTGATGTTGTCACTGGTTTATTACAACTCTTCTCTTATGGTGTGTATTGTTTGATTGATATGGGTTCTACTCTACCTTATGTGACCTCTTATGCTATACACTTTGGTTTTAGTCCTAAAAGTATTTTTGACCCCTTTTTATGTCTACTATGGTGAGTGATTCTATAGTAAAGTATTTTTGACCCCTTTTCTATGACTACTCTGGTGGGTGATTCTATAGTTGTTAGAAAATCTATAGGGGTTGTGTGGCATCCATATTTAATAGGGAGACATTGGTGGATTTGATAGAATTGGATATGGTGGATTTCGATATTATCTTGGGGATGGACTGTCTTCACTCGTACAATGCTTCTATAGATTGTAGGACCCAAAAAGTCAGTTTTCAATATCCTAATAAACTTGTGATAAAATAGGAGGGGAGTCCCTTAGTGCCTAAAGAAAGGTTTATTTATTATCTTAGAGCCCAGAAGTTGATTTCTAAAGGGTGTTTGTCTCATTTGGTATGGGTTAAGGATTCTGATTATGAAAGTCCTTTTTTGCAATATGTCTCTGTGGTTAGTGAATTTCCTAAAAGGTTTTTTGATGATCTTCCCGGAATTTCTCCTAATAGGGAAATAGATTTTGGGATTGATCTTCTACTGGATACCCGTCCTATTTTTATTCCTCCTTATAGAATGACTCTGGCTAAATTAAAAGAGCTAAAGGAGCAATTCAAAACATCTTTTTGATAAAGGGTTCACTAGTCCTAATATTTCTACATGGGTTACTCCAGTACTTTTTGTAAGAAAGAAATATTGGTCTCTTCGAAAGTGTATAGACTATCGTTAGTTAAATAAGGTGATAGTGAAAAATAAGTATCCTTTTCCTAGGATTGATGACCTTTTTGATCAGCTTCAGGGTGCTAGATGCTTTTCTAAGATTGATCTCTATTCCTTCTATCATCAATTGAAAATTAGGGAGGTTGATATTCCCAATACTGCTTTTTGAACCTAGTGTGGTCATTATGAGTTTTTGGTCATGTCATTTGGGTTGACCAATACTCCAACTGCGTTCATGGATCTTATGAATTGGATGTTCAGGAATTTTTTAGACTTGTTAGTGATAGTCTTCATTGATGACAACTTAGTGTACTCTAAGAATGAGGAGGATCATACTAATTATCTCCGAATTGTGTTGCAGACTCTTAAGGGCCAGAGGTTGTAAGAAAAATTTTCTAAGTGTTATTTTGGTTGAGTGATGTGAC
This sequence comes from Capsicum baccatum var. pendulum, assembly GCA_030864225.1. NCBI lineage: Eukaryota > Viridiplantae > Streptophyta > Magnoliopsida > Solanales > Solanaceae > Capsicum > Capsicum baccatum. Next base: position 56,977,089 of record CM061554.1, on the reverse strand, counting down.
CTTTATTGGGCATGTTATTTCTAGTGAAGGGATTAAGGTGGATACACAAAAAGTTGAGGCAGTTAAGAAATAGCTTATACCCACGACTTTAACCAACATTAAGAGATTCTTAGGCTTGGTTGTGGAGGTTTATGGAGAGTTTCTCATATATTGTTTCTCCATTAATGAAGTTAGCTCGAAAAAAGGGTAACTTTTTATGGCCTGATGCTTGTGAGGGTAGTTTGAGAAGTTAAAGGATAAGTTGACTTCCTCGCCAGTTTTAACCCTGCCCGAGGGTACTCATGGTTTTATTGAGTTTTGTGATGTGTCCCGTATGGTAATGGGTAGTGTTTTAATATAGCATAGTAAGGTTGTGGCCAATACTTCCAGGTAGCTTAAGTTTCATGAGAGTAATTATCCAACTCACAACTTGGAGTTGGCAGTCGTGGTTTGGTGTTATTATTTTTATGGGGTGCATGTAGACATCTATTCAAATCATAAGTGTTTGTAATATGTGTTTACATAGAAGGATTTGAATCTCAAGAAGAGGTAATGGATTGAATTGCTTAAGTATTATGACAAGGGTCTTCACTACCATCTAGGTAAATCTAATATTGTTGCTGATGCTCTTAACAGATTATCTAGGGTAAGCTTATCTCATGTGGATGAGAAGAAAGGAGGGTTGGTAAAGCATATTCACAGGCTGGCTAACTTAGGAGTGCATCTCTTGGATTCTGAGGATGAGGGAGTTATTGTTTTGGAAGTGGTCAAATTATCTCTTGGTGTTGAGGTAAAGGGAAGCAGGTTTTGGATCTCGTAGTTGTACAGATTAAGGATGATGTAGGTATGCAAAATGTTATAGCTTTCGGGATTGAGGGAGATGGAATCTTAAGGTGTCAAGGGAGGGTGTATTCATGATGTTTGTAGTCTATAGTAATGGTTCTTTATTGAGGCTCATGATTCCAGGTATACAGTTCATCCAAGTTCGACTAAGATGTATCATGACTAGAAGGAAATCTATTGGTGAAAAAATATGAAATGGGATATGGCAAATTTTGTTGCTAAGTGTATGGTTTGTCAGCAATTCAAGGTTGAACACTTGAGGCCTAGCATGTCTTAATAGATAGAGTTACCCATGTGGAAGTGGGAGATGATTAATATGAATTTCATTATGGGTCTTCTACGTACTCACAGTCAATATGATTTGATTTAGGCCATTGTGCATAGAATGACTAAGTCTGCTTACTTCTTGCCTGTGAGGACTAACTATTCATGAGATAATTATGCTAAGTTGTTCATTTAGGAGATTGTGAAGTTGCATGGTGCGCCAGTGTGCATTATTTAAAATTGAGGTACGTAGTTTCCTTCTCACTTCTGGCGTTTGTTTTAGAAAGGTTTGGGTACACAAGTAAACCTTAAAACTACTTCCCACCCTCAGATATATGGACAAGCGGACCATACTATTCAGACTTTGGAGGATATTTTAAGGGCCTATGTGATTGATTTCAAGGGAAGTTGGGTAGATCATTTGTCTTTTATTGAGTTTGGGTATAATAACAGTTACCATTCTAGTATTCAAATATCTCCTTTTGAGGCTCTTTATGGTAAGAGGTGTAGGTTTCCTATTGGGTGGTTTGAGGTTGGTTAGACTAGGTTGTTTGGTCCTAACTTGGTTCACCAAGCCATGAAGAAAGTTAAAGTGATTAGAGAAAGACTTAAGGCTACTCAAAGTAGCCAATAGTCTTATGCGGAGAGAGGCGAAGAAAATTGGAGTTTGAATTAAATAATTGGGTATTCCTAAAGGTGTCTCCTATGAAATAAGTCATGAGGTTTGTTAAGAAGGAAAAGCTCTACCCCCATTATTTTGGACTATACTAGATTGTAAAGAGAGTTATGAATGTGGAATGTGAGTTGGATTTGCCAACAAGTTTGGGTTTCATTCATCCCATGTGTCATGTATCCATGTTGAAAAAGTGTATGCGTGATCCTTCCTTAGCAGTGCTTATTGTGGATGTTGTGTGACATATTTCTTGTCTTAACAGGAAGTCCCGATTGAGATATTAGATAGGAAAGTTCATAGATTAAGGACCAATGATATAGCTTTAGTGAAGGTCCTTTGGAGAAACCAAAATATAGAAGTGGCTACATGGGAAGCTGAGAAAGATATGATGGCCAAATACCCATTCTTGTTCCCCAGGGTGGATGAAATTACTCAAGGTATGAGTTTTATTTTTCTTGTTACTTTTTGAGTTTTTCATTTGATTCTGGTGTATTTTTGCTATTATCGTGCTAAAAATGTCCTAACTCATCATTCGGAGATGAATGATCTAGAGGGAGGGCTAATGTAAGACCCCTAACAATTTTGATCATTTTACTTTGACCCTCCTACATGTGTAATGTCAGTTTTTGACTTGAATTATGTTTAAAGATGTTAAAAGGATGTTTAGAAAAAGTTTTAAATTTTTTAGAAGGGGTTCGTGGTCATTTTGGGACCTCAAGGCACTGAGGGTCCGCGATAAGGTCATGTCACAGAGGTTAACCTCTGCGATATCATAGTGGCATGGAGGCTAACCTCCGCGATAACGGCGTGCCACACCAGTGTTTAAATTTTATCAATTTTTGTTTTTCAGTTAGGGTGAGTATTTTTTGGTCTTTTCACCCGTTGTACAACCTTTAAACATAAGATAAATCTCTTTTCATTAGTATTCAAAGATCAAAATCATTTTTGTCTCTTAAAACTCAAAACCCAAGAACATTAAAGGGTTTCACAAAGAATTCATAATTCGGGCTCCAAATTTCAAATTGACTATAATTTCTTGTGAATTTCAGACATGTTTCTCTTTACTAAACATGAATTTTACATTATGGCATGATTTTAATGGATTTTCATGTGATGTAAATAGTGGGTTTTGAAATTGGGTTGAGGGGTTTTTAGTTGTTACTGATTGAATTACTTGTCCCATGTTTTAAATTGATTATCCATGCTTTAAATTGATGTTTTTGGAACCGAGTTATACAATGTTTAAATGGTTAGAATAGGGGGCATGGTTTACAAGAATTGGATGAATTTTGCCTTGGAATTGGCATTAACCTTAACCCACTTTATAATCTTATTACGAATATGGAAACTTGCATGGTTTAACTTGCTTTTGAACTCAATGCATTGCATTAATGGATAAATGTATATAAAAATGGATTTGGATGGCCTTGGTAGCCATGGTTTAGATGTAAATGGACCTTGGGAGTCAATATGGTTATGTTGATTGGTTGGCATATTTAATTTAGCTTGCAAGCGTATTGGTATGACGATACCAAGTGGTAAATGCTTTAATAAATGACTCTTGGGTTAATGGTTGGAATTATGTACTAAGTGATTTTAATTTGAACTTAAAGGGGGTTGCATAGCTCACCATGAAGGTATATGTCCAGGGGGGACGAACACTAGAAACTACGTTTGCCGGCGTTGGGGGTCTATATGACCATGTACTCGATACACACTTGATATTTATATATTTGGGACGGTAATTTCCGGTAGTGGCTTTAGTTTTCCCTCAATGTTTTCCTTGGTTCGTGTGTCTAACATGCACTAGGGCCTTTTTCAGCAGGGGGAGTTGAACCCATATGGCTCGTGGGTGCTTTTAGGACGGATCGAGCTACACAATCCAGGTTAATAATTTTAAACTCTCATGCTCATGGTCTTTTTACCCTATTCCGGCATCTTATATACGTATATATATATATATGAATGTGTGCATGCGGTTTGACTGATTTTGGATATAGCATTATTTTATTATTTTCCCTGAGTCACATGGTTGTGCTTATCCCACTGGCCATCCTAGCGTCCGAAGTCTTTTCTGTTTCTCTTATGCAGTGTTAGGTGGTTGAGCACGTCTATTGAGTTGTTGTGAAGTGGTGAGCCTCCATCCATTGGAAGGCCTTATCATTTTATTATTCTTTCTTTATTAACTCGGTTCTTTTGGATTCATTTGGTCATAGTCAGGGACATGTCCCGACTTAGTTGTTATTCTGGTTTTATAGGATATTGTGGAAAAATATGGGATGGTTATTGATTGGACTCTTAGTTTCATTTGAGTTATCTATTCATCATTTTATTACCATCTTGATTTGGCTTCCACTTTTGTTTATAATTGTGCTCTTGAGGTTAGGTTAAGAGGGTGGTCTCTGGTCCAAGGTGGGATTGAGATACCCATCACGACTTGGCCCTGGTTCAGGTTGTGACACTTTTCTTTTGGAGTTAGTCTTCCAAATTCACCAAAACCATCATTAATATATGTTGCACCACCCCAAAGTCGTGGATCATTAAAGTTTGGTTTATTAATAGTCCATAACTCATAAGGAGTAGAAGATACTAGTTTAGAAGACACATTATTCAATATGTAGGTCGCAATTAATAATGCATCTCCCTAGAAAGATATAGGTAAATTTGCATGCGTCGTCAAGGATCTTTTCATATCCAATAATGTTCTATTCCTTCTTTCAGCTACACCATTTTATTGAGGTGTATAAGGAGTAGTTATTTGTCTTATAATGCCTTTTTTCAGTACATAGTTCTTCAAACTATTTTGACAAATATTCACGACCTTTATCGGTTCTTAAAGTCTTTATATATTTTTCTAATTGATTCTCAACTTCATTCGAGTATCTTTTAAAGCACTCAAGTGAATCATATTTATGAAAGATCAAATAGACATACCCAAAGCGTTTGAAATCTCCAATAAATGTAAGGAAATAAAAAGCACCGGACCTTGCCCTCATATTCATTAGACCACAAATATCAGAATGGATTAATTGTAATGAAAATACAATTCTTTTAGACTTCCCAAATGGTTTACGTGCAATCTTTCTAGCAAGATAGTTTTCAAAATTTGGCATTTGGATAAAGAACCTAGATGTCATTTCGTTGCCAATCTATTCATTCGATCTTGCCCTATGTGACCCAATCTATCTTACCATGTAAATATGTCAACATCATCATTATTAGAATAACCTTACATTACACAGTAGTCATAAGTTAAAGGATTACAATCTAAAATAATAAAGCAATCATAACAATGTCCAAAACTATAAAAAAAAACAGTATATAGAGTTATTCTTACATTATTGAGACTAAAGAAAATGAAAACCAACATCTTAAAGAACAGATACAGACGCTATGTTTTGTTGAATTGCTGAAGCATATAGGACGTCATGCAACATCAACAATAGGACTCCACACAAGTCTACTTTGAAAGTTCTGATTCCTTTGACATCAAGTATTGTATTATTTCCTACATAAATCCACCTTGATCTAGGTGAAACTCAATAGAAATCTACAAATGTTTCTCGATCTTGACTCATATAGTCGGTGGCTCCTGAGTCTACAATCCATAAGATTCAGTTAATAAAGCAGTGATAGATACATATGTAGCACTCAGAGGTGTATTTAGAAATGCTACCTTTTTCTGCTCAGGACAATCACTAGAAAAATGCCCCAGAACTTGGCAACTGTAGCACTTCATCTTGCTCTTGTCTTTCTTCTTGAAACACCTTTTTCTCTTCTTAGAATATAGCTTGTTCTTTGTTTTAGAGTATCCTTCTTCGGTCTCTTTACCTTTTTTTATTTTTTTTAATTCTTCTTGCGCTTGAAGCCTGAATACTTGTTACCACGTTATTCTTCCATAAAGACATTAGAAGCAGCTTTAGCAACACCAAACCGCTCTTCTTCAAGTTCAACATGGTGGGCAATATCAGAAAAAGTTTTGATGTTATTATTGTGGGTTAACGTAACCTTCAAGTGTTCCTCACTATTGGGAAGAGACCGGATCACTTTTTGAACCTATTGTTCAGTCGAGAGAACATGATCAACTCTTTTTAGTTAAGCCATCATATTTTACATCACCCTAAGGTGTTGTTTGATATTCTGATCGTGACACTTCTTATAAGTGTTAAATTTGATAGTTAGTTGTCTGAGGCGGATGATAGAAGTACTACCATATGTTTCTCACAAGTGTGCTAGATTGCATGAGCAGTATGATATTCCTCACACTCCTAAATAAGGTCATCAACCACGGAACTTACAATGATTCCACATGCAATGGTTAGCCTTTTTCCAAGCATTATAAGCTTCAAGGTTTGTTCTGTGTTGTGCAGCAGCATCCTCTTCTTATTGACATAATACATGGTTAATGCCTTTAAGAGTATTTTTCTCTTCCAGGACATACCATATTTTATGACTCCAAATATTGTAATTATCACCATTTAGTTTTTCTCCTTTTTTTAAGTCGACAATTATAATTTTTGATATCATGTTTGTTATTAAGAGACAATCACGCAAGTATTTTTATCAATTATTCATGCAAATTACACATTCAAGCAAATAATTTCACATAAAGGTTTCATGTTTAGTGTAAAATTAAAAGGACACTTGAGAATCTGATCATCATATATGAACTAAACATTTGACAAAAATCAGAAATTAATTTATTAATATATTTTAGAATGATAGCTTTCAATTAAGTCTTTGTAAACTCAAATAAATGAATGAAATTCATATAAAAGGAGAGAAATGGCTTAATATATTTATAATAAAAAGTTAATATACAACTTCAAGTTACAAGTCAATTTAAAGATGTAAATTATCCCACAAATATTTGAGACGGCTTATATACATACAAAAAGGCTCGTTAGGCCAAATCTCGTGATAAACTTTATTTAGTATCTACCTTCAAGGATCATGGACAGAATTTTCTAAAATAGCTGAAGCTTCTCAATCCAGGATTTCTACATAGTTTTTCAGTTCTACACGTTTTAATTCAAATAAATGAATAGAATTAGCAACTGTAATACTAGGGAACATCTTAAAAGATTTGAACTCTTTTAGTTTCTTCTCTCTTTCTCTTCGTATAGCCCTCTCACTAAATAACAGATTTTGTGTCGCCCTGGATAAACCATTGCGTATGACCTCAAAAACATGTCCTTTGATGACGTGCTCTTCTACTTTGTCTCTTTGCTCGACATCCAGAACTCCCACTTGGAGTGATTCGAGTTTGTCCATGTTCAGACATGCCTAAAATAGGAACAAAGAAACAATAAGAATGGTTGAACCACTCAATGTGACATCTTGTGTCACAATTTATTGTAAAAAGCAAACTCCATTAAAAAAAAATAGGGTCTAATTAAGACAAGAATATTATTAAGTCAAATTCAAACACATATTTAAATCATAAACATGTCAAAATAAAAATTTAAGTGGTTACACAACTCAATTAAAAATATATTCCTTTTTAAAAATAAACTATTTGCAACTCTCATAAAATAATTGGAACCATAAATAGTACACTAGTACAGTTACTATACATTTTTGAAAAAAAATATAAGAATTGCAAATTTTCATCATTTACAAGAAAAATCACTCCTTCTCAATGTTCCATTAAAATATTAGAAGCATAATTACTTTTTGAAGAAACAACTACACGTTTCCCACTTCTAAACAAAAATTTTCCTCCTCATTTATTTTTTAAAGAAAAATTGTACAGCACATACCATTATTTTCCTTAAAAGTTAATAAAACAATTGTCTTTCCTTTTATCTTCACAAAGAAAATATAATGGTACATTACTTATTAATAAGAAGGAAAGCAGACATCAGAGCGTCAACATTCTTGCTTCAATTGTCTGGTTGCTCTGTAATTTTACTATATCGCTCCTAATTAATTATTATAAGTAATTTATGAATTAATTAATTATTAATAAGAAGGAAAGCAGGCAGCAGAGCGTCAACATTCCTGCTTCAATTGCCTGTTTGCTCCGTGATTTTACTATATTGCTCCTAATTAATTATTATAAGTAATTTATGAATTAAAAAATTAATAATTTTTAATAAAGAAAAATTGAAATAGACACTGATGACATGTCTGTTTCAGCTGATTCAATCATACTTTTATTAAATATCACCCCTAATTACTTCTAATTAGTTATTGTGAGTCATTTAAGTCATGTTTGCTTTGATGCTCCAATCATGATTTTACTATATCACTCCTAATAATTATTATGGTCATCTAAGCATTATGCCACTTAAATTAGAATAGGAGAAAAAAATTATAAATCACAATAATTATAACTTAAATTATTTAGAAAATGTAATTGTCTATCAATGTCATAAAAGTTTGGACAAAGAGAGTATCATATATTATTGAAAATTACATAAAATTTATTATAAATTATAATAGTTAACAGCTTAAAATGTCTACAAAATATTATCTGTCATATATTCAAAAAAATACGTACAAAAATTATAAATCACAATAATTAACAACTTAAAAAATTTTAAAAATATAATATATTCGGTTGACTCTCGAAATTACATCAATGTCACTTAAATGGGAAAAAAATATTATAAATTACAATAATTAAAAATTTAAATTATTTTAAAACTATAATTGACTATCAACGCCACAAAAGTTTGGACAAGGAGAGTAACGTATATTATTTGAAAACTAAATTAAAAAAATTATAAATTATAATAGTTAACAACTTAAAATATTTAAAAACATATTAAAAGTATGATTTATTATCTAAATTCTATTTGTGTCGCATAAATTGAGACCAAAAAGTAACATGTATTGAACCTGTGTTATTTGAAAAATAGTAATATAGACCCATCGAATTTTGCTTTTCATACACTTTATTAATTTATACATTTATAGAGTTTAATTTTAATCATAAATTAAATTTTTGAAACAAAATTATATACTTGAATAATAAATCACAATAATTGATAATTTAAAATATTTTAAAATTTTATGCAAAATTACTCTAAGAAATTAATTTATTTAAATTTCAAAATTCAAAAGATGTCACATTATTTGATATGATTATTGTTATAATATTAATCGAGGATATATATTGGGCACGTACTTTGCGCTCACTAAAGCACTTCATCCCTTTCTTTTCTCAGTGAAAATATATACAAATGCTCTGCACAACACAATTCTCTACTAAAACACTATAACCTTTTTTATTTATTTTAAAATCAAGAACGGGAATGGATGCTACTCTTCATAAAGAGTGTTGCCTTTCACAAAGGCAAAATGATAGCTTGTTCTACCTCTTTAAAATTTCATATTTGAATTTACAGAGATATATAAACACAGATACAGATCTGACTTGTCTCCATTTCAATTATTTCCAAAAAGATGGAAAAAAACTAAGGAAAAATTTAGATTCATAATCTGATTTTTGCCGCAATGGTAGCGCATCTGATTTTAGATCAAATGGTTAAGTATCCGATTTATGTCGATTCTAAAATCTCGATCATCATCCAGTTATGTTCTTTTTGTAACGGGAATGTTCATATATGATTTTTTAAGAGATTTTCACACTTAAACTCGAGAAATAACATCCAAAACATGATGATTAACCTGCTCATTGATAGAAAAATAGGAGCAAAATTAGATTGTGTACATTAATATGTTGCAACGGAAGTTGTAGATATTGCTATCAAAAGAATTGTCCCAAATCGATCTATGAATCACTATGAAACAAAGTTTAATTTGCCACAAACTTGATGCCTTTTTGGTTTATTTGTTAATGTGAAGAAAGAAATTTATTTTCTTTTTCACTTAATTTTGTATTCTATTTTGTCATCCTATCTAAAGTAAGAAGAATTAGAAATAAATAAGGCGAGTTCATCAGTTACTATGTAACTGCTCCCCCCAAAATTTTAATTCAAGTCACCCCCATGTAACCTCTGTCTTACCCTCTTCTCAGATAAATTAAAAAACCAAGTCGGGTCGGTACACATGGCCGACCCATAACCCGTAAAATTTAACACTCTCTTTCTCATGCTCACTAACCATGAAATTCATTATGTCTCAATTTGACTTATCCTAAAACGCTACTTTTTTCAATTAGGAATTTATTCGAAACTCATATTCTATAAGTGCTACTCTATAGTTCATGTTTTTCACTAACACCCTCCCTAGTTTCATCAATTAACATATATATCAATGAATAGCATACCCCATTGGATCTTATCTTATGTTGGTCAATTTTTTCATAACTAGGTCAACAAGTAGGGGCTCAGTGTAGATACTTGGTGTAAACCCACTATTATAAGAAACTTCCTTGTACCACATATTACTGTTTCACACAATATATGGCTCCTCAATACTATGACATATCCTTTCAGAAATTTATATATTTATTATCCGATCTTTTCTTCTCCATCATCCCCCAAATAACCTTACTTGGTACTCTACATTTCAATATAAATAAACATCATAGATAGATCTTCCTAGCATATGCACGAGTACTTAATCTATATAATACTTAATACTGAATGAACTTTCCTTTTAAGATTCACGTGAAGTTTGACATTTGATTTAACCAAAGATAAAGAATCAATACAAATAAAGGTCATAGGTAGCAAGAACGTGGAACAAAATAAGGTCTACAACTTGAATTAATTTCTTATAAATGTTGGAATTAAGAATACTCCTTTCTAGAGGTAGAATTTAAAGTAAGATTAAGAATGTCTAAGAAACAGGAAGCAAGAGTTAAACAACACCCTAAAGGAGGAATTTTATAAGCTGGTTTAAATTGTAAGATACTCAAAATGAAAAATCATATCATATGGGAAAGGCAACTCATGGAACCTAATATTTGTGAGGAAAAGGTTTTCTCTGTTACTTCAAATTTTATTACAAGAGCTAATTCTGTGTTTGTTCTTGGTGCATCATCTTGATTCCTATGAATAATAGAATTCAATCCTAAACCCATCTCACAAGGTAAGCGTAATGATTTGATTTTTCAATGATTTTTATAAAATATTTATTTCTATGTGATTTGACAATTTTAATGGTAGTGGATGGTGTTGTTATTTTGATGTTTATTCATGTTATAATAAAAAATTTATTTCTATCGAAGACCAAGATAAACCACTTTTACTTTTCCATGTGGGACGTTTGTGGTCAAGAGAATGCCTTTTAGATTGTGTAATGTGTAGAGACCTTACTACTTTGCATGATGTCCTTCTTTTCTAAGATGATGCAGGACACTATTGAGGTATTTATTAATGACTTCTCAGTTGTTGGTGATTCATTAAAAGATTTTTTGGTCCATCTAGCTAGTTTCTTAAGGAGAAGTAAAGATTGCAACTTGGTGCTAAATTGGGAAAAGTTCCATTTCATGGTCAAAGAAGGAATAATGCTCGATCATAAGATTTTGAAGAAAGGGATTGAGGTCGACAAGACAAAGAATGGGTGTTGAAAAGTTGCCTCTACCAATTTCTATAAAAGGTATTCGGAGGATTTTAGGGCATGTTTGGTTATTTTGTAAGTTTAACAATGAATTCTCTAATATTGCACATCCCTTGTGTAAATCGTTAGAGAAGGAGGAAAAGTTTATTTTTGATGATGTGTGTTTGAAAGAATTTAAGTGTCTAAAAGAAATCTTAATTTCAACCCCTGTTATTGTGTCACCTAATTGGTCTATGACATTTAAGATTATATGTGATATTGGTGGTGTGGTGTTATGATTTGTCCTAGGCCAACGGCGAGAGAAGATTTTGCATCCAATTTATTATTATAGCAAAGCACTTAACTCAACAAAGAAAAATTATATTGTGATGTTTCTTTCTATTATTTTTGTGTTTGAAGATTTTTTATCCTTTTTGCATGGTACGAAAGTGATTGTGCATACTTACAACATAGATCTTAGGTAATTTATGTCAAAGAAAAATACTAAGTCGAGATTGATTTGTTGGGGACTGATAATGATCAACTTACCTGTCAATTGAAGTGCAAGGCGGTCATCGTCAATATATTTACTCAACTTTAGAGTCGGGGTCAAATCCACGAGGAACAATGTGGTGGCCATCAAGTTAATTCGAAATAATATATGAAAGTCAAATTCAAACTAATAGTACAATAAGATAAAAATGGCGGAGAGTCTACACTAATGTTTCTTTTTGGATTTTTCTAGTATAAATTCGGGGCTATGAATAATTAGAGTTTTAACAATTAGGCACGGATATTAGGATTATGCATTACTAATGGAATGACATGTGGGTGTTAATATTCAACATCAATTTAGTAGTTCAAATATGGGTAGGTTCGGTTATAAATTTTGATGTTAGTATTTCAACAAAACACCAAACTTTCACCAATTGATTCTTTTGAATGCCTAACGGGTGTGTTTAACATTTGGTAACCAAAACCGTAATTTAGGCATCCCTATTTCTAGGATAATTCCCATGGTATATTTAACTTCACAATCTCCCTTACTTCTAATATAGTGAGAATTTAGCAAACTACACACATAATTGTCTGTCATTGCTTTGGTCTTCATATGTCTCTTTCAAGGATGATGTGGATTCCTAAAGTTCACCCAAAACCCTTCTTTCAAAGATGGCCTTGAGCTTTCTAGAATTTGGAGCTTTCACTCATCAAACCTATGTGGGTATTTGGGTCTTTCATCCATAAATCCTGACCAACTTAGTATAGCAATGATAAAACCATAAGTATGAACTACCAAATAGAGGCTAACAATAACAACCCTAACACACTTTAACCCCTATTCACACATAACCCCACGAGGGAGATCTAGCTATATGAAAGATAAATAAGTAAAGGTATACACATAATCTCCATTGAAATAATTTATTGAATCTTAAGATAATGTTACTTCAAACTTTGCACTCCCACAAATTAACAATGGAAGTGAGCTATTCCTTCTCTTAGAAGGTCTCCAATGTATTATTCACCCAAAATTTATACAATATTTTCTTCTCCAAAACAGAGTCTATGAACTCAAGAGTTAAACCTAAAAATTGGGAAAGATGGAATATCCTCCATGACTTAGGGTTTGAGTCTTTTTTTTCAAAATTTGGGATCAGCCACGTGCATTTCCAGATTTGCCCTTGGGCTGCCATTTTCTGCTAAATCGTGATCGCGTGGGTCTGGCCATGACCGCGACTATGCTACCGTGAATATCTTCCGCGACCGTAGTTGCTTGACTTCCACTTGACTACCACGACCGCGATCATCAGACCATGACCGCGGTAACTGAGGCCAGTTCCTGCTCCAAGTTTTCGACTGCACTTTCTTGCTCTCTTTTGGTTATTTTCAGCTCCAATCCACATTTTTTGATCTTATCAACTCTATACCTACAAAGTGTGCATATTAATGCATTTAATCACAATTATGTCTCATTAATTCACTCAAAACAAGGTAATATGCACGAATGTTTAGTGCAAATGAGTGGTAAAATCACCACTCATCAACACCTTCAACTTAACGCATTTACGTGTCCTCAAGCAGCACTACCTCCTACCATGAGACACAATTATTTATGCCCAAACTTCATGCCTTAAAGATCACCATGACTTCAACCTTAGTCACTACCACAAGTAGCTCATTGCACATGCTGTAAGCTAATTCTCACTACTCCCTTTATTATAAAATGCACTATCAAAGGATACACAAGAATTCAATGAACAATCAAGCAACAACAACTAAAGCTCTATAAGTAACTCACTTTTTGACCAAAACTAAGCTATACTCCATTTGTCTCACTGTTCAGGAGGTGACATAATCACCCACATCAACTTATTCACATGCCAACCTCACAAGAAAGAAAATTTCACACACCAAACTACCGATTGTGCAATAAGAAATTATAAGTGCAAACACTCTCTTCCTCACAAAATAAATCTATATGCAACAAGTGGCATACCATAGGCTTGACCCTATTTTCAATCGCCACTAGAAAGAAAGTAAATGGTTGGAGATCTCAAAGGACTTTCTAAGCTTGTAACATAGGCTCGGGTTAGGATAGGATAGCATTTGGGAACAACATGGCTACACCCTTCCTTGAACATCTACATCATACTTTTCATTTTGCCTTTTTTATTGTGGGCCCGTTTTCTTTGTTTTCTCTCTTTTAACAAGCCTACTTTTCACTTCCTTTGTTCACCTATTTTTCTTTCTATTTTTTTTATCTAGCATTTTTTATGCAATTCATTCCCTTATTGGATCCTTTCTTTTTCTATTCCTTTATTTTCAAGACTTAGACACATTTGCCATTTTACTAACACATAGTGTCCCCAAACTTCCTTCCATCAACTTTAACCACCCCCTACTTAGGCTTTTAGCCTCAAGTTGCATCTTTAAGTTCAAGGAGGGTATGGTTCAAAACAAGGATAAAAAGAATGGTTCACGATTTGTAGTGAGTTTGCTAACAAAGGGGTCCAAAGGCTCAAAGTGGGAGACTAGGAATTACAATCATGCACGGGTAGGCTTTTTAGGATAAAGTGGCTTCCAAAATCACAAAGATTGCCTAAGATCATTCCTCTAACCAAATACAATCAAAATTAGCTTTAAAAGACTAACGGGGCAAGTTCTAGATAACACAAGCGTACAAGAGATAAATGCAAAGAGCTCACCACACATGGCATGCAAAATTTTCCAAGCGAGCTCAAATGCCCCTCCCTCTAAAGACAATTTTTGGAATATCTAATTCTATTCACAAGTCAAAAATTTATGGAGCCACAAAAAGAGAAAAATCTTTGTTACAAAATTATTCACGCCCATGCCCTTGATTTTGTTTTGAAAAATTTTGGACGGAGGGGGTTGTTCATTTTACATTAGCGCCACACACAATTTTCTAAACTATGGTAACAACCAAAGCCTTAGCCTCACATTTTGGCTCAAAACAGGCAAACTAACTATATGGCTACTCAGACTTTGCCAATGGTGTATAAAATGATCCCAAATCAACAATGCTACGGATACTCAAAATTTCCCTGCATTTATGTCTCAAAACCCAATCATGATGCTTTACCCTTAATAATGTCGTCACTCAATCTACTATAGGGCAAAGCTTGTTATGCATCATCAAAATTAGAATAAAAGCTACGTAAAAGAAAAACTAAAACTAAGAGAAAAACATGATAATCCATAAAACATGGGCACCAATTGGATACCCAAAAATATAGCATTTAAAAACAAAAAAAAATAACATCCAAAATATCATCCCAAAACATCATCAACAGAAATAGTCGACACACAACACCAAAATAGTACAAGTATGGGGGCACCCCCAACTAAAAAATTGTAGTATCCTCACTGCATGTGCAAGCAAGCAAGAGTTAAAGGGGTCTCCCTGAATATGCATCAAGAGTTATCCTCTCCCGTAGACTCTATACCATTACCCTCGGCATCATTAATAGACTAATCAGTAGGGGCCTTATCCTCACTGTACATACTAGGTGAAGGTAGTCAATAGATGGGCTTGAGCACCTTGAATATACCCTTAACCTCCTTTCACAACTTCTTAAAGAATTTAACTCACTTCTTCTCTCTCTTCACTATTTTCTCATGTGAATCTATGAGGTCCTTGTATGATGCAGCTAAGGTTAAATAAGCTCTCTCCAGATGGGAAAAAGTGTCTCCCTCCTTCTTCTGCTCCTTCCTGTATTTCTCATAGTCGACTATGCTATGTATAAGTGGAGAGTGATGGAGGACTCTCCCGGTCCCTGAGGCAGTCTGGATAGTAGTTCTCTTATCATCTACATCTGACCAGAGATGTCATTGAAGGTTGTGGCTGATCAGGGTCTGCAAGAGTCTGTATCTTATTGGACTAATTTGCTCGAGTCTATTTTCTTCTTTTTTCTTTGACCTGGGGAACCCTCACCTCTAAATTTGAGTGGGAAGATGTAGGGGCCTAGGGGAACCCACGTATCTATAGCACACTCCTCCACCTGTTCTCTCTTACATAGCTATGTGATAAGGGAAGGAAGGAGAAGATGCGTACCTCTATGATTTCTGAAGTAACTCCATTCTGAATGTGAAATCTCGCCCACATTCAGGGAGATACAACAGAGAAGATTGGCCCCCATCCGAGCTCACATTTTTGTGACAATGGTTATGTGAGTGCACAAAGATACTAGGCCACAGATGATATTCGTCCAAAGCCTAGCCTTCGCTATGAAATCATTCATCAGAATATCTCTCTTGGTGGTGGCCCAAGGAACCTCTTTGCCAACATATAAAGTATCCACCATCTAGGTCCCTGGAGCACATGCATTTGCATGAAACTGCTCCATGTCAGCATTCGAGAGCCTATATACCTCGTTGATCTACTCTGTCCTGAAGTTCACTTGCCTTCTCCTAATAGTCATTATTGGGTTTGTGAAAGAAGCTATGCTTAGGTTAGCATAGAATGCACGTACCCAGTGACCATTAGCAACACGGGGGTTCGGGGCAAAACATATCCACCTGGTCTGCTCAAATCTGGTAAGAAAACTTGGGAACTTTTTCTCCACTTTATCTAAGTTGATACCCCTTTTAGGGAGCAACTTAGTTCTATACAAGTCCGCATTATAGTAGTTCTGGCATTGTAGGGTCATAAATCTATTGTTGTCAAATTCTTTCATCTCTGGGGTGGCTTAGTACTTTTAAGCAATATATTCCAGACCATTATTACCATTATCACACTTTAAAACATGTTAGATTAATCAAATAGGCTCAAGTGGTAGTCTGTTAGAAGGTTCTGGGGGAAGAAATAGTTGTGCAGAAATTTTGGTTTCTACAGACACTGCCCTCAGGTATGGCGATCGTGGGTCAGCGGTTGCGATCGTGGTGCCACATTCATGGTCATCGGGACTACGATCGCAATACCTAAGACCATAGTCGATAGTTCTACACTTTTCACCAAAACTATAATTTTATCCCCAAATTTGTATTCAACTAGGCGCCTAAACATTATGATTAAGTAACTTAAGCCTAGACTTCATAATTATAAACCCAACCTTGAAACATTTAACATGGAATTCATAGGGGCATTGAATAAAACACATAGTGTACACATTCTTTTCAACTGTTTAAGGCTTAAATATGGGTACTTAAGATTCCCCATCAATGTGTACACCAACTACAATAGCTAACCACAACCACAATTTTAACCAAGCATGCATTTAGAATTGAAAATGATCTTTCAGGATTTTCCCTAAACTATAAGTTCTAAGCATGCAATTATATCAAAACTAAAGAAATTAAGACAACTTACCAAATTAGATGATGCAAGGGATGAATTTACACTTGGATATGCAATTTAATGCCAAAAATTGAAGAGAATTTTGAGAAACAATGGAAGAGAATCATGGGAAAGTGGAATTCAGATGGTCATTTAAACTGATTTGACTGCGATCGCGATCCTAGTACCACGATTATGGACATACGGCCTTTGTGATCATGGTGGCACGGATCGTGGTCACGGTAATTAAGACCAAATAATTGGGTCCTCTACATTTCCTGCTCAGTCCAAACTTGCCAATATCACACATTTCTTTTTCAAATTCAATTAAAATCCCTCTTAGCACTAATATTTCATGGATTATGCATGCATAAACAAAACAAAAATCTACTCTACAATGCATGAACTAAAAAGGATATGTGTTGTGTGATGGGTTGCTCCCATCTAGCTCTTAGTTTAACATTGCGAAACAATGCCTTGAGCACTTTTTTTGCTCTTACACTTATAAGACCGCCCTAGCTTTCATTTAATATATATTGAGCTGCAGAGGGACGAAAGATTCAGATCATCAAAGATGAGGCTTGGAAGAGGTGATGAAATGGTAAACAAGCTCCGATCTCGCCATTTGAAGATTTGAACCTTTTACCCATTTTACATCGAGCTTTCGGTTTGGATCCTTTGGTAAAAGTGAGCATATCAATAGGACATTCCCTATACATCGAAAGTGAAGTTCCTTGGCCATTGATGGGTGGGGTTCCATATGCTCCTTTGGAATGTCAAACTCCAAAATATAAGAATCGTACTCCTTCTCCCCACGGTCCACCATTTGTTTGGAGGAATAGATCTTTATCACATTCTCTAAAAAAAAGTTGAAAAGTGGTTTGAACGAGGCCCAACCCCTAATTCTAGATTAGCCTCCTCCGAAGCATCTTCACCCCAAAATGAACTAGAGTCGTCGTAAAAGATTTGCCTTAATTCTTCTCTAGACTCTAGTACTATTTTTTTTATTTTGTCTTCTTCTTCCTCATATGACTCGGTAGAATAGGAAGTCACCAAAGAGTCTTCACTATAAAGCTCATTATCATAGCTTGGTTTCTCTTCTTAATGAACCTCCTCTTGGTATATGGGCAAGGTAGTGATAGTTTTAAAATTTTTATCTTAGCTCATTTCCCCCATCTTGATGCTTTTCTATCCTAATGCCTCTTGATGCATGTCTTCTAGATTCTCCCCCATTGTATCCAACCGATCAAAAATATCTAGTAGCCTTGGTTCAACACTATCAAACTCGGTATATTGTTCTTCCTTCTTTTCATCATAAGACCTATCAAGCTTATAAGAAGAACTAGCACCAGTTAGTATAATAGGGGAGAGGGGCATTTGGACAGTCATCCCAATGTCCATCTTGACTACCATATAAGGTACAACCATAACCCCCATAGGATTGAGATGGTGATTCCATTTCTTCTCGAGGAACATAGTTACAATCACTCGTGAAGTATGATCCATCACAGTATAGATATAGGTCGTCAATATATGCATTCCAACTACCAAAATCATATTTTGCGAAAGATGCCATAGAACAAAATAAAAATAAAACAAAATCTACCTACAAAGAATATCACAAACAAATATATATATGCTTGAATTCAAGAAAGTAACTAAAATTCCAAACTAACTTAATATGCCAAATTGTTCCCCGACAACGGTGCCATTTTTTATAACACTCAACTTACATGTAAATTAAAGTGCAAGGAGGTCATCGTAAATATATTTACCCAACTTTGGAGCCAGGGTAGAATCCACGAGGAACATTGTGAGTGACAATCAAGTTAATTCAAAATAATAGATACAAGTCAAATTCAAACTAATAGTACAAGAAGGTAAAAATGGGGGAGATAGGAGTCTACACTAATGTTACTTTTAGGTGTTTTGTAGCATAAATTTGGGGCTATGAATAATTAGAGTTTTAGCAATTAAGCACAGATCTTGGGAATATGCATTAATTACTAAGGGAATAACATATGGGTGTTAATAATCAACATCAATTTAGTAGTTCAAATATGGGTAGGTTCGGTTATAGATCTTGTTGCTAGTCTTTCAACAAAACACCAAACTTTCACCCATTGATTCTTTTGAATACCTAACGGGTGTGTTTAACATTTGGTAATCGAAACATCAATTAGGCATCCCTATTTCTTGGATAATCCCTATGGTATATTTAACTTCACAATCATCGTTATTTCTAAGATAGTGAGAATTTAGCAAACTACATACATAATTACCTATCATTGCTTTGGTCTCCACATCCTTCTTTCAAGGATGATGTAGATTCCTAAAGTTCACCCAAAACCCTTCTTTTGAAGATGGACTTGATCTTTATAGAATTCGAAGCTTTCACTCATCAAACCCATGTGGATATTTGGGGATTTCACCCATAAATACAGACTAAGTTAGCATAGCAATGATAAAACTCATAAGTATTAACTACCAAATAGAGGCTAACAATAACAACCCAAACACACTTTAATCCCTATTCACACATAACCCCAAGAGGGAGATATAGCTACACATACGATAAATAAGTAAAGATATACCCATAATCTCTATTGGAATGATTTATTGAAGCTTAAGTCACTATTACTTCAAACTTTGCACTCCCATAAATCAATAATGGAAGTGAGCTATTCCTCCTCTTAGAAGGTCTCCAATGTATTCTTCACCTAAAGTTTATACAATATTTTCTTCTCCAAATATGGAGGCTATGAACTCAAGAGCTAAACCTAAAAATTGTGGAATATAGAATATCCTCCATGACTTAGGGTTTGATTATTTTTTGTTAAAATTTGGGATCAACCACATGTATTTCCATATTTTCCCTTGGGATGTCATTTTCTGCTAAATCGCGATCGTGTGGGTTTGGCCGCGACTGTGAATATCTTCTGCGACTGTGGTTGCTTGACTGCCATGATCGTGGTCACCAGACCGCGACCGCGGTAACTGAGGCCAGTTTCTACTCCAAGTATTCAACTATACTTTCTTGCTCCCTTTTGGTCATTTTCAGCTCCAATCCACATCTTTTGGTCTTATCAACTCTATGCCTGTAAAGTATGGATATTAGTGCATTTAATCACAATTATGTCTTATTAATTCACTCAAAATAAAGTAATGTGCATGAATATTTATTGACTTTGAGGTCAAGGATCACCACTCATCAAGGACTTCTATTATGGGAATTTGACTTTGAGGTCAAGGATCAAAAGGGGACTAAAAATCAAGTGGCTAACCATTTATTATGACATAAAGAATAGACAGTGTTTAAATTAATGGACAAGTTTGAGATAGATAATACTTTTCTGGATGAACAAGTATTGGCAGCATAACAAGACTTGATACCATCGTTCAGAGATTTTGAAAATTATTTTATGAGTGATGTGGCGCCTGAAGATCTATTATTTTAGTAATGGAATAATATGCATGATGTGAGTAAATTCTTTAGGATAAGTCACACTTCTTTTGGATCAGTGCAGATAGACTAATTCATCAATGTGTTCCTGAGATAGAAATGTTGAGTATTCTAAAGACATATCTCTATTCACCCATTGGGGGGCATCATAGTTGTGCACAAATTTCTCATAAAATCATACAATATAGGTAATATTGGCCAACTATTCGTAGAGATGCACATGAATATGCATGGCCTTATGACCAGTGCCAAAGACAAAAACACATCTTGCAAAGACCAGAGCTTCCAATGATCTCAATACTATAGATTAAGTTATATAATATATGGGACATTTGCACTTCCAAACAATATAGGGAAGGATATTACTACATTTTGTAGAAAGAACATATTTTGTACACCAAGAGAAATAATTAATTGTGGAGGTTCACATTTTTACAATTATCTATTCAGTTCATTGCTTGAAAATAATGCTATGAAACATAAGGTGGAAACACCTTACCATCCATAGTCAAGAGGGAAAGTTGAGGTCTCCAATTATGATATCAAGTCTATTTTGGTAAAATCTTTCAATACCAATGTAACGGATTGGGCTAAAAATTTGGATACTTTGTTCTAGTCTTACAAAACCACATTTAAGACCACATTGGTGTTTTTTTGTAAAATCTTATGTATGCCAAGGCGTTCTACTACCTATTGAATTTGAGAATAAGGCATTGTAGGCACTAAAAGGGTTAAATCTGTGAGAGAATAATGTGGCAAATGAGACTTAAGAAGTTAAACCAAATGGATAATTCCCTCTTAGAGCTTACACCCTTATCTTTATACTAAGAGGAGATAAAGGTGTATCGTGACCGTAAGAGATAAAAGAGAGTTTACCGAGGGTAATAGGTTTCTGTTGTTCAAATGCAAGATTCACTTATTTCCTATAAAGTCAAAGTCAAAATAATAGGTGTCATATCGAGAGTTGAAGGTGATTTCATATGTTGTGATTGAGTTTTAAAATAGTGAGGGCCTAAAGACTTAAGTAAAAGGCCAAAGGGTGAAACACTATATCAGTGATGTTGAATAGGTCAAGGTGGTATGTGATGTTGATCTTCATGGAGCTAGAGTAATCAGGCAAACTCGAGTCATACTGCAACATGAAATTAGGCACTGCATGAGAGGAAAACCATGTATTAGTTTTGTAAAGGCTGAGTATCCAAGCTAGCCATATCATTTCGCAACATTAAATCAAGCGTTGCTTGGGAGGAAACCCAAGAATTTTGTAATTATTTTACTTTTATTTGAGATATATGGTAATTATTTTACTTTTATTTGAAGATCTAATGATCGTGGTTTTAGTCGGCTCCATGAAATCTCGAGACTTGATTTTTAGGAGTTGGTTCAAGCATTGTGTACCAATGATCGTTTAAAGAAAGATCATTTGTGGTATCCATCATGTGACTAAACCCCTGAAAACTAACTTTTAGGAGATGGAACTAATGAGCCAAAGGAACAATCATTTCAACATACAACTATCATCATTTATATTTTTAGTTCTCTGGTTAGTTTTCTTAACCCCCTAGGAATGATGGAATACAATGATTGTTGTATTAACTAATGATCCTAGGGATGAGATGCCTGTTGGGTCCTTTTAAAAACTATACATAACTCGACCTAACTCATTTTAAATACCTCAATTCATATACCCAAAGACCCGATAGACACCCATTCTTATACAAACTCAAATTCACACCAAATTGCATGATCAAAGATCAAAAATACTATTCTACCCAAGAAATTTGAGAGATTTAAATTGCCCCTATGCATATACTCTCTCAATTTCTCAAGCTCTTTCTATTTTAAGATTTTTTCACTCAATATGAAATAAGTTTTCCTCACATGCCTACCAGAGTTAAGGTCCCTCGTACGATTGTGGTTACTCGGTTGGTATTTGCTCAACAAGTAGTTGTCTGGTGTAATACCCCATACTTTTCTTAGCTTAGTTCAGCTCCTAGTTGCAAGTATAAGAAGCTTACATCCTAAAAATTTCACCAAGTGTTGTGGACTTAATCATAATTTTGGCCTCTTAACTTCAAGGATTTTTAAATGGGTCTTCCCGACCCTAAGACGTAGGTTTTTGAGTTAATAAATGTTCAAGGGTGCAAGTATCATGTCTCGGGGAAGTATTGGATTTTTTGAACGAGGATTGAGTTATGTTTGGATTTTGATTCCAGAACCTCACCATGATAGCGACGCATCGCGGTGGGTATAGCGATGGCCCCTTTATCTCATCCTGGTGTAGCTTTAATCCACATCCCAATTGCGAATTTAATTCTCTGAGGAGCAATTGAGTCTTTCTTCCTCAATCCAATTCATAAAAACACGGATTAAAATATCGGTTAGGGCATTATATGACCATTTTTTCCAAATTTTCCTCTCAAAAACATACCCTAATCATCCCCCAAGTTCATCAATTTCATTCCTTTCTCTCTAAGAAAACCAAGAATTCAAGATCCCTAATCTAAGAACTTTCAAGAAAAGCATCAAGATTGTGTTTCTCTTTCAAGATTAAGGATTTAAGGTATGTGTGATGTTCATCCATGGGACCTTTTCCCCCATGGAGTCCAAGAATCCCCTTTTGATATCAAATTATGAGTTTTTACATGTTTATGATGAATTGTCTCCATGAAGTTGTTATTGATTTTCATTACAAGTTATATTACAAGAGTTTTCCAATGGAATGATCCCTTATATGATTTGAGTATTGAAATCCTCATGTTAAATCCCATGGTTTTAGTATTGTAACTATGTTTTCAATCAAATTTTTTACCCATTTCCATGCTTAAATTCATGACTCCCATGTGTTTGATGAAATGTCTAAATGTTGGGTTTTGAGTAATGATTCTTTATTATGGTTTTTAAAGCTTCATATGTCCTTATTGTTATTTTCATTCAGTGCTGGAGGATTATGAACACCCGATACTTAGCTATTTACATAATTTCAGTATCTTTAGAATGATTTAAGAATAAACCATGAGTGTTGTCATTCAGTTAGTATCATGATTAGTTGTTTGCTCAATTAAACTTAGTTCAGCCCAGTAATCAGTGTCATTCAGTTGGGAGTAGAATTTACTATCGAGCAAACCCAAGGATAGGGGCTCACCTGCCAGTATAGGGTATGACCTTTAGTAGCAGTCCCTTAGTTCCAGAACTACATAACCAGCATAGGTTAGAGATATTAACATGCCAGTTGAGGGTTGATAAAGTATTTACCTACCAGTTGAGGGTAACTCATTAGTCCTTCAGGACATTAGTTTAGTGTATCCGCACAGCCAGCACTAGTACCCGTGACACGGTACTGACACCCTTCCAAATGGAGTTACAGGTTGGACCCCAATTAGCTGAGATTAGGGTATGTTAGTTAGATGATACCTCCCTCAACCTAAGTTCATTATTCATCATAGAATTTAGTTAAGGTTTGGTAGATATAGCATACAATTAATTAGTTACCAGCTTTCAGTATTTCAGTTTACAAACTATTTTAGTATCATGTCATATACTTGGTCATGCATTCTCAGATTTAATTGTTTTCACGTATTTATGCATCAGTTATCTCATGTCATTCAGTCAGTCATGATTTCATGCACATGAACCTATTTATTTTAGCCTAACCTCATCTTATATACCAGTACATTCAAAGTACTGATCGCATACTTTTCTTCGTGCTATGATGTCTTATATCATAGGTTCTAATGCTCAGTTTACTAACCGCGCTTAGACAGTTTAGCTTATCAGCAGCCACAGTTGTGGTGAGTCTTCATGTGTTGAGGACCTATTATTTTATTTTAGTATTTCTGCATTTCTTTTCGGTTAGTTTAGTTTGGAGTTAGTTGGGGCCTTTCCATCAACTCTTTAATCAGTTTAGAGCCTTTCAGATATTTTCAATCATTTAGATAATTAGTCAGTTTATTAGTTGTTTGATTATTCTTTTTAGTATGTCCTCAGATGTTCAAACTTATGATTTAAATTGTATTCTCAGTATTTAAACCTTATGGATTTACTTAGTTGTTTTCATATATATTCATTATCAGTATATTATTCAGTGCTCATAGCAGATACAATTCCATAGGTTAGCTTGTGGTCACTTGTTACTATAAGCATCGTTGTCGCGACTAGAGGGTAGCCTCAGGTCGTGATAAAACTTGGTATCTGATCCTAAGGTTTCATAGAGTCCAAGGGAGTTCGAAAGCTACATTGAGTAGATTTTTGTGCATGGCTGTGAAGTACACCACACTTATAGATAAAAGGCTACAAGACATTTTAGGAAAATTTTCCTTTCATTCAATATTTATGTCATGCGAATAAGCATGAGCTCTATTTAAACTCTCTTTCTGACTCGTTCTTTTTTCCATTACAAAAAATGCCTCCTAGAAAGAATAACAGAAAAAGGAATGGGAGCCAGCCCGTACCTCCGCCTGATCAGGAAGATCTCCTGAATGAGAACATCTCTCTTGATGAGTTTAGAGATACATTCACTACCTTAGCTCATTTAGTAGCTTTTCAAAATAATCAGCATATTGTTGTCTTAGCTAATCAAGTGGAAAATAGAACTGCAGTTAGGATTTAGGATTTTACCCGAATGAATCCCCCTTTATTTTTGGGATCCAAGTCAGAAGAGGATCCATAGGAGTTTTTTGATATGGTTCAAAATAATATTGATATCATGGGTGTCACTTTGAGTGAGAGTGCAGAGTTGGTTGCTTACCAGTTGTGAGAAATAGCTCACACCTGGTATAAGCAATGAAAGGAGAATAGGGGCATAGATATAGGGACTGTAGAATGGAAAGAGTTTGCCACGGCCTTTTTAGAAAAGTTCTTTTCATTAGAGTTGAGGAAATATAAGATGCAAAAGTTTATTAATTTAAAGTAGGTTAATATGAGTATGAAGGAATACTCGCTCAAATTCACTCAGTTGGCAAGGTATACTCTTTCGATGGTGGATGATAACAGGTCTAAAATGAGTAAGTTCATGTTTGGTTTATCTAATAGTATGGTCAAGGAGTGTAGAACTGGTATGTTGATTAAGGATATGAACATATCTAAGCTTATAGTCCATGCTTAACAGATTGAGGAATAGAAGCTTAAAGAGAAAAAAAAAAGAATAATAAAGCCAGAACATATAGCTTTAATTTATCTCAGCCTAGGTCAGAGGGTGGTCCAGCCTAGTGCTCCAGCGCCAAAGTTGTGAAATGACAATTGGGATAAAGCGCCAGGCTCCAAGTCCCAAGGTAGTGTGAATAGTAGTCATACTAATCCTCTTTGCTAGAAATATAGTAGGAATCATCAGGATATGTGTAAAGTCGGCAGTGATGTGTGTTTTGGGTATGGAAAGCCAGGCCACAGAGTCAGAGATTGACCAAAGAGTGTTCAGCAGGGTCAGTCCATTATTTCTCCAATTCCATCTGATCGCCCGACTCAGTAGGGTGCCACGTCCAATGCAACCAGTGGTCAGCACCATAATAGATTATATGCACTCCAGTACCTTCATGATTAAGAAAGCTCTCTTGATGTGGTTATAGGTATGTTACAGGTCTTTCATCTTCATGTTTATGCTTTGTTAGATCTCGGAGCTTCACTTTCTTTTGAAACCCTTATATAGTTCTCAATTTTGGTGTCAGTCCCAAAACTCTAGTAGAGCCTTTCTCAGTGTCTACCCCAGTGAGTAAATCTATCACAGCCAGATGGGTGTAAAAAATTTGCCTGGTTACAGTATCCCAAAAAATTACTTCAGTAGATCTTGTAGATTTAGAGATGACTGATTTTAATGTCATTCTCAGCATGGATTAGCTCCACTCATTCTATACTTTAGTTGACTGTAGAAATAGAGTTGTCCAGCTTTAGTTTCCTAATGAATAGTTATTGAATGAAGGGGTAGTACTTCAGCGCTTAGGGGTCAGATAGTGTCATATCTTAGAGTGAGAAAAATGATATCCAAAGGGTTCATGTACCATCTTGTTTGAGTTAAAGACTCTAGTTCTGAGACTCCCAGTCTTAAGTCAGTTCCAGTAGTAAGGTAATTTCTAGATGTGTTCCTGAAGATCTTCTAGGAGTTCCCCCAAAAGGGAAATTGACTTCGGAATAGATCTTCTTCCAGATTCCCAGCCTATCTCTATTCTGTCTTATAGAATGGCTTCAGCTAAGATTAAAAAGTTAAAAGAATAGTTGAAAGATCTCTTAGATAAGGGATTCATCAGGCCTAGTGTTTACCCATAGGGTGCTCCTGTCCTTTTCATGCGAAAGAAAGATGATTCTTTTAGAATGAATTGACTATACCGTCAGTTGAACAACGTCACAATCAAGAATAAGTAACCACTCCCCAATATTGATTACTTGTTCGACCAACATCAGGGTGCCAGTTATTTCTCTAAGATAGACCTCAAATCCAGCTATCATCATCTCAAAGTCAGAGAATGTGACATTTCAAAGACAAACTTTAGAACTCGGTATAATCACTTCAAATTTCTAGTTATGTCTTTTGGACTAATGAATGTCCCAAAAGCTTTCATAGACTTGATTAATAGAGGTTTTAAGCAGTAATTGGACAAGTTCATGAAAGTATTCATTGATGATAGTCTAGTCTACTCCCATAGTGAAAATGATCATGCAAACCATCTCAGAATTGTATTGAATACTCTTAGAGCTCATCAGTTATTTGCCAAATTTAATAAGTGAGAGTTTTGTCTAAGATCAGTAGCTTTCCTTGGCCATATTATTTTCGGTGATGGCATTAAAGTTGACCCTCAAAAGACCAAAGCAGTGAGAAACTGGCCTAAACCCATATCTTTATCAGATATCAGAAGCTTTTTGGGTTTGGATGGCTATTACAAATAGTTTATTAAAGGGTTTTCATCTATTGCATCCCCCATGTCTTGATTGACTTAGAAGAAAATTTAGTTTCAGTGGTTAGATTCTTGTGAAAATATTTTTCAGGAGTTGAAGACTCAACTCACTTCAACCCCAATTTTGACTCTGCCAGACAATTTAGAGGAATTTATTATTTACTATGATACTTTTAGAGTTAATATTGGTTGTGTGTTGATGCAGAGAGGTAAGGTCATAGCCTACACCTCTAGACAGCTTAAACCCCATGAAAATAATTACCCTACCCATGATCTTGAGTTGGCAGCTGTTGTTTTTTCCTTGAAAATTTGGAGGCACTATTTATATGGGGTTTATGTTGATGTGTTCATGAATCACAAATATTTTCAGTGTCTGTTCTCGCAGAAAGATTTAAATCTTTATCAGAGAAGGTGGTTAGAGTTGTTGAAAAAATATGATATATAAGTGTGTTATATCATCTGGGAAAGGCCAATGTAGTGGAAGACACTATTAGTAGATTATCTAAGGATAGTATTGCTCATGTTGAGAATGATAAGAAAAAGATAGCTCAGAAGGTTCATCAGTTTGCTAGATTAGGTGTTAGGTTGGTTGATTCAGCTAAGAGTAGTGTATGGATTTAGAATAGTTTGGAATCTTCTTTAGTTTCCTAAGTGAAGGAGAAGCAAGATAGGGACTCTAGTTTGGTTAAGTTGAAGGAATCAGTTAGAGATTAGAAGGTAGAGGTTTTCTCCTAAGGGGGAGATGGTGTATTACGATGTCAGGGTAGACTGTGTGTGCCATGTGCAGATGGTTTAAGATAGAGAATCCTTGCGGAAGTTCAGGGTGTGCATTATTCTATTCACCTAGGAGCCACTAAGATATACCGTGATTTATGGGAAATCTATTGGTGGAGTGGTATGAAGAGAGATATTGCAGAGTTTTCAGCTAAGTGTTCTAACTATCAGTAGGTTAAGGTTGACCACTAGAGGCCTAGTGGTATAATGCAGGAGTTCAGCATTCCTACTAGGAAGTGGGAAGAGGTGAACATGGACTTTATGATGAGTTTGCCTCATTCGCGTCGTCAGCATAATTTGATATGGGTTATTAAAGATAAAATGACCAAATCAGCCTATTTCTTGACAGTTCATACTTCTTATTTAATTGAGGACTATGTCAATCTCTATATTAGAGAGTTGGTTAGGTTGCATGGAGTCCCACTGTCTATTATTTCAGATAGAGGTACTCAGTTTACCTCACTTTTGGAAAGTATTTCAGAAATGTCTTGGTACCCAAATTCATCTCAGTACATCTTTTAATCCTTAGATAGATGGCTAGGAAGAGAGAACTATTTAGGCCCTAGAGGATATATTGAGGGTGTGTGTTCTTGACTTTAAAAGAAGTTGGGATGATCACTTGCCTTTGATCAAGTTTGCCAACAATAACAGTTATCACTCCAGTATTCAGATGGCTTCATTTGAGGCTCTCTATGGGAGGAGATGTATATATCATATTGGTTGTTTTAGGATAGGTGAGGCTATTTTGGTAAGGGCCAGATTCGGTGTATGATGCGATAGAGATAGTTCAGTTAATCAGGTAGAGTCTTAAGACAGGCCAAAGCCATCAGAAATCTTATGCAAATGTAAGGAGAAAAGACCTTGAGTTTGATGTTGGTGATTCAATCTATTTGAAAATCTCGCCTATGAAGGGAGTAAAGAGATTTGGCAAAAAAAGAGAAACTTAGTCCCCGATATGTTAGCCCTTAAAAATTTTTGAGTCATTTTGGGAAGGTAGCTTATGAGCTTGAGTTGCCTGCGGATTTGGCATCAGTGCATCCACTGTTCCATGTCTCTTTGTTAAAGAAGTCTATTGGTGATCCAACTATTGTAGTGCATTAGAAAGCACAGTTGTTCAGGATAGCCTTTCTTACGAAGAAATCCTGGTCGAGATCCTTGATCATCAGATTCGTAGATTATGGAACAAAGAAGTTCCCTTGGTCAAAGTTCTTTGGCAGAATCAGTCCATCAAGGGAGTCACTTGAAAAGCAGAATCAGATATGCAGACCAAGTACCCTCATCTTTTCTCTGCAAACTCAATCTTAGCTTAAGGTAATAGTTCTCCTTAGATTGTCTCTTTTCCATTATCAGTTCCAGCGATCTATAACCATTCTCATGTCATTCGATGCTTTAATGAATCATTTCAGTCATTTATCATATTTTAGACTCAGTCATGTAATAATGTTTTTAGTTATGCATGTTCAGTAGATGATATCAATTACCCTAGTATTCTTAGCTTAATCAGTCTTATTCAAGGACGAACATTCCCAAAGGGGAGATATTGTAATACCCCATACTTTTATTAGCATAGTTCAACTCCTAGTTACATGTATAAGAGGCTTACAGTCTGAAAATTTCACTAAGTGTTGGGGACTTAGTCATAATTTTGGCCTCTTAACTTCAAGGATTTTTAAATGGGTCTTCCCGACCCTAAGACGTAGCTTTTTGAGTTAATTCATGTTCAGGGGTGTAAGGAGTATGTCTCGAAGAAGTTTTAGATTTTTAGAATGAAGATTGAGTTGTGTTTGGATTTTGATTCCAGAACCTCTCCGTGATAGTGGCGCATCGTTGTGGGTTTAATGACAGGCCCTTTATCGTATCGCGATGTAGGTTTAATCTACATCCCAGTTGAGAATTTAATTTTTTGAGGGGCAATTGAGTCTTTCTCCCTCAATCTAATTCGTAAAAACACAAATTAAAATATCAGTTAGGACATTATATGCCCATTTTTCCCAAATTTTCCTTTCAAAAACATACCCTAATCATCCCCCAAGTTCATCAATTTCATTCCTTTCTCTCCAAGGAAACCAAGAATTCAAGATCCCTAATCTAAGAACTTTCAAGAAAAGCATCAAGATTGTGTGTCTCTTTCAAGATTAAGGATTTATGGTATGTGTAATGTTCATCCATGAACCTTTTCCGCCATGGAGTTTAAGAATCCCCTTTTGATATCAAATTATGAGTTTTAACATGTTTATGATGAATTGTCTCTATGAAGTTATTATTGATTTTGATTACAAGTTATGTTACAAGTGTTTTTTGATAGAATGAGCCCTTATATGATTTGAGTATTGAAATCCTCATGTAAAATCCCTAATTCATGATTTTAGTATTGTAACTATGTTTTCAATCACATGTTTTGCCCATTCCCATGCTTAAATTCATGACTCCCATATGTTTGATGAAATGTCTAAATATTGGGTTTTGAGAAATAATTCTTTATTATGGTTTTTAAAGCTTCATATGTCCTTATTATTATTTTCATTGAGTGCTGGAGGGTTATGAACACCCAATACTTAGCTATTTACATAATTTCAGTATCTTCAAAAGATTTCAGATGGACCATGAGGGTTGTAACTCAGTTAGTATCATGATCAGTTGTTTGCTAAGTTAAGATTAGTTCAGCCCATTAATAAGTTTTATTCAGTTGGGAGTAAGATTTAGCACTGAGCGAACCCAGGGATGAGGCTTACCTACCAGTGGAGGGTGTGACCGTTAGTAGCAGTTCTTTAGTTCCAGAACTACGTAGGCAACGTAGATTAGAGATATCAACCTACTAGTTGAGGTTTGATAAACTGTTTACCTTCCAGTTGAGGGTAAAACATATCTCATTAGAGAACCTGCTAGATAAGGGTGACTCATTAGTCCTTTAGGACATTAGTTGAGTAGATCCACATAGCCAGCAGTAGTACTTATGGCACGGTACTGACACCCTTCCAACTACGGTAATAGGTTGGACCCCGATTAGCTTAGATTGGGGCATGTTAGTTAGATGATACCTCCCACTGTCTCAATTCAGTATTCAGTACGGTATTCAATTTGGGTTTTCTATACCATAGCATATAGTTCATCCGTTATTCAGTTACCAGATTTTAGTATCTAAGTTTATAGACTATTTTAGTATTGTATTATATGATTGGTCATTCATTCTTATATTTTATAGCTTTTATGCATTTATGCACCAGTTATCTTATGCCATTTATCCAGTCATGATTTCATGCACCTGAACCTATGTATTTTAGCCTAACCTCATCTCATATACTAGTACATTCAAAGTACTGAATGCATACTATTCTTTGCTCTATGATGACTTATATCATAGATTTGGGCACTCTATTTCCTGATCGTGCTTAGATAGTTTAGCTTATCAGCAGTAGCAATTATGGTGAGTCCTCATATGTTGAGGACCTGTTATGTTATTTTAGTATTTCCATATTTCTTTTCAGTTAGTTCAGTTTGGAGTTAGTTGGGTAGGGCCTGTCCCATCAACTTCTCATTATGTTTAGAGGCTTTCAAATTTTTTTCAGTCATTCAGATAGTTAGTCAGTTTATTAGTTATTTGATCATTCTTTTCAGTATGTCATCAGACGTTCAGACTTATGACTTATATCGTATTCTCAGTATTTGAAACTTATGGCCTTACTCAGTTGTTTCCACATATGTTCTTTATTAGTATATTATTCAGTTCTCACAGCAAGTACTAGCCCATGGGTTACCTTGTAATCACTTATTATCATAAGCACTATTGTCGCAACTAGGGGTAGCCTTGGGTCGTGACACCCAGCCTGCTATGTCTGTTGAGGAGCAGAAGTTTTGGGCAGATTCTTGAGATTGACTCCGCCTAAGTTTTCTGGTGCTCTAGGAGAGGATGCGTATGAGTTCTGATTGCTTGTGAGGATAGTCTCAGTAATTTAGGCCTTAGTGAGACTCGTGGTGTAAATTACACCATATTTTAGTTGGATTTGGCTGGTCGACATTGGTGGAGAAGTTATATGGATTCTTGACCAGATGGATCCTCTTCTCAGACATGGACTCAGTTTTTTGAGATGTTGTTGGAGAAGTACATGCCTCACAACCTTAGGGATTGTTTGAAGGATCAGTTCTCTATATTGGAGCAGGGATCCATGACAGTTGTAGAGTATGATACTTATTTTCATGAGTTGTCTATGAATGTTACTTCTATTTTGGACACTGAGTATAAGAGAGTTTGTTGCTTTGATCGGGGATTGAAACTTTCCATTTACATGTCCACCCAGAGTTTAGTTGCAGCGGGTAGATCTTTTGTAACTATTTTGGATCACACTCAGGTGATGGAGGAGATAGATCGTGAGGACCAAGGGGCAATAATAAGAGGCCTGGATATAAGGGCAGCTTTAGTAGGAGTTGTAGTAGTTCTAAATTCAGAGGAAGTAGTTCTTATGATGGGTATTACTCTTTGTGTCCATCCTATTAGCCTCAGAATCATCCCAGTCGACCAATTCATGTAGCTTTTTAGATTACTGGCAGAGGTCAGTCTAGTGCTACTGGTTGCCCTGGTATGGGTTGGTGGTCATTCTTTGACGTGTTCAGCTTCCAGCTATTTTAATCGTGGTAGTTACTTTGGATCGGCCAAATTTTTTGGATCTGGTTCAGTTCATGGAGCATGTTATAGTTGTGGATCTTTTGATCATTATTCTCGAGAATGTCCTATTCATGGGGAGATTATTGCTTCAGCTCAGAGTATTCCCACTATTAGAGTAGTTCATCCCTTATACAGGGGTGGTTCTAGGGTCATAGGGGTAGTTTCTAGGGTACTCAAAGAGGTTCTCAGGAAGGCAAGATAGGAGGTCAGTTAGAAGCCAGGCTAGGTGGCGGCCGTGGTCATTTGTATGTAGGACCTACTAGACCCAAGGCTGAGTCTTTGGATACTAATATTAAGGGTATAATTTTGGTGTGCCATCGGTCGACCCTTTCTTTATTTGATTCGGGATTCACTTATTCTTATGTTTCTACTTATTATACTCCATGATTAGAGTTATCTTGGGATTTATTATTTGTTACCTTACGTGTATTTACTCTCGTGGTTGATATTTTAGTAATGAATCAGATTTTCAGATCTTGTGTTATGACTTTTAAAGATATTGATACTCATGTTGATCTTATTATTTTGGGTATGGTGGATTTTGATGTGATTCTAGATATGGACTGGTTATCCCACTATCATGTGATCGTGGATTATTTTGCTAAGACTGTTATGTTAGCCATGCTCGGTATACCTCCAGTCATATAATAGGGAGCGATAAGTCGCGATCCAATAAGGATTATGTATTATGTTCATTCTAGGAGTTTTATTTCGAGCGGTTGCGAGTCTTATCTCGCTTATATTTGTGATAACGCGGTGGAGATTCCATCGCTTGACTCTATTCTTGTATTTTATGAGTTTCCTGATGTGTTCCTTATGGACCTTCTTGATATTCCCCCGTCCGTGAGGTTGATTTTGCTATTGATCTCGAGCCTGGAACCCAATCTATTTCTATGGCACGCCGAGCTTAAGGAGCTAAATTCTTATCTTCAGGATCTTCTTGGTAAGGGTTTTATTAGATCGAGTATGTCTCCTTGGGGAGATCCTATATTGTTTGGAAATAAGAAGGATGGTTCCATGCGTATGTGTATTAATTATAGGCAACTTAATAAAGTGATGGAGAAGAACCATTATCTTATGTCTCGCATTGATGATTTGTTCGATCAGCTTTGGGGTGCAGCAGTGTTTTCTAAGATTGATTTGAGATCTTGTTACCGTCAGTTGAGGATTTGGACAGAGGATATCCCAAAAATAGTCGTTAGGACCTGTTATATTCATTGTGAGTTCCTAGTGATGTCTTTTGAGTTGACTAATGCCCCAGACGTATTTATGGATTTAATGAACTGAGTCTTTAAGACTTACTTGGATTCCTTTGTGATTGTGTTCATTGACAATATCCTTGTGAATTTAAGGAGCAGAGAGGAGCATGCACAGTATTTGAGGATCGTGCTCTAAACTTTGAGAGATCATATGCTTTTTGCTAAGTTTTCCAAGTGTAAGTTTTGGCTTGAGTCAGTGACATTTCTTGGACATTGGTATCTAAGCATGGTATTATGGTATACCCAGCCAAGATTGAGGCGATTTGTGATTGGGATACACCTACATCTCTGACTTAGGTTCGTAGCTTTATTTGTTTGGCCAATTTTTATAGGCAATTCATCAAGGATTTTGCTACTATTTCAGCACCTATGACCAGATTGACTAAAAAGAAGGTTCCTTTTCACTGGTCCAAGGAGTGTGATTTAAGCTTTGAAAAGCTCAAGAATTTTCTTACTTCAGCTCCAGTATTAGCTAATTCGATTGAGGGTGAGGGATTCACCATGTTTTGTAATGCTTCTTCTATTAGTCTAGGTTGTGTTTTGATGCAACAGGGTTATTTTATTACTTATGCTTTAAGACAGCTCAAGTTGCACGAGCACAACTACCCCACTCATAATTTAGAGTTAGTGGCTTTAGTTTTTGCTCTTAAGATTTGGAGGCATTATTTGTATGGCACGTATTATGAGATTTTCACCGATTATCGCAGTCTTCTACATCTTATTATCTAGAGAAAGCTTAATGCTAGATAGTGTAGATGGATAAAGTTTCTTAAAGATTATGATATCTCTATCTCATATCATTGGGGTAAGGCGAATGTAGTGGAAGATGCCTTGAGTCGGAAGATAGTGAGCATGGGTATCTTGGCTTATATTTTATTTTCTCAGATGCCATTAGCACGGGACATTCAGTCCTTAGCCAACTTGATGGTTCACCTTGATATTTCAGATCCTAGGAGGATTTTTGCTAGTGTTAAGGTGTGGTCTTTACTTTTTGAGCAGATAAGGGATTGTCACTGTAAGGATAGTAAGATTCGTTTCCTTCGTAACTAGGTGTTGAGTGGTGAGTCTAAAAGGAACACCACAGTTTCCAATAGTGTTTTATGATTTTATGGTCGCATTTATGTTTTGAGGAATGGATTTAATTTAGTTGATTCTTTATGAGTCTCAAAGCTCTAGATATTCTATTCATCTAGGCACAACTAAGATGTATTGAGATTTGATACAACATTATTAATGGAGTGGCATGGAGAGTGATGTGGTGTACTTTATGGCTTGTTGCCTTTGTTGTCAGCAAGTGAAGGCCGAGCATCAGCATCCAGGTGGTTTGATTCAGAGATTTCCCATTCCTGAGTAGAAGTAAGAGCGGATTACCATGGACTTTTTTAGTGGCTTACCTTATACTTTTTGTGGTTCTGATGGTATTTGGGTCATCGTGGATTGGTTGACCAAGTCAATGCATTTTATTTCAATTCAAATGTCCTTTAGTATTGAGAGGTTAGCTTGTATTTATGTTCGTGAGATAGTCTGTTAACACAGTATGCCCAATTTTATTATTTCAAATCGGGGTTCTGTGTTTACTTCTAGCTTTTGGAGACCTTTTTAAGAGGAGTTGGGTACTCAGTAGATCTGAGTACAGCCTTCCATCCGCAGACAACGGCTAGTTCGAGCAGACTATTTAGGTGCTCAAGGATATGTTCTAAGCCTATGTTATAGATTTTGGAGGCCAATAGGAGGATATGTTCTAAGCCTATGTTATAGATTTTGGAGGCCAGTGGGAGGAGCACTTATCCTTAGCATAGTTTTCTTATAATAACAGTTATCATTCGAGTATTCAGATAGCGCCATTTGAGGTTTTTATGGTAGGAGATGTCGTTCTCCAATTGGATGGTTTGAGACTTCTGAGATTCGACCTCGTGGTACTGATTTGCTTCAGGAGTCATTGGATAAAGTCAAGGTGATTCAAGACAAGTTGAGAGTAGCTCAAAGTATGCAGAAGTACTATGAAGACCATAGGCTTCATGCCTTGAGATTTGGAGTTGGTGATCGAGTATTTCTCTATGTATTCCCATAAAGGGTGTAATGAGGTTCGGGAGGAAGGATAAGATCCACCCTAGATATATTGGACCTTCGAGATTCTTTGCACGGTTGGTGAGGTCGCTTATAAGTTATCTTTACCTCCAAATTTTATTGTTGTCCATCCAATTTTCCATGTATCCATGTTGCGGCAATATATTCCTAATCCATCTCATATGCTTAGATAGGACTCAGTCCAGTTGGATGAGTGATTGACCTTTGTATAGGAGTCGGTGCTCATTTTGGCTAGTAATGTTAGGAATTTGTGCACTAGGGAGATTCTGGTAGTTAAGGTTCAGTAGAGGCATCGCCCAGTGAAGGAGGCCACTTGGGAGAGAGAGAGAGAGATGTAGACCCAGTATCCTCACTTATTTGAGACTTTATGTACACCCTGATCCTTAACTTTCGAAGATGAAAGTTTTTTAGTAATGGATGACCCTTCCCATTATTTTCCATATTTTTGCTTATTTTCATCGTTAGAGTTTCTCTATAGCTTCCCCAAGTCATTTATGACTTTCTAAAACTGACAGCTAGTTACCGAGCAGTTCATTTGGTTTTTAGACCTAAATCCCTATTTTGAAGTCTTTGTTGGTTTCAAATGGCCATCGGGCAAAGACTACAGTTAAACGATCTCAAATGCAAATTCTGACAGTTCTAGTAGCCCCAGAATGTCAATTTTAGGTTTGGTGGACCGTTGGTTGGAGTATCGAGACACCCCGAGTTCATTTTGACCTATTAGTTGAAAAGTTATGGAATTAAAAATAAGGTGTGGGACCCATATTTTATCGAAATGATCTCGGATGGAAATTCAGACTATGCCATTGAGTCTGGAACATCGAATTTGGTATGGATACATAGTTTGTTTGCGTATACAGGATTGCAGATAAATCCTGAGGGCTTAGCAAAAACTTGAAAAATTTCCCCAAGTCTCAATTATATCTAGTGCATTGTATCACGATGCCAAGGGTCACGATCGTGATCCCTTGGTAGTCACTATATACCGCGATTGCGGTGATTATATCGTAATTGTGACTCACCATGACAGCCTACCAGACCGCTATCATAATAAGGAAATGTCACGATTGCAGATTTTGCGTTTGATGCCTCACATTGGGATAGCGATGGTCGGGTTGCGATAGTGACACCCATATACCTGGGATAGGTATAAATAGGCCATTTTTAGCTCATTTTTGCCATTCTTCACCCATTACTAAGAGATCTAAAACCCTAAATAAAGAGATAGCTTGGAATTGAAGCTTGTGTGTGGTTTGGAGGAGCTTCGTTAACGCTTATTTCCTGATTCTCATTCGGATTTGAGGTAAGATTCCTCTAATTTCATGGTAGATTTTGCATTTCTTATGCAAAA
This sequence comes from Capsicum baccatum var. pendulum, assembly GCA_030864225.1. Classification (NCBI taxonomy): domain Eukaryota; kingdom Viridiplantae; phylum Streptophyta; class Magnoliopsida; order Solanales; family Solanaceae; genus Capsicum; species Capsicum baccatum. The sequence goes on along the minus strand of CM061554.1, from coordinate 56,939,601 downwards.
ATTCTATAACCTTAGAGGCTTGATTTTAGCCCCAAATTAGCATGAATTTCACCCATTATGGTAATGACTCTCGACAATAAGGGAATGTTGGATTGGTTTTTGAAATATGAATTTTTGTAAATGGGACCCATATGGGATTTTGGGTGATTTTTAGACCGAAGCACAATAGTCCAATATAGGTATCATTATTCTCATATTAATGAGTAGAATGTGATTTTGATTGCTTGGTATTTTGTGAAAGCTTCTTGAAAAAAAACTGATAATTTAGCAGATATTTTGAGCTTTCTCCAACATCTAGGAAGGCTAGGTTTTACCCCTTATTAGACTGAGCTAATTCATAGTATGGTTATGATATTTTATTAAATTTGGGATGGGTGTTAGGTGTTGGTGTGATAAATTACAATTCTTGGTATTAGTTGGATCATTTAGGCTATTTTGGATATCGATTTGGGCATGATTTAGCCTAGTTAACCATACCTTAGGTGAAGTTGACCTTGTAGACTTATGCTTAGGTTTGAAATGCTTTAGTTACTCTTCTAATGAGGAGATTACCTTGGTCACTGGAGTTTAGGGTGGAATTGACTTGGTTGCTCATATTTTAGGTGAATTTCCTTAGGAAAAATTGAGGCTTGTTTAACATCTAAAAGTGGATTTAGATACCTTAAGCCTAGTTTGGGTAGAATTTACCTATAATGGGACTTTGGGGATTAGAAGTGGGCCCTTGACCCACCTTAGTGTAAGATGCATATTAGCTTTTATAGACCTTTATACGCTTGTTTGACTCTTAGTAATGCTTATTAAGGTAATATTGAGAAACCTTGGCACTTGATGGTTGTTGGTTGATGTGAGGATTGACTCCTATTGATTATGCTATTACTTATTCTATTAATGATGTTATTGATTATATTGATATATTTATATTTACCGATTCGAGTTCAGCTATTTATTATATTTACAAATTCAAGTCTGGCTATTGATTATATTTACTCAATTTGCATTCGTAGGATGATTATGACATTACTGATTATATTTACTGGTTTGATTCTGGCTATTGATTATATTTACCAGTTTGAATCCAGCTATTGATTATATTTACCAGTTCAAGTCCGAATATTGATTACATTTATCAGTTCAAGTTTGTCTATTGATTATATATATCGGTTCGAGTCCAGATATGCATATTATGCTATGATGATATACTTAATATGATATGAAGATATCGGGGTGTGAGATTGAAAATAGCAATTTAGCCAAGTCTGAAAATAAGGAAATGGCTATAATGTGGAATGATGTGAGTGGATTCTAGTGGAATATTGAAAACTTGTAAATAATGGTGGTGGGTAAATGCTATCTTATATATACATTCTAGGCTTATAGGAGCTTGTGATGGGTTATTTACTTCTCCACATTAATTGGCATATGGGAGCCAATTGTGTAGTTATGTTGTATGTAGTGATGCTTTATGTTATGTTATGCTATTATTTTGGTTTATTTACCTATTTATACACAACAATGTTAGAGTAACTTTAGTTTTGTCTATACCTTGACTTAGCTATGTTATCTTGCATTTTATTATATTTATATCATGATTTAGCTCAGTCAGGTGATGATGCCTACTGAGTACCCGCGGTTTCAGTACTCAAACTATACTTCTGTACCTTTTGGTGCATATTCGAGTAGTAGCTGCCATCATTGATCGACGATCGTGTTGCATTGATATCAGGAGATAGAGTGAGCTCTTGGAGTCAGAGTCACCTATTCTCCTCTATCTTTTTATGTTTAGTCTTTTTTGTAGAGACGGATGTTATTGACTGTTCTAGATACTTAGGTTGTATTATTATTACTGGATGCTCTGTACTGGATCTAGCAGGTCATGGCGTGGTATCTATGTTGACTATCTTATCTATTTCAAATACTATGCTTATTTATAAGTTATGTTGTTGATTTTCGCTTACGTTGAGCATTTTCCACCAAGTTAACCCATTATGTTTAACTTCGGGTTATGGTTTGGCTTACCTACTGGAGGGATAGAGTAGGTGCCATCACGAGTCATAAATTAGGTCATGACACCCAAGTCATTTGTGACTTGCTAGAGCTGACAGTTTAATTATCGGGTAGTTCATTTGGCTTTTAGAGCCAATTTCCTATTTTGAAGGTTTTGCTATGAAGGATTGGCTATCGGGCCTAAACTTTAAGTTAATGACCTCATTGCTAATTACAATAGTCTCATCAGCTCCACAACATTTATTTTACTCTAGGAGGACCTTTGGTTTGGATCGTATAAGTTTTTATCTAATTTTTAGCTATTGGATGGATTTTGGTTAAAATGATCGCTGGGTGTGGGACCCATATTCTATTTATATGACCCCATATAAAAAATTCTATAGTGTCGTTGAGTCTGAAATGTCAAATTTTATAGGGTGTCATAGTTTATTTGCATCTACAGGATTCCGAACGAGTCTCGGGGATGTGTTGAAAACTTGTCAAAAATTAAGTTTTAGCTGGTACATTTACTTAAGCAGATCTTTGGTCGATTAAGAGGTGGTCTCTTAAGCAGACAAATGACTACTTTAGTGGCCAAGTCGGGTCCCCACCTAGCCTCTTTAGCGGACGTCGCGTAAGTGACATATTGTCTGTGTTAGCGGAGGTCATTCTGGGCATGTGTTGATTAAGTAACCACATGCCGCAAAAACGTTGATCGCTTAAGCGGTCAAATGGTCGCTTAAGCAGCAACCGTAGGGTATTTATTTCACCTTTCACCCATAGTTCTGTCATTATTCCCAAACCCCAAGTTCAATAAAGCCTTAGAGAGTTAGAGAGAGAGAGAGAGAGAGAGAGAGGAGAGGGGTTCATTGAGGATTCAAGGTAAGTTGGAGAGTGCGTTGGGGCCATGTGCTCATCTTAGTTTTTGAAAGTTTCCATCAAATTCCTTGATAAATTCTCCGATTTAACCTTAAATCTCTAGTTCCTTTGTTGGTCAATTTTAGATTCGTTTGAGCTCAAAAATTACTTATTTTTTAGGATAAATAATCCTTAAGACTAGGTGGATGTATTGACGGTTTCAGAGTTGTGACTTTGCAAGCGGGTCCCACATGGAATTTTTGACCTAATGTTTGACCCACAGAATTTATATGAAATATAGGTATCGTTATTCTCATTTTAGTGTGTAGATCCTTGTTCTGATAGCATGACATCGTGTGGAAGCTTAGCATGGCATCGTATGGAAGCTTCTCAAAAGGAAAAATCTCCAATCTAGTAGAATTTATCGAGCATTTATCGGTGTCCAGGTAGGCTAGGTTTACTTTCTTTGAAGATTGAGTTTTATTATAATATTACTAAGATATTTTTCTAGTTTTGGATTGGAAATTATGACTTGGGTGCCTATATAGTGGAATTTAGAATATCTAACCAGTTAGTGAGTCGTATTTAGGCGGATTTGGCCTATTCATCTATTCCTTGGGTTGAATTGTGACCTTTGAACTTGGTTAAGCTTAGTCCACACATTGCAGTGGGAACTTGAGACCTTAGTATAGTTTTGGGGTAGAAAGTAGCCTTATCATGGACTTTCGGTGTTAGAAGCGGGCCCAGCTAGTACTCTATATAATAATGTTATAATTAGCTCCTTGTAGACCTAGGAGTTCTCTTTTGTCACCCCTCTCTCTCTCTCTCTCTCTCTCTATATATATATATATACAAGACCTAGGAGTTCTCTTTTGTCACCCCCCCCTCCCTCTCTCTCTCTCTATATATATATATATATATATAAATTACTACTTATAATAAGGGAGAATCTCCCTTCTTCTTCGTCCTCACAGGGACATAAATGGTATTGTGATATGGTACCCGTGGCAGCTGAAGGCGCCTGTAATACACCATTTCCTTTCGTTGTGTGGGCCTTTGGGTGTGTGTATTTATAGTGTTTTGCTCTTTCTAGGGACTAAATTGAAATCTCAGGTTTTGCCTTTTGCTATTCTTAAATACTTCTTTCGTTTTAAAATAGTTGATCCTTGTTGACTTGATACAACCCTTAAGAAAATATTTATTAAGAATTTACTTTATTAAATTAGTCTTATTAATTATACTTTAAAATTATAAATTTGAGTATATACACATTGTTTAGCCATTTAATGATAAGGATGATATTGAAACGATATAATAAACTCCTCTTGATTTCATCAAAGAGACAACTAAATTGAAATAAATATTTTTAGAAAGAGGATCAACTAAAACAAAATGATCCTCACATGATTATTTTGGTCTCTTTTATCCTTAATTGAAGCTTTTATTACTTCATAAAGTAACACATATTTTAGTAAATTTTAAGAACTTTAAGATCTTTTACATGTCGATAAAAATGAAAAAGGTGATAGAGACTCGCACAAAGTATATTCATACATATTTGAGTTTTTATTTTATGTGAAAATATTATTAAACTTGTTTCAAATTATATTTTATCTTAAGAATTTATTATAGACACAAATGATTATTCCATTGTTTAATTTCTATCTTTATACAAGCTTAATTATTGAATTAAAATATTTTCTGATAACAATATTTGTTTATGTTATTTATAATTTTTCATTTGTAATTTAAGCTTTTAGTTGTCGGTTAATAAGTAAAGTTTATTTTATTTTAATTTTACCTATAATTTTATGTTGAACGTACAGACAAATATAAGTAATTAACAAGATTTCACTTCAGATAAAATAAATTTTAAATTAAAAGAATAACCCCATTTAAATTATATCATTGTTAAATACTTTTAAAATGTATCAAAATTGTTAATTATAATTCTTTAATTTCAATCAAAAAATATATTACATAACATGATAGTTAATCTAATTTTATGTGCGCGCATTTTTAACATAAAATTTACCTAATAAATGACCATACTAAAAGATGAACAATAAAATATTATTTTTGTATATTATAAAAATCCTTGAAAAAAAGGCTATAGTTTATGAAACTATAATTTGATCTACAAATAATTTATGATAAACGCTCAATTTAAATCATCGGATATTAGAATCTCAAAAGATTCCAGGAAGATAGAAATTAGAACTTTTATACATGCATAGAAATTAGAACTTTTATACATGCATTTGTTTTGGTATTTTCTAAAGTCTAATATTTTAACTTCCCAGTACCATTTTGTACTGTACTATTTTAGAATTCCTTAAAAAGTATCATACTGACATCACAAAAAAAAATTAATGAGAAAAATTTTAAAATATCTATAAATTATTTTTAATATTTATATTAGGGGTGTACATGGGTCGGGTTGGTTCAGTGATTATAAAAAAAATAAATCAATCATGTCGGTTTATTAAAACTATAAACCAAATCAAACCAACATAAAATTGGTTTTTTCGGTTTAGGTTTTAGCCGATTCTTTCAATTTTTTTGGTTTTTTCGGTTTTTCTTATAATCTTTATTTTTTACAATTATATTGTGATCGAAGATTAGATCAAATATATGTTTTCACTCATGTGCTAATGAAAAACCACAATTATGAAAAAAATGAGGAGCGGAAAACTCTCTTAAACTAAAAAGTGAGATGAAGAGTGAAAAGTTTAGGTTTTAAATTTATATTGGGTTTTGGATCATTTAATTAGTAATTAATGGACAAATATTACAATCTAAAGGCTCAAATCTGAATATATGTCTACATCTACTTTCAAATTATTGAAAATTACTAAAACTAGTTGAAAAAGTATTTAAAAAGTAGATTATAATTAATATTTCATGTGTAAGAAGTTATAATTATAATTATAATTATAATATTATATATATACATGTTTGATTCGGGTTCGATTTGACCTTTTTTTTGTCAACAACAAACCAAATCAAGAATGGTCGATTTTTTTTCTAACTCCAAACCAACCAAATCAAACCATAAGTCGGTTCTTTTTCTCGATTTGGTTTGGTTCGTCGGTTCGATTTGACTCGACGGTTTGGTCTGTAAACCCCTAATTTATATATGTGTGTGTGTGTGTGTGCGGCACGCACGTATGTGTGTGTCTAGAGCCTTAGAGTGATTTAGACAACTTTTCGACTCCTGGATAGACTTGTACCTTGAATTTACATAAAAGAACAGTTCGAGTCTGACATTTATGATATTGTTTCTGGTTCAAGTCCGATGATGAAGAACCTGTCCTTCAATTTAAAGGGTCTGAAGATGGTCTGTCATACCCAACCTTAAAAGGATAGCAGATTGGGGGGGGGGGGGGGGGGGGGGACTTGCACTTTATTTTTTTCAATTCTTTTTTATATGAAAAAAATTATCTTCAATCTAATTTTAAAATTATAGGTATACCAAGTTCTTAACATTTCTAACATATGATTATATAAAAGTAGATAATCTTATGACAACTTATAGCATATTTAACATCAACACATCGCCAAGTACATTTGAATTATTGATAAAGTTGTATTAATTAATTTCTCCATCTTCATCTACATTCATATACAAATTAGTTAGTTGAACATGATTAAATAATTACATATAAAATAGTAAAAATATTTAAATTCACTTTAAAATACTACCACCTTGAATTTGAGTATGCCATTGGACACCGGATGAGAAACCAAAAAAAAAAATATGCCATCGATTTCAAGAAGCAATAAGTGTTTGGACGTTTTCATGATGAATGCAATTTTTACCCTTGGTGATTAGAAATTTAATATTAGGAATCAACATTAAATGAGTAGATTATTGTGTAAGATACTAAAACCTATTCGTTAACCACCAATCCTAGTTTTTACATGTTCTTTCATAATTTTCTTTTAAATGATAAGTTTAAATTAAATTGCAATCATGAATGCAACTTCTATACTTGGTGATTCGGATTTAATGCTAAATGATTAAAGCATTCATGCGTCAGATATTAATAAATATTGGGATATAATGCTAAATGATTAAAGTATTCATGTGTAAGATGCTACTAATATTTATTCGATAAATCATTATTCCTAATTTTACTGCTTTTGACAATCTTCTTTTTAATTTTTCAATCTAAATTAAAAATTCGTTAGACCCATCGACCGACCTCGGCCATACCTCAGTCAACCCTCACGGGCCGACAAAATTGACCTGATGGGATTACAAACCCCAAATTTAAATAGGCTTAAAAATTATAATTCAACCCTAACATAGTAGCGGGTTGAGTGTGGCTTACCTCAAGGGGCAAATCCATTTTTATGGCTTTAATCACATTGTATTTCACACAATTTCATAGGGATACATACAAATATACAAGATATAAAGGTAGGGGAATGTAGAAAATCTATTTAATCGATAAATTGAATAAAAAAAAACATTATTTATTTATCGATGTTGGATTATTGGATTAATGATTTTTAAAGAATTTTATAAATCTTTTTATTGGGTTATCAAATAGGTTTGTAGTTCTAAGGTTTTATTTAATATTAAATCGATAATCCAATGAGATTATACTAAAATAATTTTTTATACCTAATTATAGAATAATGGCCTTAGATTTTAATTCAAACCCTATTTTCTATAGCACGTTTCCTGAACTCTTCACTAAACTCGAGCAATTTAAGGTTTACAACCGTTTTTTTAACACCTAACAAACACAATGTTTGGATGGTGGTTTTCTATGGTATGGTATAGTATGGTTACTAAGAGAATCATGTTTGTTTTGATTATTTCTTAAAGTGTATGGTTGAATTTCATAGTTTAGTAACTATGAAAATCCTCACTTTATGTAACCACCGATTTGGTGATATCCCGTGGTTTGCTTTTTTTTTTTTTTAATTATACTCTTATTTAATATTATATAATCATATTTTACCATTTACCTGACATTATTTAACTCCACATCCTACCCCTCCTCTCATCCCATGAGTCAGCCTTCCCCACGCCCACCCCCTGCCCCGCCCCAACTAAAAAAATTATTTTTTTAAATTTCTCTTTTTAAAATATTTAAATTTTTTCTTATCCCACCCCAACCCTGACACCGACCCCACCCCTTACCAAACTCCCACCCCATTTTTTTCTTTTTAAATTTATTTTTTAAAAGAATATCAAAACTTTTTCTTACCCCACCACCACACACTCACTCCTTACCCCTCCCCCACCACTTAACAAGCTCTCTCCTGAATTAAATTTTTTATTTTTTAAAAAAATTCTTACCCCACCACCACCTCCTACCAGCACCCACCCTCCATTGCACCTACCCACAAAAAAAAAATTAAATTTATTTTTTTAAAACTTTAAAACTTTTTTCTTACCCCACTCCTACACCGACCCTCGATCCCCCACTCCACTAGCCCACCCCCAATTATTTTTTTAACAAAAATTCAGAATTTTTTTCTTATCCCACCCCTTATCCTATTCATTTTAATTATTTTGTGTTAAATATATACAAATATTTTTCTATTTGTGTAACGTACATAATAGTAAGAAATAATTTGTTTTCCTAATTTTTGTTTTGTATTTCATACCGAATACATCCGTAGCATACACAAAAAATGTATTCAAACTTTGTACTTGTCGGTGGTGGTCACGTCTCAAAACACCAAAAGAAAATGAATTTTGTTACTAAAAAAATGAATCCGATGATATTTATTTTGATCTACACTTATACTAATTTTGTTAAAATTTATATGAATTTAACAACTTAATATATTTACATGGCATAATTTCTGACAGATTAGCAGGAAGAAAATTATTTTATTAATAATTATTGATAAATTTAATATTTATAATAATTAAGTGCATTTTAGCAATCTTATCAGTTATCATACATAAAACCGTTACTAAACAACAGTGAACATACAGTCCATTCAAATATTATTGTACTATAATGCATGGTATAATACCATACCAGTACGTACATTATAAAACCATGCAAATCACCATCCAAACAAAGTGTAAGGAACTGATGCCAACAATCCTAACCTCTACCCAGAGGCGGAGTTACCCTTCAAGTAGGGGTTCATCTGAACCCCTTCGTCGGAAAATTATGCTATATATACAAAGTTAAAATTATTTTTTATGTATATATATAGTAGATGTTGAACCCCTTCGGTTAGTTCGTATGTTCACTAATGAACCCTCTTAGTGAAAATCTTGACTCCGCCACTGACTCTACCCCCTTAATTCTTCGTCAATGAAGTCCCTTGAAAACACAAAACAGCGCCTACTATACTCAACTAAGGAAGCAATCAAGATCCAGTTTCTTGCAGTATCTGAATGAGTCATAATTCCGATTCTTCAGGTCTACGCGAAACAATTTCTTTATTGCAGTCTCCAGTTCTACTAGAGGAACAGGTTACCTGACGAGTTCCTCTGGACGTTGCTAACTTCTTCGCTTCTTCTTAGATATTTTCGAGGAGTTGGTTCTTGATCTTCATTCTTCAATCTTTAATCTTCCTTCTTCACATAGACTTTCACATGTTTAAAGTTTGTCAATTATCAAATAACCACATATCTTGGATGTAGATTCAGAGATCATGGTGCTTCAAAAATTTTTTCCTTTTTGATGATCACAACCCATAACCGCCTCATATCTCTTCATGTGCACTCTTATAGCAAATTCAATCTTCATAAGCTATTGATTTGCATATTACCGTTTAATCCCAGTTATTATATTAATAATCTTCCTCTAAGAATCAACTCCTTATTGGTCAGGACTTACAGCTTCATGTTGATCCAACTAGGCTCACTGCACAGAGGTTTATAAGCTTGCGGGAGTTCATCCTCGATTTCAACAAGGTCTGTAAACTTCTTGAGGTAGACTTTTGCAACTTCAGCCTCTTCTAGCATGTACAGTTTGCTAGGTTTGCTGTCTTGGAAAAAAAAACATTCACCCTTATGTTCTTTAACAACACTGCTTCAATTTTCACCATAAGAACCAGGTTCTTCAACTACAGTTTTTGTCTTCATATGTTCTTCAGTATGTTGTATATGGTGCGGTGAAGCTTTCTTCTTCATGAATCTTTTTTCTTCAAACTTCAACAACTATCCTTGGACATTGTATCTTCTTCATCATCAATATATCCACGCTTCTACATAGAACCAGATTCATTCATAAATAAGAACCTGTTTCTTTACAAATCATCATATGACATGAATACATTGAGTTGATATATAAACTGAACATATTTTGGGCATAGAAATATCTAGGTTTTGCCCTTTGGCATCATCAAAAGTGATGTTATTTTAGTATTTTAATATTATTATTAATAAATTATTATGCATGGATTTGGGAGGTTATGCTACTAATACTTTACTCCTTTCCGTTGCTAGCATTTGCCATTAATTTGGAGTTTCAAGTGTGTAATAACTCCAAATGGAGTTAGTGGCTTAATTTGGAGTTTCAGGTGTGTAATAACTCCAAATGGAGTTAGTGGCTTAACTTTTATTTCTGTAACATTCCATTAGATGGAGTTGTTACATGTTCATTAGTATCTATTGGCCTTATTCGGTTTCTCTCCCACGATGCATGACTGTTCTTTTCAGCCTCCTAATTTACATTTATTTGTGCCTTAAACCAATATTTAGTGTGGTAGAATGTGGATATAAGTTTCATGTAACTTTCACTCTTTATTCTTTCATTACCCTATTCTTTGTGTTGGTATAACTTATGTAACTCTTGTAACCTAAAAGGCATTGATATTCCATCTTTACTATCCCATTTATTCTTCAAATTCATTGCATGGAAGAGTTCTTCACCTATAAATAGAGGTAGTCTTGCATGGTTTTGGGATATACACAAGATAATCGAGAGTTCACAAAGAAAATTAGTAAAAAAAAGAGTTTGCTAGTTGAAGGGAGGTGTTCCTTTTGTGGAGTTTTGAACTCAACTCTTGTCCAGAGTTGTTGAGTTATTGTGAGAAGGCTGTTGTATCCTGGAGGGGACAAGTCAAGAAAATTACTGTTGGACCGGTGAAACATTTGATGCAGTAGGCTTGAATCTTCTTAAAGAGAGCGAGATATCCGCGCCTTGGTTGAAGAAGAAGATAGTCTTTTTATTTTCCTCACTTGTAATTTTCAATTGTAAGTTTGTTGTAATTTCACCAACAATTTTAAGGAGATTCAATGGCAACAACTGAAAAATTCGCGCATTTCAAGATGGGAGATCTGAACAAGCCATTCCGGTTCAGCGTTACTCACTTCAAGAGATGGAAGGGTAAAGTGCTATTCTACTTAAGTCTTCTCAACTTTTCTTATGTGTTAACCGAGAAGAACCCAAACAAAGTAGATAAATCTTTCATGAGTGATGAAGAACTCATTTCTCTTCAAGATAAAGTGAAAAAATACGATGGTGACTCTATAAGTGTCGAGTAAATATGACACTGAGGAGGCGAGAGCGAAAAAATATACGGCTAGCAGATTTTTTCGTTTCCAAATGATGGACAACAAATAAGTGGTATACCAAGCTCAGGATTTCATAATGATTGTTGGCAAGCTCAGGTCTGCAGAAGTCAAAATTGGAGATAACCTTATTGTTTGTGACATAATTGATAAACTTTCACCTTCGTGAAAGGAATTTCAAAAAACTATGCACCACAAGCAAAAGAAAACTTCTCTTGATACTTTGATAATGAGAATTCGCATGGAAGAAGAAGCAAGCAGCCAAGATGCACTTTTGCAAACAGAAGAGAACAACATCACACCGAAGGTAAATTTAACTTTTTCAAATAATGCTGCCCCTGAAACTAACAAAAATACTACTTTGAAGCCTAAGAAGAAAAAAAAATTCAGAAAAATGATGATAGGCACCCCAATGACAATAATGGTGAAAACAACTACGCAAAAAAGTAACATGTACAACAAAAAGTACTGTGTTTTGTCTATGGAAAGAGTGGGCATATTGCTCGATTTTGCAAATTTCGAAAACGTGGCCCTGCACCTCAGGCAAACGTTACCAAAGAACCATTTATGGAAGTGATAACAGACATTAACATGGTGGAGAATGTTGATGGATGGTGGGCTGACTCTGGCGCAAATCGTCATGTCTGTTTTGACAAAGACTAGTTTAAAAAATATACTAATTTTGAGGAGCCCAAAACCATCATGCTTGGAGATTCACACACAACTCAAGTACTTGGAATGGGAGATGTCGAGTTGAGTTTTACTTCTGGAAGGGTATTGATATTGAAAGATGTACTTTATACTTCTTCTATGAGAAAAAATTTGATGTCTAGTTTTCTTCTTAATAAAGCAAGCTTCAAACAGATTATTGAATCTGACCTGTAATTGTGAAAAATAATATTTTTGTAGAAAAGGGGTATGCTTGTGATAGTATGTTCAAGTTGAATGTTGAAATGAATAAAACATCTACTTCTGTTTATATGCTTTCTTCTACTAATTTTGACATGTTCGTTTGTGTCATATAAATGATCGTTATGTAGGAATCATGAGTAGCTTAGGATTAATTTCAGTGATCAAAAAGAACTTTGGAAAATGTGAGGCTTGTAGTAAAGCCAAAATCACAAAAAGGCCTCATTTTCAAGTTGAAAGAAAAATCGAATTACTAAAATTAGTTCATACTGATATTTGTGAACTTGGTAGAATTTTAACTCGTGGAGGAAATAGATATTTTATCACTTTCATTGATGATTTTTCTAATTTTACATATGTTTACTTAATGAAAAATAAAAGTAATGCATTTGAGAATTTAAAACTTTTCGCCATGAAGTTGAAAATCAGTTTAATAGAAAAACAAAAAAAATAAGAAGTGATAGAGGCCGTGAATATGAGTCACATGAATTCAATTCTTTTGTTAGATCATTGGGTATAATTCATGAAACTACTCCTCCTTATTCTCCTACATCTAACGGTGTAGCTGAAAGGAAGAATAAAACTTTGGTTGAGTTGACTAATGTCATGTTAATTGAGTCTTGTGCTCCTTTAAGTTATTGGGGTGAAGCTCTTTTTACTACTTGTTATGTGTTAAATCGTGTGCCTCATAAAAAGACCAAGCTAACACCTTTTGAGTTGTGGAAAGGTCATAAGTCAAATTTAAGATATCTAAGAGTTTGGGGTTGCTTAGCCTATGTAAGGTTAATGAATCCTAAAATCTCTAAATTGGTAAAAAAAAGTTACTACTTGTGTTTTTCTTGGTTATGCTTCAAATAGTACGGCCTATAGATTTTTTAATCTTGAAGATAGTGTGATAATAGAATCAAGTGATGTTATTTTTCATGAAAATAAATTCGCTTTTGATTCTAAAAATAGTGGGGGTCTAAGGACTAAAGAAAATATTTTATCACTACCTAGTTCTTCTACTTCTACTTTAAAAAATAAAGAAAATGATGATTTTGAGTTAAGAAAAAGTAAACGAGCTAGAGTAGAAAAAGATTTTGGTCTTGATTATTATATTTTTAACATTGGAGATGACCCTATCACTTTAAAAGAAGCTTTGTCTTCACATGATGCTATTTTTTGAAAAGAGGCTGTGAATAATGAAATGAAATCACTAATTTCCAATAAAACTTGAAAGCTAGTTGATTTACCACCGGATTGTAAAATAATTGAATGTAAATGGGTCTTACGTAAAAAATTAAGACCGGATGGATCTGTTGATAAATACAAAGCTAGGCTAGTGGCTAAAGATTTTAAACAACTAGAAGGTCTAGAATTTTTTGATATTTTTTCTACGGTAACTAGAATTACATCCATTAGACTTTTAGTTGCTATTGCAGTAATTTTTGATTAACAAATTCATCAAATGAATGTAAAAACTGTTTTTTTTTAAATGGAGACCTAAATGATGAGATTTACATGGAACAACCCAAGTGTTTTGTTGAGGTTAACCAAGAAAGCAAAGTGTGTAAACTTAATAAATCCCTATATGACTTAAAACAGGCACCAAAGCAATGGCATAAAAAGTTTGATTCCTGCATGATTGATAATGGGTTTAAAACAAATGAGTGTAATAAGTGCATATATCATAAGTCTTGGAATAATTCGCATGTTATTATTTGCTTATATGTTGATGATTTATTGATCTTTGGCTCTAACATGAATGTTATTGGCAAAATTAAAAATATTCTTAGAAGCCATTTTGATATGAAAGATCTTGGTGAGGCAAATTTTATTCTAAAAATAAAAATAACTAGAACATGTGATGAAATTTTCCTTGAGCAGTCATATTATGTTGAGAAAATATTAAAAAAAAAAAATTTCTTGATTGCAAGCATGTTGTAACTCCATTTGATTCTAGTGTTCACTTGCTTCCTGTTGAAAGTGAAAATGATGTTATAAATCAAAAGGAATATGCTAGCATAATTGAAAGTTTGAGATATGTGACTGATTGCACTAGGCCTAATATTGCATATGCAGTAGGAGTACTTAGCAGATTTACTAGCAAGCTAGGTATTGAACATTGGTATTCTATAACGAGAGTAATGAGATATTTAATTGGAACAAAAAATTGTGGTCTGTTCTATAAAATATATCCTATTGTACTTGAAGTCTTTTGTGATGCGAATTGGAACACTTTGTCAGGTGATTCCTTATCTACTACTGGTTATGTTTTTACTTTGGGTGGTGGTGCTATTTGTTGGAAATCTAAGAAGCAAACTATAATTGCTAACTCTACTATGGATGCTGAACTAATTGCTTTAGCTTCAGCTAGTGAGGAAGCGAATTGGTTGAGAGATTTGTTATTTCAAATACCTTATTTTGAAAAATCAATTCCTCCCCTTTTAATTTATTGTGATAGCATTGCTGCAATTGGTAGAGTTCAAAATCGTTATTACAACGGTAAATCCAGACCTATAAAGAGAAAACATAGTAATGTGAGATCATATTTGACAAATGGTACCATTAATGTTGATTATGTCAAATCTTTTGATAATTTCGCAGATCCATTGACTAAGACCTTAGCAAGAGAAAAGGTCTGGAGTACATCGAGGGGGATGGAATTGAAGCCTATTGAATCTTGAGTCATATGTGAGGAAATGCAACCCGAGGACTAGAGATCCTATAACCAGGTTCAATGGGAAAAACGAATCACATGATGACTTGTTGTGAAAAATGCACTATCTTTTTTATCCCTTTCCTATGGTGTGAGTGCATTTACCTGTAATGATTGTGAGGTTGAGTTTATAAAACTTTTAATGAAAATCTGTAGCTCTTATGAGTGGAGTGCTAAATTACAAGAGCACTCTCGACAGATTTCACCTATGTGAGTGTGGAGATAGACCGCTTCCTATGAGAATTAGGCTCATTCTCAAAAGACACTCATTAAAATCAGGATAGCACAAGGCTGTAATGTGCTGGCTATAAAGCTCATGTCAACATATTGACTATTATGTGTAAGGAGTAATTTTTTATTTCCCTTAAACAGTCATAGTTTAAGTCTGAGACCACTACGACTCTGAAGTAAAAAATACTATTTTACTAAGTAAAGGTTCAATGCAGAGCACACCTTCATTATGCATAGGAGTCTACCTTCAACTAGTGAACTCTCTTGTTAATATTAAAATGAGTGAGAGATTGATGTTATTTTAGCATTTTAATATTATTATTAATATATTATTATGCATGGATTTGGGAGGTTATGCCACTAATACTTTACTCCTTTCCGTTGCTAGCATTTGCCATTAATTTGGAGTTTCAGGTGTGTAATAACTCCAAATAGAGTTAGTGGCTTAACTTTTATTTCTGTAATATTCCATTAGATGGAGTTGTTACATGTTCATTAGTATTTATTGGCCTTATTCGGCTTCTCTCCCACGATGCATGGTTGTTCTTTTCAGCCTCCAAATTTACATTTATGTGTGCCTTAAACCAATATTTAGTGTGGTAGAATGTGGATAGAAGTTTCATGTAACTTTCACTCTTTATTCTTCCATTACCTTATTCTTTATGTTGGTGTAACTTATGTAACTCTTGTAACCTAAAAGGCATTGATATTCCATCTTTACTATCCCATTTATTCCTCATGTTCATTGCATGGAACAGTTCTTTACCTATAAATAGAGGTAGTCTTGCATGGTTTTAGAATATACACAAGATAATAGAGAGTTCACAAAAAAAAACAGTAAAAAAAAGAGAGTTTGCTAGTTGAAGGGATGTGTTCTTTTTGTGGAGCTTTGAACTCAACTCTTATCCAGAGTTGTTGAGTTATTGTGAGAAGGTTGTTGTATCCTGGAGGGGACAAGTCAAGAAGATTACTGCTGGACCGGTGAAACATTTGCTGCAGTGGACTTGAATCTCCTTAAAGAAAGCGAGATATTCGCGCCTCAGCCGAAGAAGATATTCTTTTTTTATTTTCTTCACTTGTAATTTTCAGTTGTAAGTTTATTGTAATTTCACCAACAATAAGCACCAAAGCGTAGCTGAACCCTCTATGAGAACATAACAATATTATTTTTCAACCCAGGAACAGATTTTTTGTGCATCCTTTAAATCCGTAAGGACTAAATCAAATAGACGATTACATTAGCTTACAACACTGCTACGATAAGATTTAATATAGTTTCGACAGTCAAAAAGTTGCTCTAAAATAGCTTCTTTTAGTATGAAGGAAGATTTTCTAAGCTAGCTCCCAAGTGTTTTGTTCCCAATGACATCTTTTTACTTCCCCTACCACCTTAACAATCAGTCTTCTGCGCTCCTTGAACCCAACTTTGTTCTTGTCAATCAAACACCGATAGTAAGATCTTTATCATCACACTTCTTGATTCATCCATTCACATCTATTATAGGACTAATACTTACAGAGCCAGGTTCTTTATTAGTCTTTAATTCTAGTGTCCTACTAATTAGAGAACCAGGTTCTATAGTTTTGCAGAACTTTGAAACCTGTTTCTTCTGTTATATTTTTGTTGTTGTATCACAGATCTATTCTGTCATGTTGGACACAATGCACAATCCCTTTACAATCACAAAAGTAGTTTTCAATGTGGTACAGTCCTTTTAATTTTAGTTGGTTAAGAATGGCAGAAGTTCGTCCAAACTGTCCAATGAAAAATGAGAAGAGAGTAAGCGCCAAGTGCACAAAGCACCTGCTGAATGGGCAAGGAAAACAAGAAGTCCGGAGGAGAGACATAACTCATTACTTGCGAATTTTGATAGTGGAATGAAAATTAACACATAAAAATCAATTGACTAAGGGAAAGGCATAGAAAGAAACAGGAGAAAGGAAAAGAACTTTTCTGCTAATTATTACCAAAAAAAAAAGATCTTGCTTGATCACTTTTGTCTCCATTTTGTTGCTTCTAAACAGCATAAGAGAGAAGGGGAATGAAAGTAATTACTTTGCAAGATGTCTTTATGAGAATGATAATCACAGACAAATCCAGAATCAATCCATCCCATTTTCGTTAGAATACAAAATTAGGCTCTACACATGGTAAAGATGAAAGAATTAACAGAAGCAACATACAACAGATTTTTCAGAAAGATTCTCAAGTTACTGAGTGATACTTGATGGTATGTACACAAGTCCCAAACATTCAACCGGAGTAACTTTTAAAAGCTTCGAGACATATTAAGCGCATCTGATTGATAACAGTGCACCTTTAGGACCTGCCCTCTTATCGACTGCTTTTTTAAGTTAGTCCTAGCTCTTCGAGGTGTATTCCGAGCTTGTTTCTCATACCTGAATACAGAACTAAAACACGCAATAACAAAGCTACCAAACAACAAATGGATATATTTGACATCAAATAAATGGACAATGACTAATTATTTGTGGACTATTCTAACACCAAGAAAGAGACTTGTACTTACAGCCGAGCCTTCTTTTTTTCTTTGTGCATTGCTAATAGATTTTCTGTACTGTCCAACTGTGAATTGCATGAAACCTCCTGCTCGTTGGCAGCAGGTGAATCCAGATACTCATTACCACTGCTTTCACTGCTCAGCCTTGATGCTGAAAAGGACAACAACGAAAAGTTTGTTCTAATTGGTGGAGGACAATCCTTGATTGTGGGAATGTGCTCACCGTGGCCTTGGACAAAGTGAGTTGACTTTCCTGTACGGACCGATGAAGCTGTTGATATGTCCTGTCATTATTAAAAAAACTTCTAATAACATGATTAAAACTTCACCACATTTGCAAGGTAAAACAGATGTTAAACAAGGTCACCGTTTACTTTAGACTCTGCCACAAAATGTGACGAGTTTCTGCATTCTAAGTTTTGTGCTCATGTGAACTAATGAAAAAGGTACAAATTCTCTTCTCATTTAAGACATATAACATCTATACCCTCTTTAATAATGGAGATGCTTAAGCAAGAATATTTTTCTAGGCTTAAATAGATCAAGTATTTACAAGTCTTCACTAAAAAAGCATTAGATTGTCTCATAGACACACAAACTTGTTGTCAAAAGCTAAAATAATCTACCGTCTGACATAGAACATCTGATGATGAAAGAATGACAGAATTTCAAAGGGGCCAGTTGAGTTCCATGTGAATGATTTACAAGAAAACCTGATGTTACCTCAAGTGAGAGCAAAATAATACTCCAGATACTGTAACCATAACATTCTAAGGGAAAATTTTCAGACCTTAACCCTCTTGACAAAGCTGTAATCTGATCTATCGATCGATGAATCATTCTCCATAGATGAGCATGCCATATCTTCCTCAAGCAGTGTGTTGTTCAGATCTTGCTCCTCGCCGAAGAGTTCTTCAAAGTTTTGGAAGGTCAAATCAACATCAGGCATATTGGAATTATCGAAACGTTCTAGTTCAGCATAAGCTCCTAGATCTTGCAGATTTTGTGGCCAAAGCTGCAGAATTCATATAATGATCAAGCTGCAACTTTATTAATAAACTCATTAACCATATATACTTGCATCTTCAGCCTAATATGGAGTAGAGTAGTAAAGATTGTCTCTGCCACTAAACTAACATAACAGCACATGTCTAACAATCATAGGGGTGAGCGGAGAAGAAACCAGATGAATAGCGAAGAAGTCAGCTCAACTTCAACACTAATATTGATGACAGGACATGGTGCTACCAAAGAGTTTAGTCATTATACTACTGAATTTCATCCTATATTTTTTAATGTTACTTGTGACTAGTGAAAATTCAGTAATTTGATATTAAATATATCAAAGCCAACGTATGTCCTCGTAGTAATTTTTATGTTGCTTGGACCGTTACCTTGTCAAAAAAAAAAAAAAATTATGTTGTTTGGAATTACTAGAGACTTAAAGCTCCATATTTAGCGAAGAAGTCAAGTAAATAGAACGAAATAAAATGGAAATCGGTCAAGTAAACTAGGAAAGAAGTTCTACTCGTGTTGTGGAACAGTAGACATTTTCCTGTGTTAAATCTTCCAATAACCTGATGTGCTTTTATATTTGCTGCGGGTGAGAATAATTGAAACTTTTGCGGAGGAATCATTGCCAGTTGGAACTTCGAGAGTGGAAGAATGGACATTGAGCTATACATTTCCAACATCAATAGATTACACAGAGAAAATGCCAATATATTTCCTTCCATCTCTTCTGGCAAATTGCCAACATGAACTAAATAGACAGAAAAAGATAAAGAAGCACGAGATAATTATAACTGCAGACAGGGATCATGAAGCACAAACTTTGCTGGCAACTATAGTAAGTAAGACTTAAACATTCCAGGAAACAATAGAAACGACAGCTTCAGCTTGAAATTGAAAGAAGTTGAATGTTAGTCTAGTTACACGATCAGAAGGGTGAAAACGTTACCTATGCGGGAACCAACTATACCTTACTTTCAAATTTGCATGTGCATTCTTGTTTCTGCCAACTTTGACAACTTTAGGCTACAATTGCTTAAACAACAACAACATACCCAGTGTATTGCCACAAAGTGGGCTCTGGTGAGGGTAAAGTATACGCAATCCATACCACTACCTTAGGTGAAGTAGAGAGGTTGTTTCCGATAGACCCCGGCTCAGGACATATAACAGTATACCAAATAAAAAACATAAAAGCACACAACAAGGTACTACTATAAACTATCTATCAAAAATCATAGACATCAAGAAACACCACGAACAAGAAACTCCAAGCATAGATACAGACAAAGCGTTCTTCCCTACTATAATGGCTGAACTCCTACCCACTTACTCTCTACCCTAAATCGAGTCCTCCACACCTTCCTATCAAGTATCATGCCCTCCATAAGCTATAACTGCTCCATATCATGCTTAATCACCTCCCTCCAATATTTCTTCGGCCTACCTCTACCATCCGTGCACCTCCTCATCACATGTCCAAACTATCGCAACCTCACTTCCTGCATCTTGTCCTCCATCGAAGTCACTCCCACCTTCTCGCGAATAATCTCATTTGTAACCCTATCTTTGCTGGTAAATCCACAAATTCATCTCAACATCCTCATCTCCCCCACCTTCAACTTTTGGACATGAGAGTTCTCAACTGGTCAACACTCCGCTGCCACTCTATAGAACTTACCTTTAAGCTTAGGAAGCACCTTGCTTGTCACACAAGACTCTTGAAGCGAGCCTTCATTTCAACCATCCTGCACCAATACGATGTGTGACATCCTCGTCAATCTTATCATTCTCCTAAATTATAGACCAAAGATACTTGAAACTCTTCCTCTTCTGAATGACCTGAGAATCCAACTTCACTACCACATCAGCTTCATGCGAAATATCACTAAACTTACATTCCAAATATTCCATCTTGGTCCTGCTCAACCTAAATCCTTTATACTCAAGAGACTGTCTCCAAACCTCCAACTTATCATTAACCCCTCCCCAAGCTTCATCAATCAGTACAACATCATCAGCAAATAGCATACACCAAGGCCCCTCCCCTTGAATATGTCATGTTAAAACATCCATCACCAAGGCAAATAAAAACGAGCTAAGAGTTAATCCCTGGTGCAACCCTATCAAAACAGAAAAGAGGCTCGAAATCTCCTCCTACCGTCCTTACATGTGTCTTCGCTCCATCATACATGTCCTAAAGCGACCTAGTTTACACCACAGGCACCCCTCTAGCCTCCAAGCACCTCCACAGAATCTCCCTAGGGACTTTGTCAAGATCAATGAACACCATGTGCAAGTCCTTCCTGTGCCAAAAATGCTCCACTAATATCCTTATGAGGTGAATGGCCTCAATAGTCGAGTAACCTGGCATAAAACCAAATCGATTCTCAAAAATAGTCACGATCCTTCTCAGCCTCAACTCTACCACCCTTTCCCAAACCTTCATAGTATGACTCAACAACTTGATACCCCTATAGTTGTTGCAACTCTGAATGTCCTCCTTGTTTTTATATAATGGAATCATCGTACTCCATCTTCATGTTTCGGGTATCTTTGTCGCCCTAAAACTAATGTTAAATAACCTTGTCAACCACTCAAAACCTGCCCCGAAGTGCTCTTTCAAAAATCCACCTGAATCTCATCTGGCCCAGTCGTCCTACCCCTACGCATCGAACAAATAGCCCTCTTGACCTCCTCAACCTTGATAGGCCTACAATAACCATAATCACGAGACCTCTCTAAGTTCTCCAAGTCCTCCAGTACGAAACCTTTGTCTATGTCCAATCCTAGGGAAGCATCGAGAAAACATATTATCTAGCAATGCCTTCATAGGAAGAAATCTTTCCTTTTCCCTCCATCCCTGCCTCAAGAAGCTTTGCGATATTCTTGTTACATCTCTGATTTGGAGAGAAGGCCTGTTTTGCTATCAGCCATGAGTGTTTCATGGAATACAACAACAACATACCAGTGTAATACTACAGTGGGATCTAGGGTGGGTAGAGTTTATGCAATTTACCCCTATCTTTGGAAGTAGAGAGGTTGTTTCTAATAGACCCTTGGCTCAAAAAATAATAATAACAGGAGTAAAGAAGTCATCCAAAAGTACTATAGAGAGCATATCAAAGCATTCTGAAAAAAGGAAACATAACTACAACAAAATAATACGATAATGGAAGTGCAATAAAACAACACACATAGAAGGACAAAACCTCAGTAATACTATGACTACGAGTATGGAAAGATAAGTATGAAGTGAGAGAAGGGAAAGAATGACAGAGAGTATCAGCAGACCTGACTACTCTGAACCGGACTTTTACATTCCCAGAATGAATCTCCATCTGGCAACGGTAATGGAAAAGATTCAGAAAGTGGACTTTCATGAGTACTTCCCCAATCCAGAAGTTCAGGGCCAAGATCAAGTGAACTCTGCAAGCGATCAAATTTGTTATGCATTTCCCATGATGTACAATTTTTCAATGAAGAAACATTATTTTGACTATCTCCATTTTTTAAATTGTTACTGCCCTCAGTCAGCTGAAGTCTTTCCAAGTCAAGGATCTGCTGTAGAATGAGAGAAGTGTTCTCCCTCCGTCTCCGCAAGGATAATGCCTAAAGCAATGAAGCAAGTGACCATAGAGGTAAGTATTTCATAGATGACTTGGAAAGAACATAAGAAAGAACCTGATATCTTTCATACCATCATTTCAAGAAAATTATCTAAGAAGAAAGTAGGGGGACTTTACTATTTAAGTTTGACCATATTAACCGTTAGCTATTCATATATTAATTGATCTTTTCCAATCATCTGAACATGGTACGATAAGAGAGACAAGAGTTTAAGGAGTTATATGGTAAGGTGACTTGTTGCTACAATCTACACTATATACAAGGATTTATCCCTTAAAGGAAAGTTCAAATACTGTAACCATTACTAGTTAGGTAAATTAATTGTGTCAAATCACCCCTACTATCATCAAACTATAACAACATAGACGTCCTTATTAATCAAATCCATATCCCTACTCCAAACAGTAATCCATCTCAACCATATCTGCATGGCGGAGACAAAATGTCTACACATCTCTAGACAAGTACCTATCTCATGCTTGGTTCACCTCGTCATGTGGAGATTCTAGTATTCAGAACCATTTCGGGAAGCACTTCACTAGAAATCATCAACTTTTTATGAGATATTATGGATAGAAAATCAAAAAGAACAACAAATTCTCCAACATATCAAGTCAGGATTTCAGGAAAAAGCTACATAACAATAGGCATTTGGTAACTACAATATACCTTAGTGTGGTTACTAGTTGATCCCACTTCTGCTTCTGCAGAGACAACAGGACCTGTGAAGTTAAGTTCAGAAACTGAGGAAGGGCCCCCAGCTGACGAGTGAGACCGTTTAACAAATTTTGGAGTGACCTTAGCACCATTTACTCTTCCATTAGACAATGAGATGAACTGATCTGGTGGAGCATTATTTTCCAAATCTTTCAAGCCAAAACCCCACAATGCTGCCAAATCTTTTGCAGAAGGAGACCCCATATAACTAGTGATCACTTTTCTCTGGTGTTGAGAAGACAGATCATGATGGCGGCGGTCACAATCACGACACATGAACATTTGATGATCCGAACATCGAATATAAGCCAGGTTGTGTGCACAGGGCTCGCAAACAAGGGTACGTGGATGCCGGTTAGAGAGGGCATTAGCTGAATGAACCTTAGCATCACAGGAAAGACAAAGGTGTGCTGCATCAGCCTCACAATACACCACTGGCTTCAGTAACATGCAAAATTCACATGTTTTCTCCATTTCCATCTTTACAAATGCGAATGACCCTCGAAATAGTTGTTCTGCACATCTAAGCCACAATATAGTTTTAGGAGAAGTTCTAAAACCACCAAAAGTAAAAAGGATAAATTTCAGTTTATAGTGAGATACTTTTATGCTAGATTAGGGGCAGATGTACAGTTTCTAACTCTTGCCATGGAGCACAGATATGTATATGTAAAACCTACCCCTTCCATTTCAATTTGTTTGTCTTACTTTTTTTTTTTTGTCCGTTTCAGAAAAATGTCTCTTTCCCTTTTTAGCAACTCTCTGATTCTAACTTTCCACGTGGCATGTTTAAGACCACACGATTAAAGGATATTTTGGTACATTCTAAAAATATCTTTTGTTAAAACCGTAAGCTTCAAAAGTTCTTTTTACTTTCTTAAACTTCGTGTCAGGTCAAACTCAGACAAACAAATTAAATTGGAGAGAATACTAAAACTATCAAGAAATATAAGATTTGAACCCATTATTTAATGGTACAATACTGAGAAACTTAAAAGTTGAACCCATTGAATA
The DNA here is from genome assembly GCA_030864225.1 of Capsicum baccatum var. pendulum. Lineage (NCBI taxonomy): Eukaryota > Viridiplantae > Streptophyta > Magnoliopsida > Solanales > Solanaceae > Capsicum > Capsicum baccatum. The sequence continues at coordinate 56,915,522 of CM061554.1, read as the reverse complement.
TAAATCCTAGATCCACCACTATGCTAGATCTTTATCAGGAAATTTCTCAGATTCACTCAAATGACAATTGCAGTAAGAAATCAGTTCAAGAACATAAGCCAGATGTTGGAACAGTGTTCTATTCTATTCAACTGAATATTCTCAGTGATGAATGGAAATACCAAATATCTACTTGTACCAAACTCCTAAGAATTTGTATCTAATTCACTTGGCCAGAATCTGGTATTGGAACACAACATTCTGCACAATTAGGCAAATTCACACTTTCACAAAGCACAAATCAGCTATCCCTTCCTATATAATCAAACTATTCACTCTCAAACTCTCCAAATATATTGCAGCACCCGTGTCGGATCTTCCAAAAACACACTACTTTTGGAGGATCCAACATGCCCGACAATATTTTCGAAGAATTTGAGCAACATAGCTCTCCAGTAAGTTACTATACTAATAAGCATTCAAAAGATTTCAAGAACTCCGCAATGAAAAATCACAAGAACCACCAGTAAAGCATTGAAGCAAGAACAAAGTCCATAATATGTTAACCAACCAATAGTACTTAGTATTAGCTATATATGTTGCGAGGACTCTCTGAAAATGGTGTCAACTCATGTCAGATCCTCCAAAAATTATTTTACTTTTTGAGGATCTAACATGCACCTAGAAATATTTTTTAACAGTCCGAGCGGCATAGCTTAGTAGTAACATCAATTGTTTCTTGAATGTAATTTTCTAACAACAATTATTGCCTAGTCACCTAAATATCAACTAATCACTAAAAAGGAAACTTAAGTAAAGTAAATGAACCTGTGATTGGTTTCAACACTTGAATCAACAAAAAGATATTAGAAAAAAAAATTGAATAAAAAGGGATTTTTGAGCGTATATGGATGAGATATCACAAGAATATGTATCTTATCATTCAATCAGCAGTGGCTTCGAACTTCTCTTGATGTACTTTTCGTGAAGTTCTTGTTATCTACTTTTCTATAAAGACAAAAAGTGGCAATTGGCAATGACCTTTTTGGTATGACGTGGCATTTTCGTGTATGGGTTTTGCTGATGTGGAGGAACACGTCAGCTAAAAAGTATGGCCCAAAAGCGTTATCTAACTAGTTTGCTTGTGAAGTGGAGTCATCCAATTGATGATAGATTGAGGAATACGAAGGCGCCACGTTAGGAGTAACAGATTAGATATGAACGATGAATGGGAGCAAGTCAAATGAGAGACCGATCCAAGTTTTAATTTGTATGAGCACGATTTTTAAACTTTTTTTATTATTGAACATATCTATTTTTTAAGTGACGAGTTCACATTGATTATCTATTATAATTTTAATAAATTTTCATACGTAAATTTATTTACAAATGAAAGTACTGAAAGATAAACTCAAAAATTCCCCGGAATGAAGTCACAAAAGAAAGTTACTGGATAAAAAAAAGATTTTTGTTATTATTCTCTCCGTTTGAAATTACTTGTCATTTATTTTCTAATTTAAATGTTTACTTTAACTTGTTATTTTTTATAAGGAAAACCTCTTTCTTCTATTTTATTCTTAACATTAATTATTTTTTCTTCAAATTAATTTTAAGACAGAATAGTAACCATCAATTAACAAGCATATTATGATAAAATAGTCATATCTAAAGAATGAATATGACAAATGGACACCAAAACAAATAGTTAATAAAAATTATAACTTTTTAGACTTTGAACTTTAATGTCTTTCGATTGACATAGTTCTGCACACGGTTGAGTTAGTTGGTGTTAGTTTAGTTGTTGTTGATGATGTTCCTAGATTATTATATACTAGATTATTCTTAAATAACATGTTCCCCATACAAGTTTGGTGGGGAGTAACTAGAGTAAAGGCGCTGTTTAAGGGAAAAATATCCAGATTATCATGCTAATAGTGATCGAAGAACATGTTATTTAAGAATAATTTAGTATATAGTAATCTAAGATGACCATATTTTGTTATGTACATGATTGAGAGGAATATTTTGAAAATAGCAATTTTATGAAAATAAATAATTATTTATCTGATATAATGAGTAGAGGGTGTGGATACCTAACTTGTAAAGATAACTTGTAGAATAGATCTATTATATATAATGGATCTATTTTACTTTGTGATATTATTTCATCCATATTTTCTCTCCAATATTTTAAATATTTGTAGTCCATCATTTTATCCTGTACTAATTGCAGAGTTACAGATTTCTGCATAATAATTTATCCTAATTGTACTGTAATGTATATCTAATTCTAGATTTTCAATGTTATTTATTATTTTATGTTGTTCTTCTCGTAGCGAGTTTTTTAAATTATATAAACTATCACATGTACTTTTTCCTAAATTTTCTAAAGTTTCTTCTATCCATATTAATTTTTCTTTTAGATTCTCCATTATTTTTCTAATTCGGTTTCTATAATTAATTTCTTTATTTAGATTATCTTGATTTTCTCTAGTTTTTCTAATATATTCTAACATCTCTTAATCTGAATAATATCCGTCTGGGTAATTATCCAGGTATAACTGTGCTATCCAATTTATAGTTTCAATTTCATAGTCTAATACTTTTTCTAATATTATTTTCTTAATATCTATAATTTCTATATCTCTAAGTATATATAAGATTAAGACTTTAAGATTATCTATCATTTAAAATTGACTAAATATTTTATTATAATATTTTGTAGTTGTTTATTTTAGTCTTAGTAGTTCTTGCATATTTTCATTAAGAAATTCTATATTTTATATCTTTAGTTTCTATGTATTTGTCTAAATTTACTTTCATCTGTTTTTCTATTAACTGTATGTTTCTCATATCTTTTTTCAAAAATTCTTGATATATGTAATTTATCATGGTAAGTATTTGTAAGAGTAGTTAGGTAGGTATGGTATGTAATTTATTCTAGTCATATAATATTTACCAAATGTTTTTTCTAATATGATTTTTCTTATATCTACTACTTTTATATCCTTAAGTGCATACAAAATAAGTATTTTAAATTTATCTACCATTACATCAGATAAATAATTATTCATTCTCATAAAATTGCTATTTTCAAAATATTTCCTTCAATCATGTACATAACAAAATATGGTCATCTTATATTACTATATACTAGATTATTCTTAAATAACATGTTCTTCGGTCACTATTAGCATGGTAATCTGGATATTTTTCCCTTAAACAGCGCCTCTACTCTGGTTACTCCCCACCACGGCTTCTTGTCTCATTGGTTTCACCTTTAGAATGGCATAGTTCTTAGGGATTTTTCTCTTTTTCCACTTTGCTAATAAACTTCTCAACATATTATTCTTCGAATAATTCTACTATAAAGTAACTAACATGAATTTATTTTATCATACCATGATTATTGGAAATTATGAATTTAGCTATTCATAATCATAAATAAATATATTTGTTCGGGTAGGTTTGATATTTCTAAGGTTTGTTCCTCCATAGCTTTTTCTATTGAAATAAATCTGTTTTTTAATAACTAAGCAAAATATTTGTTGTAGACAGAAGAGAGTTTTTACTTCAACACATGAAGGCTTGCTTTGCTATGCCTTCGGTTCATCTTATTTATAGACTGAAACTTTACAAGAGTATTCCTATTTTTTACATGTTTCTAAAATTATTCTACAAAAAAGTCTCCTAATAAGACAAAAATTATTAATGCCTAGAATAATAGTCAAAAAGCCTAAAGCCTAAAAGTTTAGCCTATACAAAAGTTTTCAATATTTTACGTAAAGTAAATTGTGAAAGTTTACATGTCGCTTTCACAATTTAATAGCTTGTCTTCTATTATTACTCTGTTGATATCTTCTCGCTGTCGTATCTGCTGCTTTTCCATATCTCCATTATTGCTTCTTATCTTGTATCTTCCTGCTGGCGTTCTTATCTACTTGGTTGATTTTTCTTCTATTCTAGCTGAACTTCTGGGATATCATTATCTCCTCCATTACATTTTGAACATTTATGATCTGGATATTTATGTCCAATTGTCTTGCAATATCTGGTTAATAATTCTTTTGAAATAAATTTTTCTCTGATAGCTCTGGCGATAGGTTCTGTCTCTGGTTTGAGTAACGTCAGAATCCATTGCCTAATAGTTTCCATATCTGTTTCTCTTAATTCCTTTGAATTTGAATATATTAGTACATGATTTCTTGAATAATAATTCCATATGAGATTTTGGTTGCAGTATGTATTCGCTAGCTCTTGCAAAATTGTAGATAGTCCGATAATCCTCTTATTCGCATAAAATTTTGGTATCTCAATTCTAGGTATTTTTGGTTGTGGAATAATATCTTGTGGTATAATCATATCTCGTGTCATTCCTATCTTTACAACTTGTATGGGTTTTTTAACTTCATCATATAATATCTCTGCTGGTGCCGTGTAAATTTTTATAAAAAATAGGGTACCTTTGGTTATTCTTTTAAAAATGCTAAATTCTTCATATATTTCCGGTATAGTGGATATCTCATTTCCGTCAGAGGTATATACAGTACTGAGTAGTCCATATTCATAGCAAGTTTTAACTAGACTTAGTTTGGTTTTAGGTAAAGCAATTAGCTTATTATATCCGGTCAATCTTTGGGTTATATAGTTTGTATCTGGTTCTTGGATGTTTATAGCTCTGGGGTTAGTATTTAAAAAGGTTTGTACATTGTAGATATTTTCTTTATATGTTCGGGCTATGTAGTTGTAAGTCTTTTTGTTTTGGTTTAAACTATCTCGGTATGTGGTAATTTATGGGGGTATAAACATGGGATCTTTTGAGGTATTTGGTATATATGGTTTATCAAATAGCTTGTTTAGGTTCATATTTGTGTTTTTCTAATTCCTTTGCTTGTACCTGCAGAAGTAGATTGATAAATGTTATGGGTTTTATGAAGTGTCCCATCGGCTCCTTCTAGCTCTAAAACTTTAATGTCTTCCGATTGGCATAGCTCTACACACTGCTGAGTTAGCTGATTTGTAGCTATAGACTTCAGTTTAACTTCATTAGTCTTTAGCTTTTCTATTTCATTACCCATACTGTCCACTTTCATTGAAAGCGTAGTTAGGGAGTTGAATATTTTTTCTAGAGTATCCTCTCTTATTATATCAGTCTGTGTAGCTTTGTCATGATATGTAATCTGCAATAACATTTTTGTTAGTACTAATTACTTCAATTATAAATGTGAAATTTAATATATTCAAGACTAGTCTCCGAATCTCTTTTGTTGTAACTGAATTTTGTATTTTCTTTGTTAACCACTAGCGTACCTGTGTATTATCCGTTCGTACAATAAACTTGTTATATACAATATATGGCTCAAATGCTAACAAACATTTATATAATGAACATAATTCTTTCCTATTTATTTCTGTTTCATTGAACGTACCTGAGTAGTATCTACAATGGTGTTCTAATTTTTCTGCTTCATATCAGTATTTAAGTACTCCTCCATAACTACATTCACTAGCATCTACTATATAAATTTTCTATTTTCATCTGAAAATTGTAGTTTTGGTAATTCTTTACAAAGTAATTTTATTTTCTCAACTTGTTTTTTATCTTCTTCATTATAGTTATATTCTACATCCTTTTTCAATTTTTTCTGTAGTGGTTTTAAAGTTTCTGCTAATTTTGGAATATATTCCCTTACTTGGTTTACTAATCCTAAAAATGATTGTAATTTTTTTTTGTATCTAATTCTTCTTTCGAATTTATTATTTTTGTACTATATGTTGTTGCATTTTTACTCCACTCTTATCTATTTGTATTCCTGAAAATTCTATCTGATTTTTCATAATTTCAGCTTTCTTTTCACTTAGACTTATTCCCGATTTTTCTATTATATCTGTAAATTGCCCTAATAATTTTAAATGTTCTTCTTTAGTTTTTGTATATAATAATATATCATCTATGTATATTATACAATTAGATAATTGTTTAAAATAACTATCCATAAAATGTTGATATCTACCTGGTGCATTTTTATATCCAAATGGTAATACGTTCCATTCATAAAATCCTTGTGGTACCGTAAATGCAGTTAATTCTTTAGATTCTTCTTCTAACTTTAAATGGTAAAATCCTGATTTACAATCGAATTTACTAAAATAATTATATCCCTATATTTGTCTTATTTTTAATATCTTATTTGGTATTGGATAATTATATGTCATAGTCTTTGCATTTAAATTTCTATAGTCAATAACCATTCTACTTTTTTGTCTTTTTTGTTCACTATGTTTATTTACTATAAATGTTGGACTATTATGTTTACTATTACTTTTTTGTATATATTGTTTTTCTAATAATTCATCTATATGCATTTTAAATTCTTTTAAATCGTCAAAATTATATGTTAATGGTTTCTGGGTTATTATGCTATTTTTGTTTATTAATTCAATTTTTATAGTAGTTTCATGTTTCTTCCATCCTTTTAATGGATCTTCACTATATAATTGTTCTAATTTTTTTTTAATTATTTCTATCTTATTTATTGAAAATATAGTTATTTTTGTTTTATTTATCGAGAATACAACTAGTTCTATTGTATCTTCAGTATTTTTTATATTTTCTAACTTTTGTGTAATTTTTTCGCTTCTTTTTATCCAATCAGTTTTCTTTCTTATTTTATTATGAACTCCTTTTGCTCTTACTTTCTGTTTACATGGTGTTGTAAACCATCAATCTGTTCTAGTTATTATATGTGGGTATAATTTATCTAAAAACGGCATTCCTAAAAGTATATCTTTTGATGTTAGTTTATGGTTATAAATTTCTTCTATTGTTAATATCTTATCCCATACATGTATTTTTACATTCCTAGCTTTATAAGTAATTAAGCTTCCTTCATTATTAAATCCTTTAACTATTATTGGTGTTTTTAATTTATCCTATTTGCTTTCTGGTAAGCAATTATATCTACATAAATTAGCTTCTGCTCCTGTATCTATCATAGGCGTATAATATCTATTGTAATATCCTTCTACTACTATCTTCATTAATACATATATTTTCATTTTATGTTAAGGCTCTTCTTAAGAATAATTTCTCTTTGTTACATGTTAAGGTTAATTGTGTATGTTCTATATTATATGGTTTTACTTGTTCTAGCCATTTTATTCCTAATATTATGTCTGCTTTTTGCATTTCTTCCTTTACTTCAAATTCTATTTTTATTTTTCTAATTCCTATTATTATTTCTTTTTCTGCTATATTTTTATTATTTATTAAACTTCTTGGTAGATCTGGGCATATATCATTATCAGTTTTTATTTCTTCATTCTTTACTAGATATTTTGCTATATAATTTTCTTCTTGTCCTGTATTTAAGGGTATTAAATATTCTTTTTCATTTACCTTTCCTGTTATGTAATATTGGTTTAAATTATTTGTTGAATTTATTTCATAACTTGTTCTTTTTGATGAGCTTGATGATTCTGATTTTTCATCAGCTATTCTTTTCGTTGTACTTATTCTATCATTTATTATTTCTAAATTTTCTTCTATATCTATGTCCCTATAGCTATAATTATTATAATCTATTGTTTTTACAATTTGTTCGAATGGACTTTTTATTCATATTTTGTTAATCTTATTTTTTCCTGTTATTTTATGTTTTGTTGTTAATACATATAAATTTTTGCATCTTGCTGTAAATATTTTACTTCTTGGGGTTAATTCTATTCCTGATATTTTCCAATATAATACTAATGATTTATCTATATTTTTATTTGTTACCGCTACTAAATAATTTGCACTTATTATAAATTTAAATTTTTGGTATATTAAGTTTCCTTTTATAGCAGTTATTATGCTTTTTTCTATAGGTTTTATAATTCTATCATCTTCTAAATATAATTCTATTGGTGTATCTATTTCTTCTCTAAAACATGCTTTTATTAATATCTCTGTACCTCCAAGGTGTACATATTTTATTGGTCTCTATTTTTTATATCATTTATCTCTTTATTAATTATTCTTTTTGTTACTAGTAGCATACTAGCTTTACCTTTTTGCATATCTACAGTCTATTACATGTTCCTTTTGGCACACTACATAATATTTTTCTTTTTTCCTAGTAAACATATTTTTTATTGTTGGCATTTTAAATATTTTTTCTACACTTAAGTCTAATTCTTTTCCTTTTATTTCATCAAATATATTACTGTCAAATATTATTTTTTGGTCTGTTCCTTCATCATTTAAATATTCTTCCTTTGTTATTATTTTTATATCTTCTTCAGTCATTTGATTCATCTATTTCACTATCTATTTCATTATCTGTTTCATTTTCTGAAATTTCATATATATTATCCTCACTTTCTAATTCATAATCTATATAATCTATCTGCATATATTCTGTATTTTCTATTTTTATTTCTGATATTTGTTTATTTTTTGAATTTTTTGGTAATTTACAATCTCTAGCTAAATGTCCTAATTTTTCACAATTATAACAAGTACATTCTTTTATAGATTTCTTTTTTCTATATGGTCTTTTGTATTTATAATTTTACATAATATCTTTTTCTTGGTTTCTTTTATTTATATTTTGATTTTTTATATTTCTTATATTTCTTATGTCTTTTTATTTTCTTATAATATCTTTCTTCACATCCGAATTGGGGTGCTATTTTATTTTTGCAACATGCTAAATTTCTTATCAATGTTTTTTCCATTTTTAATTCTTCTCTATATTTTTCACATAAGTTTCTATACCATTGTTGCAAAAATTTTATTCTTGCTCCTAGAGTATCTACTATTTTTGCTTCTTCCCAACTCTTTAATATCTTTGAACTAAATGGTTCGGGTAATTTATTAAAATATAATTTTCTTATTTCTTTACTTTCTTCTATATTATATGTTCCTTTATAATAATATTCTTTAAATGCGCAAGTATATTCATCTATATAATACATATTACATATTGCTAATTTTAACATTAAATTTCTATTTGTATCTTTTTCTTCATCTTGTTCTTCTTCTATTGTTGTCATACTACCAAATTCATCTTTTATAGTTGTTTCAAATTTTTTTAATAATTCTATAGGTGTTAGTTTAGTTGTTGTTGATGATGTTCCTTCTGTAGGTTTGTTAGTTCTTAATACCTTCTTGCTATTTTCAGTTAAATTTGAAAACCATAATTTCACTGTTCCTATTAGTGTTCTTTCTATATATTCTGGTGCATCTGTTATGTTTATATTATTATCTAATAATTGTTTTGTCATATATCTTATCCATAATTGTATTGTTTTTTCTGTATCTATTACACAGTCTAAGTCTAAAAAGTTATAATTTTTATTAACTATTTGTTTTGGTGTCCATTTGTCATATTCATTCTTTAGATTATATCTTTTAAACTTATTCTTATAATATGTAGGTTTTCTTATTTCTGATGTTCTAGGTATTATATTTTCATCTTCTTTTTTATCAAGAGTATTTATTTCTGTGTTGATATTTTCTAAGTTTTCTTCATTAATTACTTCTTGTTTTTCATTGATTTCTAATTTTTTTGTATTTGTTAATATTTTTGTATATATTTCACTATCTTCTGAATCATAATTATTTGTCTCTTCAACGTCTATATTATTTATTTCTAATTCCTTATTTTTTATTTCTTTATTGTTTATTTCTAATTTTTCTTTAAATTGATTTATCTCGTTTAGTAATTTTTGTTCTTTATTTTTTTCTTCCTTTTCCTTTTGTCTTTCTTCATACAAATCTTTTAACATTTATAGTTCTTTTTCTAATTCAGCAATCCTACTATTTTTAGTTTCTTCTATTTTTCGTATTTCTTCTGTAGTTTGTTGTTTTATTTTTTCTAATTTCTTTTTCCTATCTATTTCTTCATTTTCTCTTTCTATTCTTACCATAGCTGTCAATTTATCTTCTAATTTTAATTCTTCTTTTTCTAACATTAAATATAAATGTTCACCAATTTTCTTATATCTTCTTCCTAGATTAGAAAATGCTATTTTTATTTTTAATCCTTTGTGATTTTCATATATTTTTTCATCTATTATAAATTCTTCTTTGTTCATTTTATTGTGAATAGTTCATGTTGATATATATATATTCTAAATTATCTATTTGTGATTCTAATTTTGATATTTCATCTTTTTGTCTATTTATTGAGTTTTCACTAACTCCAGCAAATATATTATAATGTAATCTTTCTATTCTTATTTTTAATTCTTTACGTTTTTCAGAAATAATTTGTTTTAGTTCTTTGTATTTTTGTACTTTATTCATTTAAACCATATTTATAATATTTTGGTGGATATCTAAATCTGGTTTTATCATAATTAGGTGGTATGTGTCTCATTCTTCTAGATTTTAAATGGACTATTAATTTTGCTTCAATACTAGATATTAAGGTAATTAGGTAGGCTAATCTTTGTGGGTTTTCTTTTATTTTATTTAGACTTATATATTCCGAATAATTACTAATTAAAGATTCTTTAATTTTTCTAAAAGCTTCTCTGTTTTTAAATGGTCTTATCATAATTAATCAAATCCAATCTAAATTCAAACATATATGGTATTGCTGTATTTTTTAAATAACTGGGCTCTGATACCTTTAGGGGTGTACAGACCAAACCGTCAAGTCAAACCGAACCGACGAACCAAACCAAATCGATAAAAAAAATCGACTTCTGATTTGGTTTGATTGGTTTGTCGTTAGAAAAAAAAATCGACCATTCTGGGTTTGGTTTGATGTTGACCAAAAAAAAGTCAAACCGACATAATATATATATATATATATATATATATATATATATAATATTCAAACTTTTTTATACATAAAATATTAATTATAATCTACTTTTTAAATACTTTTTCAACTAGTTTTAGTAATTTTCAATAATTTGAAAGTAGATGTAGATATATATTTAGATTTGGGCCTTTAAGTTGTAATATTTGTCCATTAATTGCTAATTAAATGATCCAAAACCCAATATAAACTTAAAACCTAAACTTTTCACTCTTCATCTCACTTTTTAGTTTCAAGAGAGTTTTCCGCTCTTCATTTTTTCATAATTATGGTTTTTCATTAGCACATGAGTGAAAACATATTTGATTTAGTCTTCGATCACAATATAATTGTAAAAACTAAATATTATAAAAAAACAAAAAAAAATGAACCCCCCCCCAAAAAATAGACTAAAACCTAAACCAAGAAAATTAATTTTATGTTGGTTTGATTTGGTTTATAGTTTTAATAAACCGACATGATTGATTTGATTTTTTATTTAATAAAAATTGAACCAACCCGACCTATATGCACCCCTAGGGATGATAATTTAGATGACAAAGAAAAACATACTACTAAAAGGCATATTATTGATATGGTTTGGCCAAATGACCTACATATTAAAAATAAAATTCAAAAACCTAAAACCTATTGAGAGCCCTAAATAAAGATTTATCTTTAAAGATTACATTATAGATACTATTGTGTTATGGTATGAGAAGGGGTCTTCCTACAAAACGTTTCCTCAAGAAAGAGGTTTGCCAAATATGAAAAAGTTTTATATTTTCCTTTTAGGAAAAATAAAAGTAATTATGGTATTACTTTTATTTTCCTTCTAAGAAAAATAAAAGTTAAATTTGGTAAGAAAATCAGTTCAAAAACCCTAACAAATCTCCCCTTATTGGCTTGATTTTCTTGACTTCATTTTCCTCTTCACACGATCTTCATATATTACTGTCGCTTACCATTATAAAAAATTGATATTGGTTAAAATTGGAGCCTCATGCATTAAAAATAAAAGCACGGATTGATATTATTAGAGCCATGTGTTATAAGTAAACAGGGTTAAAAGTGGAGTCTTGTGCATTGCAAGTGAGCACAGGTTAAGAGTGGAGCTCATGTGTTAAAAGTAAATGCATGAGTTGAAAGGAGCCCAAGCGTTAAAGTAAGTATGAGTTGAAAATTGGTGCCCATAAACATGGGTTGAAAACTGATTTTGATTGATGGATTAGCAGCAGGATTGTTGAACAAATGATTGACAATTATCTCCATATTTAGTTTTATTTTGACAAAATATCTTCATTATCATCAAATTAGTTGCAACTTTGACCTTAAACTATCCTCAATCGAACCATCAACTCTTTGAACAATGGGCTCTGATATCACTTGTTAGGTTCGAAATCGAGAGAGCGTCATGCGGAAGCTTAAAATTGCAAACCATGGGATGATAATTTAGATGACAAAGAAAAACATACTACTAAAAGGCATGTTATTGATATAATTTGGCCAAACGGCTTACATATTAAAAATAAAATTCAAAAACCTAAAACCTATTGAGATAAATCTCCCCTAAACAAAGACTTTTTAAAGACTACATTATGGATTCAATTGTGTTGTAGTATGAGAAAAGGGTTTTCCTATTTCTAGAGTTTCAAAATGTTTCCTCCAAAAAAGAGGTTTGTCAAATACGAAAAAGTTTTATATTTTTTTATTTTAGGAAAAATAAAAGTAATTATGATATTACTTTTATTTTCCTTCTAAGAAAAATAAAAGTTAAATTTTGTAAAAGTCAAATATGAAAAAGTTTTGTATTTAGAATAATTGTTCTCTTGCAATTGAATCCCGATAACACTCATAATATAGTAATTTACAAAGATCTAGTTTTATTCTGAAATATTATAATATTGGTCAAACACATAGTGTTTTATTTTAGAAAAAAGAGTCAAAAATATTCCTCCATTTTAAAAAATTGATTAATTTTATTCTCAGTCATACTTTGAGATCATATTTACACTCGTTGTTACGAAGTTATCAAGAATATTCCTCTTTTTTAACATTTTTTTATCATGGCAAAATCATAGTTACGTGACATGACATTGGAAGTGTCATGTGACATGCCACCTCAGCATCAGATTTTTAAAAAAAAAATTAATTTCTTTTTTTTTAAAGTTTTGTTAATTATTTAAGTATATTAATTTTTGGCATGAAAAGAATCATGGCTTAATTATTTTGTTAACAATTAACAAAAAGCTTAGCAAAACTATTTAAGTTTATAAATGCATGAAAAGAATCCATGACTTAAATTATCAACAAAATTGAAAAATAAAAGTTCCACGTAGAAAAATAAATACTTTTTTTTCTTTAAATTTATTAATTTTAAAAAAATATTAATTTTTCCCAACAATTTTTTTTTCTCGTGTAATGACAAGCACAGCTAGAACAATTCTTGCCAATTCGAAAAGCGGAATAACTCAATTCTACGTGGCATCAAAAATTTATAAACTTGAAGGAATTCACTAAGCCATGAATTCATTAATAGAATTTATTTTTAAAAATTTAATTATTTTTAAAACTTAAATAATTAACAAAACATAAAAATTTTAAAAAAGTTCTGATGCTGAGGTGGCATATCACGTGACATTCATCTCACTCTAAATGCCATATCACGTGGCTATGATCTTGCCATGGTGAAAAAGTGTTAAAAAGAAGAGTATTTTTAATAACTTTCTTAACAAAAAGTTGAATATGACCTCAAAATATGATTGTGTATAAAATTGATCAATTCTAAAAAATAAAAAAGTATTTTTGAGCCTTTTTCATATATTTTAATAGTGTCATGCCTACTTTTATTTTTAAGTGTTGTAGATTCAAATTTAGTTAAAAAAACTCTCTTCCTCATTAAAATTGTTAAGTTATCAAACGTCACGATTCACACAATAATAAAAATGATGAATCGTAGTTGATGGGGACATGCTGCAATTTAATAAAGAAAAAGGCCCAAAACATTTCATAAAAATGATCTGCAACCAATAGAGGTACATAATGGGTCTTCATAAAAAAAAGTTTTTCAAATTAACTTTTTTTTTTTTCATTTTATATATAGAATAAATATATTTTTATCCTTCTAAACTTCAAATATTTTTACATTTTCCATTTTCATTTCCCTCTCAACTTCTATTTTTATTTCTTGTTTTTTTCTCTTTTTTATTTTTTGTGATTTTATTTTTTATTCTCTTTCTTTTTTTCTTGTTTTTATTCATTTGTTTGAATCTTTATTTTTCTTTTCTTTTTTAATTTTTTCTTAAACATTATTTATTTTTCATTTCTCTTTTTTTTTCTTTTTTTAATTCATTTGTCTCAACCTTTATTCTTTATTTTTTTAATCTTTATTAATTCTTATTTTTTTATTTTTTGTTTTGCTCAAACTTTATTTTTTTTCTTATTTTGTTTTTTTGATTCTTCTCCAGTTCTCCTTTTCTTTTTCTTTTTTCTTAAAATTTATTTTTTTCTCTTCTTTTCATTTTTCTCAATCTTTCTTTTTCTTCTCTCTTTTCTTTTTCCTCAACTTCTATTATATTTTGCTAATGAACAGAAAGTTGGATAATACGCAAAAAGAACATTTTTTCTTTGTCATTGAAGTAAATTTAAAGATGTAACTTGTTGTTTGGAAGTTCTTGGAGATAAGTTTTGCCATTAAGGCAAGCATTATAGAACATTTCATAAATCAAGGCACAATGTGATAGTGTCAAGTTTTGTCCATGGGGCGTAACTTGTTGTTTGAAAGTCTTTGAGTTAAGTCGTGCCACGAAGGCATGATTTATAGACATCTCATATATCAAAATACAACGTGGTAGTGTGAACTATTTTCCATGGGGTGTAACTTGTTATTGAAAGTTCTTGAGCTAATTCCTGTCTCAAAGGCAAGAGTTGTAGAACATCTAATAAAATAAGGCACAATGTGGCAGTGTCAACTCTTGCTCATGGAGTATAACTTGTTGTTTGAAAGTCCTTGATTTATAGAACATGATACAATATGATAGTTCCAACTCTTACCCACGAGGTATAACTTGTTGTTTAAAAGTCCTTGGGCTAAATCTTACTTCTAAGAAAAGAGTTATAGAGCATCTCAAAAATCAAAATACAATGTGGTGGTGTTAGTTCTTGCTCATTGAGCATAATTTATTGTTTGAAAATCCTTGGTCTAAATCCTGCCTCTAAGGCAAGAGTTACATAACATTTCATAAATCAATATACAATATGGTAGTGTTAACTCTTGCCCATAAGGCATAACTTGTTGTTTGGTGGTCCTTGGGCTAAATTTTGTCTCTAAGACAAGAGTTATAGAACATCTTATATATCAAAACACAATGTAGTACTATCAGCTCTAGCCCATGGGACATAAGTTGTTTGAAAGTCCTTAGGCTAAGTCTTGTGTCTCAGGAATAGTTATAGATTTCATAAGTCAAGACACAATGTGGTAGTGTCAACTCTTATCCATGTAACGTAACTTATTGTTTGAAAGTCCATGGACTAAGTCCTATCTCTAAGGCAGAATTTATTGAACATCTCATAAATCAAGATACAATGTGGTAGTGTCAACTTTTTCTCATGGGGTGTAACTTATTTTTTGAAAGGAATCGAAGAAAAGAAAAAGAAAAATAATAAAAATTGAGGAAAAAATATTTTTAAAAAGAAAAATCAAAGAAAAAAAAGAGGAAAAAATAAAAAATGAGAGGAGAAAGAGAAAAACGAAAAGAAAAAAAGTTTGAGAAAAAAAGACAAGACAAAAAATAAAAAAAATAAAAGCTAAGAAAAAGATTAAAAATAGAGAAAAAGAAAAAAGAAAAAAAAATAGAAGTTGAGAGGAGAAAAAGGAAAAAAATGTAAAGGTTGAGAAAAAAAAAATAAGAAAAGAGAAAAAAAATTAGACGTTGAAAGATAAATATGCATGGAGAGTTGTTTAAAGTTATTGGAGGTATAGAGGGGCAAATAAGTAAAAGTCTTGTACATGAAAAAGAAGGAAGACTAGTTTTGTAGGACTTTTCTTATGAGAGACAAAAAAGCAAAACCAACCACTATGAGGTCATTTATAGAGTAAATATATTATTTTCATCTCTAATTTATCCGCTCAACGTACTTTAGCACTTAAGCTAAATTTTCGTTTATTTACCCCTTCAACATCTTTAAAGTATTTAAATACACTCTTGAAATCACAATCTCACTCTCATAATGGAGAGTGCACTACACACATGCTATGTCATTGCCACATCAACGCCATGTCATTGCCACGTAAGAAATTACTATTTTTTCTACAAAAAAATCCCTCCCCCTTTTCCCCATATATATATATATGTGTGTGTGTGTATGTATATCAATAATATATTAAAAGTGTGAAAATCCTTTAAAAAGTGATTTGAACTTTTTATCCTTCATTAAAAGTCTCTGTAATAGACAATATCGTCTTTTCACTATTTTTTCTTAAATTATAATAATATTAAATATTAACTATAATTAATATATGGAAAGTTTGGTCTTCCTAAATATACGAGAAGTAAAACTCCTAATTATTATACCATTATTGCTTTTGTACGTAATAAAAATACCTTAATCAATTACTTCTTGTTTCACTAGTATAGAACTACAAAACACATGTAATTTTAAGAGGATATAGAATTTATTCATCCCCAAATCAAATATTACTTATAGATCTTTTCACCTCTTTTGAATCTATATTAGGAACACTTGTAATTGTTCAAGAGTACTCTAATTTGTTTCTTTCTTTTTGTGTATGTTGCTGGCAGCTTTAACGGACAAAGAGGGATATCAAACAACTTTGTTGTGCTGCACTGCTTGAAACAACAAAATTAAAATTTACAATAGGATGAGTTCTTTTCTATTCATTGTGTTCGGGTCAAACTCAAAAAATAGTAAGTTGGAAATTTCCTCATGATTTCTATCATCTTTGTAGTTATATTAGTACATTGAATTTTTGTAAAGTGTATAGTCTGTATACAATTCATCGTCATTATTGCTTAGCCTATCAAATCGTCCATTGAATACATATAGAACTCCATAAAAGTATCAAATTAACATTAGTTGATAGAAAGAATTAGATTTTCATTCTAGCCAATTTAGTTTTGCATTGATTACCTCTTTAACATCTTCTATATCTTTTGAACTTTGGAACGACATGAATACACTGCCCTTTATGCATCCAAGTGATTCAATCCTAACCTCATATAAAATTTATTGAATCTTGTACTCTTAAATTAAATATATATATAGTTTTTAAATTTTGTGGTCTTAAGTTTATCATATATCATATTAAGATTACACATGATATATGAATTGATAGATAATTAATTATCTTGTGATTATTTTTTCAAGATTTAACTGATTTGTGCACAATTTCTCTTGCGACGATTCTGAATTTTTAATTCTACATTGCAATATCATGGCTTGGACTATCAACAAACTACAGTATATTTTCCAGTTGTTAGTAATAAACTAACTTATTATAATTTCTTTCAACTTTTGAAGGGAATAGAAATTCACTTTTGTCATAATAATATGTGGACTCAATATTGTTTTTGCTAATTTTTGAGCTTCAGACTAATGATATGGACATACAGTAGGCAAATTTTTCGATTAAAGAAATTATAATCTAAATCCAATAAAAAGAAGCATGGATTAGTTTAGATTTTTAAATTTGTTCTATTTGCATACATTTAGTATTAATTAACATGAGACATACGTGCAAAACACGTACACTTAACTAGTATATATATATATATATATATTAAATTAAGAAATCCCCTCACCTCCATTTTCTTTTCTTCTTCAGACCACCCCATTCCCCCTCACCCCCACCCTACACCCTACATTTTCTTTTCTTCTTCAGACCACTCCATTCCTCCACCCCCACGCCCACATCCTCTCTTTCTTTCTCATCTTCCAGCTCCCACCCCAAGCACCTTCAAATAATAATATTCGTGGAATGACCCAGTCACCTTTATTCTCCGACGAAAAGAAAATTCAATAAGCTAAAGAAATTTTGCAGTGTAATTTTCTTCGACGAATTTTTCAGGAGTCAACAGTCAACTTACTTGTTAACTTAGAAGGAAAAGGAAAATGTTTATTCTGCAATCAATAATATGCCCCCACCTTCAATTTTTTACATTTTTCTCCGTTAACACCATTAAAGAACAACCACGAAAATATCGAATTAAATTTTTTCCTTCATTAAAATCCACCTCAACCTTCAATTCCACTCCCTCAATGTTTCCGACAACCAAATTCATCCTTGAATTGACTATCAATTCATTTCCTCCATCTTTGAATTGATTATTAAAATTTTTTAACATTGATGTTGAAAAGAAGAACAATTCTTTTATAGTTTTGACTTGTCAAATGTTTATTTTGATGGATTATGGTGCTTTTTCTTAATAATTTTCACTGCTAGATAATGGTGATTGTGTTTACCATTTCAATAATTACACTTTGTGTCGAATTAATTACCATCTTGAAAGTGTTGATGGAGAATGTGTGTGAGGTTGTTAATGGAGAACTAATGGTTGAAGAAAATGGGCGAGGTTATTAATGGGGGAATAAATGGTTAAAGAAAATGGGTGAGATTGTTAATGGAGAAATTAATGGTTGAAGAAAATGGATAAAGTTGTTAATGGAGGAATTGATGGTTTAAAGAAAATGAGTATTGTTGTTCTTGGTGAATTGGAGAAATAAAGAGTGTGGGGTTGGGTGTGGGTTGCCGTGAGAGGGGTGGGGGCATTGAAGAAGAAGGGTGTCTTTTTTTTAATATATATTAAAATAAAAAGTGGACCATTTCATTTTTAAAATAAAAGGCATGTTTTTTTTTTAAATTCTACGTCAGTATTAGATGTGAAACTAATACACTTTAAAGATGTTAAGGGGGTAAATAAACGAAAGTTTAATTTAAGTGCTATACTAAGTTGAGCGGACAAGTTCAAGAAAGAAATAACGTCTTTACTTTCATTTATATAGTTTACCCTAGTTTAATATCAACACTTTATATTCAGAAAAAACTATATAATTAAACAAACATTATGATGTATCTATATAACCACACTAAAGTTTAAATTAATTACGCAATAACATCATTTTTGATAATTATGTTGTGTATCATCCGTGTAGATACACCACCCACTTGTTTAGGTTAAAAAATAAGTAGTGTATCTTTCACTTCAATTCATTCCTTAGTTCACTGTCATATCTTCTCTATCATGTATATCTTGCAGATCTTTCACTGTCTTTTTCTCCTCCCACGTTCATTCACACACATCCGTCATTACAGTCTTCAATTTTATGATTTTTTCAATTTTATCTAGTTAACACTAATCATTTACGATCAGATTTGAGATACGGTCGTTCATGCCACAACGAGGTTGTAGTTGATTGCTTTGGTTCATCGAAACTTGAAGCTTCTTACTGGAGAAATTGAGATAATGAAAAGATAAAGGCGATTGTTGTGGTGGTGATTCACTGAAATTTCTTCTTTTTCTTTTTTCTTCTAACCATGTATCTATGCACAAATATATGGGATACTGGCTTATTTGATGTATCTAGCAGATCTTGTATTTATTTGATGAATGTGTCAATATATTTGACACTATATATATATATACCAAATACATGATTCTAAATACGTTATATAAACTTAAAATTAGATATATCAAACTGATGTTGGATACACTAGATGAGATTGAAAAATAAATTGTATACAAATTGATATTGGATACATCAAATTAATACTAGATGTACTAGATGAAATTGATATGTGGTACATCGAATTGACATTCGATACACTTGATGAAATTAATAGATACACTGGATACAAACAAATACATAATATTGTAATGCAAAAATACACAGACGTTCAATTTAATTCATGTATCTAAATAATATTCTTTGTAAGATACACAAACAAATAAAGCAAATTCATGTATGTAAGTAATATGCTACAAATTCAACCAAATTCATAATTTATGTACTGTGTTACTGAAGATACAAAAAAATTCAAGCAAATAATGTTAGCAAGATACTCCCTTGATTTCAACATTGTTTAATGTCTTTCAGGCGGAAAAATCTTTTTGTTCCTTTTTCGCCTCCATATTCATCTAAGGTATACGATTCTAAGCGTGTATCTTTAGACGAAATATTAGACACTTTCTTAATTTTTGAAATTATGGTGTCGCCTAATGATGTAACGATCCGCTTAGTCATTTTATTAACTTTTCATTTAGCTCTTACCATAGTTTTTATATGTGATTTATGATATACGGAGATGACTAGTTTTGATTCTCAAAAGATGTTCAAAAGTGATTTAAGTTATTAGTTGGGTTCTTGAGTTTAAATAAAGTTAAGCCTGATCACGGTCAAGCTTCGATCAAGACAACCCTGAATTAGTGTTTTAGTGATTTCAACAGATTCAAAATGTACTTTTTAGTCAAGTTACATATATAGTTTATTTCTATAAGGTTTGGAACAAATTTCAAAAATTTATTAAAATTTTTGAGTATTTTATATAATTAGTTTAATTCATGTTTTAATGATCAAAATCACTTCTTCTTCTTTATCACCTAGTCACGTTAAAAAAGAAATGAGGTTTAATAAATTAGAGAATAACAGAAAAAAGAGATAAACTTGGACGAGGAATCGGGTTGTGCGGCGTCGACATCACAAAGACAACTGAGAATTGCTGGTGAGAACTCCACTGCCATGTGACTTAATAAAAATTGTTGATATGTACTTCTTGTATAGATTAAGGTGGGCCATTTCACGAGGAAAATTGTTTGTCGTGATATTGTTATAATTAGAATGAATTAGTGGGTACATATTTATATATAAGGATAATATGGGATAGCTAATTATTGGCCAGATAAAATAATGATAATGTAAGAAAATTAATGAAAATGAAGTATTCATGATTCAATGATGGCAATAGGATGGCTAATCATCACTTAATGATGATTAATGGTTATTGTGTAATGATTTTCTGTACATACAAGAGTATTACAGTGCTAGTTTTTCTTTCGACTTGGCTTTAAATTATCAGATTTTCAATCAGTCAAGATTTTGACAGATTTAGGTTTTAGGTTCAGGATTCTTAGAGTAAAAATTCTTAGTCGGAATCACATAATGACTCATTTTAATTAAAATTTGACATACCAGTATATATTTTGATCTTATGGAGATTATATATTTGGATAAATTTTGATCATTTGGAAGCTTTACGGAAGGTCAAGACTCTTGCAAGTTAGCTTGTATTTGAGTTCTTCGGTTGAGGTAGGTTATGATTAAATTAGAGTTTAGACTCGATTAATTGTGTGTATACTCTTAAATTGGATGCTTGTTGATTGATCTTCAGACATACTTTATTTGATGATATTTGAATTATTGACACTTGCATGGATAATTATTGAAAATCAAACTTAATCGAATCGCTTTATGATTTTAAGTGACATTGTAAATTTAGTACGTCGTATTATATCATGATAGATAGTGTAGTTGATAAAACATACATAATATAGTTATGGAGGATCAGGTACCACGTCAGTATGGATATGGATATTGATATTACTTATTTATGAAGGATTGAGTACCACGTTAATATGATACATGTATTTAGATTGTCCCCGGCAGGTCATGACTAGTTGGGCAGAAATAAGTCGCTTACCATAAGTATACAAACTAATGTTGATTTTGAGAAATCGCGTGGTTTAATAAGCTGATAATGAGCTAATGGTGTTATACTTGCAAGGTTGAGAAGGACATAGTTGTTACTTATGGTATTATTATTGATTTCATGATTGTTTACGGTATGATTGACATTCTTTATGGTTACATGGCTTATTTGTAAGCATTGTTTGATTCGTCATTGATGTATTTGTTGATTCATTGAATACTT
Source organism: Capsicum baccatum var. pendulum (assembly GCA_030864225.1). NCBI lineage: Eukaryota > Viridiplantae > Streptophyta > Magnoliopsida > Solanales > Solanaceae > Capsicum > Capsicum baccatum. Next base: position 56,893,802 of record CM061554.1, on the reverse strand, counting down.
CCTATGTGTTGATGTTTGTCTACTTATTATTTGATTTATGTTGTGTACATGCTATTAAATTGAGTTGGACTATGATACCTACCAGTACATAGTGGCTTGTACTGGTACTATCCTATATGCTTCTTTTGTTGAGCGTACAAAATATTCCAGAGGCTCAGACATAACCTTATCTCTAGTATTTGATATTTGATCTCAATCCAAGGGTAAGAACTCCATCTCCGGTTGTCATGGATGATCGTATGAGTTCTTGTACTTCTTTCAAACAATGAGACACTGTACATCTTTCTTTATTTTTGGATATTTTTGACACGACCCGATCCGGGGCCTTGTCGTAATGGGCATCCTAAGTCCAGCCAGGACCGGGGACCACCTCCAATATCCAACCCAACCATCCAAACGCATACCCTGAGTAGGATGAATTTCAAACATATAACAAGATAGCGTAGTTTTAAAAATCCAGACTCTGGGATAGGTCTATCATCGTGACCGACCCAAATGAGTCTAACCATCCGAAACCCAACCAATAATCACATTACTAAACAAAAACCATAAGCCAACAACCAAAACAACAACCAAGTTCTTGTCCACAATATAATATAAGAAGATGGAACAATCATAAGTCCAGTTCAATGGTATCAACCCCAATACCAACGCTAATACTAAGGCTGATACCAATACCGATCCCGCCCATTCCAACCCATAGTAGTCACACAAGCCTCTAACCAAAATAAGAACAATATCCAATTGGGACATGCCCTTAACCATAGCCAAAACCAATATCCATAAAATAATTCAAGTATGTAAAGACATCCATGATATGAAATGGAGCCTTACAGAATATGAAAGGTCACCACTTTAATCCAATAGCTGATCCCAAATTCGATCACTAAGCGGGTAATGCTAGCATGAACTCAGGATAAGTATAAAATAATGTCATCCAGTAAAACCAAGTAAAACAACCATATGCACACAATCATACCCAAACCATACGACCCGTATCCAACCATATGTATCCTCCAAGTCGTACCCCTTCCAGAACCTAATCCCAACCCACCAGCCAACACTAGTTAGTGTACGACCAAGCCTTACCAACTATACCCCAGCATACGACCTGTACCCCCTAGTCATATCTTGACCAAAAACCAAAAATCCAGGAAATTTTCTAAGGTTCCAAAACCCAGGGTATTTCGGTCTCCCCCACTAGGATCTTTCGTCCCCGAATGACGAACAAGGTAGGTCAAACATAAACACGATTCATTTGCATTATCAAATATCAATCCAACCTTTAACAAAGTTAGAAAACAAAGATCTAAGGATCTATTCTAACCCGTAACTAAGTTAGAAAATAAAGGTGTGTTCAAGAACACATACCTTCTGCATGAATATTCAAAGTAGAAAACAAATACGGATATATGGACTTCATGTCTGCCTCGTCTTCCCATGTAGCCTCTTCCACTGTGTTGTTCCTCCATAGAACCTTAACTGAGGCCACATCCTTGGTCCATAACCTACAAACCTACCGATCCAGTATCTCAACCAGGACCTCTTCATAAGACAGAGAATTCGATATACCCTACCCTTTCAAAGGAACCACCAAAGAAGGATCAACAAGACACTTCCTCAACATAGAGACATGAAATATCGGATGAATGGAGCTCAACTAGAAGAAAACTCCAATTCATATGCCACATTACCAACCCTTTGCAAAATCACATAAGGACCAGCATACCGAGGACTGAGCTTCCCTGTTTTACCGAACCACATCACTCCCTTCATGGGAGATACCTATAGGAAAACCTTATCCCCAACCTCAAACACCAAGTCTCTATGCCTTACATCTACATAGGACTTTTGGAGACTTTGAGTAGCTTTAAGACTATCCCGAATTACCTTCACCTTATCCATAGCCTAATAAACCAAATTCGAACTGAATATATTCACTTCACCAAGCTCAAACCAGCCAATAGGATATTTGCACCTCCTACCATACAATACCTCAAAAGGGGCCATCCCAATACTAGAATAATAGGTATTATTGTAAGAAAACTCTACCAAAGGTAGTTTCTCAACCCAATTTCCACCATAATCAATCACACATGCACGAAACATGTCTTCCAATGTCTGAATAGTCCTCTCTATTTGCCCATCTGTCTGCGGATGAAAAGGAGTACATCAGACTAACCTTATTACCCAACCTATTATTAAAAGACCACCAAAAGTAAGTTGAAAACTGCGTACCACGATTGGAGATAATCAAAATAGGTACCCCATACAACTTTACAATCTCCTGAAGATATAACCTCGTATAGTCCTCTGCTGAAAAGTTAGTTTGCACTGACAAAAAGTGAGCAGACTTTGTCATCCTATCCATGATGACCCAAATTGAATCAAATTAATTCTGAGATCGAGGAAGACCAGTAACAAAATCCATAGTGATTACCTCCCATTTCCATTCAGGCAACTCAGTTTCCTGATACAATCATCCAAGCCTCATGTGCTCAACTTTTACTTGTTGGCACAACATGCACTTGCCTACAAAGTCAGCCACATCCCTCTTCATACCATTCCACCAATACATTTTTTTGAGATCATGATATATTTTTATAGAACCAAGATGGACAACATAGCATGATTCATGTGCCTCATCCAAAATCTTTTGTCGCAAACCATCGACGTTAGGGACACATAACCTCCCTTGATACCGTAAAGTACCATCACAACTGATCTCAAATACTATTAACTTTTGCCCACCAACATCACTCTTGATTTTCATCAAGATGGGATTTAGCATTTACTTTTCCTTGATCTCTGCACTAATAGACGACCGAACCACTTCCTATACCATCACACCACAATCATTAGAGTCCAAGAGGCAAACTCTAAGATTAGCCAAGTGGTAAATATCCTTCACCAATTCCTACTTCTCCTTATCCACATGGGCTAAACTTTCTATGGACAACCTGCTAAGAGCATCAACAACTACGTTAGCTTTACGTGGGTGGTAGTGAAGACTCATATTATAGTCCTTAAAAAGCTCCAACCATATCCTCTGCTTGAGATTTAGCTCCTTCTGAGTGAACACATACTATAGACTCTTATGATCAGAAAAAATATCCACATGCACTCCATACAAATAATGTCGCCAGATTTTCAAAGCAAAGACCACCGCTAAAAACTCCAGATCATGGGTAAGATAATTCATCTCATTACCTTTAACTGCCTGGAAGCATAGGAAATAACCTTACCATGCTGCATCAAAATGCAACCAAGTCCCACCTGGGATGCATCAAAATAAACCACAAACCCCTCATTACCTTCAGGCAATGTCAAAATTGGAGCCAAAGTTATTTTGTCCTTCAACTTCTTGAAACTCCCTTCACAAGCATCCGACCAAGAAAACTTTACCTTCTTCTGAGTCAACTTAGTCAATGGGGTAGCTATCGTTGATAAAATTTTCACTAACCACCTATAATACCCATTCAAACCAAAGAAACTTCAAATATCGGTTGGAACTATGGGTCTAGGCCACCTTTTAACCATAACTACCTTTTGCAGATCCCCTATGATCCCCTCACTAGAAATAATCTGGCTAATAAAAGTTACAACGTACAACTAAAACTCATATTTGGAGAATTTGGAATACAACTGCTGCTTTTTCAAGGTCTGCAACACCACATGGAGGTGATTAGCATAATCTATCCAACTCGTAGCATAAACCAAAATATCATCAATGAACACAATGACAAAATATCCAAGAACTATATGAAAACCCTGCTCATCAAATCCATAAATGCTGTTGGATCATTAGTAAAATTGAATAACATAACCAGGAATACAAAGTGCACATGCCGAGTACGAAAAGCCATCTTAGGGATGTCCTCCTCCCTAATCTTAAGCTGATGATACCCATATGGAAGATCTGTCTTAGAAAAGAATTTCTCACTTTGAATTGATCAAACAAGTTATCTATCCTTGGGAGAGGATATTTGTTCTTAACATTACCTTATTTAATTGCTGATAGTCAATGCACATCCAAAAGGAGCCATCCTTTTTTCATGCGAATAACACTGGTGTACCCCACAGAGATACACTAGAATAGATGAAACCCTTATCTAAAAGATTCTTAAGATGCTGCTTGAGTTCCCCCAACTCAGTCGATGCCATTTTATAAAGAGGAATAGATATTGGACAAATGTCCAGAATCGAATCAATACAAAACTCAATCTCCCTATCCGGAGAAACACCATGAAGATCAACCGAAAAGACCTCAGAAAATTCATTTACCACTGGAATCGAATGTAAAGAAGGACCTTTCTAGTTAGAATCTTTAACTCAGATGAGATGATAGAGACACTTTTTAGAGATTAATCTCCGAGTTCTAAGATAGGAAATAAACCTCCCCCTAGGAGCTAGGAAACCACCCGCCTAAACAATAACCGATTCACTAGGGAAACTAAAGGTAACCTTACGAGTCCGTTAATCTAAGGAAGCGTAACAAGAGTATAACCAATCCATCCCTAGAATAACATCAAAATCCAACATATCAAGTTTAAAAAAATCCACCAAAGTCTGCTTACTACCAACAGATACAACACCCCCTATAGATCCTTTTAGCAACCACAGAGTCACCTACTGGGGTAGAAACATAAAATGAATTCGAAATAAACTTGGGATCAAAACCAAAATACATAGGAACAAATGGGGTCACGTAAGAAAGAGTGGACCACGAATCAAGCAAATAATTCACGTTAAGAGAAAAGATTTATAATGTAACAGTTATGAATCAGGTGATGCCTCATATTCCTATTGAGTAGCAAGAGCATATAACTTATTTCAACCTGCTCCTATACCAGAAGCAGAAACAAATACAGAAGCAACACCCTTTGGTGTAGGAGAAGAAGATGAATCAACCGAAGCCTTACTTCCGAAGCACCCTTACCAATCAAATAATTTTTAAGTATTTGGACTGGATGGCCATATTTGAAACACCTGTCCCTCCCCTCGTCACAGAAATCCCTATACAACCTACCACAAACCTACAGAAAGGGCATGATGAGGCTGAATAAGCCTCACTTGCCTGAGATTAGGCACCCTGTGCCTAGAAATTATCGCTACCCTACTGATGCCTATCACCCGAATATTTTAGGTAAGGAGCACTAGCTGTAAACAAGGAACTAGAACTCTCTCACTTCTTCTTTAGCTACTTGCCACCATTCTGACCACCTTGTTATTGTCCACCACCTTGTTCAGAAGAGCTGAACTTCTTACCTTGCCTTTCCCCAAATTCTGGTTGCTTTCTCGTTTTTTTCTCCACCTGTAGCATATGAACCACCAACCTAGACATATCCATATCATTGATCAGTAATGCAGTCTTACTTTCAAGGATCAAATCCTGAGATAGTCTAGAAGCAAACTTTCTTATCTTGGCCCTTATATCAGACACTAATTCTAGAGTATACCTTGATAGCTGATGAAATTTAAAGGCATATTCCTTGACATACATCTTCCCTTGTCTCAAATTGACAAACTCCTCCACCTTTGCTTTCCTTAACTCCTGAGGAAAGAAATGGTCCAAAAAAGTATTAGTGAAAGTCTCTTGTAAAGTCGACTCCTCAACATCACCTCTCGCCCTATCCCACTCCTTATACTATTGGTACACCACATCTTTAAGATGGTAAGCAACAAAATTCACCTCTTCCACATTCATGGCCCATATTACCTTAAAGATTTTCTCCATTTTATCTAAGAAACATGAGGTTCTTCCTCCACCTCTACACCAGTAAAAGTAGGAGGATTCATCTTTATAAACTGGCTAACCCTTATGGCCTTAATAGATAAAACACCAGATGGATCTCTCTTAGCCAGAGAAGCAACCAACTGAGCAATAACGTGAATCAATTAATGAAATTCTACATTCGTCACCTTATCCCAAAAAAGACTAGTAGCAACCGATAGAACTCTAAAAATATCAGGGACTAGACCCCTAAACCGAGTATGGATCCCCTATGTCCCTTCAACATTATCTAGTTAGGACAAAAGAGTTTCCTTATATGTCTCAGATCATCGAAAAATGATCTGAAAAGTGAATAAACTAGGATTAGAGAAGATTCCAAGACTTAGACTCCAAGCTTGAAAATAGATTACTAAGAAAGTAAAACATTCCTAAATGCCTTGTAGACTCTTCCTTATGAGTGTGGTGTGCTACACACCCTTAAAAAAGACTCTACTTGACATGACTTGTGGATTCCTAATTGACCATGAACCTAAAGCTCTGATACCTACTTGATGCGACCCGACATGGGGCCTTTTCATAATGGACATCCTAAATCCAACCAGGATTGGGGACCACCCCAAATATACAACCCAACCATCCAAATTTATACGCTGAGTTGGATGAATTTCAAACATATAACAAGATAACGTAGTTGCACAAACCTAGACTTTGGGATAGATCTATCATCGTGACCGACCCAAATGAGTCCAACCATCTAAAACCCAACCAATAACCACATTACTAAACCAAAACCATAAGCCAACAACCAAAACAATAACCAAGTTCCTATCCATAACATACTAAAAAAGGATAGAACAATCATAAATCCAGTTCAACAGTATCAACCCTAATACCAATGCCAATACTAAGGCTGACACCAATACTGATACCACCCATTCCAACCCATAGTTGTCATACAAGCCTCTAACCAAAAGAAAAATAATATCTGATTGGGACATGCCCCCAACCATAGCTAAATCTAATATCCACAAAATAAGCCAAGTATGTAAAGACATCTATGTTATGAATTGGAGCCTTCCAAAATATGAAAGATCACCACTTTAATCCAATAGCTGATTCCAAATCCAATCACTAAGCAGGAGAAGTAAAATGGTCGGTCCCTGCATTACGTGGGGATACAACCGCCCGAAGATAGGTTATCGAGTAAACGCTAGCATGAAATCAAGATAAAGATAAAATAATGCTATCCAATAAAACCAAGTAAACCAACCATATGCACACAATCATACATATATATATATATATTTATGCTAAGAAAAAGAGCTGGGTTTAGCATGTATTTAAAACCATTAACCTGGGTATGTGTACCTTAACCTTTCTAGAACCACCCACATGCTATATGGGTCTACTTTAACCCTCTGAATGGGACCTGATACGTGTAAATACACAAAATAGAGATACCATAAGAGTAAGGGATTCCAAGTACCCTTCTCTTTCCATGATACATATGTACAGTGTACTTAGAAGATTCTCGTGTACCTTATAGTATCATATATAGTTGCTATGACCAACCCTCATATAGGTAAACATGAGTATTAAGTGTCCATCCATTAGACTCGCACCTTCATGGTTAGCTATCACATCCTACCATTTTTGCCTAACTAAAACCATTACCATCTAACCAAACCATTAATCCATTATTATTAACCAAGACTTTAAGTAGTGGCATCGTCATACCGACTATAGCTTGCAAGAAATGTCCTTATCCAACCTTTTTAAGTAAAGGGATTCCCATGTACCCATAGATTACATTATTAAGTTAACATGGGGGAATCCTATGTATCCCATAAGTGTTCCATTATTAAGTTTGCTTGGGGGAATCCCATGTACCCCACAAGTTGCTCATTAACATATTTACTTGGGGGATTTCCTTGTAAGCCATAAGGATGTTTAATTAACCATAACTATGATCCCATACCTTACCATCTAATCATTCCAAACCATTTATTCCATTTAGGGTTCCATTACCAAGCCATACCATGCAAATAGTTCTATAATATAGTAGAAGCATTATCAAAGGCATTTTATCAAACATGTTTTAGGCATAATGTTCCAAAAACCAATTCTAATTACCAATTAACTTTTCCATGCAACCAATTGTCCAAACCACCATTAAAACATGTAAAAATATAATTAAAACATGGGAAAACCATAACCAAACTTTTAATACCAAAACCCAAATATCTATTTGAAAACCTCAAAGCCATACAATAATCATGCCATGAAAACATCTTATAAATCATGCCTTTAGTTGGAACTAACAACGAGGGAGGAGTACATGCCTTAGATTATGAAGATGATGGGGATAAATCACCCAATCAAGCCCCAAATTGCTTGTCTAGGTAAAATCCTAGCCTTCCTTTACCCAAGAGCCTTAGAGATAATTAGAGAGTGTTTCTATGTGTTTAAGATTAGAATAATAGGGTAAATGATGTCCTAATATATTTATAAGTCATGGGGTCTTAAGTGGTTAATTGGGGAAATATCCAGATTACCCCCAACTTAAACTGCTTAAAATTCTCGTCAGGTGGTGCGACTACCCATACAAGTTGTACCCTCCAATATAAGTGATACCCACCACTCATACCCTAGACCTTACCCTAGAACCCAAAACTGTCCAACATATGACTTTCCTAAACTAAGTCATACCCAAACCATACGATTAGTACCCCTAAACTATATCCTTGGCAAAATTGAATCAAAGGAGGTTTGTTCACTGTCTTCCATACGAGTCAATGGTATGACTTATACCCTAAATTTCAGCTCATGGTAATCCACTCGTACTCAGATCCAACTTAAGTTACTAAGTCTTAGATTAAGTGAAGTAAAAACCCAAACCATGTGACCCACATCCAACCTACGACTTGTACCCTCAAAGACATACCCTTTCCAAAACCTAATCCAACCCACCAGCCAACACTGGTTAGTGTATAACCAATCCTTACCAACCGTACCCTAGTATACGACCTGTACTCCCTAGTCGTATATTGACCAGAACAAAAAATCTAGGAAATTTTCTAAAGTTCCAAAACCCTTTTAATTTTCTTTAGACATGATTTTTATTTTAGAAGTTCTTGTAAGATGGTTTTTGGATCTTGGAGATTTTAATGGGTAGTTTATTTAATTTAGATTAAAAATGATTAGTTTTGAATTTATTATTATTAAGTTGATTTTTATGATAACCTCGTATTTATATTAACTAGATGGCTTGGTAATTGTTCAAGTTAGATGATTCTCCCATCGAAATATAGTGTGGGTGTTACTCACAATCATTTGGGTCATGTAAAATTTGGTATCAAAACTTACATTTGTTAATCTCTTCATATAAAAACATTTCTAGTAGAGTCTTTTAGATTAGTATGAAGACGTCTATACTTTTCTTTGAGAGGCTACAAGACACTCAAAAAATTCAAATTCTTCTTTCTTTTTTGTTCTTAATTGATTTCAATTGGTATATGGAAATTGAAGTTGATTTTTGACTTCTTTTATTCTTATTCTCACAGATGGTGAGAACATAAGGAAGTTGGTTCTACAATTTATGATAGAAGACAGGTGAGGGGAGAATAAGGTATAGAAAAAAGAGTAGCTCCCACCAAGGGCAGGGCTTGGTCCAAGGGACCAACATGTGAGAGGTCAGTATCTTCTGCCACATATGTAGATATACCTGAGATAGTAGATGATAGAGAGATATCGGTACAAGATAAGGAGATATTGGTTCATGTGTAGGTAGCACCAATTCAAAGAGGTGAAACTTTAATTCAGATATCTTCCAATGCGATTCAGAAGGTTTTGAACTTTTTGAGTGGTTTGGCAAGAATCAAGAATATGTCGACTGTACCCACAGTTCAACATTGAAGCGTATAATATGTTAATGCTATAGTTCTTCAAATGGAAAAGGTTCAAGGGTCGGGTGTTTTTTTGAGACCATAGTAGGTTCAATTGGAGATGAGCATGATCCATTTTATAAGTTTATTAAGATGAAGCCTCTTATTTTTTATGGCACCGAGTTCGATGATTCCTATGAATTCATTATTAATTATCATGAGAGATTTCATAATATAGGAGGTTATAGGTATGGTGTGGAATGATAGCTTTTTAGTTTAAAAGAGATTCTAAGATATAGGAAGATATTATATGGAGTGAAGGACTACAAGTTTGTCTCTATTGAACTAGACTCAGTTTTACTCCATTTTTAGAGAAGTATGTACCTCATACATTGAGGGATTGGAATCTTGAGCAGAGAAGTATGTCAGGTATAACCTATGAGGTCAAATTTCATTCTTTATTTTAATATTAATCTAATTACTACAAATTGAGAATGAGAGGATCTGTCTCTTCGTGAAGGGTTTGAATACAAGTCTTTATTTTTTGAGAAGGTAGAGAGTGTATAGCAAGATGGTTTTGCCAAGATGATAGGAAAGAAAGCCTACAAAGAGGACAATTTTAATAGTTCTTATTCTAGGGATCTAAGTTTACTGGGATACATTGCCTGCCCCATTTAGTTAGTGATACTGGTTTCTGTTGGGGATCTATCAACAACTAACCACCTATCTTCAGACTTTGGTGGTTACCTCACTCATCTTTTTCATCTCAATGACCCACCTTAGATTGTATATCTTATGAGTGTAGTAGGGTTGGTCATATTTAGAGGTTTTGCCCTAAAATCAGCAATATGGTAAGTCAGGACAACATCAGGCTCCCTGATCTCGAACTTCAACATGTAGATGAACATGTAGAGGAGGGTGGTGTTATTAGTAGAGTTCATCCACAAGGAGAGCATGGTGGTCACCAAGAAGGTAGGGGTGATAACCAGCTCTATCGATGTAGGGGTGATGCTCAAATTGGTAATAGGGCCTATTTCTATTCTTTTTAGGTAGGCCTGAGGCAGTGGCATTAGATGTTATTATTATAGGTACTATTCTTGTTTGTGACCATATGACCACTATGTTATTTGATGCTAGTTCTACTTTTTCATATATATCTGCTGGTTTTGTTGTGGGGTTGGATATGGTGTGTGATCTACTTGACTTTTCTATTCACGTATCTACCCCTGTTGGTGATTCTATTGTTATTGATAGGGTTTACCACTCTTGTTCTATTATGTTTATGGGATATCAAACTTTGGGCAGATTTGGTGATTCTAGAAATGGTAGATTTAGATGCAATTCTGGGAATGAGTTGGTTGTCTCCATATTATTCTATATTAGACTGTCATACTAAGACATGACTATGGCTATTTTATGGAAGGATATACTAAGTAGTAGGGTGATTAGAGTTCCCGCTCCAATGAAATTTATTTTCTTTATTTGTGCTAAAAAGTTAACTGAGAGGGGTTGTTAAGCCTTTCTAGCATATCTTTGTAATACTAGTGCAAAGGCCCGATCAATTGAGACAATTACTTTAGTGCATGAGTTCCAAGAGGTTCTTCCTACAGATTTGCCCAGCATGCCACCAGAACGTGATATTGATTTCTGTATTGATCATGAGCTGGGTACTTATCCTATTTTTATTCTCCCTGTAGGATGACTCCAGTTGAACTGAATGAGATAAAGGCTCAGTTGTAGGATTTATTGGCCAAGGGATTTATCCATTTGAGTGCTTATTCATAGGGTTCTCCTATATTGTTTATGTAAAAAAGTGTGGTAGCCTTCATATGTATATATAGACTACAAATAGTTGAATAAGATAATGATTTGTAAGAAGTATACTTTGACCTATATATATGATTTATCTAACCAATTACAGGGTGAATTACTCTAGGACCATGATAAATATATTGATGGAACATAATGAAAGGATGCTTGACACGTTAGCACTTATGGAAATAGGAAGACAAAATCATTATTAAAAGGTTGATAGGTTTGGCTTGGATATCTTCCACTTATAAATAGAGTTAGATGTGAAAGCTACTATGTGTAACACCCAACAAATTATTTATGGGTGGTGTGAGACTGAAATAAGTCTTAAGAGCCAACTTGAGGAGCTAAAATTGAAGAAGTCTAAAATTGCTGATACTTTTATGGATAATATCACGCTTGAGGAGAGCATACTCGAGTCATGTGAGGATGTAAAGAAGACTGCTAATCTAGAGTTTGGGCATATTGGACCATATTCTAAGCATTTTTCCCCATTGTGTTTGGATAGTTAGATCTTGGTTGAGCCATTCGAGCCTGGAGAGAATGCAAGAAGGAGGAAACATATTTCTATATTCATGAATTTGCTAAGCTAGAATCAAAGGACTGCATTCCTCACATAAGGGAGAAGAAGTACTACATGATACATCTATATCTTAGGTCCTTTATTTTTCTACTTCCGCCCCATGGCATAGTAGGAAATCAAAAAGATAATTAGGGGTACAGTTCATAAGTTCAAAATGGAAAGAGAAATTTAAAGGCCAACTCTTGGGATACCTTGATGAAGTCTGAGTAATCAAGGTACCCATGGGCTTATTGGGGAAATCTGAGTACCTAACCAAGTCCTGTCATGCTACGATGTAAAATCAGGCATTGCTTGGGAGACAACCTAAGGTATTTTGTTGTTTGTGTTTTTGTTACATGAATGACATCATATCTCCGCACCTATGGTGCCACAGGTATGTTCCTAAATCTCTTGTTTTGTAGTGGTTTGATGAATTAGGGATAATGCATGATTTTAAGTAGGGGGTGGGGCAGCTTGTGGGTCTTAATATCCTCTTGTAGTTTTTGTTGTCGTGCCTCTTTTCCTTGGAGTCATATTCCTAGTAGAGCCAGTATGTTTAGGCATATTGTATTTTATTTTGTGATGTTTTGAGAGTAATTAGGAGATTTTTAAGTATTAGGGCAGTAGTCATGTTTTTGTTGATTTTTGATAATCTTCTAAAATTTTGTGTTTTAGAACTGTGTGGATGTATATATGTGTGAACTTTGTGTATCTTGTTATGAAATAGAATTAGGGACATAATAATCACTTGTTAACAATTACATAAACCGGATAGGTAGTAGCTTGTGATGTAACTCTGTGCCATACATGTGTGAGATACTACTTAGTTTCCTTTGTGTGTTGAATTCAGAACTTGCATGGTTAGTCTTGCCTAGGTTGAAAGATAGTTGGTTAGGAATAGATCATAGGTCATTTTTTATTTAGTCCACTTTTAGCCCAAATGACCTTCTATCTGTAAATGACATTCCTTGGTCCATGTTTTGAGCCTTGTAAGCCTATTTTTCTTGTTTCACCATTCACCTTCCTATTTATATTATAATGAACCTATTTTGGCCCTATTCCTCCTTAGACATTGTGCACTTTAACTCAAGTAAAATGCCTAAGTTAAGGGTGGCTATCATAGGGGTGTTTAGTGTAAAATTGGTATGAAGAAGGAAAACCAGAGAAAAAGATAGTAGGGATGAGTGTGGTAGCAAAGAAAAGAAAAAGATAAACACATTGTGAAAAGGTGAAAAAGAAAGAGTAAAAGACCACACCCAACCTGAATATGCTTTAAAATAAAAAAAAGATAAATAAGGGTGGAATAAAAGGAAATTAGTTAATAAGTAAAACCCCAAGGTTAGTGTAGTGCCAAGGAGGCTCAGTCACTTTAAAAGTCCAGATGTATCATACCAGACTCAATCCTACATTACAAGCCATGAAAATTCCTATAGTGATTCTAACTTGACTGTCTGAAAGTTAAGGTAAAGAAAATAAGGGCAAGCCTATGGTATTTGACATGTATTGATTGAAACTTCTTTTGTGAGTGTGAGTGTATTTTGACCGTCCTTGTATTGACATATATTTTTTCATATGAGTGAGCGGGAATCTTTAGTAGTGAGGGCACATGGGTTGTATTGCTAGTCGTTTACTTTTTTAGGTAGTGTAACTTGTATATATGAGTGGCTGTTTGTTTCTAATGTAATGCCATAGCTCAATTCCTTTGTGTGACATTATTGTGCTTCATTAATACACACAGTTTGGTTTTGAAGTATTAAACTTGGAGAGGGTAATGATCTTGAGCTTAAATTTGATGATTGACTGCCATAGGTATCTTAGGTTTCTCTTAGTTAAGCATCATCTTATTGTTTTGTTATGTCTTGTTGCCTGAGGACATGCAACATTCTAAGTTGAGGGTCTTGATGTGCTATAGAAATATAGCACTTTTGATGCTTAAAACTATGAGAATATGCATGTAGTTAAGGCTATATTTTTAGATTTAAGGTATTTTTTGAGTGTTTTGTACGAAATCATTTTTTGGATGCTAATTTTATGAAAAAGAGGAAAAAGGTGTTTTGGCTAATTTTTAGTGCAATTAAGGATGTTTAGGACACTTTCTGGCTTGATCGCGATCAAAGCATATTCAAGAATTGAAGAAGAGCTAAAAAGATGACTCTCGACAGTTACTTAGTCAACCTACGGACTACATATAGGGCCTACAGATTCCATGTAAGCAAAGCCATTACCAAAAGTCCAAAATCCTAAGAGATGAAAATTGTAGGACTTTTCAGTAGCTACCCGAACCTTGTACATGTGCCCAGGTTAAGACAATAGGTAGTACCTGCACCCTAGGCCAGACCGCAGGTGCAGATCGCATGTGGCCACCGACAGTGATTTTTCTGAATCATTCCGAAATCATTTCCTAGGGTTTCCATGTACACTAATTACACTCCTATGATGTCTTAAGTCCTATTATGTATGGGTAATTAAGTTTTCCTATTTTATTTAGGATTTGAACTCTAGGATTTCTTGTAATCTATAAATACCTTTAGGTTTTGTATTCATTCACCAATTCATACATTCACTTATTCAGGGGTAGGCCCTTAGGGGCTATCCTATACTCTCATTGTTCTTGGTTTTTTATTTAATTTAAGAATTTGGGATTTGTTTTTCATTATTGTGAGATTGATTTTGTAATTTTGTCTGTGGATTCTATGATTGATCTCATAACTATGAACGGCTAATTGCCTTAGCTAGAATTGTGGGAACTCTGGCGGATTAACGAAGTAGAGAAAGTGCCAAGTCATTCTAGATAAAGATTCTTGCATGTATTGTGTTTTTTTCTTTATTATTGATTTCTTAACGGTGGCCAATGTTAACATCCTACCTAGATTATTGCTACTTACTCCAAAAAAGGAGTAGTGACTAGGAAAATAAGATCACAATAGTAATTTGAAGATTAACGATCGATTCATGCTACTAGGTATTATCTAAGTAAGATTGTTAACTATCATATAAAACTAGAGAACCAAAAGGTAATAGTTAACTGGGATTAGGATAAGGGTTAGTAAGGCGACATCTTGAGGCTCAAAAGGTAAATGGTAAAATCTGTCAGCCCATCCAAAAAATTATTGATGGTAGATAACTTATCAATTCTGAATGGAAGATATTGGAATAGTTCAATGGTGCATGATAAGTCTACAGAGTTAAGAAGTCGGGGGAACACAAGCCTAGTGTTCGTCTTAGATTGTTTACAACCAAAATCAACCAAGCCTTGTTACTTTTAGTTAGTTACTACAAATCTCCCTTTTACTTTTTCACTTTTACGCACTACCTAGTGATTTTAACAAGTTTGAGATAAATTTATAGCCTATTCTCTATAGGATCGACCCCAACCTAGTTGGGTTACTATATTTGACAATGATCATTTTATCCTACTAAGAAGGGGTAGTTTGGGCATTATCAATGTACCTTTTATTTTGTCTGAGGAGTATGAGGATACCTTTTAATAGCTCAAGACCTTGTTGACTACCACTTATATTATTGACTTACCTATAGAAGGTAAGTATTTTTTTACTTAATGTGATGTCTCATGCTCTAGTTTAGGTGTTGTTTTGATGCAGAAAAGGAATGTGATTACATAGGCTTTGAGGTAACTGAACCCTAATGAGAGAAATTATCCAACTCATGACTTGGAGTTAGCTGTTATGGTTTTTGCTCTTAATATACGGAGGTATTACTTGTATGGTTTCATTGTGAAGTATTCACTAATCACTACATTTTACAGCATATGTTCACACAAAGGGATTAGAATTTGAGACAAAGTAAATGGACGAAGTTGCTTAAAGATTAAGATATCACCATTCTATACCATCCGAGAAAGGCTAATGTGGTAGTTGATACATTGAGCAGAAAGTAATAAAGTGTAGGTAGATTGGCTTATTTGAATGCTAGTAGGCGTTCGTTGGCCAGAGAGATTCAGAGTCTAGTTTATAAGTTCATACAACTTGAGGTAACTGGAAGTTGAGGATTTCTAGCCAATATAGAGACAAGATCCACCTTTCTTGATCAAATCAAGGCTAAATAATTTGAGGATTCTAGGTTGAGCAAGATTCATGATAAGGTTTTGCAGGGGGAGGCCAAGAAGGACATTCTTGATTGTAAGGGTGCATCACAAATTAAGGGGTGAGTTTGTGTGCCCCATGTTGATGATTTGATTTCTTATATTCTATATGAGGTTCATTGTTCAAAATACTCTGTACATCCTGGTGTGACCAAGAAGTACCATAATTTGAGGCATCATTATAGGTGGCATCATATAAAATGAGACATAGTTAATTTTGTTTCTAAATGTTAAAATTGTTAGGAGATAAAGTTCCAGAGTCAAAAGCCTGGTGGTACTCTTCAAAGGATGCCCATTACTGAGTGAAATGGGATAGGATAGTTATGGACTTTGTTGTTGGTTTTCCCAAGAATTTGGGGTAGTATGATTCTATATAGGTTATTTTAGATAGACTGACTAATTCTGCATATTTCATTCCAGTTTAGGTTACTTACAATCTAGTAAAGTATCTTAAAGAAATTATTCAATTGCACATGGTTCAAATTTTTATTATCTCTAATAGAGGTGCTCAATCTACCTCTAACTTTAGGGAGAAATTGCATGAGGAGTTGGGTCCTAGGTTGGACCTTAGTATATCGTTTCACCCTTAGACCGATGGATAATACGAGCAAACAATTTAGATATTGGAGGATATGCTTTATATGCATGTGTTAGATTTTAGAGGTCATTAGGTTCAGTTCTTAACTTTGGATCAGTTTACAGGTAATAACAATTACCATTTGAGCATCAACATGGCACCATTTGAGGCTTTGTATGGGAGGAGGTATAGATTTCTAATTGGGTGGTTTGATGCCTTTGAGGTGAGAAAATGGAGAATTAGTCTGTTGAGATATTCATTAGAGAAGGTTAGATTCATCCTAGAGAAATTTATAACAGCTCAAAGTAGGCAAAAGGAGTATACAAATTGGAAGGTAAGAGATATGCACTTTATGGAGAGGTGAGCAAGTGTTGGTCAAGGTTTCGCCTATGAAGAGTGTCATGCATTTTGGTAAGCAAGGTAAGATTATTCCTAGATATATTGGTCTATTTGAGGTTTTTGTATATGTAGGATCGATGGCCTATAGATTGGCATTGCCTCCAAGTTTGTCGGGAGCTTATCCCATATTTTATGTTCTATATTGAAGAAGTTTCATGGTAATGGTAACTACATAATTCGTTCGGATTTAGTCTTATGGAATTATGGGATTCATCCCATAATTCGTGAGGCCACTTTGGAGATTAAAGTGGACATGCATAGTAGTTATCTGTATTTTTTTGCTGATTCAGGTAATTTCTTATTTTTATATCTTATTTTTTTGTTTGCCCGTTCAGGGATGAACACTTGTTTAATTGATTTATGGTGTAACGATCCTCTTAGTCATTTTGTGAACTTTTCCATTTTAGCTCTCCTTGTAGTTTGTATATGTGATATATGATTTATGGGGATGGGTAGTATCAATTATCAAGGTGTTAAAATGTGATTTAAGTTATTTGTTGGGTTCTTCAATTTAAATAAAGTTAAGCTCGATCACGGTCGATTTTCAATCAAGTTGACTCGGTATTAGTATTTTAATGATTCCAATAGGTTTCGAACATAAGTTTTAGTCAGTTTACATATTTAATTTATTTCTATGGGGTTTTAATTTTTTTTTTAGAATTTAAAAAGTTTTGGGTAATTTAGATAGTTAGTTTAATTAGTGGTTTAATGTGTCAAAACCACAACTTTTTGTTTGTCACCTGCTCAAGTTCAAAACTAATTTAGGTTTAATAAAATGTAGCATAACAAAAATAAGAGATAAAACTTGGATGAGGAATTGGGTTATGCAGCTCGATATCTAAAAACACTGAGAATTGCAGGTGAGAACTTGATGGGTTGTGGATATACAACATTTACGACACTTAACATAAGGAATATTTGCAAGGACAAAGGAATGTTTATGCGGATATGCTGGGTTTTAAGGTGTTTGCAGGTGAAATGGATTTGGAGAAGGAAAATTCTAAAAAAAAGACTTAATAGCATTAGACGGATCAATCAACGATCATCCTAAGCATTAATATTTGAATCAGAGAAGCAAAAATCAAGAATTTTCAATCAGACTGAAGGTACCACGATCATGAATTAATTCCACGATTGTACCTAATGTTCATGGGATGTACTTAAAAATTTAATTTGCACGAGTCAAGTAGAAGGATGAATAGACGATAGCTCTCCACGACCATGCTTTGAAGGCACAATCATACAATGTTGTCATAGGGAGAAAATATAGTTTTATGTATTTCAGGTAGACAATCGATCAGATGACCATATTCAATAGTTGTATCATGAAACCATGAGCTCATACCAAGGATCGTCATATTAAAATCTGAAAGTTTACAAGCTCAATGCAAACTATTCTCATCAGATGATCATGGGTTCTAACCACGATCATACCTTCTTTTCGTCTGATCCAACTGACACTATTCTCCTATTTTATTTAGTATAGGATTTGTTTTATCAATAAATACTCCTATGGGGTTTATTGTACAATTTTAAACTATTTTTTATACAACATTATATTGTGAGATTCCAAGGGCATATTATTGGAATTTTATGAACGTAGTTTCTAAGTTTTAATTCAATCTTAGGTTTTAAAGTTTTATTACTACTGTAAATTCATAATTATATTTTCATCTATGAATTCTTCTTTTGTTCTTGCAATCATGAGTAGCTAAACACCACACTAGAATATTTGAAACCATGATGAATAAACGAAATAGGTGAAGTGTGAAGCAATTATAGACCGGTGTGTCTGCATGTATTAGTGCTTCCTTCATTATGATTGCTCATCTAATTGTTAGAAACATTAGTAACTCGCTTGTATTCTAAACTTGCTCGATTTAGAGAGAGAGATAAAGATTAGGACAAGGAATAATAATAAATATTTGAAGCTATACATCTTCATCTAATAACTTGAGCCATAACATGGATAGTTAATCTTATATCAAGAATAAGGATTAGTATTGCGACACTTGGAGTTCGAGATTAGAAGAGTGAAATTCATCTAACCAAGATTGAGAGACGATTGGATGAACCTATCTTTCTAGATTTTGCATGCAATGCATCAGAACAGTTTGCTAGCATGAGAAATTTGTGTAGTTATGAAGTCATGGGGAATAAAATCCTAGTGCTTACTCATATTGATTACAACTACAACAACCAATAATTATTACTATTGCTCTTTTCATTCACAAAATCCCCTCTTTTACTAATTCGTTAATTACCTAGATAAATATTTGATCGAATTAGGTTCTGTATTTGATTCAACATCCACTTTATGCTTTTAGGATGTGTACTTTAAGCGACATTAAATCTTGACATCATTGCCGGGGAATACAGTTTCAGAATTGATTGATTATGTTTGCCAGTCTGTTGGTTTTGGTTTTGGATTTTACTTTTCCATTATTTTTATACCAGTCTATGCCCAATGTTAGGAGTTAAGGTAATCCCCTAATTTCAATTGATCCTGAGCTTGAGAGAACCTTGAAACAAAATTGAAGATTAGAAAGAAAAAGAGTTCATGATAAAGTAGCATTGCTCGAAGGGGTTCATGATGACCCAACAACTTTGAGTCAGCCATTATAGCATGATGTTTAGGAATTAGCAGAACAAGTCATTGCTAGGTTAATGGTTGTGGAAATTCTAGGCAAGTGGATGCCTGACGGAAGGTAAGGAAAGAGAAGGATAGACAAAAAGAGGCAAATCATTTAGTTTCAATTGATGTGAGGGATAAATTGATAAGAATATGTAATAACAACCTATCTAATAATACCTCCCCATTTATGACAATCTAGAAAAAGATTTAAGGTATGTAGAGCTGATTGAAATAGGTGAAATTATTCTACCAGAGTTGTGTCAAGGTACTAAGTTTGACATCACGACTGCAATGATCCAGCTACTCAATTTAAATGGGTTATTTTATATCCTATCTATAAATGACGCAAACATGCATATCATAAACTTTGTAGAAATTTGAACTTTTTATTAACTACCAAAAGTTAGTCAGGAGGCTATTCAACTGAGGCTATTTACATTATCTGATGGAAGAATCTACTCTATGGTTAGGTGAGTTTCCCCATGGATCTATTGCTACTTGGAATGAGTTGAGGACTTAATTCATGGACCAATTTTTCCCACCCTTCAGAATGCTGTATTGAAAGATGAGATATATAACTTCTAATAGTTATATTTAAAAGAATTATCGAGATATGGTTGAGGTTCAAGAAGAAGCTATAGAATGTATCAAATCATAAGCTTACTGGTCAAAATTAGTTAGAGATCTTTTACAAAGCCTTAATGCTAACACTAAGTTTGTAACTGACACTATCAATGGTAGGGACTTTATGAGTCTATGATGGGAGCATGTTTCTAAGATCTTGGAATTATAAAAAGATCGAGGGTGGAATACTTAGAGGGAAAACATATAACCCGATACTTATTAAATTGGAGCATTTACTATGTAGTGAGCACTGGATGAGACAATAGCTCAAGAGGTAGCACGAATGAGGAATAAGATTGGGTTGTTTACTAAGTAATTTATGATAGATGGAGTGGTGAAGGTAAATGCAATAGGTTCATAAGGTAAGGCTTCTAAATATGAATATTTTTATTCTAAAGAAGAGGCTAAATATAATGACAGGTAATAAGTTTTTAAGTTAAGGGCCAAGGTCTACTCAAAACAATTGAAACTCTAGGCAAGGGAATCAAGGTTGGAATTATTATGTAGACAACTCAAATAGTCCTGGGTATAAAAATAAGAGTAGGGAAAATTATGGTGATTGGAAGAGAAAAGATGATTATAAATACAAGAGCGCCCTTTATGTTCCATCGAAAAACTGTGATGCTAAGTTAGGAAATTCAAGGATGGAAGCTTTACTTGCAATTTTTTTTAAGGATTTGAAAAGTCAAGAAAATTACCTTAAAGAGATTAGGGCAAACATTTATGAGATGAGCCAAAAATTTAAGTCTTATGCAACCGCTACTAAGCATATTGAGCAATAATTTGGGATGATGTCCGCCGTACCGAATCAACATCAACTGGGCTCGAGCAACACCATCTAGAATCCTAAAATTTTAACCATTGCCTATCCATCACTACTCAGAGTGGTAAGGAAACTATTAATCCACCCATGCATATGGTTGATGACAAAAGGAATGTGCCTATAATTATTAATGATGATGCTGAAAATGAAGCAGAAAATTTATTGGTGAATGAGGATGTATCTCAACAGCCTCTAGTTGCTGAAAAAGGATTAAGTCTAACAAAGGGAAAGGTAAGGAGGTCATACTAGTATTGAATTTCATTCCACGACCTCCTCCTTTTCCCTAAAGATTGAGGAAAAAGACAAAGAAGGAAAATATCAAAAGTATATTTCAATATTGAAGTAGTTGTCAGTGAACATCTCTCTTGTGGAGGCTCTAGAGAAAATGCGAGACTATGCAAAGTTTAAGGACTTAGTGACAAAGAAGAGGACTGTGAGTCTTGCACTTATGGATAATGTACACCATTGTAGTGTAGTTTCTTCTCGCTCTCTAGTTGAGAAAAAAAAGATTTGGGAGCATTCATGATTCTTTGTACTATCAGGTTTTCAAATTTTACAAAGGCCTTATGTGGCTTAGACACTATATTAACCTGATGCCACTAGTCGTTTATAAGCAGTTGGGGTTAGGTTTACGAAAAATGACCTCTACGAGACTTCTGATGATGGATCTCACTATAACAAATCTAGTATGAGTCTTATGTAATGTGTTGGTAAAGGTAGAATCCTTCATATTTTTGGTTGACTTTGTGATTCTTGACAGTGAAGTTGACTTTAAAGTTCCCATTATATTATGAAACCCTTTTCTCATGACCGGATGAGTATTGGTTGATATGGAGACTGGACAGATAGAGTTTTGATTGAATAATGAGTAAGTTATTTTTAATGTATGAAGTCTATAAAGTATCCAAAGGATATTCTTATGATCTCTGTGATAGATACCATAAATGAGGTGAAGTTGGTAGTTCCTATTGAGGAAAAACTCGGTATTGAGGAACTTATAGCGATAATAATAAATTTGAGAGTGATTTTATTGATGTGTATGATAAGATTGTGAGTGCACTTGTTGTTAGGGGTACATACACATATGCACCAAAGAAGATGGATTTGGTTTTGAAGAACAGAGTAAGCCTGTCGGCCAAACCGTCTATTAAAGAGCCTTACTTTTTGGAGATTAAGGCCCTTCCTTCTTATTTGCATTAAATATTTTATCTGAGGTGGTTTTATACACTTCTGTGTCATTATTCTAGCTTAATTCGCCTTGTTTTAAGGATAACTTGAGTGCTTAATGTGTTGATAGTGATATAAATAAGCATCTAAGTGTCCAAATATATACTTACCATATTCAAAGTGTTTTTCGAACAAGTTTGTACTTAATTGAGTCATTTAGAGTTCAATCCGGAAAACTAGTTTTACTAGCTTGAGCTAGGTGCATTTCTAGTTGGTTTCGTTGGATTTTATTGCATTTAAAGGGTTCCAAATTATTTAATGGTGTAATTATGAGTGGAACAACTTGTTTGTAATATGCAAAGTATTATTTGATTAAGTCAAGAATCGGAGCATAAAGTTGAAGATCGTGGGAATTAGCCATATCTTAGCTCTTATTTTGATTTGTCGTTGAGGATATTGTGCTGTTATAATCTCTAATATGTGGTGTGTGATATTGTATGAAGCTTTCTAAAATGAATATGGTGATATATTGATGATAAAAGGCTGGAAATTCATTGGACATACACTATAAAAGGCTTGGAAAAAAGATAGAACGTTCAACACTTAGAATATCTTTTGGAGGTTAATTCAGTGAGCCAACATGATATGGGCGCGATGCACCACTCCAGCAATGCTATAAGAGATATGAAGAATAATTCATGTTGATTCCATGACCAACACATCGTGTCGTTCTTGTCGATGCTATGACCAATGCATCACTTTGGGATGTTCATGCACGACCAAATGTAATTCTAATTACACACGGCTTGGAGCTTGTTTTATTATTAATATAATATATTGCACTCATTATTAAAAGGATGGTGCGAATATATTGGATCACTTTCCATTTCTTTAATCCTCCAAGGATTAGGATTAGTGTTATATATATATATGCACTTAGTTAGGCAAAAAGGGGGAAGCGAGCTTGAACAATTTTTGTGGAAGCGGTGAGACGGTTTGGACGTGGTGGATTTTTGTTAGGCGGCTGCTAACACTTATTATTAGATTTTATCAATTATTTATTTAGCTTTTAATTATATCATATCATGTATTCAATTTTTTTGGATCGTGATTATGAATATTATCGACTAAAAACTCTCTTTCTGGGGTTAAGGCCATACTTTTGTTTTGAATTAAGTTTGTTGATTTGCTTATCATTATGGCTGTTTGTTTATCCTTGTTTTAACTATTTTAGGGATTATATACCCTTAGAATATATCCATTATCGTCCTTGTGATCTCGGGAGAGGGGAATAGGAAGATAGAACAAGGGGATAAGCAAAATACGGTTCGTAGTCTTTAATGAAATAAGGATTTCAAATTAGCGTCTAGGACAGGGATGTACTTAGATGCCTTACTTGATTGATACGTAGGATGATAGCTTCAAATCACCTAGTTGGATTATTGCATCTTTTCTTAATGATGTAGTTGTAATATCCAAATTAGCTAAACGGTTAGAGGTCGGGAGACCATAATCATGCAATTAACCCTACAAATCAACAATCAAGATAAGCAATCTAACGAATGAAGTTCAGTAGCGTAATATTATTGTTCTTAAGCCTTAACCCCGAGCCTCTATCCATTATTTGTCCAAAGTTATTACTTTTCTGCAGTAGTTTAGATTATTTTTAGTTTACAATTCTAAAACATTATTTGTTACTCTCTTCAATTTGTTAAACTAGAATTGGATAGTTGTTTAATACTAGTACCTGTGGAATCAATATTCAGCTTTCTTAAAGGCCATTATATTACTTGGTAGACCACGCACACTTACGTGTGTGCTTGAGCACTACCAAGTTTTTAGCGCTGTTGCCGGGGACTTGTAAATTGACAACTATCTTATTTTAGTTTAGCTATATTGAGTTATAAATAGTTTAGTAATTTTTCTCTTTAGTTTTTTTATTCTTTTTTATTTCTCAGACTTCTTGAGATGTCAGTTTGGGATAGATGGTTTTTGAGTGATCACGATTCTTATTGGTGTATGGTTTGTGGCAATAGTGGTCATACTGCAAATATGTGTGCTTTCAACCCTAATTCACTAATGTTTGTAGGCTATGATAAAAGACAATACTATGTGAACGCTTACATTCAGTAACAAAAGTTTCAACAGCTTATAGTTGACCAAGAACCATTGTTAGTAGATATTAACAGTAATGGGGCCATTCTAGAGAGTCAGTAAATTGTTAAAAAGAACTTGGAGATGCAGATAGAGCAAGTGGAGTAGGTACATAATACCAGACCTCAAAGTGATTTGACAAGTGAAAATGAATAAGTAATTGCAATCAGTTTGAGGAATGGTACAGAGCTCAATGAAGAACTTCCAAAAACAACTAAGGAGGTCGATAAAGAGCTGACTTTCCAACCTGTTATAGAAAAAGTTGCTGATAATTCGAGGAAGTATGAGTACTCTAAAACTAAAATTATTGAACAGGTTAATATGATACCACCACCACCATATGAATCACAACCATTCATCTGTCATCTTTCTTTTGAGACTGAAATTGAAAAGGTAAATATAAGTAAAGGTGTTGTGGATTGTGTAAATTTTGAAGTGGGATTGGTTGGGCCTTATTCGAAACACTTTTATACATTATGTTTAGATGATTTCTTGTCTGTGGAATCATTTAAAATAGTGGGAGAGTGTGAAGATGAGAAACAAGAATCCTATATTCTTAATTTTGTACAAGAAAAGCAACATAAAAACACACATTACGTTAAGGCCGAGCGGGTAACCATGTAAACTCTATTCCTCAGTTCCTTAACCTTTGTACCACCCCTATATGAGCGAGGAAAAAAGATGGACGCGATGTTGGTGGTAAAATTTATATCCTCAAGGTGGAGGAAAAATTTATTGGGTCACGCCGCGACACTAAATTAAGTGCTTCTTGGGAGGCAACCCAAGTAAAGTTTGTTTTAATTTTTTTAAGTATTTTAGTTTTTTTTGCTTTACGTAGTTTTTGTTTTGTTGAGTCACAGGTTGATGGGAAGTTTGAGTACCAGAAATCTAAGCTAAGGAGCATGGCAAAGACTAAGTGTGGGGTCCGCCGAACCCTCATTGATTCAATAAGATGCTACTAGCTAGGCCTAGAAGCCTCAGAGAGTATTTCTATCTCTTAAGTTTAAAAGTTCACTTTGGAGACAAAGTAGATTTTTAAGTTGGGTGAGGGTAGATTCCTACTTTTAGGCTCAATTTAATTTTTTTGTAAGATATTCTTGTTGGTGCTATTTTTGATTGTATGGTGCAAGTGTTTTAGTTGTATAAGCATGTTGAATTTTTTTTAATTTCTACTTGTGAGACTCTTAGGCTCATATTTGTGACTCTTGTACTTGTGTCTTAAAGTTGAATTCATGCTATTATTGGTTCAGACTCTATGATGATCCTATATGAGTCATGCATGTGTGCCATGTGTGATGTGGGATTTTTGTATATTCCTTGTTGCATGTGATGTCAAGAACTTGCCCGGTGTGTTTCCAAAGTGAAATAAAGAATGTGAGTTAGGATATTATTCATGCATTTCTTTGATAGCCTTGTTTTATACTTTTCTTTTTGACCTACCCTTTGTGCTTAATCTTAGTTAGCCCCGTTGACCCTTTAGTTTTTTCTTTGTTAGCCTCATATGTAGCCTAATCCCTTCTTTGGTAGAATTGAATTTGATTCAAAATCTCTGAAGCGCTTTAATGTAAGATTGAGTTAGGAGTTTGAAAAATAAGAGGAGGAAAGGTGAAATTGAAGCCCCAAAGGTAAGGTTATTGGCGTGTACAATTGATATTGTAAGGAGTAGTGAAAATTGTTTGAAAAAAATTCCTAATTTTAGCCCGGTTGTGTTACAATGAACCTATTTTGGCCCTAGTCCTTTTTGGACACTGTGCACCTCAACTAAGTTAAATTGCTTAAGTTAAGGGTGGCTATCATAGGGGTTCGTAGCATAAAAGAGGTGTAAAAGAGGGAAAAATTGAAAAAGTTGCATACTTCCACCATGGCGTTATTAATTGAGCTTAATGAGATGGGATGAAAACAAAAGAATGGGGTAGAGAAAAATGGTGTAAATTGGTTGTTGAAGATTAGGTTTTAATTACATAATGTGTTGAATCAAAGCGCTTGGGAAAATAGTCACTATTCCAAAATAGTTCCTACCCGCCCCTTAGCCTTCATTACAACCCGAAAAGACCTAATTGATCTTATGATTTACATTCAAATAATTAATGAAGTACTACACTAAGGTCAATCCTATGGTTCATTATGTGTAACTTGTGAATTCCTTGTGTGAGTGACCTTAATTTGATTCTTGTACCCATTGTAGTATGCATTACATTATTGTGAGTAATTATGAGTATCTCTCTTGTTGTGAGGGGCACATGTTTGATGAATATAGACGATTTGTGTGATGTCTTTGATTTATAAATAAGCATGAGTTTGGCACGTGTTGAGTCAATTCTTGAGGCTAGGATGTTTTGAAGTAGGGTTCTTGAATTTTCAATTGTATATAATATGCTTAATGTAGAAACTTGTAGTCTGTGTAGTCATTGTAGTACTAGCTTGAGTGTCTTTGTTTTAGTAGAAGTGTAGCATCACCTCAGATTTTGATACGTAGAATAAAACATTGTTCGAGGAAGAACAAGAGTTTAAGTATGGGGTGATGATCTGAGGTGGTTTTATACATTTTTGTGTCATTATTCTAGCTTATTTTGCCTTGTTTTAAGGATAACTTGAGTTCTTAATGTATTGATAGTGATATAAATAAGCATCTAAGTTTCCAAATATATATTTACCATGTTCAAAGTGTTTTTCAAACAAGTTTGTACTTAATTGAGTCATTTAGAGTTCAACCCCAAAAACTAGTTTTACTAGCTTGAGCTAGGTGCGTTTCTAGTTGGTTTCGTTGGATTCTATTGTGTTTAAAGGGATCCAAATTATTTTAATGGTGTAATTATGAGTGGAACAATTTGTTTGTAATATTCAAAGTGCAATTTGATTAAGTCAAGAGTCGGAACATAAAGTGGAAGATCGTGGGAATTAGCCTTATCTTAGCTCTTGTTTTGATTCGTTGTTGAGGATATTGTGTTATTATGATCTCTAATATGTGGTGTGTGATATTTTTAGGAAGTTTTGTGAGATGAATATGGAGATATATTGATGATAAAAAGTCTGAAAATTCATTAGAAATACACTACAAAAGGCATGGGAAAAAATAGAGTGTTCAACACTTAGAATATATTTTGGAGGCTAATTATAGTGAGCCAACGCGATATGGACGTGGTGCACAACTCCATCAATGATATAAGCAATGCAAAACATCATTCATGTTGATGCTATGACCAATGCGTTGCATCGTTATTGTCAACGCCATGACCAACGCGTCGCTTTGGGATGTCCATGCACGACCAAATGTAATTCTAATTACACACGACTTAGAGCTTGTTTTATTATTAATATAATATATTGCACTCATTATTAAAAGGCTTGTGGGAATATATTGGATCACGTGCCAGTTCTTTAATCCTACAAGGAGTATATATATGCATTTTGTTAGGCAAAAAGGGGGATGAGAGCTTGGACAATGTTTTGTGGAAGCGGTGTGACAGTTTGGACGTGGTGGATTATTGTTAGGAGTCTTATAATACTTCTTATTAGGTTTTATCAATTATTTATTTAGATTTTAATTATATCATATCATGTATTGAATTTTTTGGATCGTGATTATGAATATTATCGGCTAAAACCCTCTTTTCGGGGTTAAGGCCAAGATCATGAATACTTTTATTTTGAATTAAGTTTGTTGATTTGATTATCATTATGGTTTTTTGTTTATCCTTGTTTTAAATATTTTAAGGATTAGCTACCCTAAGAATATATCCATTGTCGCCCTTGTGATCTCAGAAGGGGGAATATGAAGGTAGAACAAGGGGATAAACAAAGTAAGGTTCATAGTCTTTTATGAAATAAGGTTTTCGAATTAGCGTCTAGGTTAGGGATGTACTTAGATGCCTTACTTGATTCACACATAGGATGATAGCTTCAAATCACCTATTTGGATTATTTCATCCCTGCTCAACGATGTAGTTGTAATATTCAAATTTGCTAAAAGCTTAGAGGTCAGGAAAGCATGATCATGCGATTAACCCTGCAAATCAACAACAAAGATAAGAAATCTAACAAATGAAGTTCAATAGCGTAGTATGATTGTTCTTAAGCCTTAACCCTGGGACTCTATCCGTTGCTTGTCCAAAGTCATTACTTTTCTATAGTAGTTTAGTTTGCTTTTAGTTTACAATTCTAAAACTTTATTTGTTACACTCTTTAATTTGTTAAACTAGAATTGAATAGTTGTTTAACATAAGTCCCTGTGGGATCAATATCTGGCTTTCTTGAAGGCCACTATATTACTTGGTACATCATATACACTTACGTGTGTACTTGGGTGCTGTCAATATTTTTAAGGGACAATAATACCTTGCCGATTATCATTATAGATAATTTATTAGAGTGGCAGGTTGAGGACTTCATGTCTTTTTTACAGAGGTTCACAAGGGCCATTGGATGTTCCATGACTGACATTATTGGAATTCCACCATGGATTTATGCTCACAAAACCCAACTTGTGTCATATTGTTATTGGACTTCCACCATGGATTTGTGCTCACAAATGCCAACTTGTGTTAGATTGTACACATAGCATTGAGCATCAACAGAGATTAAATCCGCCAATTTAAGAGGCTGTGAATAAAGAGATCATTTAGTAGTTGGATGCAGGTGTGGTTTATCCCTTTACCTAAAGCAAATGGGTGAGCCCAGTTCAATGTGTGCCAAAGAAGGGTGGAATCATTGTGATTCCCAATAAGAAAAATAAGCTATTTCCTAAGAGGCCAGTCACTGGATGATGAGTTTTCATGTACTATAGGAATCTAAATTCATGGATCAATAAGGATCACTTTCTTATGTTTTTCTTGGACCAGATGTTAGACCGTCTTGTTGTTAGAGGATAGTATTATTTTCTAGATAGTTATTTAGAGTATAATTAAATTGTACTTTCCCTGAAGACCAAGAGAAGACAACTTTCACTTGTCTATATAAGATATTTGCATTTAAGAGAATATTGTTTAGTCTATATAATGTCTTCACCAGTATTGTATGATGTCCATATTTTTTGACATGATGGAGGATACTATTAAGGTTTTCATGGATGAATTTTCAGTTGTGAGTTACTTACTTGATGATTGCTTGGCACATGTCGCCAGCGTTCTAAGAAGATGTGAGAAATATAACTTGGTATTGAACAGGGAGAAGTTCTACTTCAGGGTTAAAGAAGGTGTAGTGTTTGTTCATAAGATAAAAAGGGGATTGAGGTTGACAATGCAAATATTGAGATGATTGAGAAATTACATCCACCAATTTCTGTGAAAGGAATTTATAATTTTTTGGGACATGTATGTTTCAATAGAAGATTTATTAAGACTTCTACAAAATTGTTAATCCATTTTTTAAGTTATTGGAGAATAATGTAAAATTTATGTTTGATGGGGCGTATCTAAAAGTTGGGTGTCTGAAGAAGAGGTTGATTGCAACTCTCATCATTGTGCCTCTGGATTAGGCTTTGCCATTTGAGGTTATATATGATACTAGTAGAGTGGTGCTAGGTGAAGTCCTAGGCCAACATCAAGAAAAGATCTTGCATCCTATCTATTATGATAGACAATCACTTAATACTGCTCAAAATAATTACACCGTGATTGAACAAGAGTTATTTGTTATTGTGTTTGCATTTGAGAAATTTCAGTCTTACTTGATTGACACTAAACTAATTATGCATACTAATCAAGTAGCTCTTAGACACCTTATAGAGAAGAAAGATGCAAATGTAAAGTTGATTGTATGGGTACTTCTATTGCAGGAATTCAATGTTCAGGTCAAGGATTAAAAGGGGACTAAGAATATGGTACCGACCATTTATCATGCCTTGAGGAGTAGGAAATGCCAAAACTAGGGGATGAGCTAGAAATTTGCGATACTTTTACATATGAATAGGTCTTGGAAGCATCACAGGACTTAATCCCTCTGTTTGCAAATTTAGCCAATTATTTGGCGAGTGATCTAGTCTTAGAAGATATGTCGTTTCAGCCAAAAAATGGTTCATGCATGAAGCGAGAAAGTTCTTTTGGGATGAGTTCTAGTTGTTTTGGGTTTAGGCAGATAAAGTAATCCCCAACTATCATTAGTGATAGAGGTTCTCACTTCTGTAATCATCTCTTTAAAACCCTGCTTCATAAATATAGTGTGAAACACAAGGTGGAAATATACCATCCTTAGTTGAGGTAGCAAAATTGAGAGATCAAGTCAATATTGGTGAAGACTATGAATGTCAATAGAATAGACTAGACTAGAAGGTTGGATGATGCATTGTGGGCATATCAGACATGTAACACCCTAGGTTTTGGACTCTAATATTTCATTGAAAAATTGAATACTTCCCAGGCAATGACTCACGTAACGATTCATTATCACTCATTACGAGCCGTATAGCGCTACTCGTTGCCTGACTAGTAAAGTTGCCAATGATACTGCTTTGATCATGACTAGACTTCCACAAGTCGTATGGTGAGGTCACGAGTCATGGTGAGCGACTAGTGATCATAATGTGTGGTTGCCTTAAGTTCTTTCTAGACTACGAGGCCAAGAAATAACTCGTGACCAGTCACCACGAGTTGTTACTTGACCTATAACGACTGACAATAATTTTTTCTACATATTTTAATTAACAAAATTTTGGTCCTTTTCTCCCATCCAACTAATATCCCATGACTTAAAATGCCTCAAAGGGTTCCCTTTTCATCATTTACCAAATCTTAAACACTATCCTATCCTCCCTAACTTTATTTTTCATAAAGGCATATATTTAATCATTGTTCATGTGAATTTAATGGGGGTTTGGTAATTGGGTTGAGGATTTTAGATTGTTTACTATTGGAATTACTTTCCCTATGTTTTGAATATAATATTCACACTTTAAAAATATGGTTTTTGAATTGAATGGGTGTATGGTTATGTGAATTAGAAATGGGGAACATGGGTTTACCCAAATTGTTGGATTTTGGCTTGATAACGGTAATATCCTCAACCCACCTTCATGAACTTTGCTTTCACTCTTGGAACCTTGCATTGCATAAAAGGTAAAAGGAACCTATTATTTTTGAGGAGCCTTTGTTGCCATGGTTTGGTTTAAAATTAGAACTTAGGAGTCAATCGGTTTAATTAGATTGGAATGACATAATTGATCCTGGTTTGTAATCATAATTGCTATGATGGTACTAACAATATATTTCTTAACAAAGGACTCCTCGATTTATGGATGGGATTATTTTCTAAATGGTTTTAATTTGGGCTTAAAGGGAGCTGTGTAGCTCATTGTAAAGGTGGAGGTCCCGAGAGGACCAATACTAGAAACCACATTTGCTGACGTGTGGATTTTTAGGACCATGTGCATAGTTCATATATTATATATGTATTTGTGATGGTTGGAGCCTTGGTGTCTCTGTCCCTCCCTCATAATTCCTCAGTCCATGTGGCTAACATGCACTGGGGCCTTTTCAACCGGGAGAGCTGAACCCATATAGCCCATGGGTTCCCTTAGGATGGATAGAACTACACAGTCCAGGTTAATGGTTTTTAAATCCCATATATATATATGTATGAATGTGTGCATGTGGTTTTGATTGGTTTTGGACATGGCATTATTTTATCACTTTTCCTAAGTTAAATGCTGCTACTTATTCCAGTGACCATCCCTGGATACTACATCATTTTATGATAGGGTCCTAGGGCTCTTTTATTACTCATGTGCAGTGTTAGGTGGTGCAGTTCATTAGCTGGTCTTCTCTAAAGTGGTAAACCTCCATCTTTCGAAAGGTCAGACATTTCATTGCTTTTATTATGGCCTTAGTATCTCCTTAGGTGTCTGTTTATATTTTTTTGAATTGAAGAGTTCCATTGTCAGGTCCGGGGCATGTGCCAACCCATTTTTGTATTTCGGTAATTAGAGGCTTTTGTGGATATCCGTGGGTTGGATGTTGATTATGATTGTTAGACTATCTTTATGTTATCTACCTTTATTTCAATATATATAATTGTGTTCTTATGATTATATTTATATTGTTCTGGATGTTAGTCTAAGGTGGTGGTCTACAGTTCATGATGGGATTGAGATACCCATCATGACTAGGCCATGGTTTGAGTCGTGAAAAGACAACATTTGAGACCCCTATTAGTGCATCTCCATATCCCTTATGTATGGTAAAGCATTTCAGTTGCCTATTTAACTAGATCATAAGGAATTATGGGAACTGTAGAGGCTTAATCTGGTATGGAGTGATGTGGCAGGATTATGATTCAAGCAGATAAACGAGATGTATAAGTTTCATCTTCGTGCCTATCAGAGTTCTTCCTTACATAAAGAAAAGATTAAATTGTACTATGATTAGAAGATTGAGTGATGAGAATTCTACCCAGGTGACTTGGTTTTGCTTTATGATTCAAGGCTTCACTTGATTCTTGTAAGCTAAGGTCCAAATGGTCTGGATTATTTACTGTGGTAAGGGTATTTCTACATGGTTCAATTGAGCTAAAAGAGAATAGTGGTGTCCTATTTAAGGTAAATTACCAATGTATGAAACATTATGTAGGAATGAAGGAAAAGATGAGGGCATGTGAGAAGTTGAACCTTGATGAAGTCTAAGTAGTCATTGGTCGTGCCACGACGTTAAATTAGGCACATCATAGGAGGCAACCTATGGGCTAGTTAGTGAATTCTGAGTAACCAACTTAGCCATGTCATGTTGCGATGTTAAATTAAATGCTTCTTGAGAGGTAAGCCATGTCTTGTACTTTATATTTTATAGGGTAATGTTTGCTACCAGTGTAGGATTTATGTAGGAAAGAGAATATGTTGAGCAAGACTTTGGACTGATCCCACAGAAGGATTGTACGACTATGGGAAGATCTTACAATCATGAGTTCTCTCTTCTGAGCAACATGGATGAAAGTCCCGTGGGTTGTACAATTGGGAGTTATCCTATTGTGGGTCATCACGATCGTACTTATATGTCACAATCGTGCTACCAATCATTTGATCAAACTCCTGCAGGTCATCAATATGGCAATCAAACCTATGATTTTAAGAAACAATTGTGGTTCGACATCACGATCGTCCTTACGATCCATAGGTTCTAAAGGTAAGTTTTCTAAAAAATATGGTACAATAGGAAGTTACAATCATGGTTCATTACCAAGATTGTACAATCAAATAACTTTTTTGATCCTTCAATTTAATAAAGTCGCAACCCAACCCGACCCAAATCAAGTCTAAAACTCTAAAACTTATAAATAGGACCTGATACCTTATCTAAGACCATTCATACTCAAACTTCTCTCAAGCCTATCATATTCAAAGGAAAAAATTGTATCTTTGATTAGTGTTTTAAGTAAATTGATGATTTCAAATTAAACTTAAAAGAAAGAATAACAAAATTTATAAGTTCCATTAAAACTATAAGTTTTCTATTATTATACATTGATGGGTATAAGAATTTTGATGCCTAAATTGTGAATGAGTATGAACATTGAGTACAAGAACAATGGGGAAGTCTTGAGTACCCAATATTGTTAAAATTTATGGTCAATAAAAATCCAGATAGGGTCAAAATCTTAAGTTTAAATCTGTTAAGTATGGAATACTCCATGACACAACCTACAATTATGGTTTCAACATATGAATGTAGGTTAGATCATTATAGAGAACCGGTGTCTAAATTATAAGTGCTCATCATATCAACAAACCCCATGATCGTCCTATCTAGGTACGGTCGTGGTATATACTCATCTGATGTGACATACCTTCTGTACTATGGTGATGATCCTATGCTTAGAAGGTATAATTTTACCTTCATTGCTTGATCTTAGAGTCCAATCATCTAAGGTCATATATTTACAGTACTTTTTGGAAAACCCTTCCTACGATAGAAAGGTATGATCATACCTTCATCACACGATTGTAGCAAGTGTCGTCTTATGAAATTCCTGCACTTGGTCAAATCTATTCAAAGTTGATTTCTAACTTTTTCCAATATAGGTACAATGGAACAAAAGGCTCAAACATATTTGAAAATAGATATTTTGAAGAAGCGGGCACCCAAAGACAAATCTCCAACTTTGGAGAGTGAGTCTAAAAGCACAATTGGGATTAGACTTTTCTATGAGTTTATCCAATGTGTAGAATTCACCTTAGACCGTGAAAATATAGGCTAAGGATAAAGAACAATCCAAGTCCACAACATCTACAGCCTTGGTGCAAGTTTCCACCCCCATCAACCTTTTCTTGTCTGATGATGGAAGGAAATACACCTAATAAGTTTAGGGTGAAACAGAAGAAGATTCAAGTTCTTTGGATAGGGAGGAAGATTCATACTTTGAACCCTCTAAGGTTGTCGTTGCTACCTTAGATCAAAGGGGTGCAAACTTGATAAGATGGATGATCCCTAATACAAGGTATTATTATATTAAAGGGGTTTCACTTCCAGATCAAATCAACAAGAAAAGGAGTATACAAGAGAAGCCCCCAATTTTGGCTGAGTTTCTCTAGAAGGGTTTGAAATTAGTATAATTGTGATATATGATCTAGGGTGGATGATTAAGTCCCTACAAAAATATGTGTTTGAGTTGGTGAATGTGTTTTATGTCAACTATCCAATGACACTAAAGAACAATACTCCTTAAGGAGAAAGACATGAAGAAGTATCCCAGACATGACGTCCTTTGAGTTTGGGATACTGAAGTTGACATCTCCATTTAGGTTATCTCAAAGGCCTTGTTCAGAGATATATTTGTACCATTTTTGGATACCCGATAGTGTGATTTCCAAATTAATGACTTGAAGAGGGTCAAAATATTAAGTGTTGACAATAAAATGATTCACAATAAGTGGATGGAGGGTCATATTGCTGAAGTGGGTAAGAATTCCCCATGAATTAATGGGGCCAAAATTTATAAGAATACTTTGAAGTTCACCACCAAAGCTTAGTGCCCCATCGTTAGGAACCAGATCATACCTAAAACTAATGATAACATATTTGGTGCTACCAAATATTCAATTAGTTTCTATACTAGTTTGTAGAGTTGATTTGAATATCCCGTGGATCATTACAAAAGAGATTTAAGACAGGGTGCTTCAGTTTAGCACTACTGTTCCTTTCCACTGTATTGCCACACAGTTGATGAGGAGTGCTCATATCCCCACCATAGATGTTGTAGACAAGGTGATTCAACCAATGAAAATTATAGGTTTTGAACTGATAAAGGACATGAGGAAACTAATTGACTTGGCTAGAGGATGGGGGATTCCAAGTATAGCTGGAGGTGCTCCAGCTAGTGACTTACCGGTGTCGGATACTGGTGCCTCTTCATTATTTACACCACCGGTATCAATTCATAGTTTTTTATTGGTTTTGATTGAACGTACATTAATTCTGACTTTATGGTTGGAAGAGATCATACAGAGCTTACTTTTAAATGATGCTCAAATTTAGAAGCTTAAGGTTAGGATCAAGCCCTTTATTGCTGATGAGATAGGGGTGTAATTAGGACTATGCAAACTAGGATGGACAGACTGAAGAGCGAAATTATAGATAGGATTAAGATGGTCCATGACCTGAATTTGACTAATATTAGGGTATACTTAATCAATCTTAAGAAAGAGAGAAATATCTTTTCCGAGATGACTGAGGTTACACCTCCTCTACCACCACCTATACCTTCTTTGTAATCTTTTTTTGTGGATATAGATTCTTTGGCTCTAGATTCTATAATCCAACCTTAGATATTGAGGAGACTAATGTTGAAGATATTGGTAGAGCTTTGAAGCCTCAAAAGAGTATGAGGGCTGATGAGAAGTAAGAGAAAAATTAGAAATCAGACTTGAAGATGATGAAGAGAAGAAAGGAGAAAACAATTGGGCATACCTCTGAGGTAGTTATTTCAGAAGGAGGTGAGATCCAACCTACCATGAAGGTGGGTGTGACTATTGGAGGGGGTACAAAGAGTTCCCTCGATTTGAGTACTTTGAGTGCATCGGCTGCAACTAGTGCCAACTTAGCTTCGAGTTCCATGGTCACAGTCAAGGCCACCAAAGTGGAGGATATCATGGGGACCCACCTACGCCTCTATGTGATCAGAGTTTAATTGGTGCCTAAAGTACCACACATACATACCTTACCCTAGTTTTTATACTTATATGATTTTATGTAATGGGGACATTACATAGTTTCCAAGTTGGGGTGGGGGAGTGCCACATCCTAGGGTTTTTGTTACTGCATTGCTTTTTCCTCGGTTACGCTATCATAGCTAGAATCAGATTGTCTAGGTATTTTTATTTACTTTCTATGTTAATTAATGTTGTTTTGAGTAACTTAGAGTAGAATAAGAAAACTTGGTGCAGTCAAAATAAACAAAATCATGCGAACTTGTTTTGAAAAATTTAAAAATGAAACCCCTCCAAATTTATGTTTTGTTTTAAAAGTATTATGTGTTTGCATGTGATGTAACCAATGTAAGATCTAGATATGGCATCAGTATTGTTAGTGTGATAACCTAGCCAATCTTGCATGAACTGAGTAGGTAGTAACTTGGGGTGAAATTTGTGATCCATGAGTGAGCAATATTTTTACCTAGTTGGGGTGTGTGTGTTTAATCTAGAACTTACCCGATTAGTCTCAATAAAATCTGTAGGATAGGAGGTTAGGAAAGGATCATAGACAATGTTTGAAAATTTACACTATAGACTAAATGACGTACCAAATAATCAGGTTTCTCTTAAATCCAAACTTTGAGCCTTAATAAGCCTTTTTTTAACTACTCGATTCACCTTCCCAATTTTCACTATGAACCTTTTTTATCTCTGGTCCCTCCTTGGACACTATATAGCTCAACTTAGGCAAATCGCCTAAGTTAAGGGTGGCTATTATGTAGGAGTTCCTACAATGTGGGTATGAAGTATTAGTAGTGAATGAAGAAAATGAGCCAGGTGCGTTCTGAGCAAAAGAAGAAATAGAAAGGAAAAAAGAGATAAAAAAGGAGAAACTAAAACTGCACCTGAGGTACACAAAAAAATAAAATATAAAAAAGGGAGAATAATGCGGGCAAGTAGGAAAGTGGAGCCAAAAGTAGTGTAGTGCCAAGGAGGAATAAGTCATTGTACCCAAATGTAATATAAACATCCCTAAGCCTACATTACAAGCCAAGAAAAGACCTACAGTGATCCTAACTCGGTTGTCCAAAATCTGAAAGCATAGAAAGTAAGAGCAAGACTATGGCATCAATTACACATGATTTGACTTCTTTGCGAGAGTGAGATTTGAGTCGATCCCAATTAATAGATTTTATTGCATATATAAAGTGATCGAGAACTTTCTTAATGTGAGAATGTAGGGGTTGTAGTCTAGTTATTCCTTGGTTAGGTCATGTATTAGTCCACTTATTAGGTTGTCTATTTATAATGTAATGTTATGTTCTGATTCCGCTATGTCAGAGTACATTTTTAGCTTACATACTACATTGATTTACTTTTATGAAAAATGAGGGTGTTGAAGATACTTTTGTGGTTTGCATGTGTGAAAACTAGTTTTGTAAAAGTGAGTGCTGTAGTGATCTTGGTTTTGCTCTATGTTAACTGTCTTAGTGATTCGAATGTATTTTAATTTCCTGAGGACATGCAAATGTTCTAAGTTAAGGGTGTTGATGTTCCATGGGTTTACGACACTTAATACACTTAAAATGATAAATATTTGCAAGTACAAAGGTATATTTATTTAGATATGAAGGGTTTTATAGTGTTTGTAGGTGAAATAAATTTAGAGAAGGAAGATGCTAGAAAAGGGACTTAACAATATCAAATGTATCAATCCACGACCATGGGATCTAACCACGATGTCCTAAGGCCATCACGATTTGAATAAGAGAAGTGAAAATTAAGAAATCAATCAGCCGGAAGGTACCATGATCATGGATTAATATTACGATCATACCTAGTGTTTGTGGGATGTAGTTAAAGATTTAATCTAAAGGAGTCAAATAAAAGGAGGAACAGATGATAGCTCCCAATGATAGAGATTTGAAGGCATGATTGTACAATAATGTCTTGGGAAAAAGATCCAGTTTTGCAAGTTTCAAGAATTCAAATAAACAACCAAACAACAATAATATTTTACGGTCGTACGATGAAACCAAAAGCTCGTACCAAGGATTATCTAATTAAATATATGAAAGCTTACAAGCCTAGTACAAACTACGAGGATCAAAAGGACAATCATGGATTGTAACCATGATTGTACCTTCTTCTCGCTTGATTCAACAGACACTGTTCTCCTATTTTATTTAGGATAGGATTGGTTTTATCTATAAATGCTCCAATAGGGTTTATTTGAAGAATTTATACTACTTTATTTTTTATAACATTATATTATGAGATTCTAAGGATATAATCTTGGAATTTTACGAATATCATTACTAGGATTTTAATTCAAGTTGAGATTTTGGAGTTTTAGTCTTATGGTAAGTTGATGTCCATGGTTTTAGGACAATTTTGATGCTTTAAACAAGAAAATTATGCAAGAACATAGGTATTCTTGTTAGATATGATATGTTTTTGTGTTGATTGTGTAGGAAAATAGGTTTTGAAGGCAAAACTGACACAGATGAATGAAAATTAAGATGGGTGGTGACCCACGAGATGGTTCATAAATTATGGGTGGAACCCATGGGGCATGAGTGGAGGCATGAGTTAAGGTTCCAAAGATTAAATGTGAAGTATCATTCCCAAAAAGCAACCCATAATTCGTGACTCCAACCCACGACTCATGAGTTGGAGTCGTGAGTCAAGTATTGAAGCTTTACGATGAATTCTCATTTCCACAAGTCAAGTCAGGACTCATGGGTTTGATTCATGACCCAACCTACGAATTGTGGGATGCCACCGACCTATTTTTCCAACACAGTTTAAGATAGAATTTATTTTGTATATGCAAATACTCTCACATGGTTTTATTCTTATGTTACACACCTTTACATGGATTTACACACTTTATATACTTTTTACATCAATTTGAGGTTTTGAGATACATTATTGATCTTAGAATCATTGATATTGGTTTTTAGGGTTTCTAATTAATTTGAGATATCGGTTTTTTATCTTATTCTTGTAAGTTCAATATTATGATTTCAGCTATGAAATCTTTGTGTGTGCTTATTATCATGAGTAGCTAAACCCCATATCTGAGATTGTGGGAACTTTGATGAATTAATGAAATAGGGTTAAGTGCAAAGTCATTCTAGGCCAGTGTTATGTTCTTGCATGTATTGGTATTTTCTTTGATTTGATTTTTCTCAATATTGGTAAATGTTAGGAACTCACCTGTATTCTAAACATGCGTTAGAGAGTGGTGGAGATTGGAAAAAAAATAACAACTGTAATTTAAAGCTACTAACCTTCATCTAATTAACTTTATCCATAATTGGGATAGTTAATTTGAGACTACAAAACAAGGGTTAGTAATGCGATGCTCTTAGTCTGAGAGGAGAGGAGTGAAATTTACCGAAACCAAGGTTGAGAGACAATTAGGTGATACATATTTTGTTAGATTTTGTATGCAAGGGATCGGGATAGTTTGTTAAGTACAAACAACCTATAGAGTTACGAAGTCATGGGGAACACAATCCTATTATTTGTCTCATATTGATCACAATCCAATTAACAAATAACTGTTACTATTACACTTACTTTTACCCAAAAAAGTCTTTTTATTTACGTAATTTCTAATTACACCAGCAAACTCTTGACATACTTTTGGCCTATTCCTCATAGGATCGACCCTAATTTAGTTGGGTTCTATATATGTTCGACGACAACTTTATACTTTATTGCAACGTGTAATTTAGGTGATATCAAATTTTTGCATTGTTACTGGGGAATACAATTACGAATTGATAGATTTAGTTTATTGGTTTCATTTGTTGATTTTAGTTTTTCATTATTTGTAGGGCACACTCTGATCTACGCCCATTACTTGGAGTCAAGGTTGTAATACCCTGAGAATCCCAATTGATAGTAGAACCATGATTCAAGATCATGATAAATAAATCTTAGTTATTTGGTTATTTTATGATCAATTTTAATGTGTATTAAGGCCTTAAATACGTCCTAGCTATTAGACAAATCAAAACATCCCTTGCCAATTGAATTCTTGAGAAGGACATTGCCATAGTCAACTTCAAACAAGAATATCTCCCATTCTACAAAGAATTTTTGATCTTATGACCTACCAACAGATATATAATTGAATTATCTTTCCAACGATACCAATTTCACCAAAATTCAATAACGGAGTAAGAGGTTATGGCCATTTTACTGAGAGCGATCCGAGCTGTCCAAGAGTGACGGACAAACTGATGGACCGTCAAGTCAGTGACGGCCCATCACTTTGTCCGTCAATACTGAAGCAGTAAGGCCCTCTTATGGACCAAAATTTATGGTGGGAGTGACGGTTAGTCACTGGAGTGACCATCAGATTTGTCCGGGACAACACTGAAACACCGTTTTAAAGAGATTTTTGGGTCATTTTCCATCCTATTTAACACCCAATCACCCCAAATCATGGCACATAACTTCTCATTCATCCAAAACATCAAATTAGGGTTTATTTCCAAGATCAAAACCCTTATTTCTCCTTTAAAAAAATTAGGAGAGATTAAGAAATCAAGAATCTCTCCAAGAACCTTCAAGAAAGAAGTTTTCCCAAGGTATGTATATGTTAATTCTTGGGTTTCGTTAATCCAAGAAGCTCAAGAACCCTTTTTAAAATATAAATATTTTATGTTTGTGAGATTCTATGATTTGTATGAGTAGTTAATGATTTATATCAGTTGTTAATGATTTATATGAGTTGAAATTGATGTTACATGTGTTTTTAAGTTTTGATTCATGTTTGTTTACAAGATTCATGAGCTTTGACCCTATTAGGTGGAATCCATGTGATATTTGTGATGAATTATCCTTATGTTGCTTTCTATGTGATGTGTTCATGATATTTAGGTGTAGAAATGGTTGAATGAGCGTAGCATGTCCCCCATACGTTTGATTAAAGCTTAGGTGAAACATAAAGGCTATTATAGTATGTTGAATAGGAAATCCCAAAGTATGAGATAGTCTATGCATGCCTAGTGTTTGATAAAATGCCTAAGTGGATAAATTATTCCATGATAGTAGGAAATCCCCAAATACGTGAGGACCCGTGTATGACTAGTGTTTGTTGAAGGCCTTTAGTGAACAAGTGAAGATGTGATATTAGTAAATTCCTTAATTATGTACTCTTTGATGTATGCTAAGTTTTTAATACATGCCAAGTGCTTAGCAAGTAAGTTATGACATAATAGTATGAAGTTTCCCCAAATCATGTGATGTGCAAATACATGTCAAGACTGATTTAGGTGTGAAGTACTTGAGGTAAGACCTTGTTAAAGAATGTATAATCTAGTAGCCTATTGTTCCTATGCTAGTATAAGTTGATGATTCCTAAATGCTGGAAGTGACCCCTTAATAATTGTGATGATGAATAAATGATGGTGATCCCTAAATGTTTGAAGTGATGTCTTAATGATTATGCGGATGAATGTATGTTATGATTCCCGATTGCGTAAAGTGACGCCTATGTGATTGTGATAATGAATGATTGTGGTCGTGATGATGAAAGAATGATTATGCTTTACTTTTATGTTATTGAGTCCTGGGGGTATTTATACCCGACAATGGAGCTGTTGTCTAGAGCCTGTGTTAGTTTTTCGATAATTCCAATCGAGCCATGATTCTCAGAACTCAGTGAATTATAGAACTCTGTATCCTCAGACAGTTGCAAAACTTAAGAAAGCTCAGTAATCTCAGTTATCTCTGTAATCTCTGTATTGCTAGTAATCTAGCCTCAGTCTTGTAATCAGTTTAGATCTAATAGTATTCAAGTGAGTCAATTCTAATCTCACAAGTGATTCGAGTAATTTATTCAAGCTATGTATCGTCAATCAGATACCATGATTCAATACTATTTTCGACAAATACGGGATTAAGTGATTTCATCTTATTCATTCTTATCCTTTGGAAAACATGATCAATATCAGATTCAGTTTAGTTGCTTTCAGTTAAGAATTCAGTTTAGAGTCTTTCAGTTGGGAGTAGAAATTAGCACCGAGCGAGGGAAGGGATGATGGCTCCTACCGTTAGTGAGACAGAGAGGCCAGAGTCATTAGTAGTAATCCCTAAACTCTAGAACTGTGTAGCCAGTGCAGGATACAGGAGTCACCGCCAGAAAAGGCTGTCACCTCCCGAAAGAGAGTATTTGACTATTATATTACCTTAGGTCGACTGCCTGGTAGGGTCATCCATCAAAGAGGATTGGCTAGAGAGAGGTATTTACCTGTGGAGCGGTATTGACACCCTTCCAGCTAGGGTTATAGGATGACCCCACCTGTGGTAGGTCGGGGCATGTCGATTAAGTAACTACTTCCCACAGTTTCAGTTTTAGTATCAATCTTCAGAAATTAGGACTGTCAAATACAGTCATCTATCATTATAAGGAACTCAGATAGTTTCATTGATTTATGGACCATCCCAACAGGTAGGCTTGGTCACGTATACAGTTATTTGATATCATATTCAGAGCTATATTGCCAGACAGGCTTGATTAACAATCTCAGATTCTATTGAGTATCCTTGTTGTCAGATTTGGATATAATCATATTTCTTATCATTGGTAATAGTTTCTGAATATCATCTTTTAGAAAGGTTGATCTCTAATCCTGTCAGTCGAAAGTAATAAAGCTTAGAATTCAGTCCTTCATGTAAGTACATCCAGATCCTCAATTCTCAGTATTAGGTGAGTCAGTGATTCGATATCTCAGGGTCAGTAGTGAGTTCAATCTATAGTAAAGTGGTATCCGAGTTTCAGTACCTATAGTTTTGATGATTGTGTTCATGGTCTGTGCATTCATGTATGTTTTCTCATGTGACATTTTCATGATCATTCAGTTTAGATATTTTGTATGCATGATCCTTTGCATTTAGCCTTACCTCATCTACATACTCAGTACATCCCTGTACTGACACATTTGCGCTATGGTGTTTTATTTGGCACCATAGGTTCAGAGCCATAAGACCCAGAGTTTCCTCAGCAGTTCAGTCCCAGTCAGCAACAGTAGTCATAGCAGTGAGTCCTCTTCTTTTGAGGACGAGTTTCATTTTACTATTATTTGCATCAGATTTTTGTTATTATCAGTTGACGAAGTTGATTGGGGACTTGTCCCATCAACTCTACAGTTTATATAATTTAGAGGCTTTTCAAATAGATGACGGATGTATTAGTATTCAGTTTTCAATTTTGAGTATGTATAGATATGTTGAACCTTATGACCAGTTTCCGGATTTATTTTATATATATTATCCAGTGTACAAGTATAGATATCAGTAAAGGGTTAGCTTGTGGTCTTTTGGGTCCATAAGCACCGTATGACGTCTTGGGATGGGATCTCGGGGTGTTACAAAGGCAATCCCCTGATCCCATTTGATTCTAAACTTGAGAGAACTTTTAGATAGAATCAAAAGATGGAGCAAGAAGGAATTCATGATCAAGGAGCCCTACTCAAAGGGGTTCATGATGACCCAACAACATTAAATTGACCACCTCATCATGATGTTCAGGAAATAGTAGAGAATGTTACTACTTGCTTGATGGCTGAGAAAAATGTTCGGCATGCAACTTTCTATAAAGAAGATAGGGAAGAAAGGAGGAGAAAAAGTTCCAAGACGTACTTGACAGGGATAAAATAAGAAGAAACAAAGGTCAACAACCCATCCAACAGTACTTGCCAGTGTATGATGATCCAAATGCAGATTTGGGGTATGTTGAACTAGTTGAAATAGGGGTAAACATTCCTTTAGAATTGTTCCAAGGGACTAAATTCGATATTGTGCGTACGATAATCTAG
The DNA here is from genome assembly GCA_030864225.1 of Capsicum baccatum var. pendulum. Lineage (NCBI taxonomy): Eukaryota > Viridiplantae > Streptophyta > Magnoliopsida > Solanales > Solanaceae > Capsicum > Capsicum baccatum. The sequence goes on along the minus strand of CM061554.1, from coordinate 56,849,379 downwards.
TTACTGAACTTGAAGGGGGTGTTTGGTGGTCTGCCTACTAATGAAGCAAGCATGCACCTTATGAACTTTGCTGGGATTTGCACTTCATACAATCTACCTGGGATGAGTCAAGAAGCTATATAACTAAGTTATTCCCATTTTTTCTAATAGAATAGGCGACTTTGTGGTTAGAGCTGCCTTATGAATCTATCACCACTTGGAATTAGTTGAGGAAATAGTTCTTAGACCAAATTTTCCCACCCTGTATAATGCCACAATTGAAGTATGGGATATGTAATTTTAGGAAGTTGCATTTGGAGGTACTATATGAGATATGGTTGAGGTTCATGAAGAAGTAGAATATTATATATCAAAGAATCATGGAGAGAAACTTTCTTGAGATATTCTATAGGGCCTTAAATACTAATACCAAGGTTGTAGTAAATACTATTACAGGCAGAGCCTCCATGAGTCTTTGTTGGGAGTATACTTTGGGAATATTAGACTGGAATACTAAAACTAACCTGAGGGTGGAATACTCAAGAGATGGATAGATCAACCCATAATTACTCAATTTTTGATGATCTATGTAAAATATTTAATTCTTTGTAATTTGACCATTTTACCCTTCCTTGTAGTTGTTTTGTGGTATTTATGGGGTGTGGGGATTATTGGCATGATTCCTGGTGCACTTTGGGTGTAATTTATGAGATATTGTGGATTTTGATGGCTTTAAAAGCTTATAGTTAACTTTGGTCAACATTTATTAATTTGAGCATTGAATGACAAAAATAGACTAAACTAGCAGATCAGAAATGCTAATTTTAGGGTGGTAACATGGTTGATAAGGTTTTATTGATTTTATATATCATTTTGACCCTCGGTATAGAAAGTTGTGAAATTTGATTTTTGGAGTCAACTTTGTGAAAATGATATTTTTTTTTTTGAAAATCTAATATCAGCATTGAGTCCGGAGCGTCGAATTTGATAGGATAGCATATTTTCTTTGTGTTCACGGGATTTTGGATGGATCCCAAGGAGTCCACAGAGAATTGGGAATTCTCCAAGTCTCCAGCTAGTGCACCACTGAGTTGGTGCACCCGCGTATGTGACTAGTTGATCGCTTACGTGACTCAGCAGATCAGACCAAGTGTCACTTACACGACATCTTGGTTGCAATTGCAAGACCCGCATAAGCGATGGCAGGATCACTTATGTGTTACCTGTCCTCAGGTGAGGTATCACATACACGACACCTGGTCTCTTAAGTTTTAGTTGCTTAAGCGACCCGGTGATCGTGTATCCAATGCCTGGGTCCTTTATATACCCCTGTTTTGTTATTTTTCACTATTTTTGACAGTTGGAGTATAGGATTTCATGAGTTTGAGCAATTTCTTCCATTTTAAAGCATGGCTAATATCCGTAACACCTATTTCAACTATTTTTTCCTAATTTTATCATGTAATTCTTGTGTAAATGCGATTTAAAAAGGTAAAATTGGGGATTTTAGCCCTTAAGGTTTAAAAATTGTAATTCTCTAAGTTAAACACCAATTTCAACCCGTTTTTAATTAGGTGAGTTTGTAATCTCATAATTATTATTTTTCTTTTGATTTCATCTTCAAAATAACTTCAATTCTTGATTTTAAAATGAATTTCGAGGATTTTTTCCGGTAAAGCTTAAAAATGCTTTCTAATGATTTGGACCTCATTTTAAACTCATTTTTACTTGAATTTTAAGCTACAGACTCCTAAGAGTATGGGGAGCATGTTTCAAAAATAAAGTTATGATTTAATCCTTCTATTTTGAAAACCCATTTTAGGTGTCCGTTTTGACCTCGACATAAAAATATCCAATATGGGTATCATTGGCTTTCTTTTGATACGTAAATTCTATATTTCTATAATTTAGTTGATTTCTAATCTATTTGTGAGGATTAAGACTTTGGATTGAATGCTTTAGAACTAGTTTTCGGCATTCGAGATAGGTTATGACTTAACTTTCTTCAGAATGGGCTGGGTAGTTAATGTTGATACAAAAGCATGTTAAGGTTATGGGAACTAATCATGAAAATGGCTATATTATTGTGTTGTGCCCATGTGGGGGACTATATACTAATGTATTTGGTGGTTTTTGGAACATTATTTGTTATGTGGGATCACGTGGAGTATTATGCAATATTGTTGGTCTTGTATATGTGAAATTAATTATACCATGTCAATGAAAAAGCCTAATATGGTAACAAAGGTGAAATTCAATTGTATTCTACTCTCTTGATATATAGTTTATATTGGAATTCATGGATGGTTGAAAATATTGCGTGAATTATAGGCTCACTTGGTTGGTATATTAGTTGGATATGTAAATACTAATTCTGGTTGGTTATGAGCATTGCATCCTCATACAATATACATTCATAAAACTTTGGTACCACCATGGAAATATTGAAATCACTGGCTTTTCTAACAGAAAATATGACATCTTTAAAACCCTCTACTGATGGATATGACGGAGAGGATTTATGGATATTGGTATTGGATATTAATTGTTGACTAACCTTTCATGGGTCCTACATCGAGATTTTTTAGCTGTGTAGGTGTATACAGAGGTTTTGCGACAACCTCGAACGTCATCATCATTATCATCATCTTTATTCACATTATCATCATTGTCTCCATTGCATTTGTATTTACCTTATACATATTTGTGGTTTATTATTTTTTCGTGATGTAATACTTGTCTATGAGTATTTCTTCCTTCCTATTCATATACATGATACCTTTATACTTGGCTTTCTCTTTCGTATTACTATGGTGTATGTGAATATTATAGAATTGTTAGTAAAGAAGGTGTGGTCTACTATTTGTTGCAAGTGATGTGCCCTGAGTGTGTATTTTGTATGCTTTATTTTTTGCTTTGCTTAGTCGTCCTAGGATACCTACTGAGTACAAGTGGACCATATTCACCTCTACTACACTCTTTCGCTATGGATCCTAGTTCTAGTATTCTTCACAGTGGTTGAATTTAGGTGATACTTTAGAGCTATTTGAGGTTACAGTTGGATTCTTGCTTCCATAGTCGACTACTACCTTTCTTTATTTAGACTATGTCTTTATTTTATATTCAGAGATAGAGTTGTTCCTATTTTGGATATCTTATGTATTTTGATCTCTAGTTTTATTAGTGATTTTCTTACGCTGTGACACGAAGTTTTGGGATTATGGTATGATATCTTTGGGTTATATTCTTCCACTTTTATTATATTCTGTAGTTTGGCTTTATTTTAGAGGACTTACTTTGAGTTATTTTTATTATTTTCCCTTTTTATATCAGTTTGTATGATAGGCTTACTTGTTAAGGCTCACCTCAACAAGTGCTATCATGACCCTTAATTTTTGGGTCATGACAAATTTGTATCAGAGCAGCCAAATTCATTAGTCTCAGTAGTATAAAAATGGAATATCTAATAGAGTCTCACAGATCGGTATGTAGACATCCGTATATATATTTTAGAGGCTATAGGACCTCTTTAGGAAATTTTCCTTATTTTGTTCCTTAATAAGCATATTTCCTTCATACCTTGTGTTCTAAGTTAATTTCACTCTTTTTTGTGCTGATGGTGATAACTGGGTCTTGTAAGGTTAGAGATGTAGAGCCTTCATCCGAGAAAAAATCCCAGTCTAAAGGGTGAGTTATGAGTCATGGATGAGGTCAAAGTTGTAGACGGGCAGGAGGATCTGCCCTAACTAGGAGTAGTGCTAGGGGGATCATCCCTAATCCTTGGGTTGAGTGTGTTAGGAATATGGGCCCTACTTTTATTCTAACAATTTTTTCTATTACCGTCTTGGAGGGGTTATTGATTCACTTATTGACCTATTTGTAGGGTACTCCTAGTGTTTCTCTAGTTTTGACTATTGTACCCCATCTGTCTAGAGTCTGCTCATGGTGTTTCTCTATCCCCGAGTGTGGATCCTTTAGTTGTACCTACTTCTGTATTTGGTACTCCATAAATTATTAGTGTTGTCCCTGCTTTAGCACCTGCATCTGAGTATGGTATTCCAAGGTCGGGAGTTTAGTCTTTATCTATATTACCTCTTCAGGTGGGCTCTCAGCCTGCCAAATTTTTCATGCCTTCTCTTATTATGAGTATAGTTATGTCTTTTGAGGATTAGAAGAGGTTTAAGAGGTTCACTCACTTAGGTCTTCCTAGGTTTAGTGGTATTGTGAGCAAGGATGCCAATGAGTTCTTAATTGACTATCATGAGAAGTTGCATAACATGGGTTTGCTTGAGTTGCATAGTATTGCGTAAACCACTTATTAGTTAAAGGATGCCTCTAGAAATTGGTGGAGGTCACTTATTAGTTGCAGACCTCTCGATCCTTTTGAGATGACTTGGGATCAATTTGTTGAGGCCTTTTTGCAGAGGTTTGTTCCTTACAGTCCGAGGAATCGAATAAGAGATGAGTTTTATTGCCTAGAGTACGGCTCTATATCTATTGAAAAGTATGAGGCATGCTTCCATGCCTTATCTAGATATATCTAATATTAGCATTGCCATTGAATCTGAGAAGATTTAGAAGTTTGTAAAAGGGTTAGATATTTATCTTCAGCTAGCCCTATCTCAAATGGTAGTGTGTGAAACATCATTTCAGAGTATTGTGGGTCATGCAAAGATGACTGAGAGTATTCTTCGAGCATCTCAAGGAGGCACTAAGAAGGTCCACCATCTAGGAAAGTTTAGAGGTCACACTTCTCGAGGTAGGGATTTTATAGGTTTTCATAATTATCATGGTAGGCCCATGCATAAAGCCTTATAGAGTTTAGGTCATGTGACTTTTGGGTCAGTAATTCTGGGTGGATACTTCGATCCAGTCATACCTCCTAATACTAAGTTAGGCTGTAGAGGTTGCTATATATGTGATAAGACTGGCCATTTGGCCAAAGACTATTCTCGTTATGTGTTTAGAACTACTCTTATTTCAGTTATGAGAGGTAGGGGTTCTACCAGATGTGTATGAGGCATAGGTAGTAAAGCCTGTTGTGGTGGTTGCGGGGCTATTCAAACAATTAGTAGTCATCGATGGTGTTATGTTATACCTGCTAGGCCAGAGGTAGAGGCCTCATATGCTGTCATTACATGTATTATCCCTATTTGTTTTAGACCTATATCTATATTATTTGATCCAGGATTGACTTTCTCCTATGAGTCTACATACTTTGCTTTGGGTTTTGATTTAGTTTGTGAGCCTTTTAATGTGCCTATTTATGTATCTAAACCTGTAGAAGACTCTTTAGTGTTAGATCAGGTGTGATGATCTTATGTTGTGACATTTTGCTGGGCATGATACCTGGTTAAATCTGATTATATTGGATATGGAAGGTTTTGTTGTCATGTTAGGTATGAACTAGTTAGCTTCATACCATATTATCCTAGATTATTATGTTAAGATCGTGACTTTAGCTTTGCTGGGTGTGCAAGGGTAGGTTGGAAGGCTGTGCTTCTTTAGGTCCAAAGAGACTTACATCTTTCCTTCAGGCTCATCATTTGATTGAGAAAGGATATTTGTCTTATTTGGCTTATATTCATAATACTAGTGTTGCTTCACCTTTTTTTTTGGATTTTATTTGTGTGGTTCACGAGTTCGTAGATGTATTCCTCACGAATTTTCCTGGTATTCCTTTGGATCATGATATTGAATTTGCTATTGATATTGAGCCGAGCACCAAGAACATTTCTTTTCCTTCCTATAGGATGGACCCAATAAAGCTGAAAGAAATTAAAGGATTAGTTGCAGGAGTTCTTGGATAAGGGATTTATTCGACCTAGAGTATGACCTTAGGATGCACCTATTTTGTTTGTGAAGAAAAAGGATGTCTCTATGAATATATGTATTGATTATCGATAGTTAAACAAGGAACGATCAAGAATAAGTATTTTTTTCTCGTATTGATGATTTGTTCAACCAACTTCAGGGTGCTTCAGTGTTTCCAAAGATTGATTTGAAATTTTGGTGTCACCAATTGTGGATTGGAGCTTTTTATATTCCAACGTTAGCTCTACTTACTCAATACGATTATTATGAGTTCTTGGTCATGTCTTTTGGGTTGACCAATGCCCCAACCACGTTTATGGAGTTGATAAAATGTGTATTTTGACTGTATCTAGACTTTTTTGTTATTAAATTTATAGATGATATCTTGATTTATTCCAAGCATGAGACCGATCATAAAGAGCATTTACGGACTGTGCTTCAGAGATTACGGGATGCGAAGTTGTATGCTAAGTTTTATAAGTGTGAGTTTTGGTTGGAGTTTGTCTTTCTTAGGTCATGTGGTGACTAAGAAAGGTATTATGGTTGATCCATCTAAGATTATATCAGTTCGTGATTAGGCAAGGCCAACTTTCCTTACTGAGATTCAGAGTTTTATTGTCTTAGAAGGTTACTGCCAATGTTTTATTGAGGGTTTCTTATCTATTGCAGCTTTGTTAACCTAGATGACTCAGAAGAAGGTTTATTTTCAGAGGTACAATGCTTGTGTTGTGAGCTTCCAAAAGCTTAAGGATTTGTTGACATCAACTTCTATCTTGACTTTGCCCAAGGAGGGTTTGGGCTTTACCATGTTTTGTGATGATTCAGGTGTTGGGTTAGGTGCAGTGTTGATTCATGAGGGTAAGGTGATTGTGTATGCTTCTTATCAGTTCAAGCCCCATGAGAAGAATTATCCTACCCATGATTTGGAGTCATGCAAATTTAATTTTTCTTTGAAGTTTTTGAGACACTATTTTTATGAAGTCTATTGTGAGATTTTCTCAAATCATCCTAGCCTTCAGTATTTCTTCACATAGAAAGATCTTAATATGAGGTAGCGTCGTTGTCTTGAGTTGCTTAAGGATTATGATATTACTATTCTCTATCATCTGGGCAAGGGTAATGTAGTTGTGGAGGCCTCGAGTTGGAATTCGACTAGCATAGGTATCTTGGTTCATCTTTTGACCCAAGAGAGGCCTTTGGCCTTAGAGTTTCAGCCCTGATCTAACCGGATGGTTAGTCTTGATATTTTAACATCTGGGTGTATGTTGGCATTCATAGAGGCTAGGTCTTCTTTGATAGAGCAGTCCGAGATCATTAGTTTGATGATGTTGGATTGAGATTGATTTGAGATAAAGTGTTGAGTAGTGAGGCTAAGGAAGCCTCACTTGATTTAGATGGCATTTTGAGGATAAGAGGTTGAGTTAGGTACCATGAGTTGGTGATTAGATTAGATTGATTTTGGAAGAGGCCCATTATTCTAGGTGTTCCATCCATCCAGGAAGCATTACCAGTGGGGTGGTATAAGAAAGGATATAGTAAACCTTATAGCTCGTTGCCTTTATTGTTAGCAGGTGAAGGTTAAGAATTTGAGGTCTGGTGGTTTGCTTCAGAGATTACCCATTCCCGAGTAAAAGTGGAAATAAATCACTATGGACTTCGTGACTGGGTTTTCTTGTACTTTGCATGGTTCTAATAGTGTTTAGTTTATCATAGATCGATTGAAAAAATTTGCCCATTTCATTCGGCCAAGTCCCTTTTTGTGCTAATGGTTGGCTCGTACCTATATTCATGAGATTATGCATCTTCATGGTGTGTCAGTGTCTATCATCTCAGATTGAGGTTCAGTGTTTACATCTTACTTTTAAAAGACCTTTTTAGATGATTTAGGTACTCGGGTTGATCTTAGTACAACCTTTCACCACCATACTGATGTTCAATCGAAGCAAACTATTCAAGTATTTGGAGGGTATGGTCTGTGGTTATATGATAGACTTTGGTGTCCAGTGAGAGCAATATTTAGCATTGGTGGAGTTTTCTATAATAATATCTACCATTCTAGTATTGATATGGCTCCTTTTGAGGCCTTGTATGATAGGCATTATCGCTCTCTAGTTGGTTGGTTTAAGGTTTTTAAGGTTAGACCTCGAGGTACAAACTTGCTTCATTAGAGTTTGGATCATTCAAGATAGACGTCGAGTGACTCATAGTAGGCAGAAGTTCTATGCAGATCGTAGACATCATGCCTTGAGTTTTGGTGTGGATGATCATGTTTTCCTTTGAGTTTAGCCCATAAAGGATATGATGAGGTTTATGAAGAGGGGATATCTTAGCCCCAGGTATATTGGGAAATTTGAGATTCTTCGAACTGTTGGTGATGTGGCTTATGAGTTGGCGATTCACCTGGTTTTTCATGTTTTCATGTTTCACCATTACATTCCAGATGAGTTTCATGTCATTCGTGGGGATTCAGTTTAGTTAGATGAGAGGTTGTCTTTTGTTGCTGAACATGTATTTAGCTTGGCTAGGGATGTGAGACGGTTGCATTCTAGAGATATTCCAGTGGTTAAGGTCCAGTGGAGACATTGTCCTGTAGATGAGGCTACTTGGGAGGTCGAGTTTGATATGTGTAGTTCTTATCCCGAGTTTTTTGTTGATCTAGGTCTTTCTTTGGCCTTTTGTTTGAGGACGAACTAAATTTTTATGGTGGATGATATAACAACTTGATTTTTGATGATTTATGTGAAATATTAATTATTTATGATTTGACTATTTTATCCTTTCTCGTTGTTGCTTTGTGGTATTTTTGGGTTGTGGGAATGATTAATATGATTTTTGGTGCATTTTGATGTGATATTATAGTTTTTGGTGCCTTGAGAAGCCTTATACTTGACTTCTATCAACATTTATTAATCTATGCATCGGATGGGAAAATGGACAACGCGACATCTTGATTGTGATTGTGAGACCCACATAAGAGATGAGAGGATCACTTACGCGATACCTACCTTCAGGAGAGGTATCACATATGTGATGTCTGGGTCCTTCAGATACCCATGTTTCATTATTTTCACCATTTTTGAGACTTGGAGCTTATGGTTTCGTGATTTTGAGCAATTTTTTCCACTTTTAAGCTTGACTAAGCTCCATAAAACCTATTTCAACTATGTTATCCAAATTTAATCTTGTAATTCTTGTGCAAATTAGAATTAAAAAGGTAGAAATTGGGGTTTTTGGCATGTAAGGCCTAAACATTGTAATTCACCAATTCAAACCCCGATTTCAACCTGTATTCTTTTGGGTGAGTTTTTAATCTTATAATTATCACTTTTCTTTCGATTTCATGTTAAAAACAACTTCAATTCTTGATTTTAAAATGAAATTTTAGGATTTTTACCAGTAAAGCTTAAAAATGACTTTTCGTTGATTTGGAACTCTTTCTTAACTCGTTTTTGTTTGGATTTTCATCTGTAGACTCCTAAGAGTATGGGGAGTATGCTTAAATTTTTTTTTTTTACCCTTTTTTTGAAAACCCATTTTGGGGTTCCAGTTTGACCCCAAAACAAAAATAGGTAATATGGGTATCGTTGACTTTCTTTTGATGCACAAATTCTATATTTGTATGATTTAATTGATTTTGAGTTCATTCATGAGGATTAAGGCATCTTATTGAAGGCTTTTGGATTAGTTTTCGGCATACAAGGTTATGGCTTAACTTTTTCAGATTGGGTTGGGTAGTTAATGTTGATACAAAAGCATGTTAAGGATGTTGGAACTAATCATGAAAAACATATATTATTGTGTCCGTGTGGGGCCTACATACTAATATATTTGGTGATTTTGGAACATTATTTGTTATGTGTGATCGTGTGGGGTCTTATACGATATTGTTGGACTTGTATATGTGAAATTAGTTGTATCCTGTTAATGAAAAAGCCTTATGTGGTATCAATGGTGAAATTTAATTGTATTTTATACTCTCATCATATGATTTATGTTGGAATTCATGGGTGGTTTGAAATATTGAGTGGATTATTGGCTCACTTGGTTGGTATATTGGTTGGATATAGAAATATTCATCCTAATTGGTCGTGAGAATTACATCCTCATATCATATACATTCATGAAACATTGGTGCCAACGTGGAAATACAAGAAACAATTGTTTTCTGACAAAAAATATGACATCTTTAAAACCCTCTACTGATGGATATGTTGGAGTGTAATTATGGTTGTTGGTATTGGATATTGGTTGTATACGGGTTGACAAACCCCCTATGGGTCCTACGTTGGGAGGCTTGTAGGTTTATACAACGGTTGTGCGACAACTTCGGGTATCATAATTATCATTATCATTTACATTTTCATCATCTTCATTGCATTTGTATTTACCTTGTACATTTCCATGATGTATTATTTTCCTTGATGTGTTACCTATCTATGTGTATTTATTTCATCGTATTTGTATGTGTGATACCTTTATACTTGTCTTTATCTTTTGTATTGCTGTGGTCTATGTGAATGATGTTGCCCAAAATATACCTCCTAAAAGTATGTTGCGCTCGATACCAAATATAGTAATCCAATTAGGTTGGGGTCGAACCCATAGGGAAAATGTGAACAGTTTCTTGGTTTGATGTAATTCACGAGCAGTGCAGAAAGTAAAAGGGGAGATTTTGTATCAATCTCAAGTAGTAACCAAATCTTCAGTGTTTTTGAGTTGTAAACAATAGAAGACGAACACTAGGCCTATGTTCCGTTTGGCCTCTTAACTCCATAAATTTCTTGCGATCAACCCTACTATTCAATAGTTTAGCATGTAAAGTCTGCAAGATAGGTATTATCAGCCGTCTTGTGGATGTGAAGATAAATTTCACCCTTTACCGGTTCAGTCTCAGGGCATCGCCTTATTTCTCCTTGCTACGACCTCAGCTCACTGTCACCTTTTGAGATCTAGTGATTAGATGAGAAGGTGGAAAGTATAAGGTGGAAGTAAATCTCAAATTACTGTCTTAATTTTCTTTTCCTGTTCATAAACTCCCTTGTGAAGATAAATGTGAATATAGGCTATCTCAAACTTCTGCTGTAGTTCTGAGATTAATTATTGTAAAGAAGATTAAGATGCATGCATAAATTCTAGAATATATGAATATCACACTTCCTCTATATAACTAATCCGCCAGGGTTCCCACAGCCCTAGTTAAGGAGATTAGCTGCTCATATTTATGCAAGAATCCATGATTATCAATGAAGAAAACATGTAATTAATTGCAGAAGAATAAGATAAATAAACTCCAAAGTCTTGAATTGAATAAAAACAAAAAATCTCAAGAATAATTGCAAAGTATGTGAAAAGTAGTAAGAATAATGTCAAAGTAAGTAACCTAATAAAAGGTAAACCCTAGGGTATTTATAGTATCTCAAAATAACATAAATATCCTAATAAAAATGGGAAAGGTGAAATTATGTTAGCACTTGGTACAACTCGGTCTTCAACTTGTACCGGCATTATACGATTCGTGACATACCTTCTCTATCCGTTCCAGTGTTTGATTTCCCTAGGAATCAACTTTTTGGTCTACATATGACTCCTTCTTACGAGTCATTCATGAGCATATAACTCGTGTATTGCACTCGTATCCACCTGGGACTTTCTTCCTTCCAAGCTTGGACACTGGTTTGCTTATGATTTGACTATACGAGTCATACTCAGACTTCCGACTCGTATCCTTCTGGGATTTTAACTCCTGATTATAGCTTTGGACATTGTTATCTCATGACTGCTGTTCATGACCCATATCCTCAGTATACGATTCATATAGCTGAGTCGTATCTTTTATTTACTTAGTTTTTTGCTTGGGTCTTCAGTTCTGTTGTTTCTTACGAGTCATCGTACGAGTCGTATAGTGTGTTTACGACTCGTGAGGTGAATCGTATCTTGATCAAACTTGGTCTTTCTAGGTCTGTTTCTTCTATTTTCATTCCATCATTATTTTAGACCTGTTTTACCCGAAATAAACATAAAAGTGCATCATTCCCACTAAAATAACCTAAGTATCCGCATAAATATATGATTTTAAGCATCGAAAGTGCCGAGTTACCAAGACATATCAACACTCTCAACTTAAACTTTTGCGTGTCGTCGAGCAAACAATAATTAAACCCTATAATTCAACACGATGCTTAAACAAGAAGATCATAAGCTACCCATGAAAGTGATTTTGAATTCAATTTTTGTCATAAATTGTTTCCCTCTCCTAATCTCACTTTTCAAAAATCAAATTATGTATAACAATTCAGGACATGGTGAAATATGAGGGAATCGGATGATGGCATTACATTCACAATAGACAACTGGGCATAGGCACAAGTTACCTTCACCAAACAATCTAGCAACCTAGAAACACAACCCATGTGCGCTCACAATCTAAGAAATCCCATTCTCTTTCCATATGGATAAACCAATATATTGAGGGGTATAACAAATGACCCTCTCACTCAAAATTAAGTATCACCAGTGTAAATAGAATGCCATAAGCTTGCCTTTATGCTCCTTTTCTAAGTTTTCAAATTGTCATGGTGGTATCACTATAGGACTTTATTTGGCTTGTAATGTAGGCTTGGGGCTGGTATGATATCTTTTGGGATTCATTTAGTGACTAAGCCTCCAAGACACTACGCATTTCTCAGGGTCCACTTATTTTTTCACTTCTTCTTTTATCTCCACCTTTATGTCTCCCTTATTATTTAAGCACATTCAAATTGGTCTAGGTGCGATTTTTTTTCACTTCTACTTTTTTTTCTTTTTATTTTACTTTTACTTGTAACTTTTCTTTCCTTTATGCTTATTACACCTGTCCAAGTTTCAACAATTTTCTTCTACACGCTTTCTTCATACTCATTTTTTCCTATGCACCCTTATAATATCCACCCTCAACTTAGGCTATTTGCCCGAGTTGAGGTGCACAGTATCCAAAGAGGAACAGGGCTTAAATAGATTCATTGTGCAAGAAATAGGAAGGTGAAATTGGTGTAAACAACAACTATTGGTCTATTTAGGCTCAAATATTTTGATAAAAGAGATTCATTCATTTGGTTAGGACATTTTAGTATCAGGTGGAATCACATAAAAAGGGCCTATGATCATCTCCTACTTAACTATCCTAGACCTAGGTAAAATCAACGGGGAAAGTTCTAGACTCCGACACACCAGGAACTCAGTATACCTCACTCGCACTTGCATAAGGTTACACTACTAAATACTAGCTATCAGTTCTGCAACTGTTTGTCCCTGATTGCTCTATCCCTAATCCTAATGAAGTTTCATGATTATCCAAAGTCTTATACATGTACATCTGACACAACACAAAGTTTCAGGAGGGCTCCTAGCTTTTCAACAAAATTTCACTAAACACAAATAAGCAAAATTTTATTAAGCACACATATTCAGCATAATCATTTCATATCCGTAAATATTTCCACCATATTGTAAACTAGTTTAAAAACCAAAATTCATTACAAATAATGTTTCAAATATATTAAATGGTAATAAACACAATTAAAAAGCATCTTTTTCCATAGGTCCAAAGATTCTCCCTATTTTAGCACCTTGTCAGCACCAAACCTGCAAGTCATAAGATATACCCCCACTCCCAACTGAAAATCATTACACTGCCGTCAATGATACAAAAAATAAATAAGGTAAGGATAGAAGTTCATACCTAAGAGCTCAAGGCACCGGTGCATCAACATTAGCATGTGGGCCCTCAGATCGGATTCCACTCTCCTCAACAACCATGTCGTTGACTAACAAGAATGGATCAACAATCACAGTTAGGGGCATAACACTGCCCCTTCAATACCAATAGTTGGTGGCCTTGAACCACCGATTCTAGATGCCATCTCACAAACCCGTGTCTCCCGATCCTGCTCGCTCTCTATGATTTTTGACCTGACCTTCTTCCTGGCATCTTTATCTTCATGCTTTCTCTTCTTTCTTTCTTGTCTTTCTTCAGTCTTCTAAATTTTGTCTCTGGAATCGCCCAAATACTCAGAACATGGGCAGCGGGCACCACTATCTCAATCACAGGCTCTGGAATCATTGATCTATCATACAACCTATGTGCCATCCTCTTGATCTCATCCATCTCGCTATTTACCTTAGTAATATCGGGCGTCTGACCACCACTCAACTTTTGAGTAATTCTTAACTCAAAAGTATCTAGCTTGCCCTGGACTTATCTATCTTGGTTCTCAAACTATGTATCCAGCCATGGCCTCACACTTTCTTCTATATATCCAACCTTAGCCCCCAATATGGCCAACCTAGTTATAACCTCTGTCTATAGTGCCTGTTAAATCATCATAATACCAGAGGGCATACCTCACGGCCTGGGTGGCACAGACTGTACTAGTGGTGGGCAACTAAAAATACCTATTGCATCTGAATGTGAAGTCTTCGTCTGTGCTCCTGCCTTAGGAGCCTCAGTATTAGCCTGCCCTCTCTGCGGGAACATACCTGCCATCCAATCTACTGCCTTCTATGCATGTCGGGTTAAAGGATTCTCCACAGCTATAATTATGCCAAAATCAGTAGTTCCCGTGGCCTCAATCATCTCATCTATACCAGGGAGTTCCAGAACTCCTACAACCAGACATATCTGTGTAATCCAGAAAGGGAAAGCCACAAATGAATTCTCACCCTAATGTCACGATCCTTCATCTCTCGGGATAAGAACTCTACTACTTTGAACTCATAGTAGCTATGAAACCAACTATCATAGTTGCCCGAACCGAGCTTAGTACTTTATCTCTAGTAGTTAGATACAATCAGTGTTGGGCCAATGTCCACCATGCTTTACCCTCAAAGTTGAGGGTACTCTTCTTAATCTTCTGCGAGACCACCCTGGTTCGTCCTACAACCCAAACTGTATTTTCACCATTCAAAGTTATACGCTGCATAATCCACATAAAGATCATCATCTTGTCATCCAAACCCAGTGTTCTATTAGTTAGCTTTCTCATTTCTTCCATCCTGTAGTCCATTTCCTCAGTATTTTCCAGAGCCTGGTACTCTGATCCATATAAAAATCTCTCAATAGTCCATGGGGAAATGTCTATCTAGACTCCTCGAATCATCAGTGAAGTAATTAGGCCAGTGCCCTTCCACAACTGACCCTATGGTCATTGCCTCTGAAGTTTTCCTTTATATGCTGCATAAAATTCTTGAATAATCACCTCACTATACTTTCCAGGCGCCTGAGTCATCCATTCAAACCCATATTAATGAAATTTCTCCTCAAATTCGGGTAATTCTGACATCTTAGTAGTTATCAACCTCTTCTTCAGATATAATACTCTTTTATCTTTCCACCCAGAAGCCTGATCAACCTACTGTTGAATATCTCTTGCATCCTGAAGTACCCCTATCATTCAATTATGGTCACCGGGGCAGTGGTAAATCCAAGCGGTTGGTCTTATCTGGCTATCAGAGGTACCTCATTCACTTCCTTTGCAGCATTAGCAATCTCAGAATTTACCTCTTATGAACTGGATTCAGCCTCATCATTATCATCAGAAAGTGGTGGTGTATTTGGAGAAAGACAATGAGGTTCTTTCTCCTCAGGCCCTTTGGAGGTGGTGAGTCCTCTGGGGGTGCATTTTTATCCCTCTTTGCTTCTTTGGCTTCCCTTTTTGGGAAACCTTGCCCTTTTAGGAGTCTTCATAAGTTCACCGCTGCTATCGATTGACACATCAAACTTAGAATCGCTGGATTCTGAGTTAGTAATTGGTTCTTTCTTAGATCTCTTTTTGACTTATTTGGACGATGAAGCTTTCTTTAAAGGCATAGTTCCCGCAAAAATACTATTATTAGCAATTACTTAAATAAAAGAAAATAAAAATTTGAAATTAAAGTTCAGTATGCATGCTCTACTCAGGGTACGAGTAAGGGGTACGAGTCATATCGACCGGGTACGACTCATATGCACAAGTCGTATAGTATAATATGTATGACATTTGTTCACTATTCTGATTATGACTCCTCCTAACCAGTCGCACCGACAAGGTACGGCTCATTACCAATAGTCATAAGTAGATCAGAAACATTTATCCTACTTTTAATCCTTCCAGGTCTATACGATTCTAAGTATATGGGTCATATGGTCTGGATATGACTCGTATAGGTGAGTCGTACCCATTCCAGAACCTTAAAATTGTTAGAATACAATTTTTTCAACGGGTATGAGTCCTTTTACGACTCCATACCAGTGGGTACGAGTCGTAAGAGGTTTTGTATCAACTGCAATATAGAAGTCCAACTTTTAAAGTTTGACTCTAAAGCAAATACCTAAAATACCAATCTACTCTATGCAAAATATAATTCATTTTGAGCACATAGACATACAACATACAACCTACATTTAACTAAAAACTAAGAATTAGGGTTTCAAAAATATCAAAACAAAGTGAAGTTAACTCAAAACAAGATCAAGCAATCTCACATTCTTCGATTTAAGCAAGATATTAAGAAATTTATGTTCAGATTACTTACTTGAGTTGAAGAAATCAAAGGTTATTTTGAGAAACTCCTTGTTCTTCCCAAAATTTGTGCTCAACTCAAGAAAAATGAGAAATTCGAACTTGTTGGTAGGTGATTTAAGTTGTGTGCATGGAAATTATAGTGTTGAAAAATTGAGTTTTGGGAGAAAATTGAGTTTGGATTTAGTTTGTGAGTATCAGGTGGCCGTCGTGTACCCTAATTATATTTTAATTCAATTTTCTTGGCAAAGTTGACCCACAATTTCACCTGGTAAGAATGGGTGCGAGTTGACTACAACTCATACCCAGGATTACGGGTCGTTTCTTTGACTCGTATAGACCTGAAACCGTACTTGGTTTATGGAGTGGGTATGACTTAAGGTGACGAGTGGTAACTTGAAGGTAAGACTAGTTATGAGAATTGTATGCATTCCAAAAACTTTTGCGTGATATATGATTTTTCTCCTAGGTCCGTATGACTCCTACTTACGAGTTGTACAGTCTAGATATAACTCATAAAGTGTCCGTAAGACCAAACTTTTCAATTTCTATGAATTTTTTATTCATTCCTTAGTCCTGCACATAGAAAAAACATATTACCCTATAAATGAACAAGTACAAAAATATGGGTTTCCTCCCACACAACACTTGATTTAACATTATAGCACAATGTGGCTAAGTTAGATGCTCAAATTTCACCTACTAGCTCGTGGGTTTTCTCCCATGCAACACTTGATTTAACGTCGCGGGACGATGTAATTTCCTTGGTTAGTCAGACTTCACCTAGGTTAATCTAAAACACCTCATTTACTTCTTTATAATTGCCTAGATAGTGATAAGGTTTTTTCGCCATTTACCTTAAATGGGGCTTCACCGTTCCTTTTCATTTCCAAAGCACCATAGGGATACACTTTTATAATCGTGAATGGTCCATACCACCTAGACCTCAACTTACCTGGAAATAGTTTAAGCCTTGAGTTGTAGAGGAATACATAGTCATCCTTTTCAAAGATTCTTTTCTCAATTTTATGATCATGATGTAGCTTAATTTTTTCCTTGTAAACTGCAGAACTTTCGTACACTTGGAGCCAAAATTCATCCAGCTCCTTCATACCGTTTAGCCTTGACTTGGCGACATCTTGCCACTTAAAATTTAGCTTTTTCAAAGCCCAAAGTGTTTTATGTTCCAGCTTAATAAGCAAGTGACTAGCCTTGTCGTACACTAACTTATAAGGCAAAGAACCAATTGGAGTCTTGAATGCTGTCCAGTAAGCCTATAATGCATCATCTAATTTTCGTGACCGATCAGTCCTATTGACATTTACTGTCTTCGCCAAGTGATTTCTCTATTTGACACTTCAACCTGTCCACTAGTCTGCGGATGACAAGGTGTTGCCACCTTGTGTTTGACTTCATATTTCTCAAGCATACCTTTGAATAGACGATTGCAAAAATGTGACACACCGTCACTAATGATAGCATATGGGGTGCCAAATTGAGAAAAAATATTCTTTTTCAGGAATGTAGTGACACTATGTGCTTCATTGTTAGGAACTGCTATTGCTTCCACCCATTTTAAAACATAATCCACATCCACAAGTAATTACTTCATGCCAAATGAACTTACAAAAGGACCCATAAAGCCTATACCCCATACATCAAACAATTCCAATTCTAAGATAGGAGTCATAGGTTGTTCATGGCGTCTAGAGATATTACCTTGTTGTTGACATTGATACAAGCAGAAGAAAAATCATGTTCATCTTTGTAGGTTTTAGCCAATAATACCCATATTGCAAGATTTTATGGGTAGTGCGGGTACCAACATGATGGCCCCCAACTGGAGAAGAATGACAAGCCTCACCTATGCTCATTATCTCTACCTAAAGTATCCATACACGAATAATCCTATCCATACAAATTCTGAACAAATAAGGATCATCCCAGAAAAATTTCCTTATATCATGCATAAATTTCTTTCTTTGCTGAAAAGAAAGATCCTCTGGAATTAGATCACTGGCTAAGTAGTTTACATAGTCTGCAAACCATAGCATTAGTTCTTGGGAAGCTGCTAATATCTGCTCGTTTGGAAAATTGTCATCAATATCAAGTCCATTCTCCATATTCTGCATAGCATCCCCCATTAGTCTAGACAAATGATCCCCAACTTGATTCTTAGTGCCTTTTTTAACCTTGACCTCGAAATCAAATTCTTGCAGCAATAGCACCCACCTAATAGTATTGGCTTCGCATCCTTTTTGGTCATCAAGTACCGCAATAGTGCATAATCAGTATGCATTGACATGCCCCAAACTTTGAGTCTTGTCATGTGGACACCTCAAGCTCACATGAACTGGAGGTTGCCTCGATAACCCAACCTAATCATCGACAATCATCCCAACTATATAATAAGAATGGTGGAAATATAAGACTAATAGTTTATACTAGATAAATCTACCATTTCATTAATAAAAACGGTCTAGCCAACATGCCCAAGTCCACAGTCATCCACAAAATCTCTAACAAGCCGAAGTTGATAATACGTTGGACATTCCCCCGACAATAGCTAAGTACCAAACCTATATAAATCTATAAAATAAAGTAACGTGATTATGAGAGGTAGGTCTTTCATAGTATGGAAGCTCACCACTTCAAGATCAATGCACGAATCCTCTCGAACACCCATTCACTACGTGAATGAAAAAGAAGATGCTTTAATGCCTACATCGTGTAGGGATATAGTGTTCGAAGAAGGTTAGTGGTTAGAGCGCTAGCATGTAACTCAAGGATAAAGATAAAATAATATCATCATTCAACAACAAGTCAACATATCACGTTGAATCATATTCACACATTTATCCTTACACATAAGACTTTAACAACATTCACCTATCATTAGGAAAGGTACTTTATCCATGGTTACACTTCATCAAGTAAAATGACTACAACCACACAGTTATTTACTAAAATAAGGGTTCTATCCATATACCACAATCACTTAGGTATGGAACTCTAATCTCATAATCACATATTCAACTAGGCATAAGACTCTAATCATATGCTCGCACATGCACTTAGGCATGAAACACTAATCACATAATCATAAATTTAATCGGGCATAGAAGTCTAATCGCTTGCATACTCATTCAAGTAGGCATGGAACTCTAATCACATGCTTACACATTAAAGTGGGCATGGAACTCTAATCACATGCGTACATATTTTATATCCTTGAGATCATTCTTGGGTGTTTCATTCTCCTCCACTTAGGATCATTCGTCTGTGAATGATGGTGAAGACAAGATAATTCTCAAGTTAACACATTAGCACTCAACAAAGCAATCTTCACCCAATTGAGGACAAGGCACATAAAAAGGGCATAATTCAACACATATCATGGTCATTATCAATCAACCACTTTGTTTCAATATCCTTGGGACTCCATCCCATCATTTATCAAAAACACCAAATCAATTTAAATCTTAAGGGCTTGATCCCTTCGTCTATGAAAGAATAAAGCAACTCAAACATTTGGGAACTCAAATCCCTTGTCTATCAAAGACATAAACCAAGTTAGGAATACCAATGCACATCTCAAACATGAGTTTTTGGGATAGGATATAATTGTGGAGACTTGGGATTCAGGCCTTCTTTTGCCATCCTGGTATCATCTTCGGGCTATTAGTTCTTCCATAAAACGCTCATCGAAGCCACTCATATCATTTGCAACTGATAAACTTATCGATCCAAGATCCTCACCGAGATCTCTTCACAAGTCAAGAAACCTAAAACACCAACATCCTCTAATGTAACGACCATTGAGGAATTACCTACACATCCTCACACATAAAGGCATGAACAGTCGAGAGAAATGGAGTTCAATCTAGGATGCAACCCCAAATCATAGGCGACATTACAAACCCTTTTTCAAGACTGAATAGAATAGGGACTAACACAATGGGGACTAAGCTTCCACTTTTGCACCGACTCGCATCACTGCCTTCATAGGAGACATGACACCATAGGTATGGGTCACTTTATAGTAAACACCTAGGTCATAATTAAGACTCATCCTAACATAATATACCAAAGAAGGATTCCTTAGGTATTGACACCAAAAGACACTACCACATCCCTTATGGGGAATCCACTATGATTTCTTAGCTAGAGATAGATAACACAAATAAGAAAAGCCACAACTTCTAATCAAAACTCACCCTCAAAGAACTTGGCATACCAATGATGATAAGCAGACATAGCACCCTTTGGTGTGGGAGGAGGTAGAGTAGAAATAAGGGCTCTGTTGGCCGAGAAAGCCACTCGATTGGGGCACTCTCACTGTATATTCCTTACTTGACCATAATGGTAATATTTTTCTCTCCCCATCTCACACTGACGATGATAACTCTAACCATAAAATCTACAAGAAGGGAGGGGTGGAGCCGACTGAGCATCATCAGACCTAAACTTGGGCATCCCTGGGTTCCACAGCTAGATAACTAATAACCAACTTCTTTTTTTCCCAAGAGGCAACCCTTATGGGACACTCCCATTGCATATAACCCAATTGACCATATACAAAACACTAGTTCTTTCCTTTCTTACAAAAACAACAATATGATTGACCACAAAATTGACAACAAGGATAGGTGAATGAGGATTAGGTCCCATTGGTCTGGTATTAGGCACCTTGTACCCTAGAAGCATCACTAATATGAAGGCACTCACCTCCCAAAGGGATTAGGTATGGAGCACTAGTAACAAAAAGTAAACTAGGACCCACCCAACATCTCTTTTTGAACCATTTCTAACCAACTTGAGCCAATAAAGCAAAGGAGCAATGAATCTCAGCATTCTGAGGCTAATGAGGAGAAATATCACCTCCTATATTGGGGTTAGTAAGAACAGGTGGAAACCCATGAGAATAGTCAAATGTCACGACCCTTGACTGGGTTTTAATCCCGAAAGTTGGACGAGTGTTGCCCATATTGCCCTCAGCTGGGACAGAAGGGTTTTCCAAAATGTAAGATCTTCTTAGATGCATGATCTGAAAGATAAGGAAACAGAAATCAAAGAAATCTAAGACCTTAGACTCTGTATAGATTAAGATTGAAATACAAGAAAGGGAAACATTTTCTATGATATCTCATATCCCCTTTTTTATAAGTATGGTGCACTTCACACCTATTAAAGAGACTCTACTTGACATAGTTTTGTGGACTCCCAACTAGCCATGAACCTGGCTCTAATACCAAATTGACACACTCTAAACTTTGGGCTATGTCATACGGTTACCTCAAGCTCACATGAACCAGAGGTAGCCCCAATAACCCAACCTAATAATCGATAATCATTCACGAGGGTCGGGGGGATCCTAACCATATAATAAGAATGGTAGAAATATAAGACTAATAGTCAATGCTAGACAATATCTACCATTTCATTAGTAACAATAGTCTAGCCAACATGGCTAAGTCCACAGTCATTTACAAAACCTCTAATAAATTGAAGTTGATAATACGTCGGGACATTCCCCCAATAATAACCAAGTACAAAACCAATACAAATCTATAACATAAAGTAACATGACTATGAGAGGTAGGTCTTCCAGAGTATGGAAGCTCTCCACTTCAAGGTCAATGCATGAATCTGCTTGAAGACCTATTTACTGCATGGAAGAAAAAGAAGATGATCCAATGCGTACATCACATAGGGACGTAGTGTTCGAAGACGGTTAGCAGTTGAAGCGCTAGCATGTAACTAGAGGATAAGGATAAAATAATATCATCATTCAAGAACAAGTCAATATATCATGTTCAATCATATTCACACATTTATCCTTACACATAAATATATCACATGCCAATCAAGTTATCAAGACTTAATAACATTCTCAAATGCTTTAATCAAATGACACAAAGTAGAGGACTCCGACATTCCACGCTTAGGTTCATAACATTATCATTAGGCATAAGACATTAAAAACATTCACATAACATTAGGCAAGGTAATTCATCTATGGTTATACTTCATCAAGAAAAAAGACTAGAACTACATAGTTATTTATTGAAAAAAGGGCTCTACTCATATACCACAATCACTCAGGTGTGGAACTCTAATCTTATAATCACATATTCAACTAGGCATGGGACTCTAATCACATGCTCGGACATTCACTTAGGCATGGAACTCTAATCACATAATCACATAATCACATATTTAATCAAGCATGGAAGTTTAATCGCATGTGTACACATTCAACTTGGCATTGAACTCTAATCACATGCGTACACATTAAAGTGGGCATGGAACTCTAATCACATGCTTACACATTTAAGTGGGCATGTGTAAGACCCTGTGAATATCCTAGTCTATTTTAGTCTTATATTACATGCCATGAGGGTCCAATACTTTTGAAAATTTAGCTAAGTATTATGACTTATGCTTATTTTGTCCTCTCAACTTAGATGAATTTTATTTCAACCTTCCCAACCTTAGAATGTTGATTTCTAAATTGATTCACGATTAAGGGAATCTATAGGTCATCTCGGGTGAGTTTTGGATTTTTTGGACATCATTTGAAGTGCATTTGGATTACCAAAATAGTGAACCAATGTGATTAGGCAACGTTGCATTGGTCACCACATCAACAACAGTGATGCAGTGCATAAGCCATAGCATTGGGTCCAACAATGCAGCGCATTAGCTGCAGCATCACTGGGTGCATTTTGTTTAATAAATCACGAGTTGTGGGGGTAATTGGGTCATTTTTATATTACTTTACATTATCCATAACATGAAATTAATCTTCCAAAGGGGCAAATTCACTCCTCTTTTTACAAATTCTCTCAAGAGAAAAACCCTATCTTCATCAAGTTCAAGTCCAAGTTTTAAGAAATCCCCAACAAACTTACATAAATTCCATAATAAAGGTATGTTAGATATTCATCCTTGGGCCTCTTCCACCCTTGGAGTCCAAGAACCTCTTTTAAGTTCAAGTTATGAGTTTCAGATGATTTATATTGAATTATATCCATGTATGTATTGTTATTTGAGTTTCCAGTTAAGAAAATATGAGTCTCAAGTAAAATAAATCAATGGGTATGTTGGGTGATTTAGATCTCATGTCAAACCCTTTAATTGTGAATTGATTGTTGTAGTCACGTTTTATTAACATGTTGTTCATTCTCATGTACAAGGTTATGCCTCCTAAGTATTTGACAAAATATCTAAGTGAATGAATTGTGCATTGTGATCTTTTGGTTTTGCTTTTAAAGTTGTGGTATGGTCTTATTGTCAATGATATCGAGTCTTGGGGTTATAATACCTAAAATTTAGCTGTTTACTTAGTTGTTAGTTATTATAGAAGGGTCCCAATCATATCATGAGTAGTAATACCCGATGAGATAACATGGTCAGTGCAAGATAAGTCAAGCTTATCCCAGTCTAGTGATCAGTGTCAGTTCAGTTGGGAGTAGGATTCAGCACCGAGCAAACCCTGGGATTGGGGAATTCCCACCACGTTAGGGTGTGACCCTTAATAACAATTGTTGAGTTATAAATTCTTCCATATAAGGGTTGACATATCTCGTATGAGTTTTCCTGCTACTAACACCCTTCTATTAGTGGTTATAGGTTGGACCCCAATTAGCTCAGATTGTGGCATGTCAGTTAGATGATACCTCCCACAATCTTAGTTACAATACTTAGTATGATGTTCAGTTCAGTGTTGCTTGACCATAGCTTTCAATAGTCAGTTATTCAGTTATTGATCTCAATACTATAGTTTTAGACTATTTCAAATATATGATATATGCTTGGTCTTGCATCTATAGTATTTTTAGTTTCACATGTACTCTTATACAGTCAACTTATGCTATTCAGTTAGTTATTATTTCATGCATTCTACTTAGTACTTCATGCTATTCATTCAGTTAGTGATTACTCGTGCACATGAACCTGTGCACATTAGCCTAACCTCATCTAATGTACCAATACATTTAAAGTACTAATCGTATACTTCTTTCTTGCACTATGATGTCTTATATCATAGGTCCAGATGTACTTAGACATTTCAGTACACTAGTAGCAATAGCAGGGGGGAGTCCTCATCCTTCGAGGATGAGTTATCTTATTTTCAGTTATGTCAGTAGTTTAGCTATTTAGTCAATTGAAGTTAGTTGGGGGCTTGTCTTATCAAATCCACAGTCACTCAGTTTAGAGGCTTTCAGATTTGTACACACAGTTGGTCAGTTTTCAGTTGTTATTATCATTCTTTTATTAGAATTGTCAGTATGTTTTCAAACATCCTAAACCATGATTCAGTACTGTTTTCAACTACTAAAACCTTATGGCATTTTAAGATAAATTTTGCACATGTTGTTTAACAGTTTTACTCAGTGCACACAGTAGGTACCAACTCATGGGTTAGCTTGTGGTCTTTTGGGGCTACAAGAATCGTGTGATGCCCAGGGTGTACTATAATGGCATTACAAACTTGGTATCAGAGCCAAAGGTTTTAAAGAATCCTAGGGAGTCTGAAAGCTGCGGCGAGTAAAGTCTTGTACATAGTTATAAAGCGCGCGACACTTATGGGCAAGAGGCTACAAGATGTTTTAGGAAAAGTTTTCCTTCTTTTAGTGTTCATATCATGAAAATGAGCAGGATCTCAAGTTAAACTCTATCAAATTTAATGCTTCCTTCCATTTAAAGAATATGCCTCCTACAAAAACTAACGAAAGAAGAAATGAGAGTCAGTCTGCACCTCCACCCATTCAGGAAGATCACATAGCCAAGCATGTATCTCACGCTGAGTTCAGAGATGCCTTCACTACTTTAGTTCACTCTGTAGTTGCTCAGAACAGTCTGCAGGCTGCTATCCTATCCGATCTAGTGGCTAATACTGCTGCAGCTAGGATTCTTGATTTCACTCGAATAAACCCTCTTTGTTTTCTGGATCCAAGTCTGATGAAGATCCGCAGGAGTTTTTTGATATGGTTCAGAAGGTTACTGACATCATAGGTGTCACCCCTTGTGAGAGTGTTGAGTTGGCTGCTTACCAATTACAGGATATAGCTCATACCTAGTTTAAGTAGTGGAAAGGGGATAGAGGTGCAGATGCAGGGCCTATAAAATGGAAGGAGTTTGCTACATCCTTCTTAGATAGATTCTTCCCTTTGGAGCAGGGAAAATCTAAGGCGTTGGAGTTTATTAACTTAAAGCAGGGCAACATAAGTGTAAAGAAGTATTCCCTCAAGTTTACTCAGCTAGATAGGTATGCTCCTCACATGGTGGCAAATAACAGGTCTAAGATGAGCAAGTTTGTGTTTGGAGTATCTGATAGTATGGTCAAGGAGTGTAGGAACGCAATGTTGATTAAGGAAATAGACTTGTTTAGACTTATTGTCCATGCTCTACAAATTAAGGAGGAGAAGGTTAAAGAAAAATAAAGAGAAAGTAAGAGGGCTAGGACAAGTAGTTTTAATTTTGCTCAGTTAGAGGGTGGTAACCATTCTAAATTTAGCTAGAAGTATTCAACCCCAATTTTGTCTTCATCTAGTATGATAGTACCAAAGTTTAGAAGTGATAGTCAGGATAGGATGCCAGGCTCCAAGAACCAGGGTAGTGTGAGCAGTGGTTATACCTATCCACTTTGTAGAGATTATGGTAGAAATCATAAAGGTGTGTATAGAGTGGGAAGTGATGTGTGTTTTGGATATGGCGAGTTAGGACACAGAGTCAGAGAATGTCCTAAGGATGGTCCACAAAGTCAGCATAGTCATTCTCTAGTTTCATTCGGTCTCCCGACTCACCAGTGCGCCATTTCCAGTGCCACCAGTAGTCAACGTCATAATAGACTTTATTCACTTCAGTCCCAACAGGATTAGGAAAGTTCTCCCGATGTGGTTATTGGTACGTTTCAAGTCTTTTGTTTATATGTTTATGCTTTGATTGACCTTGGACCTTCTTTTTTTTAACCTCCTACATAGCTGTTAACTTTGGAGTCAGTCCTGAAACCTTCACAGATCCTTTCTCAGTATCTACCCCAATGAGTAAATCTGTCATAGCCCGACGGGTATATAAAAGCTGTCCGGTTATGGTGTCTTAGAAAGTTACTTTAGTAGACCTTATAGAGTTACAGATGATGGATTTTAATGTCATTATCGACATGGATTGGCTCCATTCATATGATGCTTTAGTTGATTGTAGAAACAGAGTTGTTCATTTTTTAGTGTCCTGATGAACTAGTCATTGAATAAAGGGGTAATACTTCAGTTCTTAGGAGTCATACATGTTTTCAGATTCCTTCTTAGAATTCTATGATAGCAATTGGAAGTATGAAACCTAGAGTTTAGCAGCAGTAGTATAATTAGGATAGTGTTATATGCATTTGAGCATATAATATAGTTTATGGGGCTAGTTATATAAAAGGTGAATTAGTAGGCTTGAAGCAGTGTATGCAAGAATTTAAGTTTGTTGATTCAAAACATATGTTGGGGATGTGATATTTATAGGCTATGATGAAAGTAATGTGGTTATTAAAGATTTGGGGATATCCATGTTAAGTGCTAGAATCTAAGTTTGAATAGTTAAAGATTGAGCTAGTAGAAAGAAGGGTTGAGAATTCTAAGTTAGTTAGTGTTAAGGTTGTTATATGAGGATTGTTGGGACCACAGAAAGCTAAGAGTTGTATCTCAGAAGAAAGTACTAGCGACAAGTTTTACATTATCAGGTGTAGTATTTCAAAGTGAGTTTATCAATTTATGTGTATTATTATCCCCCAGATTCTAGAATAAGGTGCTGGCAGTTTAGTTTAGACATGTTAAATTAGTAGTTCCCACACTTAGAATGATAGTTTTAAGCTAAGGGGGAGATAGTAGCGCAAGTGACCAAGTCAGGCTCTCAGCTTCTAGAAGCGAGGCCAACATGTTGTAGAATAGCCATGTTGGAAATCCTTATACAAATATCCTATTAAGATCATGTCCAAGATTTCCTTCTCTCTAACATCATTAGAACTTCTTAGAAGGAGCATTGCAGAAATGCTCTAGTTGAGTGTGGCCATTTCAAGAGGTAATTTGTTCCCATCCATGTAAACTACTAATTCGGCTTAGTTGATACATCAGGCATCAATTTTAGAATCTAGATATTTAGTTATGATTCAGTTCATAAGTGTTCAATGCATCATCTTTTTTTTCCTTAGTATTTCAGCCAAGTCAGTATCATTTGGGCACAAACTATCCCAAGGGGGAGATGTACCCACCCCGAGCTTTTTATGAACTAAATCTCTCATCTTTTCTTCACAAATTAGGTCCAGCCAGAGGTAATGGTTACTCATAAGTTGACTCTATCATTCTTATTTTGATCTTATAACCATTCTCATGTCACTGCATGTGTTCAAGAAATCAGTTCAGTTCATGATATTCAGTTCATGTATCATGTTTCAGATTTAGTTATGATCTCATATTCCTA
Organism: Capsicum baccatum var. pendulum; assembly: GCA_030864225.1. Taxonomy (NCBI): domain Eukaryota; kingdom Viridiplantae; phylum Streptophyta; class Magnoliopsida; order Solanales; family Solanaceae; genus Capsicum; species Capsicum baccatum. The sequence goes on along the minus strand of CM061554.1, from coordinate 56,821,582 downwards.
TTCATGCATGTCCAGTAAATGATCTCAGATCCTCCAGTATTCTCAGCTTAAGGTAATAATTTTCCTTATAATCTCTTTTTTCCATACTCAGTTTTAGCTGAATATCATTCTCATATCATTAATGCATTCATAAGTCAGTTCGGTCAGTCACCATGTTTTAGGTTCAGTCATGTAGTCATATTTCAGTCATACATATTCAACATGTAATCTCAGTACCTCAATAACTCTCTGTTTACTCAATCTTATTTGAGCATGAATGTTCCCAAGTGGGAGATATTGTAAGACCCCGTGAAAATCGTAGTGCATTTCAGTCTTATATTACATGCCATGAGAGTCCAATACATAGAAAATTTAGCTAAGTGTTAGGACTTAGTCTTATTTTGGCCTCTCAACTTAGGTAAATTTTATTCTAACCTTCCCAACCTTAGAATATTGATTTCTAAATTGAATCATGATCAGGGTTATCTATAGGTCATATCGGGCGAGTTTTGGATTTTTCGTACATTGTTTGAGGCACATTTGGATGACCAAAATGGTAAACCAACACGATTAGGCTGTATCACTTAGGTCATTGCATTGACAACTGCGACGCAGTGCGTCGGCCATAGAATTGGCTCAAACGATGTGGTACATCAACCGCAGCATCACTGGGCACATTTTGTTTAATAAATCATGGGTTGTGGAGGTAATTGGGTCATTTTACTCTTACTTTACCTCACCAATAACACAAAATTAAGCTTCCAAAAGGGAAAATTCACTCCTCTTTTCACAAAATCTCTCAAGAGCAAAACCCTAGCTTCATCAAGTTCAAGTCCAAGTTTCAAGAAATCCCCAACAAACTCACATGAATTCATCAATCAAGGTATGTTAGATGCTCATCCTTGGGTCCCTTCTACCCTTTGAGTCCAAGAACCTTTTTTAAGTACAAGTTATGAGTTTCACATGATTTATACTGAATTATTTCTATGTATGTGTTGTTATTTGAGTTTCCAGTTAAGAAAATATGAGTCTCATGTAAAATAAATCAATGGGTATGTTGGTTGATATAGATCTCATGTAAAACCTTTGAATTGTGAATTGATTGTTGTAAGTGACGATGCATTAACAAGTTATTCATTCCCATGTACAAGGCTATGCCTCCTAAGTGTTTGAAAAAATGTCTAAGAGAATGAATTGCACATTGTGATCTTTTGGTTATGCTTTTAAAGTTGTGGTATGGTCTTATTGTCAATGATATCGAGTCTTAGGGGTTATGATTCATGAAATTTAGATGTTTACTTAGTTGTCATTTGTTATAGAAGGGTCCCAGTCATATCATGAGCAGTAATACCCGGTGAGATAACATGGTCTATGCGAGATTAATCAAGCTAAGCCAAGTCTAGTGATAAGTGTCAGTTCAGTTGGGAGTCGGATTCACCACTGAGCGAACCCAGGGATGGGGGCATTTCTGCCATGTTAGGGTGTGACCCTTAATAGAAATCCGTGAGTTACAGAACTACATTTCAAGAGTAGGATGAGATATCTTCTGCTAGATAAGGGTTGACACATCACGTATGAGTTTTCCTGCTAGTGAGGGTTGACAAAATATCTTCCTGTCAGTTAGGCAGACTCACAGCCAGTGTTAGTACCCGTGGCATAGTACTAACACCCTTCCAACTGCAGTTACAGGTTGGACCACATTTAGCTCAGATTGTGGTTTGTCAGTTAGATGATACCTCCTACAGTCTCAGTTAGAGTACTCAGTACGATGTTTAGTTCAGTGTTGCTTGACCATAACTTTTAGTTATCAATTATTCAGTTATAAATCACAGTACTATAGTTTTAGACTATTTCAGATATATGATATATTCTTGCTCTTGCATCTACAGTATTTTTAGTTTTGCATGTACTCTTAGACAGTTAACTTATGTTATTTAGTTAGTTATTATTTCATGCATTCTACTCAGTACTTTATACTATTTATTCAGTTAGTTATTACTCACGCACATGAACCCACACACATTAGACTAACCTCATCTACTGTACCAATATATTCAAAGTACTGATCGTATACTCCTTTCTTGTGCTATGATGTCTTATATAATAGGCCCAGACGCTCGAATTCCCAACCGTACTTAGGTATTTCAGTGCATCAGCAGTAGCAGCAGTAGCAGGGGTGAGTCCTCATTCTTTGAGGAGGAGTTATCTTATATTCAGTTATGTTAGTAGTTCAGTTATTTAGTTAGTTGGAGTTAGTTGGGGGCTTGTCCCATCAACTCAGTTAGTTTAGAGGCTTTCAGACTAGTACATACATTTGGTTAGTTTTCAGTTGTTATATCAGAATTGTCAGTACATTTTCAGACATATAAAACCATGATTCATTATTTTTTTCAACTACAATAATGGTCACCAAGACCCACATAACTATTCACAATTCATTAGCAAGTTTTCACCACATTCTTACCATATTTAGGCTCAACACACATAATAAGTTCATTTTTATGTCTTGGGTTTCAATCCCTTATTAGTCATCGATCCAAAAAATCACCAACTACACAATACGTGGTTCACAATAAATTTAACATACCATTTACCAATCATTAATGCTCAACTCATACCAAATAATAAAGACAACCATTGAAGATTAACATCCGAGTTCTAAGATATATTATAACCTTTCCCTTATTAGCTAGGGAATGAAACAATTATCCAATTCCAAAACTGACTTACTAGGGAGCCTCACAAGTCTGACAATCTAATTAATGAAAAGAACGAGTGCAATAATCCATTCCACAAATGACATCGAAATCTACCACATCCAAGCCAAATAAATCCACCATGAATCCTTTATTACAAACAGATGTCACACCCCACATAGAGTCTTTTGGCAATAAAAAAGTCACCTAACGGGGTAGAAACAGAAGAAGAAAAAAGTCTAAAATAACATTAGGACCACATCCAGAATACACAACCCTAAATGGAGCCATAAAAGACAGAGGACCTCAAAAAAGTTAACAATACACACCATAAAGAAAAGTGTTCTCAACATACCAGTGTCGGCATCAAAAGATGCCTTGGACTCCCGAGGAATAGTAAGAACATTGAGACAATTCTAGCCACTACCGGAGCCAGAGGTAGTAGCCAATACTCTATTTTCCCAAGCAGCAACCATTATGGGACATCTCCATCACACGAGACCCAACTGACCACAACCAAAATACCGATTCCTTACTCCCTCACAACAACCATGGTGCCACCAACCATAAAATCTATAAATAAAATGGGTTGATAAGGATTGGGCTCCACTGGAAAAACCAGAAGCTGCGACCCATGATCGTGTTTGTGCCCCATGAGTTAGACTAGATCCATCCATGTTGTTTTTTAGTAGAACAGGTAAGTTTCCACAACTTTGGATTGTTGAGAATACAAGATTCAAAGAGTGAACCAAGGAATATTTAGAGAAGAGACCAAGACCTTAGACTCCATAGCCCGAAAGTAGAATAACAAAGAAAGTGAAACATCCTAAATACCTCGTAGGCTCCTGATTCTAAGTGTAGTGCATGACAAACCCATAAGAAAGACTATCCCACATGGCTTTGTTGATACCCTATGACACCAAAGCCTAAATCACTGATACCAACTTGACACGACCTAAACCCGGGCTTTATTATAATGGGCAATCCCAAGCCCAAAAAAGATTGGGAACCACCCTCATTACCCAACCTGACCACAAAAATATATACCTTGAGTTAGATAATGTACGAACATATAACAAGATAGCATATTCACAAAGGTGGTAACCCTGGGATAAGTCTATGTCCGAGACCAACCCAACCAAGTCCAATCTCCATAATCCAACCCAAACCAATGCGGAAAACATTAACTAATACACAAATATATATGTATAAAATTAACCATCCATACCATACACAAGTCCACAATTGTCCACATAAAGCCTATAGACCAACCAAAGAGTACCTAGTCGGGAGATGCCCCGACCATAACCAAAAACCAAAGTCTATGAAAGATAAGAAATATGTAAGGTAAATAATGACATAAAATAAATGCCTTCCAAAATATGGAAGTTCACAACTTCAATCCAGCATCATCTATCCTCGAATTTGATCACTAAGCAGGAGAAGTAGAATGGTCGGTTTCTATATAGCGTAGGTATACAGCCACCCGATGACGGGTTAACGAGTGAACACTAGCATATACTCAAGATAAGGATAAAATAATATCATTAACAAAGCCAAGTAAAACCATCCATAATGCATACAACCATACATAAATATGTATAACTATGCCAAGAAAGGGAACTAGGTTTAGCATGCCTATAAAACCTTTACTTGGCCAGTGTATCTTTACCGTTCTAAACCACCTAAGAACTATATGGGTTCAGATCCCCCTATTGAAAAGGACCCAGTGCATGTAGTCACATGACCAAGGAAGAAAACCTTGGTATGACTAGTACATCCACCAAATATAGTGTGACATCATGCACACGGTTACCAAGACCAACCTTATATCAGCGAATATGAGTTTCCAGTTTGGGTACCCTAGGACCTCCACCTGCCACGACTTTGCTACATGTCCCACCATTATTGTCCAATTAAAACCAATTTCAAAATAACCAAACAATTTTCCATTTATTAACCAAGGCCATTGATATTGGTATCATCATACCAACCCTTACTTGCAAGTATCATTCAATAGCCAACCATTTATAGGTTTAAGGGGACTTTCAAGTGCCCTTCAATTTACTATATCAAATTACTTGGGGGACTTCAATGTTCAACAAAACCATAAATATTTAGCGTTTTACCGTTCCAAACCATTTAAACCATGAAAAATTCTTTTACAAAGTTTTAAACAAACAAGAGTTCCATTAAAAATAGTCAATGCAATGAACATAACTTTAAAAGAATTTTGCCACACACATTGGGGGCATAATATGACCAAAACCAAATCCAATTACCATTAAACCATTCCCATAAAATCCAATTATCCAAAACCACCATTAATGCACATAAAATCACAATTAAAATCATAACAAATCATGTAATATCAAAACCCTTAATTCATATTTGAAAAAAAATCATACAATTAATGAAATCATGGAAACATTCATAAAAAACATGTCTTTAGATGAAATTAACATGCCTTACACATGATGATTCATGGATGTAATCTTGACCTTTGATCCCTTTGAAGAACACTTGGGAAACCCTAGCCTACAGTCTTTGAAAAGTGAGTTTGAGAGAGTATTTCAGGTGTTTTAATCCTTTAAAAAGAGTCATGGATGGATACCAAAGGTTATATAATGTGAGGACATAAAGTTTTAGGATTAGTAAATGTTCGAGCTAACCTTGACTTAAAATTTTAAAAAAGTCACGTCCAGGGGTACGACTCCTCCTTAGCACATGTACCATACGGTACAAGCTGTAACCCAACTCATACCCAAGACCATACCAAGACCATGCCTACTAGTTTCTATACAACTCATACCTCTCTAGTCGTACCTTAAGGGTATAAGTGACACCCTCAATCATTCTCACCAACTGTATCTAAGGCAACCTGCATAAGACAACACTGTAGGAATCATACAACTAGGACTTACACCCCTCGTATCCCTCTATATAACTCATACCCTAGTGAGTCATATCTTGGGTAGTATCCAAGCCAACTATGCTGCCATGGTATGATTAAACCATTAAGACACCCCATAATTCATATTCGAGAGTATGATTGGTACCCTTGGGTCATACCAAGTCAAAAGACCCAAAACTTGAGAAATTTTGCAAGGTTCTAAATCCTAAGGTGTTACAACTAACTATTCTCATGTCATAGTATGCATTCACGAGTTTAGTTCAGTCCATGCATCATATTTATGATTTTAAATATTTAGTCATGACTCAGCTTCTATAAGTTTCATACATAATTTCACTCTTCTTAGTTTCTCAACTAAGTTAGTTTCATCCGAGGATGAATGATTCCAAGAGGGATATATAGTAATAACCCAATTTTTTCAAGATCTAAACCTCTTAAAAGATAGGCCATGAAGTTATCTTTCAAACCATTTAAGTCTCACCTTAATCTAATGTCATGGACAAGAGTTGTGGAAAGTTTCCCTTATGGACTTGATACATTGTTATGATTATGACTCAAGAAAGAAGTCGTAAGCACTCATGAATATTCGTCATGAGTGAGTCATAGTCATAGTATTATCTAACCAAGAATCCATTCCTGTGGCTATGATTCTAGCACCTGACTCATAGTCTATCCTTATGAGTCATTGTACAGACTCGTAGCCTATCCAGTAAAAGGATCAAAGAATCAATTCTCAGACTATGACTTCACCCAATGACTCTTAGTCAGTCATAATGTGTCGTTAGGTAGAAAGTCTTAGTCTTAACATAATGTATCTAGAATCCTAAGATCCCAGGTTATGACTCAAACCACGACTCATAACCAGTCGTAACAAGTCAAGAGGTGAGTGGTAATGAATAGGGACATATTTTGTTTTATGTTTTTCCAGATACCTTTATGTCTTTTCCCACTCCCGTAAAAGCCTAAAACACATTATTTTGGATTCACAAGGGGTGGTATAAAAAAACCCCAAAGCGCCAAATCATAACTTAATTATCAATTTCACCCAAAAATAATTAAAGAGGTGATTCCTTTATCCTTCAAGAGCTAACTAGGGTTCTAAAAAAAAGTCTAATTCTCAAGAAGATTTCTTTAATTCTTCTACTTCGCGTATGAGGCATATTCATCAATAGGCTCCTTTCACACATTGAGTCCCAAAGATCTCCAAACTTCTTTAAGTTTAATTTTTTTTTTGTCTAGGCTTCCATGAGAAATGTGAATTTCAATATCTATTTAGTTAAACTCTCATGTTTATCAATAAAAATATATTCCCTCATGATAATTATGTTTGCATATGTTTGATAATGAAAATGTCTACGTTAGGATTAGTTATTAATTTCGGTGATACTCATGATTTTTCCAAACCATGGGTTGTTTAATATCTATAAAGATTAGTCAATATTAGATAGTGTCGATGGGTTATGAACACCCAATACCTAGACATTTATAAATTTAATAGATGCCAAGTTTCAAGTCCTTTAAAGCATACTTGTATCATTAATTCAAAATACTATCATATTGATGATATGTTAGTATCTGTTATATTAAGCCTTTTATCAGTTGGAGTGTCAGTTCAGTTAGGAGTAGGACTTAGCACTGAGATAACCGAGGGATAAAGGCTCACTCTCTAATAGAGTATTGAGACCTTTACTAGAATTCACTAAATTCTAGAGCTACATAGCCAACATAGGTTGTGAGAGGTCATCCACCAGTTGAAGACTGATACTCTCTTAGGGGTTACCAGCCAGTAGAGGATGACACCCTATTCCTTTCGGACATCTTGTTAGTGGAACAACATAGCCAGTGTTGGTACCCAGAGCAAAGTATTAACACCCTTCTTAATAGGGTTTCACATTGGGCCACAATTATCTCATATTGCGGTATATTGGTTTCATGATATCTTTGAAAGTTTTCGTTCAGTAATTAGATTAGATCAGTTCAGGTTTGCTTGACCATGTTTCTATATATCAGTTATTTCATTATTTTAATCATTTCAGTACATATTTATACTTAGTATTGCATTTGATATTTATGTTCATGCATTCATGCTTAGTGTATATGCAAATCATACATTCTTTATCTCACACACCAGTACATTTAAAGTACTGACTACATACTCTTCCTTGTGCTATGTTGTCTTATAGAATATGTTGGGACGCTCAGTTCCCCAATCTTACTTAGACCATTCGTATGCCACTCAACTGCAACATTAGTGAGTCCTCATAAGTCGAGGGCTAATTATATTATTTATCATATTTTTCAGTATTTTATTTTATGTTTAAATTAGTATTATGAGTTATTTAGGGACTTGTCCCAACAACTCATCATCTTTAGAGGATTTCAAACAGATAGACAATTACTTATCTTTTCAGTGATGTGTTTCTGACTCCTTTTTATTGATATGACTATTTAAATATTTATTAGATGACTTTCTCACAATGTTTTATTATCTGACTTCATTATTTATAGATTGTGCTATATAATGGGTTAGCATGGGGTCATTTGTGGCCTTAAGCACCGTGTTACAACTAGGGAGTAGTCTTGGGTTGTGAAACTTATCAAAATAGAAAACTGGTGATTTAGTGGATTGTTGAGCTTTTTTCGACGTCAAGGTAGGCTAGTTTTATATCTTTTAGACCGAGATATTTCATAGTATTCTAATAATTTCGTTTTTGAGTTAGGATGGGTTTTAGGTATTGGATTTATGAAATACAAGTCTTGGGTTAGTTGGACTGTTTAGGCTAATTTAAAACTGTAGAGCTGAAACACTTGATTCGTTCTTTATACTTTAGGTGAATTAGACTTCATGTATCTTGTTTAGCATGAGAATTCCATAAAACACTTAATTTTACTAAAAATTCTTTAGAAACCCTTGCTTATGGTAGGATTGCCTTTAGTTTCTTATATTGAAGGAGGTAGCCTTATTTACTATTTTCGCTTAACTATTGTGTTTGGGAAGAACCTTTATGTTAGGCATAATTATGGCTTGTTAGATATCTAAGAGTGAATTTAGATACCTTAGCCTAGTTCGAGGTAGAATTTGCCTTAGAATATATTGTGGGGATTTAGATATGTTCTCTTTGATCGACCTTAAGTCAAGATTGCTGATTAATTCTCTTGAAACCCTTATATACTTATTAAATTCCTAGATAGTTCCCCTTTTAAGGAAATATTGAGGAGTCTTAGAACTGTATGGTTATGGTAATCATGAAATTAGAAGTAATGTTCATGGACTAATAGATTAAATTGTCACTTATGCTATGATGAGATATGAATCATTTTGCGACAAGCTATTGATTATGCCATGTATATGCTATCTATAAGGCTAATGATAATCCTTTGACCATGCTATAGTGAAGTTATTGCCTATGCTATTACTTATCCTTATGATTGTGATAATCAATTATGCTTGTAGTCATGCTAGGAATATTCGTATAGATGATGAGAGAAATTGTGTTATTAATTATGCTAGAAGTCATGCTTATTGATTATACCCGGTTTAATTTTGGAAGATGACAATGATGATTATATTCCTAGTACAATTCTAGAAGATGATGTCGATATTGATGATATTTTCGGTTCAATTTTGAAAGATTATAATGATGTTGATTATACTCGCAAGGCAGGAGGATGATAATGAAGATACATTTATAATTGACAAGGTTGAAGAATTATTATTATGATACATTAATACCCAACAAGGTTGAAGGATAATTATGCTGATGTACCCAAATGTAAACCTACTGGTTCAAGTTCGACTTTCTAATATGATATGATTATTATATATATATATATATATGCATCTATAAGTTGGGTATGATATTGATATTAGGGATGATGGATATAGACCAAATGTGGTAAAAATTATTATTAGTCAACTTAGAAGGATTAGTGATAGTTATTTATTAGTGATAAATGATTATAAGTTGGTATAGTTGAATATTAGTGACAAATAAGGATTAGTGGTGGATATTGTTTAAGTGACTAATCAGGACTAGTTGATAAACAATGATTTGTTGGTAAAGGATGATAAGTTAATAAACGATGTTTGTTGGTAAATGATGGCTATCTCATAAGTGGTGATTAGCGGATATGAGGTAATAGTGGTTAAATAAACACTAGTGGTTATATGATGATTAGTAATCAAATTAATTATCTAATAATAGGTGGATAACTCATAATGGTGAATAATAAGTATTGATGATGAGGTTGTTAAATGATGGTAATATTGTGGAATGTGGGTACTTTGTCAAATGTTGGTAAATGATCGATTGACAATAAATTGTTGAATGGTGTTTAAATAATGAGTTGGTTAGTTGTAATAATGAATGATTGATTTTTCTATCTCAGAGTGTACTTTTCAGGAATATGGGAGTCTTTTGTGAGTTATTTACTTTTCACACCAATTAGCATATGGGAGAGAATTTCTTAGTGTATGATTGCTTGTGTGATACCGTGTAATGAGTTATTACTCTGGTTCATTTCCTTGTTTTGTTCGGTGATGTTGGCATGTGTCGTACCTTGATTTATATTATTGGTTGTTTAAATTACTTATTATGTACAACAGTATTGGAGATGATTCATGTTCGTTTCTGAACTCTGACTTGGTTATGTTATCTTGAATTTTATCATACTTATATCATGATATTTCTCAATCGGCTGATGACACCTACTAAGTACCTTTTGCTTTTGGTACTCATATTAAATTTATGTACCTTTCCAGTGCAGATCCGAGTACTAGTTATCACTATTGATCATTGATCACGTTGTGTTAATATCCAAAGATAGGGTGAGCTCTTGGATTCAACTCATCTATTTCCTTCTATCTTCTGATATTCAATCTTTAGCTATAGAGATAGTTGTGGTTGACTATTCTAAGACTTGATTTGTATAATTATTAGATAATCTTGTACTGGCTCTCCAGGTCTTGTATTGACAATTTTTATCTATGTCAAAGGTTTTAACTATTTCTCAATTGTTTTTTTGATTTTTCTCCTATGATTGGGAATTTTCCACCAAGTTAACCGATTGTGGTTAGTTCCTTATTACAGTTTGACTTACCAACTGGCAGGGTAGAGTAGGTGCGATCATGACTTGTAAATTCGGTCATGACAAGGGCTTATTCAATAACATATTCAATTAAATCATCATTTTCTAAATCATTAATTTATTCATAGCATAACTAACAAGAGCCTACTTCTAATCCCCCAAAATAGTTTACCAATAAATGTCTACCCCAGACAAGTCTAAGGTATCTAAATCCATTATTTGATGATGAATAAGCAATATCTAGCTCTAGTTTAATAATATCTCCCAATTGTGAGCGACTTTGTCAATTCCACCTAAGGAATGACAACTATGGTCAATTCCTCCCTAAACTCAAGTGGCCAACGTAATATCCTAATTTGATGAGTAACTAAAGTATTTCCTACTTAAGCATAAGCCTAAAAGGTCAACTTCACGTAAGGTCTGTTTAACTAGGCTAATCATGTCCAAAATGATATCAAAAAATAGCCTAAATGATCCAACTAATCCCAAGTATTACAATTTATCACACCAAAACCTAAAACCTATTCCAAATATAGCCCAATATCATAAGTAAATTAAGAATTAGCTCAATCTAAAAAGGGGTAAAATCTAGTCTACTTGGACATTGAAGAAAGATCAAAAGATCAACTAAATCACTATTTTTCCCATTTGAGAAGTTGCTGCAAGATGCCAGGCTATCAAATTCACATTTTACACATCAATGCTACAATAACGATACCTATATTGAACCATTGTGTTACGGGTCCAGACATCATAGAAAAATCCTTGTGGGTCCAACTTACAAAATCGTATTTCCAAAACCAACCAAATGTTCCTTCATGCTCAAGGTTTTTGGATTTTTGCACAAGAAATGGAAAATTCTACCATGAAAATGGTAAAATATTACCACAAATCATAGGATAATTGCATAAACAAGTGTTAGACAAGATTTTTAATCACCCACAAGCTCTAATTTTAAGTTAATCTCACTATTTAGGGTTTTAGCTCTCGTGGAATGGATGAATAATGCAAAAAATCAGGCAAAAAGTATCTGTTTATACACATCCTAGATGCTTATGTGTTGTTGTCGCGACCCTACACTTTGATATAGACAAAAGTGGTGGCTTCTTGGTGAGTCGTGATCACAACATTCCACTGCAATCATGACACAAGGTGTCTTCCAAGGCCATCACAATCACAACCCCTGGATCGCGATTGTGAGTGCACCAAATACAGCTTTTCCAAGTCTCTGCTAAGCCCTCGAGATTAATTTGGAAGCCCAAATATGCATACAAACTATGTAAACATACGAAATTCAATGTTCCAATCTCAATGGCACTAATGAAATTTCCACCCTAAGTCATTTCAATAAAATATGATTCCCACACCCAATTACTTTTTCTTAACTTTCCGACCAATAGGTCAAAATAAGTTTGATTGCCTCAGAACCTGAACGAAAGGTCCACCTAGCCTGAAATTGACATTCTAGTGCTGCTAGAATAGTAAGAATTCTCATTTGAGGTCGTTTGACTAAAGTTTTTGTCTGGTGATCATTTGGAACCAACAAAGACATTAAAATAGTTAAATGACTCTATAAATCAAACAAACTACCTAATAATCAAACTGTCAGTTCTAGTAGGTAATAAATGACTTGGGGCATCTATAGAAAAGATCTCACGATGAAAATAAGTCAAACTATGGAAAATGACCAGAAGGGTCATTATAATATCCACTACTAAAGGAACTTTTGTCCGTGAAGGTTAAGGATTAAGATGTACCTAAAGTCTCAAATAGGTGAGGACACTGCATCTGTATCTCTCTCTCGATTTCCAAGTATATTTCTTTGCCAGGCGGTGTCTCCACAGAACCTTAACTACATAAATCTCTCTAGTGGTCAACCGCCTGACATACTAGCTAAAATGATCTCAAGATCTGTCATGAAGGTGAAACTCTTATTTAAATAGACTAAGTACCATTTAAGCTCATTAGATAGATCAGGAATGTATAGCTGAAACATGAAAACATGTAAAATTGAATGGACAACAACAAAATCTTGAGGTAAAGATAACTCATAAGCAGTCTCACCAATTGTACGAAGGATCTTGAAAGGTCTAATATAATTCGGATTGAACTTTTCCTTCATCCTGAATCTCATCACACCCTTATTGGGAGATACAGGGTGGAATACCTGATCAGTAACTTTAAATCTCAAAGCACGATGCCTATGGCCTGCATTGGCCTTCTACCTACTCTGAGTTGTTCTTATCTTATCCTGAATAACCTTGGCCTTGTTGAATGACTCCCAAAGCAAATCAGTACTACAGGGTTGAATCTCAAAAATCTTAAACTATCCAATTAAAGAACGATAACTCCTACTATAGAAAGACTCAAAAGGCACCATCTCTATACTCAAATGATAATTATTATTATAAGAAAATTTTGCTGAGGCTAAGTGTTCCTCCCATTTACCTCAAAAATCCATAACATAGGCTCATAGTATATCCTCAAGCATCTGAATAGTGTGCTCGGATTAGTTATTTTTCTATGGATGAAAGGTTGTACTAAGGTCAACCTGATTACCCAACTCCTCATGAAAAGATTTCCAAAAGATAGAAGTGAACATGGAACCTGATTTAAAGTAATAGAACTGAGTATCAATGCAAATGGACTGTCTGACAAACATAGATACTGGATAACCTTTATGAATTGAAGGATATCTAAATATTAATTAAATATTCCAACTTGGTCAACCGGTGTACAATGACACAAATACAGTTAGAGCCACCAGAAGTACGAGGCAAACAACTAACAATGTCCATGGTAATTCACTCCTATTTCTACTCAAGAATGGGTAATCTCATAATTAAACTACTTGGTCCCTGATGCTCAACTTTCACATGCTGACAACAAATTCCATGAGCTACATAGTTCACACATATCTCTTCATGCCACTCAACCAATTATGTTTTCTCAAATGTTGATACATCTTAGATATACTCGGATGAATACGATATCTACAGTTGTGAGCCTCATACAGAATTAACTAAATCTAGTCATCGATCTATGAAACATAAATGTGGCCATCAAACCTCAAAACACCCTCAAAATCTATGGTGATACTCTTTGACTCACCACTTAACACTATCTCACGAAGGAACCAAAGCTTACTATCATCAAACTGGAAATCCCAAATTTGCTCACAAAATGATGACATCACCTAAACCCTAGAATGAATCCTCTTAGGGTTTGAAATATTGAGACAAACCATCAAGTTGGCTAAGAACCAAATGTTCCATGACAACTGCCTCTGAGAAATTAAATACAATCCAAACTACCCATACTCACCGCTTTCTGACTTAAGATATTTACTACCATATTTGTCTTTTTTGAATTATACAAAATAGAGATATCATAATTTTTAAGAAAATCCATACATATATGTTGTATAGAATTAAATTCCCCCTAAGTTATAAGATGCTGAAGACAACGATGATCGATAAAAATCTCACAATACATACCATAAAGATAATGTCTCCAAATCTTAAGCACAAAAACTGCCGCCGCCAGCTCTAAATAATGTGTAGGGTATTTGCGTTCTCGCACGTTAAGATTCTTAAAAATCATAAGAAATAACACGACCCTATTATATCAACACACAACCCAAGACAACGCAAAATGTATCACAATATATGGTGAATCCTTCACCCTCTATGGGAAGAGCTAAAATAGGAGTAGAAGAAAATCCTTGAGCTTTCCAATGCTTGACTCACACTCATCGGACCATAAGTAAGGAACCTTCTTCTAATCTAATCTAGTCGTACAAGCTGAAATAGTAGCAAAAACCTCAATGAATCATCTATAATATCCAGCAACTCATCATCTTCATAGGCTTCCAAATAGACAGACAATTAGTTTTGACTCTTTTACTATTGATGTGACTGTTAAACATTTATTAGATGACTTCCTCATAGTGTTTTGTTATCTTAATTATGTATTTATATCTTGTGCCAGATAATGGGTTAGCTTGGGGTCATTTGTGGCCTTAAGCACCGTGTTATGACTAAAGAGTAGTATTGAGTTGTGAATCTAATCAAAAAAGAAAACTGGTGGTTTAGGGGATTGTTGAGCTTTCTTCGACATCGAGATATGGTGGTTTTATCCCTTGTTAGACTGAGCTCTTTCATAGTATTCTTATAATATTGTTTTAGATTTTTGATGGGTTTTAGGTGTTGGACTGATGAAATACAAGGCTTGGGTTAGTTGGACCATTTAGGCTAATGTGATTATTATATTCTCAGTTTAATTCTAGAAGATGATGTTAATATTGATTATACCTAGTTTAATTTTTGAAGATGACTATGAGTATTATATTCTTGGTTCAATTTTGGATGATGATGTTGAAATTGATTATTATTTCGGTTCAATTTTGAAAGATTATGATGACATTGATTATACTCACAAGGAAGGAGGATAATTATGAAGATACATTGATAATCGCCAAGGTTGAAAAATGATTATGATGATACATTGATACCCGACAAGACTAAAGGATAAATATGCTAATATACCTATGTGTAAATTTACCAATTCAAGTCTGACTATTTATTATGATATGATTATTATTACTATATATATATATATGTATGTATGCATATACAAATTGGGTATGATGTCGATATTAGGAATGATGGAAATAGCCCGAATGTGTTAAATATTATAATTAGTGGACTTGAAAGGATTAGTGATATTTGTTTATTAGTGATAAATGATCATAAGTTGGTATAATTGATTATTAGTGATAAATATAGATTAGTGGTGGATATAGGTTAAGTGAATAATCAAGACTAGTTGATAAACAATGACTTGTTGGTAAGGATGATAAGTTAATAAATGATGTTTGTTGGTAAATGATGGTTATCTTATAAGTGGTGATTAGCGAATATGAGGTAATAGTGGTTAAATGATTACTAGTGGTTATATGATGATTAATAATCAAATAAACTAGATAATAATAGGTGGATAACTTATAAATGGTTAATAGTAAATATTGATGATGAGGTTATTAAGTGATGGTAGTATTGTGGAATGTGAGTACTTTGTCAAATGTTGGTAAAAGACCAATTGACAATAAATTATGTAATTATCGCTAAATAACGAGTCGGTTAGTTGTAATAATGAATGGTTAATTTTTCTATCTTTGAGTGTACATTTTAGGTATATGGGAGTCTGTGATGAGTTATTTACTTTTCGCACCAATTGGCAAATGGGAGAGAATTTTTTAGCTTGTGATTGCTTGTATGATTCCTTATGATGTGTTATTATTCTGATTCATTTCCTTATATTATGTGGTGATGTTGGCATGTGTTGATGCCTTGAGTTATATTATTGGACCGTTAAATTACATATTATGTACAACAATATTGGAGGTATTTATGTTCGTTTTTGAACCCTGACTTGGTTATGTTATCTTGAAATTTATCATACTTATATCATGATTTTTCTCAATCGACTAATGACACCTACCAAGTATGCATTGCTTTTGGTACTTATAAAACACTTGTGTACCTTTCCAGTATAGATCTGAGTACTAGTTATCACCATTGGTCATTGATCACGTTGTGTTAATATTCGAAGATAGGGTTAGCTCTTGGATTCAGAGTCATCTATTTCCTTCTATGTTCTGATATTCAATCTTTAGTAATAGAGAAAGTTGTAGTTAAGTATTCTAATACTTGATTTGAATTATTATTAGATACTCTTGTACTTGCTCTATCAGGTCTTGTATTGACAATTTTTATCTATGTCGAAGGTTTTAACCATTTCTCAATTGTTTTATTGATTTTTCTCCTATGATTGGGGATTTTCTACCAAGTTAACCCATTGCGATTAGCTCCTAGTTACAGTTTGGCTTACCAACTAGCGGGGTAGAGTAGGTTCCATCATGACTTGTAAATTGGGTCATCACAAGGGTTTATTCAATAGCATAATCAATTTAATCATCATCTTCTGAATCATTAATTTTTTTCGTAGCGTAACTTACAAGAGTTACTCCCAAAGTCAACCCATCATAACCATAAAGTACCAAAGTATCTCAAATCACCATAAAGTAAACATTTCCTAGATATATAAAACTGTATGAAGGATCTTCAGTCAATAACACAAGTCTTGGCCTAAGGTTGGTCAAGAGCCCACTTCTAATCCCCCAAAATAGTTTACCAAGCAGTGTCTACCCCAGTCTAGTCTAAGGTATATAAATCTACTATTTGATGCTGAATAAGAATTATCTAGCCCTAGGATAATAATCTCTCCCAATAGTAATTAACTTAGTCAATTCCACTTAAGGAATGGCAACAATGGTCAATTCCTCCCTAAACTCAAGTGACCAAGGCAATATCCTCATTTGAAGAGTAACTAAAGCATTTACTACTCAAGCATAAGCCTAAAAGGTCAACTTCACGTAAGGTATGATTAACTAGTCTAATCATGCCCAAACCGGTATCCAAAAATAGCCTAAAGGATCCAACTAATCCCAAGTATTGCAATTTATCACACCAACATCTAAAACCCATCCCAAACCTATCCCAATATCATAAACATACTATGAATTAGCTCAATCTATCATTGGGTAAAATCTAGCCTACATTACTTAGTAAAGATCGAAATATCAATTTAATCTCTATTTTTCCCTTTTGGGAAGCTTCTAAAATATGCCAAGCTATCAAATACATATTCTACTCATCAATATGAGAATAACGATACCTATATTGAACCATTGTGTTACGGGTCCATAAAATATAGCAAAATCTTAGTGTGTCCCACTTACAGAAATCACATTTCCAAAACCAACCAAATGTTCCTTCATGCTCAAGGTTTTGGGATTTTTGCACAAGAAATGGAAAATTCTACCATGAATATGGTCAAATATCACCAAAAATTGTAATATAATTGCGTAAATAAGTGTTAGACAAGATTCCAAATCACCCACAAGATCCAATTTTAAGCTATCTCACTATTTAGCGTTTTAGAGCAAATCAGGCAAAAAGTGTCTGTTTATACCAATTCTAGCTGCTCGAGTGTCGCTATCATGACCCTACACTTTGTGATCGCCAAAAGTGGTAGCTGCTAGGCGAGTTGTGATCACGACCTACCACTGCAATCATGAAACTAGGTTCCTGCTAAGGGTATCACAATCGCAACCCCTGGCTCGCGATCGTGATTGCACCAAATACAGCTTATCCAAGTCTTCGCCAAGCCGTCGAAATTAATTTGGAAGCCTGTATATGCATACAAACTATGTAACCATAGAAAATTCACTGTTCCAAACTCAATGGCGCTGTTGAAAATTCCACCCCAATTCATTTCAATAAAATATGAGTCCCACACCCAATTCCTTTTTCTTAACTTTTTGACCAATAGGTCGAAATAAGTTTGATTTCCTTGGGAATTGAACCGAAGGTTCACCTTGCCTAAAATTGACATTCCAGTGCTATTATAATAGTAAGAATTTGCATTCAAAGTCATTTGATTGAGGTTTTTGCTCGGTGACCATTTGGAACCAGTGAAGACTTTAAAATAGTTAAATGACTCTAAAAATCAAACAAACTACCCGATAATCAAACTGTCAGTTCTAGAAGATAGTAAATGACTTGGGGCATCTATATAAAATCTCTAACAATGAAAATAAGCGGAAATATGGAAAATGACCAGAAATGTCCTTAAAATATCCACTACTAAAGGAAATTTTGCCCGTGAAAGTTAAGGATTAAGATATACCTAAAGTCTCAAATGGGTAAGGACACTGAATCCGATCTCACTTTCGATCTCCAAGCAACTTCCTCTACTAGGCAGTTTCTCCACTAAAACTTAACTAGATGAATCTCTCTAGTTCTCAACTACTTGACATACTGGCCGAAAGGAGCTCAGGATCCTCCATGAAGGTCAAACCCTTATTTAACTAGATTGGGTGCCATTTAAGCACATGAGATAGATCAGGAATATATAGCCGAAACATGGAAACATGGAAAATTGACTGGACAACAACAAAACCTGGAGGTAAATATAACTCATAAGCCATCTCACCAATTGTAAGAAGGATCTTGAAAGGTTAATATATTTACGATTTAAATTTCCCTTCCTCCCAAATCTCATCACACCCTTATTAGGAGATATAGAGTGGAATACCCAATCACTAATTTCAAATCTCAAAGCACGATACATAAGGCCTACATAGGCCTTCTACCTATACTGAGCTGCTCTCAGTTTATCCTGAATAATCTTGAGTCTATCAAATAACTCCGAAGGCAAATCAGTATTACGGGGTTGAATCTCAGAAATCTCAAACTATCCAATTAGATAACGAGACCTCCTACTATAGAAAGACTCAAAAGGTGCCATGTCTATACCCAAATGATAATTATTATTATAATAAAATTTGGCCGAGGCCAAGTATTCCTTCTATTTACCTCAAAAATCCATAATGCAGCTTAGAGCATATCCTCAAGCACATGAATAGTCTACTCGGACTGGTCATTTGGCTGCAGATGAAAGGTTGTACAAACTTTCACCCGAGTACCCAACTCCTCATGAAAAGATCTCCACAAGCTAGAAGTGAACATGTAACCCTGATCTAAAATAATATAGATGAGTATACAATGCAAATAGACTATCTCACGAATATAGATACGGGCTAACCTCTAGGATTTGAAGGACATTTGAATAGGAATGAAATGTGCCAACATAGTCAACCGGTGTACAATGAAATATACACCATCAGAGCCATTGGAAGTGCAAGGAAAATAACTAATAAAGTGCATGGTAATTCACTCATATTTCTACTCAAGAATGGGTAATCTCAGGATCAAACTACTTGGTCACTAATGCTCAACCTTTATCTGCTGACAACAAAGGCAATGAGCTACATAGTTCAAAAATCCCTCTTCATGCCACTCCACCAATTATGTTTTCTCAAATGTCGAGACATCTTAGTTATACTTGAATGAATAAAATATCTACAGCTGTCAGCCTTGTACAGAATTAACTAAATCTAGTCATCAATCTACAGAAAACAAATATGGCCATCAAACCTCAAAAAACCCTCAAAATCTAAGGTGATATTCTTTGACTCACATATCAACACAATCTCATGAAAGAACCAAAGCTTACTATCATCAAACTGACAATCCCAAATTTTCTCAAAAATTGAAGACCTCACCTAAACCCTAGCATGAATCCTCCTAGGGTTTGAAATATTGAGGTAAACCATCAAGTTAGCTTAGAACTTAATGTTCCATGGCAACAACCTATGAGAAACTGAAAGACAATCAAAACTACCCTACTCACTGCTTTTCGACTTAAGGCATTTGCTACTCCATCTATCTGTGTTGTCTAGAATTAAATTCCCTCTAGGTTATAAGATGTTGAAAACATTGATGATCGGTGATAATCTCAAAATACACACCATAAAGATAATGTATCCAAATCTTAAGCGCAAAAACTACCGCCGCCAACTCTATATCATGAGTAGGGTATTTGTATTCTTTTATATTAAGATTCTTCAAAAGCATATGCAATAACACGACCATCTTGTATCAACACACAACCCAAGATAACACTATAAGTATCATAATACATGGTTAATCCCTCACCTTTTGTGGGAAGAGCTAAAATAGGAGTAGAAGTAAGAAAATCCTTGAGCTTTATAATGCTTGTCTCACACTCCTCGAACCATAAGAAAGGAACCTCCTTCTGATCTAATCTAGTCATACATGATGAAATAATAGCAAAAACCTCATTGAATCATCTATAATATCCAACAACTCATTATCTTTAGAGGCTTCCAAATAGACAGACAATTATTTATTTTTTCAGTGATGTGTTTCTAACTCCTTTGTTATTGACGTGACTATTTAAACATTTATTAGATGACTTTCTCATAGTGTTTTGTTAGCTCACTTCAGTATTTATAGCTTGTGCGAAATAATGGGTTAGATTAGGGTCATTTGTGGCCATAAGCATCGTTTTATGACTATGGAGTAGTCTTGGGTTGTGAAACTTATCGAAAGAGAAAACCGGTATTTTAGTGGATTGTTGAGCTTTCTTCAACGTTGCGGTAGGCTAGTTTTATCCCTTGTTAAACTGAGCTCTTTCATAGTATTATTATAATGTTGTTTTATATTTTTGTTTGATTTTAGGTGTTGGATTGATGAAATAAAAGGCTTGGGTTAGTTGGACAGTTAAGGCTAATTTAAAACATAGAGCTGAAATACTTGACTCGTTTCTTATGGTTTAGGTGAATTAGGCTTCGTGTCTCTTTTTTAGCATGATTACTCTATATAACACTTCATTTAGATAAAAATGCTTTGGACAGCCATGCTTACGTTAAGATTGTCTTTAGTTTCTTATATTGAAGGAGGTTTCCTTAGTTACTATTTTATCTTAACTATTTTGTTTGGGAACAACCTTTACCTTAGGAATAATCGAGGCTTTCTATATATCTAAGAGTGGATTTAGATACCTTAGCCTAGTACGAGGTAGAATTTGACTTAGAGTATATTATGGGGATTTAGAAGTGTGCTCTTTGATCCACCTTAAGTCAAGATTGATGATTAGTTCTCTTGAAATCCTTATACACTTATTAAGTTCCTAGATAATGCCCTTTTTAGGAAATATTGAGGAATGTTGGAATTTGATGTTTATGGTAATGATTAAATTAAAAGTAATGTTCATAGACTAATAGATTAGATTGTCACTTATTTTAGGATGAGATATGAATTATTTTGTGACAAGTTATTGCTTATGCCATGTATAAGATAACTATTATGCTAATTATAAGACTTTGACCATGCTATTGAGAAGTTATTGCCTATGCTCTTACTTATGCTTATGATCGTGATAATCAATTATGCTTGCAGTCATGCTAGAATTATTCTTATTGATGGTGTTAGAAATTGTGTTATTAATTATGCTAGAAGTCATGCTTATTGTTTATATGGGAAGTTGTGCTATAATTATGTTAGAATTCGTGATGCTTGACTATATTCGCACTTATGATATTGATTATATTCTTGGTTCGATTTTGAAAGATGACTATGATGGTGATTATACCTAGTTCAATTCAGAAAGATGACTATGATTATTATAATCCCTGTTCAATTCAAGATGATGATGTTAATATTGATTATACTTGATTTAATTTTGGAAGATGACTATGATGATTATATTCCTGGTTCAATTCTATAAGATGATGTCGATATTGATTATATTTCTTGTTCAATTTTAAAAGATTATGATGAAGTTGATTATACTCGCAAGGCAGGAGGATGGTTACGAATATACAATGATAATCGACAAGGTCAAAGAATAATTATGATGATACATTGATACCCGACAAGGTTGAAGGATAATTATGCTGGTGTAGCTATGTGTAAATCTACAGGTTCAAGTTCGACTATTTATTATGATATCATTATCATTATTACATATATATGTATATATATATATTCATATATATGTATATGCATATATAAGCTGGGTATGATGTCGATATTTGTGATGATGGATATAGCCCGAATGTGGTAAAAATTATAATTAGTGGACTTTGGAGGATTAGTGATAATCTTTTATTAGTGATAATTGTTTATTAGTGATAAATGATTATAAGTTGGTATAGTTGATTATTAGTGATAAATAAGGATTAGTGGTGGATATTGTTTAAGTGACTAATCACGACTAGTTGATAAACAATGATTTATTGGTAAAGGATGATTAGTTAATAGATGATGTTTGTTGGTAAATGATGGCTTTCTAATAAGTAGTGAGTAGCGGATATGAGGTTATAGTGGTTAAATAATTACTGGTGGTTATATGATGATTAGTAATCAAATAAATTAGCTAATAATAGGTGGATAACTCATAAATGGTGAATAGTATGTATTGATGATTAGGTTGTTAAATGATGGTAGTATTGTGGAATGTAGGTACTTTGTCAAATGGTGTTAAATGACTGATTTACAATATAGTGTGGAATGATGGTTAAATAACGAGTTGGTTAGTTGTAATAATGAATGGTTTCTTTTTCTATCTTTGAGTGTACTCTTCAGGCGTATGGGAGTCTGTGATGTGTTATTTATTTTTTGTACCAATTGGCATATAGGAGAGAATTTTTTTGTTTGTGATTGCTTGTGTGATGCCTTGTGATGCATTATTAATCTAATTCATTTCCTTATATTGTGTGGTGATGTTGGCATGGGTTGATGCCTTGATTTATATTATTGACCTGTTAAATTACTTATTATGTACAACAGTATTGGTGATGATTTAGGTTCATTTCTGAACCCTGACTTGGTTATGTTATCTTGAATTTTATCATAATTATATCATGATTTTCCTCAATCGGCTGATGACGCCTACTGAGTACCCATAGATTTTGGTACTCATATAATACTAATGTACCTTTCCAATGTAGATTCGAGTACTCGTTATCACCATTGGTCATTGATCACGTTGTGTTGATATCCAAAGATAGGGTGAGCTCTTGGATTTAGAGTCATCTATTTCCTTCTATCTTTTGATATTCAATCTTTAGTTATAGAGATAGTTGTGGTTGCCTATTCTAAGACTTGATTTTTATTATTATTAAATACTCTTTTACTGGCTCTGCCAGGTCTTATATTGACAATTTTTATCTATGTCGAAGGTTTTAAATATTTCTCAATTGTTTTATTGATTTTTCTCCAATGATTGGCCATTTTCCACCAAGTTAAACCATTGCGGTTAGCACCTAGTTATGGTTTGGCTCACCAACTGGCGGGGTAGAGTAGGTGCCATCATGACTTGTAAATTGGGTCATGACAAGGGCTTATTCAATAGCATATTCAATTAAATCATCATTTTCTAAATCATTAATTTATTCATAGCATAACTAAGAAAAGTTACTCCAAAAGTCAACCCATCATAACCATCATGTACCATGGAATCTTAAGTCACCATAAAATATACATTTCCAAGATATATAAAACTGTATGAAGGGTTTTCAATCAATAACATAAGTCTTTCCTAAGGTTGGCCAAGAGCCCATTTCAAATCCCCCGAAATAGTTTACCAAGCAATGTCTACCCCAGACTAGTTTAAGGTATCTAAATCCATTATTTGATGTTGAATATGCAATATCTTGACCTAGGATAATAATCTCTCCCAGTAGGGAGAAACTTAGTCAATTCCACCAAAGTAATGGCAACTATGGTCAATTCCGCCCTCAACTTAAGTGACCAAGCCAAAATCCTCATTTGAAGAGTAACTACAACATTTCCTACTTAAGTGTTAGACAAGATACCAAATCACCCACAAGCTCTAATTTAAAGCTATCTCACTATTTATGGTTTTAGCTCTCTTGGAATGGATAAATAATGAGCAAAATCTTGCAAAAAGTGTCTGTTTATATACATCCTAGATGCTCGAGCATCGCTATCGCGACCCTACACTTCACGATTGCCAAAAGTGGTGGCTGCTAGATGAGTTGTTATCACAACATGCCACTGCAATCATGACACTAGGTGCCTGCCAAGGTTATCACAATCACAATCCTTGGCTCGCAATCATGAGTGCACCAAATACGACTTTTCCAAGTCTCCACCAAGACCTCGAGATTAATCCAGAAGCCCATATATGCATACAAACTATGTAATCATACAAAATTCATTGTTCAAAACTCAATGGAGCTGATGAAATTTCCACCCCATGTCGTTTCAATAAAATGTGAGTCCCACACCCAATTCCTTTTTCTTAACTTTCTAACCAATAGGTCAAAATGAGTTCGATTGCCTCACGACCCAAACCAAAGGTCCACCTAGCCAAGAATTGATATTCTAGTGCTCTAAAATAGTAAGAATTCTCATTTGAGGTCGTTTAATTGATGTTTTTGCCCAGTGACCATTTGGACCCCGCAAAAGACTTTAAAATAGTGAAATGACTCTAAGAATCAAATAAACTACCCAATAATCAAACTGTTAGTTCTAGCAAGTAATTAATAGCTTGGGCATCTATAGAAAAGTACTAATGATGAAAATAAGTGGAAATATGGAAAATGACCTGAAGGGTCATTACAATATCCACTACTAAAGGAACTTTTGTCCGTGAAAATTAAGAATTAACACTTACCTAAAATCTCAAATAGGTTAGGACACTTCATCTGCATCTCGATCTCCAAGTAGCTTCCTCTGTTAGGCGGTGTCTCTGCTGAAACTTAACCATATGAATCTCTCTAGTTCTCAACCGCCTGACATACTAACCTAAATGAGCTCAGGATCTTCCATGATGGTCAAAATCTCATTTAACAAGATTGAGTACCATTTAAGAACATGAGATAGATCCAAAATGTACTGCCAAAACATGGAAACATGGAAAATTGAATGGATAACAAAAAAATATGGAGGTAAAGATAACTCATAAACCATCTCACCAATTGTGCGAAGGATCTTGAAAGGTCTAATATATTTAGGATTGAGCTTTCCCTTCCTCCCGAATCTCATCACACCCTCATTCGGTGATACAGAGTGGAATATCCACTCACAAACTTCAAATCTCAAAGTACAATGCTTATGGCTTGCATGGCCATATACCTACTTTGAGCAGCTCTCAGCTTATCCTGAATAACCTTTACTTTATCAAACGACTCCTAAAGTAAATAAGTACCATGGGGTTGAATCTCGGAAATCTTAAACTATCCAATTAGAGAATGAAACCTCCTATTATAGAAAAACTCAAAAGGCGCCATCTCTATACTTAAATAATAATTATTATAACAAAATTCAGTCGAGGCTAGTGCTCCTCTCATTTTCCTCAATAATCCATAATAGAGGATCAGAGCATATCCTCAGGCACCTGAATAGTCTACTCGAACTGGTCATTTGTCTGCAGATGAAAGGTTGTACTAAGGTCTACCTGAGTACACAACTCCACATGAAAAGATCTCCAAAATCTAGAAGTGAACATGGAAACTTGATCTAAAATAATATATTTGAGTATACAATGTAAATGGACTATCTCACAAACATATATACGGGCTAACCTCTTGGAATTGAAGGACATCTGAATAGGAATGAAATGTGTGAACTTTGTCAACTAGTGTACAATGACACAAATACCGTCAGAGCCACCGAAAGTACGAGGCAAACAACTAACAAAGTCCATGGTAATTCACTCCTATTTCTAATCAAGAATGGGTAATCTAAGAATCAAACAACTTGGTCACTAATTCTCAACCTTCACTTGCTGACAACAAAGACAACGAGTTACATAGTTAACACTTCTCTATTCATACTACTCCAGTAGTTATGTTTTCTCAAATGATGATACATCATACTTATACTTGGATGAATAAAATATCTACGACTGTGAGCCTCATACAAAATTAACTAAACCTAGTCATCGATCCACGGAACACAAATGCGGCCATCAAACCTCAAAACACCCTTCAAATCTATAGTTATACTCTTTTACTCACCATTCGACACCATCTCATGAAGGAACCAAAGCTTACTATCATCAAACAGACAATCCCAAATTTGCTCAAAAAGTGAAGTCCTCACCTAAACCCTAGCATGAATCCTCCTAGTGTTTGAAATATTGAGGGAAACCATCAAGTTGGCTAAGAACTGAGTGTTCCATGCCAAACACCTATGAGAAAATGAAATACAATCGAAACTACCCATACTCATCTCCTTCCAACTTAAGGCATCTGCTACCATATTTGCCTTTCTCCAATGATACAAGATAAAGATATAATAATCTGTAAACAACTCCATCCATCTATGTTATCTATAATTAAATTCCCTCTAGGTCATAAGATGTTGAATACAATGATGATCGGTGAAAATCTCATAATGCATATCATAAAGATAATGTATCCAAATCTTAAGCTCCAAAAACTATCTCTACCAACTTTAAATCATGAGTAGGGTATTTCCGTTCTTGCATCTTATGATTCTTCAAAAGCATATGCAATAACATGACCCTTTTGTATCAACACACAAACCAAGAAAACACTATAAGCATCATAATACACGGTGAATCCCTTTCCCTCGACGGGAAGAGCTAAAATAGGAGTAGATGTAAGAAAATCCTTGAGCTTTCCAATGGTTAACTCACACTCCTCGAACCATAAGAATGGATCCCCCTTCTAATTCAATCTAGTTATACATGCTGAAATAGTAGGAAAAACATCAATGAATCATCTATAATATCCAGCTAAGACAATAAAGCTACAAACTTTAGTCAGAGATGTAGGCCTAGTCCAAATATGAATAGCCTCAAACTTCGTCGTGTATACCATAATCCTATCCTTAGACACCACGTGTCTAAGGAATGTCACTGAATCAAGCTAAAACTCGCACATAGCGAAGTTGGCAAAGAGAAAATGATTTCTCAAAGTTTGGAGCACAATCCTCAAATACTCCACATTCTCCTCTTTACTTCTCAAATACACAAGGATATCATTGATAAATACAATCATAGGGGAATCCAAATAAGGCCTGCACAATCAACTCATCAAATCCACAAACATGGCTAGGTCATTAGTCAACCTATAAGACATCAATAGGAACTCATAGTGACCATAATGGGCCTTAAAAGTTGTCTTCTGGATATCCTCAGCCCAAATCCTGACCTTTTGATAACCAGATCTTAAATAAATTTTAGAACACACTGCTACACCCTAATGATGATCAAATAAATCATTAATGCAAGGCATGTGATAAAGATTCTTCAATGTCACCTTATTAAGCTAACTATAATCAATACACATGCCCAGAGAGCTATCTTTTTTCTTCATAAACAATAAATGGGCTCCCAAAGGAGACATACTTTGTCTAGTAAAACCGTTAACAAGAAGATCCTAAAGTTGAGAATTCAGCTTCTTAATCTGGGTTGTTGCTATATGGTAAGGTACCATAGAAATAAGTTGGGTTCTAGGCTCAAGATCAATAGAAAACTCAATCTCACAGGCAGGGGAAATACCAGGTTGTTCAGTAGAGAACACATTGGGAAACTCATGAACTACATAAATAGAGTCAAGTGACGGACTCTCAATTTTAACATTATGAACATAAGCAAGAAAAGACTCACAACCCCATCGGCTCGCAGCTAATAGCTTCCTACCATATTACATGGGTTATATTAGGCATAGCTAAGGTAATAGTCTTGGAAAAATAATCCATGACCACATAATAGTGGGATACTACTTCATCCCTAAAATCCTATCAAAATCCACCATATCCAGAATAATAAGATCAGATCAGTAGCAACAACTTTAACAGTCAGAACATAGGATCTAAAAACCCGATCCATTACTAAAGAACCACCCACGAGAGTACATACACATAATGGAACAAATAATAAATCCAAAGAAAACTCTAACCATTGAGCATAATAAGTAGACACATAAGAATAAATGAATCCTGAATTAATTAAAGAAAATACCGACTGACAACACACTAGACTCATACTTATAACAACAACATTTAAAGGGACAACCTCAAGTCTAGTAGGTATTACATATAGTTGATCATGCCTTCCATCTGGCTAGACTCCTGACCGACCTTCTATCTTACCTACCTGAGATCTACCTCAAACACCGTGGGGACTACCCCTACAACTATGCAAACTACCTCTAGTAGGTGGAACACTCTATGCTGAAGGAACAATCGCCCTGCGACTAGCACACTCTTGCAAATAATGACCACAAGATCCATAACTAAAATATATCACATAAGCTAAAACAAAATGAAAAGATCCAGATGACCTAGTATAGCCACCACGATAATAATAACCAAAAAACAAACCCATCAAAGACTAACCACCACTATGATCATAGTAATCACTAGTACAAGACTGACCTCCATCAGTAATCTGAAGAACTACTTGAATAGGTTGATCATGCTTACTCTAAGGATGATAGAATGGATATAGGGAATATCCATAATGAGAACTGCCAACTCTAAATTAGGAACTACTATAGCTCCTACTGAAACCATTATGTTATCTATGTCTCTTATCAGTGACCCTATAGCTATCATAGTGTATCTTCTCCATCACCTGAGTATGATTGTAAACCTTAGTAGATGAAAAACCTACTGCAACCAAACTCTGAGTAGACATTCAAAGGGGAATCTAAACCCTCTAACAAAGCAATGAACCCTCTTATTCTTAATATCCAAAATAGAAGTAGCATGTTTGGTTATCTTATTAAAAATAGCCTCATAATTCACAAGTCATGAAGCACTGCTCAAATCTAGAGAATTATTCTCTCAAAATATATCTATGGTTGTGAGGCATGTACTTATCCAAGAACATCTCAAAGTATTGAGACCATGTCAAAAAAGAAGATTCGACTAGTCTAGAATCCATATAACCTCTCTACTAATGTCGAGCAGCCAAGTCTAACTAAAATATGGTGTAATCTATACCATGAGTCTTAACAAGGCCTAAATTATGGATCCTATCCTCATAAGTAATCAAAAACTCATATACAGCCTCACTAAGAGCACCAAAAAACCTAAGAGGAGCTAATTTCAATAATTTGGCAAATGTCTTCTACTCCTCAGTAGATATAGAAGGATGTGAAACTATTGTCTAAGCAACTGTAACCTGAGAAACTATTGGCATAGGAAGGACCTAAACTCTGGGCGCTAAAACACTCCAAAATAGAAGCCTTGCAAATTTTCCTTTGGTTTTGGACTCACTATATTTGGTAGGACTCAAGGCTACAATTTGTACCCTTAGATACGAGTCATAGGGTGGCTTAAGGGTGAATTTGTACCCTAGGCAGTGTGCTTGGCTTGGTTACTATCCATGGTAGGATTCATCAAGTACAAGTCATATCCAAAGATATGAGTGGTGCAAGGCAATTCATGTGGTTCTTTATCAAGTTTTCTTGTGAAGTCTATCTAAGGTATGAGATGTGGGTATGATTCGCTATACGACTAGCACCCTTAGGTACAAGTGGGGAGGTTTGAGTTATATAAAAACCAGTGGGTAGGGTCTTGTCATGGTCTTGGATACAAGTTAGTGTACCACATTTTCCCTAGGACACGGATGGTTAGGGGAGTCTTACTGATAGTTCCCAAGTGTACATGCAAGTGTATGCAGTCTTATGAAGTAGTAAAGTGCTTCAACAAAGCCCAAGTATCGATCTCTCAGGGACTTGAATTCATCGCCTATCGAATTCTAGTTTAATAATTGAGAAAAAGTAAACAAGGAGGTTTAATAATTGTAAACTAAAAAAAAACTAAACTAATATGGAAAATTAAATGACTTAGGACAATCAATGGGTAGAAGCCCAGGGTTAAGGATTGCAAATTATCATACTATGCTGTTGAGCTTTATTTATTAACTTGGTTATGTTGGTTGTTCATTTGTAGGGTTAATTGCATGATTACGATTTCCCAACATCTGACCCTTTACCTAAGTTGAACCTTACAAATACATCATTGTGTGGGGATATAATGATCCAATTAGGTTATTTAAGCTATCTTCCTATGTGTGAATCAAGTAAGGCATCTAAGTACATCCTTGTCCTAGATGGTAATTCAAGTCTCTTATTTTATAAAAAAGCAAGAACCCCTCTTTGCTTATTCCCTAGTTCTATCTCCCTATTCCCTCTCCCAAGATCACAAGGTTGAAAATTGATGTATTCTAAGGGTAGCTAATCCATAAAATAGTTAAAGCAAGAATAAAAAAGCAACCAATAAAGATAAGCAAACAAACAAACTAAATTCAAAATAAAATAATCATGATCTTGGTCTTATCCTTGGAAAGGGAGTTTTACCCTTTAATGGAAAGATTCATCATCCAATCCCTTTGATAGATGATACAAACCATGAAAGAAACTAAATTAAAGAATGATAAAACCTAAATAATGTGTAGAGCAGCCTCCTATTGTCCAAAGACGTCCAAAAGTAAGTAAAAATGTGTAAAAGGTCCTATTTATAGTAGAAGAAATATCCCATGCCTTGTTAAACAAGAAAATAATTTTTGGTCGTCTGCGAACCAAGTGATTAACGCACTGGAGGGAATCGCGTCGCATTTAGATTGCATATTTCATTGTTTTGGGTGCCTTCTTAATCCATTGATGTGTTGTACGTTCCGATACTTCCTCCCATGAACACACACTCTCTCAATACTTTTCAGGTATTCAAATTGGCATCAAGCTATGTTTTGTGCTTCCGTGATCCATTCCAAGCCTTTTTGAGTTATTTCCACTTGATTTGAAGCTTTTAAATCCTTCATATATCATCATAGTCCATTAAAGAGCATCATATATCATTAAAAACAATAATTTAGAGCTCAAAACAACAAAAAATCCTCAACGATGAACTAGAAACACGAGCTAAGCATAGACTAAATTCACATTGAGCTTTAACTTATTGTGTTGACTCTTTTCTTGATCCAATTGACCCTTGAACATTATAAATATGTATTTTCACATATAAATACATAATAACAAACTTATTAAATCATTAAAACGCATTAGAACCCAACACAATTGACTAGAAAAACACCTAGCTCAATCTAGTTATACTAGTTTTCTCGGTTGAACTCTAAATGCTCAAATTGAATCAAAAGTCATGTGACCCCACCATTAAACATTGTAAGCACATACTTGGACACATAAATGCTCATTTATATAATTATAAACCCATTAATCACATGAATCATCCTCAAAACAAGGCTAAATAGGCTAGAATAGTAGTGCTAGAATGCATAAATACACCAAACATCACGTACCCATGGGCATGGTTTGTTTTTAATTCTAAGTTAAGGGGATTCCAAATTTTTTCCTAATTCAAAACCCTTTTGTACTCATAATATATAACCCTTATTGGCCTTCAGTAACACTTATTAAATGATGGAAACACTTCAAATATTCTCTCAAACACTCTCTTGAAGATTAGAGGGTAGGGTTTCTTCATGTGTTCTTCAAAAGTCTCAAAGGTCAAGATTTCTTCCGTAAATCTTCATGTATAAGGTACTTACTCCTTACCTCATTGTTAGTTCTAACTAAAGACATGTATTGTGTTTTAAACATTGATTTATGGATCATGAATAGTGGTTTTAAAAATATATGTTGAGGGTCTTGATGCATATGGTTTGGTATTGGTTTAAACTATGTTTTTACATATTTTTTGTAATGGTTTGCATATGTGGTTATCGGTTGGTTATGGTTTAACAAATAGGTCATAAGTAACCCTAATTATGGTACTTTATGAATTGCTTTTTGTCATGATAAAGGTATGCCCTAAACATGTTTGATAAAATGCCTTAAAAAATGTTTTTACTTTATTGTTGAACTTTCATTTGAACTCTTCATGGTTTGATTTTTTAATGGAAGCTTAAATGGATTTGTATGGTTTTGAATAGTTTAAATGGTTTAAATTATATAAATGATTTAAATGTTTGACATGGTATTAAATATTTTAGAAATGGTTTTAAATTGTGTAAATGGTGTACAAAGTTCAAAAGGATTCAATGGTACAGCGTTGGTAGCTATGAAAATGATTATACTTTTGGGGTACATAGAATCCTCCAAGTAATTTAATATGGTAAATGGAAGGGCACTTGGAAGTCCTCTTAAACCTATATATGGTTTGCTATGGATAGTACTTTTAAGTATGGTTGATATGATGATACCACTAATAAATGGACTTGGTTAATAAATATTAAATTTATTTGTTGGTTTATTGGTAATGGTTTTAATTGGTCAATAATAGAAGGATGTATAAAAAATACATGGAAGATGGAGGTCTCGGGGTGACCAAAACTAGAAACTCATATTTACCAATGTGAGTTGGTCTTAGTGACTACGTGTATTATGTTTTATATATATTGATATATCATGGTATTTGTTTATGGTTTCCATATTAGTTTGGTAGGTTATTAGGTGGTTGGACTTTGTTGGGTTGGGATTGGACATAGACTTATCCCAAAGTCACCATATGGTTGGATATACTATCTTGTTATATATTTGAACTTCAGTTGACTTATGGTATGTGTTTGGTGGTTGGGTTGGGTAACGAGGGTGGTTCTCGATCGTGGTTACGCTTAAGATTGCCCATTATGATAAGGACCTGGTTTGAGTCATGTCAATTTGGTATCAGATCTTTAGGTTTCAGTGTCATGGGGTGTCCACAAAGCCAGGTAGAGTGGATTCTTGCTTATGTGTATGTCATACACCATACTTATAATCAAGATGCTATAAGGCATATAATAATGTCTTACTTTCTTGGTTATTTTACTTTCGGGCAATAGAGTCTAAGGTCTTGAATATTTCTCTGAATCTTCTTTGGTTCACTCTTCGTATCATGCCTTCTGAACAATCTAAAGTTGTGGAAACTTACCTGTTATACTAAAAAACAATAAGGATGGATCTTGTCAAACTCATGGGGCTCAGACCCGGCCAGGGGTCACAGCTCTTGGTTTTTCCCATGCAGACTAGTCTACATCATCTTATCTTTTTTATAAATTTTATGGTTGGTCGCACCATGGTTGTTGCGAGGGAAGAATGAATCAGTATTTTGGTTGTGGTCAGTTGGGTCTCGTGTGATGGGGATGTCCCATAAGGGTTGCCTCTTGGGAAAATAGAGTATTGGCTACTACCTCTGGCTGTGGAAGAGGTCGAAATTATCTCAATGTTCTTACTATATTTCGAGAGTCTGAGGCATCTAACGATGCCGACATTGGTGTGTTGAAAACTCCTTTCCTTTTGGTGTGTGTGGTTCACTTGGTTTGGGGTTCCCTCTCTTTTGTGGCCTCATTTGTGGTTGTGTATTTTGGTTTTGGTCCCAAGGTTATTCCAGACTCTTTTTTTTCTTTTATTTCTACCAAGTAGGTAACTCTACAATTTCCAAAATAGTCTATGGGGGTAGGAGGCATCTATTGGTAATAAAGGAGTCTTGGTGGATTTTTTTGACTCGGATGTGGTGGATTTCGATGTCATTTAGGGGATGGATTAGTTGCACTCATGCTTTTCGTTATTAAATTGTAAGACTTGTTAGCCTCCTTAGTGAGTCAATTTAGAATAGGATAATGGTTTCTTTGCCTAGCTAATAAGGTAGATGTTATATTATACCTTAGAACTCTAAAGTTGATTTTCGGTAAATGTCTTTATTATTTTGTCTGGGTTAAAGATTCAAACTTTAAAAGTCTTTCCTTATATTTGGTTTTAGTGGTGCTTGAATTTCCTAGGGTCCTTTCTAATGACCCTCATGGTATCTTTCTAATGGGGAGGTTGGTTTGGGGTTGGTATTATTTTAGTCATTTGTCCAAATTTGTATTACTTCTTTATATGATGGTTTTGGTAGATTTAAAAGATCTTAAGTAAAAATTAATAAATCTATTAGATGAAGGTCTCATCAGTCTTAATGTTTCCTTGTGGAGTGTTTTGTTCTTGCATGCATAAGGGGAATGGTTTTCCCTTGAAATGGATAGGTTGTCAGTAGGTGACTAAGTTATCTAGGGAGTCCTTCTTATGGGGTGGACTATGCTTATGAATATTCTAGAAGGGTACTTTGCTCTTAATACATAGTGGTTGGTACATCCTAGGCTTGAATCAAGATGCTTGATTTTGATAAATGAGAGTATGATAAGCTCAAAAATAAAATTGCGGGAGTTGTAGAGGTAAACTGGTAGGTTGGATGAGGTCTATGATTTGGGAAATACAGTAGTAGGGGAGTTAAGCCATATAGGACCGGAGTTTAGGTTGAATGAGGGAGACTGAGTATCTAGTCATTCAATAGGTTAGATCATGGATCTTGTATGTGTCTTTGTCCCTATACTTGCATTTTATTGTTGGCATTAAATTGATTATTAAATTCATTGTTTTGAATATGGATTTTTGGCATAATCGAGGGTTTTGATAGGATTACGCCTTTAATTGATTTTCCACGGATTATGATGCATTATTCTTGATTTCAAAATGTTTATGATCGAACCTTATTGAATGAATGTGAATGTTAAATGGATTTCAGGTACCATGGATTACCTAATAACTTGATTTTGGTTTTGGAGATTTTATACCCTCAAAATATTTGTGAAATTACCATTGGATATAATTTTGTCATATTATTTGACTATTCTTGGATCCTTGCATTGCATTACAAATAATGCCTTGGTGCCCGTGGTTTGATTTTAAATGGTTTTGATTTAAATTGGAAACGTTGGAGGCAATTTTGTCTTATGGTTTTTTCATATCTATATTGGGCTCTAGGTAGCATTAGGATGAAAAAGGTTTCAAGTATGGGAGAACCAAGCATCCTTGGTATACGTCTCTGGTGATAACTCGTTGGTGTAATGGGATGGACGTTGGTGGTTAATCTAGAATTGTCTTTTAGTGGTGGACTTCAAGGGAAGGTTGGATCACAAATTTTAGTGATTTTCTTCCATCTTGGTTGAGAGAGTACTCAACTAGTGTTGCATTCATTCTTATAGAACTTATGCCTAAGGTTTGCATTTGGTATTCGTCCTAATCCCTAAATATGAGTTTTGACTTACATTACATTACTCATTGTATATATGGTTGTTTTTCCTTTGGTATCCAATCTTAAGGGCTCTTTTTTGGTATGATTGTGTCAGGATGGTTCTTCATTATGGTTTAGGTGGTTATTATGAAGTACTTCATGCCTGTGGTACCATGTCTTATTTTGGTGGTCTTTGTCTTGCCTTTGGTGGCATGGGTAATTCTTGTAATTCGGTTCCTTAAATGATTTTTCTTATTTTAGCATGGTAGTGGAATTGGAGAGCATGGTGATGTTGTGAAATAGGGAATGTAGAAGTCCCTAAGTCAGGGGGAGTCTAGGGTGAGTACCAAAGTTAAGGTTTTGGAAGGTAAGGTAAGGTTGTTTCATAGGAAATGGTTAGGAAAGGAATGGGTGGTGGAACCATTGTGAAATCTGTAAATGGTGCTAGATCTTCTAATGGATAGA
The DNA here is from genome assembly GCA_030864225.1 of Capsicum baccatum var. pendulum. Lineage (NCBI taxonomy): Eukaryota > Viridiplantae > Streptophyta > Magnoliopsida > Solanales > Solanaceae > Capsicum > Capsicum baccatum. The sequence continues at coordinate 56,785,955 of CM061554.1, read as the reverse complement.
TTATACCGCGGGTATATATATGGTAGTCTTGAATGTTGTGGTTGGTAGCTATACAAATCGTTGTGTTGGGTACTTGAAAGGTTTTGTAAGGGATGGGTTTTTTTTAATTGCTTTCATGGCTTAGTCGTGTTATGATTTTGGGTATTCAATTATAGGATGGAGGTTTTGGCTATAATAGTTGGATATGGTTTTGTACATGTCCTTTACTCATGGTTCCCATATTATAATGGTAATGTAAGTGGAGTAGTGCTTCGGGATAGGGGTAAGGAGTAAAGCCCGATGGCCTAAGTTAGATCTTTAGTGCGTTGGATAGGCTTGAGCATGGAATCAGTTGTGCATTGCTAGACTCAATCTTTCATGGTGGTGTGTCTTGGTAAATTCTAAATCGAATGAGACTTGCTCTTTAGCATAAGTTTCATGCATCCGGTATTCTATATGTTTGTGTTAGGGCAGGGTGGGGATAGTTCTTAGTAGGTTGGTTCCTTTGGGTGGTATTGATATCTTGGATCCTTTGTTCCTTGCTTTTAAGGAGGTCCTGTTGAGGATCTTGAGTTGGTAAGTTCGTCGGTTACCAATGAAAGGTATGGCTTCGGTAAAGGTTCCATGGTGAAACCAAAAGACCGAGAATGCCATTTAGGATGTAGAAAAGGACATGGGAGTCCAAGTCTTTGCGCTAGTTCTTTGTTCCAACAATTCGTGCATAAGGTTTGTGTTCTTCAAAGACATCTTTATTTTCTAACTCGGTTAAAGGTAAGGAATGGTTTATCTTGTATCTTTGTTTTCTAGTCTAGTTCATGGTCGGGATGGAGGTATGGGTGAATAGATAATGTTTGGGTTAGGTGATGATCATCTCTTCTTGGTTTATGTACTTTTCCTATATTTTTGTTAAGGGAAAGTTTAATGGCTTATCTCGTGTTTATTTCTACCCTTACCTATCATTCAAGGATGAATGTTCCTAGTTGGGGAGCTGAAACACCCCGGAATATAAACCTTGCCAATTTTTCATTGGCTTTGGACTCACTTAGTTTGGTACGACTCAAGGGTACCACCCGTACCCTTGGATACAGGTCATAGGGTGGCTTGACGGTGAAGTCATACTCTAGGCAGTGTGTTTGGCTTGTGTACTGCCTATGGAACGACTCATCAAGGTACGAGTTGTCAGCCTCCTATGTTTATGTTTTAGTAATGACATACTAACAAGTGTATCATTGTAGCTGCTAATATTTGAAAGATAAAGGAAGCCAACTCCAGAAATAGAAGGATGTCAAGAATGGAAGGACATTTATGATATCCGCGGAAAATCAATCACAACAAGAACAAATGGAAGAAGAATGTCAACTCCAAATTTCACAAAAAATCATTTTAAAATATTTGTAGATATGGAAGATCACAACATGGAAAATGTAATGGAAAAATAATTAAAGAATATGATAAGCAGATCAATCAAATGTCATAAAAATAGAAGAAGAATCACAATCCAAAAAATCAAGGCAGACCACATCAATCAGGAAGGAAAGATCACGAGCACATATGGAAAGAAATCAATCTCTACAAAACCAAAAAGAAAAATAGATCACGGATATAACAAATATGGATGTGATCCAAAGCCATATATGGAGATATCTGATATGGACATATCATATTTCTATATTCCACAATGAAGGAATCAATTTACATCCTTGATTGAGAAGAAATATCTTGGGTTTCCTTATGAAGAGTAGTAGCCGAAGACTATAGGAGATGAATACCGAATACAAACACTTTTCACGCAACTTCAAGGAGAAAATTCAAAGTGTCTCATTCTTAGACTTACAAAGCTCTATAACTTTAGTTTACAATTGTTATATAAATAGTAACATCGAGTAAACTTTGTAACATCAACTATAGCTGTGCCAGAAGATCTGAAAAGCAAAATAAGTCTACAAAACTTCTTTCCTATCATTATACTAGAGCAAAACTTTAAAAGATCTAAGAAAATTTGAAACCCAAGGGGACTGGATGTAGACACTACATTGGTGTGCTGAACCAGGAAAATTTTTTGTTTTATTACTTTTCATTTTGTTATTTACTTACTTAACTATTCTAAGTTTAATCTGTTTGTGAAGTGTTCTGATCTATAGGTGAGTCGACTGTGAGGAGTCTGTAGTGGAATCACAAAAGAAAATTTCAATTCACCCCCTCTTGAATTTCAATTGGTATCAAAACAGGTCTCATAAATAGTATTTCTTAAATGCAAGTGACCAAAGATAAAATGTCTAGTTATCAGATTCTCGGTACTTTTCTTCGGGATGGTCACTCTTCCACAAGACCACCATATTTTAATAGACAATATTACTCTTACTGGAAGAATAGGTTCATGATGTTTGTCCAATCAAATGACTTCCAAAACTGGGTTGTCATCAAGAAAGGCCCAAAGCCAATTCAAGGACTCAAGGAGAAGTCAAAGGACAAAGATAAAGAACCTAGCAGTTCTGACATAGAGGAACTTGTAAGCTTCGAGGTCAAAAAACACCAGCAAGAGGTAATTCAAGCCAACACATGTTCTATAAGTTTACTTTTGTGTGCAGTTAGTAGAGAAGAATATGAAAAGATTTCAATGTGGGAAACCAGAAAGAAAATATGGGACAAACTGGACATAACTTATGAAGGAACCACCAAAGTCAAGAAGTCAAAAAATACTGCTCTTGTTAATGAATACGAGTTATTAATAATGGATGAAATAAAGGATATTGAAACAATAATTGCCAGATTTAGTAAAATCGTGTGTGAACTAAAGTCACTGGGAATGATTTATCCTCATATCCTGCAAGTCAGAAGCTGGTACGAAGTCTTCCAGAAACTTGGGAAACCAAGGATTCCATTCCAGGAGATGGAGATCTTCATAACATGACATTTGATGAACTGCAAGGTAACTTTATTGCATATGACAAAAATTATATCTGCAGGTTTCACAAAGATGAAAGAAAGAAACCAGTAGCCTTCAATGCAACTCCAAAAGAAGAGGAAGACATTTTGCATGATGCTAATAGAGAAGGAATGGCCCTCATTAACCGTGGGGTAAGGCAGATCATAAGACAGAGACAACAATGATCCCAAGTAGGCAAAAACAATGACTCCACAAGAAACAATGATCTCTGTTACTACTGTGGATGGCCTAGACATTTCAAACAAAACTATTAAGAATTTAGACAACAATAGTCTAGAAAAAATCAAAATTTTAGAGCCTGGAGCAATGAAGATGAAATTGGAGAAGAAATAGAGATATCCAATATGTACTTTATATCAATAGGTGAACCTAGTGAGGTTAGATCACATGACAGTCATAACTGTAATACTCTTAAGTGTAATCTGGATATGTTAATCGATGAACTTAAAAAAATCATAAATGAATATAATAAGCTTGCTCAAGAGAAGAAAAGTTGTGAAGCTTGATTTAAACAAAAACTTTTAGAGGAATGAAGAAACTGGCAAATAGAAATTAAAGCATGTCAAGTTGAAATCAACTTGCTTCATGAAGAGCTTGATAACAAAAAATCAAGATTGAACAATATTAAAAAGTCCCTAAGCCATAGTTTCGTAGTAGCAAACTCCTTCAAAAGGAATCCGAATTCTTTTTCAAGATTGTTTAAATTTGCTAAGACCTCTTGTACCTCTCGAGGACCCGCCTGCTTTACTTATGGACAGAGAAGGAACAATTTCTATAGCAGTAGGCATAAGCCTAAAAGTGTGTAGGTTTTGAAGCTCAAAGAAAGCACATCAATCCCGCATGAACCCAAGACCACGTGGGTACCTAAATGAAATTAATTTTATTGTTTTACAAGAAGAGGTTTGCAAAGCTATAGAAAAGTAATGTGGGTCATTGATAGTACATGTTCTAGACATATAACCGAAAAAAGGAGATATTCTTCTCCCTAAAGAAAATAGATAGGGGATCAGTCATATTTGATAACAATACCGGAGGCAACATCATTGGAGTAGGCTCAGTGAGACTCAGATAATCATGAAAATTCACCAAAGTATTCTAATACTAAGTATATTGTGTTTGAGACAGTCAACATCATTGGAGTCGGCTCAGTGAGACTCAGATAATCATGCAAATTCACCAAAGTATTCTAATACTAAGTATATTGTGTTTGAGACAGTCAACTATGTAACATCAGATTTGGAGTCCTCTTCAAAGCTCAAAGTGTCTCTATTAAACATGCAAAAAAAACCTCCCTTATTGTTGAATTTTTTCATAACATTTATGTTTTAAAGAGTCACCGTCTCAAACACAACCTGTACAACATCATTCAACTATGTAATATCGGATTTGGAGTCCTCTTCAAAGATGAAAGTTGCTCTATAAAACATGTCAAAAGAAATATCTCCCTTATTGGTGAACATTTTCATAACATTTATGTTTTAAATATTCCTAATTTTTCCACCTTAACCTGCCTTACTATGCAAGACAATGATACTTTGTTGTGGCACAAGAAGCTGAGGCATGCTAGTATGCACATTATTGAGAAATTACCTAGACTTGATTTGGTGAAAGGTCTGCCAAAACTCATCAAGGTAAATAGACTATAAGATCATTCAAAGCCAAAGATATTATATCTACTACCAGGACTGTCCAAACAGTCCACATGGATCTGTTTGGTCCCAATAAGAATGCAAGCATTAGTGGAAAAAGATATATTTTTGTGATAGTTGATGATTACTCAGGATTTACTTGGGTAATGTTTCTTGCACATAAACTCAAAGCTTCCACAAACTTTGAGTTTTTTTGTAGAAAAATATAGAGAAAAGCTGGGAACCTCATTGCATATGTTCATAGTGATCATGGAGGATAATTTGAAAGTAAGGCATTTGGGGAGTATTATGCTCAGAATGGATACTCCCAGAATGTCTCTTCACCGTGATTTCCTTAACAAAATTGGTGTAGTGTAATGGAAGAACCGGTCCCTCCAAGAAACTGCCAGGACAATTCTGCTAGAACAAATTTCCCAAATCACTTTTTTATAGAAACAGTTAGTACAACATGTCATATCATCAACATGTATCTTATTAGACCTATATTGAAGAGAACACCTTATGAACTCTGGAGAGGAAAGAAGGCCAACTTCGGATACTTCCATCCATTCAGATGCAAATGCTTTATTAATAAAAATGGTACGAATACCCTAAGGAAATTCTATCTAGGATGTGACAAAGGTATTTTCCTTGGTTACTCTCTTACGAGATATACTTACAGGGCTTTTAATAACAGAAATGTGCGTGTTGAGAAATCTATGCACTTTATTTTTTATCAATGTAGCCACCTCCCTATAAGTATAAGTATTGATAAAGAACAGGTGAGTAATATATAGACTGGAGAAAATCACAGCATAACTTTTGAACCCTCACAAGGAAAGTCGACTACACCCTCAATAAAGTCAACTCCTACAATGGGAACTGTGAAGCGAAATATTCCAAAAAAATAGTAACATGATGCTAGTCATATAAATGAACTCATTATTAGAAATAAACAAGAAATAATCCAATCCAAAGCGTCATTAAGAAGAGTTCAAACCAAAGCGTCATTAAGGAGACAAGCATCTGTTGCCCTTGTGTCCTAAATAAAACCAATGAAAACTGATGGATCTCTTAATAATGAATCGTGCATTGAATCGATAAGGAAGAACTTAAACAATTAAAATGAAATCAAGTTTGGGCTCTAGTTGAAAGACCAAAAAACTACTCAGTAATTAGAACTAGATGGGCCTATAGGTATAAGGTAAATGAAGAAGGCAAAATTATCAAAAATAAAGATAGGCTCATAGGTCAATGCTACTCTCAGCAGGAAGGTATTGATTATGACAAGACCTTTGTCCCCGATGCAAGGTTAGAGTAAATTTGAATTTTTGTTAGCTTTTACCACGTTCAAGAATTTTAAGTTATATTGAATGGACGTAAAAAGTACTTTCTTAAATGGTTTTATTGATGAGGAAGTTTTTGTGAAACAACCCCCTGGATTTAAAGACCCTTCATTGAGAAATCATTTTTTCAAGTTATCAAAATCACTCTACGGCGTCAAACAAGATCCAAAGGCTTGGTAAGAGACATTGAGTACTTTTCTACTAAATAATAATTTTTGAAGAGGTAAAATTGACACAACTGTTCTCATTCAAAATATTGATTCAAACCTCTTCGCTGTGCAAATTTACATTTATGATATCATCTTTGGTAGTTCTAACATCTATATGCACGAGAACTTTGATAATTTTATGATAGGAGAATTCAAAATGAGTCATATGGGCGATCTCACATTTCTTTTAGATTAAAAATTAAACAAACTCCCAATGGCACCTTCATCAGTTAATCCAAAAACACAAAAGAAATCATAAAAAAATTCAGCATGGAAAAGGGAAAGGTTTATGGAACACCCATGAGCCAATATACAAGCATTGATTCATACTTAGCTGGAAAAGCCATTGATGAAAAGATGTACCGAGGGATGATTGGATTTGTACTCTACTTAACTGCAAGTCAGCCAGACATTATGTTCAGTGTCTGTAAATGAGCCAGATTCCAATCGACTACTAAGAAATCTCATCTCACTATCGTCAAACAAGTCATCCAATATTTAATAGGATCCCAATACCTTGGACTATGGTATTCCTATTCCTCTTACTTTAATTTAATCAGATATTTAGATGTTGATTTTACAAGAGACAAATGTGACAGAAAGAGCACCAGTGGGACATGTTAAATTCTTGGTGATGCTCTTATTTCATGGCATAGCAAGAAGCAAACTTCCATTGCTCTGTCGGACATAGAAGTTAATACATAGCTATCAGAAGCTGTGGCACTCAAATTTTATGGATTATGCATCAGCTTCTTGACTTTGACTTATATTTTTAATCTGTTCCTATTATGTGTGATAACACTAGTACCATTAGCCTATTTATGTATATTGTGCATCACCTTAGGGCTAAACATATTGATACAAAGCATTATTTCACTTGATACCATGTTGAAAACATTGACGTTTGCCTAAATTTTGTTGACTCTGAAAATCAATTAGCAGATATTTTTACAAAACCCCTGCTAGAAGTAAGATTTTGCTCTATACAAAAAAGTCTTGGTATTCTTAGAATTCATGATATTTAAAACCTTTCTACTTCATTATTGTGCATTCCTTTGTCTGTATATTGCTTGTGTATTGTTTTTCTTATTATGTCAAAGAAGGAGAAAGGCAGGAACATCAGAATAGCCTACCATTCAGGGGGAGAAGGTCAAGTTTACATGTTAGCTAATACTTACACAAGTCTGGAGGAGAAAACTAATAGACAGAGAAGTCAATTGTTGTTTAATATTATCGTCATTATAAAAAATGTGGAGATTGTTAGCCTCCTAAGTTTATCTTTTTAATAATGACAAACTAACAAATGTATCTTTTTAGCTACTAGTATTGGAAAGATAAAGAAATATGGCTCTTGGAATAAAAGGGATATCAAGACTGGAAGGACATCCATGATATCCAAGCATAAAAAATCACAACAAGAACAAATTGAGGAAGAATCTCAGCTCCAAATATCACAGGAAATCATTTCAAAATATTGGTAGATAAGAAAGATCATGAGATGGAAAATGGAACAGAAAAACAATTAAAGAATATGGTAAGAAAATCAATCCAATATCAAAGAAATAAAATAAGAATCACAATCCCAAAAAATCAAGGTAGATCTAATCAATTAGGAATAAAAGATAATGAGCAAAATTGGAAAGAAATTAATCACTACAAAACCAAAAGTTAAAACAAATCACGGACATATCCAATATAGATATGATCAAAAGCCTTATATTGACATATCTAATATGGATATATCATACCACTATATTCTTTAATAAAGGAATCAATTTACATCTTTGATTAAGATGAAATCTCTTCGGTTTCTCTATGAAAAGTAGCAGCCGAAGATTATAAGAGATGAAGACTGAAAACAGATACTTTTCATGCAACTTCAAGGAGAAAATATAAAGTGTCTCATTCTTTGTCTTACAAAGCTCTGTAAATTTAGTTTACAATTCTTATATAAAGAGTAGGATCGAGTCATCTTTGTAATATCAACTAAAGCTATATCATAAGATCTGGAGAGCAAAATTTATCTTCAGAACTTGTTTTCTATCATTGTACTCAAACCAAACTTTCAAGGATCTAAGAAAAATTTGAAACCCAAAGGGACTGGACATAGGCGCTACATTGGTGTGCCAAACCAGGATAAATCTATGTTATTACAATATGTTTTGTTATTTACTTATTTAACTGTTCTAAGTTTAATCTGTTTGTGAAGTGTTCTGATCTGTAGGCACGTTGATTGTGAGGAGTCAGTAGTCTATTCATCGAAGAAAATTTTATTCACCCCTCTACCTCTTGAATTTCACTTGTCGTATACAAAGATATGGGTGGTGAAAGCAAGTCGTATGGTTCTTGATTGGGTTGTCTTGTGAATTCTATCCAAGGTATGGGATGTAGGTATGGGTTGGTGTATGACTCATACCCTTAGGTATGAGTATGGAGGTTTTAGTCATATAAAAACTAGTGTGTGGGGTCTTTGAATGGTCTTGGGTATGAGTTGGGGTACCATTTGTACCCTAAGATATGGATGGTAAGGGAAGTCGTACCCCTGGGCGTGGTTTGTTTTTAATTTTAAGTCAAGAGTAGTCCAAAAATTTTCCTTCATCAAAACCCTTTTGTCCTCATGATATATAACCCTTGGTGGCTTCCATAACACATATTAAAGGATGTAGACACTTCAAATACTCTCTCAAACACTCTCTTAAAGATTAGAGGCTAGGGTTTCTTCATGTGTTCTTCAAATGGCTAAAAGGTCAAGATGTCTTCCATGAATCTTCATTTATTAGGTATGTATTCCTTCGCTCATTGTTAGTTACAACAAAATAAAAATGTATTGTGTCTTAAATATTGGTTTATTAATCATTAATAGTGGTTTTTTAAATATATGTTGAGGGTCTTGAAGCATATGGTTTGGTATTGTTTTAAACTATGTTTTTACATATTTTTTGTAATAGTTTGCATATGTGGTTATTGGTTGGTTATGATTTAACAAATGGGTCTTAAGTAACCTTGATTATGGTGGTTTATGCTTTGGTTTTTGTCTTGGTAAAGGTATGCCCTCAACATGTTTGATAAAATGCCTCAAAAATATTTTGCCTCTATTGTTGAACTTTCATTAGAACTCTTGCATGGTTTGGTTTGATAATGGAACCTTAAATGGATTTGGATAGTTTTGCATAGTTTAAATGGTTTAAATGATATAAATGATTTAAATTTTTGGCATGGTCTAAAATAGTTTGGAAATAGTTTTAAATGGTATACATGGTTTGGAAGGATTAAATGGTAAAGCCTTGGTAGGTATGAATGGTAATGGTTATGGGGTAGATAGAATCCCCCAAGTTGTTTAATATGGTAAATGGAAGATCATTTGGAAGTCCCCTTAAACCTATACATGGTTGGATATGGTTAGTACTTGCAAATATGGTCGGTATGATGATACCACAACTAAATGACCTTAGTTAATAAATAGTCAATGGATTTTTTGTTTGTTTGGTAATGGTTTTAATTGGACAATAATGGCAGGATGTATAACAAAGTCGTGGAAGGTGGAGGTCCCAGAGGAAGCAAAACTAAAAACTCATATTTGTCGATGTGAGGTTGGTCTTGGTGACCTTGTACATGATGTCACACTATATTTTGGGGGATATACTAGTCCTCCTAATTTTTCTTCCCTATTGGTGCGGCTACCGGCACTGAGGCCCTTTCAGCAGGGGGAGATGAATCTATATAGACCATGGGCGGTTTAGGACGGCAAAGCTACAAACCCTGGTAAAGATTTTAAAGGTCTGCTAAACCCGGTTCCCTTTCCCGGCATAAGAATATATATATGTATGGTTGTATGCATTATGGATGGCTTTACTTGGCTTAGTAAATGCCATTATCTTATCCTTATACTGAGTGAATGCTAGTATTCACCGACTAACCATCTTTGGGCGGATGTATACCCATGCTATGCAGGAACTGACCAATCTACTTCTTCTTAGTGATAGAATTAGGAGACAATTGATGTTGGATAGAAGTGGTGTGCTACCATATTTCACAAGACATCTATTTCATGTCATGGGTTACTTTGCATATCTCGTATCTTTCCTAGACTTTGGTTTTCTGCTATGGTTGGTGGCATGTCCCGACTATCTACTATTTGGTTGTTCTAGAGGCCTTGTATGGACAACTGTGATCTTGGGTATGGTATGGCTTGGTTATGTTTCATATATATATATATTGATACATTGGCTTATTATCATGGTATTGGTTTATCATATCCACATTAGTTTGGTCGGTTATTAGCTGGTTGGACTTGGTTTGGTTGGTCTTGGATAAAGACTTATCCCAAAGTCACCACATGGTTGGATAAGCTATCTTGTTAGGTGTTCGTACTTCAGCCAAATAAAGGTATGCATTTGGTGGTTAGGTTGGGAAACGGGGGCAGTTGCCAGTTCTGGTTGGGCTTGGGATTGCCTATTATGACAAGCCTCTGGTTCAGTTCGTATGAGGTGCCACAGCTACAGGATGCGACCCTGCCTTCGTACCACCCTAATCTATAGAATGTGCATCATTATACAATACACCACCAACTATCCCTAAAAGATGAACCAAGCATCTTTGAGCACTGAAGAAGAAATAAACCCTGGTGGAGCCTGGGCTAGTCCCTGGCCCACCACTAGCTGAGGTAGAATGATCTTTGGCTCAGGAGTGATAATAGGATCTAGTGAAGGACCCCTTATCATGGCACATATCTGGGGATACATCTTGTAGCTTCCCACGACCTCTAGGTCATTCATGAATAGGAGAAAGATACCTTGGCTCAATCTCAGGACCATCATCTCATGTAGCGGTAGCTCATGTCCTAACCATATGCAAAAAAATAAAGTCAAAGGAATGTACTATAAACCAAATTAGACTCTTAGAACAAAATTAGCATAAAAAATGTTGAACTCCTAAAAATGACCCACAGCCTCCCGAAGATAGGAAATAGACGTCATCATTTTGATCCGCAGCACTCTACGAGACATTTGCTCTTGTACCAACAATACTGGTGAAGCCTAGGCTCTGATACCAATTTTTTACGACCCAATTTATGAGTCATGATGTCACCTACTCTATCCCGCTAGTAGGTAAGCCAAACCATAACCAAAACCTAAATATAATTGATAACTGGTGGAAATTCTCAATATGAGCAAAAAGCGACAACACAATTTATAATAAAGAAAGAGATGGAAAATAATCCAAGGATGGCTAATCATAAAGAACCAAAGCTCAGGACCTGGTAGAGCTAGAACAAGGGCAACTTTAAATAAAACCTAAGTGTCTAAAATAGTCAATACAATATGTCTTGAAACTAAAGACTAGACACAAGTAAGATGGAAGAAAATGACAAATAGTCAATAAAATATGTCTTGAAACTAAAGACTAGACATAAATAAGATAGAAGAAAATGGGCAACTCTTACTCAAAGAGCTCACCTGATCTTTGACAATTAGCACAACACGAAAGATGATCAATTAGGGCGAATAGTACTCAGATCTACACCAAAAAAGATTCAAAAGTATAGTATGAGTACAAAAACCATGGGTACTCAGTATGCATCTTTCACAACCTGATTTATTAGTCATGATGCTACCTACTAAATCTCGCCAGAAGGTAGGCCAAAAATATAACCCGAAGCTAATGCAATGGGTTAATATTTTAGTAAATTCCCATCATTGGCAAAATTCAAGAACATAATGTACAAATAAGAAAGGGTTATGGTTAGATAAAGATAGTCAACATAAGATACCAATACCATGACCTGGTAGAGCCGGTACAAGTGCCTCTAATAGTGTCCATAAAAATCAAAGTCTAGAATAGTGAACACATTTGTCTAAAAATAATAGACTTAAATTAAGGATAGAGGGAAATGGGTAACTCAAACTCTAAGAGCTCACCCTATCTTCAAAAATTAGTCACCGCATAAACAACAATCAATGGCAATAGCTAGTACTCAGATCTAAAACAAAAAAAAAGTACAAAAGTGTAGTATGAGTACCAAAACTATGGGTACTCAATAGGAATCATCGCCTGACTAAGATAAATCATGATATAAGTATGATATGATTAAAGGTTTCCATAACTAATTCAAGGTGAAAAAATGAACCCAAATCATCTTGAACATCATTGTCCATATAAAGTAATTAAACCAAAACAGCAAAATAGCATAAGATATCAACATATGACAATATCATCTTGAATAAATTGTAAACAATTTGAAATAATAACATGTCAAAAAACATTAACACAAGAAACCACAAACTACAAAATTGACTCCCTCATACGACTAGAGAGTATACTCGAGAGAAGAATAAAATAATCAACCAACATTATAGCTAACTATCATCGTCATACAACCTTCATTCTATAATTATCATCAACCGGTTATTTATCATCATTTCACAATTCACACACATTAGACTATTTAATCACCTTCCCTAATATTATCATCATTTAACAATCTTAGCATCAATATACACTAGTCACAATTTACAAGCTAACGATCATTTATTACAAGTCCATTTGACTACTAGTCATAATATATCCTCTAATCATCATTCAACTGCTATTTATTACATAGCCACTAATTTTCCATTGTTAGCTAACCATCAATTATCAATAAGTATTATTTATAATTAATCACCATTTATTACAAATCATCATTACCAACTAGACATCATTTATCAACTAGTAACTATTAGCCAGTTAAACAAATATCCACCACTAATCCTCATTTAGCACAAGTCATTGACTATACCACTTTATTAACATTTATCACTTCCGGGATACAATAGTCATCCCTAATATAAACATCACCAAAATTACACGAAAGTATACATATACATAAGCATAGAATTTTCCACACATAGGACTAGATGGACTCGAACCATATATGTACACATAGGCACATCAATATAATCATTCTCTGGCCTTGCCAAGTGTCAATGCATCATCATAATCATCCTCCGGCCTTATCAGGTATCAATATCATCACAATGTCCTCTAGTCTTGTTGGGTATCAATATATCATCACAATGTCCTCAGGCTTTGTTGGGTAACAATATATCATCATAATATCCTCTGTCCTTGCCGGTTATCATCATATCATCATAATATACGCTGTCCGTGTCGAGTATCATGATTTCATCATAACATCCATCGACCTTCCAAGGTATAAATATAATATCACAATTGATGGATAATTCAATAGCATGAGTATTCATACAATCAAACATTATGATTTCAAGAATAAATAACACCATAATTTCTCATATAATCAATAATCATAACTTCTAACATAGTTCGTGGAAGAATTGATAATGTAATCATTAGGAAGAATTCTAGCAGGATTTCTAGCATAACTTGTTGGCATAATCATAATCATAAGCAATATCATGGTCAATGACTCATTAATAGCATATTCAATGGCCTATAATTATAATAATTATACCTTATCAATCTTTTGAGCAATAAAAATTTCATGGATTAGCCTATAGCCTATTCATAGCATAGTCAAATCATAATTTGTGGCTTTGGAAATATCATAGTCAAGGCTCATTCAATAGTATGATCAGTAGCTCAATCAATAGCCACAACAAAAGAATAATTAATAGCTCATCATAAGCTTATCCATCAAATCATACCTACGACATAATCATTAGGCATTACTTCAAATTTCATTCATCATGACCAACAAGTACCAAGGTTTCTCAAAATTGCCTAAAGAGGGAATCCTCTAAGCATTTATAAGCATATGTGGGTCTAAACATGAATATTCAACAATCTTGGAGTATGGTGGGTCAAAGAGCCCACTTCTAAATCTCTGAAATACATTCTAAGTTAAACACTACCCTAGACTAGGCTATGGTATTGTAATCCAAGCTTAGATGTAAAAAAAGCCACCATTAATCCTAAGGTAGAGATTCTTCTCAAGCACTTAAACTAATTCCAATAGAACTAAGGAAACCATCATTAGTGTAAGCAGCTAAGGCAACACTTTTCCTAAGAATGATTAATTATGGAATGATACTTAATCTTGAACAATCTAAGGCATTCAAATGATAAACATGAGTAATGAAGTTGAAAGCACTAACAACAAGCTAAGTGTTTCACACTACATGGTCAATTTATCCTAAACGGTCCAACCAAACCCAAATCTTTTATTTCATAAATCCAATACCTAAAACCCATCCCAAATCCAACACAATATTATAAGAATACTATGACATAGCTCAATCTAACAAGAGATAAACCTAGCCTACCACGATGCCAAAGAAATCTCAACGAATAGCTAAACCGTCATTTTTCCTTTTTGAGAAGCCTCCTCAAGATGCCAAGATATCAAAAATAAATTCTACCCATCAATACGAGTATATTGATACCAATATTGCACTATTGTTCATTGGCTCAAAATATTACCTCAAAACCCCCATTTAAGTCCCACACATGGAAATTATATTTGCAAAACCAACCCAACATAATATCAAGCCCAAGGAATCACTACCATAATAAATGGGTGAAAACCAAGATAATTTTGTGATAAAATAAAGCCTTAAAGGTTTTTGGATTTTGAGAATTAAATCAAGAAATTTCCCAAAAACAAAGGTGAATTCTTACCTTAAATCCAATGATAATCATGAAAATAGATGTTAATCTAGCTTTCCAATCTCCCACAAGCTTCAATTATAAGCTAAGACGCTATTTTAGTGTTTTTGGCTCTAAAGACAAGAGTGAGAATGGGCAAGAATTACGAACTAAGGGTTCCTTTTATACCCATTCAAGGCCCTTAGAACTAATTATTGTGATCTTGAGGTGTGCGATCGCACTACCTCCCGACTATTAGGGTTGTCAAAATCATGAGAGGTCCTTAGCGATTGGACTATCTCCTCTGTACAAGGACTTGTGATCACGACCCTTGGCTGGTAATCGCCAGGACATCAAATAGAAGCTGAAACTTGCAAAATTTCCATGTTTTCGTCATGCCCTCATAATTCATTCGGAATACCTTATATGCAGACAAACTATGTAACCATACTAAATTCATCGTTTTAGAATAAATGGCATAATTAAATTTTCCATCAGAATTTGTGTTGACTAAATATAGGTCCCACACCTAAATTTTCAATTTCTCCAACTTCCAACTAATAGGTCAAAATAAGCTCGAGTGCATTGGGAATTAAACCAAATGTCCACCTAGCCTAAAATCAATATTCCAAAGCTGATAGCACAGTCAGAATTTACATACCAGATTGTTTTCCTGAAGTTGTCATATGAAGGCCATTTGGAACCAGTAAAGACCTCAAAATAGGGAATTGACTCTAAAAACTAAATGAATTGACCGATAATCAAACTATCAATCCCATCAAGTCATAAATTACTTAAGGTAGCTATGGAAAAGCTCTAAAGGTGAAAATATATGGAAATAGGGAAAATGACCTGTAGGGTCATTATAATATCCATTACTAAATGTACTTTCATCCCCATAAGTTAAAGATTAGGATAGACCTGAAGTCTTGAATAGGTGAGGATTCTGTGTCTGTATCGTGTTCTTGATCCCCCAAGTGGCCTCCACCACTGGGCGGTGCCTCCACTGAACCATAACTACTGTAATTTTCCTAGTGCACAACTTCCTGACATCAGTAGCCAAGATGATCACCGTCTCCTCTACAAAGGTCAAATGCTCATCCAACTGGACTATGTCTAATCTAAGCATGTGAGAAGGATCGGGAATATATCATAGTAGCATAGAGACATGAAAAATTAAATGAACAACGGAAAAATATATAGTTAAAGATAACTCATAAACAACTTCACCAACTACCCAAAAAATCTCAAAAGGTCCAATATATCTTGGACTGAGCTTGCCCTTCCTTCTGAACCTCATCGCACTTTCATTGGCAATACACGGAGGAATACATAGTCACCAACTCCAAATCTTAA
Organism: Capsicum baccatum var. pendulum; assembly: GCA_030864225.1. Taxonomy (NCBI): domain Eukaryota; kingdom Viridiplantae; phylum Streptophyta; class Magnoliopsida; order Solanales; family Solanaceae; genus Capsicum; species Capsicum baccatum. Next base: position 56,769,886 of record CM061554.1, on the reverse strand, counting down.
GGCATGAAGCCTATGGTCTTCATAAGCCTTTTGTCTACTCTTAGCCACTCTAAATATTTCAAACATCACCCTGACTCTATCCAACCACTCCTAAAGCAAATAAGTACTATGAGGCCTAATCTTGGAAGTCTCAAACCATCCATCTGGAGAACAACATTTTCTACCATAAAAAGCCTCAAAAGGCGCCATCTTAATATTCAAATGATAATTTTTGTTATAAGAAAACTCATCCAAGGCTAACTGTTGCTCCCACTAGCCTCTAAAATCCATTCATAGGATTGAAGCATATCCTTAAGGACATAAATAGCCTGCCCTAACTGACCATTGATCTACGGATAAAATTCTATACTAAGGTCCACCTAAGTACAACCTACTCCATAAATTCTCTTAAAAATCTTGAAGTTAACACAGAACCTCGTTCTGAAATAATAGAAATGGGCACACCATAAAATAGACTATCTTCCAAACATAGATATGGGAAAATCTCTACACACGTAAGGACATCTGAATCGGAATGAAGTGTGCTTACTTGGTCAAATGATCTACAATGACCAAAATACCATCGGAACCATAGGAAGTGCGAGACAAACCATTAATAAAATCCATGGTAATCCACTCCCATTTCCACTGAAAAATGAGCAATATCGAAGTCAATCCATCACGTCACAGATACTTGGCCTTTACTTACTGAAAACATAGGTAGCGAGCTATAAAGCCTGCCATGTCACTCATCATACCACTCCACCAATAATGCTATCCGAAATCTCTTTACATCTTGGCTGCACCGGGGTGAATGGAATATATAATATTGTGAGCTTCACGCAAAATCAATTGTATCAACTCATTGATCTAGGAAAAACAAATGTGATCATCGAATCTCAAAACAACCTTAATATCTATGATAACCCTCTCAGACTCACTACTTAATACTTGATATTGAAGGAAGCAAAGCTTACTATCCTAAAACTAGTGATGTTGAATCTGCTAAAATAATAAATACCTCACCTCCACTCAAGCCATAATCCTCATAGGATCCGACCTATAATGGTGAACCATCAAGTTGGCTAAGGACTGAATGTCACGTGCCAATGACCTCTGAGAATTTGAAATACAATTCATGCTGCCTATACTCACTGCCTTATGGCTCAAGGCATCTGCTACTAAATTTTCTATGCCCAGATGGTAAAAGGTGAAAATATCATAGTCTTTTAGCTACTCCATCCACCTACGCTGCCTAATATTAACCTCTATCTGGGTATCAGATGCTAAAAATTGTGATGATCAGTGAAAATCTCACAATACACATCATAAAAATAATATCTCCAAATCATAAGTTTGAAAACTACTAACGCCAACTCCAAATCATGAGTGAGGTTGTTCCGTTCGTGCACTTTAGGCTGTCTTAAAGTATCAACAATAACACGACCCTACTGCATGAATACATAATCAAGTCCAACACCAGAAGCATCACAAAACATGGTGATACCTTTACTCTTAATAAAAAGAGCTAAAATAGGGGCTGAAGTAAGGAAATCCTTGATCTTTCCAAATTTCAACTCACACTTCTCATACCATTGGAAAGGAAACCTTTATAAGTCAATCTAGTCATAAGTGCTAAAATAGTAGCAAAACCTTCGATAAAGCATATATAATAATCAGCCAAGCCAATGAAACTACGAATCTCAGTCGGAGATGCAGGTCCAGCCCAATCATGAATCTCTACAATCTTAGATGGGTCTACCATAATACCATTCTTAGACACCACTTGTCAAGGAAGTGTCACCGACTAGAGCCAAAACTCATACTTGGAGAACATGGAAAAAAGCACATAATCTCTCAATGTCTGGAGCATAATCCTCAAATATTATGTATGCTCCTCTCTACTAATTGAATATACAAGGATGCCATCTATGAACACAATCAAGAAAGAATCCAAATAAGGCTTGAATACTCAGTTCATCAAATTCATGAACACGACTGGGCATTGGTCAACCCAAACGACATCACTAAGAACTCATAATGACTGAAATAGGTCCTAAAAGTTGTCTTCAGAATATCCTCGATTGAAATCCTTCATAAATGGCAACCAGATCTCAAATCTTCAAAAACACTACCGCACCCTAAAGCTAGACAAATATATCATTAATTTGAGGAATAGGATAATGGTTCTTCACCCTCACCCTATAATAAATACACATATGAATGGAACAATCTTTCTTCTTCACAAATAACATAGGATTTTTGTAAGGGGACACACTCGATTTAATTAAGGCCTTGCCAAGAAGATCCTGAAGCTTAGAATTCTTCTTCTTACGCTCGATCGAAGCCATACGGTAAGGTGTAAAAAAATAGGTTAGGTGCTAAGCTCGAGATCAATAATAACTCAATCTAACGAACATGGGAAATACTAGGCAGGTCGGTAAGGAACACATCAGAAAACACACAAATAATTAAAAAAGAGTTAAGCGACAGACTTTCCACACTAGTATCACAAATATAAGAAAGATACGACTCATAACCCTTTAAAATAATTCTCCTAGCATCAGCATAAGGAATAATCTCCATCGGCTCTCTAACCACTCCATACCACACCACTAAGGATACATCGAGCATCGCCAGGATAATGGTCTTGGCAAAACAATCCATGATCGCATGATAGTGGGATAGCAAGTCCATTCCTAAAATCACTTCAAAATCCACTAATAAGATTAGCATCAGTATCAATATCTCCAACAGTCATAACACATACTTAGAAAAATCAATCCACTACTAAAGAATTACCTACGAGAGTTCATACGCATAATGGCATAAATAATGATCATAAGACAACTCCAACTGTGGTACATAATAAGAAGATATATAAAAATAAGTGGACCTAGAATAAAATAAATCTAGGGATGACTGACAGCACACCAAAATTGTACCATGTAACTACAATATCTAAAGTCTTAGTCTCAAGTCTAGAAGGTATTGCATACAACTGACCACGCCCACCACCTAGCTGGGCATCGATTAACCTTTTGTCCTACCTGCCTAAGAACCTCCTCGAGTACCTAAGAAGCCACTTCTGTTACCATGAGAACTACATCTATGAAGGGTAAACTACTCTAATAGGTAGAACACTCTGAGCTAAAGGGACATTCGCCCCACAACTAGGGAAATCTCATGAATAGTGATCAAGAAGTCCACAAGTAAAATATGAAACATGGGCTAAACCAGAACCAATAGATCTGACTAACCCAGAGTAACCACCACAACTGTATAACAAGATGAAGAACCCCTCAAAGAATGACCACTGCCCTTACCAGGGCGATCTCTAGCACAATACAGACTTTTATCAGTAATCTAAAGAGCTTCTTCAATAGATTAACTATGATGCATCTGGGACTTATAAGATGTACGTGGAGGATACCTACTCAAAGAATTGTCATCTGGGTTGGGAACTACGACAACTCCCACTGATTCTTCCCTAAAACTTAGGCCTCTTTTCACGACCATCATGGTGCATCTCCTCCATCACCTGAGCGTGATCCAACACCTCAAAAAAAGATCTACCTGCATTAACTAAAATCTGAGTAGCCATACAAATGGGGAGTATTAACCCTCTAACAAAGAAATGAACTCTCTACTACTCAATATCTAGGATAGAAGTTGCATGCCAAGCAAACTACAAGAATGAGCCTCTTACTCTACAAGTTTCATGGATCCCTCTCCAATCTAAAAAATTGATCCTTTAAATGATATCTAAGACTGTGAGGCATGTACTTCTCCAAGAACATCTCAGAAAACTGAGTCCATAATAAAGATAAAAGTTTCAGTTGGCCTAGAGTCCATAAAATCTCTATACCAATGATGAGCAGCTAAATCAAATAAAAGTATTGTGTAATCTATACCACGAGTCTCAACAAGTCCAAAATTACGTATCTTATCCTGACAAGCAATCAGAAATGCATATGCATATTGCTGAGAGAACCAAAAAACCTACTTGAGCTAATCTTAAGAATCTATCCAACACCGTCTACTTCTTAGAATACATAGAAGCCTGAGCAACCACTGGAAGAGCAACTACCGGCTGAAGTAGCTACCGGTGGAGGAGGAACCTTGACTCTTGGAGCCGAAGTTGCAAGTTGCACCCCAACCTCAGTATCACTTTGATATCTAGACTGTGCACCATCAGATGATGCAACACTGATATTTTGATAATGCTCAACTTACTTCAATGTTTATGGGGTATGGTTTTCATTGTCGATATCCCAACTTGTATTAGGGTCAAATCTAAATAAAGTGAAATGCAAATTTCAAACCCTATGGGTAATCTAATTACTAAAAGGATACCCTAAATGCAAACAAACACAATATATAATAAAATTGAGGTGATTTGGTTTGTTTAACCTTATGAGTTATAACAAGCTATAATGACATTTTAGGTTTAAAAATCAAGTTTGGGGAGAATCTTGGGATTATGTCTTCCTAAAGGTATAAAGTGTACAGGTTAGAGATGGTTCATCATGATATCTAGTTGTTGAGTGAGATATAGGCTAGGTCAAAAGTCTTTGCATCTAGTTTTCAACTAAACCTCAAAGATTTCACCCATTGGATCTTTCAGGAACCTAACAAGTGTGCCATTCATAGTCACCCAATACCTTAATTGGGCATCCGAATTTCTAAGAAGATACAAATGACATGACTTACACTGCATTTACACTTGTTTCTAAGAGTGCAAATGGTAGTAAATCACACACTTAATTGTCCACCATTGTTTTGTACCTTTATAGCCTTTTTTCAAGGATGTTATGGTTTCCCATGGTTTCACTTTCTTCTTTTTTTCAAAGATATTGAAGGTTTTCTAGAGTTTGAGGTTTTCACTCATCAAACCCATTTGGAGGTGTTTGGTTGTCACCCTCAAAATTCAAACTACTAAACTAAGGCAATGGTGAAATCCATACTCAACACCTAAAAATCATGTAACACATCAACACCCACACACAAATACACTTTAGTTCAACATAATCTCAAGACTAAAAATTACAGCTACTCATGAAGAAAGTAGAGAAAGATATACCATAAGGAATATCCAAAGCATCCATTCTTCATAAAACACTAAGAATTTAAGTCTAAAAAATGAGTTATAATTTTGCTCAATTAGGGTTCTTAATGTGCAATCTAGAGATCTCGATGAAATTCTGCCAAAGATAGGATCTATTTGCTTCTCCTTGATCTCTGCACAAAGAGACTACCGAACCACTTTCTGTACCAACACACCACCATCTACGGAGTCCAAAAGACAAACTCCAAGATTATCCAAGCGATGAATATCCTTCATCAACTCCCACCTTTCCTTATTCATATGAGATAAACTCCCATGGATAACCTGCTAAGAGCATAAAAAACTATGTTAGCTTTATATGGGTGGTAGTAAATACTCATATTATATTCCTTGAGAAGCTCAAGCCATCAGCTATGCTTGAGGATAAGCTCCTTTTGAGTGAATACATACTGCATACTCTTATGATCCGAGAAGATGTCCACGTGCACTCCATACAAATAGTGAAGCCAAATTTTCAATGCAAACACCACTGCTAAAATCTCTAAATCATGAGTAAGATAGTTCCTCTCATGCACCTTCAATTGCATAGAAGTATAGCGAATCACCTTAACATGCAACATCAAAACACAACCTAGTCCTACCCGGGAAGTATCATAATAAACCACAAACCCCTCATTGACTTTAGGTAAAGTCAAAATCAGTGTTGAAGTCAACTTATCCTTTAACTTCTGGAAACTACCCTCACATGCATCCGACTAAGAGAACATTACCTTCTTCTCAGTTAACTTAGTTAGTGGCGTAGCTACAGTAAAATATCTCTTGAAAAACCTCCTATAGTACCTGGCCAAACCTAATAAGCTTCGAATATTAGTTGGAGTCATGGGTATAGGGCACTTCTTAACCACCCCCCATCTTTTATGGATCAACCATGATCCCCTCATTAGAAATAATATGAGCTAGAAAAGTTACAACCTTCAACTAGAATTGACATTTTGAGAATTTGACATACAACTTCTACTCTTTCAAGGTTTGCAACACAACACAAAGGTAATTAGCATAATCGACCTCACACCTAGAGTACACCAGAATGTCATCAATTAACAAAATGATAAACAAATTTAAAAGTTGATGGAATACCCTATTTATCAAATCCATGAATGCCGCTGGGCATCTGTATAGCCAAATAACATAACCAAGAACTAAAAGTGCCCATACCGGGTATGAAATGCTGTCTTAGGGATATCCACCTCCCTTATCATAAGAAGATGATACCTAGACCAAAGATCTATCTTTGAAAAGAATTTGGCACCCTTGCAACTAATCAAAAAATTCATCTATTCTAAGAAGAGGATGTTTGTACTTAACCATCACCTTTTTCAACTGCCAATATTCAATACACATCTGAAGGGAAATATCATTTTTGTGCACGATTAATATCGGTACACCCCACGAGGACACACTAAGATAGATGAAAACCTTATCCAAGATATCCTGAAGTTGCTCCTTGAGTTCCCTTAACTTAGCTGGAGTCATTCTATAAGGGGGAATAGATATTGGACGAGTGTCCAAAACCAAATCAATCTAAATTCAATCTCCCTATCTGGAGAAACACTAGGAAGATCATCTCGAAAGACCTTAGGAAACTCATTCACCATGAAACTCAATTCAAAGAAGGACCTTCCAAGTTAGAGTCTTTAACTCGAACCAAATGATAGAGACATCCATTAGAGATTAACCTCCGAGCTCTAAGATATGATATGAACTTCCCCTTGTTAGCTAAGGAACGACCCTCCCATTTAATAACCAGTTCACCGAGGAACATAAAGACACCCTTATGAGTCGAACAATCTAAGGACACGTAGCACGAGTGTAATAAATCCATCCACGGAATGACATCAAAATCCACCATATCTAATTAAAAAAATTCACCAAAATATCCTTACTAACAATAAATATGGCACATACCCTATAGACATTATTAGCAATAATAGAATCACCTATCGGGGTGAAATAGAAAAAGGATAAAAAATAACATCAAAATTAAAAACCAAATAGATAGCCAAAAATAGGGTCACATCAGAAAGAGTGGACACCAGATAAAATAAACAATTCAAGTCACAAGTATAGAGTTATAGCATACCAATAACGACATCAGGCGATGTCTCAGACTATTATTGGAACGCAAGAGGATATAACCTATTTCATTCTCTTCCAGTACCATAAGAAGAAACCGATATAGAAAAATCTCTCTTGGGTGCAGGAGTAGATGAAGAGGCAACAAAAACCTTGTTCTCTCTCAAAGCAACCTTACAAATTGGATAATTTCTAAGTATATGGCCTAGCCGACCATAATTGAAGCACCTGTCCCTCCCCTCATCATAGAAACCCTAATGCAATCGACCACAAAACCTATAAGAAGGACACGATGAAGTCAATTATGCTCCACTATCCTGAGATTAGGCAACCCTATGCCCTAAAATTAATGCCACGCTGATTACACTTGTCACCCAACGACTTTGAGTAAGTAACACTAGATATGGAGAAAGAACCATAACTTCTCCTCTTCTTTTTTGGCCACTTACCGCCATCCCTACATTATTGTTGTTAACCACTCTTCTTAGAGAACCTATACCTCTTACCCTACCTTTCACCTACCTTAGCCTGCTTTCTCTTTTCCTCCTCCACCTGTAACATATAAACAACTAACCAAGATATATCCATGTTCTTGATCAGAAATGCAATCTTGCTTTCAAGGATCAACTCATGAGATATTTTTAAAGCAAACTTTCTCATATTGTTCCTTATATTGACACCTTTTTCGAAGCATACCTAGATAGTTGGTTAAATTTCAAGGGGCATACTCATTGACCGATATCTTCCCTTATTTCAAATTGACTAGTTCCACTACTTTTGCTTCCCTTAACTCATGAGGAAAGAAGCAATCTAGAAAAGCATTAGAGAAAGTATACCATAAAGAAAACTCATTTTCCTTTCCTCTTTCCTGATCCTATTTCTCATCCCACTGATATGCCGTATCCTTTAGGTGATAGGCAACAAAGTTTACCCTTTTCATATTCGTGGCCTGCATGACCTTGAAAATCTTATGCATCTCATCTAGAAAACCCCGAGAAACCTCCTCCACCTTAACACCAGTAAAAGATGAAGGACTTAACCTCATAACTAGCCATCCCCTGTGGACTCAGAATATGCAATACTAGATGCACCACACTCAGCCTAAGAAGCTACCAACTGAGCAATCACATGGATCAACTGATGAAGCTCTGAATTCGTCACGTCTGCCTGAAGAGCTTGAGGAGGACTAGAAGGAACCAATGTAACACCAAAATAATCAGGGATTGGACTCCTTGATTGATAATGGATCCCTTGAGTAGAGCATGTCCTATCAATATTGTCCACAGTGGGGATTGATGAGTTTTCATGAACTTTAGATCATCAAGGAATGATATGAAAGGTGAACAAATAGAATTAGAGAAGATTCAGGGACATAGACTCTATGCTTGAAAATAGAACAAACAGAAAGAAAAATAGTTTATAAATGCCTTATAGTTTCTCTTTCATGAGTGTCATATGCTATACACCCTTAAAAGAGACTCTACTCGACACGACTTTGTGGACTCCCAAATGACTATGAACCTAAAGCTTTGATACCAACTTGACATGACTTGAATAGATCCTTATCATAATAGGTATCCCAAGTCCAACCAGGACCGGGGACCACCCCCATTATCTAACGCAACCTCCAAATACGTATCTTTAGTCAGAAGAATTTTGAATATATAACAAGATAGAGTTTAATAAAATTTTAGGCTCTAGTATAGGTCAATGAGCGTGACCAACCCAAATATGTCCAACCAACAAATATCTAACCAATAACTAAAATGAAACCAAAACAATAACCAAGTACGTGTCCATAACATAATAGTATAGAACAATTATAAATACAACCAAATAGTATCAGCGCCAATACAAATGCCTATACTAAGGCTGAAACCACTACCGACACCGCCCATACCAACCCATAGTAGTTCCATAAAGCCTCTAACTAAAAGTAAAAAAAAATATTCGATTGGGATATGCCCCAACCATAACCAAAACCAATATCTATGAAATAACCAAAGTAGGTAAACACATCTATAATATGAAATAGAGTCTTCTAAATGGAAGATCACCAATTTAATCCAACATCAAGTCCCAAATCTGATCACTAAGTAGGAGGAGTAGATTGGCCGATTCATGCATCGTGTGGGGATACAACCACCCAAAGATAGGTTAGCAAGTGAACGCTAGCATGCATTCAAGATAAGGATAAAATAATGCAAATCCTTAAAACCATTTAAACTAACAATATAAATTAACAACCATACATACATATACATAACCATACTGGGAAAGGGAATTGGGTTTAGCATGCTTTTAAAACCATTAACCTAGGTATGGTATCTTAACCATCCTAAAACTACCCATGGTCTATATGGGTACAGCATAACGCCCTAAATAGTCCCCGATACATGTAGATGCATGAATCGGAGATATCATAGGATTAGAGTATTCCTAAGTACCCTTGCTCTCTATGATACATATGTACAAGTGTACTTAGGGGATTCCCATGTACCGTATAAGTATCAAATATAGTCTCCATGATCAATCCTCATGTCGGCAAATAAGAGTTTCCAGTATCCATCCATTGGACTCACACTTTCACGATTAGATGTCATACCCTACCATTATTTCCCAATTAAAAAGGTTTCCCACACAACCAAAGCCCCATTCCATTTATTATTAACCAAGTCTATATGTAGTGGTATCGTTATACCGACTATAGAGTTCAAGCAATATCCTTAGGCATTCTTTTTAAGAAGAAGATATTCTATGTACCCACAAATTAGATTATTAAGTTTACTTGAGGGAATCCCATGTACCCCATAAGTGATTATTATTATACTTGCTTAGGGGATTCCCTTGTACCCCACAAAGCTTTTAATTAGACCAACAAAAACCACAAAGACCTTATCATTTACCCATTCCAAACCTTTTTTACTATTATACCATTTAGGGTTCCATTACTAAGTTATACCATGTAATAGTTCCATTAAAAGTTCAACAATGTAGTAAAAGAATTCTAATAGACATTATATCAAGCACGTTAGGGGCATAGTGTTTCCAAAACCAAAATCAAGTACCAATTAACCTTTCCCATGCATTCATATGTCCAAACCACCATTAAAACATGTAAATCCATAATTAAAACATGGGAAACCATAACCAAGCATTTAAAACCAAAACCCCAATATATATTTAAAAACCCAAACTATACTATAATTATGCAATAAAAACAATTCATAAAATATCCCTTTAGTTGGAACTAACAATGAGGAAGGAGTAATATGCCTTAGATTATAAAGATGGCCGAGAGAAGTCACCCTTGTAAGCCCCAAATTGATCCTATTGATTAAACCCTAGCCTTCCTTGACCCAAGAGCCTTGAGAGATTTTTAGAGTGTTTTAAGAGAGTTTGAGAGATTAAAAATAGTCAAAATAATATCCCAAGAGTGTTATAAGTCATGGGGCCTTGAGATGTTAAGAGGGAAAATGTACAGATTACCCCCAACTTAAACTGCATAAAATTCCTGCAGGATTGTATAACCACCCTATACAAATCGTACTCTACCATATGAGTGGTACATACCACATGTACCTTAGGCCTCCCTGGGACCCCAAAACTGTCAAACATATGACTAACCAAACCAATCCATACTAAACAATATGATTAGTACCATGAAATCATACCCTAGACAGAAGCATGAGTGGCTTAGGTAATATAATAGTCATGGGCTCATTCAATAGTATATTCAGTAGGCCAATCAATAGCCACAACAATAGCATAATCAATAGTTCATCATAAGATTGTCCAAATAAATCATACATATGGCATAATCATTAGGCATTACATCTAATGTTGTTCATCATGAAAAACAAGTAACAAGGTTTCTCAACATACCCTAAAAAGGGCATCCTCTAAGCATTAACAAGTGTATAATGGTCTCAAGAAACTATTCAATAATATTGGCTTAAGGTGGGCCAAAGAGCCCACTTCTAACTCCCTGAAATACATTCAAAGTCAAACACTACCTAAGACTAGCCTATGGTATCTAAATCCAAGTTTATATGTAAAACAAGTCACCATAAATCCTAAGGTAGAGATTCTTCTCAAGTACTAAAACTAAGTCCACTGCAACTGAGGCAACCGTTATTAGTGTAAGCAACTAAGGCCAAACTTACCCTAAGCCTGATTAATTAGAGCATGATACTTAATTATGAGAAATCTAATGCAATCTTATGAAAAACATGAGTAATGAATTTTAATGCACTAAGGTTCAAGACATATATAGAAGCATATAATTTTTCATACATAGGGCTGGCCGAACTCAAACCGGTAGATGTACACATAGGAACTTCAATATAATCATTCTTCGGCTTTGTCGGGTATCAATGCATCATCATAATCATTCTCTTGCCCTATCGGGTATCAATAATATCACAATCTCCTTTAGCCTTACCGGGTATCAATATGTCATCACAATATCCTCCGACCTTGAAAAGTATCATAATATCCTTTGGCCTAGTTTGTCTATCAATATATCATCATAATTGGTGGTAAAGTCAATAACATGAGTATTCATAAATTGAACATTATGAGTTTAAGCATATATAATACAATAATTTCTTATATAATCAATAAACATGACTTTTAACATAGTTCATGGCATAGTTTCTAATGTCATCATTAGGAATATATTCAAGTATGATTCATAACACAACTTCTTAGCATGATCATAATCATGAGAAATATCATGGGCAATAACTCATTAATAACATATTAAATGGCCTATCATTAGAATAAATATAGCTTATCAATCGCATAAGTAATAGCTAATTCATGACATAACCTATAACTTATTTATAACATAGTCATTAACATAACTAGTGGCTTAGGAAATATCATAGTCAAGGGTTCATTCAATAGTATATTCAAAAGGCCAATCAATAGCCGCAACAATAGCATAATCAATAGCTCATCATAAGATTATCCAATAAATCACACATAATTCATAATCATCAGGCATTACATGTAACGTTGTTCATCATGACAAACAAGTACAATGGTTTCTCAACATTTCCTAAAAAGGACATCCTTTAAGTATTAATAAGTGTACAAGGGTCTCATGATGACTATTTAATAATATTATCTTATGGTGGGTCAAAGATCCTACTTCTAACTCTCTGAAATACATTTCAAGTAAAACACTACCCCATACTAGGATATGGTATCTAAATCCATGCTAAGATGTTAAACAAGCCACCATTAATCCTAAGGCAGATATTTCTCTCAAGCACTAAAACTAAGTCCATTAGAACTAAGGCAAACTTTATTAGTGTAAGCAACTACGGACAAACTTACCCTAAGCATGATTAATTAGAGCATAATACTTATTCATGAGCAATCTATTCTTATGCAAAACATGAGTAATGAATTCAAATGCACTAAAGTTCAAGGCAACAAGCTATGTTTTTCACTCTACGGGTATAATTTAGCCTAAATGGTCCAACTAAAGTCAAATTTTTAATTTCATCAATTCAACACCTAAAACCCATAAAAAAGCTAACAACATATCATAATAATACTATCATATAGATCAATCTAAAAGGGAAAAACCTAGTGTACCTCGACGCCGGCAAAAGCTTACCGAAATGCTAAATTTGTACTTTTCCTTTTTGAGAAGCCTCCTCAAAATTTCAATCTATCAAAAACATATTATAATCATCAATATGAGAATATTGATACCCATATTGCATGTAATACCCATGCTTATTCCTAGCTAGAAATAATCTCAAGGATGCTGGTACTTTTTTTTGAAATACAAATCTATTTTTTTATACCTGTGGTATTTTTTAGATTTCTACTTTCTATCACTTGGGAAATTGAGTTAGCTTTCTAACGATGCCACTTTTGTCATAATCCAATACCAGACGAGGAAGTTATGGATGTTTTACTCAATACTGACCGAAACGCCCATGTACGACATCCAAGTTGACGGGCCACCAAATAAGTGACGGACCGCCACTTTGACCGTCACAGCCATGGCAGTAGGACCACGTTCTGGATAAAGATTGATGGACGAGTTGACGGACTGTCAGATTTTTGATGGACCATCATCCAAGCCGTCAACTCATATCCAGTGAACCCCATTTCTGGTCCACGTATCACGGTCGAAATGACAGACCGTCAAGTTCTTGATAGACCGTCATTTGGTTCATCACATTCCATGTTCATATTACTTCTAGGCAATTTTAATAGGGGTATTTTGGTCACTTATCACTTACCTATATTTACCCAGATGAGTTCGAATTCAGCCATTTTTCTCATTATTATTTCACAAACAAAAACTAGGGTTTGTCTCTAAATTTAATCTCCAAGAACAAGACCCAATCTTCTTCAAAAATTAAAGGATTTCAAATTCTTCAAGTTCAAAAACATCAAGAACCTTGAGTCAGGTATGCGTAGTATTCATCTATGGATCCATTTCATTCATAGAGCTCAAGAACCATGTTTTAAATATTTTTTTGTGATTGTCTTGTCATGATATAAGAATGTACATGTTGATAATTGTTGTTTAAGTTTCAAGATGATATATAAAGGTGATTTCATGAAGTATATGTGTTTGTTAGTTGAAACCCATGATCCTTATGTGTCTTAATATGGTGAAATTCATAAACACACTTGAGCTAAAAGAATGCATGAAAAAGTGTTTGATAATATGCCTAGATGATAGAATTCATGTACCATGATTTAATAGTTCTTAAATGACAAGTACATGCTCTATGATTTATGATTTCCCATGAATTCCATGAGAGTGATATGTGTTGTTGTTGTGATATGGATTGACTATGATATTGAAGATATGCAAGTAGATACATGTTGTATGAATTTCCCTTCCATGTATAAGATGTTGAGAACTATTCTTAGTGTGAAATACCCTACTCATGATATAGTAAATTGTGGACTCTACTCTTACGATCAAGTCAGTCATGTATGTCAGTTTTCTTCCATTGAGTCCTGGGGGTACTTGTACCCAAAAAATATAGTTGTGTGCCTAGAGCCATGTTATGTTATTATGATAATATCAGTGAAGCCATGACCTATAGAACTCAGTCAGTCATGTGACTCAGGAAATCTTAGAAATCTCATGATCTCAGTTAATTCTCAGATAGTAGTACTATTCCGCCAGTCAATGTAAGTCAGTTACTCAGTGCATGTACAGTCAGTTAAATCATGTTCAGTCTTTTTAGATGGGAGTAGGAGTTAGCACCGAGTGAACCCAAGGATGGGAACTCACCAGCTAGTTTAGGATGTAATTCTTAGCTGTCATCCTTTTGTTCTAGAAACTACATTGCCAGCATAGGTTGAGACATCTTAACCTGTTAGATTAATTTTGATGAGGTGGCTTAACCTGTTAGTTTAGGGTTCCCACTATTCTCATTTTTGAGTACCTGCCAGATAAGGGTCACTTACAGCTATCCTTACCAGTGGTGCGGTATTGACACCCTTCCTGTCGGGGCAGAGATTGGACCCCAACTTAGCTATATCCATTGTTGGGGAATGTCGGTCATAAAACTACCTCCAATAGTTTCATTCCCAGACTTAGTAAAAGAACTCAGATAATTCTTCAGATTTTAGTATAGTGGGACTGTCAGATACAGTCAATTTAGTTATAGAACGGAACACAGATAGTTTTATTAGATTCAGGACTATCAGACACAGTCATCTATGTTATCAAAATTTCAGTATTTGTTATGCTAGATGTCAGTAGATCATGTATTAGTGTCTAGATCTAGATATCAAGTAATCACAATCTCAGTTACTATGTATGCATGTTTGCACTCTTACGTTCATATCAACCAGTCATCTAGCATCGTTCATGCATGTAAACCTTTTTGTATTTAGCCTACCTCACTCATCTACTCAGTACTCCTAGTTGTACAAATGCATTTGCACTATGGTGATTGCTTTAACATTATACCATAGGTTCACAGATAGAAGCTCCACATCAGCAGTAGCAGTAGCATTCCAGTCGCAGAGTTGCAGTGAGTCCTCATCCATTTGAGGATGATATTATTTATTTCATTTATTAATTCAGTTCAATTTTGCTAGACAGAGTTTGTTGGAGACATGTTCCTTCAACTCCTTATAAAGATAGTATTTAAAGGCTTTTAGATTTAGCTCAAATTTGATTTAGATTTCAATTGTTTTGGGTATTCGTTACCCCATATGGATGTTAGAATTTGTCAGATATTCTATGCAGTTTAACCTTATGATCTATTGTTCATGTTTTCCATATTATTACATCATATATTATAGTATATAGGTATAGATATCAGTCATGGGTTGGCTTATGGTCCCTCAGGATCATGGGCATCATGTAGCGATCCGGTTTAGAAAACTGGGGCATTACAAACTTGGTATTAGAGCCTAAGGTTTAATAGATTCCTATGAAGTTTTAAAGCTGTATCTAGTAGAGTCTTGTGCATGGGTGTATTGCATGCCACATTTATGTACAAGAGGCTATAAGATGTTTTAGGAATAGTTTTCCTTTTTTCGATATTCATATCATGATAGTGAGCATAATATCAAGTTAAACTCTCTGTCTAATCCTTTCTTCTCTTATTTTATAATATATGCCTCCAAAGAGAAGAAACCAGCCAGCTCCTCAGCCCGAAGATTCTTTGGGAGAACATGTTTCTCATGCAGAGTTTAGGGATGCATTCACCATACATGCTCAGTCTGTGGCTGTCCAAAATGAATGGCCACCAGTTATTCTGGCCAATCCAGTGGCCAACTCAGCTGCAACTAGGATTCGGGACTTTACCCATATGAACCCTCTATCTTTCTTCGGGTCTAAGTCTGATGAAAACCCTCAGGAATTTATTGACCAAGTAAAGAAGGTAATAGAAATCATGGGAGTTACTTCTTGTCAGAATGCCGAGTTAGCCGCATACCAGTTATAGGATATTGCTCACACTTGGTACAAACAGTAGAAGTCTTAGAGGTTAGAGGATGCAGGTCATATAGAGTGGGATGAATTTGTTATGACTTTCTTAGACAGATTCTTTCCCCAAGAGCTGAGAGAGGCTAAAGTTCTAGAGTTCATCAAACTCAAGAAGGGAAATATAACGGTTAAGGTGTATTCTATCATATTTACTCAGCTAGCTAGATATGCCCCTCATATGGTTGCAGACAAAAGGGATAAGATGAACAAGTTCATGTCAGGGGTGAATTATAGCATGGTAAATTAGTATAGGTTTGTGATGCTGAATAGTGATATAACTTTAGACAAGATCAAACTCATGCTCAGAAAATAGAGGAGCAAAAGATTAGGACTAAGGAGAGGAAGAACAAGAGAGAAAGGTTAGGCAGTTTCAGTTTTACTCAACCAAAATCAGAAGGAGGAAACCATTTGCAGTTTCGTCCTAATCCAGTAACTCCAACTCCTTTCTCCGCCAGTTCCCCAGTGCTGAAATTCAAAGAAGACAATAGAGATCGAGCACCAGTTTCTAAGTCTAGGGCAGTGTCAGCAGTGCCTAAACTAATCCCCTGTGTCAGAATTGTGGTAAGAACCACATGGGTACCTATAGAGCTAGTAGTGATGTTTGTTTTGGTTGTGGAAAGCTAGGCCACAGGATTAGAGAGTGTCCATAGTAAGGTGTACAGGGTCAGCAGAATTGCTCCATAACCCAGTTCGGTCTCCCAAATCACCAGAGTGCTGCTTCCAGTGCTACTAGTGGGCAAAACCCAAACAGATTCTATGCTCTTCAAACCAGACAAGATCAGGAAAACTCTCCTGATGTCATTACTAGTATGCTACAAATTTTCCATGTTCATTATTACGCTTTGGTAGATCAAGGTGAATCCTTGTCTCGTGTTACTCCTTATAAAGTAGTAGATTTCAGAATCAGTCCTAAAATTTTAGTAGAGCCCTTTTCAGTATCTACCCCAATAGGTAAAACCATCATAGCTCGGCGGGTATACAGGAACTGCCCGTTATGATATTTTAGAAAGCCACATCAGCAGATTTAGTCGAGTAAGAGTTGACTAATTTTGATGTCATTCTCAGCATGGATTGGCTTCATTCCTGCTATGCCACAGTCGACTGCAGAACCAGGGTAGTTCAGTTTCAGTTCCTGAATGAGCCCATCCTAGAGTGGAAGGGTAGTACTTCATCTTTCACTGGTCTGCTTGTTTCCTACCTTCGGGCAAAGAAAATGATTTCTAAGGGGTGTGTGTATCATCTCATGCATATTAAAGATTCTAGTTCTAAATATCCTAGTCTTGAATCGGTCTCAGTGGTAAATGAGTATTCAGACGTGTTTTCGAAAGATCTTCCAAGCATTCCTCCCAAAAGGGAAATAGACTTCGTGTTTGACCTTTTTCCAGATCCTTAGCTTATTTCTATTACGCCATATAGAATAGCACTAGTAGAACTCAAAGAACTGAAAGATCAGTTGAAGGATCTCATAGATAAGGGATTTATTAGGCCCAGTGTATCCCCATGGGGTGCACCAGTCTTATTCGTGCACAAGAAAGACGATTATCTCAAGATGTGTATTGATTACCATCAGCTCAACAAAGTTATGGTCAAGAACAAGTATCCTCTTCCCATAATAGATGACTTGTTTGACCAACTTTAGGGTGCCAGTTATTTCTCCAAAATAGACCTCAAATCAGGCTACTATCAGCTCAGAGTTAGAGAATATGACATCTTGAAGACAACATTCCGTACTCGGTATGGTCACTTCGAGTTTCTAGTTATGTCCTTTGGTCTTACCAGTGCCCCAACCGCTTTCACACACTTGATAAACCGTGTGTTTAAGCAGTACTTGGACATGTTTGTCATAGCATTCATAGATGATATACCGGTCTATTCTCGCACAGAGCGTGATCATTCAGATCATCTCGAGATTGTTCTTCAAACTCTCAGAGATCACCAGCTATTTGCCAAATTTAGTAAGTGTGAGTTTTGGCTAATATCAGTAGCATTCCTTGGACATATTATTTCCGGTGATGGCATTAGAGTAGATCCTCAAAAGATCGAACTGGTAAGAACCTGACCTAGCCCCATCTCTCCATTAGATATCAGGAGTTTCTTGGGATTGGCTGGCTATTACAAACGGTTTGTCAAGGGATTTTCTTCTATTGCATCCCCTGACCCAGAAGAAGGTCAAGTTTTAGTGGTCACATCCTTGTAAGAAAAGTTTTCAAGAGTTGAAGACTCGACTTACCTCAGCACTAGTTCTAGCTCTTCCAGATGGTTCAGATGGGTTCGTGGTATATTGTGATGTATCCAGAGTGGTTTTAGGTTATCTTCTCATGCAGTATGGTAAGGTCATAGCCTACGCCTCCAGACAGTTAAAGCCCCATGGGAAGCATTATCCTACTCATGATCTTGAGTTAGCAGCTATAGTATTTTCCTTAAAAATTTGGAGGCATTATCTATACGGAGTTTATATAGATTTCTTCACGGATCATAAAATTCTCTAGTATGTATTTTCTCAAAAAGATCTCAATCTTCGTTAGAGAAGGTGGTTAGAGCTTTTGAAAGATTATGACATGAGTGTCCTTTACCATCTAGGCAATGCCAACGTTGTGGCCGATTCTTTTAGTAGACTCTCCATGGGTAGCTTTTCTCACGTCGAGGATAGCAAGAATAAGATATCTCAGGAAATCCATCAGCTTGCCAAACCAGGTGTTCTCTTAGTCGATTCTTTGGAGGGTGGTGTATGTGTTCAAATTATTTTAGAGTCATCTCTAGTTTTTGAGGTGAAAGAAAAGAAAGACAGGGATCTTGGCCTTGCCAAGCTAAAAGAGTCAGTTCAGAATCAGAGAGTAAAGGTTTTCTCCTAAGGAGGAGATGGGGTTCTTTGTTGTCAGGGTCATTTATGCGTTCCAGGTGTAGATGACTTAAAGCAGCGGATTCTTGTAGATGCATATGGTGTGCGATACTCTATTCATCTAGGGGCCGCTAAGATGTACCGTGACCTGCGAAAATCTATTGGTGGAGTGGGATGAAGAGAGATATTACAGAATTCGTGGCTAAGTGCTCTACATGTCAACAAGTTAAGATAGAGCATCAGAAGCCTAGTGGACCCATGCAGGAATTCACTATTCCTACTTGGAAGTGGGAAGGAGTGAACATGGACTTCATGACGGGTTTGCCTTAAACTTGTCATTAGCACAATTTAGTTTGGGTTATTATAGACAGGATGACCAAGTCAGCTCATTTCCTTCCAGTTCAAACCTCTTATTCAGCCGAGGATTATGCCAAACTCTATATCAGGGAGTTGGTCAGAGTACACGGTGTTCTATTATCTATTATTTTAGACAGAGGTACCCAATTCACCTCTCACTTCTGGAAAGCATTCCAAAAGGGTCTTGGTACCCAAGTCCATCTCAGCACAACCTTTCATCCTTAGATAGATGGTCATGAAGAAAGGACCATTCAGACTCTTGAATATATGCTAAGGGCATATGCAGTTGATTTCAAGGGAAGCAGGGATTACCACTTGCCTTTGATTGATTTTGCATACAACAATAGCTATCATTCCAGTATTAAAATGGCTTCATTAGAAGCTCTCTATGGCAGGAGGTGTAGATCTCCAATTGGTTGGTTTGAATTTAGTGAGGCCTCAGTCATAGGTCCTGACTTAGTTTTTGATGCCTTAGAGAAAGTTCAATTAAATAGAGAGAGACTCCGGGCTGCTCAGAGACGACAAAAGTCTTATGCTGGTTTTTGTAAAAAGGATCTCAAGTTTGAGGTCGATGACAATGTCTATTTCAAGATCTCTCCCATAAAGGGAGTGAAGAGGTTCGGCAAGAAAGGAAAACTCAGTCCCCTCTATGTCGGTCCCTTCAAGATTCTCAGTCGTTTAGGCAAGGTAGCTTATGAACTCGAATTGCCTTCAGATTTAGCCTCAGTTTATTTGGTCTTCCATGTATCCTTGCTCAAGAAGTGTGTAGGTGACCAAGTAATTGTAGTCTCTATTTAGAGCATTGATGTTCAGAACAATCTTTCTTATGATGAGATTCCAGTTGAAATCTTAGACTATCAGACTCGTTGATTGAGGAACGAAGAGGTCCCTCTAGTTAAGGTTCTTTGGCGAAATCAGTCCGTTGAGGGAGATACTTTGGAAGCAGAAGCAGATATGAATATCAAGTATCCTTACCTCTTCTCCGCTGATTCAGATCAAGATCAAGGTAATAGTTTTCCTTAAGGTTATTCCATTTCATATTCATGTTTCCATTATAAACGTGGTTTATACTACCATTTCATACTCTATCATGCATTCATGTATTAGTTCAGTTATAAAATCATGCATCAGCTATGCATTCTCATCTTGAGAAACCCAATTTATCAGAATGCTCAGTCACACATTCATGTACCAGTTAGCCATGCATTAGATGTGCATGAGTTTAGTATATTTAGCATGTCAGTCATGAAGTCATGTATCAGTCACTCATGTTCAGTTCATATTAATCTATTATTTTCCCTCTTAGTCAGTCTCATTCGAGGATGAATGTTATTAAGGGGGAGATATTGTAATACCCGTGCTTATTCCTAGCTAGAAATTATCTCAAGGATGCTAGTATTTCTTTGAAATACAAATCTATTTTTTTTGTACCTATGGTATTTTTGAGATTTCTACTTTCTATCACATTGGAAATTGAGTTAGATTTCTAGCGATACCACTTTTGTCCAAATCCAACGCCAGACAAGAAAGTTATGGATGTTTTACTCAAAACTGGCCGAAACGCCCAGGTACGATGTCCAAGTTGACGGAATCCCAAACAAGTGATGGACCACCACTTTGACCGTCACAACCAAGGTAGTAGGGCCATGTTCTGGATAAGGATTGACGGACGAGTTGACGGACCGTCAGATTTTGGATAGGCCATCATCCAGGTCATAAACTCTTATCCAGTGAACCCTATTTCTGGTCCATGTATGATGGTCGAAATGATGGATGTCAAGTTCCTGACGAACTGTCATTTGGTTCGTCATATTCTATGTTCAGATTACTTCTAGGACATTTTAACAGGGGTATTTTGGTCACTTACCACTCACCTATATATATACCCAGATGAGTCCGAATTCAGTCATTTTGCTGATTATTAATTCACAAATAAAAACTAGGATTTCTCTCTAAATTTAATCTCCAAGAACAAAACCCAATCTTCTTCAAAAATCAAAGGATTTCAAATCCTTCAAGTTCAAAAACATTAAGAACCTTGAGTCAGGTATGCTTAGTGTTCATCTATTGATCCATTTCGTTCATAGAGCTCAAGAACCATGTTTTAAATATTATTTTGTGATTGTCTTGTTGTGATATGAGCATGTACATGTTTATGATTGTTGTTTAAGTTTCAAGATGATATCTACAGGTGATTTCATGAAGTATATGTGTTTGTTAGTTGAAACCCATGATCCTTATGTGGATTAATATGGTGAAATTCATGAACATACTTAAGCTAAAAGAATGCATGCAAAGTGTTTGATAATATGCCTAGATGATTGAATTTATTTCCCATGATTTAATAGTGCTTAAATGACAAGTCCATGCTCTATGCTTTACGATTTCCCATGAATTCTATGTGAGTGATATGTGTTGTTGTTGTGATATGGACTGACCATGATATTGAAGCTATGCAAGTATATATATGTTGTATGAATTTCCCTTCCATGTATAAGATGTTGAGAACTATGCTTAGTGTGAAATCCCCTACTCATGATATGGTAAATTGTGGACTCTACTCTTACGATCAAGTCAGTCATGTGTGTCAGTTTCCTACCATTGATTCCTAGGGGTAATTGTACCTAAAAGATATAGCTATGTGCGAAGAGACATGTCATGTTATCACAATAATCTTAGTAAAGCTATGACTTATAGAATTCAGTCAGTCATGTGACTCAGGAAATCTCATGATCTCAGTTAATTCTCAGATAGTAGTACTATTCCATCAGTCAACAGATGTCAGTTACTCAGTCCATGTACAGTTAGTTAAATCATGTTCAGTCTCCTCAGATGGGAGTAGAAGTCAGCACCGAGTGAACTCAAGGATGTGAACTCACCTGCTAGTTTAGGGTGTGATTCTTAGCAGTCATCCTTGTGTTCCAGAACTACGTAGCCAGCGTAGGTTGAGACATATTAACCTGTTAGATTACGATTGATAAGGTGGCTTAACCTGTCAATTTATTCCCACCATTCTCATTTTTGAGTACCTGCCAGATAAGGGTCACTCATAGCTGTCCTTACCAGTGGCACGGTATTGACGCCCTTCCAGTTGGGGTAGAGATTAGACCCCAACTTAGCGATATGTATTATTGGGTATATCGGTCAAACAACTACCTCCCACAGTTTCAGTACCAGTCTAAGTAATAGAACTCAGATAGTTATTCAGATTTTAGTATATCAGGACCATCAGATATAGTCAATTCAGTTACAGAATAGAACACAAATAGTTCCATTAGATTCAGGACTGTTAGACATAGTCATCTATGTTATCAGAATTTTAGTATTTGTTATGCTAGATATTAGTAGATCATGTATTAGTGTACAAATCTAGATATCACGTAATCACGATCTTAGTTACTACGTATGCATGTTTGCACTCTTACGTTCATATTAGTCAGTTAGCATCGTTCATGCATGTAAACCCTTTTTCATTTAGCCTACCTCACTCGTATACTCAGTACTCCCAGTTGTACTGATGCATTTGTGCTATGGAGATTTTTTTCACGTTACACCATAGGTTCACAGATACAAGCTCTAGATCAGCAGTACAGTAGCATTCTAGTTGCAGACTTGCAGTGAGTCCTCATCCATTCGAGGACAATATTATTTATTTCATTTATTAATTCAGTTCAGTTTTGCTAGACAGAGTTAGTTGGAGACATGTTCCTTCAACTCCTTATTCAGATAGTATTTAGTGGTTTTCAGATTTAGCTTAGATTTGATTCAGATTTCAGTTGTTTTGGGTATTCGTTACCCCGTATGGATGTTATGATTTGTCAGATATTCTATGCAGTTGAACCTTATGGCCTATTGTTTATGTTTTCCACATTATTACATCATATAATGCAGTATGCAGGTACAGATATCAGTCATGATTTAGCTTGTGATCTCTCGGGATCATGGGCACAGTGTAGCGATTTGGTTCAAAAAATTGGGGCGTTACATTGCACTATTACATTTCGGGTACAAAATATTACCACAAAAACCCCATTTAGGTCCCATTTGTGGAAATCATATTTCCGATGCCAACCCAACATATTATCAAGCTCAAGCATTCATTACCCTCATAAATTCATGACAACTAAGATAATTTAGGGATAAACTTAAGACCTAAAGGTTTTTGGGTTTTGTTAATCAAATCAAGAAATTTCACCAAGAAAGTGGAGAATTCTTACCTTAAATCAGATGATTATCACAAAAAATTGATGTTAATCTAGATTCCCAAGCTTCCACAAGCTTCAATTTTAAGCTAACACACTATTTTAGAGTTTTGGTCTCTCGAGACAAGAGCGAGAATGGGCGAAATTAGGACTAAGGGGTTATTTTATACTAGTCTAGGCCCTCAGAAGTGGCTATCACAATCTTGCAGGTGTGTAATCGCACTACCTACCATCTGTCGAGGTTGTAGCAATTATGAGAGCCCTTGGCAATCATACTATATACTTTTCATGAGGAGTTCCAATCATGGAACTTTTCTAGCAATCACAGGCACACCAGATAGAAGCTGAAACTTGCAAAATATCCAAGTTTCTATCATTCCCCCGAGGTTTATTCGGAATCCCTTATAGATAAGTGACTTATGTAACCACACTAAATTCTATATCATGGAATTAATGTCATAATTAGATTTTCTATCCAAGGTCTATTCAACAAAATTTTAATCCCACGCCCAATTTTTAAATTCCTCCAACTTCTGAACAATAGGTCAAAATGAGCTCGGGTTCATCTAGACCTAAACCAAAGGTCCACCTAGCCTAAAATAAATATTTTAGAGCTGTTGGCATACTCAAAATTTTCATATGATATTTTTTTACTGAATTTTACATCCGGTGGCCATTTAGAACCAACATAGACTTTAAAATAGGGAATTGGCTCTAAAAACCAAACTAATTATCAGGTAATCAAACTATCAGTCACAACAAGTCATAAATGATTTGGGGAAGCTTTTGAGAAGTTCCAACAGTGAAAACATATAAAAATAGTGAAAATGACCTAAAGGGTCATAACACTATCATTGGTCGACTGAGCTAAATCATAATATAAGTATAATAAAATGCAAGATAACATAACTAAATCAAGGTAGAGACAAACTTGAATCAACTCCAGTATCGCTTTGCATAAATAAGTAAGTAAACTATAATAACAACATAACATAAGGCATCAACATATGCGATCATAACTACTGAATTAGCTCTCATATGCCAATTTGTGCGGAAAAGTGAATAACCTATCATACGCCCCCATAAGCTTAAAAGGTAAAAGAAAGATAGTGTAACCCACCACCGTTAATATCAACTCTCATGATGCAACTTGTATTCATACATGTAACACTAATAATGAATCAAAAGTGGTCATCATTTATCAATGTATCAACACTTATCAACTAACCATCATGTAACAACTAATTCTTATATGTCAACTAATCTTCTTTTATCAATTAATTACCTTTTATCAACTAATCATTATCTATCAACTAATCTATTCATATCATGTCACATTATGACCATTGTCTCATTTTCATACTTAGATAGAATCACTATTGACAATCTCACACCCTTATATTATTATAGAATAATAAGTATTTCATCATAGCATAATATGTTTATTTAGACTCGAACCGGTATAGATATTTAACAATATTCTCATAAATATCAGCATCATTATCGTTCTCCATATCATCATCATTATCATCAATATCATTACCATTCTCCAGACTTGCACCAGGTATCACTAATTGATATCATCATCAATATCCAAACTCGAATTAGTATTTGCATAATTTATAGCATAAGCACAATCCATATCAAATCGAATAGTATATCATTATTATTTATATCATTATTATCATAGCTAATACCATAATTTTTAGAGTATTAAATAGCATAATCGCCAGCATAACTATTTTTATAATTTCTAATCATAATAGAAAAATGATTTCTAGCATAACATTTAATACAATCAACAAGTATGATCTTTAGCTAACCTATTGCATAATCGCTAATTTAAACAATAAATATGATTTTTAGAATAATCAATAGCATAATTGATAATATAATCTATTATAGCTAATTTAGGAAATAAGCATGATCTTTGACATAATCAATAGCATACTATTAAGAATAATTAATAAACAAATCCGTAACCAAATCAATGGCTTATTCCATATCAACATCAAGGGCGTATTTAATGGCATATACAATTAGCTTATCATTTGCTAAATCATTAAGTTATTCTAACATAAGTTAAAAAATTATTCCCAAAGTCAATCCATCATAACCATCAAGTACCAAGGAAACTCAAATCACCATATGTAATTATTTCCTAGATGTATACAAGTGTATGAAAGGTCTTCAATCACTAACACAAGTCTTGGCCCATGGTGGGTCAAGATCCCACTTCTAAAACTACAAAATACTTTACATAAAAATGTCTACTCCGGACTAGGTTATGGTATCTAAATCCACTATTAGACATTGAATAATCAATATGTAGCCTTAGAATAGTATTCTCTCCCAAAATAGAGCAACTAAGTTAGTTCGAACTAAGGAATGACAACAAAGGTCAATTCTACCCTAAACTAAAGTTACCAAGGCAATCTCCTCATTAAAAAAGTAACTAAAGAATTTACAACCTAAGCATAAGACTACTAGTGTATTTACAACCTAAGAATAAGCCTACAAGATCAACTTCAAATACGGTACGGTTAACTAGGATAATCATGCACAAAATAATATCAAAATAGCCTAAATGGCCCAACTAATACAAAGTACTGCAATTTATCACACTATCATCTAAATCCCATCCCAAATCTAATAGAATATCATAAACATACTATGAATTAGTTCAATCTAACAAAGGGTAAAACCTAGTCTACCTCCACATTGAATAAATCTTAAAAGATCAATAAATTAGTGCTTTTCCCATCTGAGAAGATTTCACAAAATGCTAAGCTATTGAATTCACACTCCAATCATCAATAAAAGAATAACACTACCCATATTTCAATATTGTGCTTCGGTTCCAAAAATCATAAAAAAATCTCATGAGGGTCTCACTTACTAAAATTGTATTTTTGAAACCAACCCAATGTTTCCTCATACTCAAGGAATCATTTTTCACAAAAATGGGTGGAATTTGAGCTTATTTGTAACTAAAATAAAGCCTCCAAGGTTTTGGGATTTTTGAACAATTAATGTAAAATTCTACCATGAAAATGGTGAAATATTACCACAAATAGAAATGCATAAATAAATGTTAAACAAGATCCTAAATCATCCAAAAGCTTCAATTTTAAGATATCTCACTATTTAAGGTTTTATCTCTCTTGAAATGGATGAAGAATGAGCAAAATCGGGCAAAAAGGGTCTATTTATACCCAACCTAGGTTCTCGAGTATCGCTATTGCGACCCTGTACCTTGCAATTGCCATAAGTAATGGTTGCTAGGTTAGTTGCAATCACAAAATTCCACTGCAAATATGGCACTTAGTGCATGCCTTGGGTATCGTGATCATGAACCCTAGCTCGCGATTGCGAGTGCACTAGATAAAACTGAGACTTGGAAATTTCATAAAAGACCTTGAGATCACCCGAAAGCCCATATATACAAATGAACTATGTAACCATACAAAATTAGATGTTCTAGACTCAATGGCACAGTTGAAATTTTTATACAAGTTTATTTCAAATAAAAGTGGGTCCCACGCCTGATTCCACATTTCTTTTCTTTTTGGTCAATGGGTTGAATAAAGCTCAATTGCCTTGGGACCTAAACCAAAGGTACACCAAGCCTACAATAAATATTTCAGATATGCAGGAACATTCAAAAGTCCCATTTGAGGTTGTTTAGCAGAATTTTTTGCTTGGTGGTCATTTGGAACTAGCAAATACTATAAAATAAGGAAATGGCTCTAAAACTAAAATAAATTATTTGATAATCGAACTACCAGTTCCAGTAAGTCACAAATAACTTGGTGTAGCTATAGAAAAGATCTAACAATAAAAATAAGTGGAAATATGGAAAATAACTCGAAGGGTCATTATAGTTTTACCTCCAAAGAACTAGACACTTATGAGCGCCCGATATCCATTAATGCTACTCTTAATAAGAGCATCTCATTAAATACTGAACTACAACTTATGAGAGTGGGGCCTATTCTAAGGCCTCACATGCTGAGACATCATGATTCAGTGCCTAGTGCTCCTAGGTCTATCTTCTTCCCTTATTTTGAATTTATATTTATGCCTTAGGATAGTGCATAGTTTTTAGTTGGGGTTGGGAGTGTACCACAATCTGGTATTGTTCTTGCCATGTTTCTTTTTTGGCAGGTCGATCTATCATAGTAGAACTGGTGTGTTTAAGTTGTTTTATGTTTGTATCGTATTGGTGTTATATTTTATTTGTGTTTAATTTAGAGGAAGATACGAAACCTTAGGTCAATAATGAATTTTATTATTCTTAACTATTTTAAAAAATTGATACACCCTCTAAATAATTGTGTAAACTGTATGTTGTGAATATATGCGTGACTATTGTGGATCTTTTTATGGCATTAGAATTAGGAGAAAAATAATCACCGCTTAGAGTTTTCTTGTATTAGATAGGTAATAGTTGGTTAGATAGCCCTGTACCATGTTTGTGTGAGATACTTACTTTGTTCCCTTGGTGCATTTTATCCAGAACTTGCCCGGTTAGTCTTGACTTAGTTGTAGGATAGTTGGTTAGAATGTGATCATAGTCCATTTTCTAATTTAGTCAAATCTTATCCTAAATGACC
Source organism: Capsicum baccatum var. pendulum (assembly GCA_030864225.1). Classification (NCBI taxonomy): domain Eukaryota; kingdom Viridiplantae; phylum Streptophyta; class Magnoliopsida; order Solanales; family Solanaceae; genus Capsicum; species Capsicum baccatum. Next base: position 56,741,700 of record CM061554.1, on the reverse strand, counting down.
ATCCTAATATGAATAAGTATCCCTTGGTCCCTGAGTTTGAGCCTATATTAACCTATTTTCTTATTTTAACCTTGAAACCATCCCAATTTAATTATAATGAATGCGTTTTGGCCTTGGTCCTACCTTGGACATTGTGCTCATCATCCCAGTTAAATCTTTTAAGTTGAGGGTGGCTATCATAGAGGGGCATAGTTAAAATTAGGTAGCAAGAAGGGTTTGAAAGAGAAAAAAGAAAGCAGGGTTAAGTGTGGTAAAAAATGGAAAAAAAGAAAAGAAAAAGTAAAAGAGAAAATAAAGAAATCACACCCAACCTGAATAAGGAATAAAACAGAAAATGGAGAAATAAGGGAGAAATAAAAAGAAGTTTTTTTAGAAATGGGCCCAAAATATAATTGTAGTGTTAGGGAGGATGAGTCACTAGTTTCAAATGTACCATACCAGCCTCAAGCCTATGTTACAAGCCGAATAAAGTCCTATAGTGATCCTAGTCCAGCTGTCCAAAATAATTAAGGAAAATAAAATAAGGGCAAGCCTACGGTATACTAGCACATCAATTGGAATTTTTTTTATGAGTGTTAGTGTTTTTATATCATCCCCGTGATGACATGCATGATCATACTGTGAGACTTGGACTTCTTTATTGTGAAGGTACATAGGTTGTGTTTCTAGTGGCTTATATGTTCGGGTTGTGTAACGTCCATACTTTCTTTATTATTTTTTGCTAATGTAATGCCATAGCTTGATTTATTTATGTCATATTATTTTTTTACATAGATCCACACAGTTGGTTTTGAAAAAGTTTAACATAGGAAGGGGTAAAAGTTATTGAGCTTAAATAGAGTTTACTATCTTAGGTGCCTTAGGTTTCTCGAGGTTAAGGATCATCATATTATTTTCTTATTATGTTTGTTAGTAGAGGACATGAAAATGTTCTAAGATGAGGATGATGATGTGCCATGATTTCATGGCACTTTGAATGCTTAAAACTAGAAAATATGCAAGTATGTAGGTCCTTTTTATTAGATATGATATATTTAATTTTTTGTTTTGAATGAAAATAGGGTTGGAATGAGTGGAATAACATAAGAAAAAATAGATTCAAAAAGTGATGTCTCTTCCTGGACAACAAGTCATTGGGTGACGCTATGACTCATCATCCAAGATGTACGATAAATAGTGAATAAAGCTGGCAATGAAGATAAAGTTAAAGTTGGCTATGACTCATAGGGATTGACTACTAGTCGTAGGGAAAAATTGTTTTGAGCAAACGTAAAGGAAGATCCTGACAGTTTACAAGTTGTATCCCAGTGGAGCTGAGACTACAATGAGTCGTAGTGTCAGGATACAACTCGTTGTGCTGACAACTCTAATCGTTATGGAAAAAGATTCAAAAAATTAAATTTCACTAGAGAGAGAATGAGTCCAGCCTATGACTCATAGAGAGATGTGATGAGTTATCACCAAAGAGCATAGAAGTCCAGAAATAGAGTTGACAATGAGTCATCATCTATCCAGATGACTCATTTCTTGAAGCATAGCCACTGCCAACCTTATGTTCCTATTTTGTTTTTGTTAGGATTTTTAGGTTATTTTATGAACCTATAAATACGTATTTGATGTTCTTGTATTAGTCTATGCACTCTTTACATTTACAACACTATATTGATTCTAAGTGACTTTTGATCTTGGAATCCTTTGTTATTGGTTTAACGGTTGATTATTAATTTGAGATTCTGGGTTTTGTTCTTTAATTATTGTAAGATTTTATATATGATTTCTTTCTCAAATTTAATATATATTCTTGCATCCATGAGAGGCTATACCACTAAATTATGGTGGTGGGAACCCTGATGGAATAATGAAGTAGGAAGTGCAAACTCTTTCTTGATCAGTATTCTTGCATATGATCTTCTTGGTTTGATTGGTTTGTTAACGACTGCAGAAGTTAAGAACCATTATGTATTTGACATTTACTTTAAAATAGACAAAGAGATTAGTAAACAAAGATCAAAAATAATTTGAGGCTACTAACCTTCATCTAATTAAATTGACACTCAAAAGGTAATGGTTAATTTGGGATATAGGATGAGGGTTAGTAAGGCGACACCCCGAGACTCAAAAGGTAAAGAGGGAAATCCACTAAAGATTTTCACAAGATAGTTGGTGATACATACTTTATCAAATTTTATGTGCAAGGAATTGGGATAGTTTGATGGAGCACAATAAATCTATAGGGTTAGGAAACAAGAGGGAATAGAGTCCTAGTATTCATCTCATATTGATTTCAACCAAAGCAATCATGATTTGTTACTATTGACACTGTTCTCACAAAATTCCCCCCATTTACTTTTCTGTATTTTTGTTCCACTTCAGCAAGTTCGTGAGAGATATTCAACCTATTCTCTATGGTTCCAACCCTAACCTTTCTTGGGTTATATATTTAACAGTGACCACATTATATTTCTGGGAGGTATAATTTTGGCAACATCAGGACCTATAAGCATAAATAATGTAGCATAGCTATAGGAAAGCTCTAAATATAGAAAAGGCATGAATAGACAAATATGACCTGAAGAATTATTACATATTATGAATCATATTAAAACTTATTAATAATTTCTTTTAAATGTAATGATATTCAAAATTGAGGTTTTTGTTCATTTTTTAATTTTTTGATCTTATTTAAAAGTTGTTCCTAAGAGATATTTGGATTTTGAAACTAGATAGCTAAGGATTATACACCATGAATAGTGAGTATCTTCTTATTTTAAGTCAAAACATAACACCAAACTCAAAGAAACAACAACTTTGGAAGTTCATATGGAGAATCTCATCACCTCATAAGGTGCTTAACATATTTAGAGAGCTTTGAGAAATATTTTACCAACATGTGAGATCCTTTCCAAGAAAAATATTTAGTTAGTTCAATTTTCCCTTGATGTTTGCAAGTGTCGCAGACTATGACCGATTTCTTGGTAAAATTATATTGTGCAAAACAATGATGCATTTAATAAATTTATTGTTGGAATGATGTACCAATATTGAAGATTAAACAAAGATCAAAATGAAAATAAAAATTTGATGAAGCAGTCAAGATTTTGTAGAGCTTCAAAGACAAATTATTTATGTTTAAATAATAAACAAAGTGCCCCTACTGTAACTTTGTACCATATGAAAAAGGAACTGGGGGAATGAATGAGTGCCAATTTAGAGGCTAAGATGACAACTACTGCCACAAGTTGTAACGACCCTCAAGGTATTTTACCCATTCTTGATTATTTTTTGTGTTCTGAACTATTATAAAGCAGTTATAGGTCATTTATGACTTGTCGAAATTGTAAATTCAACTGTCGAATAGTTCACTTAGGCTTTAGGCTTATTTCTCTATTTTGGAGCTTTCACTATTAAGGAAATTCTTTGGAACAAAAACTCCTAGTAAATGACCATAGATGAAAATTTATATAGCACATCAGTTCCAGAACATTGATTTTAGCCTACGAAGACCCGTGGCTCAGGTCTCAAGGCTTCTAGAGTCATTTTGGGATATTAGGTGGATTTTATGAAAAATAAAACAATAGATGTGGGCTCCATATTTAGTCAAAATGATCTCAAATAAGAGCTTCGATGGTTCCATTGAGTTTGAAATATCAAATCTAGCATGTTAGCATAGTTCGTTTGCATACATAGGTAATGGAACGAATCCCAAGAACCCGATTAGAGTCCATTTTAGACTTCGAACATCTAATGCCTCAAGTTACTTGTACAACCACTTAAGCGGCCCTTTGACGCCTAAGAGGTAAACTCTTTAGAGACATTTGGTCACTTTAGCGGCCTTGGCTATTTGGACAAGGATGACTTAAGTGATCAATGCCCACTTTAGCAGATATTACTTTAGAAACCAATTTACTACTTCAGAAATGCCTGAATCTCTGTACTTGACCTCTTTAGTGATCAATGAGCCACTTTAGCGGTAATTGCTTAAGAGACTAGGTAACCGCTTAGTAGTACCTGGGGACTATTAAATCCCCTTTATTAATCTAATTTTCCCTTTATTTTCTCCTTTTATTTACACTATTCATAGATTTTAAACAAAGAGAAAGTGTGGGAAATCATCCATTGAGGCTAAGGTAAGTTATCCTAACACTCCTTGGTCATTTTACAATACATTTCCTATTAAATTCCATCCCATTTCATTCAAAATTCTTAGAAATTAGGTCTTTAAATCCTTATACGTTACAGACTACCTTAGGACCCACTTTATAGATTTTTCGTGCTCAACTTTTGAGCAAAAATTCCTTGTTCATTAAGAAACGTCGTGTGGATTCAATTTTTGATTCTATTTGTAGGCCTCGTGTGACCATTCTTGGTCCAAATTATTACCCAACCTTTTAAATAGAAATATGGGTCTCATTTTACTCCTAATGATGTATAGATTACTCTTTTGATAGGATGGGGCATTTTGACTTTGTGGAGCAAAAGTGAGACATTTGGAGATGATTCAAAGATTGCAGTTTGACATTATAGTAGGTATTGATCTACTTTTCTTCATACAATAATATATTATGTTGAATACATGCTAGGTGGTTGGGATAGGTCATATTTATGATGTGAATATCCTGATTTAGCCTATTTAGAAGTTTTGGGAAATGAGGGTGAATTGACCTACTTAAGATAAAATATTTATTATAACGATCGATGCCTATCCCCATAGATTAACTCATGTTAAAAAAAGTTGATGTTATGTATCCTTTAGTATAAGGTTTAATATCTTGGTGGATTGGATCATAGTTTCCCAAGATTATAATATTATCATTATGCTAGTTATATACTTTTGGGCCAAATGTTATGGTTACGATACCAGTTAGACCATCGTTATGATCCCAAGTGAACTCTAGGTGAGTATTCTACAATTATAGAAGTACGTGATTCTAGTTATGGATGCTTAGTAACCTTATGTTGTCTTGTTTGGATACTAGTTATGGCATGCACACTATTATGTGCGTTCATGCTCATTTTGTTATACTCTTCTAGCCAAAATTCATTATTTTATTACTGTTTTATAATAAGGGATTAATTTCCACCTTTCACTTATAAAATTGATTTTTTAATAATGGAGGTCATACCACCTTATTTACTAATTTATTATCTTTAAGAACTAAAGAAGATGTTTTGGATTTTAGACCTAGAAAGATTCTGATCCATAGTTTATCAACTCTTTTGCCACTACTAGCTACTTCAGCGGTGAGAGATTCTAGCCCTTTCTACTCTATTATGATTATTTAGTCCTAGATTTGATCTCTAGCATTAAATTTATAGATTGTACTCTTTTAGCCATAGTTCAAGTTCATGTATTTATTTATATATACATCAGTCTTAAACTGGATAGAGTAGAATGATGATAATCATGATTGGAAATCTTGTACTAAGATCAGTATGTATATACGGATATTTTCAAATCTCCAAGGGCCCTTTCGCTCGTGATTTATTGTATCAGAGAAGAGAGGTTGTCGTAGGTCCTGCCTTTACAAGCTATTAAGCTAGAGGTGGTGTATACACTAGGTACGTTATTGCACTTGGATTGGTTATGGTACTCTGTACTTACATTGCATTCATTTGTTCATATGTATTGCCTATCACGAGTATTTGTTTGGCTCTTATATATATCAACCTTATGGGGTGTTCTATAGTTATAGTTTATGGTTCTTATTTTCTGAGTGTTTATTGAACCTTCTTGGTATATTGGGCCCTAGTAATAAGTCATCAATTTTACAATTTATTTGCATTTTTAATCTTGAATTATCATGTTTTTCCATTGATTTGGTGTTAATCTCATGTATAAACTCATTTATGTAAGTAAAAGTTAAAAATGAAGATGGGCAAGCCATTCAAGTCAATAGGAGTTAAAATACTAAAAAAAAGCGTTAAAGTTCTCATGGTCATATCGGGTGCGGGTGGAATAAATTGGCCAACCAATGTCATCTTTGCTGAAGCTGCACCCTATATGCCCCCAAGGTGTGCCCAACCTGTGTTTCATCTAAAAATATCGATAAAACGGAAATTTAGGGATCTAGTGGGAGGTTTTCAACTCATTTCCACCATTATTGAACTATTACTATACTTTTCAAGAGCTAAGAAATATTGGAGAGACTCTCAAGTGAAGAATTAGTGTTTTTTATTGAGGATTTACTAAAATTAAAGCTTTTATATTGTATTCTCTTTACTCTCAATGGATAAATTTGAAGGAAATTCTTGTATATATCTGCGTTCCCTCTCTATGAATAGCTAATTCTTAATATTAGGGTTATGGTTGAATAGGTTGGCATTAGAGCATGGGGTATGTTTATATGTCTTCCTAATTAGCTATTTCATATGGGTTTTGCATTTATTCCATGTTTTAGCTAAGAATTAAGGGATTGCAAACCCCAATTACCTTTGAACCTAATGGTGGCAAATGGACGGATTGGGTCGAGTTTGGGCTAAAGCAACAAATGGGTCATTGCCCAACCCTCCCAAAATATACATGGGCTAAGATTGGTTATCTCAAGATAGGATAAACAATGGGTTATAGCAAAATCCGTCCAACTTAACCCTTTATTGAAAAATTATTCTAGTAGCAATTTAGGTTGGAATAATATTATTTTATTTTGATTTTGATTTTATATGTATATCTATATTGTTATTGTTATTGATATTATTATTATTATTATTATTATTATTATTATTATTATTATTTTCAAGTAAAAATAAAGAAAACTAAGACTGTGATAAATTATTCACAAAACAACCTACCCCATACCTCAAATGTTTAATTTCGATCTACCATTTAAAAGTATCACACCAGCAAAGTTAATTATAATATTCTTCCTGATATTAGTTCTCTCCTTGATTGACTAGACATAAGGACTATACTATCTTTAAACTTGACTTCATGTTTTTATTCATAGTATTTTCGATGTAATTTATTTTTAAATCTCTTGTAAGCAAATAAAAAAAATTAAGGGGGGTAGGTCAAGATAGGGAGGGTGGGTGGGGAAAGAAAAGGTTAAATATTTTTTTCTTTTGTGTGTGTGTGTGTGGGGGGGGGGTGTTTCTAGGGGGTAGGCGGTGAATTCATTTTTTTAAAAGACTAAATAAAAAAAATTATGGGGGGGGGGGGGAGGGCTGGAGGGTCAGGGTAGGGGGAAGTGGGTGGTGTAAAAAATTAATTTGCTTAAAAAAATAATTTTAAAATATTTTAAACTTTTTTTGGTGCGTAGGGGTGGGGTGTTCGGGGTTGGGGTTGGAGGATGGTGTAAGAAAAAATTATTTTTATAATTAAGAAAATTATTTATTACAATAATTTTTTCAAGGCAGAAAAAGAATATAATTGAAGAAACTAAAAAAATTAAATATATTAAAAGTGGAACTATAAGTACTAGGCTTAAACTTCTTTATGGGTCAAAGTCTGGCTATATTGTGAGCCCATTTGGGGTTATGATTTATGATGGGTTCACATGGGCTGACCTAAATCAGCCCATCTTTAAAATAACTCTAGCCCAACCCATCAAAACATGAGTGGGTTGGGCGGGGAAATGGATTTTGGCTAGTTTTGCACCCTCTATTTGAGCCCATATCATCCTTGACAAAGTGTATATAGGTGAGGAATGAATTTGAGCAATAGCTTGAATTAGTTTATTTTGTAGAATTTCTTATACATAAAGATGTTAATTAAGGCCATAGATTGGTTAAATTGTTACACTTATGAGGTGTTAGAAAGAATCCATTTATGATATTTGTGTTGACGCATCCCGAACCAAGCCCTTCTCATAATTGGCATCCTAAGACAAATCAAGACCGGGGACCGCCCCCTTAACCCATCCAAACCAGTGTATACAGCCTTGGATGAGCTGAATTTTCACCATATAATAAAATTTCATAATGCTCTCATGAAGACTCTTGTATAGGGTCACAATCATGTCCGAACAAACCGAGTCTAACCATACCAAACCAACCATCCATTCCATAACAAACCATTTAGAAAGTATCCAACATAATATGATAATCAAAACCAAAATATAATACGATGGAACAGTGAGAAATTATATCCGAGGATGCCATTCTCCATGCTTATTCTATTGCCAAGGACGACACTAATACCGATCTCGCCCATACAAACCCCTAAAAGTACCACAAAGCCACTATAAAAAAGAATATAAATATTCGGTTGGGACATGCCCCAAACCATGGCCAAAACTAATATCTAGAAGGAGAGTAAAATATCTAATAATATCCAACATAAAGTGATGCCTTACGAAAGGATGGAAGCTCACTACTTCAGTCCAATAAGCTGTCCCCAAAAAAGTATTATGAAGAAAAAGTCGAACGGTTGGTTCCTGCATAGCGTGAGTATACAGCCGCCAGTAGACGGCTTAGTGGGTGAACACTAGAATGAAACTTGGGATAAGGATAAATTAATGCCATTTATAAAATCTAAGTGAAAACCATCCAATGAAAACAATCACACACACACACATGTATATATAAGTGCTCAAAAAAGGGACCGGGTTTAGCATGCCATTAAAACCTTTACCTAGGTTGTGTAGCTTAACTGTACTACCACCTACGGGCCATATGAGTTCATCCCCCCTACTGAAAGGGTCCCAGTGGGTGTAGCTGCATGACCAAGCAATATCCCTGGGATAACTAGTACATCCCTCCAATATAAATGTGAAACTCGCAGGTGACCATTGAAGACCCCTTATATAGGAAAATATAAGTTTTCAATTTTGATCCCCCTGGGACCATGACCTTCCATGCCTTAGATCCACTCTTCACCATGAATGCCAAATTAAAACCATTAAAAAATAATATAATTATCAATTTATTAACCAAGGCAATTCTATAAACTAGTGGTATCGTCATACCACCATACTTGCAACCATTATCCATAGCCAAACCATTTAGATTAAGGGGGCATTCAAGTGCCTTAGCATTAGCCATATTATACCTCTTGGGAGGCTACCATATTCTCAACAAGAATAACCAATTAGCCTTAAGCCTTTGTAAACCATTTAAAAACATTTAAGGTTTTATGCATAACTTGAAAATTGGCAATAGTTTCATTAAAATAAGTCAATGCAATGAACATATCTTTATAATCATTTTATCAAACACCTTGGGGCATAATATAACAAAAACCAAATTTCATTTCCATTAAACCATTACCATTAAATTCATTTGCCAAAAACAACCGTTAATTTATAGAAAACATAAATAAAACCATAGGCAATCATAACCAATCATTTAACATCAAAACCCCCAAATCAATAGTTGAAAGCCATAATCATACAATAGAAAGCCCATTAAATCAACCATGTAACCATGCCTTTAATTGAAATTACAATTAAGGAAGAGAATCATGCCTTAACCCAAGAAGATTAATTGAAAGAATTCACCAAGACAAGCCCCAAAGTAATCCTTTAGTTGAAACCCTTGCTCTTTGTCCCAAAAGCTTTTGAGAGAATCATGATATGTTTAGGTAGAGTTTCTAAGTGTTTAAGAATAAAATAATAGGGTAAATAACCTTCTAAGTGTATTAGAAATCATGGGTCCTTATTAGGGTCTGTAGGGAAATGTCCTGAATACCCCAATTAAATCCTATAAAAACCCAAAACAGGGTCACGATTGACTCCCTAAGGAGTCGTAACCTACCTTACGGTTGATACCCACCCGATCATTACTAAACCTCAACCATAGATCTGATACTATCCAGTATACGACTCATCCACCCAAGTCATAACCTTAGCATACGATCCGTTCTTATGATCTGTATCCCTGGTATAATGCAACACTAGGAGGATCAAACTCTATCCACCTTATGAGTAACCTATACATCTCATACCCAATCATACGACACTCATCCCTAAGTTGTATCCGTTCCAGTGACCAAAACTACCCTACTAACTAACACTGGTCAGCTTACGATAGGACTTCACCACTCGTACCCTAACATACAACTCATAGCATGAGTCGTATTGATCCTGAAGAACAGGATTCTAGGAAATTTTCTAAGAGACCAAACTAGGGATGCTTCAGTCCCCCCCCCCCCCCCAATAGGAACATTTATCCCCGAATGATGGATATGGTAGGGGTAACCACACACAGAGTCATTTGCATTATGAAACATCAATTTCACCTTTTGATGGCTCTACTCTTACCCTTACAAAATGGAAAATAAAGATGCATGAGATGCAACTCTTTCTTTAACAAACTCAAAAAATAAAGATGTATTCAAGAATCTTTTGCACGAATATCATGATAGAAAACAAGAGTGGATACTTGGAATTTATGTCCTCTGCTTCCTATGTGGACTCTTCCACCTTATGGTTTTGCCATAGAACCTTAAACAAACCCACATCCTTGGTCCGCAACCGACGAACCTATCTATCCAATATCTTAATTGGGATCTCTTCATCAAACAGAGAACACGAGATATCCAACCCCTTCAAAGGAACAATTAAAGACCGATCACCAACGCACTTTCTCAACATTGAAACATGGAATACCAGATAAACCAAAATCAAGATAGATGGCAACTTTAACTTTTATGCAACATTGCTCGCTTTCCGCAAAATCTCATAATAGCCAATGTACCAAGGACTGGGCTTTACCTTTTTGCCTAATTGCATGACACCATTTATAGGACATACCTTAAGGAAAGTTGTATCCCCAACTGCAAACTCTAAGTCTCTATTCCTAACATCCACATAGGACTTTTGACGACTATGGGAATCCTTGAACCTATCTCGAATCACCTTCACCTTTTCCATAGCCTTATGAACCAAATCTGGATCAAACAAATCAGCCTCGCCGAGTTTAAACTCACCTTAGTCCCCAGCCCTTTCTTGAAAGACTGCCAGAAGTCGGACATAAACTGCATATCACAATCAAAAGTAATCAAAATAGGCACCCCATCTAGTTTCACAATCTCTTGAAGATAAAAATTCACATAATCCTTCACCGAAAAGTTAGTCAGCACAGGGAAGAAATACGCAGACTTTGTCATCCTATTCATGATAACCCAAACCGAACCAAATTGGTTTCTAGACCAAGGAAGACCGGTAATAAAATCCATATTAATATCCTACCACATCCACTAAAGAAACTTAATTTTTTTATACAACCCACCAGGCCTCTTGTGCTCAACCTTTACTTTTTGACACACCATGCATTTGGACACAAAATCAACCATGTCCCTCTTCATTCCACTCCATCAATAGATATCCTTGAGATCTTGGAACATCTTAGTTGAACCAGGATGAACAACATAGTGCAACTCATGCACCTCATCCAAGAACCATTGCCGTAAATCATCTACATCAGGAAAACATAACCTCCGTTGGTACCGCAAAGTACCATCACTGCTAATCTCAAAATCCACCATAATTTTCCCACCAAGGCTACCCTTAATTTTCATCAAGGTAGAATCCAACACTTGTTTCTCCTTAATCTCTGCACCAATAGCCAATCTAACAACTTCCTGCACCATCACACCACCATCCTTATAGTCTAAGAGATGAACCCCAAGATTTGTAAAATGGTGAATATCCTTTGCCAATTCTTGTTTTCCTTCTTCCACATAAGCCAAGAAACCCATGGCAACCTACTAAGAGCATCAACAACCACGTTAGCTTTACCTGGATAGTAGTAAAGACTCATATCATAGTACTTGAGAATCTCAAGCCATCTCTTCTACCTGAGATAAAGCTCTTTTTGCGAGAACACATACTATAAAATCTTGTGATAAAAAAGATATCCACGTGAACACGATACAAATAATGCCGCCATATTTTCAAAGCAAACACAATGGCTAACAACTCCAAATCATGAGTAGGGTCGTTCCTCCCATGCACCTTCAACTTTTTGGAGGTATAGGCTATCACATTCCCATGCTACATATACATATAATGAAGACAACCTGATATGCATCACTATAAACCACAAACCCATCATTGCCTTCTGGCAAGGTCAAGACTGGAGCCGAAGTCAACTTATCCATAAGCTTCTCAAAACTCCCCTTACATGCATCCGACCAAGAAACTTAACCTTTTTCGGAGTAAACTTAGTGAAAATAGCAGCTATCAACAAAAAACTCTCCATAAACTACCTATAATACCCGTCTTAACCCAAGAAGCTAAGAATGTCGGATGGAGTCGTAGGTGTAGTTCACTTCTTTACCAAATCCACCTTCTACGGATCCACCATGATCCCTACACTATAAATGATAAGATCTAAGAAAGTCATAGAATTTAACCAAAACTCGCAGTTAGCGAACTTAGAAAACAACAATTTTTCCTTTAAGGTCAGCAACACCACACAGAGGTGATAGGTATAATCTACCTCACTTATCGAATAAACCAAAATATCATCAATAAAAATAATGATGAAGAGGTCCAAATACTGCCGAAACACCCTTTTCATCAGATCCATAAATGCTACCGAGGCATTTATCAATCCTAATGACATCACCAAAAACTCATAATGCCCATACCGAGTGTGAAAAGTCATCTTAGGGATATCTACCTCTCTAATCTTCAACTTATGGGACCTAAACCAAAGATCTATCTTGAAAAAGTACATGGCAGCTTACAACTGGTCAAACAGATCATCTATTTGAGGAAGAGGATATTTGTTCTTAGCCTTGACCTTATTTGATTGTCTGTAGTCGATACTCATACGAAGAGAACCATCCTTCTTATGCACGAACAAGACCAGTTCACCTTATAGAGAAAAGCTAGGAAGAATAAAGCCTTTGTTTAGAAGATCCTTAATTTGCTCCTTGAGTTCCCTTAACTCAGTCGGAGCCATTCTATACAGAGGAATAGAAATTGGACAAGTGGTCGGATGCAAATAAATACCAAACTCTATTTCTCTATCCGGAGAAATACCCAGAAAATCATCTGGAAAGACCTTTGGAAACTCATTAATAATCGTAACTGACTGCAATGAAGGACCTTTCAAGTTAGAATCTTTAACCTGGACCAATTCATAAAGACAACCCTTAGATATTAACCTCCGAGCTCTAAGATAAGAAAAAACTTCCCCCTTGGTGCTAAGGAACAACCTTCCTATTTTATTTTGGCTTACCTAGGAACTTAAAGATGACCCTACAGGTTCAACAATCCAAATTTGCATAACGAGAATGCAACCAATCCATGCCCAAGATACATCAAAATTTACCATACCTAACTCAACAAGATCCATCAAAGTCTGTCAACCACTCACAAATACCACACCCCCTATAAAACCGCCAGAAATGACTAGATCTCCTACTAGGGTATAAATAGAAAATGGATCCAAAATAATCTTTGGATCTAAACCATAAGACACAACTTTATAAGAAGTCACGTGGGAAAGGGTAGAAGCCAAATCAAGCAAAAAATATAAGTCATGAGAAAAAAGTTGTAAAGTACAAGTAACAATATCAGGCGATACCTTGGATTCCTAATGAGAGGCCAAAGGATACAACCTTTTTTGACCAATAATCGAACCAGGAGAATTAACATAAAACTTCCACACAACCAAGAGTAGGAACAGAATATGAAGCCACCAGAATCTTATTCACCCTGGTAGCAGCCTTATTATACAGACAATCCTTAAGATGATGGCCTACTTGGCCACAATTGAAGCACTTATCCCTTCTCTCATCACAGAATCCATGATGAGGACCACTATAAAACCAATAAAGAGGACTTAAAGAAATAGACTGACCTCTGCTTTCCTGAGACTGGGATCCCTACACTCAAGAATTATCACAATTATGATAGTGCTTGTCACTCGACTACTAGGGGTAAGGAGCACTGATAGTAGAGAAGGAACTAGAACTCCCCCACTTTTTTTCTGCCACTTCCCACCATCTTGATAACCCTGAACTAGGCACATCCCTGAATAAAAAACTACCACGCTTACCCTGCCAGTCTCCATATTCTGCCTGCCTTCTCTTCTCATCCTTGACGTATTGCATATGTATAGTCAGCCTCGATATGTCCATATCCTTCATGAGCGAAATAGTCTTGCTCTTTAGAATCAGATCTTTTTTCATATCAAAAGTGAACTTCTTTATTCTCAACCTCGTATTAGCCACCAATCAGGAGCATACCTCAACAACTGATGGAACTTTAAAGCATACTCCTTCATAGACATTCTCCCTTTCCTGAGGTTCACAAACTTCTCCATCTTAGCTTTCCTAAACTCTTAAAGAAAGTACTAATCCATGAAGCCATTAGAAAAGGCCTCCCATAAACAATCCTCTTCTACATCACCCTTATCTGTATCCCACTTTTTTATACCATATATAAGCAACCTCTTTGAGTTGATGAGCTATAAAGTTTACTCCTTCCACATTAGTATCCCTCATTACCTGAAAGATCTTCTCTATCTCATCAAGAAAGCCCTATGGGTCTTCCTCCACCTTTACTCCCATAAAAGTTGGAGGACCCATCTTTATAAACTGTCCAAGCCTATCGGCCTCAGTAGACACAATGTTAGCCGTACCTTACTTGGCCTGAGCAGCAACCAATTGGGCAATAACATGCATAGACCTACAAAACTTTGCATTCATTACATTGTCATGAGGTACATAAGGAGAAGTGGGAGGAATAGGAGAAACTCAAGTACAACTATGAATAGGACTATGAGATCAAAGATAAACCCTAAGAGTAGAACCTTCTCTCTCAGCATTACTTCCAGATGGGGTAGAAGAATTTTTTTATGTTTCAAATCTAGGAGGCATTATCTAAAAGATAAAAAAACAATGATTAGAGGAGATTCCAAGAATGAGAAGTCAAGCTTTAGGAAAAAATACCAGGAAAGTGAAACATTCCTAAGTATCTTGAAGACTCTCTCTTATGATTGTGGCAAGCTACATACCCCTAAAAGTGACTCTACTCGACACAGCTTTGTAGACTCCTAATTGACCATGATCCAATCTCTGATACCAATTTGACGTAGCCCAAACTGGGGCCTTATCGTAATGGGCATCCCAAGTCCAACCAGGACCGAGGAACACCACCTTAACCCAACCCAAAAACCATATACAATCTTGGATGATCTGAATATTAAGCATATAATATGATTTCATAATGCTCTCATGCAGAATCTTGATAGGGTCACAATCATGATCGAACCAACCAAGTCTAACCATACCAAACCAACTATCGATTCCATACAAAACCATTTATAAAGTATCAAACTTAATATGACTATCAAACCCATAATATAATATGATGGAATAGGGATAAATTATGTCTGATGATACCAAACTCCCAGCTTATTCTAATCCTAAGGCCAACACTAATACTAATCCTGCCCATACCAACCCCCAAAAGTACCACAAAGTCACTATCCAAAAGAATACAAATATATAGTAGGGACATGCCCCCAACTATGGCCAAAACTAATATCTGGAAGGAAAGAAAAATGTATAAGAATGTCCAACATGAAAAAATGCCTTTTGAAAGGATAGAAGCTCACCAATTTAGTCCAATAAGCTATCTCTAAATCAAGTACTATGAAGCAGGAGTTGAACGTTCGGTTCTTGCATAAAGTGGGTATACATTTGCAAGTAGATAGGTTAGTGAGTGAACTCTAGCATGAAACTTGGGATAAGTATAAAGTAATGCTAGTTATCAAATCTAAGAGAAAACCATCCTATGCAAACAACCATACATATATATATTTAAGTGTTGGGAAATGGGACTAGGTTTAGCATGCCATTAAAACATTTACCTGGGTTGTGTAGCTTAGTCGTCCTACCACCAATAGGATATATGGGTTCAGCTCGTCCTACTAAAAGGGTCCTAGTACGTATAGCCGTCAGACCATGCAATAACCCTGGGATGACTAGTAAACCCCTCTAATATAAATGTGACATCCGTATGTGGCTATCAAAGACTCCTCATTTCAACAAATATGAGTTTCCAATTTTGATCCCCCCGGGACCACCATCTTCCACGGCTTAGCTTACACTCCGCACAATTAATGCCTACTTAAAACCATTAACAAATAATCTAATTATTCATTTATTAACCAAGGCTATTCAATAAACTAGTGGTATCGCCATACCACCATACTTGTAAGCATTATCCATAGCCAAACAATTTAGACTAAGGGGACATTCAAGTGCCCTATCATTAGCCATATTAAACCTTTTGGGAGACTTCCATTTTCCACAAAAGAGTTACCAATTAGCCTTAAGACTTTGTAAACCATTTAAAATCATTAAATGTTTCATGCATAAGTCGAAAACAAGCAAGAGTTCCTTTAAAATAAGTCATGCAGTGAACATATTTTTATAAGCATTTTATCAAACACCTTGGGGGCATCATATAACCTAAAACAAATTCCATAACCCTTAAACCATTAACATGCAATTAAATTGTCTAACACCACCATTAATTCATAGAAAACATAATCAAAATAATGGGAAATTATAGCCAAGCATTTAATACTGAAACCCCTAAATCAATAGTTAAAAGTGATAATCGCGTAAGAGAAGAACTATGAAATCAACCATGTAACCGTGCCTTTAATTAAAATTACAATTAGGGAAGAGAATTATGCATTAAACCAAGAAGATTTAGAAATAATTCACTAAGATAAGCCCAAAAGTAATCCCTTAGTTGAAACCCAAGCTCTTTGTCCTAAAAGCTCTTGAGAGAATTATGATATATTTAGGGAGAGTTTCTAAGTGCATAAGAATGAAATAATTGGGTAAATAACCTACTAGTGTATTAGAAGTTATTGGTCATTATTAGGGTATATAGGGAAATGCCTAGAATACCCCCACTTAAATCCCATAAAAACCCAACACATGATCACTACTAACCCCCTTTTGAGTCACAACCTCCTTAATGGTTGATACCCACCCGATCAAAACCAAGACTCAAATATGGATCAAATACTTTCAAGTATATAAATTATCTACCCAAGTCATAACCTCAACATACAATTCATACCCATGTTCCATATCTCTGGTAGATGCAACACTAGGAGGATCAAACACTATCCACCTTACAAGTCACCTATACAACTTGTACCCAATCATACTGCACTCACCCCTAAGTCATATCCATTCCAGTGACAAAAACCATATTACCAACTAACATTGGTCAGCTTATTACAGGACCTCACCACTCCTACCACAGCATACAACTCGTACCATAAGTGATATTGTGTTCGAAGAATGGGATTCCAAGAAATTTTCTAAGGGTCCAAACCTGGGATGCTTTAGGTTTTTTATTTACAAATTGACACTAAAATATCTAGATCTATCCTAGCAATGACTTCTAGCTAAATTTGAACAATTATTAAATACTCATTCATGAACCCACACCTAGTAAGGCATAACCTCAAGTATCATAAACATTTGATTAATCTCTAATTATTTCTAGTTTTTAAATAGTATTCTTAATATGAAAAAATTGTTAAATTTGAAATCATTCAACCAAACCCACCATTTTTACTTTCATGTTTATTTACTATGCATTATAGGTCAACTCCCTGTTGACATTTAATGGTCTTGAATATTTAAATCATTTTCTATACTCCTTGTGGATTTGACCCCAACCTCTATTTTGTTACTATATTGATGAGGATCGCTCAGATCTGAAGGGTGTAATATAAGCATCATTAAAATTTTGGCGCCTTTGTTGGGAAATGAAACATAGTTTTCATTCTTGTAGTGTTTTAGTCACTTTGGATTCGTCATAATATGTATTTTACTTTATTTGTTGTTTTTGTTCTTTCATAGGTGAGGATAATAGTATATATAATAGTATGAATCAACATAATAATAGTACCAATACTTATGATGTGTATCTCGAGGATGAGGATCACCTCTAAGAGGCAATTTGAGCTAGTGCTATTCGTATTCCACCGGCGAAAGAAAATGTAGTGTTTCATGTCACTAGCATGATGCTTCATTTAAATCTAATAAACATAATTATTTGGGGGTCAATCCCATGAGGATGCCAATCTAAACTTAGGAATTTCAATGGTATGTGTCTTTCGATTGATATTGTCCACATTTATCACGAATCAATCTATTTGCATCTTTTCCCATTCTCATCGATGAGAGAAGCATTCTTATAGTTATTTTTTTTTCTGTGGGATAAATTACTACATGGGTTGATATCATAGAAGCATTCTTGGATAGGAATTTTCCTCCTTCTCGAATGTTGCTACTAAGGGATAAAATTATTTTTTTTTCCAACTTATGGTGAACCATTATTGGAAGCCTTAGGGGTTGTATTATACATTGATGGACCAAGTCCTTCAAAGTCAATCAAAAATGATAGAATAGTAAAGCAACTGTGAGACACTGGAAAATTAAAGGCAGTGCAAGAAGGTAAAAATACTAGATTGTTACGTGGAAACCCAGGAAAGGAAAAACTAAAAGTTGCCCTCACAAGCACCTCAACAAATCCACTATAATCAACTTCTTGATTATAGTCTAGATTTTAGCCTAACTCTAGGCTTCTTTCGCAAGTAGCAATACTACTACAAGCTCATCTTGGTAAATCTACGAGGGACTCTCTCTACTAATTAACTCTAATCAGTCTCAAACATAGGCAAATCTACATAAGAACATCACTAAATAAATGAAAACACTACTTTTATATCATGAGTAGTTTAGCTACAAATAAGTACTCATTCAAGAATAATTTCAATTTAAGCTTACATAAATAGCTAAGAACTAAAATAGTGTTGAAATGGGGCATTTGCTGCCTCTCTTAACTTTTTCCAATTACCAAAAATCATTTGATGAAGAGGCCTCATTTTATTTTTACATACGGGTGATGATTAGGGCTAAAATATCATTTCACCAGCTATCCTAATCAGAACAAAATAACACTTGTAAGTTTGTTACACAACAGGAAAAAACTCTATAGATAATGTGTGCCAGCTGTACTGTACCTTGCACATCCAGGGACCTGGTCCCTTGCAGTTAGATATTCCTCATCAAACTACATAGAGAAATTTTCCTCCTTTTAGATGATCATAAACCAACATAATAGATTTGAGTATCAATGAACATTTATCATATTTAATCAGTATGATTACCGCCCGAAGATAAATATTGCCCCTATCATCATACTTTTCTTATAATCATGAAACACAGTGACCTGGTCACTTGTTGTCATATAATATTTAATCAGTGCGATTACCTCCCGAAGATAAATATTGCCCCTATCATTATACTTTTCTTATCACCATGAAACACAGTGACCTGGTCCCTTGTTGTCATTTGCAACAAAAACTTCTTGTTTTCTTTACCCTATCTCTGTACCTTATTATTGACTTAACACATGACTTTGTTTCCCTTACCAAAGAGCTTTACCTTTTTTTTTTAATCAATATTAAGCATATCACATACTTCACCCTATCAACACGCAATTCAAATCTACAACTCAGTTCACCTGGTGCCTGGTCCCTACTAGATGCACTCAGTCTTACCCCTTTTGGCATCGTTGAAAAAAATTAATAGTAAACTAACAGTAAAGATACTATAGATTAGTTAACTCATGGACACACACTAACATGTAGAATAGCTTTAAAGTAAAGAAAACAAATAAAGATTAAGTCATGATTAATCAGATAAGTAATAATACAATATACTAAAAAGAAATTATAGAACTATCATTTGCAAAGGCCACAATAGAACCAAGGACCAAAAACTGACACACTATGACATAGATAGAAGGGGGCCTGTAAGAGAGTGACTTTAGAAATATGTCTATTATATCAGCCATAGCAGCATGAGCATCCAACAATTGTTTGGCAAGATTTTTTACTTTAGCATTCAGTCTTTGGACTTCACCCGTCAATTCTGCAAGTTTTTCTTTAAGCTTTGCATTTTCTGATACAAGTTCTTCAGGGGCACCAGGTCCCTCTAAGGATAACTTTTAATTCTGTGTAATCAAATCCATTATTTTAGTGTCTTTTACTGCTAGAATAGTCCTTAAATTCTCAATTTCTTTGGTTAAGCTCTCTTGATCATTAGTAGCTCAGACTCTTGGGGTATAGTCCCTACTTTTCCTTCAGTGCACCAATTTCCATAACTGTAGTTAGACTGATCTTTTGTTTGACTGTTCCTAGTGTTTCTTTTGTCCCAATCACCCTAAAATAGTAAATTGCTTTGTTCAACTAGTAACTATATGGAACCCCATGCCTTCCTTCTTTTTACTTAACCACTTTTTACATATGCTCTATCGTTATAGCAGGCAGACTCATCAACTCTAAATTACTCAGGCATTCAATTAAAAATAAATCAATACATGAGAAAATTATTCTTTTCTCTGATCTTGGTAACAGTACCTTATTAAAAAATTTAAAAACTATTTGATTCTCATTTTTTTTTATAAATTTCTTCTTTAGTGTAGCTAATGAAGTCCCACCTACTCTTGAGGACTCAATAAAAACTCAGTTATGGGTTGTTTCTTTACAATTATCCTTACACCTAATATAGGTACATCTAAAATTCCTCCCATGGTTTCTTCATCCAGTCTAATGTTTTTCCTTAGAAATGTTTAGATAGACTCAGTCCATCTTCTTAGAAATCTATTTAATAATAGAATTACCTAACTTTATTTTCAAATACCACTAGTGTTGTTTTCTCCAACAGCTGTAGCCATCCTTGGTGCCTAATATATTTTACCAACTCTACCATCCCAGGTTTCTCATAGATTATGGGATCAATCATTCTTCCTAACAAAACCTTTTGTGTTTTTAGGCTTGCAATCCTATATCCTTTGGACATTTCTTAATTTTCTTTCTTGCTTTTCAATCCTTTGGGCTCATTACTTGGCTCTTTCTTTTCATCAAAAATTTCATAATGGGACCAGTCCCTTATGATCCTTTTTTTTTACAGCAATGTGCTTTTTCCTACATACAACACGACTGGAAGACTTTGGATCAGAGGACCTTGTCCTTTCATCTTCTTGTTATTTATTCTTGGATATAATGACCATATTGGAATCAGGGTTCTCATCTTCTCCAACCTCCACATTTTATGATTTTTATCTTCCACTATACTAGATTTCTTGTGTCTTCTTCTTTTAGTTGTAGAAGACTTACTCTCCTTCATTGCATTTGCTAGCAGCTTTATTTCAAACCCTCTAGTGGAATAGAATCTTTAAACAAGTACATCAGAGTTTGTAATTTTCTTTTTTCCTTTACTGTTCTTTACTATCTTTATTTTCCAATTCATAGGCTTTTCATCCTCATCCTTTTCATCTTCCTCATGTAGAGTTAATATGAATTCCCCATCTTTTTTCAAATTATTCTCTTTCCTTGTTAACTACTCTTCTATACAAATTAAAATTTCCATGGGATCATGAGAAAGCAAGAGTAAATTCTCAGCTACCCAATTTATGATGCATAGAGAATCAGACTTCTTTATAGGAATATCTTCATCAACAAGTTTAGCGAATATAGAGTTTGACTTAGAGAGGGCAGGAGAGCCAAGTTCTTGTAAATTATCTAAAATTTTAGTATATTTTAATTTCTTATAGGTAACCTAGATTTTTTTAACATTGGAGGACTCTGGTTTTTCTAAGGCAAGACGTCATTTAATTTGAAGAATATACTATTCAATTGGAGATCCAAAACATTTATTTAGGTCATCTACTAGGACATAAAATTCACTAAGGTTTAGATTTACAACTAGAATAGTTTCATTTAGGGTTTCAAGAGTCTCATGAGAAGAACTGATAGGTAGTTCTTGTTGTGTCTTTTAAGAATGTTATAAATAAAAAAATTGTATGGAGTTTGAAAAGACGGAATTTCAGACATTTTGAATTTTTGGGAGAGAGAAAAAAGGACCAGTAGGAGAATAATGTTCTGAGTTAATGGATAACATTTCTTGTGTTATGAAAAGTAGGCTTGGGTTCCCCAAACCAACAACAATGATGATTTTAATGGTCGATCACTCTATCAAGAAGCCCGTGGGAGTTCTATATGATGTTCTTGGAAAAAATGACCATTTCATCTTCCTAGCCAACATTTTAATTTGATTTTTGAAATTGATCATGAGGTCTCCTTCATTCTTGGTAGGCCATTCTTGGATACCTAGAAGGCCTTGGTGTACGTTAAGTATGGTGAAATAGATTTTTGAGTTAATAATGAAAAATTGTCATTCAATATATGCAAGTCCATGAAATAACTCATGGACTTGGAAGTTCTCTCAATAATTGATGTGATTGATGATGAGGTGTGTTGCACCATGGAAGTGGATCTGGTTGATGAACCTTTTGTGGGTTTTGTGGAACTTTAGAAGCGAGCTGATTGAACAATATGATGAAGTAGTTGTTCATTAATAGGTCTTGGCTCTTATTCCAATAATTTGGTCAAATTGGATCTTGAACCTCCTCAACTTAGACTTAAGTTATTGTTTTTGTATCTCTAGTATGTCTTCTTAGGTGATATAATACTTTGCTAATTATTGTTGCGGGTGGACCATAGCACACATTATAGGCATTGCTGTAGGCTTTATACCTATTATGAAAAAGTTCATCTGAGTTCTCGGGTGGACCATAGCACACATCATAGGCATTGATCCAGGAATTTCACTTAAAATATTAAAATAGAGATGGATTATGTTTCTAGTGTAGAACACCAAAGAAGGCTAAACCTACCAATGCAAGAGGTAGTTAAGAAAGAGATTATAAAATGGCTTGATATGGGTATTGTCGACATAATTTCAAATACTATGTGGGTGAGTTTTGTTTAATGTGTTCCCAAGATGGGTGGTATGATTGTAGTGCTAAATAATAAAAATAATTGTGTGCCCGTTCATCCGATCATTGCCTTGAGGGTATGTATGGATTATCATCAATTTAATTTTTTAATAGAAAAAGATCACTTTCCTATTTCTTCCATGGACCAAATGTTTTATCAATTAGCTAGGCATGAATGGTATTGTTTCCTTGATGAATATTTCGGTTATAATCAAATTTATATTGCACAAAAAGATCAAAAAGACCACTGTTACTTGTCCCTATGGGACCTTTGCGTTCAAACACATTCCCTTTGGGCTATGCAATGCACCCTCTACCTTCCTATGATGTATATTATCTATATTATTCAACATGGTAAGGATACTATATATTTGTTCATGGATGATTTCTATATGATTGGTGACTCATTGGAATCTTGCCTTGATCATTTGAGTAAGGTCCCTGGGCGGTGTGTGGAGAAAAATCTTGTTTTTAATTGGGAAAATGTTATTTCATGGTCAAGGAAGGTATTGTGTTTGGTCACAAGATTTTGGGTAAGGGCATCCAAGTGGATCAACCAAAAGTTAAAGTGATTACTAAATTATCTCCACCTATCTCCATGAGGGGTTTTAGAAGTTTTCTTTGACATGTTGGATTCTATAGGTGTTTTATCATGTATTTATCAAAGATTACCCATTCTTTGTGAAAAATCCTTGAAAAGGAGGTGAAGTTTGAATTCAGTAGTGATTTTCTAAGAGTTTTTAATTGTCTCAAGGAGCACCTTGTGTTGGTTCCTATCATAATAGCTTTGGATTTGTCCATTCCTTTTGAAATAATGTGCGATGCAAGTGCTGATGCTCTAGGTGTGGTGTTTAGCCAAATAAAAGAGAAGTTGTTCCACCAGATCTACTATGAATTCAAATCATTGTCTGATGCCCAACGAATCTATACTTTTATGGAGAAAAAGTTGCTAACGATTGTATATGCTTTTGAAAATTTTAGGCCTATTTATTGGGTACAAAAGTGGTTGTACACATGGACCACGCAACTCTTAAATAGATCATGTAAAAGTAAAAAGGAAAACCTTGGTTAATTAGATGAATATAATTTGATTTTTATGATAAGGATAAAAAGGGTTATGAAAATAATTTTGTCGACCACGTATCTCACCTTGAATCCAATCATCAGAAGTTGGGTGAGATCAAAATTAATGATACTTTACCCGGTGAGCTAGTCATATCACTTTCAAGAAGTATTGCGCCTTGATTTGCAGACTATTCTAACTATATTATGAGTGGATTACTTCTAATAATCTTAATAATTATCAAAATAAGACATTCTTTTTTGATGTGAAGAAGTACATTTGGGATGAACCATACTTGTTTTTAGAGTATGCAGATGGTGTGATTGATTGGTGTGTCATAGAAATAGAAATGAGGGATATTCTTGAGGATTTTTATTCTTCTCCATTTGGTGAACATGATGGTGGGATCCAAATAGATGCAAAAGTTTTTCAAAGTTGATAATATTGGCCTACTCTTCATAGAGATGATTATAAGTTGGTAAAGATGTGTCCTCAATGACAAATGCAAGGAGGAATTGCAATGAGACATACAATGACACTAAATCCTAACCCTGAATTTGAATGATTCAATGTGGGGGGAATAAAATTTATGGTTCTGTTGGTAAGATCATATGGTAATAAGTATATCTTGGTAGCCATCAATTAAGTTTTGAAATGGGTGGAGGCAATTTTTTGTATGAACAATAAAAGAAAAAGTGTTACTATCTTTTTAAAGAAGAACATATTCAAAAGGTTCAGGAGTCTGTGGGCTATTATTAGTGATGGTGGATCACATTTTTGCAATTGATTTTATAGTGCGTTGCGTAATAAGTATGGGTTGAAGAATAAAGTTGCTACTCCTTGTTATTACAAAACTAGTGGTCAAGTTTAGGTTTTGAGTCGCAAAAACAAGTCCATCCTAGAGTAATCCAAGAATGTTGATCGTACAAATTAGGCAATACAATTCAGTAATGCTCTTTGGGCATATAAGACGTCTTATAAAACTCCTATAGGCATTTCTCCCTAAAAATTAGTATGCAAAAAATCTTGTAACTTGCCTATTGAGTTGGAACATAAAGCTTTATGGACCTTGCGGAAGTTGAATATGAATTGGGAGAATGCCTCTAATTCAAGAATAAATTAACTTCACTAGTTGAAAGACTTCCGACTCAAGGCATATGATATCTCTGTGTTGTATTAAAAAGTAAAAAGGTGGCATGATACGAAGATCTTGGAAATGGAGTTTCTTGTTGGTGATGGATGATGTGCTTCTCTTCAACTCGAGGTTGAATCTCTTCGAGGGGAACCTTAATTTAAAGTGGTTAGGGCCATTTGTGATCTCAAATTTTATTCAAGTGGAGGAATCATGTTGGAAGACCATGAAAAGTGGAGGTTTGTTGTAAATGGGAAAATATTAAAGCATTACTATGTAGGTCAATCCGAAGCATCTAAGGTTGAGTCACTAAATTTCAAGCACCCCAAATGATAAACAAGTGTTGTCATGCCACGACTAAAACTAAGGTGCTTCTTAGGAGGCAACCTGAGGTTTATTCTTATTGTTTTCTAATGTTTTAGATACTAATTGTAGCTTGTTTTTGTTGTTTTTAGGTAATATCACGTGATTTTGATGAGTGAAGGTAGTGTCGGAGGCTCACAATTATGCCTCTTACCTAAAATTTTGATTAAAAAAATTCCTGATGCTTATTTCCTTAACCTATACTGGACCTACTTGAGCAGTCCAAGCGTAGGTCAAGCTTATATTACACGCACATAAGCTCACTTTTTAGCGAAAATCACTAACAAGTTCTATTTTAAATGCAGTGGACCTAGTTGAGCACTCAAGGCACATATTAATTGCAAATTGCACGCAACTTAGTTCACTTTTGAGCTAAATATCACTGGAGCATTCTTCCTAGATCTGTATTTGACCTACTTGAGTAGCCCAGGCATAAATAAAGCATAGACCTTACTGCCTTGGATGCTAGGGTGACTTGTGCATATAGCCCGGGGGGAGCTCAGGAGCAAGCTGGGCTTACTCGCCTTAAGTCAAGGCTCATTTTTTTTAGTTTCTATAGGGTCAAATTTTATCAGGGTTACCCGACCTGGTAAGCCCAAATTCTCTTTCAATACCGAAAAAGACCCTACCAAACTTAATCACTTTTCACCCACAATAATATCTTAGCTAAATTTTAAACTTAAAAACTTCACATTTTCTATTTCCTCACACTTTTAAATTTCTTCAACCTCAATTCAAAAGTTCTCAATTCCCATCTCAAGAATTCAACTCTGGATTATCAAATTGGGCTTTTTCTTACATCTCTTCTCGCTCTTAAGTGAAGTTAAGGGTATGAGATTTGTAAAATTCTCTTTGACTTTTATTTATAATCAAAAATGGTGTTTTATATCCCATGGTTTCTATTGTCTTAAATTTGATTTATTTAATCTTATGTTTGTAGAATATGATGCTTGGAATGAAATTTTGGAATGGGTGCCTTGTTTTACATGCTTAATTGGTAATACTTGCATTCTTAAACTAGTGCACACCATGTGTTTGATGAAATGACCACTTGAGTTTCCTTTGCTAATTTATGTGGTGGGTGATCTAATTAGTTTAGTATGAGTCCACTGGATGTGATTGGCGATGAATTGGTGACTTAGGCTTGCTCTCATGTTCTTTTATTCTAGTTTTCTATGTTCTTATCTTTCATGCACACTATGTGTTTGTTGAAAAGTCAATGACAGAGGGATGTCTTGAATGTTAATAATGGTTAATGTGTTTATTCTTGGGACATAATATTATCATTCTTAAAGCCTAAATATAAGTTCAAATAGTTGTTAAATGGGGAGAAAGGTAGTGTTTGGTTGAAATTGTTTGTTGATAAATGTTGCTTCCATGTCTTTGGTTTGTAAATATGCTTAACATAGAATCCAGGGTGAAGTATAAGTAACCTAGGTGTCATGAATTCAAGACTTGACTATTTTAGATTGGGTGACACCATTCTTAAGGGTATATGGTCATTTTTTGTTTCCATTAGTGCCATGGGTATTCTATGAGCTAAATTGGCAAAATATGAAGATTTATGGCAATATAGAGTTTCAATGGTGGAATGTTGTAATGAAAGTGTCTCATGAGTTGTATTGATAATGTTACCTTACATTCACCTTCATTTTTCTTTAGCTTTGTTTTCTTTCTTCATTTATGAAAATCTAAAAAACATGTTTTCCACTTTTTCTTTTGTTTTGTTTTCTTTCTTTTCTTTTTAATAGGTATGTCTCTAAAAAATAATTTTTCATGAGGTCCTAAAAATGGAATTGCAATGGATAAGGGCAAGGCAAAGGAAAAGGAAAAAGCTACAACCCAAAAGGTCAAAGAACTGGCCTATAACGGAGTCCAACAAGGACCGGAAGTGCAAACCACCTTAGAATGTACAAAGTTAATTGTCAAGGAGTTGGATTAAATTCATTTTGGTGTTGCGGGTGGATAGGAGACTTATGATGATTAGGTACAAACCCAATGTTTCTATCTAGAGAAGGTATTTAGTATGAAGGGATTTGAAACCCATTTTCCCAAAGAATTTCCGAAGTTAGAGAGCGGGTGTGTGATTGTCACGACCTGAACTAAGGCATATACATGACGGGTATCTCAAGTCCACCATGGATCGAAGACCACCCCATTAACCTAACCTCAAGAGCACAAATATAGTAGTAATAACAATGCAAAAGCCAATTAAATAGTAATAAAAGATGGATATATTGCTCTATGAAATCAGAGAGTCAATCAATAACCAATCAACCACATCTGTCCATAATAGTCTCTAAAATTTGAATACCAAGTACAATAGGGAAATGCGCCTGAATGTGACCCAAAAGGAATTTAAAAGTACTAAGGCCATAGGGAATTAATAATGTTATGACAAGGCCTCCAGAAGGATAGAGGCTCACCACTTCACATCTACTCAATGAACATGCTCAACCACTAAACATGGCACAAGAGAAACATAATAATCTTCGGACCCTACATCATGAAATGATATAGCATCCTAGGATGCTGTGTGGGATAAGCACTGGTAGGTAACTTATGGTAAGTGATAAGATAATGTTATGTAAAAAATCAATCATAACCACATGTACACATTTATATATATATATATATATAAATATATATATATAAGATGTTGGGATAAGGTAATGGTCATGAACATGAGAGTTTTAATACCATTAACCTGAACTGTGTAGCTCAATCCGTCCTAAGGTCACCCATGGGCTATATAGGTTCAGCTCTCCCTACTAAAAGGACCCTAGTGCATGTTTGCTGTACAAACTAAGAAAAATCACAGGGAAAACTAAAGCAACCATGGGCAATAGCCATCCCAAATATATATATATATATATATATATATATATATATTATGCATAGCATGTAAAGAACACGGATATATAGACCTCCAATGCCGGCAAATATGGTTTTCAATGTTCATCCCCCCGAGACTTACACCTTCATGGTGAGATAGACAGCCCTCTTAAAGCTTAAATTAAAATTGTATTGCACATAATTCCAACCATTAACCTCAGAGTCAATAATAAGGCATTTACCACTTGGTATCATCATACCAATATGCTTGCAAGCTAATATATTTATTCCAAACCAATTCACACAACCAATTCAAACTCCCAAGTTCTATTAAAATTCAAACCATGAACACCAATGACATCTAAGTCAATTTTTATATCCAATTTTCCATTTATTCAATGCATTAAGTTCAAAAGAAAGTAAAACCATGCAATTTTCCATAATTAAAATCAAATTCTCAAAGTGGATTGAGGGTTATGCAATTCCAAGCCAAAATTCATAAAATTTGGGGAAACCTATGTTCCCGATCCTAACCATTTAAATAATATGTCTGTTCAGTCCTAAAAACATCAATTTAAAGCATGAATAATAGATTCAAAACATGAGACAAGTAATTCAATTAGTAACAACTATAATCCCTCAACCTAGATTCAAAACAAACAGTTTAAATCGCATGAAAATCCATTAAAGTAATGCCACAATATAAAATTAATGTATGGGGAAGAGAAACATGCCTAAAACACAGAAGAATTTTATGTTAGTTTTATGTTTAAATCCCAGATGATAAATGCACTATGAAACCCTTAGGCTTTCTTGGTTGAGAGTTAAAGATTAATAAAGTAGAGTTTGATCTTTAAAACTGAAGGGAAAGGGTCCCTTTTATGTTTATAAGTCGTGAAAAGGATGAAAAGACCAAAAGCCCCTCATCCCTAAGAAAAGAAGCAAAATTGGATAAAATTAACACCTTGGTATGGCCGAGCCTTATCATAGAGGTTATTCTCCATGCCACACTATTATCGTGGATGGTAACCTCTATAATACAATGATATCATGGACCCTCACTTCCTCAGGGTATGAGAATGACCCCTAACCCGTTCCAAGAAATCTAAAACTTTCACAAATTACCCTTATAACATTCCTAAACAAAATTTAAGTCAAAAATCAATTATACGAACATGGGAAGGTTAAAAATAATATGATCAAAATTGTAAGGGTATTATATTATCTCCCCTTAGGATCATTCATCCCAAATTATGAGATAGGACACTTTTAGCGTGAGAGTAGAAAAAATACAGCAGAATCAATTGACAAACTCAAAAAATGACAAGAGGGAATGAAACTCATACGTTAAGAACTTTCATCCAAACCGGAGAATAAGAATGGGTATTTGGACTTCAAATCTTCATCAGCTTAGCATGTAGCCTCTTCTAAATTTTGATTTCTCCAAAGGACCTTTACTGAAGCTACATCTTTGGTCCTCAACCTATGAACTTTTCTATCCAATATTTCAATCAGGACTTCCACAGAAGTCAAGAAATCTATAACACCAACACCCACGACAACCATCATCAAGGAAGGATTACCCATACAATTTTTCAACATTGACGTATGAAATATGGGATAAATGGAACCTAAAATCTCATGAAAATCCTACTTATAGGAAACGTTCCTAAGTCTCTTCGAAATCTGCTATGGTCCAACATAACAGGGACTGAGATTTCTCTTCTTCCCATAGATCATGACTCGTTTCATAGGAGACACCTTAAAGATACCCAATCATTCACTTTGAACTGTAATTCTCTTTGCCTTACAACCATATAAGACTTTTGGTCCCTTTGGGAAGTTTCAAGTCTTTTTCTAAGCACCTTCACCTTCTCCATGGCTTGGTGAACCATGTTAGGACCAAACAACCTAGTCTTACCAATATCAAACCATCTAATATGAGATCTATATATTCTACAATAGAGAGCCTAAAAAAATCCATCTTAATTCTCAAACAATAACTGTCATTTTATGCAAACTGAATAAGGGGCAGAAAGTTGTGTAACTCTCTCTGAAATAATGGATGCTATCACACCATGCAACTTCACAATCTTCTAAATGAACAACTTACCACAATCCTCTCCTGAGTAGATAGTTTTTACAGGAAAGAAGTGAGCAGACTTAGTCATCCTATCCAAAACGACCCAAATCGAATCATAATAATTTTGAGACTATGGAAAACCTATTCTGAAATACATATTGATCATCTACCACTTCCAAATGGGATACTCTTTCTCTTGAGACATGCCACCAGGCCTCAAATTCTCAACCTTAATTTGCTGAGAAAATATGCACATTTGGAAACAAAATTTGACACATCCTTCTTCATATTGTTCAACCAGTATATTTCCTTCAAGTCCTGATACCTCTTAGATAAAGCTAAATGAATCATAAACCTAGACTCATGAGCCTCAGTCAAGATCCTTTCTCGCAGCCCATCAATATTAGGAACACACAACCAACCTTGGTACCTCTGAATACCATCTCCCCCAATTTTAAAAGTCATAACTTTTTGGTTACCCTCATCATCCTTAATTTGCATAAGTATACGATCTAAAGCTTGTTTCTCCTTCATCTCTGCAACAAGAAATGATTTGACCACTTCCTGACAATAACTCCTCCATCCTCAGAGTCAATACATTGATCTCCCAAGTTGGCCAATCTATGATTGTCCTTTCCTACTCTTTTTCTTCATCATCATAGGATAAGATCTCCATGGACAACCTACTAAGAGAATCAAAAACAACATTAGCTTTACATAGATGGTAGTAAAGACTCATGTCATAATTATGAAGCAATTCAATCCACCTTTTTCCTATAATTCAACTTCTTCTTTGTAAACACATACTGCAAGCTCTTATGATCTTAATACATATCCATATGCACCCTATATAGATAATGATGCCAAATCATCAAAGCAAAAACCACAACTACAACTCCAAGTGGTAAGTCAGATAGTTTCTCTAATAAACCTTAAGATTCCAAGAAGCATAGGCCACAACCATACTATGCTGCATCAAAACACAACCCGGTCCTAAATGGAACACATCACAAATAACAACTACACCATTTATATCCTTGGATAGGGTCAAAATTGGTGCATAAGTCAAACTATCCTTCAACTTCTCAAAGCTACCCTTACAAGAATCAGACCATAAAAGCTTAACCTTCATTTGAGTTAATCTTGTCAATGGAGCAGCAATAGAAGAGAAACTCCCCACAAACCTCCTATAATACCCAGCAAACAAAGAAACTGCTATGTCGGTTGGAGTCATAGGTCTAGGCCATCTATTCACCACCTCAACTTTGTGTGGATAAATCTTAATCCCCTCACCTGAAATAACATATCCAAGAAAAGTCATAACATGACTCCATAACTCACACTTAGAAAATTTATCTTACAACTTCTGATCCTTAAGGGTCTGCAACATACTTTAGAGGTGATTGGAATAATTCTCCTCACTCTTAGAATATATCAATTTAACATAAATGAAAACTATCACAAACACATCTAGAAACTACCTGAAAACGTAATTCATAAGATCCATAAACATAGTTGGAGTATTAGCTAACCTGAATGACATCACGAAAAACTCATAGTGACTATATTGGGTTTAGAAAATGGTCTTGGGAATTTTAACCTATAAATTTTCAATTTATGATAGCCTGAACGAAGAACAATCTTAGAAAAGAATCTAGCACCACCCTGAAACTAATAATAAAGTTCATTAATTCTAGGAAGAGGATACTTATTATTCATTGTCACCTTATTCCGCTGACGATAATATATACACACCAAAGTGACCCTTTTTTTTTGCATGAAAAACACATAAGAATCCTACGAAAAATACTAGGGAGAATGAATCTCTTATCAAGAGGATCTTTCAATTTCTCTTTTAGCTCCTTTAATTCTACTAGAGCTATCCTATAAGGAGGAATGGATAGAGGACGAGTATTCGATAGCAGATCAAACCCAAACTCTATTTCCCTATCAAGAAAAATTCCAAGAAGATTATCAAGAGACAATTCTGGAAACTCATTAACCATAGGGACATATTGCAAGTAAGGACTTTTTGGATCAGAATCATTAAATAGAACTAGAAGATAAATACACCCTTTAGATATCAACTTTTGGGCTCTAAGATAAGAAATAATCCTCCTTTTGGGAATAGAGGCATTTGTGGGTTCAATTCGAGAATTGTTATGGATAAAATTATAAGAATTTTTTTAAATAAAAAATAAATGTATATGAACAATGTGGATATCATTTGAAAATTAGTAGTTTGGATAAAATTGAACTTTTGATTGATCTGGGTACTTGGGATCCTATAGATGAAGACATGGTCTCTCTAGATCCCATTGAATTTCATTCGGAAGAGGAGCCTTATAAAGATCATATTGATTTTTATCAAAGAAAGATAGGATTAACCGAGGTTGCTCAAACAAGCATAGGCCAACTAAGCAGCATTCCCCTCCCATTCGATCACAAGTTCATTAGGAGAATGAAAATTAACGTGACGGGTCCTATAATCCAAAGAAGAATAGCAAGAGTGAAGTCAGTTTATTCCTAAGATAACATCAAAATCCACCATATCCAACTCTATCAAATCCACCAATGTCTCCCTATAAGACATAGACACCAGACAACCCCTATGGATTTTTCTACAAAAATTAAAATCACCCACCAGGATAGACATAGAAAAGGGGTCGAAAATACTTTTAGGACCAAAACCAAAATGCACAGCCACATAAGGGGTAACATAAAATTGGGTAAAACCTGTATAAATTAAATAATAAACATCACAGGAAAAGAGTTTTAATATACTAGTAACAACATCAGGAGATGCCTCAGAATACAAAAGAGTAGTAAGTGCATAAAGGTAATTTCGGCCAGTGCCGGTACCAGAAGTAGCGTCCTTTTACACAAGAGCTGAAGATGTGGAAAGTGGAACATTATTAGCCCAGTGGCTACCATGGTTAAAGAATAATCTCTCTACATGTTGCATAGGTTACAACAATTATAACACTGATTCCTCCCATCCTTACAATAACTATGGTGAAGCTTCTAACAAAACGACAAGGAGGATAAGGTGGGGTTGACTAAGATCCAACAGCCTAACACTTGGCACCCAATACATTTGGACCACTGTTAGCTTAAGAACATTGATCACCCATGGGCTTAGGATAAGGAGCACTAGAAGATGAATAAGAATTTCCCCAGCTGTTCTTCTTGGTCCACTGTCTACCATCTATACTACTATTTTGCTGACCCTCACCCTGCTATAAACATCTAAGATTCTTATCATGCCTTTCTCTCATCTCTATTTCTTCTCATCTTTTACTCACTGCATATAAAACACAAGCTTAGCGATGTCGATCTCATTTTTTAACATTGCATCCTTACACTCTAATACCAAGTCATAGGACAACCCAAAAATAAATTTGCTCATCTTAGATCTCTGGCTAGACACCAACTTAGGAGCATAATGAGATAGTTATTGAAATTTCAAGGCATACCCTTTCACACCTATCTTACCTTACTTCAAATTCACAAAATCCTCATCCATAACTTACTACAGCTCCTGAGGACAGGCATAATGAAGAAAGGCACCCAAAAACTCATCCCACAATATCAACTCTACATAATCACCCCTCAAATACTCCCACTTCTTATACCACTAATAATCTACATCTTTCAGCTAATATGCAACAAACTCTACACATTCAAAATCAGTAGCATATATTTCTTTAAACATATTCTCTATCTCATCCATAAAACCTTATAGATCCTTCTTAACCTTAGATCCTTTAAAGGTTGAGGGATTCAACCTCATGAACTATCCTATCTTAGTAACCTTAGATGAAGGAGCAACAGAACTAACACAATTTGACTAATGGAGATTGATATGTCACCAACTAAGTAAGCAAATGAATAAATCGATGGAACTATGCACTAGAGATATCTTCCTGAGGTAGTTGTTCATAAGAATCACCACCTCCAGAATACCAAGGAGGACTCATGGGGATAGGTAGAACTCCACATGAAGTAGTACAATTAAAATTAGGGACCCTAGACTAGGCCTACACTCTATAAGCAGGGTAAGTCCCCTCCATATTCTCTTAGGTAGGACAGAGTTCCTAGCAGAGTTTCTACGAACATCAGATCTTTAAGGAGGCATGATCTAGCTTATGAGGAAGTCAGGAGTTATATAGGTTTCATCATACTAGAATCGATAGATCAAAAAATACATAAGAATGGTAAACGTTCCAAAATGCCTTGTAGCCTCTTCCTTGTAAGTGTGGTGTACTACACACCCATAAAAAGAACTCTACTCTACATGGCTTTGTGGACATGCAATGACTCTAAACCATGCTCTACTACCAATCTTTTCACAACCTGAACTAGGGCCTTACTGTGATGGATATCACAAGTCCACTATAAACCAGAGACCACCCCCAACCTCACCTCAAGACTACAAAAATAATGATAATAAGTATGCGAAAACCCATTAAAGAATAATAAAATATTAATAGAAAACTCTATGAAATCTAAGAGTCAATCAATAATCAACCAACCCATATTTATCCACAATAGCCTATAAAACCATAACACTAAATAATGTTGGGACTTGCCCACGACTATGACCAAAATGGAATCAAAAAGTACTATGGCCATGAGGAATGAACAATGAAATCATAAGTCCTTCTGAAGAATTGAGTCTCACCACTTCATATAAACTCAGTGAATTGCACAACCACATAACGCTACATAGGAGAAACAGAAATATCTTCGGATCCCATAATATGAAATTATTTATTGTCCTATAATTGTCAGTGGGATAAACACTGGCATATAACCAGGGTAAGTGATAAAATAATGCCATGTCAAAAATTAGTCAAAACTAAATACACACATTTATATATACATAAATAAGATTCAAGGATAGGGTAAGGGTCATGAACATAAGAGTTTTAAAGTAATTAAACCAGATTGTGTAGCTTAATCAGTCCTAAGGGAACCCATGGGTAATATGGGTTCAACTCCCCATGCTAAAAGAGCCCAGTTCATGTTAGCAACATAAATTGAGGAAAATCTAAGGGAAACCTAAATCCACCATGGGCAATAGTCATCCCAAATATACATATAATAAGTGTATCAAGTAGATAGTGATATATACCCTTAACGCCGACAAACATGGTGTCCAGTGTTCATTACCCCAGGACTTAAACCTTCACTGTGAGCTACACAACCCTCTTTAAGCGAAAATTAAAATTACTTTGCATATAATTCAAATCACTAACTTAGTAGTCCATCATTAAGGTATTTACCACTTGGAATCGTTATACCAATACTCTTGCAAGCTAATATATTTATGCCAAAACAATTCACACAAACAAATTAGACTCCCAAGTTCCATAATAATCCAAACCATGGTTACCAAGGCCGTACTAGTACATTTTTATATCAAATTATCCATTAATGCAATGTGTTGACTTCAAAAGCTAGTTAAACCATGCAATTTTTCATAATAAAAATCAAATTCATAAAGTGGGTTGAGGTTTATGTAATTCAAATCCAAAATTCATCTAATTTGGGGAACCCATGTTTCTCATTCAAACCATTTAAATAATATACCAACTTAGTCCCAAAAACATAAATTTAAGGAATGAATAATCAATTAAAAATATGAGACAAGTAATTCAATTAGTAACAACCAAAAACCCTCAAGCCAATATCAAAACACACAATTTAAATCAAATGAAAATCCATTAAGTTAATTCCATAATTTAAAATTAAAGTTTGGGTAAGAGGAACATGCTTAAAACACACAATAATTTGAAGTCAGTTTGAAGTTTAGAACAGGATGATGAATGCATTGTAAAACCCTTAAGCTTTATTGGTTTAACTATTAAAGAAGAATAAAGTAGAGTTTGATCCTTGAAAGTTGAGGAAAAAGGGTCTGTCTTATGTTTAAAAGTCGCGGGAAGGGTGAAAAGACCAAAAGCCCCTCACCCTTAAGTGAGAAATATAAAACAAGATTAAATTAATACTTTTTTATGGCATGGCCTTATTACGGAGGTTATCCTTTGTGCCACGCCGTTATCGTAGAGGGTAACCTTTATGATATAATGATATCATATACCCTTACTGCCTCGGGCTCCCAAAATGACCTTGAACCCCTTTTGAGAATTCCAAAACTTTCCCAAATTACCTTTTTAACATTTCTAAACACAATTTAAGTCAAAAATTGATATTACAAACATGAGAGGATCAAAAATAAAATGATTAAAATTTTAATTGTCTAATACGGATCTCTTCACAAATATGGAATCTCCTTATCATGCACTATGCTATTTTATGGAACTAGTTTAAGAATTTTATGCCACTTACATTGTTTATTAAATTGAGAAAAAGCTTAAGGTTCCAGTTTCTAAACAACCTTACCTATCTTGTGTTCTAGTTTGATTTGTTAAAGTCCCGTTCATGGCCTAAAAAATCAATGATATTTATTTTTCTTTTGCAATAGAATCTAGGGTGGAATGCAAGAAGAAAGTAATCATTTCTTCCCTTGGCTTGCTTGTGTTATTGTTAAAGGGCTTCCCCCATGGGCAAATAGTGCTGGTTGAATATAAAGGTGGGACCTTTTAGTTCAAGCCAAACATTGGCTAGGATTTGTTGGTAACTGCCTACTTTTTTTGAGGAATAACCAAGATGTCATGAGTTATAAAGCCATTATTGTTTGGTGTATTCTGGATAAGGTGGCAGTATATCTAGGAGAATAGATTGTGTAAATGATTAAATTAAGGTCAATGCAACCATACACCTTATTAATCTTTCCTTCTCTCATTTTAACCATTTACCTTAACTACAAAGTCCCTTTTTTTCTCCAAGATTGACTGAACAATTGTTTTCACCTGAGTGATAGACATCACACATTACCAAGATGAAGATAAACCAATGGGGATTAAGAGAAAGGCATTAATTTATGTTGATTTAGTTGTGGGACCATTTCTAAGATTAGCGAGAGGTGCAGGCCCCTCATATTCCTATACTTAATTTAGATACTCCTCAGGTTTCTTCTAATACTCCTCCTTCATTGAGCATCATACCACTACCTTTACCTACCTAATTGGCCCAGTCTTCTATAGTCATATTTTTCAATGTTTCTTCTATGACATTGAAAAATTATGGTACTCTTACTTGGTTGGTGGAGGAAATTCCCATGTACATCTAGACAGGTATTAAGTAGATCTTAACACCTCTCTGTGTTTACATTACAGATTATGAAGGGGGCCTATCACCTTTACGAGCCTACATAGCAGATTTTGAGTAGGGTTTAGCTGTGGTAAAGAAGATCGGGGATATTAAGGGGGTGGCTTTTTTAAGGGTAGATCTTGATAGCTTGCCTTGTGGAGTTTTACTTTAGGCAACACTTTTTCATTCTTAATAAAGAAGAAATAGATATTCCACTATAGACTTTAGGACGGATACTTTCTTTTGAGAACTTATATAGACATGGACCTAAACATACTGGAGATGAGGATTAGATTGATTTTACAAAGAGGCTTACAGATGCCCAACAAGTTCAGCTATCCAAACAACTATTTAGAGATGAGAACAAGCATATATGGTTGGGGTTAGTTCTAACTCCCGGTATGATGATGAGTTTCCTTTATAGCTGACCAGATTAGAGGTTCCTAGTATAATAAGGCCTTAAGTAAAATAATACATCTATCGATCGATGTGCACATGAGCAGGTAGTGCACCACATAAAGTCCTTACCTTTTTTTATGCTCTTTATATTTTTGAACTTGGGAAAATGAAAAACCTTTTAGTAAGAGGTGGGATATCCTTATTGTGTATTTGATGGTATGTATTTATTGATTTCATTTTATGGATAGATTATACAGATATTTTATTTTGTTTTTTACATTTCAATAGTTAGTCACATTTTGATATTTATTTATATTTCACCTTCGTAGGGCTTGTATTTTGTTTCTTATTTAAATTTAGCCCTCGTGGGTCTTATTATTCATTATTGACGTTACATTAAATTTGGTCAGTGTTATGCATTTGATGATGATGCGGAAGATTATCCCTATTGGGCTTATTTTATGCACTTAATATTAATGTGATACAAAATTGTTATTGTATTGGTATTGATGGTGTTTGTTTTGTGATGCGTAAAAATTGTTGTGCATTGTTCTTGTCAACCTTTTTTATATGAGTGTTCAATAAACTCTAAGGGTTTTCTTAAAAACTCGATTCTTTCCCAAGGAGAAAATTTTTTTTTCTCTTTCTTTTTTTATCTCTTGTCTTTATTTTAGTTTAGTTTCTTTGTCAAACCAAGTGGTATTTCACCCATGATGGATGATTAGGTGACATTCTTAGGTGAAGTACCCATTATTTTGAGTTGATTTGAAATAGGCAAAAGTTTTAAAATTCATTCAAAATGTCATTAGCAAGGAATGAAATAATTTTGAGAAAAACAAAAATCTAGTTTTCTTTTTTAAAAATATCAAGGATATTTATGAGCTTTCTCTTGGTTGAGACCATTAAATTCAATTTTTGGCTCACTCTTTACAAGGATGACGCTTTGAATCATAGTATCTTATTAAGCTCAAATTTCTCAAATTTATTGGGAGACTAACTTTTTCTCTATTAGCATGATTCTTTGTGTGATGAGACTTCTTTAATAATTCTTCTACATATGTGAAATTTAATACTTGCTTCAGGTGTATTCAAAGAAAAATCCTAGGCAAGCTTGGTTAGTGTAAGACCCGCATGTTGCTAATCCTGTGATTCATACTTGATTACATTACTTGCAATGAATATCCTAGTGATAGGATAGCTTGTGATGCATTAAGCATGTTCATATGAGTCACTCAAGGTAATACAAGCTAAGAGTTTTTGAATCCATCAAGTTTTAATGATTGATTTTGCAAGGGTAATCTTTGAACGAGTATAACTCGATGAAAATCTGGTATTTTAGCTGATTTAGACCCACCAAATTTTAGCAAATCGAATTATCTTTCCAACGATACCAATTTCACCTTAATCCAATACCCGAGCAAAAAGTTATGCCTATTTTCGTGAGAGATAGTAAGCATAGGCGATTGGTTAGGCGCCGCCCAACCCAAGCATAGGCAATTGGTTAGGCGCCGCCCAACCCAAGCATAGGTGATTGGTTAGGCGCCGCCCAACCCAGGCATACACGATTACTTAGGCGCTGCCTAAGCCAATTCCAGGTGTCAAAAACACTCCATCTTGAGTTATTTTAAAGGTAATTAAGTCTTTAAATACTCCTTACACATCTCTAAACTTAAACCTACGAAATATATATCTTCTAAATATACTGCAACCCTATTTTCATCTCAAAGCTCATCATCCAAGAGAACTAACGGAGAAAAACAACTAGGGTTGGATAATTAAGCTTAAAGATCTTATTTCAAGGAAATTCCTCCGTCAATCATCAAGAATCTTCCTTCTAAGGTATGCGTAGTGTTCATCTATGGATTCAATTCATTCATAGAGTTCAAGAATCAATCTTTAAAATACAAAAGCTTGGTTGATTGTGGTGATATGATCATACCCATGTTGATGCTTGTTTGTTTTTTTCTTTTTCATTATAAAGTATGATTTCTATATTGTTGGGTGTTGATGATCATATTTTTGAGATTGGGTGATTCGCAAGATGGAATATTTATATGTTTTTGTGAATTCATGATATCATATGAGTTGGAAACATGTAAATTTGGTTGTTCATGATGTATAATTTGGTGATTTCACCTATGCTTAAGATGTGCATGTAAGGTGTTTGATAAAATGCCTAAGAAATTAGAAATCATGCAATATAGCTAAATTGTGACTAAGTGAAGGATTCATTATATGTCCTTATGTTCCAATGACTTCTATGTTGGTAATGTGCCTTGTAAATTTTGTTGGAATACTCATGAACTATTCTTACGAGATTATGCTATGTTTACTTTCAAATCCTATTTATGAACAAGATGTATAATAACCATGCAATCTACATGAACTTCCATTCTATTAGTATGTGTTGCCAATATGATTATGCAATGAACATGATATTAAGATTGTGCAAGTACTTCCATATGATATGAAATCCTTTCCATGAAATACATTGTTGATAACCATGCTTAGCATGAGATCCCTACTTATGATATTATAAATTATGGACTCTACTCTTATGATCAAGTCAGTCATGTGTGTCAATTTCCTTCCATCGAGTCCTGGGGGTACTTGTACCCAAAAACTATAGTTTTGTTCCTAGATCCATGTCATATTTCATGATATCCGAACTCAAGCTATGATTCCATAGACTTCAGTCAGTCATGTGACTCAGGAAAATCTCATGAACTTAGTTAATTATCAGATATCAGTAACATTCCGCCAGTCAAGGGAATTCGGTAAGATTAAGTCATGCACAGTCAGTTATTCATGTCCAGTCCCTGCATATGGGAGTAGAGGTTAGCACCGAGTGAACCCAAGGATGGGAACTCACCCGCCAGTTTAGGGTGTGATTCTTAGTAGCAATCCTTGTGTTCTAGAACTACGTAGCCAGCGTAGGTTGAGACATCTTAACCCGTCATCTTAGGGTTGATGAGGTGGCATAATCTGTCAGTTTAGGGTTCCCACCATTCTCATTGAGTACCCGCCAGATAAGGGTCACTCATAGCTATCCTTACCAGTGGTGCGGTATTGACACCCCACCAGTCAGGGCAGAGATTGGACCCCAGCTTAGCCATAACAGCATACACGAGGTATATTGGTTAAACACTACTTCCCACAGTTTCAGTATCAGTCTTAGTAAAAGAACTCAGATAGTTCTTTAGATTTTAGTATATACAGGTCTGTCAAATACAGTCGTCGATGTTATCATTTTCAGTATCAGTCATGACAGTTATCAGTAAACCATGTATTAGCTTACAGGTCATGCTATCATGTATTCACGGTCCTAGTTTTTATATATGTGTGTTTGCACTCCCACATTCATATTAGTCAGTCAGTGTTGTTCATGCATAAAACCCTTTATGTTCAGCCTACCTTTCTCGTATACTCAGTACTCCAATTGTACTGACACATTTGTGCTATGGTGCTTTCTTCTCATATTACACCATAGGTTCTGAGATACGAGCTCCAGCCCGGCAATAGCAGTAGCATTCTATTCGTAGAGACACAGTGAGTCCTTATTGATTCTAGGACAATATGATTTGATTCACTTATTTATTCATTCTTCAGTTCAGTTTTACGGAGTTAGTTGGAGACATGTTCCTTCAACTCCTTATTCAGATAGTTTAGAGGCTTTTGGATTTACTTTCAGATTTATGTTCAGATTGAGTTGTTTTGGGTATTTTCACCCACATCATTGTATTTAGTTGAACCTTATGGCCTTACATTTCCATGTATTCTGCATTATTATATGATGATTTTCAGTATACAGGTACAGATATCAGTCATGGGTTAGCTTGTGGTCCCTCGGGGTCATGAGCACCGTGTAGCATTCTGGTTCAGCAAACCAGGGTGTTACAAACTTAGTATCAGAGCCTAAGGTTCAATAGAGTCCTAGGAAGTCTGAAAGTCACATCTAGTAGAGTCTTGTACATGGGGGTGTTGCGCACCACATTTATGTGCGGGAGGCTATAAGATGTTTTAGGAAAAGTTCCCTTTCTTCATTATTCATGTCATTCTAGTGAGCATAATCACAAGTTAAACTCTCAGTCTAATCCATTCTTCTCTTATTCCAGACCATGGCCCCAAAGAGAAGAAACTAGCTAGCTCCTCAGCCCGAAAATCCTTTCGGCGAATATGTTTTCCATGTGGAGTTTAGAGCCGTATTTACCACACTTGTTCAGTCCATGGCTGCACAGAAGGAACTTCCACCATTCATTCTGGCCAATCCAGTGGCCACTCCTAAAGAAGCTAGGGTTCAGAATTTAACCCAGATGAACCCTACTTTTTTCTATGGGTCTAAGTCTGATGAGGACCCTCAGGAGTTCATTGACTAAGTCTAGAAGGTCATTGACATCATGGGTGCTACTTCTATTGAGAGTGTTGAGTTAGCCACCTGCCAGTTACAGGATGTTGCTCATGATTGGTACAAACAGTGGAAGTCTGAGAGGTTAGATAATTTAGCCCCTATCGAGAGGGAGGAATTTGTCACGGCCTTCTTAAAAAGATTCTTTCCCCAAGAGCTGAGGAAAGCCAAAGTTCTTGAGTTCATTAATCTCAGGAAAGGGAACATGAAGGTTAGGGAGTATTCTCTTGGATTTACTCAGCTAGCCAGGTATGCTCCTCATGTGGTTTCAGATAAAACATGGTAAATGAGTGTAGGTCTATGATGCTGATCGGTGATATGACCTTAGCAAGACTCATGACCCATTCCAAGCAAGTTTAAGAGCAGAAGTTTAAGACTAGGGAGAGGGAGAACAAAAGAGCAAGGTCAGGTAATTTCAAGTTTACTCACCTCAAGTCAGATGGAGGAAACCGTTCACAGTTTCACTCCAAGTCAGCCGTTCCATCTTCTTCCTCTGCCAGTGCTCCAATGCTGAAGTTTAGAGATGGCAATCGAAATAAATCACCAGGCTCTAAATCGCAGGGCAGTGTTAGCTGTGCCTGAATAAATCCCCTTTGTTAGACTTATGGTAAGAACCACAAGGGCATTTGTAGAGCAAGTAGTGATGTCTGTTTTGGTTGTGGCAAGCCAGGTCACAGGATTAGGGAGTTTCTGCAGTCAATTC
Organism: Capsicum baccatum var. pendulum; assembly: GCA_030864225.1. NCBI lineage: Eukaryota > Viridiplantae > Streptophyta > Magnoliopsida > Solanales > Solanaceae > Capsicum > Capsicum baccatum. The sequence goes on along the minus strand of CM061554.1, from coordinate 56,698,727 downwards.
ATTAAGGTCAGCAAAATAATTCTATAGCTCAGTCTAGTAGGCTGAACCAGCAGGGTGCCATTTCTAGTGCTACCAGTTGGCAATGCCCAAATAGACTCTATGCTCTTCAGTCCCAATAGGATCAGGAAAAATTCTCCTAATGTCGTTACTGGTACGTTATAGATTTTCCATGTTCATGTTTATGCTTTGCTAGACCCAGGTGCATCTTTGTCTTTTGTTACTCCATACATAGCAAGCGATTTTGGAATCAGTCCCGAAGTCCTAGCAGAACCCTTCTCAGTCTCTACCCCAGTGGGTAAAACCATCATAGCTCGACGGGTATACAAGAACTGCCCGGTTATGATATCTCAAAAATCCACGTTCGTAGATTTAGTAGAGTTAGAGATGATTGATTTTGATGTCATTCTCGGCATGGATTATCTTTATTCCTGCTATGCCACAGTCGAATGTAGAAACAAGATAGTTCAATTTTAGTTCCTAAATGAGCCCATCCTAGAGTGGAAGGATAGCATTTCAGCATTCAGGGGTCAACTTGTTTCCTACCTTTGGGCAAGGAAAATGATTTCTAAGGGGTGTGTGTATTATCTCATGCATGTTATTCTAGTTCTAAATATCCCAGCCTCAAAACAGTCCCTGTTGTTAATGAATTCTAAGATATCTTTCCCGAAGATCTTTTAGGCATTCCTCCCAAAAGGGAAATAGACTTCGACATAGACCTTCTTCCAGATACTCAACCTATTTCTATTCCTCCATACATATTGGCACCAGCAAAACTCAAGGAACTGAAAGATCAGTTGAAGGATCTCTTAGATTAGATAAGGGATTCATCAGACCCAGCGTTTCCCATGGGGTGCGCCAGTATTATTCGTGCACAATAAAGATGGTTCTCTCAAGATGTGTATTGATTATCGTCAACTCAACAAGGTCACGGTCAAGAACAGATATATTCTTCCCAGTATTGATGATCTATTTGACCAACTTCAGGGTGCCAGTTACTTCTCCAAGATAGACCTCAGATCAGGCTATCATCAGCTCAGAGTTAGAGAATATGACATTCCAAAGATAGTTTTTCGTACTCGATATGGTCACTTCGAATTTTCAGTCATGTCATTTGGTCTTACCAATGCCCCTGCAACTTTTATGGATTTGATGAACCGTGTGTTCAAGAAGTACTTAGACATGTTTGTCATAGTTCTTATAGATGATATTTTGGTCTATTCTTGCACAGAGCGTGATTATGTAGACCATCTCAGGATTGTTCTTCAGACTCTTAGGGATCATCAATTATTCGCTAAGTTTAGCAAGTGCAAATTTTGGCTAAGATCAGTAGCATTCCTTCGCCATATTGTTTCCGCTGATGGCATTAGAGTAGATCCTCAGAAAATCAAGGCAGTAAGAAACTGGCCCAGACCCGTATCTCCATCAGATATTAGGAGTTTCTTGGGTTTGGCTGGCTATTAAAGATGGTTTGTCGAGGGATTTTCTTCTATTGCATCTCCCATGTCCAAATTGACTCAGAAGAAGATTAAGTTTCAGTGGTCAGATTCATGCGAGAAGAGCTTTCAAGAGTTAAAGACTCAACTCACCTCTACTCCAGTTCTAGCTATTCCAGATGGTTCAAACGGTTTTGTAGTATATTGTGATGCATCCAGAGTGGGTTTAGGTTATGTCCTCATGCAGCATGGTAAGGTCATAGCCTACGCCTCCAGACAGTTAAAGCCACATGAGAAGAATTATCCTACTCATGATCTTGAGTTAGCAGCGGTAGTTTTTGCCATGAAGATTTGGAGGCATTATCTCTATGGAGTTCATGTAGATGTCTTCACAGACCATAAGAGCCTCCAGTATGTCTTTTCCCAGAAAGATCTCAATTTTTGCCAGAGAAGGTGGTTAGATCTCTTGAAGGATTACGACATGAGTGTTCTTTATCATTCGGGCAAGGCCAATGTCGTGGCCAATGCTCTCAGTCGACTCTCGATGGTTAGTATTTCTCACGTTGAGGATAGTAAGAAAAAGATGGCTCAGGAGATCCATCAGCTTGCCAAACTAGGCGTTTTCTTAGTTGATTCTTCAGAGGGTGGTGTATGTATTCATAGTAGTTTAGAGTTATCTCTAGTTTCCAAGGTGAAAAAGAAACAATATAGGGATCCTAGCCTTGTCAAGCTCAAAGAGTCAGTTCAGAATCAGAAAGTTGAGGTTTTCTCCTAAGGGGGAGATGGTGTTCTTCGTTGTCAGGGTCGTCTATGTATTCCAGGTGTAGATAAATTAAGGCAGCAAATTCTTGTAGAAGTGCATGGTGCGTGATACTCTATTCATCTAGGGGCCACTAAGATGTACCACGACATGCGGGAGATCTATTGGTGGAGTAGGATAAAGAGAGATATTGCAGAGTTAGTGGCTAAGTTCTCTACATGTCAGCAGGTTAAGATAGAGCATCAGAAACCTAGTAGTTCCATGCAAGAGTTCACCATTTCTACTTGGAAGTGGGAAGAAGTTAACGTGGACTTCGTGATGGGTTTTCCTAGAACTCGCCATCGGCATGATTCATTCTGGTTCATTATAGATAGAATGACCAAGTCAGCTCATTTCCTTCTTGTTCGTACTTCTTATTCTGCTGAGGATTATGCCAAACTCTATATCAGGGAGTTAGTCAAATTACATGGTGTTCCACTATCTATCATCTCAGACAGAGGTAACCAGTTCACTTCTCACTTTTGAAAAGCATTCCAGAAGGGTCTTGGTACCCAAGTCCATCTCAGCACAGCATTTCATCCTCAGACAGATGGTCAAGAAGAGAGGACCATTTAGACTCAGGGAGTTAGTCAAATTACATGGTGTTCCACTATCTATCATCTCAGACAGAGGTAACCAGTTCACTTCTCACTTTTGAAAAGCATTCCAGAAGGGTCTCGGTACCCAAGTCCATCTCAGCACATCATTTCATCCTCAGACAGATGGTCAAGAAGAGAGGACCGTTTAGACTCTTGAAGATATGCTAAGGGCGTGTACAATTAATTTTAATGGAAGTTGGGACGACCACTTGCCTTTGATTGAGTTTGCATACAACAATATCTATCATTCTAGTATTCAGATAGCTTTATTCGAAGCTCTCTATGGTAGGATATGTAGATCTCTGATTGGTTAGTTCAAAGTTAGTGAGGCCTCAGTCATAGGTCCTGACTTAGTATTCAATGCCTTAGAGAAATTTTAATTGATCAGAGAGAGACTCCGGGCTACTCAGAGCCAACAGAAGTCCTATGCAGATATTCGTAGAAAAGATCTCGAGTTTGAGGTCAATGACTATGTCTATCTTAAGATATCACCCATGAAAGGAGTGAAGAGGTTCGGCAAGAAAGGGAAACTCAGTCCCCAATATGTCAGTCCCTTAGGAATTCTTCGTCGCTTCGGCAAGGTAGCTTATGAGCTTGAGTTGCCTTCAGATCTAGCCTCAGTCCATCCAGTCTTCCATATCTCTTTGCTAAAGAAGTGTATAGGTGACCCCAGCAGTTTTTGTCCCTATTCAGAGCATCGACATTTAGAACAGCCTCTCTTATGAAGAGATTCCAGTCGAAATCTTAGATTATCAGACTCGTAGATTGAGGAACGAAAAATTCCCTCTAGTCAAGGTTCTTTGGAGAAATCAGTTTCATGAGGGAGCTACTTGGGAAGCAGAAGCAGATATGCGTACCAAGTATCCTCACCTCTTCCCCACCAATTTAGATCAAGCTCAAGGTAATAGTTCTCCTTAAGCTTATTAAGTTTTAGGTTCATGATTCCAGTATAAACTTGGCACCTATTAACTGTTTCATACTCAGTCATGCTTTCATGTATCAGTTTTCTGTACACCAGATATGCACGATTTAAGTATGTTCAGCATGTCAGTCATGAGATCAAGTTTCAGTTCATCATATTCAGTTCAGGTTCTATTGTCTTGTATCCCTTCTCAGTAAATTCTCATTCGAGGACGAATGTTCCTAAGAGGGAGATATTTCAATACCCCACATATTGCTAATACTATTATTCATACTTGAGTACATGACTTACAATGAATATCCTAGTGATAGGATAGATTATGATGCATTAAGTATGTTTATATGAGTCACTCAATGTTAATGTGGTATTTTGGCTAATTTAGAGCTGCCAAATTGTAGAAAATTGAATTATCTTTCCAACGATAATAATTTCGCCTTAATCCAATACCCGAACGAAAAGTTATGCCTATTTTTGTGAGAGACAGTAAGCATAGGCGATTGGTTAGGCGCCGCCCAACCCAAGCATAGGCGATTGGTTAGGCACCTCCCAACCCAAGCATAGGCGATTGGTTAGGTGCCTCCCAACCCAAGCATAGACGATTGGTTAGGTGCCTCCCAACCAAGGCATAGTAGATCACTTGGGCGCCGCCTAAGCCAATTCCAGGTGTCAAAAACTCTCTGTCTTAAGTTATTTTAAAGGTAATTAAGTCTTTAAATACTCCTAACACGTCCCTAAACTTAACCCTACAAAATATATATCTTCTAAACATACTGCAACCCTATTTTCATCTCAAAGCTCATCATCCAGGAGAACTAAACGAGAAAAACAACTAGGGTTGCATAATTAAGCTTGAAGATCCAATTTCAAGGAAATTCCTTCGTCAATCATCAAGAATCTTCCTTCTAAGGTATGCGTAGTGTTCATCTATGGATTTAATTTGTTCATAGAGTTCAAGAATCGATCTTTAAAATACAAAAGCTTGGTTGATTGTGGTGATATGATCATACCCATATTGATGCTTGTTTGTTTTCCTCTTTTTCATTATAAAGTATGATTTCTATATTGTTGGGTGTTGATGATCATGTTGTTGATATTGGGTGATTTCCAAGATGGAATCTTTATATGTTTTTGTGAATTCTTGATATCATATGAGTTGGAAACATGTAAATTTGGTTGTTCATGATGTATAATTTGGTGATTTCACCTATGCTTAAGATGTGTATTTAAGGTGTTTGATAAAATGCCTAAGAAACTAGAAATCATGCAATATAGCTAAATTGTGACTAAGTGAAGGATTCATGATATGCCCTTACGTTCCAATGACCTCTATGTTATTAATGTGCCTTGTAAATGTTGTTGGAATACTCATGAACTATTCTTACGAGATTATGCTATGTTTACTTGCAAATCCTACTTATGAACAAGATGTATGATAACCATGCAATCCACATGAACTTCTATGCTATTGGTATGTGTTGCCAATATGATTATGCAATGAACATGATATTAAGATTGTGCAAGTACTTCAATGTGATATGAAATCCTTTCCATGCAATACATTGTTAGTAACCATGCTTAGTATGAGATCCCTACTTATGATACAATAAATTATGGACTGTACTCTTATGATCAAGTCAGTCAATTATGTCAGTTTTCTTCCATCGAGTCCTAGGGGGTACTTGTACCCAAAAACGATAGCGTTGTGCCTAGATCCATGTCATGTTTCATGATATCCAAACTCAAGCTATGATTCCATAGACTTCAGTCAGTTTTGTGACTCAGGAAAATCTCATGATCTTAGTCATTTGTCAGATATTAGTAACATTCCGCCAGTCAATGGAATTTAGTAAGATTAAGTTATGCATAGTCAGTTTTTTATGTCCAGTCCCTCAAGATGGGAGTAGAGGTTAGCACCGAGTGAATCCAAGGATGGGAACTCACCCGCCATTTCAAGATGTAATTCTTAGTAGCAATCCTTATGTTCCAGAACTACGTAGCCAGTGTAGGATGAGACATCTTAACCCGTCAGCTTAGGGTTGATGACGTTTCTTAACCCATCAGTTTAGGGTTCCCACTGTTCTCATTGGGTACCCTCCAGATAAGGGTTACTCATAGCTTTCCTTACTAGTGGCGTGGTATTGACACCCCTCCAGTTAGGGCAAAGATTGGACCCCAGCTTAGCCATAACGGTATACATGGGGCATGCCGGTTAAACACTACTTCCCATAGTTTCAGTATCAGTCTCAGTAAAAAAACTCAGATAGTTCTTCATATTTTAGTATATATAGGACTATCAGATACAGTCGTCCATGTTATCAGTTTCAGTATCAGTCATGACAGTTATCAGTAAACCATGTATTAGCTTACAGGTCATGCTATCACGTATTCACAATCCCAGTTTCCATATGTGTGTGATTGCACTCCCACGTTCATATTAGTCAGTCAGTGTTGTTCATGCATGAAACTCTTTATGTTTAGCCTACCTTCCTCGTATACTCAGTACTCCAGTTCAACTGACGCATTAGCACTATGGTGCTTTCTTTTCATGTTACACCATAGGTTTCGAGACACGAGCTCCAGCCCAGCAGTAGCGGTAGAGTTCCAATTGCAGAGACACAGTGAGTCCTCATTGATTTAAGGATAATATGATTTGATTCATTTATTTATTCTTCAGTTCAGTTTTACGGAGTTAGTTGGATACAAGTTTCTTCAACTCCTTATTCAGACAGTTTAGAGGCTCTTAGATTTACTTTCAAATTTACCTTCAGATTGAGTTGTTTTGGGTATTTTCACCCACATTATTGTATTCAGTTGAACCTTATGGCCTTACAGTTCTATGTATTCCATTTTGTTATATGATGATTCCCAGTATATAGGTACAGATATCAGTAATGGGTTAGCTTGTCGTCCCTCGGGGTCATGAGCACCGTGTAGCATTCCGGTTCAGCAAATCGGGGTGTTACAGTTTGGAGTATGATCTAAGGCCATTTTTGACCCATCACATGGCCAAATCCTTACCTTAACATTGTTCCTTATTAACCCTTTTGAGATGTTTGCCCATTTTTCTTTATTCCTTTATAGATAACCAATCTAAGATGCCTAAAAACTATTTTAAAATTTTGCTTTTTGAACTTAACCTACTTTGATGTATCATATATTTCTAAGTAAGGAAATGCAGGAAAAAAAACCTAAGTTTAGGGGTTATGCAATGGCGAGATTTATTTAAGTGTAGTACAAACTCATAGGTTTGGGATGAGTGTGCTATGCTAAGAGATCCAATAAAGGTTTATCTGAGGTTGTCAAATCATATGCTTAAGAGACTATAGATACGGTTGATTACAAAGTTGAATAGTCTAGCCCATAGAACATGAAGAAAAATTAAAACAAATGAGGGGATATGAAAAGCTTAAAGTTAGAGAATTTCATGAAAGATCCAAAGAAGTGAAAAAATAAAATGATGTGTTTGATTTGTTTGGTAATTTCTAAGTTAAAAGGTTAATGAAAACAAGGAAAATTATTTGAAACTGACTAAGGAGGATAATTTGAAATAATTTGCACAGAAGGATATAAGCAATTGTTGTGAAGGAGGTTTTTCAGTCACATAATCCATATATTCCTTCTCGCACCTTAAACCTTTATCTAGACCAGTAAGACCCTAGGTACTCCAAAAAAGGTAAGTCTACATTAGTGGCAAAATCCACAAAGGGCAAGCTTATAGTTCTAGTTATTTTACTTGAATTTCATTAAGAGAATGAGTGTGAATTCTTTCAATATTTGAGCTTATTTAAGAATCAAAATGTCTTGTGTGTAGAGCTAAATCTAGTGGTATAAGGTGATATCTTATTCCCAATTTGGGTAAATGAGAAAGGTAAGTTGCATTATGAAGATTGAGATGATCTTTAAAGATTTTGTGTCACCTCAAGAGAAGCATTAATGATTTGAAAGGTTCATTTAATACTAACTTGAATCCTTGCATCGTAAATATGTGCTTATTGAAAAGTTTTTGTTTAGTTATTGCCATGACATATTTGAGAGGTCTTATTTGAGCTTTGTTAGCCTAGATTCTTAGTATAGATTTATTTTGGGTGGTTTTGAGTTTTAAATACCCTATCTAGTTGGATTAGTCTTTGTTGCTTGAGGACAAACAATAGTTTAAGTTTAAGGTGTTGATATGACGCCAGTTTGATGATTTATTAGCACTTTTTAAGCTTTAATTATCTTTTTTTCATTGATTTGGGGTTAATCGCATGTATAAAGCTCATTTATGAAGGTAAAGGTTAAGATGAAGATGGAAAAGCCAATCAAGTCAATGGGAGGTCAAACATGACAAAAAAGAAGTGTTAAAGTCACATAGATGTGTTAAGGGCCACCCACACATGCAGGTGACAAAAATGGCCTAACTAGTGTCATCTATGACTAAGGAGTGCCATATCTACACCCAAGGTGTGCCCAACCTATACCCCATCTGCTCTGGATCTGTTCAAGCAAATCAACTATATGGTGGCATTTTGGTAATATCTAGAATACAAGAATTTTGGGTCAAAGGGTTTTTTTAGCTCATTTGCACCATTATTGAACTATTACAGTTCTTTTCTTGAGCTAAGAAACATTGGATAGACTCTCAAGTAAATAATTAGTAGTGTATATTGAAGATTTATTGAAATTAAAGCTTGGATATTGTATTCTCTATACTTTTTATGGATTAATTTGATGTAAATTGTAGTATATCTCCACTTTCTCTCTCTATTAGTAGATACTTCTTTATATTAGGGTTATTCTTGAATAAATTATGATTAGTGCATGGGTTTTTCTTATTTGTCTTTCGAATTTGCTATTTGATATAAGTGCATAGGTTTTGTTTATTTGTCTTCCTAATTGGCTATTTGATGTGGGTTTGGAATTTACTACACATTTTAACAAAGAATTGGGGGTTCCAAACCCCTATTACCTTTTAACACATATCATCCTTGACAAAAGGGATATGGGTGAGGAATTAATGTGAACAAAAACTTGAATTAGTTCATTTAATAACATCTCTTAGACATAAGGAGGTTAATTGAGGTCATATATTGGTAAAATTGCTACAATTATAAGGTGTTCGAAAGAACCCCAATTGTGATGTTAGTGATTGACTGACAAATAGACACTAAAATATCTACATCTAGCCTACCCATAACTTCTATCTAAATTTGGACAAATAATCAAATACCCCTGCATGAACCCACACCCAGTAAGGCATAACACCAATTTTCATCCACACTTGATTAACCTCTAATTATTTCTAGTATTTAAATAGTATTCTCAAAATGATAAAAATTTTAAATTCAAAATCATTCATGCAACCCCCTCATTTTAATTTCATTTTTAATTACTATTCATTATGTGTCAACTCCTAGTTGACTTCTAAAAATCTTGAATATTGAAATCCTCGTCTTAACTCCCTATGGATTTGATCCCAATATCCGTTGGGTTACAATATTGACAATGATTGCTTACATCTCAAGGATATAATTTGAGTGTCATCACTTGGATAAGTATTATTTTTCTAGACTAACTATTTAATTTATTATTTTTATTATGATTATTTTATAGCAAACTAATTATGGATCGGTACTGAGGTTGAAGGTATGATTCTGGATCCTTTCTTTTTTATAATAAATTACATTATGGATAGTATAATTATTGTTAGACATTTGACTATAGTCTCAGATCATGCTAGTATTAGATTTCATACTTCGTTAGAGTTTCCTAGGGAGAAAAAGTTTGCTACCTTAGGTTGTTAACCTTTAGTTTGTCTTAGATACCCATATGTATATGTATGTATATATATATAAATATATATATTTATATATATATATATCCATCTAGGGAATCACCGTATATCCATCTCTTTACTTGTTTATTCATATTATATATGTATTTCTTGACCCTATATGCTACTATATATCCTTTTTCCACCATTTATTATTATATTGTCCAGTGATATGCTGTAAAGTAATTTAGTTCCTAAATATAGATAAAATATGAGATTTTATCTTTATTTTCTCTCTAGATTTATTATATTAGATTTCTAGAGAGTTTTCTATAGTTTATGTTCTTACTTGCATAGTATCTATAATTGCATTATCTTTGGGGCTTAGTCAATATTCTCCTACTGAGTACCACGTGTTTGGTACTCATGCTACACTTCTGCAGCCTATAAATTAAAGTACGAGTTATCATCATTAGTGTGTGTATCATGTATGGCACCTATAGATCAGAGATTTAGGGTGATCTCCTAACATCTGGAGCATTATTACTCTACCTCTTATGGATATGACATATCTCTTTATTATTTTCACAGATGGGTTGTACATATATGTATATTAAGTAATTGACTTTGTACTCTTATTGTATTAGAAGCTTTTCAACTAACTTCTCCAGGTCTAGGGTTTCTTTATATATATTAGCCCCTTATTATATTATTCCATTACTTTCATTCATTTATCTTGATAGTCCATTACTAGTAGTTCTTGATTATAGGTTGGCTTACCTAATGTCAAGTTATAGTAGGTTCCATCATAACTTGTAAAATTAGGTTGACACAAATTGGTATCAAATCCTTAATTTACCAGTATGTTGGTACAAGATCTAATTGTCTAGTAGAGTCTTGCCAAAAGGAATAGAAATATTTCTATCCTATCTTTGGAAGGCTATAGGGCATTTTAGGAAATTCTCTTTGAATTCTTGTCGTGTATCTATATTTTATAAGCCTACAATAAATTTTATGAATCTATTCTATTCTAGATGGATGATAAGAGATTATTGATAGATGTAAATAGGACTTCAACATATGTTTATAGAGGTTCACTACAACATCAGACTAGGGAGTTAAGGTTAATATCAAAGATCTTTAGTGTCAACAGAAGGATTTTGGGCTATTCCAGTCTCTAGTATAGTTTTGTCAATACCTCAACCTTTTAAGATTTAGCATTGAGAATGTCAAACCTTTTTATGAATACCTTGTGGTCAAATATAAATTTTGGTACATTGATCAGTTCTCAGGCTAGAGTTAAGTTTGTTAGTGCTCAATATTATTTCTGGTTGGTTTCAGAGTATTAGATTGGGTTAATTTAGTAGGCTAGAAATACTCCTATGCTATATCCTTTAGAGCATGATATAGTGTGTGGATTTATTAAGGGATTAACTTTTACACTCTATTTGGCATTAAAGTATTTGATAAAAGTTAGGTCTTTATTCCTTTAGGTTATTAATCACGTGAGGGTCAAGGAGTAAGAATGTATAGATACTTATGAGGGTGGTAGTAAGATCCTATGTCATCAATATATTGTTATTAGTATTTCATTTAGGATTAAGGAACCTTTCAATAGCAGTCAGCTTCACTAAGAGCCTATTATTTCTACACAGGTAGTATCTTAGAATAAAAGTTGCTCTTAGATGTATCATGGTGGTCACAATAGATAGAGTTCTCATCTGGCCTTCTAGAGTATTCAACATGGATTCTTAAGCTATGGCATCCATTCTAGATTACTAGGTGCAGTACCTCAAAGAATTTCTAGGAGATTTTTTTTTGGCATGATTGGCCATTAGTATAGAAAGTGTCCAAAATGCAATTAGGATATTCAAATAGGGTTAGAGTATGTTTCTCTCTAGCCTAGATCTCCAAAGGTTTGTTATGATTGCATGGAGGATGGTTATTTAAGTAGGGAGTGTCCTCGTCATTTGTTGGTCAGTCAGTTATGTTTATCTCATATTCTTCAGTAGGTTAGGATTCAGGGGTCTGCTATGAGTGTAGAGAGATCAATCAGATTTGTAGCGATGTGACTACTCCAGTTAAAAGTATTTCACTTATTACCTTAGTTGGTGATTCAAATGCTTAGTTCGAGTTTTGACCCGCTTAGATTCATACTCCTTAAGGTACATCAAGCTTATGACTCCTAATTTTCACTATGATAGGGGCACCTTTTATTTCCTACCTTTACCTTTTTATTTAAGTGAATTACAATTTTTTGTACCCATTGATGATTGTTATGTTCCTTGGTATCATTACATTTATTGTTTTATGCCTTTTTATAGAGTTTATGATTTTGTGACTACCTCCGTAGATGATTTCTTTTAGCAGTGGGTAGGGTGGATCAGTATTGATATTTCCCTAGGGGTATAGAATTTTTCCTTTAGTCCTATTTACCTTAGCATGTTGGCCTACTTATCTCCCAAGAGTGGTACTTGTCATTGATTTTCATATTTGGTAGCACCTACTCTGTATACTAGTTTTTTTATTGTTGTTGATATAACTATTATTATTTTAACGTTGACTGCTTCTTACTTGATTTACATCGAGACTAAAATTATCTTGTTAGGATTTCCTTCCTCATGATTTTTATTTATTTGCCTAGGCAGCTAATGCAGTTTAATGGTTTTATCTATTGTGGCAAGGTGAGTTTGGTTATTTTTCTCTTCTATTAGCGGGGTTAGATCAATTGTTTAGTGGGCTATGAAAGTGAAGGTAGGTTGTCGTTCTATGGTTCTGTTATGGTTCTATAGTTGGCAAATAAGTTATATTACCCACTTCTGAGTTTGAGATTCTATAAATTACCTTCTAGTTTGCTGAGATGTTAGAATTGACAATCATTTCCTATATAGCCCATTTCTATTATTGACCAGTTTGGGATCCATTTCTTCAATTTATCTAGTTCATCACTTTATAGTGGTCTTGATATTGATGTTGAGAGGTCTTAGGCATGACTTTTAGGTTTTTTATATTTGTCTCCTAGTGGTAGTTTGATCATGGTATTGGTGAGGAATCTGATACTCCATTCTTGTAGTGGTATAGTTCCCATTCTAGTAGAGTTAAGGGAGGTGTGGATAGGTGATATTTTCCTACGACTGCATCTTAAGTTGGCAAATAGGGAATTCCTTATCTTGATTTGCTTGGTTAAATTTTTGATAGCATTCTTGACATTAGCATAGATGTTTAGAGTTGTACTCCATTCTTAAGTAATATGATTCATGGTTTAATTGTATTAAGGTTGTTTTACATGGGTGGATTCAGGAAATCCTCATTTTGGTATTTAGTTATCCTAATGAGACATAGCGGAGTGCTTCTCATTAGTTATATATGCCTATAGGTATTCGTTGCTGAGATGCAGTATTGGATTGAAGAGCTTCCAGCTAAAGGTTACATTTCTCCAAGTTGCAAGAGTTTTTGTTATCAGTAGTAGAGTTTGCATGCTTGGTGAGTTCTTGGTATTCTTCGATAATTCATTTCCTCTAACAAATATTAAATTGATTGCTTGTGCTTTTAGCTTATGGTTTATCCTTCATTGTAATTTTATTCTTCAACTATAATTTAATTTTAACTTCGACAATAATCAATGGTGATACACTTGATTTATGACGGTGAGGTCAATTTGGGTAATTGGCCTTAGTTTAGACTTATAAGCTCTAATTTTTTATTTGACACCTTGGAATGGAAGCATAAAGGGTATAGTAGATTTGTAGTATGGATGCTTACTTGTGTAAAATATTGGTTTGGATAGTTGAGATCGAGTAGTCAGTCTCAGAGTTAAGATTTTAGCTGGGAGTTGTAGAGCTTGAGTGCAACCTTTGTTTTCAAATTTACCTTAGTTAGGGTTTCACCTATAGGCTAGATAAGCCTACTTTTTAGCTACCTATTTGGTTTTCTTTTGTTTCGATAGATTATGGTTGATTGATTTTTTAATGATAGCCCATTAACACTTGATGATGGTTTCTTCTACTTTTTCCTTGGTTCTTAATTTTCTCCAAAGTTATGGATTGTTTTCTCAGCAGAAGTAGTGTTCTGAAGTTTGGTTTAGCATGGCTTCATCCTCATTTAGTGGGACATTCTAGAAAGAATTGTTTGGTTCTAAGAGTTTGTGCATTGGACTCCTGGGTATCATTCCTGAGAGTCATTAGAATTGATTGTATCCAGGAGATCTCATTCTTTGACCATCTCTATTGGTGTCCACAACTAGAATCCTATGGGCCTATCTTGTGCTTGGCATTAAGCATTATTGGTGAATCAACTTCAGTTCTTTGAGGTTTGTGTGATGGAGTTACACAAAAACAACTGGAGTGACATTTTGGGTAGTTCAGAGTAGGTGGCAGGTTTGGAAAGACAAAAGGAGGTTATATTTGGGTATTAGAGTTAGTTGCATGAGTCATGCCTTGGATTGCCTTTTTATTTGATTAGTCTCACTTGAAAAGTTTGTATTGGTGTGGTATGAGTCTGATGTTGTTTGGATATGCATGAATTAACCATTCTAGATCTAGTTAAGGGCCAATTGGTTGCTAAGGTTGCATTTTGGCTATGTGGAAATATAGTTAGGAGGTTGGCTAAAAAAGGATACCTATAGCAAAATCTATTGGAAATATTGCTTTTTCTTGGATGTTTTTGGGGAGTTGTGCTCGAAGCATGCAGCCCCAGTACCTAATCTGTTTGAGTTTTTGTGCTCTTTCTATCCATTTATTTTCATGGTTGAGAATCTTTGGTAGTGTAAATAGTAATGACCCTCCAAGTCATTTTTTGGATTCTCTAATATTTTTGGTGTTTTGACCTTTCCATAGCGGTTATAAGTCATTTATGACTCACCAAAACTGTTGGTGTGGTTATTGGGCAATTTGTTTAGGTATTAGGATCACATTCTAGTTTTGGAGAAATCACTATTAAAGAATTGGTCTTGGACCAAAACTACTAATAACAAACCTCTGATGAGAATTTAGATAGTGCCATCAGCTCCAAAATGTTGATTTTAGTCTAATGAAACCTTTGGTTCAGGTCCCATGTTTCCTAACTTGTTTTTGGATTGTTGGACGGATTTTATGAAAAAAAAATTATAGGTTTGGGCCTTATATTTAGTCAAAAAAATCTCGAATGCAAGTTTTGATGGTTTTATTCTGTTTGGAATGCCGAATTTTATTTGGTATCATATTTCATTTGTATGAACGGGGCCACAAATCTCGAGCACCCATCAAAGTCCATTTTGGACTTAGCAAAATATAGTGCATTGCACCATCTGGTGGAACCGCTTTAGCAGACCTGTGGTCTCCTAAGTGGTAGTTGATTTAGTGATATTGGGTAGCTTTAGCAGCCTTGGCTACTAGTCCAAGGACCCCTTATGCAATCAATGTCTTCTTTAGTGCTCGAGGTATCGCTTTAACGATACCCGCATCCCTGTGCCAAACCACTTTAGCAGTCAAGGACCTAGTTTAGCAGCAGTCGCTTAAGTAACTAGGTGACCATTTCAGTGGAACCTACCCTTTCTTTATCTAATTTTTCCAATATTTTCTCCTCCATTTTCCCCTATTTTTAGATTTTGAAGAAAGGGAAAGTGTGGGGAATCATCCATTCAGGATAAGGTAAGTTACCCTAACACTCTTTGGTCATTGCCTATTATTTTCCACATCAACTTCTGTTTGATTTCATTGTAAATTATGGGA
Source organism: Capsicum baccatum var. pendulum (assembly GCA_030864225.1). NCBI lineage: Eukaryota > Viridiplantae > Streptophyta > Magnoliopsida > Solanales > Solanaceae > Capsicum > Capsicum baccatum. The sequence goes on along the minus strand of CM061554.1, from coordinate 56,683,514 downwards.
AATTAAAGTTTTTAAATCCGTAGACCTTAGGGGATGATTTGGGCTCCTATTTATGCACTATTTGTGCTTAACTTTTGTGCTCCTTCCAGGGACCTTGTGATAAATTCAATTTTTGATATCATTTGCAGGTCTTGTGGGCCCGATCTTTACTCAAATTCCAACCCAAACATTTATATTAAAATATGGGTCGTTCTTTAAACCTAATGTTGTATAGATTATAATTTTTATAGCGTCACAATATTTTGAGATCGTGGAGAACAGATGAGTGATTCGGAGATGATTTAATGATTGCGGTTAGACATTAAGTAAGGCTTCAGTCAACTTTTCTTTGTAAGATAATATGTAGTGTAGATTGCATTCTAGTTGGGTATGTTAAGTCATGTTTATGAGTAGAATATCCTTTCTTAGAAGAGTTTGGGGATAGAAGGGTGAACCGACCCCTAAGATGAAATAATTGTTATAGAAATAGAAACCTATCACCCTACATTATAAGCAAGTTAACCATAGTTAATGATAAGTATTGCTTAGTATAAGGTTTACTATTTGACTTGGTGCATTGGGTCATAGTTTCCCTAGACTATAAAATTATCATTATGCTAGTTATATACTTTTAGGCCCAAGGTCGTGGTTACAATACTAGTTCAACACAAATTGAGCATTGTACCCTTCGTAAAAGGCATGATTCTAGTTATGGATTCTTAGGCGCCTTGTGTTGTATTATATTGATACTAGTGATGGCATGCATATTATTATGTGCACTCATGTGCATTTAATGGTACGATTCTGACCAAAATCATGATTTTACTACTTTTTTTATAAAAAAAAAGATTAATTCCCTCTTTTCACTTATAAAATGGATTCTTTCTTAATAGGAATCATACCTCCTCATTTACTGATTTATGATCATTTGGAGCTAAATATTATGTTTTTAAAATTAGACCGATATAGATTTGGATTCGTTGTTATCCACTCTTTTACCACTACTAGTTACTTTTGTCGTGATAGATTTCGACCCTTTCTATCCTATTATGATTATTCAATTTTGGAGTTGATCCCGAGTAATCAATTTAAAAACTACAATCTTTTAGCCATGGTTTGTGTCTATGCATGTATTTATACATACATCTCTCCAACACTAGATGAAATAGACTGATGATGATGATTCGAATTCTTGGATCAAGACTAGGTAAGTGTATACGGATATTGTCGAGTCACCTAGGCACTCCTTCTTCTGTGAACTATCATCCTTGAGAAGAGTGGTCATCCTAGTTCCTTCCTTTATGAGATGTTAAGTTGGAAAAGGTATATACACTTGGTACATTATGGAACTTGGATCAGTTGTGGTACAACAGACTTACTTTGTATTAATTTATCCACATGGATTGCCGATCATGAGTATATTTTTTGCTGCTTATATCTATAATCCTTATGGGGAATTGCATAGGTATAGGCTCTAATTGTTGTCTATTGAGTGTTGATTCAACCTTTCTATTTTATGAGGCTCGTCTAGGTATTGTTTGTCTGGCCTAGCTGATTGCTTTAATGTTTATTATGGTTAGTTTGTGGCAGTCTGATTATAGATAGGTACTGAGGTTGGAGGTATGAATCGTACCCCTTTCATTTATATGATATATTACTTTATGGATAGTGCATTCATGGCTAGACAATTGACTATAGGTCCAAATCATACTAGTATTAGCTTTCCTCCTTGGTTAGTCTTTCCTGGAGTGGTTAGGCTGGCTACCTTAGGTTGTTACCTTGAGTTAGTCTTATATCACATATGTATGTATGTTCATATAAATATATATATATACACACGTATATATATATATGTATGTATGTATGTATCTAGCTATGGTATCACCATATACCCTTGTCTTTCCTTATTTATTCATATTGTTATGTATTCTTTGGCCTTGTACACTACTATGTATCCTTCTTCCACCCTTTATTTGTATATTGTCCAGTAATATATGGTATAGTACTTTAGTTCCTGAATGCGGCTTGAATAGGATAGTTTATCCTTATTGCTTCTCTAGATTTATTATGTTAGCTTTCCAGATAGTTGCTTGTAGTTTATATTTCTTCTTGTATTTTATCTGTACTTGCATTATCTTTGGATCTTAGCCGTCAGTTGCCTATTGGGTACCACATGTTTGTTACTCATACTACACTTCTGCAGCCCGCAGATCATAGTATAGTTCAAGTCTTTTTTGTGTGCATCATGTGGGAAGCTATGGATCGGAGATTTACGGTGAGCTCCTAATGTTTGGATAATTACTACTCTCTATCTTAGAGATTTGAATGATCTCTATGTTTTATTCCAATCTAGCTGTTACATGTATATTTATTAAGTATTTGAGCTTGTAATCTTATTGTATTAGAATCTCTTGTACTAACTTCACAAAGTCTTTCGATCGGTTTATATCTATTTGGTTCTTTATTATATCATTCTATTGTTATCATTTATTTCTCTCAATGGTCCGTTAATATCAGTTTATACTACAGGTTGGTTTACCTACTGGTGGAATTATAGTAGGTTCCATCATGAATTTAGATTGGGTCGTGACACGAGTCATATGATTACTAAATAATAACTACCACCACTTGACACAATTAAATTTAACATTAATACATTATATGATATCCATACCAGTTTGGCTAGGAAGGCATGGTGCTACGTGATCAGTTGGGCCAATTTAATAGTTAAAATCCTATTCTTTGGTCGTGTTGCTATCTCATTGTTCACCAAGATCATAGGAGTGTGTGAGGCTCTTATTTGGCTAAAGGTGTAGTTCAGGAGAACGAGGTAGGTTGTCGAAACTGATAATCTTCTTGTAAAGTAAGCTCTTGAATAATATTTGGTGAATTACTCTTATTTTGATTCGTTAGTCTTGATTGTAAAAATCTTCTCAAAAAGTTACCTTTTTTCTCTTTCTTGATTATTAAGTAATTATCTAATTAGGAATCTCATTGTCTTGCTAGAGAATCTACTTCCATTTTTTGTTAAATGGAGTGGGATACTAACTCTTCATATCTCATTATCGATGTACTCATATTTGATTTGAACAATATATGATGAAAGAACTATTTCAAACAAAATAGTTGTTCCTAAGAAAATAAGTAATATTTTTAATTAATTCTCTTTGTAATTATAATTTAATTTTGAAATTTGAAATGATAACATAAATAAAAATGTTCGGGAAAAGGAAAATTATAAGTACTTCTAATCAATATTAACCTCCAACTTTAATACTTTGACACTACCCAAATAAAGGGCAAAATTAAGACAAGCTACATCACTCAACATTGTTAAATAAGTTCTTTTTATTTTTGAAAAGGTAAAGCCAATTCTTTATGTAAAACTTTTACTTCATAATGGGCATGCACATTTCTCCAAAGTTCAAGAAAATTTATTCTCAAGGGCATATTCCATTATTGATTTTTGTACGGTGTAGTACTAAAATAGATTAAAAAAACTAAGTTTATCAATCGTGGTGTCTGGGTTCTCACCTGACTTAATTGAGGGTTAAGTTCAGAATTGGCCTTAAAATGAGCCGGACTTGATATTTTATCCCCAATAAAATGTCTTACAAAAATCTTCTTAAGTATAGGTGTTCTTTATTTTTTGGCCCACTTAATAAATTTTGCCCATAAGCCTGGCGTATTAACTTATTTCCATAAGGTAGACATTCATGACATCTTAATACAATGAACCTTCAAAACTAACAAAAAGTTGTGCTTTATAGGAAAAAGTTAGAACTTAAATATGTTTTCCTTAAGGCTTTGTTCCAACTCTTGCGCATAAGGAAGATGTTCATGACATTCCAAGACAATGAACCTACATAATTAGTTCTTCCATTAGGTAAAGTTTAGAATATAGATATATTACTCATAAGGCAGAGGTTCTAACACTTGCCATAAGGTAGATGTTTAGGATATTTTTAGACAGTAAACATTCTCAATGGAACACAAGTTCGTCCTTATAGACAAATGTAAGAGCTTATTTAGGAGAGAAAAAAGTTAAAAAGCACATATTTGGGGAGAAAAAAAATTCAAGAACAGAGATTTGGGGGATAAAAATTCAAGAAGGGACACTTTGGGGACAGTAGGTGTAATTTTCTATTTCATTGATCACAAGGTCGAACCCTTGGGTGAAAATAAAATTTTTCCTCCTATGGTATAGATCACATTTCCATAACCAACATATTTATTTCCAAGGTAATCTACTATAAAAAAGACAGGCATGAAAAATAAATCTGCCAATTGAGAACAAAAGTCATACTTAAGCAAAACTTGTGCTGTGACGAAAATCTTTTTTATGAAAACAAGTTTGTTTTTTTTATTTATTTTCTAATTTCTAGTAGCTAAAAAACAATATTATGTAAAGAATATTTTTATTTGATCAAGAAAAAATTTGTAGAGGTGGGAGGGGTGGTGGGGCGGGCCTTAGGGTGAGGGAAATTGTATAATGATCCTCTAGGCCATTTTCTCTTTTTTTTATGCATTTTTTGTATTTCTAATTTTTTTATAGAAGTTGTAGGTCATTTATTACTTGATGGGACCATAGTTTGTGTTCTCGAGTAGTTTATTTGGGTTTTATGTCAATCTACCTATTTTGAATCTTTAGAAGTTAAGAATTAGGTCTTTGACCTAAACTTCAAGTAAAAAACCTCAAATGAGAATTATGGCAATTCCATTAGCTTTGGAACATAGATTTAAGACAAGGGGGCCGTTAGCTCAGGTCCCAGGCTTTTAGGATAGATTTGAGCTATCGGGTGGATTTGGTTTAAATGAAACTCCAGGTGTGAGGCCTATATTTTTTCAAAACAATATCTATTGTAATATTTTGATGGTCTCATTGAGTCTAGAATGTTGTTATTAGTGGATTATCATAACTTATTTGAGTTAATGGGTTCCAAACAACTAGTAAGGACCCCTCAAAAAAATTCCTAACTTAGTTTCTTGCGATTTTTCAATACCTGGTACAGACAATTTAATATTCTTATTTGTGGGGATTTAGCAACCATTTTAATGGGTCAAGTCTTTGACAATTGCAATTACAAGCCTCCTCTCTCATTTGAGAATGAGGTCAGCTGGACACCATCCAATTCCTTCATCTTATTTTTGAAGGCTTTATCGTGTTCACAATGGTAAACCCCAGCTTGGATTCACAATTGTTATGGGTGACCCATGTTCAGGATGGGCAATTTTACTAGACTTCACAATTGCAACTAGTGGTTCTCGAAATCTTGACTAGTAAATCCCTTGTAGTTTTAGCGCTGAGAGCATGGGAAACAATAGGAAATTGTCTATTATAGTTTAGGTATGTTGATTCTGTAACTCTTGATCATTTCCCATTCTTCCCCGCCTAATTTCATCCAAATTCCAACTAATGGTTAGTATTAGGTTTTTGATTTGCAAAACTCTTAGGACTATTTTAGCCTCAATTTAGGACCCATTTGTGCTTAAATTTTGACCACATATTTCTTATCCATAGATGGACCTTTTTATGAATTTAATTTCCTAATTTCATATGAGGATCCCATGGTCCTATGTTGAACCAATTTTAACTCAAAATTTATTATTATAATATGGGTCTTATTTTACTCGTTATGGCCCATTAATCATTTTTTTTGTTGTGCAACAGATTTTTAGAGATTGTGCAGAGAGGGTGAGCAGCTCATAGTCAGTTCGAGATGCTATTTGGCATATAAATAGGCTACGATCTATTTTTTCTATGAGATGGTGTATTGTATAGACTGCATATAGGATAGAGGTCCATATGATAGGTGTAGGGTTATTTCTTCATCTTGATATTCTTAGGTTTTGTTAGGATTTTTATAGCAAAACCATGTTTTGGAATCCTTAGTTTAGGTAGTCGCTTGCCTTAGAATGGGTTACTTAAGATACTTTAGCTAGTAAGTAAACCCCTTACGGTAACTACGATAGAATAGTACATTTTAATTAGCACGTGGTCTTTGGACTTCCTTGGAATCACATAGCGAAAATGGTATTGAACCCCAACTTATATATTCACCTTTTTCATATGCATAGCTCAGACTAAGATAATGAGTCTTGGCAACTTGTTAAGACCTTAGGGTAAGAATAGTAATCTTGCACATAGGTTCTAACTAGTACCTCATAGCCAGGTTGGTTTCCTTAGTCAGACTCCCTAGAAACATGCTTTATCTCATTTAACCCCTAATGTTTTTATATTTATGTATAATTGTTGTTTGAATTATATATTGATATTTCTCTATATATTGTTGGGCCCAAGGCTTGGTTACAGACCAATTTGATACTGGGTTAGTTCTTTGTGCTCTAAGGAGTTGTTTCTTAGTTTATAGATGCTTAGGCACTTATAATTTTATTCTTTAGATACTGGCGGTGGCATTAATACATTCATACATATATTTGGTGGTACAATTCCAAATAAAATCATTATTTTTACTACTAATTTCAAAAAGGAATTTATTCCTACTTTTCACTCTTAAACTGGTTTGTAAAACAGAAATTATACCACCCTTACTATTGGATTTTAGTCTTGTGAATTAACCTATACCACATTAAAAACTCTTACCAAGGTATATTTTAGTTTATTCTCAATCTACTTATTTATCACTATTTACTTATTTCAATCATGAAAGATTTCAACCCTTTCTACACCATTGTATCATTTTAGTCTCAATTCGATTATTACCACCTATTATAGTTTTACATATCTATGGTATGATTATGGAGTAGATTTATTACAATTGATTATCAGAAGTTCTAGTTCAAGACTAGGCAGTGTTTGTGGATATCCTAAGTCCTTTATGGGATCGTCTGTCTTGGAATGACATGCCGTAGGAAGACAAATCCAATTGGTCCTATATAACAAGTCATAAAATTAAAGAAGGTTCATATACTTTATATGATATGGCACTTGGTGAGTATGGAATTTTTTGGATTTACCTTGCACTCATTCATTCATATGTATTTCCTATAACTAGTAATATTGTTTGGCTCGTGTATCCACTGGTCTTATAAGAGGTTGGATAGCTATACAGTATGCTATCTATTAGTTGAGTGTTTGTTTTCTAGGATTATCAAATTGTGCTACTATTTGTTATCATTGCTTAGTTTGTGGTAGGGTGGTTATGGATTTAAACCCAAGGTCGTAGGTAGAATATGGAGTTCCTTCCCCATTAATATTATGAGGCTTATTATTAGACTACCTTATGATTTTTCTTATTATGGTTTGGATGTTTTGATTCTGCTAAAGCTAGCTTATTTATTGTTTATGATTCTTGTTATATCAAGGATGTTAGTATAACTGTCTCAGTTTAGTACCTTCATATCAGCTATTTGTTTATTACTTTGTATATCCCTTTTTGTATCTATTCTTATTGTATGTTACGGTTTCCTTTGCTACTGCAATTGTACATTACCTTCGTCAAAAACTATTTATATTGCTTATAACCCTTGTCTATAATTACTGGTACAACATGATGGCATATATCTATTCCCCTCTTATTTGCACTATATTTCATTTCGTAGTTACTAGCTTGTAATGTTTATCCTTTACTTACTTGTTATTTATACTTGTATTTATCATTGGAAATCAGTAGTTCTTTGCCTATTGAGTATCACATGTTTGGTACTCATACTACACTTCTACACCCTCCAAATCATAGCATGAGTCTCATCCCTAAAGTTTGTATCATGCGGAGCTGTCATGGATCTGAGATTTGGGGTGAGCTCTTGTCATTTGAAGTTGTTTTATTCTCCATATATCTTTTACTAGATTGATTGTTATTTTATACTTTTGATATGGTTCTATATATATATTTATATATATATATATATATATATATATATATATATATTATTTAGCTAGTACTATTGTTATGCTAGTGGCTCATTTATCAACTGGCACCAGTTCTTGGGGATATTTGTTTTATCTAATTCTATTTTTTGTATTATTTAGTTTTGGTTTTCTATTCTCTTATTAGCCTGTTACTCGTTATTCCGGGTTATGGGTTGACTTACTTATTAGTGGGTTATATTAGGCACCGTCATTACCAAAGAAATTGGGTTGTAACATTTTGCTATCAATTCTTAGGTTTATCGATATCATATGAACAAGAGAAAAAAGCCTAGTAGAGTCTTTGTCATGACCCGAACTAGGACCTAGCCATGAAGGGTATCTCAAGCCCGCCATGGATTGAGGACCACCCCCTTTTCCTATTCAAAAAGAATATATTATAGGTAGTAGTGGATGAATTCAGAACATATAACAAGATGGAATAAACAACTGTATGAATGTGCTAAAAATCCATAACACCAACTCTCAATCCACAGTAATCCACAAAGCCTTTAAACAAACCAAAACCACTCAAACTAGGGATATGCCCCCAATGATAGACAAAAAGGTAACCAATGAAACAATCAATGACAAAAACTGGACCATGAAGCACCAGGCCATTCATAACTAAGAGGCTCAACACTTCAAGCTAACTTACGAACAATCCAAGAACCAGCTTTCACTGCATAGGAAAAGTAGAGGCGTCTCCGATCCCTACATCCCATGGGGATACAACATCAGAAGATGGTTACCTGGTTGAGCGCTAGCAAGTAACTCAGGGATAAGGGATAAAATAATGCCATGATTGATAGTTTAGATTTATTCAATACCAATGCGCTCAGCCAAATGCATATACATACATATAACATTGCGGGATAGGGAACAAGGCTTAGCATTAACTTTAAATCATTAGTGTAGGTTGTGTAGAATAACCATCATAATTGTACCGACGGTCTATATAGGCCCCATCTCTCGCCCCTTGGCCTGGCCCCAGTATGTGTAGTTACTTGAACTAGAGAATAATCATGACATATATGCATAGGGAACTTGAACCTCTCATTCATACATTAGGGGAGACATTAGCACCCGATAAAATACAAGTTTATCTTGAACACCTGGCCATTTAGACCTCCACACCAGAAAATACAGTTTCCAGTATTAGTCCACTCGGGACATCAACTTAATCAATGAACTACACAACCCCTTTTAAGCCTAACTAAAACATTTAGCACATAATCCACTCATTTAATGAAGGAGTCGTTCATTACGACAATATTAAGTGGTATCATCATACGACTATAGCTTGCAAGTGAATGTCATCATGCCAAATCAAATAGCCTATGGGAATCTAACCCACTAACCAATAGAACTCCAACCCATTTAGCCGACTAGGACTCGAACCCTTCAACCAATAGGACTTTAAAATATTTAGACAATTGGCACTGGAACCTATTTCAATATCAATCCATGTCAATAAAGGCCTTTCATACTATTCATATATCATCAACCTTTTTATGAAATTGCCATAATTCCAAAGTAGTTCAATATGCATGCACTCATATCCAAAACTAACTTCACATGGTTGGGTTGAGGTCATACTTATTAAAAATTTCAAAACCATCAATTTGGGGAATCCATGGCCCCATTCTAATTAAATACACCCATGCACCCCAAATAGTTCAAAACCATCAATTCAAACCATGAATTATTCATAAAAGCCATGGGGAAAACATTTAAATGATCATTATCCAAAACCCTCAATCCATTATTCAAACCCACATCAAAATCATGTGAATACCAAATCAATTCATGCCATAATTTAAAACACAAGTTTTGGGAGAGATATACATGCCTTAATCACCAAGAAATTTGGACAAGAAACCATCCTTGATCCCTTAAAGACCAAAGTCTTGAAACCCTAGGTTTGTCTTTGAATGAGGAATTTGAGAGGAGAAAGAAGAGCAATTATTTGAGTAATGAGGGGTTATAGGGTCCCTTAATGTATTTTAGGTCATGGGTCCCTATTGGGGAAAGAGGGAAATGTCCAAAGTTCGTCTTCTAAAGTTACAAAGAACTGTCACAAGTCGTTACAGTTGGCCTTATGACTTGTAGGGTCACCTTATGAGTTGCCACCATGACTTATGGTCTAGTTAGTGACTTAGGGCGTCCTCACTGGTCAAGGCATCCATTAGCATAATTTAACAAAAAAACAGAACCACAATTACCTTTAAAATAAAAAAAAAAAAATAAAGATATTAAGGAATACACATACCTTAAGCACGATTATCCAAAGCAGGAAACAAGAATGGATATTTGGACTTCATGTCCTCTTAAGCTTCCCAAGTAGCTTCTTCAACCTTGTGATTTCTCCAAAGAAGCTTCTCTAAAGCCACATTTTATAGTTCTTAAATGACGGATTTGCCTATCCAAAATCTCCACCAGCTTTCTCATACAACAAAGAATAAAAAATACCCACACTCTCTAAAGGGACAACCAAGGAAGGATCACCCACACACTTCAGTAACATCAAAACATGGAATGTTGGATGAATGAAACCCAAACTCGAAGGCAATTATAACTCATAGGCCATATTGCCTACTCTCCTAAAAATCAAATATCGGCCAACAAAATGGTGACTGAGCTTCCCCTTCTTTCCAAATCTCAATACTCCTTTCACGAGAGACACCTTCAAGAACACCCAATCGCCAACATCAATCTCAAACTCTTTATGCCTCACATCTACATAGGACTTTTGGTGACTTTGAGCGATCTTAAGCCTATCCCGAATCACCTTCATATTCTCCATAGCTTGGTGAACCAAATTAGGGCCAAAAAAGTTAAGTTTCACCAATTTCAATCCACCTAATAGGAGACCTACTCCTCCTACCATTCAAAGCCTCAAATAGGTCCATCTGAATGCACGATTGATAGATACTATTATACTTGAAGTCTATGAGAGGCAAATGATCAACCTAACTACCACCAAAGTCGATAATATAGGACTTTAGCATATCTTCTAAAGTTTGAATAGTCTTCTAAGCTTGTCCATTCATCTGAGGGTAGAAAGCAGTGATAAGGTTACCTTAGTCCCAAACCTCTCTGAAGAACATGCCAAAAGTGAGATGAGCACTATATACCATGATTAAATATAATAGAAATATGAGCACTATGAAACTTGAAATTCTCCCAAATTAAAATCTTAGCATAATCCTCAACAAATTAATTAGTCCTCACTGGCAAGAAGTGAGCAGACTTAGTCATCTTGTTAACGATGACCCAAATAAAATCCAACTGACTTTGAGATAGTGGAAGAAAAATAACAAAATCCATATTAATCACTTCCCACCTCCACATAACCAACTTAATCTCTCGATATAACCCACCAAGCCTCAAGTGCTCCACCTTTACTTGCCGACAAACCATAAATTGGTCCACAAAATTGTCCACATCCCTCTTTATGTTATTCCACCAATAGATCTCTTTCAAATTATGATATATCTTTGTCGAACGAGGATAGCTAGTGTACCTCGACTCATGAGCTTCATATAAGATTCTTTCTCATTGGCCATCAACATCGGGAACACGTAATCTACCTTGGTACCTGATGATACCATATCCACCAATCTTAAAAACAATCACCTTCTAGTAACCCAGATCATCCTTGATTTGCATCAAAAAATGATCCAAAACCTATTTTTCCTTCACCTCAGCACCTAGAGATGAATTCACCACCTCTTGAACAATCATTCTGTATCCTTAGAGTCCAAAGGACGAAATCCAAGATAAGCCAAATGGTGAATATCCTTCTTCAACCCTTATTTTTATCCTCCACATATGCTAGCTTACCCTTAGACAACCTGCTAAGGAAATTAGCAACCACGTTAGCTTTACCTGGCTTATAATAGAGACTCATGTTATATTCCTTGAGTAACTCAAGCCATCTCTTTTGCCTGAGATTCAACTCTTACAAGGTGAAACATACTGCAATCTCTTATGGTCTGAATATATGTTGACATGAACTCTATACAAGTAATGGCGCAAAATCTTCAAAGCAAGGACTACAACCAATAATTTCAATTCATAAGTAGGAAAGTTCTTCTTATGCACCTTAGGTTGCCTAGAAGTATATGCCATAACCTTTCCATGCGGTATCAAAACACAACCCAATCCCACACGGGATATATTACAATAAAGAATGAAACCATTAGTACCCTCGGGTAGGGTCAGAACTGGAGCCAAAATCAACTTATCCTTCAACTTATCAAAGCTACCCTCACAAGCATCAGACTACATGAACTTTACCTTCTTCTGAGTTAATTTAGTTAATGGGTTAAAAATCAAAGAGAAACACTCCACAAACCTCCTATAATACCCAACTAAACCCAAGAAGCTCTGAATATCGATTGGAGCAGTGGGTCCAGGACAATTTTTAACCGCTTCAACTTCTTGTGGATACGTCATAATCCCTACACTAGAAATAACATGACCTAGAAAAGTAACAACATCAAACTGAAATTCACCCTTTGAGAACATACCATACAAACAATGATCCTGAAGAGTCTACAATACTATAGAGAGGTAATTGTTATGATCCTCCTCACTCTTGGAGTATACCAAATTGTCATAAAAATACAATAATAAATAAGTCTAGAAACTAAATGAATGCCTAATTCATAAGATCCATAAATGTTTTTGAGGAATTAGTCAATCCAAAATTAATGACCAAGAACTCATAGTGTCCATATTGGGTACGGAAAGCAATCTTAGGGACATCCACCACCCTAATCTTCAACTAATGATACCTTGACCAAAGATCAATCTTAGAAAATTACTTAGAACCTAGAAGATGGTCAAATAGGTCATCAACCATAGAAAGAGGATACTTATTCTTCACTGTCACCTTATCAACTATCGGTAGTCTATATACATTCAAAGGGAACTTTCCTTCTTACGCACAAAAAGCATAGGAGCACCTCACAGAGAGACACTAGGATGAAGAAAACCCTTATCAAGAAGATCTTTTAATTGATTCTTAAATTCTTTAAACTTAGCCTAAGATAATCTATAAAGATCAATGGAGATAGGTTAGGTATACAGAAGAAGGTCAATCTGAAAGTCTATCTCCCTATCAGGAGGAATACTAGGAAGATCATTAGTAAACACTTTTGGAAACTTATGAACTATAAGGATATATTGTAAAGAAGGGCTCTCAGAATTTTAAATCTTAACCTTGACTAAATGATATAGACACCCCTTGGAAATAAATTTTCGGGCTCTAAGCTATGAAATAAACCCTCGTTTAGGTACTAGGGAACTACCTTCCCACACAATCATTGGTTCATTTAGGATTCGGAAACTGACTCTTTGGGTCCTGCAATCAAGATATGCATAGCGCGAATGGATCCAATCCATCCCATGAATAATATCAAAGTCTAACATATCAGCTCTATCAGATCAACCAATATCTCCCTACCATAAATAGATACCACAAAACCCCTATAGACTATTTTAGCCATAATAGAGTCACCCACTAGGGTTAACACTGTAAAAGGTTTAGAGATATACTAATAATCAAAACCAAAATGAATAGCCCCATAAGAGGTCACATAAGAAAGAGTAAACCTCTAATTAGGTAAGAAATACACATCATGAGAGAAGAGTTGTAACGTATCAATGACAATATTAGGAGATGGCTTAAATTTTTTATGAGTGGAAAGAGAAAAAAGATATTTTTGACTTGTGCCAGAGCCAAAGGTTGCACCCTTCAATAATGTAGTTGAAGATATTACAATCAAAACCATTTTAACTCTAGAAGCAACCCTTGAAGAATAATCCTATTGTATGTGACCAGGATGTCCATATTTAAAGCACTTATTCCTTCTTTCATTACACACTCAATGATGCACCTTCCCATAAAAATAACAACAATAATAAGATGGGGTCGACTGAGCCCCTCTAGCATGAGAGTGGGCACCTTATGCATTAAACCTATTGTCAGTATAAAAGTAACAATCACCATATGGCTTTGGATATAGAGCACTATCCATAGAATAAGAACCAGAATTTTCCCACTCATTCTTAGACCATTGCTTGCCATTTCTACCACTATTCTGTTGGCCTCCACCCTGCTCAAAATACCTGAATTTCTTACTCTGCCTCTCTCCTATTTTAGGTTTCTTCTTCTCATCCTCCCCTTATTATATATACACCACCAGCCTAAAGATATCCATGTCATTATTCAGCATTGCAGCTTCGCACTCCAACAACAACTCTTGAGACAATCTCAAAGCCAACTTTCTTATGCTACACCTCATGCTAGATACTAGCTCAGGAGCGTAGCAAGATAACTGATGAAATTTTAGGGAGTACTCCTTCACACATATCTTTCCTTATTTGAGATTCACAAAATCTTTAGTCCTCGCCTCTCTCAACACTTGGGGAATAAAGCAATCAAGGAAAGCACTAGAGAAGTCATCCCATATAGTTGTCTTAACATCATCTATTCCTAGTTATTCCCACTTCTTATACTATAAATATGCCACATCTTATAATTGATATGCAACAAACATCATACCTTCGGAGTCAGAAACATACATCATCATGAATATCTTTTCTATCTCATCAACAAACACTTGAGAATCCTCCTTAACCTTAGATCCTATAAAGGTCAGAGGATTCAGTCTTATAAACTTGCCAACACTAGTAACCTTAGAAGATAGAGCCAGAAAACCAACACGATCAGGATGAGAAGACTGAGAAATTACCAACTTAGTTAGCAAATGAATAGACCAATGGACTCAACATTGAAAATGTCTCCTTGGAGTGGTGGTTCATGACCATCATCACCTCAAGAAGCTCAAGAAGGACTAGAAGGTACCGATTGAACTACATAAGGGGAAGTACAATCAGGAGCTGGGAACCTAGACCTATTTGTACTCTGTAAGCAGGACGAGTTTCATACACATTGTCCTTAGGTAGGATAAAAGAATTTCCATGATGATAACGCTCAATATACAGCTCTCGTGGGAGTGTAAAGCGGTCGTTAGCAAATATAGAACCCAACCTGGGTTGGGTGTCGATCCCACAGGGAATAGCTTGGCCAACAAGTAAGCAAAATTACTAAACTTTTGGTGCAACTCTCGTAAGAAGGGGGGATTGTAATATGTAGCCAAAACAATAAAGTAAAAGCTGAAAATAGCAAAGTAAAAAGAGGAAGATTGTCACGTTGGTTGTAGACAATGAGAATTGAGGCGTTGGGGTTATGTCCACCTTCAGAGGTATACGTCTCTATTGGCTATGAGTGTGTAGAGTCTTGACATGCAATTGCTTATAGAGAATTGTAGTCGATGGTAAATCCAAGCGTCTCTCGACCTAAACAAGGACTATTTCACTTTAACTCTCTCGAACTTAAAGCGTGTCTAATGGTACGAATTCTCCCAGAGGTTAGTCCAGTTACGGCACTAGCTTTTTAATAGGAAAGGGTGTCCTACTACCTTGACATTATCTCTTTTCCAAACAAATAACCTTTCTCTCGAACAAGTTAAATGTTAGACTGGCGTTATTCTTGCGTTTGCAACCGCAAAGAATGTAGATTAAGATGAAGAGCGTAATGATATAAGCAATATACGTGTCTTGAACTCACAACTCACAGCAGTAGATAGTAGCTCATTCGGCTTCCATAACCCCAACTAAGAGGTTTAGTTACCCATGAATGCGAAGGATATCATGATTTGCATGGTTGATGGCGTGAAGATCAAGTGATTAGGCGTGTGGTGTGATTCCTTAGCAAGTAACGATTCTCTTGTTGTGGAATTTAAGAATAGAAGAATAGATTAGAAGTGTTTGTGGTGGAAGATGAGAAGGATGGAAGAAAATTAATTGTTGAATTAAGTGAAGAATGAAGAATGAATGTTAGAAGATCAATGAAAATCTCTAGCATGATAGGGTATTTATAATACTCCTATCCTACTCCTACTAAGCTAATGAAATAAATAACCAAATCCTAATATACTAATGAAATCCTTGACCCAAATGTACTAGGGTAAGGTTACAATATCATAATCCAAATAGATTAGTGAAACACATAACCTAATTATACTAGGTTAATGTATCTTTGTAAAAATCCAGCTTTGTGTCTGTAAGTCCCCAAAGTCTTCAGAATTGTTGTTTTAGCCCGGGACAGATTTTCCATGCAGCAGATTTGGTCCTTTAGGTGTCCAGCTCCTTTCCATCTCGTTCGTGAGCTTTCTTTTGCGTCAAGTAAGCCATAAAATGCTGTATTTTGCATCATTTATACCTGAAACTTTACTAATCATGTTTGTTAGCTCATTTATAGGAAAAAGGACTAGAAGTGCATGAAATATATAATTTGTTCTCAAAACTAGGCTAAAATATGGGCAAAATATATTGATATAGGCGCGTAATTTCGCCTATCATCAACACCCCACACTTGAAGCTTTGTTCGTCCTCGAACAAAATATCATGTCCTTCTAAACATCAACTTAGGGTTTTTACAGCCACAACACAAAACATTCTTCAAGACAAGCACAACAATTATCAACAAAGAGTAGTTTTCCGCTTATAAGTAGAAACAGTTTAACCTCTAGCGTAGACTAGTGATGGTGATCAAATCGCATGCAAACGTTAAGGTACATAGGATCATATACAACTATCCAAAGCTCATCAACCATGTGTGTCTCACAATATAGTACCCATAATCACTCACAAATATAGCATATTTTTCAAACATGGGTATCAAAGTATCCTTGCACTCACTCTCACAAAGAATTCATATGTAGCAACTAATGACCATAAGCTTGCCTTTAATGTAGTACTCTACTAAATATCGGAATGTTAAGATTAGGATCAAGTAGGTCTTTTGCTGGTTGTAATGTAGGCTAAGGGACGGGTAGGACTATTTTGGCCAAGAATAGTGACTAGGTTCCTAAGCACTTTAATACATCACATTGTATCATTGACACTTTTTTCTTTCAACCTTTCTTTACTCTTTTATTCTACCACCCTTGTTCTCCTATTTTGTTTTTTAATTTTAAGCACAACTCACTTTTCAGCTTTCTTTTCCTTTTTCTTTTCACAACATACCTCTTATGATAGCACTTTCTTCCTTTTTCATAACACATTCAAGCACCATTACAATTTAAAGCATCATACTCACCCAATTTCCTCTTATGTTGTCACATGACTTTTTCACTTTAAAGCACTTAGGAATTTGGATCAAATTACGGTCTTAAAAAAATGGACTAGGCTTACATACAAGGTTGTCAAAGAAATAGGCTAAAGGCGCAAAAGGGTTTAACTAGGATGATTTACATGGGTAGGAAAAACTGAAGGTAAACATGTATAGGTTGCCAAAGAAATGCCTAAATCATATCCTAAACTTACACTCCTTATTTTCGCTTTGCATACATACGAGGCAAGTTCTAGCATCAGCCACATACATAGAATATACTATTATCTCACACACACAAGGCACATGGTCGACTTGATTGGAAGTAATATAGACTCTTGACCCAACAATTGAAGGAATTGAATCACACTATATCACATAATAAGTCACAACTAGAGCCTAAATGTCTCAATAGTCACAATTGTAGCACATACTCTTGTTCTAATCTCATGCTGCCTATCAAAATAATTTCATGCGTAGCTAGAAAAAATTTTAACTACTAAAAAAAACGTTTGAACGAAAAAAACAAAAAAATGGATGGACTCAAAAAAAAAAAAAAGTAAAGTAAACAAGTAAAAACAAAGTAAACAAGCAAACATAGGTGCAAACAAGGAAGTATAGCATGCAGATTCTGCCACCCCACACTTAGACGGGACACTGCCTTCAGTGGAAAATAAATGCGAAGAACTGGTTTAGTCGGACTTCTCATCAATGTCGGGGGTCATACCCCCTTCGTCTGAATCATCATAAGAGTCATCGTCGGAGTTCTCCTCATCATCAGAATCAGGCAAGCGTCTATCATCATCAGTTGGCACGTCATCGTCAAGAGGTTCCTCAAAATATACGCCCACTCCACACATCTCCCGGGCATGCCTGTTCATTGGGTAGTCGTGGTCCAGCTGTTGGAGCTCTTTAGCAGTTGGAATACGTCCACCACTCATCATAGTGAATCGTGTCATGCCATAGAGATGACGGAAGAAACTCTCGTCACGAGCATGTCTCTCCGCAGTAGTAAGGTTGACTCCATGCGTTGTTTCAGTATCTTTGACCTTGGTGAGGTCAACCTTCTTTGGGTTATGTTGGAGTTTGTGGTCAGCTGGTTCCTCTTCTATATCCTCCTTCCGCAACATTGCTGTCAACAAATTGCCGAATGTGAAATGGGACCTTCGGTGTAGTCTGGCCTTCCTCATGGTAGATCGAATGATTGCCCCAAAGTTGATAGGGACATTCGTCATCAACGCATAAACCAAACACACTCTATCTCTCGATATCTTGGTGTATTGCGTCCCAGGAATAAGGCATGAGTTGACAATGCGCATCCAGATTCTTGCTTCCCTATTTAGTGGAGCATAAGGGAATGTGTTGTGACGGCCTGTTTCCTTATGTCTGCCCCATCTTGCCATCGATCTGCTTCCACAAAGCGTGTGTCTTATCGCTCTATAAGGAGGCCTGCTGTACAGCTCTTTGTATGGTGCAGGGTCGACCGATGGTAGGCCAAGAAAAGAGTTGATCCAATCCGCTGTAAGCTGTAACACTTGGCCCCAAATTTTTACTTCATTGCCTGTTGTGTTCGGCGACCAGTTGGCATAAAACTCTCTTGTTAAGTCAAGATTACACTCTCCCATGTCGCGGAAGATGAAATCTAGCTTCAAAGCCATTATTTTAGCCAACATTTGCGGCTCCTTCTTTGCTAAGGTCTCTTTGTTGATCAAGTCGACGTGCACATATTTCTTTTCTTTGTTGCTGCTGTACCATGCCTTGGCTTCTTCCTCAAGAACCCATTTGATTCCGAACATTCTGCGTGGTAGGTGTGCTGAAGATGATTCTCCTTGGTCTTTTCGACTTCTCTTCTTGTCCTTTCGGGACGTGGTAGCCTTCTCCTTGCCTTGCTTCGCTTTGGGTGCCATTGTACCTGAGACTAGAAATAATGTTAGTTGCAGAACAATCTTACTTGATACAATCTATATGCAAGCACTAGGGGTACCACCCCACACTTAATCTTGTTAACACAAATCGGTGAAGTGAAAGTGGTCGAGTACTCAGATTTCGTCGACATACGTTTTAGGAGTGTATTCCGACAAGAAAATCAGCATTACATCACTTATTTGCAGCCATTGGACTACTTTCATGGTGGATATAGCGATACTACAACCTAGGGGTTACCACATGGAATCATTATTCTTACAACAAGCACACCCTCCTAAGTCGATAGGTACTATAACCTTATCCCGATGGCCGGGATGGTCTATCATGTAAGCATCCAAACAACAATCTTAAGCAATATTCATAGCCATGTCAATTCAGCAATTATCATAACAATGCTGTCGGAGTAAAATTCAAGTCGGAAACAAGTCAAGAATTCCCTACGTAGATATTCACTCACACGTTTTTGCAACAATTATCCAAACACATGAACATCACCATCAATCTCACATGATTTAGCAAAATATAATAAGCATAGCAACGTAGTACTTACTATAAATAGATGAAGAATAAGAGAGCACTTACTTGCTTGAAGATTGTGGAGAAGTTGTTGTGGATTGGAAGAACAAAGGAAGAAAATTTTGAGAGGATTTGGAGTGATATGCGGCGCCTTTAGGGTTGTTTCTAATGTGATTGTGTTATAAAACCAAGTCCCCTTTATATAGGAAGAGTATGGGTCGGGTTATGACCCATTTACAATCGGATTTGGGGACAAAATCACCACATATGCGGCGCATATCCCTCGGCATATCACTTACATATGCGGCGCATTGTCCATGGCATAATGGGACATATGCGCCGCATAGTCTATGGCATTTGGTCTCAGTATCTCAAATGCCATAGCATAGGCGGTGCATAGTCAAAAGCATACCTAGGAATAGGCGGCGCATAGTGTATAGCACACTAGATTCCGAGTCCTTAGGCTATAGAATAGGTTGTGCATCGTTCGTGGCCTATTTTTACCAAGGCCTAGCCTTCCTCGAAGCCTATTATGACGTGAGAAAGGCTCAATTCATAGCCTTATGCATCACCATTCCTAACTTACCGACTTTACCATACAATGCGTCCAAATCGTCGAGTGAGATCAATCTTCTCGTCGCGTACTTCTTGCACCTAATTTGCTCAAATCAAAATGAAAACGATTAGTACGATGGGTTGCCTCCCACCAAGCGCCTTAGTTTTGGTCTTGGCACGACTCTTATTTTTGGATTTTCATTTATCAAAAAGAAAAAAAATACTAAAACGACAAAATGATAAAACGATAAAACGACAAAATGATAAAACAATAAAACGATGGGTTGCCTCCCATCTAGCGCCTTATTTATTGTTGTGGCTCGACGTAGTAATCTTGAGTACTTAGACTTCGTCGAGATAAGTGATGGCCATTTCATTCATCGAGTCAAGAGGACCGATATATGGCTTGATACGTTGGCCATTCACTTTGAAGATAACACCCTCATTGTTTTCCAATTCGACTACTCCAGATGAGTAGACTTGAATGACTTTAAATGGGCCAGACCACTTTGATTTTAACTTACCTGGGAAGAGCTTGAGTCTGGAGTTAAAGAGTAGTACCATGTCACCTTTTTGGAAGTTTCGTCGAACAATCCGCTGATCATGATACTTCTTCATCTGCTCCTTGTATAAATCTGATCTTTCGTATGCATGGAGACGAAATTCATCTAGTTCGTTCAGCTGCTCCAACCTCAGGTTCTTCACATCATCCCAATTCAGATTCAAGTGCTTCAATGCCCACAATGCTTTGTATTCAAGCTTGATGGGTAGATGACAAGCTTTCCAATAAACTAGCTGATAAGGTGACATGCCAATGGGTGTCTTAAATGCAGTCCTATACGCCCATAGTGCATCATCTAGCTTTCGAGACCAATCCTTCCGATTCGCATTAACCGTCTTGGCAAGGATTTGCTTAATCTCACGATTGGAAACCTCTACTTGTCCACTAGTTTGGGGATGATAAGGCGTAGCTACCTTGTGTTGCTTGACTCCATACTTGGCCAATACAGATTTGAATAGCTTGTTGCAAAAGTGAGATCCTCCATCACTTATGATAGTACGAGGTACTCCAAAGCGAGAGAAGATATTCTTCTTTAAAAATGCTACCACACGCTTTCCTTCGTTGTCGGCCAATGCTACAGCTTCAACCCATTTTGACACATAATCCACAGCAACCAAGATGTACTTCATTCCAAACGAATTCACGAATGGTCCCATGAAATCAATACCCCACACATCAAAGAGTTCTACCTCCAGAATTTTGGACATGGGCATTTCATGGTGTTTTGAAATAGAACCTTGACGTTGGCATTGGTCACATCTTCTCACATAGTCGTGTGCATCTCTGAATATTGTAGGCCAATAATAACCACTTTGCAAGACTTTCCTTGCCGTTCGATTCCCTGCATGATGTCCTCCAACTTGCGAAGTGTGGCATGCTTCCAATATAGTAGGCACTTCTTCATGGGATATACATCGTCGAATGATACCATCCGCGCATCTTCGAAACAAATAAGGCTCATCCCAATAGTAGTGTTGTACGTCATGCATAAACTTCCTCCTCTGGTGGTAAGATAAATTGGAAGGTAACACATTACTCACCACGAAATTTGCAAAGTCGACATACCATGGTAAGTTCTCCATTGTTGTCGCTAGTATCTCCTCGTCAGGGAATGCATCATCAATCTGATTTTCTGGTTACGCCACATACTCATTCTCAAGTCTGGATAGGTGATCAGCCACTTGGTTCTCGCAACCTCTTCTATCTTTGACCTCAAAATCGAACTCTTGCAGCAGCAATACCCATCGAATCAACCTTGGTTTTGCATCCTTCTTAGTCATTAGATACCTAAGACCTGCATGGTCTGTATGAACGATCACCTTAGTACCCAATAGATAGGCACGAAACTTCTCGAATGCATACACAACTGCTAGGAGCTCTTGTTCAGTAACAGTGTAGTTCCTTTGGGCTTCATTAAGGACCTTACTCGCATAGTAGATAGGATGAAATAATTTCTCCTTTCTCTGTCCAAGAACAGCACCAACGGCTACACCACTAGCATCACACATGACTTCGAACGGAAGCGTCCAATCTGGTGCTACCATGATAGGGGCTTCAATGAGTTTTTCTTTAAGGCATTCGAATGCCTTTAAGCAATCATCATTAAAATCAAACTTCGTATCTTTCTCCAATAGTTTGCACAATGGACTAGAAATTTTGGAGAAGTCTTTTATGAATCTACGATAAAACCCAGCGTGGCCAAGAAAACTACGAACTCCCTTCACCGAAATTGGAGGTGGTAGCTTCTCAATTACCTCTATTTTGGCGCGATCAACCTCTATTCCTCTTTTGGAGATCTTGTGCCCAAGAACGATTCCTTCTTTTACCATGAAGTGGCACTTCTCCCAATTCAGCACAAGGTTGAACTCTACACATCTTTGTAATGCCATGCTCAAGTTCACCAAACATGCGTCAAAGGACTCACCAACAACTGAAAAGTCATCCATAAATACCTCCAAAGTGTCTTCTACCATATCAGAGAAAATAGACATCATACAACGTTGAAAGGTGGCTGGTGCGTTGCACAACCCGAATGGCATGCGTTTGAAGGCAAAAGTACCATATGGGCATGTAAACGTTGTCTTCTCTTGGTCTTCGGGGGCAATACAAATCTGATTGTAACCTGAATAACCATCCAAGAAGCAAAACGATCCTTTCCCCGCTAATCGATCTACCATTTGGTCCATAAATGGCATGGGAAAGTGATCCTTGAGAGTCCAAGAATTCAGCTTGCGGTAGTCCATACATACTCTCCATCCAGTAACGGGCCTAAGTGGAATAAGCTCATTCTTTGCATTCGCAACCACCGTCATACCTCCTTTCTTGGGAACACATTGTACTGGGCTTACCCATGTTCTATCAGAAATAGGATACACGACTCCTGCGTCTAACCACTTGATAATATCCTTTTTCACCACTTCTTGCATTGGTGGGTTTAGACGTCTTTGATGTTCAATGGTGGGTGTGCACTTTTCTTGAAGCTGAATTTTATGTGTGCAAATCCCAAGTAGAATACCAATGATATCCGCAATGGTCCATCCAATAGCTCTAATATACTTGCGTAAGATTGCAATAAGAGCTGCAACTTGTTGCTCACCTAAATCGGCTGCTACTATGACTGGAAGAGTGTTTCCGCTTCCTAAGAATGCGTACTTCAAATGGCTTGGCAGCTACCTTCAATTCTAACGTGGATGGTTCTTCAATAGATGGCTTAGCTGGAGGTGTGGGTCGATTCTTGAGATCAATATCCAGCTTCTTGGGAGTATAACGATATGTTCCTAATCCCGATAGAGCACAAATATCATCTTCAGAAATTTCAGCATCATCATCCTCTTCTTTCATGAACAAAGCCTCCAAAGGATCATCAAGAATGTGCTCTTCTGCAAGTAACTCTTTCTCGTCATCAAAGACAACATCAGCCACCGAAAATACACTTAGATCTTTGGGTTGCTTCATTGATTTGCAAACATCAAAGCGAACCACTTCATCATTTATTCGGAATGAAAGCTCATTAGCTCTCAAATCTATGAGCACACTTCCCGTAGCAAGGAAGGGCATCCCAAGATTATGGGAACCTCTGAATCTGCTTCACAATCCAAGATGACAAAGTCTGCTGGAAATATAAATGAAGATACCTTTACCAAGACATCGCATAGAATACGAACCGGTCGTTTTACCGACCTATTCGCCATCACAAGCCTCATATTAGTTGGTGTAGGATCTCCTAACCCCAACTTCTTATAGATCGATAATGGCATCAAGTTGATGCTGGCTCCTAAGTCACACAATGCTTTAGCAAAGTCCAAAGATCCGACGGTGCAAGGAATCGTGAAAGCTCCGGGGTCGGCCTTCTTCTGAACTATCGATCGAGTAGCAATTGCACTACAATGATGCACATCATCTTTCAGCTCATAGCTTGCTTCCCTCTTCTTAGTCAAAAGATCTTTCATAAACTTCGCATAATCAGGCATTTGTTCAAGTGCCTCTACCAATGGGACATTAATAGTCAACTGCTTCAACATGGTCATAAATTTGCTGAACTTAGTGTCATTGGCCACCTTCTTCAATCTTTGTGGAAAAGGTGGTGGTGGGTATGGAAGTGTTCTCTCCATGGATTTCTTCTCCTCTTGCTTCCGTTTATTATTTTTTTCAGGCTGCACGTCACTAGGTGAAACATCCTTGACGTTGGAAGTAGATATTGCGGCTTCTTCTCTTGTGACGTCACTAGGTGTGGCATCCATATTTGCTGTTCCGTCAACCACTTGCTTGCCTTTTTCTGAAGTTTCCAGCACCTTACCACTTCTGGTAGTGATGGCCATGCATGACCCATCATTCCTTGGGTTTTGCACAGTATCGCTAGGTAAGGTGCCAGTCTTTCTTTGATTGAATGCTGCTGAAAGTTGGCTCAATTGCTGCTTTATTTGCTTGATAGAAGTGGAATGAGAATCAACTAGTTGCTTCATGGAGGCCAAATCGTCAATTACCTCCTTAACTCCCGCGCTCGTTGCTTCCACTCCTTTCAATAACTTAGCCATCATGTCTTCCATAGAATTAGATGTGGTGGTATCACGTCTACCAGGGGGAACGTACAAACCACTATTTTCATTATTTTTCTTCCAACTACCTTGGTCTTTACCTACAGATTTATCATAATAGTTCCGACCTTGGTTTCCTTGGGCATTCCCACGGAAACCCCCCTGATTTTTCAAGTAGTTGGCCTCCTCTTCCGAATCAGATTCGTCTCTTCCTTTTGACGCAATAGCTTGCACTTTTTCAGTCTTCCCTAATAGATGCTTTGTAAGAAGATCCATTTGGGTTTTCATGTGCGCCATATCTTGATCATGTTCTTCTTCTCTTCTTCTTTGGTCTGCAGACATGCCAATAGATAAAGTGGGGCTTGCTACCTCAGAATCCCTGGTATGCCAAGCTCTACTTTGCTTCGTCATGCGATCTAGCATATTGCTTGCTTGACCAAAGGTGAGGTCCATGAAAGAACCTCCAGCTGCGTTGTCCACCACTGGTTTAGTTATTGAATTCAAGGCTCTATACAAGATCTCCATGAGGTGAACATTAGTCATGTGATGGTTTGGGCATCTCGCTAGCTTTGTCTTGAACCTCTCCCATGTTTCATGAAGAGCTTCAGAGGGAAGCTGACGAAAGTTGCTGATTTCATCTCTCAATTGAGCCCTTTTGGATGGCAGAAAGAATCTTTCTAGGAAAGCGTCTCTCAATTGCCTCCAATTTGTAATTGAATCAGGAGTCAGCCCATTCAACCATAGTGTTGCCTCCCCAGATAGAGACAATGGAAATAGACGTAAACGAATAGCATTCTGACCAACACCAGGATTGTCAAAAGACTTGCATGTAGAAATAAAGTTGATGAGATGCATATTCGGATCATCGCCTGCTAGTCCACCAAATAACCCCTTGAGTTGCAATAACTGAATCATGGTGCTAGTGATGTTAAACTTGGCTCCGGGCGCTAATGGTGGTGGAATTATAGCTCCAGTGGCTCCGGCACCATCAAGATTATCATCATCATCGTCGAAAGCTGGTTGCAAAGGTTGGCGATCATATCTGTAACGAGCTTGTCGACCTCTTCGATTGGCAGGTGTTGTCATTTCAGCGACATGCCTTGGGTTTATCAACTCGTCATCGCCTAAATCCTCATCGTCAGGATTTGTTGCTCGCCCAGGATTATCAATGTTTTGTTGTTGGGCTTGAGTAGCGGAAAGAGCAGCTAATCTTGCTTGCTCGTGTTGAGCAGCCATCCTGTCGATTTCAGCTTGTGCTTCCATTCTTCTAATTCGTTGTGGTTCAGGATTGACTGGTAATAACGCTTGACCTGAACTTCTAGTATGGGGCATGCACTAAAAGAAAAACCTGCAATAAACAAAAACAAAAACTAAACGTAAAAGTACGAGAATCTTTGACCAAAGGGTCTAGTAATTATCACGAACTTGATTGACACTCGTATTCCCCGGCAACGGCGCCAATTTTTGATAACGCTCAATCTACAGCTCTCGTGGGAGTGTAAAGCGGTCGTTATCAAATATAGAACCCAACCTGGGTTGGGTGTCGATCCCACAGGGAATAGCTTGGCCAACAAGTAAGCAAAATTACTAAACTTTTGGTGCAAGTCTCGTAAGAAGGGGGGATTGTAATATGTAGCCAAAATAATAAAGTAAAAGCTGAAAATAGCAAAGTAAAAAGAGGAAGATTGTCACGTTGGTTGTAGACAATGAGAATTGAGGCGTTGGGGTTATGTCCACCTTCAGAGGTATACGTCTCTATTGGCTATGAGTGTGTAGAGTCTTGACATGCAATTGCTTATAGAGAATTATAGTCGATGGTAAATCCAAGCATCTCTCGACCTAAACAAGGACTATTTCACTTTAACTCTCTCGAGCTTAAAGCGTGTCTAATGGTACGAATTCTCCAAGAGGTTAGTCCAGTTACGGCACTAGCTTTTTAATAGGAAAGGGTGTCCTAATACCTTGACATTATCTCTTTTCCAGACAAATAACCTTTCTCTCGAACAAGTTAAATGTTAGACTGGCGTTATTCTTACGTTTGCAACCGCAAAGAATGTAGATTAAGATGAAGAGCGTAATGATATAAGCAATATACGTGTCTTGAACTCACAACTCACAGCAGTAGATAGTAACTCATTCGGCTTCCATAACCCCAACTAAGAGGTTTAGTTACCCATGAATGCGAAGGATATCACGATTTGCATGGTTGATGGCGTGAAGATCAAGTGATTAGGCGTGTGGTGTGATTCCTTAGCAAGTAACGATTCTCTTGTTGTGGAATTTAAGAATAGAAGAATAGATTAGAAGTGTTTGTGGTGGAAGATGAGAAGGATGGAAGAAAATTAATTGTTGAATTAAGTGAAGAATGAAGAATGAATGTTAGAAGATCAATGAAAATCTCTAGCATGATAGGGTATTTATAATACTCCTATCCTACTCCTACTAAGCTAATGAAATAAATAACCAAATCCTAATATACTAATGAAATCCTTGACCCAAATGTACTAGGGTAAGGTTACAATATCATAATCCAAATAGATTAGTGAAACACATAACCTAATTATACTAGGTTAATGTATCTTTGTAAAAATCCAGCTTTGTGTCTGTAAGTCCCCAAAGTCTTCAGAATTGCTGTTTTAGCCCGGGACAGATTTTCCATGCAGCAGATTTGGTCCTTTAGGCGTCCAGCTCCTTTCCATCTCGTTCGTGAGCTTGCTTTTGCGTCAAGTAAGCCATAAAATGTTGTATTTTGCATCATTTATACCTGAAACTTTACTAATCATGTTTGTTAGCTCATTTATAGGAAAAAGGACTAAAAGTGCATGAAATATATAATTTGTTCTCAAAACTAGGCTAAAATATGGGCAAAATATATTGATATAGGCGCGTAATTTCGCCTATCATCACATGAGCATCAGATCTTCGAGGAGACATGATTGGAAAAGCGAACAAATGAAAGTAGAGGAGTTTTCAAGACTATATACTCGATGAAAAAAAATAGATTGAAAGAAAGGAAAACATTCCTAAATGCCTCGTAGACTCTCCCTTATAAGTGTGGTGCGTTACACACCAATAAAAAAGACTCTACTTGACACG
Organism: Capsicum baccatum var. pendulum; assembly: GCA_030864225.1. NCBI lineage: Eukaryota > Viridiplantae > Streptophyta > Magnoliopsida > Solanales > Solanaceae > Capsicum > Capsicum baccatum. Next base: position 56,655,789 of record CM061554.1, on the reverse strand, counting down.
AGTTTGTGGACACCCAATTAACCATAAACCTAGGAACTGATACAAATTATTTCATGACCCAAACCAGGGCCTAGCAATGATGGGTATCTCCAGTGATCATGGATTGGAGACCACCCTCTTTTTCCTAGTAGAACAGAACATAATACAGATAGCAGCAGATGAATTCCAAACATATATATTAACATAGAATAAGCAATAATAAGAATGTACAATAAATCCATAATACCAACTCCCAATCCACACTAACCTAGCAAGCCTCTAAATAGACCAAAACTAATCTAAGTAAGGATATGCCCCCGATGATAGCCAAAAAGTTAACCAACAAAATAGTGTATGAAAAAAATTAGACTTAAGTAACAGGCCATCCAGAGGAAGGAGGCTCACCAGTTCAAGTCGACTAACAAACAATACAAGAACCACATATCACTATGTAGGAAAAGTAGAGGTGTCTCTATTCCCATTGCACAAAGTCATATGCATAGACATATATATAACATGTCAGGATAGGAAACAAGGATTAGCATAAACTTTAAAACAATAGTCTAGATTGTGTAGCGTAACTAACATAATAGTACTCAGGGGCTATGTGGTCCCCAACTCTCATCCTCTAGTCGGGCCCAGATGCATGTAGCTGCATAAACTAAGGAATAATCATAACATATATGCACAGAGGACTCGAACCTCTCGTTCATACATAAAGGGTGACAAGACGACCCGATAAAAGCAAGAGTGAGTCAAAAAATAGAACATTTAAACCCTCACGCGGACAAATGCAGTTTCTAATATTAGTCCTCTTGGGACCTCCACTTTAATAGTGAGCTACACAACTCTTTTTAAGACTAATAAAAACATTTAGCACATAACCCATTCATTTAATCAAAGAGTCATTCATTATGGCAGTAGCATGTGGTATCATCATACCGACTCTAGCTTGCTATTGAATGTCATCATGCCAAATCAAATAGGCAATACAACTCTAACTCACTAACCAATAGGACTCCGACCCATTTAGCCAACTAGGACTTAAAACCATCAGCGAATAAGACTTCAAAATATTTAGACAATTGGGACTGGAACCCATTTCCAAATTAATCCATAGCCACAAAGTCCTTTACAATCATTCATGTTTCATTAGTCTTTTTATACAATAACTATATTCAAAACTAATTTCACAAGGTTGGGTTGAGGTCATACTTATTAAAATATTCAAAACTATTAATTTGGGAATCCATGACCCCCATTCCCATTAACTACACCTATGCACCTTAAATAGTTCAAAACCATCAATTCAGACCACGAATCATTCATAAAAGAGAAAGTAAAAACATTTAAACGATCATTATCCAAATCCCTCAACCCATCATTCAAAACCCATATCAAAATTATATGAATACCAAATTAATTCAATCCATAATTTTAAACACAAGTTTAGGGAGAGTGTTTGAATGTAAGGGGTTGGATCACACTGTGATGGACCAGGTCCCTTAGAGTCAGTCATAAGCAATCACATAGTAAGGCACTGGAAAACTAAAACATTACAGAAAAGTAAAGAACGCATTAATTTAACGTGGAAACCTCCGTGGTTAAGGGAGGAAAAACCATGACTTACCCTCACAAGCACTCAACACTCGACTATAATCAAAATCTTGATTACAGCCTCACTTTGAACCTAACTCTAGGCTCCAGTTGTTTGCAATAACCCTACTACAAACATACGTTGAAAACTCTACCAAATGCACACCTTAATATTAATTAATGCTAACCAATATTGAATTGAGGTAACACTACCTAAGCACTCTTAAGAACACAGAAAATACATTACTCTTATAACATGAGTAATTTGATTATAAACTCAAGACTCTACTCAAGAAAACTCACTCTTTTAGTACATAAAAAAATTCAAAATTGAACAATATTGCAAAGTAGAGTTTTCAACTCTCTCTCAATTATTTATTTTATTCTCAAAAAAACTCATCAATTGAGAAACATTCATTTTCTTTTTTAGTGGAATAATGATTAGGGTAGAAATCTGATTGGGCAAGGTGTCTTGATGGGTAGAAACTAACTTGAGCAGTTTTTTACACTAGAAGAAAAAATTGCACCAAACTATGACTGTTGTACTGGATTTATGAAAACTTAGGGACCTGGTTCCTTTTTGTTAGCTTCTCACCATCAAAACAAGATATACTAATTTGAAGACGTAGGGACCTTTTTCCTTATTGTTAGTTGATCATCATCAAAACAAGATATAATATTTTTCCCCTTTTTAATGATGAAAAACCAACCACTAATTTTGAGCATCAATGCTCATTCATAATATTTAATCAGAGTAATAAGAATTATAGTTAATGAATGTTCCCTATCACTATGTACCTTGCTTCCCTAGTCAATATATCATGCAACTTAGGGACCTGGTCTCTTTTTGTTAATTGACATCAAAAACTTAACTTATTCACTATGTTTGATTATTCCACCTATCAGTATACCTGCACTCATCAATGTTTCCCTTATCATTAAGCCGTCATGTTTCCATAAGAATTCTTCCCCTTGTTAATAGGTCATTCAACATATATGCCTCCATTTGCAACATTTAATACATATACCACCATCTAAATTTCAATAGGTCATGCAACACACACCTAGTCCCTGCTATAATTTGCAACATTCAACATATATACCACCATCTGCATTGCAATATATCATGCAAAACACACCTTGTCCCTACCATACATGTATTAATTATTGCCTCTTTTGGTATTATTGTAAAGCAATAATAGTAAACCAAGATCAAAATCAGCATAAGTTAGCTAAATCAGAGCCTCTGAGGCAGTATTATCATGAGGAAAAACTTTTAAATTAAAGAGAAAATATATTAAACACAAAAATAGGAATTCATTCATTTGTATGGAAGGTCATAACATTATGATATACCAAAAAAATACAAAATAACTATCTTCAAAAAACCACAATAGAAACAGAGACTGGAAACAAACACAGGAATGACAAACTGACATTAGGATGATAGAACTCAGGTGGACATGGGCTTAGGGGAGAAGGAATGAAGCAATAACTCTATTCTGGCAACCTCAGCAGCATAAGCATCCAACAACTATTTAGGGAGGTCTTCACTTCACAATTTAGATCTTGAACCTCATCAGTAATTTCTATAACCTTGGCTTGGAGTTTTGCATTTTTAGCTGGAAGTTCCTCGGTGCTACTAGGTCCCCTAGAGGATAACATCTAATTCTACATATCCTTTGTCTCTTTGCTTAAATTCTCATAAGCCGCTAAAAGTTTTGACACTTAGGACACAGTTCTCACCTTTTCTTTGATGCATTTATTTTCAACCAATGTTGTCATACTAAACTTTTGTCTAACTATTCTAGGAATCCCCTTTGTCCTAATCACTCAAAATTTATTAAAAACATTGTTCAAGAAGTACCCATATGGCATCTGATATCCCGTTTCCTTTTCATGGATCACCTTGTTCATGTTCTTTATCATAAGAGAAGGCAAACTTATAAACTCAAATTTACTTAGACATTCATTCAGAAATAGATCAACACCAGAGGTAATGGTTTTTTTCCCTGACTTGGACAAAAGGATATTGTTCACAAATTCAAATAATAACTAGAACTCACTTATGAGAAATTGCTTCCTCACACTAGCTTTTAAAGTCCCTCCTACTTTAGAAACATTAATCATGAACTAATTTAAGGCCTGTATTTTTCTCTCCTTACACCCATAGTTGGCAAATCCATAATTTTTTCCAATACCTCTTCATCAAGTTTTATTTCCTTTTCTTTGATCTGTGTAGTTAGACTTAACCCATCTTCTGAGAAATCCATTGAATAATAGAATTCTCTTACTTTATATTCAAAAACCATAGAAGTTGGTTCTTCAAAGAGATGCAACCATCCCTGGTGCCTTACATACTAAACCAACTCTTCCATTCAAAGTTTCTCATAAATCCTCTGATTAAACACTTTCCCAACAATATTTTTTGTGTTTCAAAAATCTCATTCCTTGCTTCTCTAAATGTTGACTTCTTTTTTTCCTCCTTCTTTCTTCTATTAAACTCTTTACTTGGCTCCTCTTTTTTAACAAATTTTCTTTTCTTGGGACTAGGTCCCTCAGAGATTTTCTTCTTTTTGACAACAATATGTTTCATTTTACTTACAATAGAGTTACTAGAATTTGGACTTGGGGAACTGGTCCTCCCATCTACATGAATTTTCTTACTTTTCTTCTAAGTTGCAGTACAAACATCAGAGTCAACTTCTTCCACTTCTCCAACCTTTAAAAACTTCAACATTCTCCTCCTCTACCATAAAAACTTTATTTAGTCTTCTTGTCTTAGTAGTAGAAGACATTTTAGTCTTTATAGAATCCATCAACAACATCTATTCTGACCCCCTAGTTGAATATTTTCTATCCATATTCACACCCATATCAATAACTTTTTCTTTCCCTTTGCTTCTCCTTGGTAATTTTATGGACCACCTCAGAGGTAGTTCATCCTCATCTACCCCACCCTCATCATTAGAGGTAACATAATTTCTCTAACTTCTAGCACAACATCCTTGTTACTTGGTACTTGCTCTATCAAAAGGAACTTTTCTTGGATTATATTAAAGCAGAAGTAAATTTTTAGCCACCCTATCTACATTATTGGAAACATCATACCTCTTTACAAGTACTTTTACATCTAACACTTGAGTAAAAATTGGGTTTGAATTAGAGGGTGTAGGGTAACCAGGTACAAGTAAGTTTTATGAGAGTTCTATACCTTTTCAATATTTAGAAGGAAGAGTGAGTTGAGATACTTTGGGAGATTTTGGTTCTTCTGAGGAAAAAGGAACTTCTAATTGAGGGGTTTCTTGATTAATTTTTGAACCAAAATATTGATTCAAATCCTCTACCATAGATGACTCATCAGAAATTTCTATGGTTGAGGAAGTTTGTATAGGGAGAGATTTTCTTATGGGTTGTGGATTTTTTAGAAAGTACTTTTTAGGCAAAGTTAATAAAGGTTCTTTTTGAGAACTTGAGGTGATTTCTTCTATAGTAATAGGTGTTAATTGATTAGTGGTTTCAATTTAAGATTGTTAATATTGATTGTCTAGGTATTTAATGGGAGTTGTGGAAGTGGGAATGTCTACCATTTCAATTTTTTGTTTTTTAGAGAAAGAAAGAATGGGACCAGTTTTATTTAGAGAAGATGGATGATTTAGAAAGATGATTTGAATTTTTTTGGAGAAGAGTGAAGTATAAAAGTTTGATATTGTAATCTAGGGAGGTGGCCATTTGACATTTAAAAGGTTCCTTCCTTGAAATAATGCATTTGACTATAATAGTTGTGAATCTTCATATTTGTTGTGGATTGACATCTTTTGTTAAGTTAAGACATATGGTTTTTATGATATAATTTTATGACTTTTAAAATACATTATATTGGTACTAACCTTGAGATATGGGACCAACTCCCTCTCTTTATTGAGAGAATCCTTAATTTTATGCAAGTTACGTCTTTCCTCTTCTAAAGTTGTTTCCAAATATGTATGCCTGCAAAGGTATGGTACTGAGTTACATCAATATGTACTTACCTTCGAAAGGATAATTGTCTCGTAATAATATCCAAATTTAGAAATAGAAACTTATTTATTTAGTAGATCAGGTTAATTTGATCAATTCCAGCCTAAACTTGTTTGTTTTAGTTTACCACTTTATTCCAAAAATTAATCTGTCAATGGGTTTAGGGACCAGGTCCTAGACTTAACATATTTTAAATTTCAAAAGTTCCTTCTACATTGCATTGACCCAGTCAACATATTTCTAAACCTATTTCAAATATTTAAGCTCACTTTGGGACATGAATGCTGAGAAAACCATGAAATTTCTGGATAAAGCTCTAGTTTAGACTCCATTCTCCAAAGGTGAAGAAAGAATGTCAAGGGGATGAGAATATTTGTGCCTCCAGTTTGACCTTCTAAGATAAGTTACACTTGGCCTGGTCCCAGAATATTTTGACTAGACCTTTCTTGTTGTGCTTCAACTGGAGCAGGGATTTGTGACTGAGATCTTGGATCATCATAACTTTTGTAACTATCATCCCTTTGAACAGAAATAAGTTCTCCAATGTTAGAATCTTCCTTATCACTTGGATTCACTAGCATTCCTGATGCATCAAAGATCACATTCACACTTTTTTCAACACACGAAGTTTCTTTTTTTAAGACATTATATGCTTAGCTTGATGAAGTGTATCCCACAAGTACAACTTCATTTGAGTTTGTTGGGAAAAATAACTAGAGCCACATAGATTTCATTCTTGGTTATCAAGAACATTTTCCAGGTAAACTAGGAGAAGTCATCCACAATGGCAAACACATACTTCTTTTCTGCTCTACTTTGGACTTATTGTCTTGAAATTTCAACCTTGGCATTCTAAGTACCAGGTCCTTTGAAATCAACTCTTCTAAATGAGACATCTCCATATTGACGTGTCTTGATATATATAATAAATCAAACCTCCAGTCATATACCTTGAACATTAACTATTAATGAACAAGTTCTGACTGCAATCCTTTCTCCCACCTACAAATAAAGTCATTTGTTAGATTTGGGAACCCACTTGAGTTTGAGTTCCTTGTAGGAGGACAAGGGGTTTATCAAGTCTTTCTTAGAACATCTAGGTAATCAGAGCTTCTTCATATTTTTCAAAGGTTTTGAACCCTTAGGATAGGTGTTCCCATGCAGGATATATCTAACATATTCATTCTAGCTCTAATGCAACTTTGACTATTTTTCTTCATGTGACCATATCTTACACATTGAGTGCATAGAGGTTCTTAGACTTTGTTTTTGACATCTTGAAGAACCTTACCTTGAGACCTAAGGGATTGATCTTTGTACTGATACCCAAGGCCCTCACCATTACTGACACCTTGACTAGTAAAATTAGAAAGAATCTGTGAGGATGTGGTCCACTGTAAAGATTTCTTAAGTTATTCTCTCAAATAGATTAGGTCCCTTTCTAACTCTTTATAATTATAGAGTGTAGTCATGAGATGCTTTTGAGAATCCTTCAATTTTTCTTCAAGCTCAATTTGAACCTTTGAGGCTTCTTTCTACCATTTACCGTTAGAATTATCTACTTTCTCTAGTTGACTCAACAAACTCAGATTTTTATATTTCAACTTAGCAAACTATTCCTCAGTTTTAGGTATCTGGAGAGTCAAAGAAATTAATTCAAGCTTGTGATCTTCCACTTTTTCTTCTAGAGAATTTTTCTTCCTTTTATCATTAATATCATTTACTTTCTCCAATTGACTCACTAAACTTAGTTTTTTAAAATTCAAATTAGTAACCTATTCCTCAGTTTCAGATATCTAGAGAATTAAAGCAATAAATTCAAGCTCCTAATTCTCTACCTTCTCTTCTAAAACATTTTTCTCATCAGTCAGTTCACATATAGAATCAGTCAACACTTTAGCAAGCTTTTTTATCTTTCTAGTAGATTAGTTTTCTAGGTTTTCTTTAAGGTCAGAAAGAGTTACCTCATTTTCTTCTTCATCTTCAGCGTTTTCCATGAGAGTAAACAAGGAATAAAAAGTCACAATCTCATCCTCCACTTTAAGCATGGAAAAATATTCATGATTCCCTTCTTCCTTATATTTACTGAAAGAATCCCCCTAGACAACTAAGGCCTGCTTAACTGAAAAATTAGCTAAAACTTTTTTCTTGACTTTATAGGGACCTGGTCCATATTCTTTCTTTTGTCACCGCCAGTATTGAGATATTATTGATAGTCTATTTTTTGTATTGGATTGTACTTGATGAAATGCTCAGTAATTCCACATTTTTGATAGACCTCCACAATGCCTCTCTTTTTTATTGTTATTTCCTCTTCTTGGAAATTGACCACTTTTCTTCATTGCTTAAAAAATTAATTTTGGAATATAGGAAACATGTATGTCTTGTTCTCTTGAATCAAACTTTCTAGCCTTCAAATCCAAAGATTTTTCTCCTTTTGCTTCCTTTTTGTCTTGTTCTTGCTTCTTCCTGAGCTCTCGAGTCTTCAAATTACCAATAAGTTCAACCATTATGAGAGTTTTCATGTTTCTTCCCTCAGTGATAGCATCCACTTTTCTTTCCCAGGATTGATGAAGAATCCCCAAAATTTTTCTAACTTGTTTGTGCAAAGGAATTACTTCTCCTAAGTTGTAAAACTCATTGGTGATTGAAGTTAATCTTGTATGCATCTCTTAGATAGTTTCTTCTTCTCTCATGGTAAAGGTTTCATACTGATTAGTCATCTTATCAACTTTTGAATCCTTCACATCAGTGGTTTCTTCATGAGAAGTCTTCAAGCTATCCTAGATTTCTGTAGCATTTTCACATGCAGAAATCCTAGTTTATTCATCAGGCCCTATGTCACAAACTAGCAGTTTCTTGGCCTTATAATTCTTCTCAACTTTCCTTCTATCTTTATTGTCATACACTCTCCTGCTTTTTTCAACTATTCTAGTTATATTTCTTTCTTTGGCCTCTCTAACTAGAACATAAGGACCATCCAGTAGTACATCGATTAACTCACTATCCTCACCTATAACGAAGTCATATATCCTTTTTTTCCACCATCTATAGAACTGCCTATTAAATCTAGGTGGTCTAGTGGTAGATTGACCTTCTTCCAAATAAGGTAGACTAACCATGATAACAAAATCACTCTAGGTCTTAAATTTTAGAGTGTTCTGGCTCAAATACCAATTGTTGGAATGTACGGCGGTTGCACTACACAGTGAGGGACAAGGTGCCTTAGAGTCAATCATAGGCAATCAAATAGTAAGGCACTGGATACTAAAACCTTGTAGGAAAGTAAAGAACACGGTAATTTAATATGGAAACCTCCTTGGTTAATGGATGAAAAATCACGGTTTGCCCTCACAAGCACTTAACAGTCCATATAATCAAACTCTTATTTACAGACTTGATTTGAACCTAACTCTAGGCTCCACCTATTTACAATAACTCTACTACAAACCTACCTTGACAACTATACAAATAGCACACCTTAATATTGATTAACTTTAACGAATATTGAACTCAGGTAACTTTACCTAAGAACTCTTAAGAACACAAAGAAAAAGCATTACTCTTACAACATGAGTAATTTGATTACAGACTCAAGACTCTACATAATAACACTCACTATTTCAATACATAAAGAAATTAAGAAATTGAGCAATAAGCAAAGATGAGTTTTTTCCTCTCTCTCACCTCTATATTATGATCTTTTAAAAACTCACCAATTGAGAATCATTCTTTTCTTGCTATAGTGGAATAATAATTAGGGTGGAAATCAGATTGGGCTAGGTGTCCTGATTGATACAAGCTCACCATGAAGTTTGTTACACTAGAAGACAAAATTGCATATGATAGTGACAGTTGTACTAGATTCATGGAGACATAAGGACCTGGTCCCTAGTTGTTAGCTGCTCACCATCAAAACAAGATATAACAATTCAAAGACCCAGGGACCTGGTTCCTTATTTTCAACTAATCATCATTGAAACAAGTTATAGAAGAGATAAATACATGACTTAATCACTATGAAATTTTGAGAAGAAACCACCATTGACCCATTATAGACTAGACTCTTAAAAACCTAGCATTGTCGTTGAGTGGGGAATTAAAGAGAAGAGCGGAGAACAATTATTTAAGTAATGGGGGGTTATAAGTTCCCTTTGGGTATTTTTGGTCGAGGGTCCCTATTGGGGAAAGAGGAAAATGTCCAATGTTCCTATACGAAAATTACAGAGAACTGATGTCAATAGTTACAATTGACCTTACTACTCGTAGGGTCACTTTATGATTTTCCACCACGATTCATGGCCTAGTCAAGGACTAAGAATATCCTCACTGGTTAGATTACAAGTCACACCCTATGACTCATGAACAGACCATGTGACTCATGTGGTCATAGTCGTGACCACCATAAAAAATTTAGGCACCTACACTAGCCACCCTATGATTCATACTCTAGGAATTGTATTGAATCTTTATGACTCATTGAGTTTAGTCATGATCAAGATAGAGAGTTTGGCACCAACACTGGTTTGTCTATGAGTTGCACCTTATGAATCATAATGAATCCATATGACTCATAATTATCAAATTATAACCAAGACAAAAACAAAGAGAACCTTTTTTGGTCACCCTATGACTCGATCCCAACAACTTGTAAGGAGACCTTACGACTTATTTGTTGAGCCATAGTAAGAGTAGTGAGCTCAAAATTCATGGATTTTTCTGGGAAAAATATTTATGGTGTTGTATTATTAAGGATTAGTATGATAATTTCTGTATCCTAGCTTTGGAATGCTGAAGGGAATTCCTAGAAAATTCCATTTCTGGATTCTTTAGCGTATGGCCATACTTTTATCAGCTTCTAAGTATTCCTTTTTGCTCCACTCCTTGTTAGATTGATATTATGAGGTTGTCGATAGACATATATGGGACTATTGAATTTGTTTCTAGATTTTTTATTAAGGTTCATACCAGAGATTCAAAGTTTGATATAGAGAATCTACAATATCAGCTAGAGGGTTTGGGACTAGCCCAGGCTCCAACAAGGGTTGTGATTGCCTAAGTTCTTTCTGGTACTGTGTTAGGGATCCTAATCCTTTTCAAGGATGCATCATAAGTAGAGGTGGTTTCTGATTCATTTAGTTATTATTAAGACAGATTTGCATTTGTAGGTTTAAAAAGGACTCTTTATAAGTTTTAGAGTAACAGATAGGGTTTTTTGAGTGATATAGGAATACTTCTATGTTATTTTCTTCAAGGAATTTCATGGTGAAGAGTCTTATCAAAGTTAAATCTACCATTCCAATTGGCGTCAGAGCATTAAATGTGGGATTATCGAGCAGTCAGTAATGTCAGGTTAGTCTCTTAGGGAAGTGTCACCTTTGGTCAGATGTGGTGCCCTATGTATTTTAGGTAGTCATACGAATTCTTAATTTTGGGTCAGACACAATGTATTATAGCCCAGGGGTGAGATTTTAGGTGCAGCCATTATAGATGCAATTCCGACTTGTTATTCATTAAAATTCTTTGCTGATTTAATTTTTTGTTTTTTATACCCATGCATATCTGCCTATATTACTGTTTCTTACATAGTAATTATAAGATTTTTCATCTTGGTTTTGCATGTACAACTGCGCTCGTAGATGATTTATTCTTAGTACTAGCTTGAGTAAATCAATTTTGTAATTTACCTTGGGGTATAGTGGTTGAGTAACCCTTTTGATCTTTTATTTTGTGGGTTACGATGTGATTCTGGAATTGGGTTATTTGTCTTCTTTTCATGCCACTTGAATTATATGGTCATTACTATTGGTATTACCTTAATTGTTATTGATCTTTATTTTATTGATGGCTAGTATAGCATTATCTGGTTAGTATCACTTTTCATACAATTCTTGTCCTAGTGGCTTAATGTCACAATCTGATTTATGAGTCATGATTGCTCCCACTAAATCCCACCAATAGGTAAGACGAACCATAGCCGGAGCTGATTGCAATGGGATAACTTGGTGGAATGTGCCCCAAAAAAGGCATGTTAGACAATACAATTCATAAATAAGAAACACAATAGAAATAGTTTGAAAGGTATCCATAACATAGGAAACCATCCCAGGACTTGGTATAGTCAGTACACATGATAGTACAACACACCATAAGCTCTAAAATAGTTAATACCATATGTCTCAAAACAAAAGACTAGACATAGATAAATAGAAGGAGAAGGGGAAAATCTAACTCCAAGTGCTCACCTATCTTTGAAGTCCACCTTAGAAAGATCCTCAAATCAGTGGCAACAACCAGTAGTCGGATCTGCACCAGAAAGGTACAAAAGTGTTGTATGAGTACCAATACCACAGATACTCAATAGGTATCATTGGCTGACAGAGCTAGATCATTATATAGATACGATAAGATGCAAAATAACATAACTAAGTAAAACAAAAACACAAACCTGGCAGTAACTACCACCTCACTGTACATAATTAAATACATCAACCGAAACAACTCATAAAGATCAAGAAATTATAACTACAATATTGGCCCAAATAAGCCAATAAGTACAGAAAAATAAATAACCCAATGCAGGCCCTTATAAGCTTGGAGGGTATAATCAAGGAAAACATATAATATAGCAACCATAACCTTACAATCTTCATGCTATCATTGGGAACCCATCCATGTCATGTCACACTATGAACACCCGGGATCAAACTAGTATTCATATAATCAATACCATAGTCAATAGCCATACTTGAACTGATATTTCTATCACCATAATAATCTCTCATTGGACTCAAAGCGGTATATATAATCAATATCATTATCAATAGTTGGGCTTAAACCAGTACATATATCAATATCATAACCATCGAGTTTAACCATAGTCAGAATTAACTCTCAATATGAAACCATCATTACTATTTAGCAATTAGACTCATAATAAGAATTTAGAAATGTATAACAAGTGCATCCAGGTCTACCAAAATTAGTTCAAGTTTTGTCCTAAGGCATGCCGAAAGGGCCCACTTCTAATCCCCGAAATTCATTATAAGGAACCTATATTCCAGACAAGACTAAGGTATCCAAATCCACTTTTAGATGTTAAGTAAGTGTTAATTAGATGTAAGGTAGAAATTCTACTAAGGACCTAAGCAACTAAGCCAAATACTCATACATTATGATTTTCTAATAGCTTAAAAGGCCCAATTAACCTACTATGGTAAATTTTATCACCAAAACCTAAAACCCACCCCAAGTCTAACATAATATCATAAACATACGTTGACATATCTCAACTATGAAGTAGGTAAAACCTAGCCAACCTGGACTTCTAAGAAAGCTTGAAGAATCTGCTAAATCACCAATTTTCCCTTCCTAGAAGCTTCCATAAGGTGCCAGACTATCAAAATTAAAATATACTTATCAAAATGTGTTCAATGATACCTATATGGATATATTTTGCTTTGGGTCCAAAATTATGCAAAAATCCCATGTGGGTCCTATTCCCAGAAATTGCATTTCCAAAATCAACTTAATATCCCCATATGATCAAGAAGTAATTACCCTATAAAATAGATGATTTTCGAGCTATATTAGTGCTAAAATTAAGTCACCAAGTTTTTGGGATTTTAGAGAAGAAAGGGGAAATCAACCATGAAAATGAAGGAATCATACCAAAAATTTGAAGAAAAATCGCGTATTAACCTTTATCCAAGCTCTAAAATCGTCCACAATTGCAATTCCCAAGCTATACCACTATTTAGGGTTTAAGACTATTGAGAATAAATGAGAAATAAACAAAAATAGGATCAATGGGGTATATATATCCTTCCCAGGAACACGAGTATTGCGTTCGCGACCCACCGATCGCATATGCAATACTTGGCTAAAAAGGAAGAAGTCGCATTTGAAAATACTTAGCTAAAAAGGTAGAAGTCACATTTACGACATAGTATATCACTTACGCAATATATTTCCACTACCAAAGGGAGTTGCTTATGAAAAATAAGTCCTACACTCTCTATACATGCTGGTGGTGGATACATTGCTTAAACATTCGAAGACTTGCCGACGTAAGTGCACAAGCACACACTGAGACTTAAAAACTTCCAAGTCTCTGTCAACCCCTTGGGATTTATTAGGAGTCTTGTTTATACAAACAAACTATGATACCCTATAAAATTTAATGTTCTAGACTAGATGATGCAGTTAAAATTTCCATCTGAGGTCATTTCGATGAAAAGTGGGTCGTACACCCATATTCCATTTTCTTAAATTCCAACTCATAGCTCAAAATGAGCTTGGGTGACTTCGAACCAAAATTAAAGAGTCTCCTAGCCAAAAATCGACATTCCGGAGATGTTGGAATAGTCAAAATTGAAACCAGGTCGTCTGACTGAAAATTTTTACCCAATTATTATTTTGAACCAATGAAGGCTCTAAAATATAGAATTTTCTCTTAAAACCCAACGAACTACCCAACAACTAAACAGTTAGCCCTAGCAAGTAATAAATGACTTGGGGCAGCAATAGGAAGTTCTAGCAGCAAAGTGAAAATACACAAAATGACGTGAAGAGTCATTATAATATCCACTACTAAAAGGAATTTTTTCCATCATAGTAAGGGATTAGGATGCACCTAAAGTCTCTAATAGGTAAGATTACTAGGTATGTAATCGTTATCGATCTCCCAAGTAGCCTCCTCCACTCGTAGGTGCCTCCATTGAACCTTAACTACAAGAATCTCCCTAGTGAACAACTGCCTAATATCACTAGCCAAAATAAGAACAGGCTTCTCCACGAAGGTGAACCGTTCATCTAACTTGACTGAATCCCATTTAAGCAAATAAAATGTATTAGGAATGTATCGCCACAATATGGAAACATGGAAAATTGAATGGTCAACAAAAAAATCTGGGGGATAAGGCTAACTCATAAGCAGCCTCACCCACCATGGGAAGGATCTCAAAGGGTCCAATATATCTAGAGTTGAGCTTTCCCCTCCTCCCAAACCTCAGCACACCCTTTATGGGAAATACATAGAGGATTACCCAATCACCAACTCAAAATCTCAAGGCTTGAAGCCTAAGATCTACATAAGCCTTCTGCCTGCTCTATGTTGCTCTCAACCTATCCTAAATTACCTTGACTCTATCCGACGACTCCTGAAGCAAGTCAGTACCATAGGGTCTAACCTCGAAAGTTTCAAGCCATACAATTGGGGAATGACATTACATACCATTCAAATCCCCAAAAGGTTCCATCTCGATGCTCAAATAATAAATATTATTATATGTGAACTTTATTAAAGCTAGTTTTTTATCCCACTAACCTCCAAAATCCATACCACAGGCTCATAGCATATTATCAAGAACCTAAATAGACTGCTCCAACTGGTAATCGGTGTGAGTATGAAAGGTTGTAGAAAGGTCCACCTGACTACCTAAGTCTTCCAATAAATCTCTCCAAAAGATAGAAGTAAACACACAACCCTAGTCTAAAATGATCGATATAGTCATACCATGAAAATGGACTATCTCATGCAAATAGATATGAGCTAACCTCTTAGTACTAAAGGACATCTAAATAGGAATTAAATGAGCCGACTTGGTCAACCAATCGATAATGACCCAAAATACATATTGAACCACAGGAAGTGCGAGATCAGCCACTAACAAATTCTATGTTAATTCACTTCCACCTCTACTCAGGAATAGGAAACCTCTGAATCAGCCTACCAGGTCACTAATGCTCAGCCTTTATCTACTGACAGCATAGGTAACGAGCTACAAAGATTGCCATTTTTCTCTTCATGTCACTCAAAAAATAATGCATTCTCAAGTCTCTATACATCTTGGTTATACATGGATGGATAAAATACCTAGATTTGTGAGCCTCATGCAAAATTAGCTAAATCAAGTCATCTATCCTTGAAACAAAAGTATGGCTATAAAATCTTAGGACACCATCAAAATTTATGGTAGCCCTCTTGGACTCACTAGTAAACACCTGATAACAAAGGATGCACAGTTTCTGATTCTTAAATTGGCAATCCTGAATCTACTCAAATAGAGAGAACCTTACCTTAAAACTAGGAAAAATCCTCCTAGGGTCTGAAATATAACATTGCACAATCAAGTTATCAAAACCTGAATATCTTGTGCCAACGACCTATGAGAAACTAAAATACAATCCAAGCTAACCATACTTACTGCCTTTCGATTCAAGGCATCTTCTACCATATTCTTATTTCCCGAATAATACAAGATGGAGATATCATAATCCTTAAGCAACTCCATTCATCTACGCTGCCTAGAATTAAGCTCTTTCTGGGTCATAAGATATTAAAGATTGCAATGATCTATGACAACCTCATAGTGTACGCTATAAAGATAATGCCTCCAAATCTTAAGCATGAAACTGCCACTAACTCTAAATCATGAGTAGGGTAGGTCTTCTCATACACCTTAAGCTGCCTCAAAGCATAAGTTTTAACATGACTCTGATGCATAACTACACAACCTAAACCAACACCAAAATCATCACAATACATGGTGAGTCCCTCACCCTCAATAAGAAGAGTCAAAATAAGAGTCAAAGTAAGTAACTCAATGACTCGCACTCCTCAAACCATCAGAAAGGAACCTTCTTTTGAGTTCATATAGTCATATATGCTAAAATTATAGAAAAACCCTTAAGAAATCATCTATAATAACTAGCAAAGACAATAAAGCTACAAACCTCAGTTAGAGATATGGGTCTAACATAACCATGAATAACCTTAATCTTCACCGGGTCTACCATAATTCGATCTTTAGACACCACATGCCCAAGAAATGTTACCAAATCATGCAAAAACACATGCATAGAGAACTTGGTAAAAAATATATGCTCTTAAAGTTTGGAGAACAATCCTCAAATGTTGCACATGCTCCTCTCTACTCCTTAAATGCACAAGAATGTCGCCAATGAACACAATCATGAAGAACTAAAATAAGGTTTGAACACTCTCTTTATCAAATCCATGAATGTAGTTAGGGAATTAGTGTAATACACCACACTTCTCCTAGTTAAAATTCATCTCTAGAACATAAAAAATCTTTCTTCAAAGATGAATATATTTTATTTCATGTGAAATTTTTAAGATTTTGAATTTTTATCTCAGGGGAAATTAAATAACCTTTTCGTCGATACCAAATTCGCCCAAATCCAACACCCGAGCGAAGAGTTAGAGCTATTTTAGTAAAATAGTGTACCACCTGGTACTTTAGCGCATCGCGAAGTCAACCAAAGTGGCATTTGTCAAAAACCAGTGAGCCTCTGCGATGTTGGTGCGTCGTTACAAGGCTCAATTTCAGAATTGTTAATTTCTAGTACACTAACGCAATTCCACCACATCGCAGTGCCTTTCTAGTTTGCAACCAAGGTGGCAACGTGATTTCCACCACGTCCCGCCACCAACCAGTTTCCCAATTATCCAGTTTCCAGTGAGTTTGTATAATTTCACCGTGTCATGCCAGCATGAAAAATTGAGATTTTCAAATTCCGTTATTTAATTTCAAGGACCAATTGGTAATTTCTTAAAGCCCTTAATCAGCTTATACACGGGATTTAAACCCTTAATAGCCAAAATTGCTCATTTATTTTCACTATTCCTCAAGAACAAAAGCATTCTCTCTCAAAGATAGAAAACTCTAGCCCCCAAGTTTCAAAAGCAATCTCAAAAATCCCTGTAAGAGTCTTCAAGAACTTAAAGAATCTAGATTTTCATGTATGTTAGATGTTGATTCTTCGGTTCCTTCCACCAAAGAAGTTCAAGAATCCTTTTCTAAATTCAAAGATTATATATTCATGAGTTTTCATGATTCATGTGAATTGAAATTGAAGTTCATATTGTTATTTAGTTTTAATTCATATTTTGTTTACAAAGTTCCAAGTTTTGATCCTAGTATGTGATTTTATGTGATGTTCATAATAAACCACTTCAAGATGCATGTTGGTTGATATAACCATGTTAATTACATCTATTGAATGAAGTATGCTCCCCATATGTTTGATAAAATGCTTATGTGAAGGAAATAGAGTCGTTATAGCATGTTGACAAGAAATCTCCAATTGTGTATAAGTTAATGCATGCCAAGTGTTTGTTGAAAGGCCTTAGTGAATGAATTATGATATGTTGCATACATTCCTACTCATGTACATTCTTTAATGAATGAATTATGAGATAATAGTATGAACTCCCTATACATTTACATGTTTAAGACTTCTAAGTTCTTGAAGAGATGCTTTATTGATTGTGTTGTGAATGATAGCCTATTGCCATGTTATGTACGACTTGTCCTGTCTTGTATCATTTATCTTATCGAGTCCTGGGGTATTGATACCCAATAAATTAGCTTCTTGTCTAGAGCCAGTGTAAGTTTTCAAGATACTCTCAATTAAGCAACGATCAGTAGAACTCAGACAGTACCAAAACTTAGGAAATCTCAGTATCAGTAGCATTCTAGCTTCAGTTCAGTAATCAATTCAAAACTCAAAAGTATTCCGTCAGTCAATGAAACTCAGTGAACTCATCTTAGCTCCATTAATCAATACGATTAGTAACAGATTTAGCTCAGTCTAGTACAATCTAAGAATCAGTTCAGAGTCTTTCAGTTGGGAGTAGGATTTAGCACCAAGCGAACCTAGGGATGGGGGCTCACCCATTAGATAGGAATGAGATCCCTAAAAGCAACCCCTGAGTTCCAAAACTATATAGCCAGTGTAGGTACAATATGTCACCCATTAGAAAGGACTGACATACTCAGGGATCACCCGTTAGGTAGGACTGATACCAGGGGTCACCCGTTAGATAGGACTGACTCCATAAAAGTTGTCTTTACCTGTGGCATGGTACTGATATCCTTCCAACTAGGGTTACAGGTTAGACCCCAAACTTATCTAGAAGGGGCATGTTGGTTAGATGACTACCTCCCACAGTCTCAGCTTTAGAATCAGTCTCAGTAAAAGAACTCAGCTCAGTAGCATAGATTCAGGACTGTTAGATATAGTCACTCAATAGTATTATTAATGTATTTAGAGATCACCTGCTAGATAAGAATGATCCCAGATTTAGTCAAACATATCAGTATCAGTACCATTAGATTCAGATATCACCCACTAGATAGGGCTGATCTCAAATTCAGTTAATTATCTTCATTATCTGTATATTCAGAGATCACCCTCTAGATAGGATTGATCTCAACCTCAATTAATTAGATATCAGTATCAGTAGACTCTGTAATAAAAAATCTAGTTATTAGAATTTAGTATTCATTATTCAGTGTTACTATGATTTCAGTTATATAGTTTATGCACTCATGCATGTATCCTCATTCAATAGTCTCATGATATTTAGTCAGTATTGTTCATGCATGTAAACCATTGTATTTAACCTTACCTCATCTAGCATACTAGTACATTTTCACATACTGACGTATACTTTTCTCTTGCGCTATGGTGTCTTATACCATAGGTTCAGAAGCACGGGATCCAGAGCACCCTTAGCAGTTCAGATTTAGCCTGCAGCAGTAGACTTAGCAGTGAGTCCTCATTATTTGGGGATTTTCCTTATTTTATTATTACATTAAATTTAGTATTTCAGTAGATGGAATTCTTTGAGAAATTGTCTCATCAACTACACAGTTCAGATAGTTTAGAGGCTTTTTCAGACTAGATGTTCAGACAATTGTATTATTATTCAGTTTTTTAATTGTATTTAGTTTTTGAACCTTATGGCAAGTTTTCTGCCAGTTTTCTGCATTTTTATAGTATAATATTCAGTGCTCAGTTACAGATATCAGTCAAGGGTTAGCTTATAAGCACTTGTAGCATCCGGGGTACCAAACTCAGGGTGTTACAGACTTGGTATCAGAGCCTAAAGTTTCATAGTGTCCTAGGAAGTCTGAAAAGCTGCATTTAGTAAAGTCTTGTGCATAGGTGTGTTGCGCACCACATTGATGTACAGGAGGCTATAAGATATTTTAGAAACAGTTTCCCTTCTTTCAGTATTTATGTTGTGCGAGTGAGCATGAGCTCAAGTTAAAACCTCAGTCTGATCTGCTTCTCCCTTTGATTTGCAGAACATGTCTTCTGAAGAAGCTAATGAAAGAAGTAATTAAAACCAACCATCTTCTCAACCTATTCATGCAGATCCCCTGGACGAGCATGTTTCTCATGCAAAATTCAGAGTCGTTTTTACTACCTTAGCTTATCCAGTAGTTACTCAGAACAATTTGCAGAATGTTGTCCTATCTAGGCTTTTGACTTGCATTGAGCAGAATGAGAGAGGGGAGCGTAGGGTGAATAAGAGGGCTAGAGCAAATAACTCTATACTAAGATCAAGGGGTAGTAACCACTCCTAGTTCCATCAGAGATCTAGAGCCCCCTTAGCAGTTCCGATTCAGCCAGCAGCAGTAGACTTAGCAGTGAGTACTCATCATTCGAGGATGTTCCTTATTTTATTATTGCATTAGATTTAGCATTTTAGTAGATGAAGTTAGTTGGAGGATTGTCCATTCAACTCCACAGTTCAGATAGTTTAGAGGATTTTTCAAACTAGATATTCAGATAGTTGTATTAGTATTTAGTTTTTCAATTGTATTTCAATTTTTGAACCTTATGGCAAGTTTTCTGCCAATTTTTCGTATTTTACAGTGTATTATTCAGTGCTCAGTTATAGATATCAGTCAAGGGTTAGCTTGTGGTCCTTCGGGATTATAAGCATCGTGTAGTATCTGGGATACTAGACTCAGGGCGTTACAATAAGTTAACCCAAAAGAAATAACTATGAACTCATAATGACCATAACAGGTCCTAAAGGCTATCTTTGGGATATCCTCCGCCCAAATCCTCAACTAATGCTAACTGAACCTCAAATCAATCTTAAAAAACACTGTTGCTCCCTGAAGTTGGTCAAACAAGTCATCAATTTGAAGCACAGGCTAATGGTTCTTCATGATCACCTTATTAAGCTTCTTATAATCAATACAAATATGCATGGAGCCATCGTTGTTCTTCACAAACAACACCGAAGCTCCCCAAGGAAACACACAGAGTCTAATAAAACCCTAACTAAAAAATCCTAAAGATGATAATTTAGCACCTTAAGCTCTGCAGGAGTATATGGTAAGATCGCATCGAAATAGATCTGGTGCCTTTCTCAAGCTCAATAACAAACTAAATCTCATAGGCAGGAGTTATACCAGGCAGATCGGTAGGGAGAACAACTGGACACTCATGGACTATAGAAACAAAGTCAAGCAATAGATTCTTCTTACTAACATCATGAAGATAAGCGAGATAAGACTCATAACCCATCGACATAAATCTCCTAGCATGAATATAAGAAATAATCCCCATCAGCTCATGACTAATAGATCTCTAGAACCAGATTAGGGATATGCCAGGCATGGATAAGGTAACGGTCTTAGAAAATTGGTCCATAACCATATGATAGTGGAATAACCCGTCCATTTCTATAATCATATCAAAATATACCATGTTTAATATAATAAGATCTGCATGAGTATCAACATCTCTAACAGTCACAACACATGATCTGAAAACTCAATCCACTACTAAAGAATCACCAATAGGAGTAGATATACATAAAGGCACGAATAACAAATCCCAAGATAACTCTAACCGTGTAGCATAATAAGTTGACACATAAGAGTAAGTGGAGTCCATATAAAATAAAGTTAAGGATGGCTGACGGCATAAAAGAATCATACCTGTGATAACAATATCTAAGGAATCAGCCTCGGTCCTAGCAGGTACTATATAAAACTGACCACGCCTTCCACCTGGCTTGGCTCCTGACCTATCTCCTTCTCTACCTTCCTGGAAATTTTAATAAGCACCTTACGGACTAGCCTTACAATCACGCATACCATTTTTGGCTAAGGGATAAACTGCATTAATAGGGGGAACACTCCAAGTTGTGGTAATAATCACCCCATGACTAAGTCACTCACATGAGTATTGATAAAAACTCCACAACCATAACATGCTCTATGAGCTATAATAGAACCATAAGATTTGGCTGACCCAAAATAACCACCCCAACTAGAATAACCATAAGATAAACCCCTAAAAGAATGACTTGTACCCTAACTAGAGTAATCACTAACAAAAAATAGACCTCCATTAGTAACCTAGAGCACTGCCTGAATGGATCTACTAGGCTGACTCTGAGGCTTATACTGCAACCACAGAGGGTATCTACCCTGAGAACTGCTACCCTTGAATCAAGAGCTACTATGGCTCCCACTAATATTGCCTTAATACTGAGGCCTCTTATCACTGCCCCTTGACACTCATGATGCATCACCTCTATCATATAAACATTGTCAGACACCTCAGTAAGAAATCCGTCCGCAACAACAAAACTCTAAGTGGATATGCGAAGAGGAAGTCTCGATACTAAAAAAAAAAAAACCATCTCATATTCAACAGTCAAAATAGAAGTAGCATGCCTATCCAACTTATGTAAATGAACCTTATACTCCAAAAGTATCATGGATCCCTACTTTAACCTTGAGAAATGATCCCTTAAATAATCCCTAAGACTGGGAGGCATGTACTTCTCAAAACAAATCTCAAGGAACTAAGTGCATGTAAAAGAAGAGGATCCATCCGACTTGGAATCAAGATGACCTCTCCACCAATATTGAGCTGCAAAATCTAACTTAAAAGTAGTGTAATCTACACCCGAGTCTCAACTAGGCCATAATTATGGAGCCTATCCTCACATGCAATAAGAAACTGATATGCATCCTCGCCTGGTGCACCATATAACCTAGGCAAAGTCAATTTCAAGAATCTACCCAAAATTTTCTTCTCCTTAATAAAAATAGAAGGATGGATAACCACTGATTAAGTTATTATCAACTAAGCAACTATCAGCATAGGAGGGACCTCAACTATTGGAGTTATAGCTACAGGCTATGCCTCTACCTCAACAAAACTCTGGTCTATGAACTGTGCACCCCCAAAAAACCCTAAAAGTTGAACCAAAGAATCATAAAGTAACAAAGAAGAAATAATTTTTTATGGCTCCTGGTCCAGTCCCTAGCCCACCACTGACTGGATGAAGAACCCATGGCTCAGGAATGGGAATAGGGTCTAGTGAAAGCCCACTATTATCTCCCCTAATAGGGGACATATTTTGAGTTTTTCCACTATTTATGGGTCATCCATAAATAGAATTAGGATCCCTAGGCTCGATCTTGGGAATCTCATCTCGTGTAGAAATAGCATGTGTCCTAGCCTTCTGTGAAAGAGTGAAACCAAAGAAACGCCTTAGAAACAAACTCAGACACTTTGCAAAAAATAAGGGAAAGAGGCAAAGAACTCCTTAGAAATCCTATAGCTTTTTGAAAATAAAAAGTGTACGTCATTGTCCAATCTGAAGGACTCTAATAGACTGTAACTCCCTAAGCTTTTAAGCTATACACTCACCAATATATAGAGACAATTTAATTAGCTTTCCAATGCCACTAGTTACGCCTTAATCCAAAAAGTAATAAAAAAATTCTGGAAAACTTTCTACGGATCAATCAAATACCATTGAGAAAAACTCAAGTAATGACTCATTGTCAAGACATAAAAAATTGTGATAAAGACTCATTATCACGGTAGTGTGGGACCAAAGATTTCATTCCATTAATGACGAGTTAAGAACATGACATGTTATCAGTCTAAATAAGTCATTAGGTGGAACCATCATTAGAAAAATGAGGAATCAAATCCTAAATCCTCAGGTCATTACTTTAATCCATGACTCATGGTAAAACCTAATGAGTCATTACCTGTATGACGATTTCCAAAAAAAATTCAAAATATTTTTAGAAGTGTTTTTTGTTCTTTTCCCCATACTTTTAACACCTAGACCATGTTGTTTAGGTTTTCCCAAGGTTAGAATATACGGGGTAAATGCCCCAAATTCCTCATTAAATCATAAGTTCAATAGAAACTACAAAAGGGTGTGTTTTTTCTCTTTTCCAAAGGCAAAGTAGGGTTCCTAAACTTCAAGCACATATTCTAAAGAATTCTCCATGGATTTATCTCTAGGTATCTGGGATTTCATCAATGGGTTCGTTCCATCCATTAAGTCACAAAGACTTCTCAAATTCTCAAGTTTAATTCCCTTTTAGGCTTAGGGTTCTAAGACTATGAGTTTTCTTAATTTCTTTAGTTTACTCTTTTAACTAAACCATGAGTAAATATTTTAACCATAAGATTAGCATCTTCCCATACTCATAATCATGAATTTCCTTTATATTTATAAATTGTTAAGTTTTGGAATTAAATTATAAAATTCCTCATGATTTTTATTTTAATATTGTAATGTTTAAAGTTGGTATGTTATAAGCCCCTAATACCTAGGATTCATGCACACATTAGTTTACATGTTTTTGAGTACTTTAGATTATTCATTTTTTATATTTTCATAATATAATTATATTGAGCATATATTAGTTATCAGTGTCATTCAGTACTTAGCATCGAGTGAGCACAGGGATGAAGGCTCAGCCGTTAGTTAGGATTCCTGTGTTTCAGAACAATGACACCACTGTAGGTTACAAGAGGTCACCCGGTAGTTGAGAAATGATACCCTGCACCTTTGGGAAATTAGTTTAATGGATCAACACCAGCCAATATATTTACTCTTAAAAAGGTACTGAATGTCCATCAAACTAGGGTTACAGGTTGGACCACGATTAACTCAGATTAGGGTATGTCAGTTAATGTTAACTCACACAATCCTTAGTTTATGTTTGATTTTCCATTTTTTTAAATGATATTGTATTCAGTTATTCATTTTTTATTCAGTATAAGCTTACACTTGGTCTAGCATTAGTTCACCATGTTTCATAAATTCATGTTCAGCTTATATTAGTAAGTTTTCTATCTGATATACTTAATACATTCAAAGTATTGATCATATACTTTTTTGTGCTATATTAGCTTATACTATAGGTTTTGATGCTTAGTATTAAGATCACACATAGTATGGTTTGGTTTGGTACCACATTCAGCAACAGTATTTGGTAAGTCCTCATTATTTGAGGACTAGTTATTTGTATTTATTTTTGGTATTCTTTTAGTTTCAGTCAGTGGGATTAAGTTGGGGCATGTCCCAATAACTCATATGTGTAGGGTCTTTCAGATAGACAGTTAATTACATATCAACATATTTGATTTTGTCAGATAGTTCTAGTTTAGATATTCCTATTCAATATTTATTCTATTATCATTATTACTAGATTATTTCAGTTTAGTTTTTTCCTATTATTTTGTTTCTTCATCATTTTTATTAGTGTTACACCTGGCCATGGGTTAGTTTGGCATCACTTGTGACTCTCAACACCATGTTATGAATGGAGGTAGACCCAAGTCATAAAAAACTTGGTATCAGAGCCCCTAGTTTAAAGTCTCCTAGGAAGCCTAAAATTTGCATTAAGTAGAGTTTTGTTCATTGGTGTGAAGTGTGTCATACTTACTACTTAGAGACTATGAAAAATGTATGAAAGTCTCAATTATTTCATTATTAATGTAGTGCAATAAAGTGTGAACTCTATTAAAATCCTTATTCTAAGTCGTCATCTAAATGCTTACAGAAATTTCCTCCCAAAAGAACTAATGAAAGAAGAAATGGAAATCGGCTAGCTCCGCCACCAGTTCTAGAAGACCCTCTAAGTGAGTAGGTCTCTCATACTGAATTTAGGGTTGGTTTAATGGAATTATACAAGTCTATGATAGTCTAGAATAACCATAAATTTATTTCTTAGTCAACCCATCTGTGAATACAACAGCTGCTAGAGTCTAGGACTTTACTCGAATAAATCCTCTAATGTTCTTTGGGTCTAATCCTGGAGAGTATCCACATAAGTTCTTGGATAGTATTCAAAAGGTGACTGAGATCATGAGTATCAGTTTGACTGGGAGTGCTAATTTGGTTTCTTACTAATCGCAAGGAGTGGTACACACTTTGTTCAAGCAGTGGAAGATAGATAGAGGTATTGATGAAGGGTCCTTCAAGTGGGATAATTCTGTTGCTATATTTTTGGATATGTTCTTACCATTTGAGTTGAAGGAAACCAAGGTACAAGGGTTCATAAACCTGAAGCAGGGAAATTTGATTATGAAGGAGTATTCTCTTATGTTTACTCAGTTGGCAAGGCATACACCAACTATGGTTGCTGATTTTAGGTCCTGAATGAGCAAGTTTGTGTCAGGTGTTTTTAAGGATGTGGTTAAGTAATATAGAATAACCATGTTAGTTAAGGATATGGATATCTCTAGGTTGATGTTTTATGCTCAATTTATTGAGAAGGAGAAGATCGAAGAGAAGAAAATATAGAATAAGAGGGCCGAAACAGGTAGTCTTAATTTCTTTCATTAGAGGTCTGATGGTGGAAATAGTTCTTAATTTTGCAAAAAATCTTCAGCTCCAGCCCTATCATTTACTAGTTCTACAGTACCCAAGTTCAAACAAAATACTCATGATAGAGTGCAACGCTCTAAGTCCTAGGGTGTTATGAATAGTGTTTTCACTAACCCAGGTTGCAAGAAAAAGGAACCACATGGGTGAGTGTTTGGCAGTAGTGATGCATGTGTTTGGGTGTGGTAAGCCAGGCCACTGATTGAGGGATTAACCAATGACTGCATAGAAAGGTAAGTATGTTTGTTAGACAAGTTAATCTAAGTCTTCAGTCACTTTAGAAGGTTGCCCAACTCAGCAGGGTATAACCTCTAGTGCAACTAGTGGATAGCGTCAGGGTAGTTTTTATGCCCTTAAGACTCGACAAGATTAGGAGGGTTCTCTTACTTTGGTCACTGGTACCTTCCAAGTTTTTCATATTTATGTTTATGCCTTAATAGACATTGAAGCCATATTTCTATTATGACTCCCTATATAGGAGTAAATTTGGGTGTCATCCCCAAAATCCTTGTATAAGACTTCTTAGTTTCTACTCCAGTCAGTAGATCAATCATAGCCAAATGGGTATATAGAAATTTCCTAGTCACAGTATCCCAGAAAGTCATCTCAGTAGACGTTATAGAGTTTGACATGTCCAATTTTGATATTATTCTTGAAATGGATTGGCTCCACTCTTTCTATGCTTTTGTTAATTATAGAAACAACATATTTTAGTTTTAATTTCCTAAAGAGCCTATCTTAGAGTGGAAGAATAGTACCTCAGTGCCTATAGGTCAGTTTGTATCTTTCCTTAAAGCAAGGAAAATGATTTCTAAAGGGTGCATCTATCATATCATTCGAGTCAAGGACTCATGGTCCAAACCCTAAGTCTTCAGTAAGTTCTTGTAGTAAAAGAATTTTTAGAACTATTTCTTAAAGATCTGCCCAGACTTTATCCTGAATGGGACATTGAATTCAGAATAGATCTCTCTCCAGATACTCAACCTAATTCAATTCCACCATATAAAATATCACCATCCAATCTTAAGTAATTAAAGGAATAATTGACAAATCTCCTAGACAGGGGTTTTATTAAGTCTAGTATCTCTCCATAGGGTTCTCCAGTTTTTTTCATGCATAAGAATGAAGGCTCTATCAAAATATGCATCGACTACCATCAGTTTAACAAATTGACAATCAAGAATAGGTATCCCATCCCCAGAATTAATGACTTGTTTAACCAATTATAGGGTGCCAATTTTTTCACGAAGATAAACCTCAAATTGAGCTATTATCATCTCAGACTCAGAGATTGTGACATTTTGAAAATAGCCTTTAGAACTCAGTATGGTCACTATGAATTTGTTATTATGTCTTTTGGACTAACAAATGCTCCTGCCACTTTTATAGACCTGATGAATCGAGTGTTTATGAAGTACTTGGACATGTTTGTTCTAGTATTCATAGATTACATCCTTGTTCATTCTCAGAGTGAGGATGAACACAGAGACCATTTGAGGATTATCTTTCAGACTCTCAAAGATCACCAACAATTTGCTATGTTTAGCAAGTGTGAATTTTTTTGAAATCGGTATATTCCGTCGTAACATTATTTTTGTAAAGGCCTTAGATTGATCTTAAAAATACCAAAGCAATAAGGAACTGGACTAGGCCCATTTCTATATCAGTTATCAGGAGTTTCTTTGGTTTAGTCAGTTACTACATATGGTTTGTTGAAGGATTTTTCTCTATTTCTTCTCCAATGTCCAAGCTGACTCAGAAGAAAATCAAATTCTAGTGTTTTGATTCTTGTGAGAAGAGTTTTCAAAGGTTAAAGACTTGACTCACCTCCATTCTAGTTTTGACTCTACCAGAGGGCTTAGATTATTTTGTGGTTTATTTTTATGCTTCTAGAATAGGTCTTGGTTGTGTGTTGATGCAATGAGGCAAGGTTATAGCATTTTCCTTTAGAAAACTCAAACCTCATAAGAAAGAAGCAGTTTAGAGCCAAAGGGTTGATGTTTTCTCCTAAATAGGAGATGTTATTCTTCGTTGTTAAAGTATATTATGCATTCCGGATATGGATGACTTAAGACAGTGGATGTTAGCAGAAGCTCATGTTTCTCAGTATTATATTCTCCTAGGAAACACTAAGATGTACTGTGATATATAGCAAGCCTATTGATGGAATGGCATGAAAAAAATATTGCAAAATTCATAGCTAAGTGTCCTAATTTCCAGAAGGTTAAGGTTGAGTACCATAGACCTAATGGTATGTTTAAAGAATTTAATAGTCTTAGTTGAAGTAAGATGTGGTGAATATGGACGTCATTACAAGGTTGCCTCGTACTCATCGACAACATAGTTCTATTTGTGTTATCATGGATCTAATGACTAAGTCAGCTCACTTCTTGCCAGTTAACACTTCATATTCAGCTAAAGATTATGCTAAATTCTACCTTAGGAAGGTGGTGAAATGGCTTAGAGTCCCTTTGACCATTATTTCAGATAGAGATACCCAGTTTACCTCTTGATTTTTTAAGACTTTTCAGAAGGGTCTTGGTACCCATGTTCATCTTAGTACAGTCTTTTATCCATAGATAGATGGTTAGGCAAAGAGGACTATTCATAACTTAGAGTACATGTTGAAGTGTGTGTGATTGATTTCAAGGGTAGTTGGGATGATCACTTCTCTTTTATTTAGTATGATTATAATAATAGTTACAATTCCAGTAGTTAGATGGCCCTATTTGAAGAATTTTATGGTAGGTAGTGTAGATCTCTTATTTGTTGGTTTGAGGCTGGTAAAGATGCCTTGTGAGGGCCATATTCAATGCGTGAAGCTATGTAAAAAGGTTCAGCTGATTTGAGAAAGGATGGTGACTACTCATAGTCGTCATAAATGTCATGCGGATGTAAGAAGAAGGGAGCTTGAGTTTGATATTGGTGATTTTTTCTACTTGAAGTTTTCGCCAATGAAAGGAATAAAGGGATTTGGTAAGAAGGAAATGCTTGAACCATTGACCACCTTACACCCAATGTTTGATGAATTCAAAACATATAACTAGAAAAAGTATATCTATTGCAAGACAATATGATAATTCTATAACCTAAACTAACAACTAATAACCAAATATCCAAGCAACACTACCTATGTCCACAATAGTCCAACAAACTCTCTAAGATAGACCAAAGAGTATCCAATTGGGACATGCCCTCGACCATAGCCAAAACCAAGTCTAGAATAAATAGTAAAACATAAAAAAATCCATGCAATGAAATGGGGTCTTCCAGAGTATGAAACCTCAACACTTCAGTCTGACTCAAAGGTTGTCCCAAAATCACCAAGTCACTGTGCAGGAGGAGTGGAAGTATGTCCAGTTCCTGCATCGCATGGGGATACAACATCCAAAGATGGTTAGTAAGGTAAACACTAGTATGTATTTTAGGGATGAAGATAAAGTGATGCCATTAATCCAAACCAAGTCAAATCAATACACATAACCATATGCAAATACATATATATATACCATGTCGAGATAGGGAAAAATTTTAGCATGTACCTTAAATCCTTAACTTGGGTCGTGAAGCATTACCGTCTTAATCTACCCACATGTTATATGGGTCCAGTGTTACCCACTGGATGGGCCCAGTATGTGTTAGCTGTAAAAACTGGAGATACCATTGATGGATGGGGATTTCCTTGCACCCTTTTCCCTCTACGATACATATGCACGTGTATTTACTTAGGGGATTCCCTTGTGCCCCATAAGAACATGGTCATCAAGAACAATCCTTATTTCAGAAAACATAAGCTCCTTCACGTCTAGCTATCACAACCCCCATTATTGGCTAATTAAAACATTTAACACATAACCAAACCACCAATTCCAGGAGTCAATTATTAAAGCATTGTTAAGTGGAATCATCATACTGAATATAACTTGTAAACAATGTCATTAAACAATACTTAGGGGATTTCGTGTACCCCGCAAACTCTATTATTAAAATCACTTGGGAATTCCCATATACCCGCAAGGTTTTCATTCTACAATTCACTTGGGGGATTCCCGTGTACCCCACATAATTTTTAAAATCATCCTTAACTATTTAACCATTTATACCATTTATACTATGCATTAGTGCAAAGTAATAAATCAAACCAAACATTTTGGGGATTTTATTGTACCACTATTATAGTAGTTTACAAAATTAAGGATTCCATTGTACCCCAAATCCATTAATATTTCCATACCAATGCATTAATGCAAGTGAAGAACCCAACTAGGTGATAAAACCTTATTCTTTGGCAATTTCACAAACATGTTGAGGGCATACAATTTTCAAAACAAAAACCAAGTAATTTAGGGAATTTGTAGTACACCTAAATCCATTTATCATTCCCATGCACACCACATATTCAAAACCAGATTTAAAGCATGTATAATTACAATTAAACCATTGGAAAACATTTTTCAACAATGAGCATCCAAAACCCCCAACCCTTGTTTCAAAACCAACATAAATGTTTCATGAACAATACCTTAAAATATATGCATTTTTCAAATTTACAATGAGGGAAGAGTAACATACCTTAAACACCAAGAAATTTGGAGAGAAATCATCCTTGAAAGCCTTTATTATTCAACCTCTTGGAAACCTTAGCTTGACTTGCTTGAGGGAATAGAGAGAATCTTTTAGAGTGTTTGAGAAGTTACTTTAATGTGTTTTTGAGTGTTAATGATAAGCTAATAAGCGTTATAAATCATGTGTTTCAATTTGGGCAAAAAGAGAAGTATCCAAAATGCCCTTAACTGAAAATCTTGAAAAAGGTCACCTTTGATTAAGAATCAACCATTGACTCATAACCACTCCTTACGATACACTACTATGAGTCATAAATACAATGGTATCACCAAGAACTCAAACTTCTATGCCTATGACTCAATCAACCAACTCGTGTGAGACCCTACGACTAGTAGGGTCTAGTCGTAGTCAACATATAACTCAAATGGGTTAAACATTAGACATCCTACAATTTCTTCCTACGACTCTTGACATATCCCTACGGCTCTTAGTGAGCCACTCGTACTTAGAGCAGAATCATGCCACAACCATACATGATTGGGTTAAGACTCCTCTTATCGACTAATCAAGAGTCATTATGACTCATACCCTTAAATCTTACCGGGGGAAGAAAATCAATACCACACACTAGTCATCTTATGAATAGGGTCACCTGACCCATCAAGACACAATACGACTTATGGGATTAAGTCGTAACCAAGGCAGTGAGCTGAAATCTCAAGAAATTGTCAAGGGCAAAAAATTTGCGGCATTTTAGTAGTGTATGAGTTGGATTTTCCTACAGATTTAGCATTAGTGAATGCAGTCATCCATGTTTCTTTGTTAAACAAATGCATTAGTGACCTGACTTTAGTAGTTCCTTTAGAAAATGTAGGCATGAAAGATAGTCTCCCTAATGAAAAGGCCCCACTTGAGATCTTTAATCGTCATATTCATAAGGTGAGAACTAAAGAGGTCGCTTTAATGAAGTTTTTCTTGAGAAATTATTCAGTTGAGGGAGAAACATGGGAAGTAGAGGAAAATATGATCTCAAAGTACCCCCACTTTTTTTCTTTGATCTCAGTCCCAACTTGAGGTACAGTTCCCTTAATTAATTAATCCTTTATATCTTAAGCTATCCAAGTATTTTCATATCCTAATATGCATTCATGAGTTTGGTTTAGTCCATGTTATAGTTGTAGATTCAGTTATCAATTCCTTGTTTACCTCATTAAGATTTAGTGTAGAATTTTAACTTCCGCTAGCATTTCAGCTTGGTCAGTTTTATTCAGGGATGAATGATCCCAAGGGAAAGATATTGTAATACCCTAATTTTTTAAGCACTTGACTCATTAATATATATAGAAAATTGAATTAGCTTTCTAAAGCCACTAGTTTCGCCTTAATTCGAGATTGTAGTAAAAAAGTTATGGAAATTTTTCTAAGGCTTTGTCAAACTACAAGTGATAACGACTCTATAAATGACTCGTTATCACGACAAAATGAGTCACGATGACTCATTTCCATGAAAGTGAGGAACCACATATTTTAGTCTAGTGATGTTGAGCCCAACATATGACTTGTTATCAGTCTGAATGAGTCGTTAGGTGGAAACATCATCATAAAAGTGAGGAATCAAATCCTAGATCCTCTAGTCATGACATCAAACTATGACTCATCTTTATTACTCATCGTTGTGAATGTTATGTTGTTTTGAGCTCTAACACGTAATGTATATTATTTTAGGATTCTTGATAAGTTGATGTAGATTATATTTTGTTGTTGAACAAGCTAAAATTAAAGGCAAAATAACACCACGATGCACACTTAGACAAGATCTTGGAAGCAATCTCCAGTGAGCTCAAGTGATAAGCCTGCGATGCCCTTTTTTGGCTGGTGGACTTAAGCCTACATCGGCCCCTCTATACCGATGCTATAATTCCCGTGCAGCCTACATAACAGTATGTGTTGCCTATCATAGTCCAGTGCTTATAAGGCCGTGTCACCTCTTCAAATCCTACACGGCCTAAACCTCTTCTACTATAAATACAAAGCTTTAAGCAATTTTTTGATCATTTTTGGACGTCTTGGAGCATTGTTAAGGTTTGAAAAACACTTTATTTATGGTTTTTATTCATATGCTATAACTTTTTAATAGATTTGATTATGTAGTCAAGTATTTGAATCATGATTATGTTGATTAGTGGCTAAATGCCCCCTTTCCAGGGTTAAAGCCGAGAACATGATTACTATTATTTTGAATTGAGTTAGTTTATTTTCTTATCATCTTTGGTTGTTTGTTTATCCTTATTTTACTTATTTTAAGGAGTAGCTTACCTTAAAATACACATATTGTTGACCATGTGATATCGGGAGAGTGAATAGGATGATAGAACATGGGGATAAAACAAGTTGGGTTCTTATTTCTTTATCAAATATGGTATTTGAATTAACATATAGGACAGAGATTTACCTAGAAGCCTTTCTTGGTTCACATTTAGGTGGATATCTTTAAGTTTTTAATTGGATTATTACATCACCGTTAAATGATGTAGTTGTAATTTCCAAGTTAGGTAGACGATTCGAGGTCAGGAGTCCATGATCATGTGATAAACCATATGAATCATCAACGAATATAAGAGACTCATATAATGAATTTAAATAACTTAGTATGTTTGTTCGAAGTGCTTTAACCTTGGGCTTTACTCTATCAATTGTCTCAACTCTTTTACTTTATGCACTGTTTACTTTACGTTTTGCTTTGCAAATCTCCAAACTCTTTTTGTTACTTCGCAACAAGTTAATCTTAATAAATGAACTAGAATTTGATAGTTGTTGGAAAAATTCTCTGTGGGATCGATATTCGGCTTTCTTGATGGCCACTATATTACTTTAAGGCCACGTACCCTTATATGTGCGCTTGGGCGCTGTCATTGGTGAAGTGGCTTATGAGTTAGATTTACCTCCAGATTTATTATTTTCCACCTAGTTTTCCATATTTTTATGTTGCAAGGATATATTCCTGATCCTTCTTATGTGCTTAGAAGGGACTCAGTCGTGTTGGATAAGTGGTTGACTTTCGTGGAGGAGCCCGTGCTTATTTTGGCTAATAATGTTAGGCATTTTTGCACTAGAGATTCTTGTGGTTAAGTTTCAATTGAGGCACTTCCCAATGGAGAAGGCTACTTGCAAGATCGAGGGTGAGATGTGGATCCAGTATCCTTACTGTTCGAGACTCAAGCTATATCATAATCCTTAACTTTCATATACAAAAGTTGTTTTAGTTGTGGATATTGTAATGAGCCTTCAGTTTTTATCCATATTTCCACTTATTTTCGCTGTTAGAACTTCTCTATACCTTCCCAAGTTATTCATGACTTGCTGGAACTGACAGTTTGGTTACTGGGAAGTTTATTTGGTTTTTAGAGCCATTTTCCTATTTTGAGGTCTTTGTTGGTTCCAACTACACACCAGGCAAAAACTTTAGTCAAACAACCTCAAAAGAAAATTCTTGTTGTTCCAGCAGCTCCAAAATGTCAATTTTAGACTAGGATGACCTTTGGTTTAGGTCCCGAGGAACCTGGGCTTATTTTGACCTATTGGTCAAAAAGTTAAGAATTAAAAATTAGGTATGGGCCCTACATTTCCCCGACATGACCTTGGATGGAAATTTTGATTGTTCTATTAAGTCTGAAACATTGAATTTTATATGATTACATAGTTTGTTTGGGTATATGGGATTATGAATGAATCTTGAGGTCTTGGCATTCCAAGTCTCAATTGTCAATTGGTGTCATTGTTATCGTGAGCCAAGGTATAGAGATTTGATCCCCTGATAGGCCTTAAGTGCAATAATCATTCTGTTTTATCTCGATCATGATTCACTCGTAAATCCCTAATATGTCGCAATTACAAAGTCGGGTCACAATCGTAGGACCCGGATACCTAGAACAGGTATAAATTGGCCCTTTAGCCCAATTTTGCTAATTCTTTACCCAATTTCTTGATATCTTAAACCCTAAAGAGTGATATTAAGTGGGATTAGGGCTTGTGGGTGATCTAGGAGCATGGCTAACATCTATTTTTGTGATTTTCCTTTGATTAGTGGTGAGATTTCACCCTTTGCATGATAAAATTTCCCATTTCCTGTTGTAAATTTCCAAAAACTTAAGGTCTTGATTTTAGTCCCAAATTGGCTAGGATTACAACTATTTTTTAGGGTAACAATTCCTTGAGCATGTGGGAACATTGACTTGGATTTGGAAATGTGATTTTTCATAAATGGGGCACACATGGTCTTTTTGAGTATTTTGGACCTAAAGTAAAATTGTTCAATATGGGTATCATTATTCTCGTATTGATGATTATAATGTGGTTTTTATTGCTTGTCATTATAAAGATGCTTCTTAGAAAGGACAAATGGTGATTTAATGCATTTTTGTACTTTCTTTGGTGTTGGGGTAGGTTAGGTTTTCCCCTTGTTAGATTGAGCTAATTTATAGTATTCTTATTATCTTGTACTAGATTTGGGATGGGTTTTAGGTATTGGTATAGTGAATTATAATGCTTGGTGATAGTTGGACTGTATAGGCTATTTGAAAATCATAAATTAGGCATAATTGACCTAGTTGCCCATATTTTTAGGTGAGTTTCCTATCTTAGGACTAATTAAGGCTTGTTTAACATCTAAAAGTGGATTTAGACACCTTAAGCCTAGTTCAAGTATAATTGCCTAAAATTGAACTTCAAGGATTTGAATTGGGCCTTTGACCTACCTTAGGCTAAGACGTTTGTTAGCTTGTATAGACCTTTATACATTTTTTAGACACTTGGAAATGCTTATTGTGATACTATTGAGAAATTTTGACACTTGATGAATATGTTTGTTGATGCGAGGGTTTATGCCCATTGATTATTCTATTACTTATTCTATTGATGATAATGTTGATTATGTTGATATATATATAATTACCAGTTCAAGTCCGGCTATTGATGTTATATTTAATAGTTCAAACCCGACTATTGATGATATATTTACCGATTCAAGTCTGGCTATTGATGATATATTTATCAGTTTAATTTCAGCTATTGATAATATATTTACCAATTAAAGTCCAGCTATTGATAATATATTTAGCAGTTTATGTTCGGCTATTGATTATATATATACCAGTTTGAGCCTGGATATGCATATTATGATATGGTGCCATTGGGGTATGAGATTGATAATCTAGCTAAGTCAAAAATGAGGAAATGGTTATAATATGGTATGATATAAATTGATTCTAGTTAAATAATGACTAGTTAATAAAAAATGATTTATTGACACATGAGGATTGGTTATCTAATGATAGTTAGTTGATAAGTACTCATTAATTGGCAAATGATGAATATGGGAAATCAATGATTATAGTGTATCATGACTTGGATGAATTTTGATTGGATTATGAGCGTTGATAAATGACATTGGTAGATTATGCTATCTTGTTTGTACATTTCAGGTTTATGGGGGCTTGCGATGGGTTATTTTGTTTTCCTCACTAATTGGTGTATAAGCATGAATTTTGTAGTTATTTTTACATGTGTTGATGATTTATCTTATGTTATGCTATTATTTGATTATTTAATTATATATGAACTGTGATGTTGGAGTTGATTCAGGTTTATTTCCTTAACTTGACTTAGTTATGTTATCTTTCATTCTATCATACTTATATCATGATATAGCTTAGTCGGCTGATGATTACTACTAAGTACCCATTGTTTTAGTACTTATACTACACTTCTGTACCTTTTTGGTGTAGATATGATTACTAGTTATCATCGTTGATTCATGTTCATGTGGTGTTATTATTCGGAGATAGGGTGAGCTCTTGAAATATAAGTAACCCATTTTCTTTTATCTTTCTATACTTAGTCATTTGTTTGGAGATAGATGTACTATCTATTCAAGATACTTTAGTTGTATTTTTATTTCTAAATGCTCATGTACTGGATCTACCAGTTCGTGGGATGGTATTTATGTTGTAACTACCTTTAAACTATTTCCTTTGTCTTGATTATTTATAGTGTTGGAATGCCTATTTTGTCCCTGTGGGGAAATTTCCGCCAAGTTAACCCATTGTGTTTAACTTTGAGTTACCATTTGGCTTAGCTACTTACAGGATAGAGTAGGTTCCATCATGACACATAGATTGGGTCATCAAAAATCATTATCATAGCTGGATTACACCAGTATTGTTTGTAAAAGAGCAAGTATCTCGTAGAGTCTTATAGATCAGAATGGTCACATCTATTTCCTATCTTTGGGAGTCTATGGGGCATTCTTATGATTTCTTCATTTCCTTCACTCATATCGTACTAAGAGTCTGAGTTGGTTTATTGAATGTTGCTTTGATTTAACTCTTTCACAGATTGGTAAGACACGTGCTACTGCAACACAAGATGAGGATCCTAAGACTAAACCTAGGGATCTAACTCCCATTCGTAGATGATCCAGAGGTCACGTATATCCTAGAGATTTGTCCCTAGCTAGGGCCCAGGATAGGGGTCCTCCTCCAGACCTAATCCCGTTCCTAAGCCAAAGATTCTTCAACCTTAGCCTGCGGTGGGCCAAGGACCATCCCAGGCTCCACCAGGATTTACTTCTTATACAGTTCTCATAACTGGTTTGGTTTTGCTCTTGGGTATAGTTTTTGTTACATCGTCTGATTGTGCACAGTCTACAAATTAGAGTGGTACTAAGGTGGGGGAGCAACCTGTTGCCATGACTCTAAGAGTTGAGGTCCCTCATGTGCCTTCTATTTCTATTAAGGATAGGTAGATTCTTGAGATTGGCTCAGCCTAGGTTTTTTGGTACTCTAGGAGAGAGTCGTATGTGTTTCTGATTACTTTTGAGGATAGGCTCCATAATTTGGGCCTTGTTGAGACTCTTGGTGTGGATTACACCATATTTTAATTGGACTTGGCTACTCAACATTGGTAGAGAGGTTATATGGATTCTAGAACACCAGGGTCTTCTCCTTTGATAGGGATTCTATTTTCTAGGATGTTCCTGGAGAAGTACATTCCTCGCAGCCTTAGGGATCATTTGAGGGATCAGTTCTCTAGATTTGATTCATTACCTGAACCATTACGGCTATTTCTAGATGTTTTCTAAACAATTTCACAAGGGTTGTTTGGTCTTTTCCCCACTCTTTTAGCGTCTAACCTATGTCGTCTAGGCTTTTCCAAGGCTGAAATATAAGGAAAAAATGCCTCAAAATCTTCACTAAATCAAAAGCTTAGTTGACACTAAAAAAGGTGATTCTCTCTCATCCAAAGGCAAAGTAGGGTTCCTCAACTTCAAGGATAAATTCAACAGAATTCTCCAAGGATTTTATCTGCAGATATATGGGATTTCAGCAATGGGTTCCTTCCACCCATTGAGTCCCAAAGAAATCTCAAATTCTCAAGTTTAATTCCCCCTTCAAGTTTAGGGTTCCAGGAAAAATATGAGTTTTCTTAATTTCTTCAGTTTACTCTTGTAACTAAACCATGATTTCATGTTTTCCCCATAAGATTGGCATCTTCCCATACTCATAATCATAAATTTCCTTGATATTGATAACTTGTTGAGTTTTGGGCTTAAATTGTGTAATTCCTCATGATTTTACATTTAATATTTTCATGTTTTGAGCTGGTAGGTTATGAACACCCATTACCTAGGAATTCATACATGCATCATCTTATATGTTCTTGAGAACTTTAGATTATCCATTGTTCGTAATTTTATAATACAATTATTTTAAGCATATATCAGTCTTAGTTGGGGTAGTACTCAGCATTGTGAACGCAGTGATGAAGGCTCACCCATCACTTCGGACTAAGACCTTTAATAGAAGTCCCTATGTTTCAGAATTACGACACCACCATAGGTTACAATGGGTCACCCACTAGTTGAGGACTGACACACTAATCCTTCACGACATTAGTTAAGTGGATACATGTCAGCCAGTGTTCATACTCTTGGCAAGGTATTGAACAACTATCAAATTGGGGTTATATGTTAGACCCTATTCATCTCAGATTAGGGTACGTCGGTTATTCGTAGCTCCCATAGTCTTCAGTTTCAGATTTTTTTTTGCATGACCTTGTATTCACTTATTTGATCTTAGGTGGATTTATGCACCTAAGTATGGTTATCCAACCTTAATTAGCCTTGTTTTGAGAACTTCTCTCTTTATTAAAGAGAAAATATTTGTATAATTGAGAATATATGTGTTAATCTACTTGATTATAATATTTAAAGTGTGTTTCAAAAAAGATTGGAATCAATTTGGTCACTTAGAGGTTAGACGAGAAAAGTAGTGTTACTAGCTTGAGTTATGTGTTATTCTAGTTCATCTCAATCAATTCTAGTGTGAGTAATGAGTTACTAGGATTATACATGTGTAACTATGTGTGGAATTTTTTAAAGTATTTTATTTTAAATTGAAACAAACCAAGAGACAAAACACAGTTAAAGATCAAAAGGACAAAACTAGTACTCTTAGCTTAAGTTACTACTTCATAATCTTGGATTGTATGTTATTTTGAGCTCTCATTAGTGGTATTTGATACTATAGGATTGTTGGTGATTTGATAATTATTATATATGTACGATAAAAAATCTAGAATTCAATTATAAACACCACCACAAATCTTGTAATGGATTGACAAACACTTGGGACAAAACTTGACAAAAAATGGACGATTTGGAGTCATTGGACCTTAGGCACCGTGTTAGGACCATTACATGGAATTTTAGAATAATAAATGAATAATTCTAGTATATCACCTATATAAGGGCATGACACAAACCCTAGACACCGTGATAGGGGCAGGGCATGACCCAAAGTCAAAATTAGAAACGTTGGTCCTACTATAAATAAGACACTTTGTAGTTATGTTTGACACCTTGGACAAACTTGGAACTGTAAGTAAGAATGGATAACATTTAAATGAGCGTTTTTCTTTATTTAATGTGGTTTATTTATCAATTTTAACATAGATTCATTATTTGTGATTACAGTTACGTCCATGAGCGGCTGAACACCTTTTTCTGGGGTTAAGGACAAGAACATGAGTACTATGGTTATGAATTGATTTTTTGGTTGTTTATTTATTCTTTTTATAATTATTTTAAGGCTTTGTGGCCCTTATTACACATACATAATCATCTTGTGAACCCATAAGGAGGAACAAGTGGATGGAATATAGGATAGATAGAATAGAATTGTAATCTTCCAATTACATGAAGTTATAATTTGCAATTAGAATAGGAATATACCTATGTGGTCTATTTGGTTAAAGTACGAGATGAAATATGAACGTATTTGGATTAGTTTTTAAATCTCTAATCAACAATGTAGTTGTGGGATAAGTTAGATAATCAATTAGAAATTCAAAGACATAGTCATAGTATGGACCCCTTTAAACAACAACAAAGATAACTAAGCTAACCAATGAAGTTCTATAACACCGTATGATTGTTTGTGGATCCTTAACCCTGGGGTTTTCCCATTAATTGTTTGAACCCTTACTTTATTGCATTTTCTAATTTATGGTTTCTTATAACTTACAAACTCTTTTGGTTATCTATACACAGTATTAATCTTATTAGTGAACTTGTCTTGGATAGTTGGTAACACAAGTCTCTAAGGGATCGATACGTGGATTGTAAATGGCCATTATATTACATGGTGAGACCACGTAAACATATGTGTGTGCTTGGTAACCTCAAGTTCTTGGCACCATTACTGGGGAGTTCTAATTTGGAAACCATCATAGTTTTAGTTTTACTTATTGACTTCATTGTTTCTTTTCACTTGGTCTTGGTGTTTGAATTTCCAGGTGAAAGGTTAACATCCTAGTAAGCTGGCACGAGACTGGTAATTGGTTAAACCAAACCCCGAGACCGAGCAATGCATTCACTAATAGAGGAGAAAAATAGTCTTTCTCTATCATATCTCATAAATTTACAAGAAACAAGATAGTCCTTCTCCTATGGATCCACGAGCCTGAAGGATAGTACGTGAAGTCGCAATCCCACTTGAAACTAATGTGACCTCCGCTATTCGAAGACTGGCTCCTTAAGGTAGATTTGAAATGAAGACGAACATAGTGCAGCTTCTTCACAGTTGTAGATAATTCACCAGGAAATCACATGAAGATTCACAAGCCCACCTGCAAAAAATTTTGGATATCAGTGACACGTTCATCCCTACGGGTGTGTCTACTTATTATGTAAGGGTGACACTCTCTTTGTTTCACTTTTAGTAAAATCAAAGAGGTGGTTGAACTTTGATTTGGTAGCTTCAATCATTACTTGGGATGACATAGCCCGAAAATTCCACATCCTCTTCTGATAACGCCCAAGCTACACCTTCAATCTGAAGATTATGCGATCACTGTCTAATATAGTAACCCAACAAAGTTTGGGTTTGAATCCTAAGAGAATACGTTGAACTTTGGCTCTTAACTACTTTAGTCAATAGGCAAAATTAGAAAGTAAATGGGGGGTTTAAAGTTATTAATTGAATAAGTAGTAAATATTAACTCTTGTTATAATACAGTCTTAGATAAACACTAGGGAGGTGTTCCCCCTGGCTTGTAACTCAGTAAGCTTCTCATGCTCAATCAAACTATACAAATGTTGTGCATGTAGAGTTTTGTAAGATAGGTTTCACCAACCGCCTCTCAGCACCATTTTGTAAATTTAAATCGTCTACTCTTAGTCTCAGAAAGTCGCATTACTAACCCTTACTTGACCCCAGTTATAACTATCTCCTCTTGGTCTCAAGTTGATTAGATGGGATTTAACTGGCTTAAGATGACAGTATAAGTAAGCTTCTATCAACAATTAACCCCAAATCACCATTGTGTTTTCCTTTTCAAAATCTCTATACCTTCTTGGGTTTGTATTGAATAAAGGTTCGATCCTAGCGTATACACCCATTAAGAAATCAATCAAAGCAAAGAAAACCCCAATATATGCAACAACAATACTCTGGAAGGATTTAACACTTCCCCTACTTTATTATATAGCCAGGGTTCCCACAGCCCTGGCTAAGAGAGATTAGTCGCTTATGCTTGTGTAACGATTAAAAGAATTTATGTTTGAAGTCGTTCAACAATTACACAATAACCAACAACTGAAAAACCCAACACTTCAACTCAATTAACAACAAAAATCAATACAGAATAATTGCAAGACCAAAGATGGGTCTAAGAATCAAGTATATGTTTGTGAGTCTCAAGATTCCATAACCTCTACTAAAAACATATAAGGGATATTTATAGTACATGAGGAAACTCTAAAAATCAAAGCACGAATGAAAAATGACAAAAATGGTCGGTGGCCACTTACCTATGTCTGTATGTTGCCTATTAGTGGGTGCATGTACCACATACGGTCTGCCAGCAGGCTCATCTAAACATGGGTAAGTTCCTGAAAAAAAATTTTGCACTGTCTGCTCTCTGGAATTTGGACTTTCGACACTTACCTTACCCATGCGGTCTGTATGTGCTACATGTTTTCCGGAAGTAGACATAGGT
The DNA here is from genome assembly GCA_030864225.1 of Capsicum baccatum var. pendulum. Lineage (NCBI taxonomy): Eukaryota > Viridiplantae > Streptophyta > Magnoliopsida > Solanales > Solanaceae > Capsicum > Capsicum baccatum. The sequence continues at coordinate 56,613,584 of CM061554.1, read as the reverse complement.
AAGTGCCAAAAAAATTTCTTTAGATTTTTCACTCTCAATATCTTCAATTCTAGTACTTACCTTAGACACATATGGACTATAAGTGTTACATGCGGTCCACATGTAGATATAGGTAAGAGCAAGGCCTTCCAATACTAGCTACCAACTTTTCAAACTTCATGTTTCATCATATGCTTTTGTCACGTACATCTAAAAAGTGTAACAAATACCTATAAATGATCATGTAAGTAGATGAAAACTCCCTTTTTATCTTTTTCTTGAACTTAGTGTCCAAAACCTAGTTTCCTGCAATACATACACAAAATACATTGTATTTAACAAAAACAATATAAGAAACTTGCATATTTTCATAGTTTTAAGCATCCAAAATGCTATATTCTATAGCACATCAACACCCTCAACTTAGAACATTTGCATGGCCTCAGGAAACACAACAAAACAAACATGATGCTTAACTAGGAGAATCTAAGCTATCCAAGGAAGTCAATTAACACTTTATGCTCAAACCACAATACCCTCCCCTATTTCAATCTGTCAAAACTGACTGTTTAAAAATATGAAGCACAACAATGTGATGAAATAGGATCAAGGTATAGCATTACATTAAAAATGGACAATTATGCATGTATGTACATATTAGATTACCCAAACCAAGTAAGAGGCTAGCAATATGACTCATGTGCCCTAACAACAAAAAAGTCCCACTCACTCATATGAAATAATGCATGTCAATGTAGGTATATTCAAGAGACACTCACACTCAAAACAGAAGTTCCAATCAATGCAATTCAAACACCATAGGCTTGCCCTTATTTTCTTTACCTTAGTCTTCAGATAGTCAGATTAGGATCACTATAGGACTTTATTTGGCTCGTAATGTAGGCTTAGGGGAAGGTATAGTACATATGGGTATATCAAGTGACTAAGCCTCCTTGGCACTACACTAACTTTGTGGTTCACTTGTTAACTTGTTTTTTTATTCCATCCTTATTTCTCCCTTTTTATTCTTTATTGCACATTCAAGTTGAGTGTAGTCTTTTAATCTTTTTATTCACTTTTTCACAATTTTTCTCTTTCTTTTTTTCTTTTTTTTTGTTTTTCTACCACACCCAGCTCTACTAACTTTTTCTATCATTTAACCCTTATACATACCCGTTTACATCACACACCCCTATGATGACCACCCTCAACTTAGGAGATTTTTCTAAATTGAGGAGCATAAAGTCCAAGGAGGAATGGTCCAAAATAGGTTATTGCAACACAAATGGGAAAGTGATAGGTTAAAAAATAAAAATAGGCTATGGGTGTGTTTGGTGTAATGAAAAATATTTTTCTATTTTCCCTATTTGGTTGTAGTAAATATTGGGAAAAAAAATTCCAAGATAACTCATTTTCCTCTATTTGAGGGAAAATGACTTCCTTCATGGACCAAGGGAAGTTATTTTCTAAAAAATGACAAATGTGACTTATGCCACCACCCCACCCCTCTTCCCCACCCCAACAACACTCATATTCACATGACTCAAAAAATTCACATTACTCAGAAATAGTTTTCATTGTACTTTATTTCAAATTTTCACTACTTGAAATAAAAAAATAGTGAAGACCGAATTTTTTCCCTTTTCTAATGTTCATTGAATGTATTGTTATTTTCATATGCATAGAGGAGGACTTACCTACGTTACTTTTGCTAATTGCATATTTCATTTTTTCATCGATGTAACTTGTTTCAAAAGGTTGAATAAGCTTGTCGTTCCATTATATATATATTTCTTGTAGTATCTTGAGATTACCCTGACAAAATGTTGAAAAGTGTCTCCTATATTTACTAATTAATAGTTTCTTAAATTTAGTGATTGTAATATTTTAGTATTCGATATTAATATTATTTTCTATGCTTAAATTAGTTCTTATAAATTGATGAGTTGCTAGAGACATTGATATACTAGTTAACAGTTAGTATTATTTTCTAAAAAATAGTTTTTCACTCAACAATCAAACACTAAAAAAAAATTTCTAAAAAATATTTTCTACAAACCAACCTAACACCATAAAATATTTTTCACTCACCAACCAAACATAAGAAAATAAGAAAATATTTTCCATCATATCAAACACACCCTATAAGGCTCAAACTTAGGGATCAAGGGATACAATTTATACATGGAAGGTCATTTAGGCTAAAAGTGGACTAACATCAAAATCGGCCTATGATTATTTTCCAACCATCTATCCTATAACCTAGGCAAGACTAGCCGGGTAAGTTCTGGATTTAACACACATAGAGAACTAAGTAGCATCTTTTACACAAATGGCACAGAGTCAATATTACAAGCTCTACCTATCCAGTTCATGCAAATGTTAGCAAATGATTGTCATGTCCCTTATCCTAATGACATAACAAGATTCACAATTTTTACACATACATACATTCACACAGTTCTAAAATTTATAAAGGGGTGTTATTTTTCACAAAAATCAATCATAAATATGACAACTTCCATAAATACTTAAAAATTTCCTAACTACATAAAATACAATGGAGTACAAAACAAAACACAATACGACATAAATTTTACCCTAGACATATCGATTCTACAACTAAACTGCATCCAACAAGAAATAAAGCACAGTAATAAAAACCTGCGACGGCTAAGGTATGCCCCACCCCCAACTAAAAACTACTCACTATCCCCAATGGGCTAAAATAATATAAAACTAAGTGACTAAGGACATACCTGGGACACACTAAGCGTCTGTGTCATAACCATCCCCAGATGGGGTTATATCTACTAGCAGAGGTAGTAGTGGTGGTGGTGTGCTACTAGAAGATGCACCTGTAGCTATCTCAGCATACCTCTGCCTCTCTACAATTGTAGAATCCATCAAATCATATATTTACTTTTTAAAGGCTAAGTCATATGCCATATTGGGATCCTACAGATCTCTCACATGTCCTCTCTTGGTCCTACCTACTGGAACCTTCTTATTATCCACCATAATTTAATCAAAGTATCTGGGCCTGTATAGGGGTGATATCCAAACAACTGAGGGTATGAATGGAGGAGTGTGTATCATATGGTTCTATGTGATAGACCATACATCCTCTCACAAGGTATCCACCTCCTCCATAATATGAACTAGGTCCAATATCTCTATATTTAAAAATTATGTTAAAACACATCTCTCAAAAATATCAATACATACTTGTAAATCATCACGTAACTCTGACATAGCAATAGTGTGTGTGGCATCCTATCTAGCCTATGCAGTCACTAGTCTAGTCCGAACCCATGGACGGATCTGGCCATTTAGAGTAGCCACCTTGGTATCAACAGCACTTAACTACTCATCAGTGGATCTCTGACTATCCACTAAGCTCTGCAAGAACTCACGATATTCCAATATAATACTTATAGCAGTAGTTGTAGTGGATGGGCGAGGGGGAATAAAGAAGCACCCATCGGCTCTGAACTAGAATTTAGGAATGATGTAGAAGTGGCAGGTATCCCCATACCCTGAGTCCTCAAATCTAGGGCCTCTCTCTACTCCCCTATCTCAAGATCAATGCTAACTCCTACTCTACCTTCATGCACATTACTAGTCTCTGTGGAAACTGAAGGGCCCTCAGTCAAGACCCAAGGTACTATGGTAGGACCACTAGGTCTCCTCGAAAGGGCAAGGCATATCGAATCCTCCATAGTCTTCTCTATATAGTGGATAGTCACAAGTACTATCTCATAAACTCTTGATATCTCTAGTACACCTACCTTATTGCACAATCTCTAAATATAGCTAGGGAATGAAAACTTCAGCACCTCCCTAAAGGCTCTATCATAAATCTTATGCCATAGGATGCTGGCAAAGTCAATATCATACCCAGACATCATACTAGCAGTCAGGGCAGCTCCCTCTAAAGTAAATACATTATCTAAAGTAGTAGGGAACAATCTATATCTTCTAAAAAACAACTAAAATATAGCGACAAATGTTAATGAGGCCTTCTTTATTACACCATGTCCCTCTATCCATAAGGTCTTATCACCCAAAGGTTAAATATAGTCAGCTATCTGCCTAGCCATCTTAACTCTCTCACGTCTATGCTATGCCTCCCTCATAATATGTCTGTCACATAAAACTCTCAATTTGTAGTCACACTCTGTTGTGGAAGTAGAGTGATATATTCTAGACCAAAAATAATTTGGTGGATAGTCGATGTAGAAATATCAACCTTGACACCTTACATAAGGGTCTTCTCAAATTATGGTTGCTCCATATGTCTCATTAGACCTATAAATCTATGAATTTGAAGGACTATTAAGTCATTATATGTTGCATAAAACTCTCATACCAAAGTCGAGTTGCAAGAACTGAGTGGTATAGTCATCCACTCAAACTGATAATAATTAAAGATGACTCATAATTGTGGTGCTCTGCTCAACCCAGATAGATCAATCTGGCACTCTTCTAAAATAAGACTTTTGGATCATCTGATCTCCGAGATACGACTGTCTATATAAAAAATCATCCACATTCCCTCCAAACACTATCTCGAGTTCTCCTTCTCATAAGGTGCCACCGAGGTATATTTAACGGCAAAAATCTATCCTTGTTGTCATGGTGCCTCCTAATCTAGAAGGGGTACCTCATGGGAAGCCTTCTATATACTCTCCTCAGCATGGTTACTACTGATGGTTGTGAATGATTTGTGGTATCCTTCTCAGACTAGGGTACCGCTGATAACTCCCTCTGATCTATAGACTCAGATGAATCCTAGGACCCCTTCATAGATTAGGGGTTCTGAGCTACACCCTATGCAACTTCCTCAGAATCTATCTTATCCTCATCATCATCATCATCATCACTCAACGGTGGAGGTTATGAGGGTGATCTCTGAGCTAACATTATCCTTGATCGGGCTTAAAATGCCTGAATAGCCTCAGCCCGAGGCCTAGGTTAGCTAAAGGCAGGCCTTTTTCCCTACAATGAGTGCTTAGTCAATGGTCGTCCCATAGTTCCCAGAATAATAGTCTTAACTATTTGTCCTCTAATTACTCTATGTGCCACCCTAGCCACAACTTCTCTAAGCTGTGAAATAGGGTATTCCTCCACCAAGTCACTAGGAATGGGGGACTCATCCTATCTCCTTAATGTATCAACCTTCTTCTTTGCATCTTTGGGTTCTATCTGTACATAAAAAACTAAGTGTTGTTATCCAACAAAAAAAAGGTATTGTAAAATTGAAAAAAAAAACTCAAAATTCAAAAAATTCAAATTTTTCCTTAAGTTTCACACCCTCATAACCTATTCGCGGTCCCAACCAGTCCACTGTGTACTCAAATACCAAGAATCATGATTTTCAATATTACCTAACATGCCTAATTTTCAAGGCTCCTATATGCAAGAATTCTTGTTTTTATATATTTTGCATGGAAATCCACATATCAAATTGCTTGTTCAATATTTAAGTCAATATATTACTATTAGGATCCGAGCAAGTTACCTTTTATTTGAGAATTTAAAAGTGAAAACTAAAGAAATAGAGCGAAACCTAAGATTGAACTTGTTTTTAATGTAGCAAGACAAGTTTGTACCCCAAATAACTTTCAATTTAGCCTTTTACTGAGGGTTGGATAAGTTTATTCTTTGAGTAGAAAGTTTGTATTTACAGAGAAAAATGAGATTTTGAGGACTAAAATTGGTTAGAATAAGTCAAATTATGTTTAAATAGCAAGAGGGCCGAATCAGGTTTTGTTTAAGAATTGATGGGCCCAAAATATTAATTAAAATTTGGGCCCACAACTAGGCCACTTTCGTTCTTCTAGTGGGCGCATATACCATATGTGGTCCACATGTGCTGGGCACAAGTAGGCCTAAATTTTTGGCCCAATTTCCTACTTTCTAGACTTTGCATTTTGATGTTTACTATCTACTTATGGTTTCGTAACTTTAATTTATTACTTCGAATGTATGCTTATGTGTAAAAGTCCAAAACTTTCCATTATTGTCCTCAAAATTTCATCTTTTCAATTATTACTCAAACATTACCTAGCTTGAGTGGGACTTGAAACCCTGAAGGGCTGGTCACAAAGTCCCCTTACCTGGAAAGTTATAAATGTAGCAATCCTACTATATTTCAAGTAAGTCTGTAAGCTATAAACCTACAAGATAAAAACAAACAAAAGTGAACACTAGTGTTGCCTCCCACCCAATTCTTTTATTTAATATCGCGGCATGACATGGCTATGCTGGTTCCTCAGACTTCACCAACAAGACCATGTGTTGCCTCCCATGCAGCACTTGATTTAATATTGTGGAACGATGTGGGTACCTTTATTAATTAGAATTCATAAAAATACCTATAGAAATACCTTCCTAAGTCATCAATACAATTTATTTCCAATACCACCCTCATGTCAATGCTGCTTCATTATTTTTTAGATGTTGAATATGACCTCCTCACCATTTACTCTAAACTTCACATTTCCCTTCTCCATGTTAACCATCTCTCTGCTTGTGGCTATAAATGGTCTTCCTAATATGATGGGTATCTCATCGTCAACCTCACAGTTCAGAATGACAAAGTCAGTTGGAAAGATGAAGTTGTCAACTCTCACAATCACATCAAAAAAATGCACACAAGTCTCTTTATAGTGTGGTCAGCTATTAATAGCCGCATTATAGTTACTTCAGGACGGATCAAACCTAATTACATGAATATAGTAAAAGATGTCAAATTTATGTTGGCTCCTAAGTAACATAAGGTTATGGCGAAACGGGAAGACCCGATAGTGCATGGTAGAGTGAATACTCTAGGATCACCATTTTTTTAGGCTATGGACCTAGTCGTCACTGCACTATAGTGGTGAAAACCATCAACATCCTCAATCGCAACCCCTTTTTCCTTTGTAACTAATTACTTCATAAACTTGGCATATCAAGGCATCTGCTCTAACACCTTAAGAAGAGGGATGTTCAAGCTCAATTTTTTCAACATCTTAAAAAATTACTTGAACTTTCCTTCCTCTCTCTTCTGCTTTAGTCTGTGAGGAAAAGATGGAGGTGGTCGTGGAGTTTACCTTATTTTTGGCTCAACGACCAAACCCTTGCCTTTGTGTTCATCAACTTTACCATTATAACTCGTTGCATTTTCTGACTCCTCAATAGGTGTCTCAAGTGTATCATCAATTTTATGCCTTAGCACTTCCATAGCAGGTAATAGGGGATCCATAGTAGTCATACCATTCCTGGTGGTAATAGCAAGAATATGACCATTATTGTTTTGGTTTTCTATAGTGTTACATGAAAGGGTACCTGGTTGCCTCTGGTTTAGTGTTGCTGACATCCTCCCAAATTATTTCTCCAACTGCTTGATAGCAGTGGGATGGGATTTAACCTTCTGGATCAACCTTGAAATGTCGTCCATAATCTTCTTAAGGTTGTTCTATTAATTTTCTTGACCCTTAACCAGCTTAGTCAGCATCTCTTCCATTCTTGATTATGTATCACATTTGCTAGGTGGAATGTACCAGTCTCCCTTTTCTCTATAGTTATCCTTCTTCCTTCAGTGACCATTTTGCTTCCTAATATGGTCCATGTATCTATCATAATAGTTCAGACCTTGGTTTCCTTAACCTTGGGCTCAGAAACCCACTAACTGATGATCAAGATAGTTTGCTTTCTCCTCTAATTTTTACTCATAAGCTTTGGAATCTAACCATTGTTATCTTACTACGTTCACTTTCTCAGAACTTGCAAATGCAAACTACTTTGCCAGTAACCTAAGATTAGTTCTAAATAGTGTAATTTATTATACTACCAAATCATCAGCTATTTTTTGGTCACAGGAGAATTAATAGCACAAGTGTCCGATCCCTTCTCAGTATCCTAAGCTTTCCACCCTCAGTTAGTAAGTGAGATCCAATTTAGAATATCTAAAGCCACTTCCCAGCATAGTCTCATACAATCTCCTCCAAAGATGGTGTCTTTCATGGCTCTAGAACTTATGGTCAGGGTTCTGTAGGATATATAATGTAGCTCATCCCTAAAATCCAATGGTTGGGCACCATACTCAGCTTTTTCTTGAACTTAAACCAACCCTCGTACATAAATTCTGACTGCAGCTACCTAAAATTATAAATCTCATCCTTAAACTACAATATCTTTGATAGAGGAAATAACATATTTAAGAATTGTCTATGCAACTCATTCTATGTATTGATAGATGCTCTTGCCAGTTCCCGTAGCTATAAAAATGCTTCTCCTAAAAGTGAGAAGGGGAACAACCTCAGTCTAAGTGCCTCCTGATTTACCCCTAAATTTGAGTACAAACTGCAGATCCCAATGAAATTTGCAAGGTTCATGTTTGCGTCATCTATAGGCAAACCCATAAATATGCCCTTAAAATTTAAGAGTTGATTCATTGCGCTCGTTATGTCAAACTTAATGCTAGGGGTAAAATAGGAGAAGCAATTGCTCCAGTATATGCCAGCTTAACGTACCCCAGATCTTCTTCATCATTCTCAATTGGCTGCAAATATTGGTATGTTGTGATCACTTAAGCACGACCACCTCTAACTCTATTCTGATTACCACTGACTGCTTCTCGACAGTTTGCTTTCTGCATCTACACAACTAACTCTAACTCTCAAACTAAAAGATGAGCATCTTCTTCCTTCCTCTGAATTACAGCTTATGATGATAAAAACTTCATCATCTGGTCAACAATTTCCTGAACTCTTTTTGGAGGAGGGAGAGGCACCTGTTGTGCATTATCATGAACTCCTTCATAAATATCATGCCTTTTCGGCTCTGTCATCCTACTAGGTTTTTGTAGGATCCTTTCTAGATTTGAATTCATTATGAGTAAGGGACTTCCTACACTCTGTGATCTTGGCATACACCAGCATATACCCTACTAAAAACAAAAACAAAAAGTCCTATAAACTGCAACAACCTTAATTGACAACCCAACACCGTATTCCATGGAAACGATGCCAAGATTTGATAATGCACAAGATACACCTTCAGTCTTAATATTATATAGTCACTATCAAATACATTAACCCAATAAAGGTTGGGGTCAAATCCCAATGGAATACGTAGAATTGTGGCTCTTAACTGCTAGAGTCAACGGGCAGAACTAGAAAGTAAATGGGGGTATAAAGTGATTATATCAAACAAGTATAAATATTGACTCAAGTTGTAATTTAGTCATAGATGAAAATTTGGGCAGAGTTTCCCCTTGCATCAAACTCATTAAGCTTCTCGTTCTCAATCCTACTATACAATTTTTGTTCATGTAGGGTCTGGTAAGATAGTTATCACCAACTGCCTATCAGCACCATTTGGTAAGTTTCACTCATCTCCTCTCAATCTATGAGTGTCACATTTCTAACCCTTACCTTGGACCCCAATTACAACTATCTTCTCTTAGCCTCAAGTCGATTAGATGGGAGTTAACTGACTTAAGAAGATAGTACAAGTAAGCTTATATCGATAATTAACCGTAAGTCATCATTGTTATTTTCTTATACCAATATTTATCTCCCGCTCGAGTTCGTTGTGAATACAGGATGGATCCTAGCATGTGCACCATTACAAAATTAATCAATAAAAGAAAACTCCCATACATACAGCCATAATACTCCAAAAGGATTGAATATTTCACCTACATTATTTTGTAGCATGGGTTTCCAAAACGCTATCTAAGGGAGATTAGTCAATCAGGCTTGTGTAACAATTAAATGAATTCATGTTTAAAGGCATTCAAATATCACACAATAATTAACAACTGAAAAACCCAACACTTTCACTTAATTAACAACCAAAATTAATTTAGAATAATTTCAAGACCAAAGATGGATCTCAAAATCAAGTATATGTTTATGAGTATCAAGAGTTTGTAACCTCTAATAATAAATACATAAGCAGTATCTATAGTACATGAAGAAACCCTAAAAATCAAAGTCTTGACAAAATAGGAAAAAAAGTGTCGGTCTCCACTTACCTATGTCTATATGCGGCCTGCCAGTGGGTGCCTGTACCATCTGTGGTCTACCAGTGGGTGCATGTAGACATGGGTAAGTTCTAGAAACATTTATTGCCTTGCCTACTCTCTGGACTTTGGACTTCTGGCACTTACCGTACCCACATGCGGTCCGCATGTAGACATAAGTAAGTGCCAGAAGTTCTTCTTCATCACTTTCACTCTCTAGATCTTTAATTCTTGTACTTACCTTTGTCACATACAGACCACATGTGCTTAAATAGTCCCCATATAGATATAGGTAAGTGCCAGGCCTTCCGATTCTTGCAACCAAGCTTTCGAACTTCAAGTTTCAGCACATGCTTTAGTCACGTAATTTGAAAAGTGTAACAAATACCAAAAATTGATCAAGGAGCCCAAAAATCCATTTTTCTTGAACTTAGCATCAAAAACATAGTTTTTTTGTAAAACATAAAAAACTTCAAATCTAATAAAACAACCTAAGAAACTTGCATATTTTCATAGTTTTAAGCATAAAAAATGTTATATATCTATAGCACATCAGCTTCTTACTATTTGGAAAAATTCGGAGACTACATAGTGAGATTTTGAGCTTCAAGAAAAGGCTAAATAAGGACCTATACCATGCTTGGGATAGATTCAAGTCTCTTCTTTAGGACTGTCTACATCACCAATAGTCCTATGAGGTACTAGCTTACACCTTTGTTGAGGCACTTGACCATAACACAAAAAATTTGCTAGATTTAGTTGCAGGTGGTCAAGCTCTTGAAATGACATATGATGAGCTATACACCTTGATTTACCAAGGAAATCTAGATTGGTGTGGTGATACCTCAAAGAGCTCGGTGAAAAAGGCAGCTAGTATAATCAAAGGTTATAGCATAACAGCTGTAGCTGCCGAACTATCTGCTCTTAAAAATTAGATAATGAAATAATTTAGAAAATTAGGTGTGGAATAGACTCCAACAGCGGTCAATGTAGTTTAGCAAACCCCATTATGGTGTGAAATTTGTCGCAATATTCGCCACTCTATAGATATGTGTGGTGACAATCCTTAATCTGACAACTCTATAGGAAATGCACAAAAGCAAAATTATGGTAACGCCTAGAATCAAAAGTGGCAGAGTCAGCTAATATATCCTTGGGGCAACAACAAGCAGCAGTAGCACAATACATAGGCTAGTAACATAGAGTAAACATTGAGAAAAATTTTGGCCAACCAAGAGCAGATGGCTACCTAAATAAAGAATCAACAAGTAGCTCCGAAGCAGTTAGAACAGAAGTTAGGCCAATTACAGCAGGTACAAAATACTAGGCTGTAGGGTGGTTTGACAAGTGATAATGAATCTTCTAAACAAGTAATGACAATCACTTTGAGGAGTGGTAAAGAGCCAAATAAGAGGCCTCCATAGATAAATAAAAAGGCAGATGCATAGTTTGATCCTCAACCTATTGCAGACAAAGTAGCTAAAAATTTAGGGAATTTTGAGTACCCAGAAACAAAAGTTGTTCAAAAGAAAAGACCACCATCAATATTCCATAGTTATTCCAAAAGCAAACAAGGATGCATTCTTTAATAAGTTCTTTGACACGTGAAGAGATCTTCATATTAACCTTCCTCTTCTAGATATTTTATAATGAGTGCACGCTAAGTACTTGAAGGATGTAGGTAATAATATAGTAAACCTAGAGTATATTGAGACGGTGGTACTGATGGAGGAGTGTAGTTCTATGGTAATGCAAAATATGCCCAAAAATCTTAAGGACCCAGGGAGTTTTACTTTCTTATTGCAGATTGGTAATGGTGAAGTGGTCTATGACTTGAGTGTTTTAGGTGCAAGTATAATTTTTATGCCCTTGTCTATGTCCAATACTCTGGGGTTGGGTGATCCAAGATCATGCCCTTTGTTACTCCAATTGGCGAATAGTACCATAGTTAAACCCAAAGAAATAATTGACGACATCCTCATAAAGATTGGTCAGTTTGTAATTCCTACTAATTTTATTATTTTTATTATGATGCAGATATAGTAGGGTGACGATTATTCTAGGACGTCCACTCTTAGCTACAAAAGGAGCGTTGATAAATGCAGGAGAGAGCACCCTCACAATAAGATTGGATTACAAAGCAGCACCTTCCTACTACGAGGATTTATGTATAATTATAGTGATGAAATTGGATAAGTGTGGGATGCTATAAAGTGCACCACCAAAGACCTCTTCGGACAGTCTCATTGAGTTGATCGAGGCACTACCTAAGCCCAAAGTGATAAATGATTGATGTTCCTAAAAAGTCTATTGGTGATAAAGTTATTGTCCTTGAGAGTTCACACTCAAGGTGTCAAAAGAGAGTGAGAAGATGGCCTCCAAGGAAGAGAAAGAGGATAAAGGAAATTAGCTGAGTAGTGATATTGGGTTGTGTCGCGACACTAAATCAGGCGCTTCTTGGGAGGAAACCAAGTTAAGGTAGGTTTTATTTTTAGTATTTTAGTTTTTAATTCATGTAACTTTTATTTTTGTTGAGTCACGGGTTAATGGAAAGTCTGAGTACTAGAAACTTTAGCTAAGAAGCATGGCATCAACTATGTATGGGGTCCTCGAACCTTCTTGATGTTAAAAGATGCTACTAGCAAGGCCTAGAGGCCTCAAGTAGTGTTCTGTCTCTACTTTTGAATTTCTTTAGGTACAAAGTAGATTTTTAAGTGTGGGGTGGGGAAATTTTCATGGTTTTGGGTGAAGTGATATTGTAGGATCTTAAATTCTAGTTGTTTTTCTTGTTTTTGCCTAAATTTGAAAAAAATACAAAATTATTTTTTTCTTTTTAGTGATTGAGTCTTAGTTGGGTAAGTTAGTAGGTGAACACTTTGCCCACCTCGTGGTTGTTCTTTTCGGTTCTTTTCCACAAGAGCGCCCTTTGAACCCAATAACCTTTTTCTTTTTAGGAGTAAATTTTAAATTTTTGTTTTTAGGTGAGTGAGATGTTCCTTTTGGTGTTATGTATGATTACATATTATGAGCTGTTTTGTATGTAAACAACATGTTAATTGTGTGAAATACTACTTTTGACACTCCTAGACTCTATTTTATGGCTTTTATATATTGTTGGCTTAATTATAAATTTATGTGAGTGCAGGGTTGAGAGTCTGTGATGATCCTACCTAAGTTGAGCATGTGTCATGTGTGTAAGGTTGTTGTGAATTCCTTGTTGCATTTGATGTCTAGAATTTACTTGGTGTGTGAAAATAGAAATAAATAGTATGGGTTTAGGAGTTAATATAGGCATTTCATTGACAACCTTATTTCATGCACTCTTTTATCTACCTTGGTACATAATACTAGTTATCCCCATTGATCATTTAGCTTATTTTATTGGTAGCATCATCGTAGCCTAATTCACTTTCTTTTATTGACCTTAATTTGATCTAAAGCTCCTAAGTGCTTTAGTTGAAAACTAATTATGTTAAGTAGTTGAAATACACATAGGAAAAAGGTTAACACGAAGCCCCCAAGAAATAGCTATTGGTGTTGAAAATTGATATTTGTTGTGGTTGGGAATTATTTTATGTAGATAATGAAGATCGTTAAAAACTAAATAACGTATACATAGATAATACTCCCACTACATTGTATGTGAATTAGCTTAATTAGATGGGTCCAAATAAGAGAAGTTTGTAGATGAATATGGTGTATATTGGTTGTTAATAGATTGATCTTAATATTCATGTGATATATTAAAGGGTTTAGGGAAGTTAGTCAATACTGTTAGCCATATAGTTCCTACCCATCCCTTATCTTTCATTAAAACCCATAAAGACCTATTTGATCTTGAGCCTTATCATTCTGATATTATTTGATTACTACACTAAGGAAAAGCCTATGGTTCATCTTATGTTACTTGTGAATTGCTTGTGAGAGTGAGCGTAAATTGATTCTTCAGCCTATTTTGTCATAAATTGCATCTATGTGAGTTATTATGGGTAAATCTATTGTCGTGAGGGAACAAGTTTGATAATAGTTGGGTGAGTTGTATGATCTCATTGATTGAGTGATATTCATGAGTTTGCCAACTTGGTGTGTAAATTCTTGAGGTTAGAATATTTTGAAGTAGTGTTCATGAGCATTCAATTATGTATAACATGCTTAATGTGTGGAGTCATTATAGTACTAGGTTGAATGTCTTACTTGATTAGAAGTATGGAGTATTCTCTTAATATGATGCTTAGAGTAAATATTTGTTTGAGGATGAACAAGTCTTTAAGTGTGCTGTGATGATCTTAGGTGGATTTATGCATTTATGTATGGTTATCCGACCTTAATTAGCCTTGTTTTGAGGAATTATCTTGTGCTTAATGAGAAAATCTTTTTATAATTTAGCATCTAAGTGTTAATCTACTTGATTATAAATTTGATATGTGTTCTAAACAAGTTTGGAATCAATTTGGTCACTTAAAGTTTAGATGAGAAAACTAGTGTTACTAGCTTGAGATATGCATTGTTCTATTTCATCTCGATGGATTCTAGTATGAGTAATGAGTAACCGAGGTTATACATCTGTAATTATGTGTGGAATAAATTATTTATAGTGTTTTATTTTCAATTGAAACAAGTCAAGATACAAAACACTAAGTTAAAGATCAAAAGGACAAAATTAGTACTCTTAGCTTAAGTTACTAGTTCATCGTCTTGGACTATATGTTGTTTTGAGCTCTAATTCGTTGTGTTTGATGCCATAGGATTATTTGATGAGTTTATAATGATGATATATGGATGATACACAATCTTTAAATCAATTATAAACATCACCACAAAGCTTGGATGGATAGACAAACACTTGGGATAAGACTTAACAAAAATGGACGTTTTGGGGTCATTGGCGTGCCACGGATCTTAGACACCACGTTAGGGAAATGAAAAGTACTTGGTATCATACTAAATGAATAATTAAATTATCCCAACACTCTTAGGTCATTCCACAGAACCTAGACTCCGTCATAAGGGCGTGCCACGACCCTAAGTCAAAATTGGCAGCATTTGTCCTACTATAAATTGGACACTTAGTTGTTATGTTTGATACCTTGGACAACCTTGTCAATTTAAGGAAATCCTTATAACACTTAAATTAGGGTTTATATTCCCTTAATTTAATTTGTTTATGGATTTTAACATGCTTTTATTCATCGTGATTACGGTTACGCCCATGAGCAGCTAAACACCCTTCTCCGGGGTTAAGGACCAAATCATGAGTACTATAGTTATGATTTGATTTTATTTGGTATTTTATCATATATGGTTGTTTATTTATCCTTTTTATCACTATTTTAAGGCATCATGACACTTTGAATTCATACATAATCATCTTGTGAACCCAGAAGGAGGAATAGGAGCATAAAATGTGGGATAGATAGAATTTAATTGTAATCTTCTAATTGAATGAAGTTATAATTTACATTTAGGATAGTAACATACCTATGTGATCTTTTTAGTTCTTGTAAGGGATGAAATATGAACAAATTTGACTTAGTTCTTACATCCCCGCTCAACAATATAGTTGTTGGGCTACATTAGATAATTAATTAGAGATTCGAAAGACCATAGTCATAGTATAGACCCGGTGAACCAACAACTAAGATAAATAATAACCTAATCAATAAATTTCTATAACTTAGTATGATTTTTCCCAGATCCTTAACCCTGGTATTTTCCCATTGATTGTTCAAACATTTACTTTATCCCATTGTTTAGTCTATGGTTACTTATAACTTACGAACTCTTGTGGTTACGTATACACTGAATTAATCTCATTAGTTAACTAGCCTTGGATTTATTTTAACACAAGTATATGAGGGATCAATACTTGGCTTGTAAAATTACATTATATTACTTCGTGAGACCACGTACACTTGCATGTGTGCTTAGGTGCAAAATTATTAAGTTTTCATTCAGAAAATGTTTATACTTGGTCTTGCGTCAGTTCACCATGTTTCATGCATTCATGTTCATTTTACATTAGTTAGTTTTCCCATCTCACATGCTTAGTCCATTCAAAGTACTGATCGTATACTTTTCCTGCACTATTGTCTTATAATATAGGTCCTGACGCTTAGTATCCAGATTGCACATAGTATGGTTTGGTACCACATTAAGCAATAGTTTTTGATGAGTCCTCATCATTCGAGGACTAGTTATTAGTATTTACTTTCAATTTTGTTTTTGTTTTAGTCAGTTAGAGTTAGTTTGGGGCATGTCCCAACATCTTATATGAATAAGGGCTTTTATATAGACAGTTAGTTACATTTCAGCATGTTGGGTTTTGTCAGATAGTTCTAGTTTTGATATTCTTGTTTAGTATTGATTCTACTATCATTATTACTAGAATATTTCAGTGTAGCTTTTACCCAGTATTTTGTTACTCTTCAGTTTTCTTAGTGTTATACAGGGCCATGGGTTAGTTTGGGATCACTTGTGACTCTGAGCACCGTGTTACGGCTAGGGGCAGTCTCGGATTGTGAAATAGAGGCTTTCTCTTGCACCAACAATAATGGTGAAGACAAGGATCTGATACTAATTTATTACATCCCAATTTACGAGTCATGATGGAACATACTAAATCTCATTAGTAGGTAATATGAACCATAGCCCAGAGCTGACTGGAATGGGATAACTTGGTGAAAAACACCCCAAAAAGGACAAATTAGACCATACATTTTATAAATAAGCAAGGCAATCGAAATAGTATGAAAGGTAGCCATAACATAGAAAACTATCCCCCAACCTGGAATAGTCAGTACAAGAGCTACTATAACACACCATAAGTTCAACAATACTCATTATATTCAGTCTCAAAACAAGCGACTAGACATAGATAAATAGAAGGAAAAGGGAAAACTCCAACTCTAGGAGCTCAACCTATATTCAAAATACACCACAACACATTCCTCGAATCAGAGATGACAACTATTACTCGAATCTACACCAAAAATGTACAGAAGTGTCGTATAAGTACAAAAACCATGGGTACTTGGTTGGAATTATCAGTTGCCCAAGCTAGATCATGAGATAGATACAGTAAGATGCAAGATAACATAACTAAGGTAAATAAAAGAGAAAATCAGGCAGTAACTCCCACCTTATTGTACAAAATAAAATACATCGGCTAAAAAAAACATAAATATCAAGCAATTATAACTAAAAACTTTTCCCACATAAGCCAATAAATACAGCAAAGTAAATAACCTAATGCAGGACCTCATAAGCCTCGAGGGTATAATTAAGGAAAATATATAATTGAGTGGCTATAACCTGTAAACCTTGATGCTCTCGATGGGCACTCATCCATGTTATGTCATACCATTAACACCTCTCTTTACCAGACTTGAACCGGTATTTATATCACCATAATAATAACTTACCAAACTCTAGCTGGTATATATCATCAATATCATAATTAATAGTCAGACTTGAACTGATACATATATCACCAATAGCCTAATTAATAGTCGGACTCAAACCGGTACAATTATCAATAACATAACCATCGGGTTTTACCATAATTGGCAACAACTCCCAATATCAAACCATCATGACTATTTATTACTTAGCCTCATAAAGCCTGAAAATAAGAATTTCAAAATGTATAATGAGCGTATCAAGGTCTACTAAAAGTAGTTCAAGTCTTGGCCTAAGGCTGGCCATAAAGCCCCTCTTCTAATCTTGAAATCTATTACAAGGCAACTGTATCCCAGACTAGACTAACGTATCCAAATAAAATTTTAGATGTTAATCAAGTCTTAATTATCCTTAAGGTATAAATTATACTAAGGACCTAAGCAACTAAGCTAAATACTCTAACATTAAGATTTTCGAATAGCCTAAAGGGTCCAACTAACCCAATTATTGTCATTTTTATTACCAGTACCTAAAATCCAACCCAAATATAATATAATATCATAAATTTACAATAATATAGCATAATCTTTGAAGAGGGAAAAACCTAGCCTACCTGGACATTGAAGTAAGATAAAAGAATCTGCTAAATCACCCATTTTCCTTTCTGAGAAGCTTCTGCAAGGTGCCATGCTATAAAAATCACAATCTACTCATCTCAAGTAGGACAATGATACCTATTTTCATTATTGTTAGTCCATTCCAAAATTATACAGAAAACCCACTTGAGGATCATTTACGAAAAACTCATTTTCAAAAGCAACTCAATGTCCCCATATGTTAAAGGAGCAATTACACTAAAAATGGGTGATTTTTTAGCTATATTGATGCTAAAATCAAGTCACCAAGGTTTAGAGATTTTAGGGAAGAAAGGGTAAATTAACCATGAAAATAAAGGAATCTTACCGTAAATTTGAAGGAAAATCGTGCAGTTAACCTTTATCAAAGTTCAAAAATCACCCACAATTGTTATTCCCAAGCTATCCCACTTTTTAGGGTTTGTTTAAGTCTCTTGTTAATGGATGAGAAATAGGAAAAGACAGGTTGAATAGGGTATTTATACCCTTCCTAGGTACACAAGTATTGTCTTTGCGACCCAACGGTCACATACGCGATACCTGGCAAAAGGGGTAGAAGTTGCATTCATGACAAAGAATATTACTTACATGATACATGTCCGCTGCCAAAAGGAGTTTCCTATATAATATAAGTGTCATGGTTGTGATACTTTTTGTTGGGTGATAGATCACTCAACGAATTGTAGAATCTCAAACGCGAGTGCACTAACACTAGCAGAGACTTGGAAATTTCCAAGTCTCCACCAACTCCTAGAGATTCATTTAGAATATTGTATATGCAAGTAAACTATGCTACCCTACAAATTCGATGTTTCAAATGCAATGGCATAGTCAAAATTTCCATTCGAGTCTATTTTGAGAAAAATTAGGTCCCATACTCATATTTCATTTTCTTAACTTTCAATCCATAGCTCAAATGAGCCCGGGTGCCTTAAAACTTGAACCAAAGGTCTACGTAGCCTAAAATCAAATTTTTGGAGCTGTTGGAATAGTCAGAATTAACATACCTTATCATTTGACTGAAGTTTTCAAGTGGTTGCTATTTTGAATTAGAGAAGGCTCACAAATAAGGAATTTTTACTAAAACCCAAATGAACTTCCCGATATTCGAAATGTTAGTCCCAGCAAGTCTTACATAAATTAAGGCAGTTATTTGAAATCACTAATAGTGAAAATAAGTAGAAAAATAAAAAATGAACTAAAGGGTCATTACACTTAGATGACTACCTTGGTTCATTGGCCTTCTTCTGTTAGTAGGGTGAGGTTGGTTGCTGTGAGGATTTGTTTAAAGAAAGTTTTATCCTTCCATTTTAATGTTTTAATTCTGGCATTGATGATCCTTTTTTATAGTTCATTCCTAAGGAAGGTAAGTTTAGGTTTGTTCTTCTAATTTTTTTAGTTTATCACCCGGTTGTGGTCTTGATCTTGGGTAAATGATGTTGATTTGAGTACTTATTTCTGTTTGTGATGACGTGCATGGATTAGTTTAGTTGATGGAGGTTAAAATGAGTGGTTTTGATAGCTTCTCATTGCAGGATCTATTTGTCCCGATGTGACTTCACAGTATGCCTATGTTTGTTATATGAAAAAGAGGGATGGGTGTATATTCTTATGTATTAGATGTCCGCAGCCAGAGAAGGTGTCTATTAGGGGATATTTGATTTCTTCTTGTTCTCTTTATCCTTTTATTTAGTTTTAGTTATCTCTTCCCTTATTCATTTGTTACTCATCATTCCATAGTATAGGTTGGCTTACATACTGGTGGGTTAGAGTAGTTTTCATAATGACCGAAAAAAAAGTCATGACAAGGCCAAGGGATATGAGTTGGGGGTGATGGGTCGGTAAGAGGATATAATAAACATAGCTTCTCGCCTTAGAACGTTTCTCCCTATTTCAATCTCGGAAGTCATTTTCCTCATTTTTTAAAACTTGGTTTCTAAGAGAAATTTTTTTTCAAAAATTTTGTTCAAACAAATAAAGAAAAATAATGAAACAGTTTCCTAAAATTAATTTCCTCCATTCCAAACACATCCTCATAGTATTTAAGGTATGGATTAAAATATAAAATATTTTCCAATTTTTTAATGTTTGGTTGGCATAAATATTTTTTAAAAGATTTTTCAAATGAACTTATTTTCCTCAAATTTAAGGAACAGATTTTTCAAAACTCTATTTCAACATCACACCCCAACTTTTCACCCTAACATGAGTCTCGGGTATTAATTCCCAATAGTGATCTGAGATTCAACTCTAATCCCTGAATCCCAATTCCCAACTTAGACTCCTGACCTCAAATTTGATACCCAACTTCCAACCCTAACACATTTATCTAATCTTGAAATGTGACTCTCAAGCTCATCCAAGACATAGAACCCATGATCTGACCTCAACTGAAGACCTAATTCCCGAACTCAACCAGGTTCCAGACTCTTGGGACCTAAGACTCTACTCGACTCTAAAAATGATTTAAGAACAATTATAGACACCTCCATAGAATCCAACCTTAAGATAGAAATTGGGGGTTTCAATCTTGACCGAACTCCCAACTTTTGATTCCAGCTCTTACTTTGACCCTTACTTGGAACCTAATTCCCTTCCCCAACCAAACTCAGATTTTGAGTCTAAAGTTGAGATTAAGTCCTAAGTTAGGATTTGGGTTTATGTTCTAGGTCCTAGCTCAGATGATAGGTTTGAAAATAGGAGTTGGGGATGAGTATCGAGTTAGATTTAGGTCTCATATTAGAAGTTAATAGTTGAAATGGAGAGTCAAGATTGGGTCTCGAATTGTGAGATAGGGTTGGGTATTGTTGTTGAGTCTTGTGTCTGGAGTCAAGAGTCACAAAAGCAAAAAGATATATCCACTCTTCATGTGATTACTTTGTTCTTCTGCGAAATCCATTTGTTGGGGAATCAAATAATCAACTAACATAAAAAATTTGAAAGGTAAAAAAGAAAAAGGGTGAAGAAGGTAGAACGATATTAAATACATATTCTACTTAATTAAGTATACAAAAAATAAATCAAGAATAAATCAAAACTTATAAAGGGGAAAATTTTATCATCCAAAGATACAAAATGAACATCAACTTCAAATCTTATGTATTCCCTCTCAAAGTATGATGTTTAGTTAATCGTGTTAGGGTTTATTCTAAATTTCCTACTTTACCTAAATTCTACTATATTGTGTTTTACTTAATAAAGGTTTTCTTTGTGGAAAATGTCTTCTTGTTGAAAAAGATCTGTTCTATATTTGTTAATCTTTGTCTTGGAGGAAAACTTTTGGAACTCTATAAATTGAAGATTTTTTTTATACTGTAGAAAAAATAAATTCACAATATAGTCTTTTAGAAAATTTTGTTTCGGCGGAGATTATTCTCCTAATAGATTTTATATTTTTTAATTAAGTGTTTTAACATGTAGGTCCAATGACTAAATCATATCAAGTAATACATTTGTGGTATACTTTTCTTTGTCATTATTTATTGACCACATGATTTGCATTTATTAACTTCCGCATAACACCCTATCAATTTGAATCCCAATAAATTCTATTAGAGCCAATGATTCTATGATTTAATTATTCAGTCGTGGGATGAAGATAGCTCTGATACCAATTGTAGAGGGTGCGGATAACTTGGATAATTTGCATTGATAACTAGTACTTACTAGTTTTATCATGTTAATTGAAATGCTATGTTATAATATTCCTTAGTTTTTTGTCTTAACCTTATTAATTCTTCTATATTATTTTTAAGGTATTCTATATGTTCCATATTTCTAGTTTTTAGATAGTCAAGTAGGTGCGGATAACTTGGGTAATTTGCGTGGATAACTAGCAGATAACTAGTACTTACTAGTTTTATCATGTTAATTGAAATGCTATGTTATAATATTCCTTAGTTTTTTATTTTAACCATATTAATTCTTCTATATTATTTTTAAGGCATTCTATATGTTCCATATTTCTAGTTTTTAGATAGTCAAGTAGATTCGTTTTCATAAGTATTTCTATTAATCTTATTTCCTTCATATCTTTTCTCTAATATTATAAGTATTCGTAGTTTATCATTTTATCCTAAAGTAGTTGTAATACTGCAAATTTCTTTGTAATAATTTATTCTAATTGTACTATATCTGATATTAAATTCTAGGTTATCTATTTCGTTAATTATCTTGTCTTTTTCTTCTACGAATAATTCTATGTCTAAATCATATTCTACACTATCTTTTAACTCTAGTTGTTTTATGGTTTTATCTATCCAAATTAATCTTTCTTTTAATTGTTTTCTTCCTCTTCTAAGTTGGTTTCTGTAATTAATTTCTTCGTATAGCCAACTTTGTTTTTCTCTAACTCTTTTAATATATTCTAACATTTTTATCTGTATAATATCCATCTGAATAATAATTATCTAAATATGAGTAGTAACTTTCATTATATATGTGTAAGTTTTCTATAGAACTTAATAACTCTTCTTCTTCATAATTCCATATCTTTTCCCATATTACTTTCTTTATGTCTATAATTTCAATATCTCTAAGTATATATAAAAAAGGTATTTTAAAGTTATCTGTCATATGCTTTTCCATAATATTCTTTAGTTGTTTGTTTTAATGTTTTTAATTCTTCCATATTTTCGTTAAGGTATTCTATATATTTTATATTTTTAGTTCTCATGTATTCTTCTAAATTTGTTTTCATTATTTTTCTATTAATTGTATATTTGTTATATCCATTTTTCAATATTGTACATAGTTTATCGTGGTTGATGCATAGGTTTGGCATGTAGGTATATATAGGAGTAGGTAGGTAGGTGTGGTATGTAATTTATTCTAGTCATAGTATATTTATCAAATATTTTTCCCATATGATCTTTATTATATCTACTATTTCAATATCTTTAAGTACATACAAAACAAGTATTTTGAATTTATCTATTATTTCATCGGATAAGTAGGTACTCATTCTTTTTCATATGATGCTATTTCAAAATATTCTCTTCAATCGTATACATAACAAAATATGATCATCTTAGACCACTATATACCAGGTTATTCTTAAATAATTATGTTACTCTGCCACTATTAGCATGGTAGTCTGGATACTTTTCCCTTAAACAGCGCCTCTACACTGGTTACTCCCCTATCACGGCCTTCTTGCCTCACCGGTTTCACCTTTAGGATGGCATAGTCCTAGAGATTTTTATCATTTTCCTCTTTGCTAATAAACTTTGTAACATATTATTCTTCGAATAATTCTACTATATAGTAACTAACATGAACTTATTTTATCATATTATGATTGTTAGAAATTTATGAATTTAGCTATCCATAATTATAAATGAATATACCTGTTCTGATAGATTTGATAATTCTGGGCTTTGTTCATCCATAGCTTTTCCTTAGAAATATATCTAATTTTATTAAATATTCAATAGTTTTTGGTGTACAAAAGAGAAGGCTTGCTTTCAACACATGAAAGTCTTGCCTTTAACTTAGCCGGATGGCTTACATATTTATAAGAGGAAAAGAACTATTCCTACTTTACACGTTTTACACGTAAACTACATTCTTTACAAAAAAGTCTTCCTTTTCAAAAGTAGAAAAGGACTAGACTTAAGCTAAACTAGACTTGACTAGACTTAAAGTATAAAAAGACAAAAATTTAATAATGGCACTTTCCAAATAATTCTAACCTAATAAAGCTATACAATATATTTACGTAAAGCAAAGTCAAGAAAACTATTCACATGTTGCTTTCTACCTTATCTTCTTTGTCTTTATTTTTTCATTATTGCTCCGGTGCTTTCTATCTTCCAGCTGGCGTTCTTATCTTCTTTTATTCTAGTTGAAATTTTGGGATAATATTATCTTCTCCATTATATCTCGAACATAAATGATCTGCATATTTGTGTCCAATTAACTTCTAATATCTTGTTAATAATTCTTTTGAAATAAATCTCTTCCTAATTGCTCTTGCAGTTGGTTGTTTTTCTGGATTGAGTAGTGTCAAAATCCATTGTCTAGCTTCTTCCATATCTAACTGTCGTAGCTCCCTTGAATTTGAATAAATCATTTGATGATCTCTTGAATAATAACTCCATATTGGGTTCCCATTTAGGTAGTTATTTGCTAATTCTTGAACAATTGAAGATATTCCAATAATTCGTTTATTTGCATAAAAATCAGGTATCTCAACTTTAGGTATCTCTGGCTGTTGAATAATATCTTCCCGTATAATCATATCTCTAGTTAATCCTATTTTTACAACTTTTATAGCTGGTTTGATTTCGTCATATAATATCTTTGTTGGTGCAGTATAAAACTTTATTAAAAATAGATTCCCCTTGGTTATTTTTTTATAATTGGCGAATGCTTTATATAATTCTAGTATAGCTTTTAGTTCATCTCCTTCTTGGGTATATACGGTATTTAATAATCCTTAACTAAAACAAGTTTTAACTAAACTTGGGTTGGTTTTCGGTAGTGCAATTAACTTGTTGTAACCTTGTAATTTTTGGGTTATATAGTTTGTGTTTGGTTCTTGGATATTTGTAGCTCTGGGGTTAAGGTTTAGATAAGTATGTATTTTATGGATATTTTCTATGTATGCTCGAGTTATATGGTTATAGGCTTTTCTATCTTAGCTTAAACATTCTTGATATGTGGTAGTTTGTGGGGGTATAAAAAAGGGGTCTTTTTGTGTTTTTGGTATAATTGGTTTTTCAAATATCTTATGCATGTTCATGTTCTGATATCTTTGTCCACTAACTCCTTTGCTTGTACCTGCAATTGTAGATTGATAAGAGTTATGGGTTTTATAGAGTTCCCAACGTCTCCTTTTAGCTCTGGAATTTTGATGTCTTCCGATCGACATAGCTCTGCACACTGCTGAGTTATCTGATTCATAGCTTTAGACTTCAGTTTAATTTCATTAGTCTTTAGTTTTTCTATTTCATTACCCATACTATCCACTTTCATTGAAAGCATAGTTAGGGTTTTCAGTATCTTTTCTAAAGCATCATTTTCTATTATATCAGTCTGTGTAGCTTTGTCTTGATATGTAATCTGCAATGACATTCTTGTTAGTTTTGATTACTTCAATTGTAAATGTAAAATTTAATATATTTAATACTAGTCTCTAAATTTCCTTTGTTGTAACTGAATTTTGTATTTTTTTTGTTAACCACCAACATACCTGTGTATTATCTGTTCGTATAATAAACTTGGTATATATAATATATGGCTCAAATGCTAATAAACATTTATATAATGAACATAATTCTTTTCTATTTATTTTCTATTTTATTTTTGTTTCATTAAACGTACCTGAGTAGTATCTACAATGATGTTCTAATTTTTCTTCTTCATATCTATATTTAAGTATTCCTCCATAACTATATTCGCTTGCGTCTGCTTCTACTATATATGTAAATTTTATATTTTCGTCTGGGAATTGTAATTTTGGTGATTCTTTACAAAGTATTTTTATTTTCTGAATTTGTTTTTTATCTTCTTTGTTGTAATTATACTCTACATCCTTTTTTAATTTTTTCTGTAATGGCTTTAGGTTTTCTGCTAATTTTGGTATATATTTTCTTAGTTTACTAATCCTAAAAATGATTGTAATTTCTTTTTTGTATCTAATTCTTCTTTTGAATTTATTATTTTTTGTACTATATGTTGTTGCATTTTTACTCCACTTCTATCAATTTGTATTCCTAAAAATTCTATCTGCTTTTTCATAATTTCAGCTTTCTTTTCACTTTTAAACTTATTTCTGATTTTTCTATTATATCTGTAAATTGTTCTAATAGTTTTAAATGTTCCTCTTTAATTTTTGTGTATAATAATATATCATCTATGTATACTATACAATTAGGTAGTTGTTTAAAATAACTATCCATAAAGTGTTGGTATCTACCCGGTGCATTTTTATATCCAAATGGTAACACATTCCATTCATAAAATCATTGTGGTACTGTAAATTTAGTTAACTTTTTAGATTCTTCTTCTAACTTTAAATGGTAAAATCCTGATTTACAATCAAATTTACTAAAGTAATTATATCCTTGTATTTGTCTTATTTTTAAAATTTTATTTGGTATTGAATAATTATATGTCATAGTTTTTGCATTTAGGTTTCTATAATCAATAACCATTCTACTTTTTCTGCTTTTTTGTTCACTATATTTATTTACTATAAATGCTAGACTATTATGTTTGTTATTGCTTTGTATGTATTGTTTTTCTAATAATTCATCTACATGTATTTTAAATTCTTTTAAATCATGAAAGTTATATGTTAATGGTTTTTGGATTATTATACTATTTTTATCTATTAGCTCAATTTTTACAGTAGTTTTATGTTTTTCCCATCTTTTTAATGGATCTTCACTGTATAGTTGTCTTAATTTTTTTCTTTATTATTTTTACCTTATCTATTAAAAATATAGTCATTTATTTTTTATTTATTGAAAATATAACTAGTTCTATTGTGTTTTCAGTATTTTTTATACTTTCTAATTTTTGTGTGATTTTTTCGCTTCCTTTTATCCAATCAGTTTTCTTTCTTATTTTATTAATAACTCTTTTTACTCTTACCTTTTTTTTACATGGTGTTGTAAACCACTAGTGTGTTTTAGTTATTATATGTGGGTATAATTTATCTAAAAATGGCATTCCTAAAAGCATATCTTTTGATATTAGTTCATAATTATAGATTTCTTCTATTGTTAATATCTTATCCCATACTTGTATTTTTACATTTCTAGATTTATAATTAGTTAAGCTTCCTTCGTTATTAAATCTTCTAACTAATATTAGTGTTTTAAATTTATCTCATTTACTTTTTGGTAAACAATTAAATCTACATAAATTGGCTTCTGCTCCTGTATCTATCATTGGTGTATAATATCTATTAGAATATCCTTCTACTATTATTTTCATAAGTACATATATTCTCATATCATGTCAAAGCTCTCTTTATTAATATTTTTTCTCTATTACAGGTTATGGTTATTTGTGTATGTTCTATATTGTAGAGTTTTACGTGTTCTAACCATTTTATTCCTAATATTATGTCTGCTTTTTTCATATCTTCTTTTATTTCAAATTCTATTTTTATTTTTCTAACTTCTATTATTATTTGTTTTTCTGTTGTATCTTTAATAGTTATTAAACTTCTTGGTAGATCTAGGCATATATTACTATTAGATTTTGTTTCTTCATTTTTTACTAAATATTTAGCTATATAATTTTTTTCTTGTCCTGTATTTAGAAGTATTCAATATTCTTTTTCATTTATTGTTCCCGTTATATAATATTGAGTTAAATTAACTGTTGAAGTTATTTCATAATTTGTTCTTTTTTATGATCCCGATGATTCTAGTTTTTCAAAAGCTATTTTTTTTTGTTGTACTTATTCTATCATTTGTTATTTCTAAATCTTTTTCTATATCTATGTCTTTGTAACTATAATCATTGTTATCAATTATTTTTACAAATTGTTCAAAAGGACTTTCTATTTGAATTTTATTAATTTTATTTTTCCCGTTATTTTATGTTTTGTTGTGAATACATATAGATTTTTGCATCTTGCTGTAAATATTTTACTTCCTGGGGTTAGTTCTATTCCTAATATTTTTCAATATAATACTAATGATTTATCTATGTTTTTATCTGTTATTGCTACTGAATAATTTGCACTTATTATAAATTTAAATTTATGGTATATTAAATTTCCTTTTATGGCAGTTATTATACTTTTTCCTATAAGTTTTATAATTCTATCATCTGCTAAATATAATCCTATTGGTGTATCTATTCCTTCTTCATTTAAATATTCTTCCTTTGTTATTATTTGTATATCTTCTTCAGTTATTTGATTCATTTTTATATCTTCTTCAGTCAATTTGATTCATCTGATTTACTATCTATTTCATTATCTGTTTCATTCTCCGAAATTTCATATATACTATCGTCACTTTCTAATTCGTAATCTATATAATCTATTTGCATATATTCTGTATTTTCTATCTTTATTTATGATATTTGTTTCTTTTTTGGGTTTTTAGGCATTTTACAATCTCTAGCTAAATGTCCTAGTTTTCCACAATTATAACAAGTACATTCTTTTATAGATTTCTTTTTCCTATATGATCTTTTATGTTTATAATTTTTTACATAATATCTTTTTCTTGGTTTCTTATATTTATATTGATTTTTTGTATTTCTTATATTTCTTATGGCTTTTTCTTTTCTTATAATATCTTTCTTCACATCCAAATTGAGGTGTTATTTTATTTTTGCAACATGTTAAATTTCCTATTAATATTTTTTCCATTTTTATTTCTTCTCTATTTTTTTCACATAGATTTTTATACCATTGTTATAAAAATTTTATTCTCGCTCCTAGGGTATCTACTATTTTTCTTCATCCCAACTCTTTATTATTTTTGAACTGAATGGTTCAGGTAATTTACTAAAATATAATATTCTTACTTCCTTACTTTCTTCTGTATTATATATTCCTTTATAGTAGTATTCTTTAAATATGCACGTATACTCATCTATATAGCACATATTTCATATTGCTAGTTTTAACATTAAATTTTTATTTATATCTTTTTCTTTATTTTGTTCTTATTCTGCTGTTGTCGTACTGCTAAATTCATCTCTTATAGCTATTTCATATTTTTTCAATATATCTATAGGTGTTAGTTTAGTTACTGTTGTTCCTTCTATTTTTTTATCATCTCTTAATACCTTTTTACTTTCTTCATTTAAATTTAAAAATCATAATTTTGCTGTTTCTATTAGTGTTCTTTCTATATATTCTGGTGTATCTATTGCATTTATACCATTATCTAATAATTATTTTGTTATATATCCTATCCATAATTGTATCATTTTATCTATATCTATCACACAGTCTAAGTCTAACAAGTTATAATTTTTATTAATTATCTGTTTTGGTATCCATTTCTTATATTCATTTTTTAGGTTAAATTTTTTAAACTTATCTTTATAATGATATGTAGGTTTTCTTATTTCCGATGTACTAGGTATTATATTTTCATCGTCTTCTTTATCAAGAGTATTTATTTTCGTGTTTATATTTTCTAAGTTTTCTTTATTAATTCTTGTTTCTTATTGATTTCTAACTTTTCTATATTTGTTAAGATTTCTGTATATGTTTCACTATCTTCTGAATCATAATTATTTGTTTCTTCAACATCTATTGTATTTATTTCTATTTCATTAGTTTTTAATTCTTTATTTTCTTCTTTTAATTTTTCTTTACATTGATTTATCTCAATTAATAATTTTTGTTCTTTATCTTTTTCTTTTTGTCTTTTTTCATACAGATCTTTTAGCATTTGTAATTCTTTTTCTAATTCAGGAATCCTACTATTTTTAGTTTCTTCTATTTTTCGTATTTCTTCTGTAGTCTGTTGTTTTATTTTATCTATTTATTTTTGCCTATCTATTTCTTCATTTTTTTTGTTATTCTTATCATAACTGTTAATTTATCTTCTAATTTTAATTCTTTTTTTTCTAACATTAAATATCAATGTTCACCTATTTTCTTATATCTTCTTCCTAAATTGGAAAATACTATTCTTATTTTTAATCTTTCATGGTTTTCATATGTTTTTTCATCTATTATAAATTTTTCTTTGTTCATTTTATCTACTTGATGGTGTATAGATCATGTTGATATATATCTATTTGTGATTCTAAATATGATATTTTTTCTTTTTGTACATTTATTGAATTTTGACATACTCCTACAATCATGTTATATTGTAGTCTTTTTTTTTTATTTTTAATTCTCTACGCTTTTCAGATATTATTTGTTTTAGTTCTTTATAGTTTTGGAATTTTATTATATTATTCATCTGTACAATATTTATAATATTTTGGTGGATACTGAAATCTGATTTTATCATAATTAGGTGGTATATATCTCATTCTTATAGATTTTAAATAAATTATTAATTTTGTCTCATTGCTAGATATTAAAGTAATTAAATAAGATAATCTGTGGGGATTTTCTTTTGGTTTATTTAACTTCGTATATTCTGGGTAGTAACTAGTTAAAGTTTCTTTAATTTTTCTAAAAGCTTCTATATTTTTAAATGGTCTTCTCATTTTTAACAAATAAATAACAACGTAAATAATAATAATAGCTCATAATTAATAATTAAATTAAAATTTCTAACATTTTTTCATAATTAAATTAACATTTCTCATAACTAAATTAATACATACCTACTTGTACATTTTTTAAATAACGTAGCTTTGATACCAATTGTAGGGGGTGCAGATAACTTGAATAATTTGCGTGGATAACTAGTAGATGACTAATACTTACTAGTTTTATCATGTTAATTGAAATGCTATGTTATAATATTCCTTAGTACCTATTTTATGACAAAAGGGGTTTTCTTTTTCAAAAAAAAAAAGTCTAGATACAACACACTGAGAAGACATCATAAATAAATTTTTAACAATCCTGCTTCTACATCATTTTAAAATCAATTTTTTAACTCATGCTTAATTTAAGATTGGTCTCCATTTAACTCATGCATATTTTTAATGCATGAGCTTCACTTTTAACCGATGCTCAATTATAATGCACAAAGCTTCAGTTTTTAACCCTACTCACTTTCAATACAGGGCACCGATATTATCAATTTGTACTTAGTTTAATGCACATGGCATTAATTTTTAATCATATCAACTTTTTAACCATGAAAAGCAGTAGTGAATAGATCATTTGAAGAAAAAGAAGATTATTTTTCAGAAAATTCAGGTCGAGGGAAATTTATTAGGGTTTACCCTGATTCTAATATATTTGTGTTTTACTTCGTAAAGATTTTGTTATGGATAATATTTCACTATTGGAAAATATCTCTTTCTATATTTGGTTATTCCTTACCTTGGAAGAAATGTTTTAGATTATAAATTGAAGATCATTTTTCTTAGAGCATAACACAATAACATTACAATATAGTCTTTTGGAGAATCTAATTTAAGGGAGATTAGTTTCCAATGGATTTTATTTCTTCTGATTGAGTTTTCAATACGTAGGTCTCTTCACCAATCCATATCAAATAATATTATTTTTTTATACTTTTCTTTTTATTCTAATTTAATGTCATCATGATTTGCTATTATTAGCTTCTGCATGACGCCCAAGGGCACATCTATATGGAGTCTAGAGGGTTCATCTAAATCCCTTGAGTCAAAAAATGACATTCGATATGTAAAGTCAAATATTTGTTGCAGTTACATATATCCCTATCACACAAACCAACTACATATGTTAGTAGTAAAAGAGGTTCATATTTTCATAATGTCTCACCGGTTCGAATAGTAGCCTTTTTCATATTTTCACTGGCACCATACAATAATGGGCCAATCTAATCCCCATTTCTTAGGGTGTTTTTCTTGTGTCTATTCATTAATTAGCTTATATTAACATATTTTGCAGCAGAAAAAATAAATAAACAAGAGATCTGTACTTTGTCACTAAAACTAAAAGTATGTAACGCTGCACTAAAAACGTATTGTCAGTAATATAATATTTTGGGTTGTTCAAGTAAATGTTTAGATTACCTGATACTATACACAGTAAGATTTTTTTCCACAATTATAACAAGTACATTCTTTTATAAATTTCTTTTTCATATATGGTCTTTTATGTTTATAATTTTTTACATAATATCTTTTTCTTAGTTTCTTATATTTATATTTTGATTTTTTGTATTTCTTATATTTCTTATGCCTTTTTCTTTTCTTATAATATCTTTCTTCACATCCAAATTGAGGTGCTATTTTATCTTTGTAACATGCTAAATTTCGTATTAATATTTTTTCCATTTTAATTTTTTCTCTATATTTTTCACATAGTTTTCTATACCATTGTTGTAAAAATTTTATTCTTGCTCCTTGGGTATCTACTATTTTTGCTTCATCCCAACTCTTTATTATTTTTGAACTAAATGGTTCAGGTAATTTACTAAAATATAATCTTCTTATTTCTTTACTTTCTTCTGTATTATATGTTCCTTTATAATAATATTCTTTAAATGCGCATGTATACTCATCTATATAGCACATATTACATATTGCTAGTTTTAACATTAAATTCCTATTCGTATCTTTTTCTTTATTTTGTTCTTCTTCTTCTGTTGTTACACTGCTAAATTCATCTCTTATAGCTATTTCATATTTTTTCAATATTTCTGTTGGTGATATTTTAGTAGTTGTTGATGTTCCTTCTGTTTTATTATCAGATCTTAATACTTTTTTACTTGCTTCGGCTAGGTTTAAAAACCATAATTTTATTGTTCCTATTAATGTCTTTTCTATATATTCTGGCGTGTTTGTTGTATCTATTTTATTATTAATAATTGTTTTGGCATGTATCCTACCCATAGTTGTATGATTTTATTTGTGTCTATTACACAGTCTAAATCTAAAAAGTTGTAATGAATTATTTGTTTTGGTTTCCATTTATTATATTCATCCATTGAATTATATCTTTTAAACTTATTTTTGTAATTATAGGTTGGTTTTCTTATTTCTGATGTACTAGGTATTATATTTTTATGTAGAGTATTTACTTCTGTATTTATTAGTTCTAGATTTTCTTTATTAATTACTTCTTATTTTTCATTAATTTCTAGCTTTCCTATGTTTTCTAGAATTTCTGTATATGTTTCACTATCTTCCGAGTCATAATTATCTATTTCTTTGGCATCTATTGTATTTATTTCTAATTCACTGGTTTCTAATTCTTTATTTTTTATTTCTAATTTTTTTTTAAATTGATTTATCTCGTTTAATAATTTTTGTTCTTTATCTTTTTCTTTTTTTTCTTTGTCTTTTTTCATACAGATCTTTTAGTATTTGAAATTCTTTTTCTAATTTAGCAATCCTACTATTTTTAGTTTCTTCTATTTTTCGTATTTCTTCTGTGGGTTGTTGTTTTATTTTATCTATTTCCTTTTTTCTGTCTATCTCTTTGTTTTCTCTTTCTATTCTTACCATGGTAAATATTTCTGTTCTTACTATAGGAATTTCATCATATAGTCTTAAATATTATGTTCTATACTGTATGGTTTTACTTGTTCTAATCATTTTATTCCTAATATTATATCTATTTTTTGCATTTCTTCTTTTATTTCAAATTCTATTTTTATTTTTCTAACTCCTATTATTATTTCTTTTTCTGTTATATCTTTAATGTTTATTAGACTCCTTGGTAGATTTGGGCATATATTACTATTAGATTTTATTTCTTCACTTTTTACTAGATATTTTGCTATATAATTTTCTACTTGTCTTGTGTTTAAGAGTATTAAATATTCTATTTCATTTATTATTCCTATTATGTAATATTGGTTTAAATTAACTGTTGAAGTTGTTTCATAACTTGTTCTTTTTTATGAGCTTGATAATTCTGATTTTTCATGAGCTATTCTTTTTTATGTACTTATTCTATCATTTATTATTTCTAAATCTTCTTCTATGTCTATATTTATCATATACACCAAATATAAAAAAATCAGAGTCATTTATACCTCCCCAGATACACACATATTCCGACTCACTCAATTAACAAAAACAAACTTATAACCATATCACTCGTACATATATTGATAATATTTATACTTTACAAAAATTGTTAAATACAAAACCTATCCAGAGTAAAGATTTAGCAAAACAACACCAAGGATATATTACATAAAAATGTCAGAACTATAACAAACTTATTGATTTTCCTAGCACCAGTGCAAACATAATTACTTCATGTTACTATTATGGACTATTATCTACAGTCTACACAACTACTGGAGAAGAGTTAACAGGAATTCCAGATATTTACAAAGGATTTATGGATTATAAGAGGACTACGAAGGGACAATTATTCTATGTCTGTTTCTACTCAGCACCAGCAGAAATATTATTTGATGAAATAAAATAGACAATTACTGTTGTCAAGATAGGAATGACACGAGATTGTATAATCCCTAAAGAAATATGCGAACAAGAAGAGATAACCAAAAAACAGATACCGGACTTCTACCAAAAAAACAGAGTTATTGGACTTAGCAGTATATTGACTGAGTTAGCAAATAATTATATAAATCAAAAACCAGTTTGGATTTACTATAACAGAAATCAATTATTGCTTTACTAATTATAGATTTCTTCTATCGTTATTATTTTATCTCATATCTGTATTTTTACATATTTAGCTTTATATGTTATTAAACTTCCTTCATTATTAAATCCTTTGACTACTATTGGTGTTTTTAATTTATCCCATTTATTTTCTGGTAAATAGTTGTATCTACATAAGTTTGTTCTGTTCCTGTATCTATCATAGGTTTATAATACCTATTATAATATCCTTCTATTATTATTTTTACAAGTACATATATTTTCATGTCATGTCAAATTTCTTTTTATGAATAATTTCTCTTTATTATATGTTATAGATAATTGTGTATGTTCTATATTGTATGGTTTTACTTGTTCTAACCATTTTATTCCTAATATTATGTCTGTTTTTTGCATTTCTTCGTTTATTTCAAATTCTATTTTTATTTTTCTAACTCCTATTATTATTTCTTTTTCTGCCGTATCTTTAATGTTTATTAGACTCCTTGGTAGATCTGGGTATATATTGCTATTAGATTTTATTTCTTCACTTTTTACTAGATATTTTGCTATATAATTTTCTCCGTGTCCTGTGTTTAAGAGTATTAACTATTCTTTTTCATTTATTGTTCCTGTTATGTAATATTGGTTTAAATTAACTGTTGAATTTGTTTTATAACTTGTTCTTTTGGATGAGCTTGATGATTTTGGTTTTTCATGAGCTATTCTTTTTGATGTATTTATTCTATAATTTATTATTTCTAAATCTTCTTCTATGTCTATATTTTTGTAACTATAATCATTATTATCAATTATTTTTATGAATTATTCAAAAGGATATATGTTCTTGTTCGAATACTTCTTCAGGGATTATATAATATCGTGTCATTCCTATCTTGACAACAGTAATTGTCTGTTTTATTTCATTAAACAATATTTCTGCTGGTGCTGAGTAGAAACGGACATAGAATAACTGTCCCTTCGTAATCCTCTTATAATCCATAAATCCTTTTTAAATATATGGAATTCCTGTTAACTCTTCTCCAGTAGTTTTGTAGATTGTAGATAATAATCCATAATAGTAACATAAAGTAATTAAGTTTGCACTGGTGCTAGGCAAAACAATAAGTTTGTTATAGTTCTGACACTTATGTGTAATATATCCTTGGTGTTGTTTTGCTAAATCTTTACTCTGGATAGGTTTTGTATTTAACAATTTTTGTAAAGTTTAAATATTATCAATATATGTACGAGTGATATGGTTATAAGTCTGTTTTTGTTGATTGAGTGATTTGAAATATGTGTGTATCTGGGGAGGTATATATGACTCTGATTTTTGTATATTTGGTGCATATGGTTTTGAGAATATCTGGTTGAGGTTATAATTCTTTTTCTTTGGTGGTTCAGGTTTATTTTGAGTGACTATATTCTTTCCTTTGGATACATCTCCTATGCCTGCAGCGTAACTGTAATTTCGTTAGTAATTTGAGTTTTTAGGTGTTTCTCATCGTCACCTTCTAGATCTAGTTTTTTAATGTGCTCTTCCTGCACAGTATCTATGTTAATAGCTTTTTCTTGTTTTTATAGTGCTCAACCTGCACTTTTACATCTGTAACTTAAGTAGTTACAGAAATTATAGATGAATTATTAGAAAAATAATATATACAAAAAAGTAATAGTAAACACAATAGTCCAGCATTTATAGTAAGTAAACATAGTAAACAAAAAAGAGGAAAAAGTAGAATGGTTATTGACTATAGAAATTTAAATGCAAAAACTATGACATACAATTATCCAATACCAAATAAGATGTTAAAAATAAGACAAATACAAGGATATAACTACTTTAGTAAATTTGACTGTAAATCAGGATTTTACCACTTAAAGTAAGATGAAGATTCTAAGAAATTAACTGCATTTACGGTACCATAAGGATTTTATGAATGGAACGTATTACCATTTGAATATAAAATGCACCAAGTAGATACCAACACTTTATGGATAGTTACTTTAAACAAATACCTAATTGTATAGTATACATAGATGATATACTACTATATACAAAACCTAAAGAGGAACATTTAAAATTATTAGAACAATTTACAGATATAATAGAAAAATTGGGAATAAGTTTAAGTGAAAAGAAAGCTGAAATTATGAAAAACCAGATAGAATTTTTAGGAATACAAATAGATAAAAGTGGAGTAAAAATGCAACAACATATAGTACAAAAAAAAATAAATTCTGGTTTTTATTCGAAAATATATGTTAAGAATAGAACTAACATATATTTCTGATTATATCTATACATATAAAATATATTCTTCTGATTATACCAAAAATTTAAATTTATAATAAGTGCAAATTATTCAGTAGCAATAATAGATAAAAATATAGATAAATCACTAGTATTATATTGGAAAATATCAGGAATAGAACTAACCCCAGGAAGTAAAATATTTACATCAAGATGTAAAAATCTATATGTATTAACAAAAAAACATAAAATAAAAGGAAAAAATAAAATTAATAAAATACAAATAGAAAGTTCTTTTGAAAAATTCGTAAAAACAATTGATAATAATGATTATAGTAACAAAAATATAAACATAGAAGAAGATTTAGAAATAATAAATGATAGAATATTGTTCCTATTAATGTTTTTTCTATATATTCTGGCGTGTTTGTTGTATCTATATTATTAACTAATAATTGTTTTGACATGTATCCTACCCATAGTTGTATTGTTTTATTTGTGTCTGTTACACAGTCTAATCTAAAAAGTTGTAATGAATTATTTGTTTTGGTGTCCATTTATTATATTTATCCTTTGGATTATATCTTTGAAACTTATTTTTGTAATTATAGGTTGGTTTTCTTATTTCTGATGTACTAGGTATTATATTTTTATGTAGAGTATTTACTTCTGTATTTATTAGTTCTAAATTTCTTTATTAATTACTTCTTATTTTTCATCAATGTCTAGTTTTCCTAAGTTTTCTAGAATTTCTGTATATATTTCACTATCTTCCGAGTCATAATTATCTATTTCTTTGGCATCTATTGTATTTATTTCTAATTCACTGGTTTCTAATTCTTTATTTTTTATTTCTAATTTTTCTTTAAATTGATTTATCTTGTTTAATAATTTTTGTTCTTTATCTTTTTCTTCTTTATCTTTTTGTCCTTTTTCATACAGATCTTTTAGTATTTGAAATTCTTTTTCTAATTTAGCAATCCTACTGTTTTTAGTTTTTTCTATTCCTCATATTTCTTCTATGGTTTGTTGTTTAATTTTATCTATTTTCTTTTTTCTGTCTATCTCTTCGTTTTCTCTTTCTATTCTTACCATGGCTGCAAACTTATCTTCTAATTTTAATTCTTCTTTTTTCTAATATTAAATATAAATGGTCACCTATTTTCTTATGTATTCTTCCTAAATTAAAAAATACTATTTTTATTTTTAATCATTCGTGATTTTCATATGATTTTTCATCTAATATAAATTCTTCAGCTTCTTCCATTGGTAAATCAGTTTGAGTAGCTTTTTCTTGATATGTAATCTTCCATAACATTCTTGTCAGTCTTGATTACTTCAATCGTAAATGTAAAATTTAATATATTTAATACTAATCTCCGAATTTCCTTTGTCATAACTGAGTTTTGTATTTTTCTTGTTAATCACCATCGAACCTGGGTATTATCTGTTCTCACAATAAATTTGTTATATACAATATATGGTTCAAATGCTAATAAACATTTATATAATGGACATAATTCTTTTTTATTTATTTCCCATTTTATTTCTGTTTCATTAAATGTACCTGAGTAGTATCTACAATGGTGTTCTAATTTTTCTTCTTCATATCTATATTTAAGTACTCCTCCATAACTATATTCAGTAGCATCTGCTTCTACTATATATATAAATTTTTTATTTTCGTCTGGGAATTGTAATTTTGGTAACTCTTTACAAAGTATTTTTATTTTCTAAACTTGTTTTTTGTCTTCTTCGTTGTAATTATATTCTACATCCTTTTTTAATTTTTTCTATAAGGGCTTTAGATTTTCTGCTAATTTTGATATATATATATTCCCTTACTTGATTTACTAATCCTAAAGCTGATTGTAATTTCTTTTTTTGTATCTAAATTTTTTTAAATCGACAAAATTACATGTTAATGGTTTTTGAGTTATTAAGCTATTTTTATCTATTAATTCAATTTTTATAGTAGTTTTATATTTTTTTCATCCTTTTAATGGATCTTCACTATATAATTGTCTTAATCTTTTCCTTATTATTTCTACCTTATCTATTGAAAATATAGTTATTTCTTTTTTAGTTATCGAAAATACAATTAGTTCTACTATCTTCTATATTTTTTATATTTTCTAAATTTTCTGTAAATTTTTCACTTTCTTTTATCCAATCAATTTTCTTTTTATTTTATTAATTACTCTTTTTGCTCTTACTTTTTGTTTACATGGTGTTGTAAACTACCAATCTATTTTAGTTATTATATGTGGGTATAATTTATCTAAAAATGACATTCCTAAAATCATATCTTTTGGTGTTAGTTCATAATTATAGATTTCTTCTATCGTTATTATTTTATCCCATATCTATATTTTTACATTTTTAGCTTTATATGTAATTAAACTTCCTTCATTATTAAATCCTTTGACTACTATTGGTTTTTTAATTTGTTCCATTTATTTTCTAGTAAACAGTTGTATCTACATAAGTTTGCTTCTGCTTCTGTATCTATCATAGGTGTATAATACCTATTATAATATCCTTCTACTATAATTTTTACAAGTATATATATTTTCAAGAAATTATAATTTAAATTAATATGATTTAAATTATTTTACTATGTTTGTTGATAAAGATTAATTTGGATAAATAAAACCATAAAATAACTAGAATTAAAAGACAGTTTAAAATATGATTTAGACATAGAATTATTTATAAACGAAAAAGATAGGATAATTAACGAAATAGATAACCTAGAATTTAATATCAGATATAGTACAATTATAATACATTATT
Source organism: Capsicum baccatum var. pendulum (assembly GCA_030864225.1). NCBI lineage: Eukaryota > Viridiplantae > Streptophyta > Magnoliopsida > Solanales > Solanaceae > Capsicum > Capsicum baccatum. The sequence continues at coordinate 56,574,325 of CM061554.1, read as the reverse complement.
ACTAAGAAATTTCCAGTATCACAACTACTTTAGGATAAAATGATAGACTATGAGTATTTAAAATATTGGATACAAAATATGAAAGAAATAAGAGCAACAGAGATACTGATGAAAGAGAATTTAATTGAATATTTTAGAACAAAAGATATAGAATATTCAGAATACCTCCAAAATAATATACAAGAATTACAAAGACTAAGAAAAAAAAAACTAAAGATTATTACAGTAAAATATTTAATCAAATATCATCCAATCACCCCCTAAGATATGAACATTAATAAAATTAAAATAAATAAACTAAAAATAAATTTTTTTAGAGAAGTTAAGAAATATCTATTCACAAATAAAAATAGATCCATTAGAACTATGATAGATCTATTTAAGTTACCCAAGTTATCCATACCTCCCTACAATTGGTATCAAAGCTATGTTGTTTAAAATTACGGAAGTAGTATGTATTTGGATTTATTTGATTAATTTATTAATTATGATAAAATTAGATTTAGTTATCCACCAAAATATTATAAATATTGCTTAAATGAATAAAGAACAAAAATTATAAAAATATAAAGAATTAAAATAAATAATATCTGAAAAACGTAAAGAATTAAAAATAAGGATAGAAAGACTACATTATAACATAGTTGTCGGAGTCAGTAGAAACTCAATAAATTCACAAAAAGAAGAAATATCAAATTTAGAATCAATAATAGATAGTCTAGAATATATATATCAAGAATAGTTTATAATTTATTTCAAATATATTCTTTCCTTGGGTACCAAATTATCTATATCTACCATAATTTAAATATAGATATAAATTTAATAAATTTATATCTGTTGAAATTACGGAAGTATTATGGTAGATAAATTTAAAATACTTGTTTTATATATACTTAAGATTATAGAAATTGTAGATATAAGAAAAATCATATTGGAAAAAATATTTGATAAATATTTTATGACTAGAATAAATTACATACCACACCTACCTCCCTACTCTTACAAATACTTACATACCAAACCTACACATCAACCATGATAAATTACGTATATTTAGAATATTGGAAAATGGATATGAAAATATACAATTAATAGAAAAACTAATGAAAACAAATCTAGAAAAATATATGAGAACTAAAGATATAAAATATGTAGAATTCCTTAATAAAAATATACAAGAATTATTAAAATTAAAACAAACAACTAATAAATACTATGATAAAGCAATTAATTACTAGAATCTAATTCCAAGTTATCCAAGTTATTCGTAGAAACCTAAGCATAATATGAATAATATGACAAGTTATATATTTGATGAAACTAAGATACTTGTTTTATATATCATAAAAGACTTAGAATTAGAAGACATAAAAAAATTAATATGGGAAAAAATATTTGATTTTGAAAATGAGTTACTAAGTACTAATTGGATAGAAGATGAATTAGAAAATATAGATTTCTATGGTAGAAATTATTATTCAGATAGTTATTATTCAGATGGATATTATACAGATTAAAAATGTTAGAATATAATCAAAGAGTTAGAGAAAAACAATTTTTATTTATGCGTGGATATTTCTTAACTTCTCTAAATATTTTTATTTTTAGTTTATTTATTTTAATTTTATCAATGTTTATATCTTGGGGGGTGATTGGATGGTATTTGATTAAATGCTTTACTTTAATATTCTTTAGTTTTTCCTCTTAGTCTTTGTAATTCTTGTATATTATTTTGGAGGTACTCTAAATATTCTATATCTTTTGTTCTAAAATATTCAATTAAATTCTCTTTCATCAGTATCTCTATTGCTCTTATTTCTTCCATATCTTGTCTCTAGTATTTTAAATACTCAGAGTCTATCATTTTATCCTAAAGTAGTCGTGACATTGCAAATTTCTTTGTAATAATTTATTCTAATTGTACTATATCTGATATTAAATTCTAGGTTATTTATTTCGTTAATTATCCTGTCTTTTTTTGTCTATAAATAATTCTATGTCTAAATCATATTCTAAACCGTCTTTTAATTCTAGTTGTTTTATGGTTTTATTTATCCAAATAAATCTTTCTTTTATATGTTCTCTTCCTTTTCTAAGCCGGTTTCTATAATTAATTACTTCGTATAGCCAACTTTGTTTTTCTCTAACTCTTTGAATATATTCTAGCATTTTTAATCTATATAATATCCATCTGAATAATAACTATCCGAATAATAATTTCTACCATAGAAATCTATATTTTCTAATTCATCTTCTATCCAATTAGTACTTAGTAACTCATCATCAAAATCAAATATTTTTTCCCATATTATTTTCTTTATGTCTTCTAATTCTAAGTCTTTTATGATATATAAAACAAGTATCTTAGTTTCATCAGATATATAACTTTTCATATTTTTCATATTATGCTTAGGTTTCTACGAATAACTTGGATAACTTGGAATTGGATTCTAGTAATTAATTGCTTTATCATAGTATTTATTAGTTGTTTGTTTTAATCTTAATAATTCTTGTATATTTTCATTAAGGAATTCTATATATTTTATATCTTTAGTTCACATATATTTTTCTTGATTTGTTTTCATTAGTTTTTCTATTAATTGTATATTTGTCATATCCATTTTCCAATATTCTAAATATGCGTAATTTATCATGGTTGATGTGTAGGTTTGATATGTAAGTATTTGTTAGAGTAGGTAGGTAGGTGTGGTATGTAAAATAATAATTTACGTAAAAGCTATCTTATTTTCCATATGTCGCTTTTAATAACTTTAATTGCTTTTTGATGACTTTTTCTTTATTCATCTGTAGTTGATTTTCTTCCGTTGCTATCTCTATCTTCTTCTTGTCATATCTGCTATTTTTTTTGTCTCCTTGCTATTGTAACATTACATCTGGAATAAAGTTGTGTCTGCCAATACATCCGCTGCATATGTGGTCATCGTATCTTGGCCAACTTGTTTACAAAATTGATCCATAGCTTCTTCTGAAATAACTCCTTTCGTAATAGATCTTGTGACTGGTAACTCTTCTGGTTTTAGGATCGTCATGACCCATTTCTTATCTCTTCTCTGTCATTTTCTCTAATATTTTTACAAGTAGAGTAAACCAATAATTAATTTCTGTTATAGTAAATCCAAACTGGGTTTTGATTTATATAATTATTTGCTAACTCAGTCAATATACTGCTAAGTCCAATAACTCTTTTGTTTCGGTAAAAGTTCGGTATCTGGTTTTTGGTTATCTATTCTTGTTCGCATATTTCTTCAGCGATTATATAATCTCGTGTCATTCCTATCTTGACAACAATAATTGTCTATTTTATTTTATCAAACAATATTTCTGCTGGTCCCACTAAGACTACACCAAGCACACGATCACATAGACCCCCCATATTAGCAAATATGATTTTCAGTGTTGGTCCCACTGAGACTACACCTTCACGGTGAGCTACATAATTCTATGTAAGCCCATATTAAAATAGTTTGCACATAAACCCAACCATTAACAAATGAGTCTTTGTTAAGGCGTTTTCCAACTTGGTATCGTCATACCAATATGCTTGCAAGCTTTTCTAATTATGCTAAACCAATCGATGTAACCATTAAACTCCGAAGTTGCATTTAAAATCAAAAACCATTGGCACTAAGGGTATTCCAAAATCATATTTATTCATTTGTCCTTTAATGCAATGCAATGTTTTAAAAGGGCAAGTTAAACAATGTGAATATTCATATATAAAACAAAGATAATAAAGTGGGTTGAGAGTAATGCCATTATCAAGCCAAAATTTCATCAATTTGGAAAACCCATGCACCCTATATCAACTATTAAAATCATGCACCAATTCAGTCCCAAAATCATCAATTTAAATATTGAATAAGACATTTGAAACACGGGAAAACAATTCAAGTATTAATCAATCAAAAGCCCTCAACCCAATTTCAAACCCAATAGTTTAAACACATGAAGGTTGAGTAAGTAAATTCCACAATGTAAATTACAAATTAGGAATGAGAAACATGAATGTAATACCAAAGAATTTGAAGAAAAAATGAAGCTTGGAGCTTGTATGAAGAATTCTTTATGAAACCCTAATTTCTCTTGCCTTGGGAGTTAAAGAGGAAAAAGTGATGTTATAATTTTGATAACTGATTGCTGAGGGGTCATTTCGGTGTTTTTTGTCGTGGAAAAATAGTTTTAAGTAAGCAAAAGACCAAAAAGATATTAATTAAAATATGCTAGAAAAGTTTGGTAACAGTCGTCACAGCTTGGGTAACGACTCATGAAGTCTGACCATGAGTTGTGGCCAAGAGTCGTTACTTGAGGATAAAAAATCTAGTCCTTCACTGTCATGACAACAAGTCCTTCATAACGACTCATTGGGAGACACAATGAGTCATACCTTGGACTATTTGTCAAGGGACCACAGTCTCAGCTTCCTCATTTTCATAGAAATGAGTCCTCCCCATGACTCATTATGTTATGCAATGAGTCATGGTCTGAGCCGTTGTCACTGGAAGTTTAAGATCACTACTATAATTTGGCCATAATTTCTTACCCTGATCATGGATTAAGGAGAGTCTAGTGACGTTGGAAATCTAATCAAACTATTTATCTTATGGAGGGTCTAGTGTTCAAGAACTCAAGGAATTATGTTACCCCCCCCTCCGGGTTATTCATCCCCAAAGGAGAAGTTAGAGCTCCCTTAGAAGGATAAAAGAAAGAATGTAACAGAATCCAACGGGAAAATTAAAAAGCTTATAAGAGGGAAATAAAACCCATACCTTAAGCACTTCTATCCTTAATTGGCAACAGGAATGAGTATTTGGCTTTCATGTATTCTTCAGATTCCTATGCAGCTTCCTCCATCTTTTGATTTCTCCAAAGCTCTTTTACCGAAGCTACATCCTTAGTTCTTAATCTATAAACTTGCCTATCTAATATTTTGATTGTGACCTCCTTATAAGATAACGAATTTGTAACACCAACATCCTCCATGGGCACTATAAAAAAAGAATCACCCATACACTTCTTCTTCATAGAAACATAGAAAATAAGGTATATAGAAGCCAAACACGCTAGTGAATCTAATTCATAAGTAGCATTCTCAATTCTCCTCACAACCTGATATGGACCAATATAATAGGGACTGAGATTTTTCTTCTTCCCAAATCTCATGTATCCCTTCAATGGAGATACCTTCAAGAACACCCAATCACTTAGTTCAAACTCCAATTCCATCTGCCTCACATCCTTATAAGATTTTCGGAAAATTTGAGTAGTCTTAGGTCTTTTTCTAATCACTTTCACCTTTACCGTGGCTTGGTTAACCAAGTAAGGATCAAACAACCTAGTCTCATTACTCTCAAAGCATCCAATAGGAGACCTATACCTTCTACCATTAAGAACCTCTAAAGGATCCATCTAAATGCTAGAAAGATAACTTATGTTATAAGAAAATAAGAGGCAAATGGTCAACCCAACTTCCCTTAAAATCAATCACACAGGCCCTTAGTATATCCTTCAAAGTATGAATAATATGCTCCGCTTATCTATCTTTTTGAGGGTAGAAAGCGGTACTAAGGTTTATCTAAGTACCCAATCCTTTCTAAAACAATTGCTTGAAATAATAAGAAAACTTATGTACCTCGATCTAAAATGATGGACACCGGCACTCCATGCAACTTAACTATCTCCTTAACAACTTAGCATAATCCTATTGTTAGTAGTTAGTCCTTACTGGTAAGAAGCGAACCAACTTGGTCATTCTATCCACAATGATAGAAGTAGAATCATACTAATTATGAGACCGCGAAAGACCCATACCAAAATTAGAACTGATCATCTCCCTCTTTCACATAGGAAACTCTATCTCTTGAGATATGCCATTAGGCCTCAAATATCAAACTTTGACTTGCTAAAAAATAAAATACTTAGCAATAAAATTCACCACATCCCTCATCATATTATTCCACTAGTATATTTCCTTCAAGTCATGATATATCTTGATCGAAACCAGATGAACTATATACCTAAACTCATGAGCTTCGGTCAAAATAATTCCCTAAAACCCATCAACGTCAGGAACACACAATCTTCCTTGATACTTCAAGACGCCATCTCCCCCAATCTAAAAAACCATGACCTTTTGCTGTCCCACATCACCTAAATCTATATAAGTATGGGATCCAAAGAGTGCTTCTCTTCACCTCAGCACTAAGAGATGATTTAACCACTTCTTGGACAATCACTCCTCCATCCTTAGAGTCCAAGAGATGAACTCCTAAATAAGACAACCAATGAATATCCTTCAATAACTCTCTTTTATCCTTATCAACGTGAGATACGCTTCTTATAGATAACCTACTAAGAGTATTAGCAACCACATTAGCTTTACCTAGATAGTAGGAAAGGCTCATGTCATAATATTTAAGTAGTTCAAGCCATCACCTCTGTCTGAGGTTTAATTTCTTCTGCATAAGCACATACTACAAGCTCTTATTATGTGGAAAAATATCCAGATGCACTTTATATAGATAATGGCTCTAGATTTTCAAAGCAAAGATCACCGTCGCGAACTCTAGGTTATGACTTGGGTAATTCCTCTCATGAACCTTAAGCTGCCTAGAATGATAGGTTACAACCTTACCATACTACATCAACACACAACCAAGTCCCGCACGGGATGAATTACAATACATAAGAAACCCCTCAGTACCCTTGGGAAGGGTCAAAATAGGAGTGACAGTCAACCTATATTTCAATTTCTCAAAACTACCCTCACAAGAATTAGACCACAAAAACTTAAATTCTTTCTAAGTCAACTTTTTCAGTGAAACAACAATAGATGAGAAACTCTCCACATACCTCATATATTACCAAGCCAATTCCATGAAGCTCTTAATGCTGGTTGGAGTCATGGGTATTGGATATTTCTTAATTGCCTCAACTTTTTATGGATCCACCTTGATCCTTTCACTAGAAATAACATACCCAAGAAAGGTCACAACACTTAACCAGAAGTCACACTTAGAAAATTTTGCATATAATCTCTGGTACTTAAGAGTTTTCAATATAATTTGGAGGTGGTTGGCATGATCCTCCTCACTCTTAGAGTACACCATGATGTCATCAATGAAGACTTTAACAAATAAATCCAAAAATGGCTTGAACACCCGTCTCATAAGATCCATGAAAGCAGTCAGAGCATTAGTTAACCCAAATGACATAACAAAAAACTCATAATGGCCATACCAGTTTGAAAAGAAGTCTCAGGAATATCAACCTCCAGAATTTTCAACCGATGATAGCCCGGACAAAGATCAGTCTTAGAGAAACATCTAGAACTCTAAAGCTGATCGAAAAGGTCATCAATCCTAGAAAGAGGATATTTATTTTTCATGGTAACCTTATTCAATTGTTGATAGTTCATACACATAAAAAATGACCCATCTTTGTTTTGCACGAAAAGTATAGGAGCACCTCATCGAGAACTACTATGATGGATGAAACCCTTATAAAGAAGATCCTTTAAATGCTCATTTAGCTCCTTTATTTCAGTCGGATCTATCCAATAAAGAGGAATTAAAATGGGATTGGTATACGGTAGAAGATCAATCCCAAAATATATTTCTGTATCCAGAGAAATTCCAGGAAGAATATTGAGAAAACATCAAGAAACTCATTAACCACAAGAAGAGATTCCAAAGAGGGACTCTCAGATTTAGAATCTTTTACCCTAACTAGATGATACAGACAACCTTTGGAAATTAATTTCTGAGCTCTAAGATAAGAAATGAACCTCCCCCTAGGCACTAAGGAACTCCCCTTCCAATCTATCATAGATTGTATTAGGAAATGGAAATTGACATTTTGGGTCCTACAGTCTAGAGAAGCATAGCACGAATGAAGGAAATCCATCCCTAAGATAACATCCAAATCTACCATATCCAGTTGTATCAAATCCACCAATGTATTTCTATGCAAGATAGACTCCACGCAACCTCTATAATTTTTTTTGCTATAATAGAATTATCCACCGGAGTAGACACTAAAAAGGGGTCGAAGATATTATCAGGAGAAAACCAAAGTATACAACCACGTAAGGTGTCACATAAGATAGGGTAGAACCCGGATCAATCAAATAAGAAACAAGACGAGAAAAAAAATGTAACATACTAATGACAACATTGGGGGATGCCTCATATTCCCTTGAGTAGTAAGAGCATAGAGATGATTCCAGTGTGTGTAGATACCTGAAGTGGATCCCTTAGGTATAGGAGCTGAAGAAGTGGTGACCAAGAGTTTATTAGCTCTAGTGGGAACTTTAGCTATAGGAAAATTCTACTGCAGATAACTTGGCTGACCATAGTTTAAACTTAAATTCCTTATCTGCTCACAATAACAATGATAGATCTTCCCAGAAAAATTACCAAGAGGGTAATATAGGATTAACTATGTTGCACCAGCTTGAGACTGAGCACCCTGTTTCTTAGGACCACTGCTAGCCTGAAAATGACGATTAACTGAAGGCTTTGGATAAGGATCACAGGCTGTCGAATAAGAATTTCCCTAATTCTTCTTAGTCCATGCATACCATCTCTTCCACTACTTAGTTGACCTACACCTTTCTTTGAATATCTAAACCTTTTGTTCTGCCTTTCTCCCATCTCTACCTACTTTATTTTTTTCATCTTTCACCAGCTGTATATTAACTACCAACCTTGATATATCCATATTGTTATTCAACATAGCATCCATAAATTCTTACACTAAATAAAAAAACAATCTATAAACAAACTCTATAATCCAGGACCTCATTTCAGATACCTACTTCAGAGCATAATCAAACAACTGTTGAGGTATGGTATGAATACGTTTAAAATCCATTAAAAGTATTAAGTAAAATAATAAAAAACCTAATTGAAGTTTTTTCTAATCCCTCTAAAAGTTCCAAAGACGTCCACGGTGTCTAACATCAAGTACAAGTGTCCTATTTATAGGTGGACAAAACTATTATATTTTTGCAATAAGCCGCGTCGCAGGGCTAATTCTCTATGTCTACCTCTTCCATGCACCCTTATCATGGAGACACACTATTTTGGGTCTGTTAAAAAGCTCCCTACGTATGTCACATGCCCTAGGGCCTTTACATTGGTTCACGATGCTCCATGAACTTCCAAGAGGTCCATTTTATGTCAAATTGTGTCTTATGCTTTCGTTGATTCATTCTAAGACTTTTTGTGTTGTTTACACTTGATTTGAAGCATATATATCCTTAATATATAATCATAATAAACTCACCAAAAATCCTATAGCATTAAAAAATAAATTAGAGATCAAAACATCACAACATCCAAGATGACGAACTAGAAACTTAAGCTAAGAATACTAGTTTTGTCCCTTTTGATCTTTCACTTAGTTTTGACTCCTGGCTTGATTCAATTTCACTTTAAACTATAAAAAAGTTGTTCCACATATAATTACATGATCATACAATTAGGAACTCATTACACTCACTATAATCCATCGAGATCAACTAGAACAACACCTAGCTTAATCTAGTAACACTAGTTTTATCATTTGAACTCTAAGTGACCGAATTCAGTATGGACTTGTTTGAAATACACCTTAAACATTATAATCAAGTACTTAAACACTTTTATGCACAATGTTATCATCATTCACTCACAAATCACATAAGAAGTCCTCAAAACAAGGCTAAATAAGCTAGGATAACAACACTAAGGCGCCTAAATCCACCTCAGATCATCACCCCATACTTAAATCCTTGTTATTCCTCGAACAACTCCTTACTCTAATCATCATAAGCTGAGGTGACTCCTCACTTCTATTACACGTAATACACTCAAGATAGTACTACAATGACTACATGGAATGCAAGTTTCTCCACTAAACATGTTATGTACATAATTGAAAGTTCAAGACCACTACTCTAAAATGTCCTAGCCCCAAGAATTGACACACTTAGTTGAAAAAGTCATGCACATTGTTCAATCACAGACATCATATAAATCACCCAACTATCATCAAACATATGCCCTCACAATAAGAGAGTTACCCATAATCACTCACAATAATGAAATTTATACACAATGGGTACTTATGCTCACACTCACAAAGAATTCACAAGTTACAAATGATGAACCATATGATTTCCCTTAGTGTAGTTCATCACTAATATCAAAATATTAAGCTTAGGATCAAATAGGTCTTCACGAGTTGTAATGCAGGGTAAGGGATGGGTAGGAACTATTCTGGCCAGTAATAGTGACTATCTTCCCTTAGCGCATTAATACATTACATTATACAATTAAGATAAATTTTTAAAAACCAACTCTAACCTTTACACCCTTCACACATACATAGTTTTACCCCATCTCATAAAGCTCATTCACATAAAATATAGTGGGGGTATTTTCTATTAATTTATTATTCAATTTTTTAGCCCAAATTTGCTTTTCACTCCCTACCACAACACATCAAATTTTTGAATGCCAATATCCATTAATTAGGGGCTTCAATTTTGCCTTTTCCTTCTTGAGTTTCCAACTCCTTAACTTAATTAGATTTAAACTAATGCTCTTAGGATCTTTGGATCAAATTATGGTCAATAAAAGAAGGGGATTTTGGTTACTTATGAGGTTGATACAGAAAATAAGCTAAAGGCTCAATGGGGTTAACTAGGATTATGCATAGTGGTAGGTAAAATATGGTATGAAACAAGGCTATCAAAGAAATGCCTATATCATCTCCTAAATCCACACTTTTTATTTCACTTTGAACATACACCAGGCAAGTTCTAGACACCAAATGCAACTAGAAATATACAACACCTCACAAACACATAGCATTTACTCAACTCAAGTAAGATCATTATAGACTTTAAACTAAACAATCACATGAGTTCAACATTAAGCCAACAATTACAAGAATCATAATCATGATCCTAAGTTCCTCAAAAGTAGTAATTCACACAATCAACATGCTCTTTACAACAAAAACACTTGCATCGTGTAAATGACTATAGAACCAACAATAATATCTCACACAATTTTTTTTAAAACTACTCCTAAAAATGGGAATTTCCCCACCCCACACTTAAAAATCTATTTTTTCCCCAAAGCATAATTTAAAAGTAGAGATAAAAATACTCCCCGAGGCTTCTAGGCCTAGCTAGTAGCTTCTTTAAAAATCAAGAGGGTCTGGATACCTACACTTAGTCTTTGACATGCTCTTTAGCTCATGTTTTTTGGTACTTAAACTTCCCATAAACCTGTGACTCAACAAAAACAAAAACTATTGAAGTACAAACTGAAATACTAAAAATAAAACCTACCTTAAGTTGGTTTGTCTCCCAAGTAGCCTCTAATTTAGTGTCACGACATGACTCAATCTACGACTTATACATAATCCTTCATCCTTTTTCTCAAACTAGGGCTCCATGTTCTTATTCATTTTTAACCTCTTGATTGGGAACTCTCAAGGTCAACAACTTTCTCGACCTTAGCCTTTTTAGGATCATCAATTTGCATTATGTTAGGATGTGGTATTGGAAGCTTGGGCTGCCTAATAAGGAAGTTTGAAGAGGTCTTTTCTAGAAAAGACTATACCACCCCATATTTATCCCCTTCAATCACCATAATCATACACAAATCTTCGGAGTAAGATATTATGTTGAGTAGTTTGTACACCTTAAAAATTTCCACTTCATCATCCATCCTCATTATGTGCGTGCCCTCTTTCATATCTATCAAAGCTTACCCCGTCGACAAGAATGAACGTCACATGATGAGTGGTACTCTTTTATTTGCCTAAAAATCTAAATTAATAAAGTAAGCAGGACTAATAAACTTATCAACCTTGATGAGAACATCCTTTATGACTCCTTCAGGATGGGCTATGGTCTTATTTTCTAGTTGCAGTAACATAGAGCTTGGTCTCGGCTTCCCTAAGACCAAAGTGTTGAACAAAGAAAGGGGCATCAAATTTATGCTTGCCCCTAAGTCACTAACTGTGTGCAATACTTCACTATTACCAATTTGAAAAGGGAGAGAGAACTTCCCAAGGTCTTTAAGATTTTTGTGTATCTTCTATGTCACCATAGAGCCACACTCATCACTGCGTGCAACCGCCTGCACATACTGAAGCTTAATTTTATTAGAGACCACATTTTTCAAGTACTTAGAGTACTTCTTCATTCCCTACAAAACATCTAAAAGGGGTAAGTTAATGTGTATCTCTCTGAATATGTCAAAGAACATCTTTAATCATGTATCCTCCTATGCTTTTATATGCCCATGTGGGAAAGGTAATGGTTGTATCTCCTTCATATGTTTACCAACTTTTATTTTTGAGTACTCAGACTTCCTTGAATTTTTAAATGCTTTGTCATCTACTGGTTGGAGAGTCAACTCTGCATCTACCTTTTTAGTTTTCATTGGAGATTCTTTATTCAGCTCCTTACTACTCCTCAAAGTTATTGCCATTACTTGTTTAGGATTTTCAGTATCACTTGGCAAACCTCCTTGAGGCCTGGTATTTTATGCCTACATAATCTGACCTATTTGTAACTCCAAACTCCCTGTAGCTTCTTGTTGGCTTTTTATATATATTTCCAATTCCGCTTGAGTAACCATAATTTGTTTTAGCATCTTTTCCATATTGCTAGTCTGGGGTTTGATCTAATTGCCTTGAGTCTGCTGCTGTTGAACGTTTCATTATTTATTTGGTGGCTGAGTCTACTACTTTAGATTATAGGTATTTCCATAATTCGTCCTTTGAACATTACCCACAAATATCACAAACTCAGGATTTGCAGCATACATAATAGCTACATGCCTATTGTTACCACAAACCTCGCACCAACCTACAATCTGTTGAATCGCATTAACTGTGGCTATAGGCTATGTAACTCCCAACTTCATATTGCTTATCTAATTTTGTAGTGTAGAAATTTGGGTAGAGATAGCAGTAAATTGGTCCACCTCCAATACACCTGCAACCTTCTTTATGTCATTTCTTAAGTCTGAGTACCACTCGATATTTCCTTGCGCAATCCAATTCAGCAAAGTATAAAGCTCATCATAAATCATCTCCAAAGCTTGACCACTTGCAGCTGAATCTAGAATTTTTTTTTGTTATGGTCAAGTGCCTAAACAAAAGTGTGAGCTAATACCTCATTGGAATATTCATGATATGGACAGCCCTGAAGAAGAGCTTTGAATTGATCCCAAGCATGATATAAATTCTAATCTAGCTTCTTTTTGAAGCACACAATCTCACTATGAAATCTCGCAGTCTTGCCAGATGGAAAGAATCAGATGAGGAATTTCTGGGCTAAGTTATCCCAAGTTGTGATTGAATTTGCCAGCTCAGTGTTCAACAACTTTTTTTCTTTCCCTAATAGTGAAAATAGGAATAGTGTCAGCCTTACATAATTAGTTGACACGCCTGTCGGGATAAATGGGTAATTGATCTCCAAAAAGTTTCATAGGTGGAATTATGAATCTTCATGTAAAAACCCCATAAACTGTCCACTACTGATCAAAAGCTATACCATGTTCTGTTTCAGCTCAAAATTACCTCCAACAGCCGGTTTCTGAAAAGTAGATGTCTAACTTATCAAAAGTGGGATACCCACTTCGCGAACTGTCATGCGGGCTAGTTGTTCTTCAGACATGAGAGTTAGATTGTATTGTTCCTCGTGAATTTTTAGGAATTAATTGATAATTTCTACTTCTCTCCATAGTTTCTTGGGTTCGGGGTTAGGTTAAACCTATTCCGTATCCTATGCCAGCCTACTAATTTGTCAACATATTTCCTGCAAATTCAATTCCACATAACAAGCATAAAGCAACAATGAAATCTACAAAGTAAAACTAATACAAAAATAGTTGCCAATTTACAAGTTCCCGGCAATGGCGCCAAAAACTTATTGCGCCCAAGCGCACACGCAAGTGTACATAGTGTCACCAAGTAATACAATGGCCTTAAATAAAGCCACACATCGATCCCTCAGAGACTTGTTTTAGTCAACTATCAAATTCTAGTTTAAATAGTGAGATTAATTAGCACAACGTAACTAAGAGAGAGTTTGAGAGTTAATATAAAAGTAAATTAAATAATATGTAAAACTAATGAATTTAGACAAGTAATGGATGAAAAACCAGGGTAAAAGCACTATGAGCAATCATAATACGCTATTGAAATTCATTCGTTAGATTACTTATCTTGGTTGATTATTCATAGGGTTTTCCGCGTGATCATGGTCTCCCAACCTATAATCGTCTACCTAACTTGGACATTTCTACTATATCATTGAATGGAGATATAATAATCCTATTAGATGCATGAAGATATCATCATACATGTGAACCAAAAAAGACTTCTAGGTATATCCCTATCCTAGTCACTAATTTAAATTCCTTATTTTATAAAAGAATAAGAACCTATTCTATCTATTCCCACATTCTGTCTTCTTATTCCTCCTCCTGGTCTTACAAATCTGACAATAGATGTATCCTAAGCGTATCTAATCATTCACATAGTTCTAACAAGTATAAATAAACAACCAAAAATGATAATCTATCCAAACAAACTCAATTTAAAGCAAAAGTAAACATGTTCTTAGCCTTAACCCCGAAAAAGGGGTTTTAGACACTAATAGACATAGTCGTAATCAAGATAAAATCCACTAAAAAGCTAAATTAAGAGAATAAAAAACCTGATTGAAGTATTTTCCATCCCATATCCAAGTTTGAAAGTCTTCCAATGTGCTAACATCAAGTATAAGGGTCCTATTTATAGGAGGACAAAACTGTCGTGTTTTTGCACTAGGCCGCATCGCGGGGCTAATTCTCCATGTCTACCTACTCCATGCTCTCTTATTGCAAAGACACACTGTTTTGGGTTGCATAGAAATATAACTATTTATGACACGTGCCCTAGGGCCTTTTTTTTTTCTACGACGTGCAATAGACTTCAAAGAGCTCCATTTTCTGTCAAATCATGTCTTGTGCTTTCATTTACCATTCAAGGCCTTTTTGTGTTGTTTTAACTTGATTTAAAGCTTTTATATCCTTAGTATATAATAATAATAATAATAAACTCACCAACCATCCAATTGAATTAAACACAGTAATTTAGATCTCAAAACATCACAACATCCAAGACGACGAACTAGAAACTTAAGCTAAGAATACTAGTTTTGCCACTTTTGATCTTTCACTTAGGTTTGACTTTTGGTTTGATTCAATTGAAATTTAAACATATAAAAAATTTGTTCCTCACATAATTATATTATTATACCATTTGGAACTCATTAAACTCACTATAATCCATCGAGATCAACTAGAACAACACCTAGCTCAAGCTAGTAACACTAGTTTTCTCATTTGAACTCTAAGTGACCAAATTAAGTAGAAACATGTTTGAAATACACCTTTAAAATTATAATCATGTACTTAAAAACTTTGATGCTCAATTATGTCATCATTGACTCAGAAAGAACACAATAAGTCCTCAAAACAAGGATAAATAAGCTAGGATAACAACACTAAGCCGCATAAATCCACCTATGATCAAGGGTGACTTACCTCCATATCTTACCTAGGTAGGACAGAGGTTCCAATAAAGATTTTGTGATTGTGAGATTTTTGAAGAGTCATGATCCGAAACACGAGCAAGTCAGGAGTTAGAGAAGTGTTATGACCCAAACCAGGGCCTAGTCATGACTGGTGTCTCAAGTCCATCAAGGACCAAAGACCACCTATATTAGCCTAGCCAACCAAAACACAATAACTAGCAGTGGATGAATTCTGAATAAATTACAAGATAGATCTGAGTTTCAAACATATAACAAGATAGATGAATCTATATCAAGAAGGATCTTAGTATCCATAACACAATCCACCCACACTTTGTCCATAAAAGTATCTAAGAAAAGATTGTTGTTCGAGATTGTTTGGGTCATAAGTACCTCATAGTTAAGAAATTTTTAGATTTTTTCAAAAAATTTGACCTTTTGGGTCTAAGATAAGATAGGGATCCACATTAATTATGGCTTAAAGTCAAGAGAAGTATATTTGATCTTTCTTATAGACCCTTGAATTATTTTAAGATGGATTTCCTAAAAGTTCTGGGCTTAAGTATAGGAGTAGTATTTAACACCGAGTTGGGTATGCTTCCAAGGTCTCTTTCCCTAGAACTATGAGCCACTGTAGGATTATTATTTACCCCAAGTGGGTTTAGAAAGTGATCACTAAAGTTAAGGTTCTATTCTAATGGAAAGGGTAGAATAGCTCTCCCCAATATGGGCAAAACGTTGGACTCCATGTCAGCTCATATGGTTTATGTCAATTAGAAGAAACTCCCAAAGCAGTCCCATACTCTAATTAAGATAAAAGTATATATGTTGAAAGTTTAATTTTTGAGAATTCCCCAGTTCCCAATCCCAAAGTTACAAAGTTCTAAAGTCCCATAGTTCTGAAATCTCTAAATTTCAAAAGAAGACCCCTACTTTTTAAATAGTTTATAGATTTAAAGTCTTAGTATATCTTTTTAAAGTTAATATTTTAAGATTTTAAAAGTTTTAAGTCCCAAAGTATCTAAAAGTGTTACAGTCTTTGAGTCCCAAGTCCTAAGTTTCCTAAAGTTCTATAATTATTAAGTTTCAAAAGAAGTCCCTTATTTTATAAGATTAAAGTGTATGTCCTCACAGTTATTATTTTAAGATTTCATCCAGTTGACAAAATTTAAGAATAGAAAGAGGATACAGATTTTAGAATAAAGTGTAATGACTCACGAGACTTATACTAATGCATCCTTATTCATGATTTATGAGATTTAATTTTAGTTTTGCCTCAAGCTATATGAGTCATTTATATCAACATATATTATTTCTATAGAGATTTATTATATTGTTTAACTATTATATACACCCCCATATACTCAGTACATCCTTAAAGTACTGATCCACATATATGTCGATGTGCTACATTGTCTCATAATATAGGTAAAAGTTATAGCATATCCACTATATTCAGTCAGTTCGCAGCTTTTAGTCAGCAGGTGATAAGTCCTTTTGATTCAAGGGCCCGAGTTAGTTATACAGTTTGCGAAGTATTGTATTTTCTTTATTCAGTCATATTGAGTTGGGATAGTTGGGAGTTATGACTTGGCTACCTATAGTCAGTACTAGTAGAGGCTTCATAGACAGTCAGTAGTGTTGATGTATTCAGTTTTAGTTTGGTTTGTAACAACAGAGTTGTAATCTTATAAATTCAAATTTGTATTGATCCAGTTCAGAAGAGTTTTTATGTTTCTACTATTTTTTTCCAGATTTAAATATTTTATTCAGTTTCTTGTAAGAATGCCAGTAGAAGGGTTAGTTTGGGATCACTTGTGACCCTAAGCACTATGTGGCATCTCAGGAATTATTTTTGGAGCGTTACATACTTGGTATCAAAGCACAAAGTTCAAGAGTCCTAGGGTGTCTATGAAGTCGTGTCTAGTAGAGTCTTGCGGAATGGTATGGAGACATCTGTACTTTTCTTTGAGAGGCTACAAGGCATTTAGCAAATATCTCCATTTTTTAAGTCTCGGATCATGTTATAGAAAGGTTCTATAAGAAGCTTATACAGATTCTTATCCTACTCTATTCAGGCCATCTCTGCCTTATTTTCATAATATCAGAAATAGTCAAGCTTAAATCTTTATAGATAGTACTTTCTCATACAGTCTCCACAGATAGTCATGGGATTGTAGGTGATCTAGAAAGTATCCCATCAATGCTTTTGAGTTCCAAAGATTGAAGTTCTTTATTCATGTTCATAAAAGTCGTGCACTAAGCCCAAGTCAGAGGTGCTTTCAGATTCCTTCTCATAATCCATAATGTAAATCTATATTTCCCTATCCATGTATTATTCTTGAGATAACATGATCAACAAGTTCCAGTTCCTCCCCTAATAATGCTCTCAGACTTTCTAGCAAGAAGTTTTCAGAAGTCTTACAAAACGGCTTGAGAGAATCCTTCTAGTGTGGTGTAAGTCCCTCTAATTTAAAGTTATGGCCTCATTATTATGAATCATTCAGTTGAGATAGAGTAAGATGTGTATTTTTTAATCATTGAACATTGTGTGTCAAGTTTCTACCTCTTGTATTATGTAATCTTGTTATCATTGTATTTTTGAAACTAAAAGTCTAGTGAAGCCGTGTGGGGATCTTTCGATTCACTTTCCTTGTTATTCATCTCATTTTCTTGTTCAAAACACAAAAAATTAAAGTCTAGTGAAGCCGTATGGGGTTCTTTCGATTCACTAGCAACTTGTTGTTCACCTTATTATTCTTGTGTTGGTTGGAATTGGGCGTTTAAAGGTGTATTGAAAAGAAGGGTGGTAAGTATGATTTATTAAATATATGTATAGCCAAATCTGTTTGCATATGATTGAGTTCGTAATGAAGTGGTATGTCCTTGTGTGTTAGTTTAGTAGAAGGTAGAGAAGGAGTTATTATTTAAGGTGAATTATTGTTTGCTTGAAGTATTAAAAGAGTCGTTGACGATGTTTGTCGTGCAAGAAAAGTGTAAGTTATTGAGGAAGGTTCTTGGTTGATGAGCATTGTTAATTTAAGCTTCTCTAAGATTTCAAGAGAGAGTTTAGTTGAAACTTATAGAGCTATGAACTAAGTTTAGATGCATAAAAAGGGTAGATAGTAATGATGTGTAGAAGAAGGATGTGTTGATGGATTTTAAGTAAGATAGGCCATACAATTATTGATCAATTATTATGGTTATGAGATTCTAGTGGGATAGTGTTTCTTTATGCTTTATTTTATGGGTTCCAAGTGAGAATAGTATATGAGGTTTTGTTATTAATCATGCCTAGCAATAGACACTAAGTTTGAATAATAGATGATCATCAAGGTGGAAATGACGATTACTTGGTTAGTGATGCTAGCTATATGGAGGTGAACCAATAGGCTTGGAATAGTGAATGCAAGAATATAAGTTTACTGATTTAAGATTAAGTATGATGTTGTATGAATAATGTAGGAAGTATGCCCAAGGTAATATGGGGCTGCATTATTTTTGAGGATTATGACATGCTGTGTGTGGCTAGTAGTACTGTTGAGTTTCTAGGTGGATAAAGACTAGTTAGATGGTATATGGTGTTCTAAATAGCCAAGTTAAGGAGCTTTGATGGATAATGTTGAGCCTTTTTGTTATGGTTTTGATTCTCATGGTCTAGAGATATAAGTTTGGAGATGCGATATTTGTAGGCTATGACAGAAGCAGTATGATTCATTAAGGGTTGAAGATATTTGTGTTAAGTGTTGGAACCTAAGTTGAGTTTTTAAAGATTGAGTTAATAGAAAGTAGAGTTGAAGAACTAGTTGGTGTGAACTCATAGTATGGTGATACTCTTGAAGATTCAAAGTTAGTAAGTGTTCAAGTTATTAGATGATGAATATTGGGGACATAGAATGATAGAGTTGTATCTTTGAATAAAGTATTAGTAGTGGGTTTACCATTTAAGGTGTAGTCTTTCAGGGTAAGTTTATTATTCATGGGTATTATTATGCCCTAGACTCTAAAGTAAAGGGATTGCAGTTTAGATTAGAGTTAGTAAAGGGTTCCATAGACTTAGAAGTCATCTTTGATCTATGGGGGAGATGGTAGAGTGAAGAAACAAACCAAGTTTTGTGAGTTAGATTGCGTTATACGTCAACGAGAGTTACGATGATATGTTGATCCTTTCTTACTCTAGAGTACTCCTTGGATTTCAATGTTTATCACATCAGATTCATGTAATGCGTGATAGATCCATGCCAAAGTCCAATGCTTATACACTTCATGTGTACTCAAATCCATTATCGGTTTCTATTAAGTAAGTAACAACTACATTCTATTATTCGAGTCATTTCTCAAAAATCTATGAACTCCAATCTTATGTTGAACCACTCATGATAAGTATGAACTAATGTTCCAGAGTATTATCGGTTCTCAAAAACTCATGATCCTAGTGAAATCCAGTTTATATCATGTATGCCCTCAGTTTAGATCTCTTTAACGAATCTATACAGTTGACGTTCTATTCCTCAGGTGTCAGTTAAGTGTTAAAGTTATGTTTAGTATTCTTCCGTACTTCAGGTCCTTATGTGTTAGCTCTTCTGTGACCTCTTCCTACATTAAGATAGTGATGGTGAACAGTTGTTTAGATAGGAGAGAGTAAATATTTATTGTTGAGAAAAATATCGTCGTATGCCCATTTTAGCTAAGGCTATAAGTGTGAAGGAAGATTGAGGCCAAGTCTTTAATACATGTTGTGGTTAGTTGAAAATTTTGTGTGTATGTTCTTAAGAATAGTGCAAGAATATTGTTGTTGATAGAGGTTTAGGGAATAGTTGGAGTAAGCCTTTATGGGTGTTTTCCTTGAAGTTCATATGTGGTTGTAATGATAGGCTTAAATGTCGTGTTGGGATTTAAGTGGAGGAATGTAATATGTGCTAGTGAATCCATAGTAAGAGTTTAGAGTTAGTCATTGAAATGATAAGAAGGATCAACTTAGAGAGAAAAAGTTTTTAAAATGCTTGGGGTATTGAATTCATGGTTCGTACTAGTGTTATAATGTTATGTGTAGTAAGTTGTGATTCAAGTTAGACTTGAACATGGTGAGAGAATTTAGTTCAGATCAGACATTAGTATATGAAGTTATATGAAACAGTGTGGGCATGGTATTAAAGGGGAGAAAGTAAGTTGAAAAGAGTATCTGAGAAGTGTTTCTAAGCTTGAAAAACTAGCAGTTGCATTTTCTAAGGCCTAGAAATTCTAAACTAGTTTATGTTTAAGAAGCCTATGTTCCTTGTTACAAAGTTATAGGTATATTGGGGATTCTTTCTTCAGATATCTCACTCAGATCATACCCAAATTTCTTTTTCTTCCTAATATTATTATAACTTCTTGCTAAGAGTGATGAAGAAATATTCCAATTGAGTATAAGCTTTCAATATAATTTAGTCCGTATAGCCAGTAATTTAGTTTAGTAATCAGACAAACAAGTTCCTATGGTTTTTCTACCTTTCCTATTCTTGAGGCAATGCATTCATGTCCATGCAACTTGCAAATTCAGTTTAGTCCAAGCATCATTTTTAAGGTTCAGCTGTTTAGTCATGACTCAGTTCGTAAGGGCTCAGAGCATAGCCTTAGTTTTCCAATTATACCAACTCAGAAAGTGTAGCACCCCTTGTACAATCTTAGTCTCATTGTCTCATGATTCCTGCCTGAATAATTTATCACTTCGCTGTTCTATATCAATGATTGTATCATGGAAATCTCAAGTGAGTGCTAAACTCTTAGCATGAATCAGTTTCCTGATGGTCAGTAAGTCAAGTCAGCTCAGAATTCAGCTTCATGATAGAATTTCTAAAGTTTCAACACAGATATATTCTTTGTTAGAAAACACATTATTCCATACTTTAACATTTCAATAAGTTATCACCCATCATTCGAGGATGAATGATTCTAAGGGGGAGATATTGTAATACCCCGTATACTTCTAAACTAGAAAATGAATGGTTCTTCCTATGTGTGGAACCTCTAATCTTGTAATTCATCTTTGAGTACATGACTTATGATGAGTATCCTAGTGATAAGAGAGTTGATGATGTGTTTAACGTGTTCATAGGAGTCACTTAAGGTAATGCAAGCTAAGAGTTTTTGAATCCTTCAAATTTTAGTGTTTGATTTCGCAAGGGTCATCTTTGAATGAGCATAAATTGATGAATATGTTGTATTTTAACATATTTAGACCCACCAAATTGTATATAATTGAATTATCTTTCCAACAATATCAATTTTTCCAAAATCTGATACCTGAGTGAAAAGTTATGGCTTTGCAAAGAGGGTGAGCGACGCAAACTGTAAAATGTGCCATAGGGTGTGCGGCGCAAACTGTAAAGTGTCCCATAGGGAGTGTGACGAAAACCTTAAAGTTTACCATAGCCTGTGAAATGCAAACCCCATGTCACAACGACCTAGACATTTCGTTTTTGAGTTATTCCGAGGGCAACTACGTCATTTGAGACCCCTAAACCGTCACGAATAACTCCTAAAATTTTTTTATGACATATTAATCACATAAACTACTCTTTCTTAACCCTATGAAGTCAGTAAACAAATCAAAACACCAAAATATAGTTACTCTCCTTAAATTCTCTCTAGAACACATCCTAGTGTTTCAACTCAAAGTTCAAGATAACTCAAGATTTCACCGTCACTTTTCAAAATTTATTCAAGAATTGGAATCCACAAAGTAAGAGCATGAAGAATATCCATTCAGAGTCACAAATAGTAACCCAAAATCAAGAGTTCATCCAAAGTTCCTAATCTAAGGTATGTGGGCATTGAACAAGAACAACTTTTTCGTTCTTGTGCCCAAAAATCCGATTTTATAAATGAATTTCATATTTTGCAAGTGGGTCTATACCCAAATTATATTATTTTGAGAATATGCATTGATAAGTTGTTCAAGTCTAGAATTGCATGATTATTTCGCTTATTTATGATTTGAATTGATAATTAATTCTATAAATTGTACATTCCTATATTGACGTGATATTTTCAAGTGTTTCCAAGATTGGTGTCATGAATTAAGCTTTATTGTAAAATTGTGGTCCTGTAAGAATATACATGCCTTAAGTCCAAGAATGAATTGTTGATACTTTCTAAAGTGTATTGATGTTTTCATGCTATTAAAGTTTTAAAGCTTATTGATGATAGTCCAGCGAATCAAGAAAAGATTGTTGTTCAAGATTGTTTGAGTCATAAGTACCCCATTGCTAAGATATTTTCAGATATTTGTTAAAGATTTGACCTTTTGGGCCTAGGATAAGATTGGGATCCACATTAATTATGGATTAAAGTCAAGAGGTGTATATTTGGTCTTTATTATAGACCCTTGAATTATTTTAAGGTGGATGTCCTAAAAGTTTGAGCTTAAGTATGGGATAGTATTTAGCACTGAGTTGGGTATGATTCTAAGGTCTCCTGCCCCAGAACTACGAGCCACCATAGGATTATTATTTACCCCAAGTGGTTTAGGAAAGTGATCACTAAATTTAAGGTTCTATTCCAATGGCAAGGGTAGAAGAACTCTCCCCAACTTGGGCAAGACGTTGGACTCCATGTCAGCTCACATTATGTTGGTTAGAAGAAATTACCAAAGCTAAACACTATTATAATTAGGATAAAAGTATATAGGTTGAAAGTTTGATTTTTGAGAATTCCCAAGTTCCCAATCCCAAAGATACAAAGTTCTAAAGTCCCATAGTTCTGAAATCTCTAAATTTCAAAAGAAGACCCCTACTCTTTAAATAGTTTATAGATTTAAAGTCTTAGTATATCTTTTTAAAGTTAGTATTTTAAGATTTCAAAAGTTTTAAGTCCCAAAGTCTCTAAAAGTGTTATAGTCTTTGAGTCCCAAGTCCTAAGTTTCCTAAAGTGCTGCAATTATTAAGTTTCAAAAGAAGTCCCTTATTTTCATAAGATTAAAGTGTATGTCCTGAAAGTTATTATTTTAAGTTTTCATCCAGTTGACAAGATTTTAGAACAAGAAGAGGATACAAATTTTAGAATAAAGTGTAATGACTCACGAGACTTATACTAATGTTTCATTATTCATGATTCATGAGATTTAGATTTCAGTTTTTTATCAAGTTCTGTGAGTCATTTATATCAGTATGCATGATTTCTATAAAGATTGATTATATTGTTTAACTATTGCATACACCCTCATATACTCAGTACATCCTCAAAGTACTGATCCACATATTTGTCTATGTGCTACATTGTCTCAATTTAGGAACAAGTTGTAGCACATACACCATATTCAGTCAGTTCGCAGCTTCTAGTCAGCAGGTGATGAGTCCTTTTGATTCAAGGGCTCGAGTTAGTTATATAGTTTGAGAAGTATTGTATTTTCTTTATTCAGTCGTATTGAGTTGGTATAGTTGGGAGTTATGACTAGGCTACCTATAGTCAGTACTAGTAGAGGCTTCGTAGATAGTCAGTAGTGTTGATGTATTCAGTTTCAGTTTGGTTTGTAACATCAGAGTTGTAATCTTATAAATTCAGATTTGTATTGATCCAGTTCAGAAGAGTTTTTATGTTTCCACTAATTTTATTCAGATTTATGTATTTTATTCAGTTGCTTGTAAGTATGCCAGTAGAAAGGTTAGCTTGGGATCACTTGTGACCCTAAGCACCGTGTGATGTATCGGTACTCATTTTTGGGGCATTACAGTTACTACGAGTCACATCACGACTCATGATGTTTGGGTACAAGTCGTTGCCTGGACTCTTAGTATGGGCAGTGACTTAGGGCATCCTTATTGTTGACCCTAAAAGTCATACCATATGACTCATAATATGACATTACAATTCGTAGGGTCCTAGTCGGTCTCAGGAAAGAAACATTGGCCATTTACTTGTTTGGTCATAAGTCCTTCCATATGACTCTTTACCTTACCTTACGACTCGTAAGGTTGAGGTCGTAATCAGAACATTAACTGTGGCACCTATATTTGTCAGCTACAATTGGGGTCCTATAACTCGTTATAAGCCTTTACGACTCATTAGGCGAGTCATTACCTAGGTAGTGAGCATAAAAATCAAGAAATTTTTAGAGGCAAAAATCTGGGGTGTTACATTACCCCCTCCCCCCAGGATTATTCATTCTCGAATGAGGAGTGAAGGCATCCATTAGCAAGATTGTAAGGCAAGAATACAATCATAAAACCCTTAACAAAGTCAGAATACAAAAAGAGTATGAAAACCCATACCATAAGCATGATTATCCCACCCGGGGAACAAGAATGGATATCTAGACTTCATGTCATCTTCAACCTCCTAAGTAGCTTTTTCCACCTTATGGTTCCTCCAAAGGATTTTCACCAAAGCCACATCCTTAATCCTCAGACGACTGACTTGCCTATCCAAAATCTCAACGGGGACTTCCTCGTAAGACAAAGAATCCAAAATACCAACACTCTCAATAGGCCCTACCAAAGAAGGATTGCCCACACACTTCTTCAAGATCAATACATGGAAAATCAGACGAATAGAAACCCAACATCGAAGGTAAATCCAATTCATTTGCAATATTTCCCACTCACCTAAAAATTAACTAAGGGCCAACATAACTGAATCTAAGCTTCCATATTTTCCCAAATCTCATCACTCCCTTCATAGGATATACCTTCAAGAACACCCAATAACAACCTTAAAGTCCAACTCTCTTCGCCTCACATTCGCATAGGAATTTTTGTGACTCTGAGCAATCTTAAGTCTATCCCAAATCACCTTCACCTTCTCCATGGATTGGTGAACCAATTCCGGACCAAATAATCTATTCTCACCAACCATAAACCACCCAATAGGAGATCTATACCTCCTATCATAAATATACTCCAAAGGAGATATCCTAATACTAGAATGATAACTATTATTGTAAGCAAACTTGATGAGAGGGAAATGATCTACCCAACTACCTCCAAATAAATCACAGATGTCCTTAGAATATCTTTCAAAGTCTTAATGGTCCTCTTCACTTATTGTAACACCCCAAATCTGGTACCCGAAATGCTAGACGGTGCTCATGACCCCAAAGGACCACAAGCATTATATAAGATACCATAGCGTAAATGCCTCAATACTTTGAATGTACTGGTATGCATGTGAGGAAGGCTGAATGCAAAGGGTTTGCATGCATCATCTATTCTAACTGACTGAATAATATGAATGTGAGAATACATGTATGAATACATATTAACTATAACTGAGTTCGTGATAACATGATTGATGAGTCTGAGTACTGACAGCATGAGATATTGATAACTGTATAACTGAAATAACTGATGTTGAGCGACTATATCTGACAGTATAGATTCTGATAGAACTAGCTAAGTTTCATATTGTTCTGAGTTGACTGTATCTGACAGTCCTGAATTCTGTAACTAAAATTGTTAGAAGTAGTATCTAACCGACATGCCCTAAAATCCGCCATAATAGCTGAGCTGGGGTCCAATCTATGCCCTTATTCGAAGGGTGTTAATACCACTTCACTGGTAAGGACAAGCTTTGGGTGACCCTCATCTGACAGTGTCCCAAAAAGAGAATGGTGGGACCCTCATTTGACAGTGTTTATCCACCTCATCAACTATCATCTGACAGTGTTGATGTCTCAACCTATGCTGGCTATATAGTTCTTGAATGCAAGAATGACTTCTAAGAATCACACCCTCATCTGGCAGTGTGTGTTCCCATCCTTGGGTTCACTCAGTGCTAATTCCTACTCTCATCTGAATAGACACTGAACATAATTAACTGAACTGGACTACATTGAATTCATGGAGTTTCGTTAACTGATAGAATACTATTGAGATTACTGAATTACTGAGCTTTCTTGATTTATATCACTGACTGAGTTCTATGGATTATGGCTTGACTGAGGATATTGTGAAAACATGTCACTGACTCTAGGCACACAACTATATTTTTTGGGTACAAGTACCCCTAGGACTCGATAAAAGGAAACTGACAAGGCATGAAATTATGACAAACATCAACAATACATAATACAATAGTTGGGGATATTTCAATACATAAGAATAACATGGAAGTCATTTTGAACATAGGGTTAAAACGTACATTGTCATTTGGGTCACAATTTAGCTATAGTGTATAATTTCTATCCCTTTAGGTATTTTACCAATCACCTTACATGCACAACTTAAGGCATAGGTGAAATTATCAAATTTCACAAATCATAAACTACCCAATTTCATGGATTTCAATTTATATGCTAACGTAGTTTTCATAGTTTCACATAAGGATACCAATATAGAATCAAACAATAACCATCACATAACCTGAGCAACCCACAATATAATAATCATGATTCATAATCTAAAATAGGGTTCTTGAGATTTATGGATCAAAGGAATCCATAAATCAATACAACGCATACATTAGTTCTTGATTTAGCGAAGATTGATGGAGAGATTTTCTTGAAATTGAATCCCCAATTGAAACCCTTGTTTGTTCTTGAGTGAAAATTGAGAGAAACTAGTATATTTTGGGTGAAGAATGGCTAAATCACGTGTTATTGGGTTTAAATAGGGGTGGGAACTTAACCCTTTTAACCATGGATATGTCTTTTAAAATTGGTGAAGATTTCCCGACCTAGACCCCTGGTGCGACGCGGTGCTATCGCGCCGTGTCACTGGAATTTGACAATTAAGATTTGGGAGCCCTTCGTGACGGGGTGAATTCACGAAGTCTTACTGGAATTTAAAAAATGTCATTTTTGCTTATGGAGTGACATGCCACTGACTGAGATGATGGTGTTTTACGACTGAAACTTGAAATAGTCATAACTTCTTACTCGGTTATCAGATTTAGGCGAATCTTATATCGATGGAAAGCTTATTGAATTTACCATATGATGAAAAGTGAAAATCTTGAAAATTCCCTATTTATAAAAGTGGATTCATCTTTTAAAATATGACTTTAACATTTTTGGGATGAATTCAAGCTAGGTAAAAGTACGGGGTATTACATTTATCCATCCGTTTGAGGGTGGAATGCAGTGCTAAGGTTCTCCTACGTGCCCAAGACTTGCTAAAACAAATTCCAAAAGCAAGAAGAGAACTGCATACCTCAATCAAAAATAATGGAAACTGGGGAACCATCCCATTTGATGATCTCCTAAATAAATAACTTAGAATAACCCTCTTTAGAGTAAGTAGTCCTCACAGGCAAAAAGTGTACATACTTAGTCATCCTATCCATAATGACCCAAATCAAATCATGATGATTCTGAATCCGCAGAAGACTAGTAGTAAAATCCATGTTGATCACCTACCTCTTCCATATGGGTAACTCAATCGTTTAAGACATGCCGCCAGGCCTCATGTTCTTAACCTTCACTTGATGACACCCCATGTACTTTGCCATGAAGTTAGCCATATCCCTCTTCATATTGTTACACCAATAGATCTCCTTTAGTTCATAATACATCTTTGTCGAACAAAAGTAAACTATAGACCTCAAATCATGAGCCTCAACCAAAATCCTTTCTCATAATCCATTAACAGCCCAAATATACAACCTACCTTGGTACCTTAAGATACTATCTCCACCAATCTCATATGCCATGATCTTCTTCTTACCCAGATCATCCTTAATTAGCATCATGATTGGGTCCAAAACCTACTTCTCCTTCACCTTTGTACCAAGAGATAACTTTATCACCTCTTGTACAGTCGTACCTCCATACTTAAAATCCAAAAGACAAACTCCAAGATTTGAAAATTAGTGAATATCCTTTACCAATCATCACTTCTTCTCATCAACATGAGAAAAGCTACATATGGACAACTTTCTAAGAGGATCAACAACTACATTAGCCTTAATTGGGTGGTAGTGGAGACTTATGTCATAGTACTTAAGAAACTTGGGCCATATTTTTTTCCGAGATTTAACTCATTCTGGGTAAGCATAAACTGTATGTTTTTATAATCTGAATACATATCAGTATGAACCCCATACAAATAATGGTACCAAATCTTTAAAGCAAAAACCATAGCTGCCAACTTTAGATCATGAGTTGGAAAATTATTTTCATGAACCTTCAGTTACCTAGGAGCATAAGCCACAACCTTACCATAATGTATCAACACACAACCTAGTCCCATACAGGGTGCATCATAATACACAAAACCATTAGTGCCTTTGGGCTGAGTCAAATCTAGAGTCGAAGTCAACTTATCCTTAAGCTTCGTAAACCTACTCTCACAAGAATCAGACCACATAAACTTTACCTTGTTACTAAGTCAACTTATTAAATGGAGTAGCAATAGAAGAGAATTCATCCACAAACCTCTTGTAATACCCTACTAAACCTAAGAAGCTTTGAATGTCGATTGAAGTCATAGGTGTAGGCCACTTCTTTACCACCTTAAGTTTATGTGGATCCCCTATGATCCCCTCACTGGAAAAATCATTACCCATGAAGGTCACAACATTCAACCAAAACTCACACTTTGAGAGTCTGCAACACTACTCGGAGGTGATTGGCATGATCCTCCTAACACTTAGAGTATACCAAGATATCATCAATAAACACGGTGAGAAACAATTCCATAAACTACCTGAATACCTAGTTCATGAGATTCATAAATGCAGCCAGAGCATTACTCACCCTGAATGACATCACTAGAAACTTATAATAATCATATCGAGTTTAGAAAGTAGTCTTAGGGATATCTACCTCCCTAATATTCAAATGATGATAGACCAATTAAACATCAATCTTAGAAAATTATATAAATCTTTGAAAATAGTCAAAAAGATCATTTATCCTAGAAAGCGAATACTTATTCTTCACTACCACCATATTCAGATGGTAATAATCTATGCACATTCAAAGGAAACTATCCTTCTTACGCATGAAATGCACAGGAGCACCCCATGGAGATACACTAGGATAGATGAAACCCTTATCAAGAGGATCCTTTAACTACTCTTTAAGTTTTTTCAACTCAGTTAGAGCCATTCTACATAGAGGGATAGGGATAGTACGGGTATCCGATTGAAGATCAATCCAAAAATCTATTTCCCTTTCAGGAGGAATACTAGGAAAATCATCTAAAAACACCTCTGGAAACTCATTAACAATTAGGATAGATTGAAATAAGGGAACGCCAGAACTAGAATCTTTAACTCGAACCAGATGATAAAGGCACCCTTTGGAAATCAGCTTTTGAGCTCTAAGATAGGAAATAAATCTTTCCTTGGGAACTAGGGAACTCCCCTCCCACTCAATTACTGGTTCATTAAGGAATTGAAAACTAACCTTTTAGGTCCTACAATTAATAGACGTAAAGCATGATGAATCCAATCCATCCCTAAGATCACATCAAAGTCTATTAGATCCACCAAGGTCTCCCTACCCTAGATAGACACCACACATCCCCTATTGTCCTTTATACCCATAAAAAAACACTCAATGAGGTATACACAAAGAAGGGATCCAAAATGCACTCAGGATCGAAACCAAAATAAACAGCCACATAAGGGGTTATATAAGAAATGGTGGACCCTAGATCAATTAGATAATATACTTCACAAGAGAAAGGTTGTAACATACTAGTAATAACATTAGGAGATGCCTTAGATTCCTGATGAGTGTCAAAGGCATAAAGATAATTCCAGCTAGTATTGGTACCTGAAGTAGCACACTTTGGCGCAGGAGTTAAAGAAGAAGAAATCAAAACCTTATTAGCTCCAGTAGCATTATTTATTGGAAGACAATTCCTCTAAATATAACCAGGATGGCCATATTTGAAACACAGATTCCTCTCCTCATCATAATAACCATGGTGCAACTGTCCATATAGTTTGCAAGGAGAATAAGTTGGGGCTGGCTAAGATCCACTAGATTGAGACTGGGCACCTTGGGCTTTAAACCCATTGTTAGTCATAAAATGATGATCACTAGAGGACTTAGGATATGGAACACTAGCTATAGAATATGAACTTGAGTTTCCCAAAGCCCTCTTCTTGCCCCACTACCTACTATCTCTACCACTATTTTCCCGACCTCCATCTTTCTTTGAATATCTGAACTTTTTATTTTACCTCTCTTTTTTCTACTTATTTCTTTTTTCCATGGTCAACTTATTGTATATACACCACAAGCCTAGATATATCTATGTCATTATTCAATATTATGGCCTTACACTCTAGTATCAACTCTTGAGAAAAATCCAAAGAAAACTTCCTCATTCTTGCCCTAGTACTAGACACAATCTCCAAGGCATAATGAGATAATTAATGGTATTTAAAAGCAGACTCCTTTACAACCATCCTTCCCTACTTCAACTTCACAAAATCTTCTTCCTTAGCCTCCCTCAACTCCTAAAGAAAAAGAGATCAAGGAAAGCACTATTAAACTCCTCTTACATAGGCTGCTCAACATTATCACCCCTTAACTACTCCCACTCCTCATACCACTAATATGCTACATCCTTTAACTGATATGTGGCAAACTCACACCTTCCATATTAGTAAAATAAATTACCATAAATATCTTATCCATTCATCATGAACCCTTGAGGATCCTTATAAACCGTAGAGCTAGTAAAGGTTAGAGGAATTAACCTCATAAACTAACCAACTCTAGTGACCTAAGAAGATAAACCAATTGAACCAAAATAGTCAAGCTGATAAGACTGAGAATCACCAATTGGGTCCAATAAATATATCAATGGAATTCGGCATTAGAAATGTCTTCTTGGCGCGGTGGGGAATGAATATCATCAGTTTAGGGAGGACTGGTGAAACTCTACGAGGGCAATCAAGAGCAAGGACCCCAGACCGGGTCTGCATTCTATAATAAGATGAGTTTCATCTAAATTATCCTTAGGTGGGATAGATGAGTTTCCATGAGCATCCGATCTTTAAGGAGGCATTTTCCAAAATATGAACAAATAAAATAAGAGGAGATTTCAATGCCCTAGACTCTATAGCCAAAAAATAAAACACAAGAAAGGAGAACATTCCTAAATGCCTTGTAGCCTCTTCTTTATAAGTGTGGCACGCAACTCACCCATAAAAGAGACTCCACATGACATGAATTTTTAGAAACCTAATGATCTGAACATAGGCTTTGATACCAAGCTTGTCATAACCCAAACCAGGACCTAGTATTGATAGGTATCTTAAGTCCATCGAGGACCGAAGACTAACCCTATTAACCTAGCCAACAAGAGCACAATAACTAGCAGAGGATGAATTTCAAATAAATTACTAGATAGAGTTGAGTTTCAAACATATAACAAGATATAGAAATCTATATCAAGAGGGATCTAACAATCCACAACGCATTCCATATAACATTGTCTAGCAAAGTGTAACACCTAGATTTGCTGAACCGGAATGCTACATGATGTTTATGACCCTGAAGGACCATAAGCTAACCCATGACTGATATCTGTACCTGTACACTGAATAAATACTAAATAATGTAGAAACATGCACTAAAAGGCCATAAGGTCCAATACTAAACATAACATGGATGAGATAACATCTGTGGGGTAATACAATACCCAAAATAAAACTATAAACACTGAAGTCTGAAATATAATAGTCTGCATCTAGTCTGAAAGCCTCTACTGCCTGAATAATCTAAATAAGGAGTTGGTAGGACATGTCCCCAACTAACTCTAACTAATAACTAATCAATGAAATAGGGGAGAAATAATTATATCCTTGAAGGAGGAGGACTCACTTCTATTCTGACTGCTGAGACTGGAATCTACTGTCGATCTGGAACTCGTATCTCTGAACCTATGATGTATTATAAAAAAAGTACCATAGTGTAAATGTGTTAGTACAATGGAATATACTGAGTATACATGTGAAGTAGGCTAATGCAAGGGTTAACATGCATGAATAATGGTAGCTGGCTATCTAACATGAATGCGAGAATGCATAAATAAATACGTAACTGTAACTGACACTATGATATTGTGATTACTGAATTTGAATACTGATGACATGAAATACTAAAAACTGATATATCTGATAGCAGAAATAGTTGTATTTGAATGTAACTGATAACATGGGTGACTGTATATGACAGTCCTAAATTTGATGGAACTATTTGAGTTCCTTACTATATATGAGTTGATTGTATCTGATAGTCTTGAATCTAAAGAACTATCTGAGTTCTTTTATTGAGACTGGTACTGAAACTATGGGAGGTAGTATTTAACCGACATGCCCCTGATACGCCATTATGTCTAAGATGGGGTCTAATCTGTAACCCTAATTGGAAGGGTGTCAATACTGCACCACTAGTAAGGACAAGCTGTGGGTGACCCTCATCTGATAGTGTCCTCTGTACAAGAATAGTGTTCCCCTTATCTGATAGTGCTTATCCACCTCATCAACCCTCATCGACAGTTTTGATGTCTCAACCTATGCTGGATACATAGTTCTAGAATACAAGGATGACTGTTAAGGATTACACCCTTATCTCATAGTGTGTATCCCCATCCTTAGGTTCCCTTAGTGATAATTTCTACTCCTATCAGAATGGACACTGAACATGATTTACTGAACTGAACATGGACTGAGTTACTGAATTTCGTTGACTGACGAATATTACTGATATTTGACAACTGACTGAGTTCATGAGATCATGGAAATTTCCTAAGTCATAAGACTGTCTGAAGTCTAAGGATCATGGCTTGACTGATAGTATTCTGAAAACATGACATGACTCTAAGTACACATCTAATGTTTCGGGTACAAAAACCCCCAGGAAGGAAACTGACAAAGCATGACTTACTTTAATATATAATAGTTATTATAATACATTTACTGAAGTTTTTCATCAAATATGTGATAGGCATAAGCTTGTACGTACATGGAGATTTCATGATATCATGCTAATTAGACACTTTCCCTTCATCTAGGCATTCAACCTAACATATAGTAGTCATAGAATGTGTAAACAACATCATACAACAATTAACTATCGTGATTCAATTCCAATTTAATCATTCAAGGGTTTAGTCCTAGGATTTCATGAATCTATACTGATACAAATCAACCCATATGGAATTTAACACTCATTCATGGAATACAATTCAATTAATAATTATCAACATGAATAAAAGCAACCCAATCATGAAATTCATAAGAAAATCTATAACTTGAATTTAGAGAAGGGATTCTTGGGCTTCATGGACAAAAGAAGTCCATGAATGAACACTATGCATACCTTAGTTTGTGATTTCGGGAAGATTGATGGTGAAACCTTCTTGAAATTAGATCTTTTATGAAAGCCATAGCTTGTTCTTGAGAGAAACTTGAGAGAAGAGAGTGTATTTAGGATGAAAAATGGTTGAATCACGTGTTAAAGGGCTTAAATAGGGGTGGGAAATTAACCCTTTTAACCCTGGATGGATCTTGTAATTTCAGTAAAAATTTCCCAAATTGAACCCCTAGCGCAAAGCGACCCTCTCGTGCTGTGTCTCTGGAATTTGACAATTGGGAAACTGAGGGATGGTGCGACACGGATCCATCATATTGTCCCTTCCTTCATGACCTGGAACTTTGGAACGATGCAGGGGAAATCATGCTAAGACAATAGAAAAAAGACAATTCTAAATTTAAGTTTTGGCACGATGCGCCATAATCGCGGACACCTACTGGAAATTGCCAAATGCCATTTCCTCTTGTGGTGCGGCGCACCACTAATTAATATGGCGCTGTTTTATGATGGGAACTTAAAATAGTCATAACTTCTTACCCACTTATCGAATTTAAGTGAATCATATATTGAAGGAAAGCTTATTGAATTTTCTACATGACAAAAAGTGAAAATCTTGAAAATTCCTCATGGAATAATTATGATTTACTTTAGAACCTAATACTAGGCATTTTTGGGATGAAATTGGCTAGAAATCTATGGGGTATTACAATATATCCACCTTGAGAACATTTATTTTTGAATGAGATTGACTGAGAGGGGAAACAATAAGCTAAACATGAACTGAACATGAATAATTGGAACATGATCTCATGACTGACAAGCTAAACACAACATACCAAACATGCATATTTGATGCACGTGTAACTGATTCATAAATGCATGACTGAATGTTACGAGGAAATAAGTTTCTCACAATAAGAATACATTACTGATGCATAATTATATAACAGAGCTGATACATGAATACATGACAGAATATGCAATGGTACTTGATACTAAGTTTATACTTAGAACATGAACATGAAACTAAATACCAAGTTCATGACAAACACTGATTATGATACTGAGTAAGCTTTAGGAGAACTGTTACCTTGAGCTTGATCTGAGTTGGTGGAGAAGAGGTGAGGATACTTGGTATGCATGTTTGCTTCTGCTTCCCAAGTAGCTCCCTCGACGGACTGATTTTTCCAAAGAACTTTAACTAGAGGGACTTCTTTGTTCTTCAATCTACGAGTTTGATAGTCTAAGATTTCAACTGGAATCTCTTCATAAGAGAGACTGTTCTGAACATCAATACTCTAAGAAAGGACTACGATTGGTGGATCTCCTATACACTTCTTGTGCAAAGAGACATGGAAGACTGGATGAGCTGAGGCTAGATCTGAAGGCAATTCGAGCTTATAAGCTACCTTGCCTAAATGACTGAGAATCTTGAAGGGACCGATATATCGGGGACTGAGCTCTCACTCCTTGTCGAATCTCTTCACTCCCTTTATGGGAGAGATCTTTAGATAGACATGATCACTAACCTCAAACTCGAGATCTTTTCTATGAACATCTACATAAGACTTCTATCAGCTCTGAGTAGCTCGGAGCCTTTCTTTGATCAACTAGACTTTTTCTAAGGCATCGAATACTAAGTTAGGACCTAGACTGAGGCCTCACTAACTTTGAACCAACCAATTCGTGATTTACATCTCCTACCATACAGAGCTTTGAATGGAGCCATCTAAATACTAGAATAATAGTTATTGTTCTATGCAAACTCAATCAACGGCAAGTGGTTATCCCAACTTCCCTTGAAATCAATTGAACACTCCCTTAGCATATCTTTTAAAGTTTGAAAGGTCGTTTCTACTTGACCATCTGTCTGAGGATGAAAGACAATACTGAGATGAACTTAGGTACCGAGACCCTTTTAGAATGCTTTCCAGAAATGAGAGGTGAACTGGGTACCTCTGTCTAAGATAATGGACAATGGAACACCGTGCAGTTAGACCAACTCCTTGATGTAGAGTTTGGCGTAATCCTCAGCTGAATATGAGGTATGAACTGGAAGGAAATGAGCTAATTTGGTCATTCTGTTTATAATGACCCAGACTGAATTATGTTGATAACAAGTTCAAGGCAAACCCATCACGATGTCCATGTTCATAACTTCCCACTTCCAAGTAGGAATACTGAACTCCTGCATAGACCCACTAGGATTCTAATGCTCTATCTTAACTTGCTGACATATAGAGCACTTAGCCACAAACTCTGCAATATTTCTCTTCATCCTACTCCACTAATAAATTTCCCGCAAGTCGTGGTACATCTTTGTTGCCCCTGGATGAATAGAGTAGTACGTTCCATGCGCTTCTATAAGAATTTTCTACCTTAAGTCATCTATACTTGGAACACAGAGATGACCCCGACAACGCAAAACACCATCTCCTCCTTGGGAGAAAACCTCTACTTACTAATCCTGAACCGACTTATTCAACTTAACAAGGCTGGGATCTCTATCTTGCTTTTCGTTTACCTTGGAGACTAGAGATTATTCTGAACTACTCTGAACATATACACCACCCTTTGAAGAATAGACTAAGTGAATGCCTAGTCTAGCAAGCTGATGGACTTCTTGAGATAACTTCTTCTTACTATCCTCCACATGAGAAACACTACCCATGGATAGCCTAGTGAGAGCGTCCACCACTATGTTGGCCTTGCTCAAATAATAGAGGACACTCATATCGTAGTCTTTCAAGAGCTCTAACCACCTTCTCTAACAAAAATTGAGATCTTTTTGAGAAAATACATACTGAAGATTCTTATGATCTATGAAGACATCTACATGAACTCCATAGAGATAATGCCTTCAAATCTTCAATGTAAAGACTACGACTGCTAACTCAAGATCATGAGTAGGATAATTTCTCTCATGGGGTTTAAGCTGTATGGAGTCGTAGGCTATGACCTTACCATGCTGAATGAGGATACAATCCAAAACTACTTTGGATGCATCACAATACATCACAAACCCATTTGAACTATCTGGAAGAGCTAAGACTGGGGATGAGGTTAGTCGAGTCTTCAACTCCTAAAAACTCTTCTCGCAAGGGTCTAACCACTGAAACTTGACTTTTTTCTGAGTCAATCTGGACATAGAGCATGCAATAGATGGAAATTCTTTAACAAACTGTCTGTAATAGCCAGCCAAACCCAAGATAATCCTGATATCTGATAGAGAGATAGGTCTTGGCCAGTTTCTTACAATTTCGTTCTTTCGAAGATCAAATCTAATGCCATCATCGGAAATGATGTGACCAAGAAATGCAACTGAACTTAGCCAAAATTTGCTCTTACTAAATTTGGTGAATAGCTGATGATCTCTAAGAGTCTGAAGTACTATTTTGAGATGGTCTGGATGATCGCGCTCAGTGCGAGAATATACCAGAATATCATCTATGAAGACTATGATGAACATGTCCAAGTAATGCTTGAACACGTGGTTCATCAAGTCCATAAAAGCTGCTGGGGTATTGGTAAGACCAAATGACATGACTAAGAATTAAAACTTACCATACTGAGTACGAAAAGCTATTTTTGGAATGTCACTTTCTCTAACTCTAAGCTGATGATAGCCAGATCTGAGGTCTATCTTAGAGAAATAGCTTGCACCCTACTGTTGGTCAAAAAAGTCATCAATTCTAGGAAGAGGATACTTGTTCTTGACCATGACCTTATTGAGTTAATGATAATCAATGCATATTCTGAGAGAACCTACTTTCTTGCGCACCAATAAGACTGGTGCGCCCCAAGGGGAAATGCTGGGTCTGATGATTCCCTTATCTAAGATATCCTTTAACTATTCTTTCAATTCTCTGAGTTCTGCTGGTGCCATTCTGTATGGAGGAATAGAGATAGGCTGAGTATCTAGAAAAAATTAATGCCGAAGTCTATTTCCCTTTCAGGAGGAATACCTGGAAGATCTTTAGGAAAGACATCTAAATATTTATTTACTACTGGGACTGATTCAAGGCTGGGAGTTTCAGAACTAGTGTCCTTAACTTGAACAAAATGATAGACATATCCTTTAGATATCATTTTCCTTGCTCGAAGGTATGAAACAAGGTGACCCCTGAAAGTAGATACACTACCCTTCCACTCAAGGACGAGTTTATTTAGAAACTGAAGTTGAACTATTCTATTTCTGTAGTAGACTACCAATCCATGCCGAGAATGACATCAAAATCAGTCATCTCTAATTAACTAAGTCTGTTGAAGTAACTTTCTAAAATATCATAATCGGGTAGTTCCTGTATACCCGCCGGGCTATGATGGTTTTAGCCATTGGGATACAGACTTAGAAGGGCTCTGCTAGAATTTTGGGACTAATTCTGAAATCAACTGCTATATAGGGAGTAACAAAAGGAAAAGAAGCTCCTGGATCTAGCAAAGCATAAACATGCACATGAAAAATCTATAATGTTCTAGTAACTACATCAGGAGAATTTTCTTGATCTTGTCAGGTCTAAAGAGCATATAGTCTATTTGATCATTGCCCGCTAGTAGCACTGGTGCTGGCACCTTAATAATTTGGGTGACCAGACTGAGCTGAGAAGTAGAGATGACTTTGATAACCTAACTGAGGGAAATCTCTGACTATGTGGCCTGGCTTGCCACAACCGAAACAGACATCGCTGCCAACTCTACAATCACCCTTATGGTTCTTAACACAAGTCTAACAAAGGGAATTAGTAGGCATTGCTGACACTTCCTTGAGACTTAGAGCATGGCACTCTATCTCTGAACTTAAGAGCTGAAGTAATGGCTGTAGAAGCTGGAACTGATGACTTAGGACAAAACTGAGAACGGTTTCCTTCTTCTAATTTAGGCTGACTAAAATTGAAGCTACCTATCCTAGCTTTCTTATTCTACTTTTCCCTCTGCTTAATCTTCTTCTCCTTTATCTGCTGAGCATGGGTCACAAGTCTGGCTAAAGTCATGTCACTATTTAGCATGGCGGATCTGCACTCATTAACCACATTATCATTTACCCCTAAAATGAACTTACT
The DNA here is from genome assembly GCA_030864225.1 of Capsicum baccatum var. pendulum. NCBI lineage: Eukaryota > Viridiplantae > Streptophyta > Magnoliopsida > Solanales > Solanaceae > Capsicum > Capsicum baccatum. The sequence continues at coordinate 56,535,396 of CM061554.1, read as the reverse complement.
TATTTTGGTTCTGCTATATGTAACCACATAAGGGGCATATCTGGCTAACTGAGTAAACTTTAGAGAATACACTTTCATCGTCATATTGCCCTGCCTGAGGTTGATGAATTCTAGAACCTTAGTATCTCTAAGCTCCTGGGGAAATAATCTGTCTAAGAATACAGTGAAAAACTCCTCCCACTCTATAGGACCTGCATCATCTGACCTTTCTGACTTCCACTATTTGAACCAAGTATGAGCCACATCCTACAACTGGTATATATCTAACTCAACACTCTCAACAATATTCACCCCCATGATATTTGTCATTTTCTGAACTTGATCAATGAATTCCTGAGGGTGTTCATCTACTTTAGACCAGCGGAAGAATGGAGGATTCATTTGGGTGAAGTCCCAAATCCTAGCTACAACTGAGTTGGCCAAAATAATAGCTGGTCGCTCATTATGGGCAGCTACTGACTGAGCAAGAGGGATAAATATGGTCTTAAACTCCACATGAGAAACATGATCTCCCAAATGTTCTTCAGGCTGAGGGGCTGGCTGATTTCTTCTCATAGGAATCATATTCTAAAATTAAGAGAAGAAGCGAATTAGACTGAGAGATTGACTTGAGATTATGCTCACTAGCATGACATGAATACTGAAAGAAAGGAAGCTGTTCCTAAATATCTCATAGCCTCTTGCACATAAATGTGGCGCTCAACACACCCATGCACAAGACTCTACTAGATCCGGCTTTCATACTTCCTTGGACTTTATTGAACCTTAGGCTCTAATACCAAGTTTGTAAAGGCCTGATTTGCTGAAGCAGAATGCTACACGGTGCTCATGACCTCGAAGGACCACAAGCTAAGCCATGACTGATATCTACATCTGTACACTGAATAAAATACTGAATAATACAGAAACATGCACTGAAAGGCCATAAGGTTCAACATGAACATAACATCATTGAAATAACATCTGTGGGGTAATACCATACCCAAAATAAAACTATAAGCACTGAAGTCTGAAACATAATAGTCTGCATCTAGTCTGAAAGCCTCTACTGCCTGAATAATCTGAATAAGGAGTTGATGAGAGATGTCCCCAACTAACTCCAACTAATAACTAATCAATGAAATAGTGGAGAAATAGTCATGTCCTTAAAGGATGAGGACTCACTTCTATTCTGACTGCTGAGACTGGAATCTACTGTTGATCTGGAACTCGTGTCTCTAAACCTATGGTGTAACATAAAAAGAAAGCACCATAGCGTAAATACATTAGTAAAATAGAATTTACTGAGTATACATGTGAGGTAGGCTAATACAAGGGTTAACATGCATGAATAATGCTAGCTGAATGTCTAACATGAATGTGAGATGCATATATAAATACGTAACTGTAACTAACACTATGATATTATGATTACTGAATCTAAATACTGATGACATAACATACTAAAAATTGATATATCTGATAGCATAAATAGCTATATCTAAATGTAACTAATAACATGGGTGACTGTATCGGACAGTACTGAATCTGATGGAACTATGTGAGTTCCTTACTGTATCTAAGTTGACTGTATCTGATAGTCTTGAATCTAAAAAACTATCTGAGTTCTTTTACTAAGATTGGTACTAAAACTGTAGGAGGTAGTATTTAACCTACATGCCTCTAATATGCCATTATGGATGAGATGGGTTCTAATCTATAACCCTAATTGGAAAGGTGTCAATACTGCGCCACAAGTAAGGACAAGCTGCAGGCGACCCTCATCTGATAGTGTCCCCTGTAAGAGAATGGTGGGGCCCTTATCTGACAGTGCTTATCCACCTTATTAACCCTCATCGACAGTGTTAATGTCTCAACCTATCCTGGCTACATAGTTCTGGGATGCAAGGATGACTACTAAGGATCACACCCTCATTTGATAGTATGTGTCCCCATCCTTGGGTTTACTCGGTGCTAATTTCTACTCCTATCTAAATGGACACTGAACATGATTTGCTGAACTAAACATGGAATGAGTTACTGGATTCCATTAACTAACGGAATATTACTGATATCTAACAACTGACTGAGTTCATGAGACCATGGAGATTTCTTAAGTCATAAGACAGTCTGAAGTCTGAGGATCATGGCTTGACTGAGAGTATCATGAAAATATAACATGGATCTAGGTACACAACTAATGTTTCAGGTACAAGTAACCCCAGGACTCGATGGAAAGAAACTGAAAAATCATGACCTAGTTGACTACATAATAATCATCATAATACATTTACTGAAGAATTTGATCAAACATGTGATAGGCATAAGCTTGTACGTACATGGGGATTTCATGATATCATGCTAATTAGACACTTTCCATTCATCTAGGCATTCAACCAAACACATAGTAGGCATAGAATGTGTAAACAACATCATACAACAATTAACTGTCGTGATTCAATTCCAATTTAATCATTCAAGGGTTTAGTCCTAGGGTTTCATGAATCTATATCGATACAAATCAACCCATATGAGATTAACACTCATTAATGGAATACAATTCAATTACTCATTATCAACATGAACAAAAGCAGCCCAATCATGAAATTCACAAGAAAATCCATAACTTGAATTTAGAAAAGGGATTCTTAGGCTTCATGGATGAAAGGAGTCGATGAATGAACACTATGCATACCTTAGTTTGTGATTTCGTGAAGATTGATGGTGAAACCTTCTTGTAATTAGATCATCTATGAAAACCCTAACTTTTTCTTAAGAGAAACTTGAGAGAAGAGAGTGCATATCGATGGAAAGCTTATTGAATTTTCCACATGACAAAAAGTGAAAATCTTGTAAATTCCTCATAAAATAATTATCATTCACTTTAGAAGCTAATACTAGGCATTCTTGGGACGAAATTGTCTAGAAATCTTTGGGGTATTACACAAAGCCTCTAAGAAACAAAACATCAACCAAAGTTGCTACATGTCCCCAACCATTGCCAAATACTCACTGAAATAGTCTAAGACATAAACAAAGAAAAGGCCATGAAATGAGGGCCTTCCATAAAATGTAAGCTCACCACTTCAAAGCTGACTCTTGAATAATACATAAATCACCTATCACTGCATAGAAAAATAAGAAGAGTCTCCAAACCATACATCACGTGGGGATACAACATCCAGGGATAGTTAGCAGGGTGAGAGATAACATGTAATTCAGGGAGGGGACCAAATAATGACATGATCAAGTTGGTCCAAATCATTTAAAATTATATGCACACAATCATATACATATATCTAACATGTTGGGATAGGGAATAAGGTTTAGCATGAGATTTAAATCATTAACCTAGATTGTGTGTCTATCACATCATCTAGGAACCCAGGAGCCTTAGGGTGTGTTAGCTTCATGAACTGGAGATATCAAAGGAAGACCAGGGAAAGCCCCAACTCCACGTTATTCTAAGATACATGAATATATATGTGTGAACTATGCATAAGGTCGTCAAGTCCCCCATGCTGGTAAATATGGCTTTCAATATTCATCCTCCCAGGTACTTACACCATCACGATAAGCTACACAACCCCCCATTAAGCTCAATTAAAATGATTTACACATTCCTATTTAGTAACAAATAATCATCCATTATGGATTAAACCATTGGTATCGTCATATCAATTATGCTTGCAAGCTAATGTCATTATTCCATTCTAATTATTCACCACCTTAGGGCAATACCCCAACCATTGTGATTTATCAAGTTAGATTTTGTAGGAGTTCCTCAACTCACAGAGTTTATAAAAATCTACTAAGGGGAATGCGTCGACCCCCATAGTTTATAATTAAGTCAACATACGACCATCAAGGCCTTCCAAAAATCTATTTGTATTGCATTTTGCCTTTTATGCAATGCAATGCAATAGGTTAGTATAGAAAGACAGACAATGTGATTAACCATGTTTCAAAGACATTTATGCAAGTGGGTTGAGGTTACATAATTTCCAAGCTAATTCAAATGCCTAAAATCATTAATTTGGGGGCAATGCCACTACCACCATCCTATATTACCATGCCCATGCACCCAATCAATTCAAGAAAATCAATACAGCCTAAATAATTCATATAAAATCATGGGAACACCATTGGATTAGGCACCTACACTGGTCAGGCTATGATTGGGGTCCTATGACTTATAATGGGTCCTTTCTACTCGTTAGGTGAGTCATTACCTGGTTAGTTAGCAAAAAAATCAAGAAATTTTTAGAGGCAAAAATTTATGGTATTATAAGAAGTTTCATGACAACTAGACTCTATGTTCCTAAATAGAACACAAAAAAGGAAAACCTTCCTAAATGCCCCTCAGCCTCCCCCTTATAAGTATGGCGTGCTACATACCTATAAAAGAGACTCTACTAGACACGACTTTATGGACATTGAAATATCCAAAACCATTCTCTGATACCAAGCTTATCATGAACCAAACTAGGTCTTAGTCGTGATGGGTATCTCAAGCCCACCATAGTTTGGACGCCACCCTTTTAGCCTAACCTCTAGAGCACAATATAACAAATTATGGAAGCCTACCAAAATAGTAAATATGATAGATGAATCAAATGAAATCTACGAGTGTAAATAAGACAACCAGTGATGGTTGGTGGGTTGGATTAGTTTCTGAAATGGGTATGAGTTGGGATAGTATGAGTTGTATAGTGGTTAATTGGTCGTATGGTTTAGATTTTTCTTTTATTTAATCTGAGACTTAGTAACATAAGTTGAATCTGAGTATGAGTGTCTCACCATGAGTAATATGCTAGGGCACAAGTTGTACCACTGACTCATATGGTAGGCAGTGTTCAACTTTTTTGGGTTTTTATTCTTCCCGGGATAAGGTTTAGGGGTACTCTCATATGGTTTGGGTACGACTTGGTTTATGTAAGTGGTATGCTGGACAATGTTGGGTTCAAGTGGAGGTCTAGGGTACAAGATGTAGGTACCACTCGTATTGGAGTGTATGACTTGTATGGGTAGTCATACCACCTGATGGGAATTGTAAACAGTTTAAGTTGGGGGTAATCTGGACATCTGTATAACCACTTAAGGCCCCATGACTTATATATCTATTGGGATATTATTTACCCTATTATTCTAATATTAAACACTTAGAAACACTCTCAAATTCTCTCTAAGGGTCTTGGATTAAGGAAGGCTATGGTTTCATCAAGAAGATCAATTTGGGGCTTGTTTGGGTGATTTCTTTCCATCATCTTCATAATATAAACCAAAATACTCCTCCCTCATTGATAGTTCCAACTAATGACATGTTTTGTACAATGTTTTCATGGCATGATTATTTTATAGTTTTGGCGTTTTCAAATATATGTGTGGGTTTTGGTATTAAATGTTTGGTTATTCTTTACCCATGTTTTCATTAAGTTTTTACATGCTTTAATGGTAGTATGGATAATTGGTTGCATAGGAATAGTTAATTGGTAATTGAAATTAGTTTTGGGAGCATTATGCCCCCAACATGTCTGATAAAATGCCTATGCTGATGCTCTTACTATATTATTGGACTTTTAATGGAACTGTTGCATGATATTGTTTGGTAATGGGACCCTAATTAGTATAAATAGTTTAAATGGTTTTGAATGGCTAAATGATAAGGTTTGGGGGTCATGTCTATGGTTAACTAATCTTTCTTATGGGATAAAAGGGAATCCCCCAAGTAAACATGCGTATGGGATTTCCCTAAGTTAACTTGATATTGTAATCTATGGGTACATGGGAATCCTTTTACATAAAAAGGGGCTCTAAGGACATTTCTCACAAGCTATAGCTGGTATGACGATACTACGACTTATATCTTTGGTTAATAATGATGGAGTAAAGGTTTATTTGGATGGTAATGGTTTTAATTGGGCAATAATGGCGGAGTGTTATAGCTAATCGTGAAGGTGCGAGTCCAAAGAACGGACACTAAAAAAACATGTTTTACGACATGAGGGGTTGGTCATAGGGGCCACATATAAAACTATAAGGTACATGAAAATTCCCTAAATACACTATACATATTTATCATGGAGAGTGAAGGGTACTGGGAAACCCCTACTCTTATGGTATCTCCAGTTCGTATGGATATACGTATTGGGGCACGTCCAGGGGGGTACACTGGACCTATATAGCCTGTGGATGGTTCTAGGAAACTTAAGCTACACATACCCAAGTTAATGATTTTAAATGCATGCTAAACCCGATTCCCTTTTCCCGATATGGTTGCATATATATATATATATATATATATTTATGGTTTTGTGCATATAGCTGGTTTACTTGGTTTTACTGGATGGCATTATTGTATCCTTATCCTAAGTACTTTCTAGTGTTTACTCTCTAACCCATCTTCGGGCGACTGTATCCCCATGTGATGCAAGAACCGACCATTCTACTCCTCCTACTTAGTGATCAGATTCAGGATTAGCTATTGCATTGAAATAGTAAGCTTTAATATTCCAAAAGGCTCCATTTTAATCATGGATGTCTTTACATACTTGGTTTATTTTATGGATATTGGTTTTGGCTATGGTTCGGGGCATGTCCCAACCAGATATTATTTTTTTGTTAGAGGATTGTGTGACTACTTTATGTTAGAATGGGTGGGATCGGTATTGGTGTTATCCTTACTATTGGCATTGGTATTAAGGCTCATACCGTTGAACTGGATTTATTATTTTTCCATCATCTTATAATTTGTTATGGATGGGAACTTGGTTATTATTTTGGTTGTTCGTTTATGATTTTAGTTTAGTAATTTGGTTATTAGTTTTGTTTGGACAGTAGGACTCAATTATGTAGGTCATGGTCATAGACCTACCCCAGAGTCTGGAAGTCATATAAAATACGCTATCTTGTTATTTGTTAAGAATGGACCCGACTCAGCGTTTATGCATGATTGGTTGGGTTGGGTATCGGGGGTCGTCTTCGATCCTGGTTGGACTTGGGACGCCCATTACGACAAGGCCCCAGGTTGGGTTGTGTCAGTTATATATTGGTTAACAGTAGCTCCCATATATCAAACTCAGTTATTGCATGACCCCAAAATCAGTTTACTCAATATAGTATTAATTAGTTACCTGTTCATCTAAATAGTGATTGCATCAGTTCGCATCCCATAGTTTCAGACTCAGTATTTGCACACGATCCTCAGTTTAGTTTTAATTTCTCTTAAACCATGACTTTCCAGATTATCATTGCATATTAGTATTTATGTATTTCATATTGGATCATTGTACTTCAGTTTATCTTCTTTGAAATCAGTTAGCATTCAGTGTAATTTTACAGTATATTCACCATTAACTTGAGATTAAATATAATAGTTACGCTTCTACCACTTTTCAGTCGACAAAAATATTTTAGCTTATTATTTAGAAATTTCACTACGCCTTATAATTTTTATGTACAAATATATTTTAAATACGCATTTCAGCAAATGGCTTATGTCCTCAAATTTAAAGCATATTTTAATTATTTTCATGACTAGTGCATATCTCACATACTCAATATATTCTAAAGAGCTAATCGCATACCTCTTCTGCCTATATTTTTCATGTGATTTAGATTTAGGTGCTTACTATCAAGTTCATAGTCAAGAAAATTGTAGCATTCAGCTAGTAGGTGATGTATTCTCTTATTTCAAAGCCTTAAGTAAGATATAGTTCTAGTATTTAATTTTTATTCATATGTATTGATTAATTATAGTTGGGGGTCATGTCTCGACTACCTATAGTTAGTATTAATAGAGGCTATATAGATAGTCAGTTAGAATTATTCTATGTAGTTTAAGTTCCTCTTTCTTTTAGATTATAGTGTTGTAAACTTTTAGTTGTAACATATCAAAACAACTTATCTTATGATTATGCTTCTGCTCAGTAAGTTTAGCTTTTATATATGTTTTAATTAGTTGCTCAAGAATTAGGCCAGTACCATGGGGTAGATTGGGATCACTTGGGGTTTTAAGTACTATGTACGACTAAGAGGTAGTCTCAGGTCATGACACTCGAAGATCTCATGATAGTAGATGAGGAGTTTCTTAATTTAGTAACATAAGTGGTTAGTGTTATGATTTTCCAAGAAGACCTAAGGAAGAGGCCACTAATGCAGTGATTATATGTACCGTCCAAGTTTTTCAATATCCTGCATTACTAATAGGTCTCTTATTTTTCTATTCGCATTGATGTTATGTATGAGTCCTTTTTTATTCCCATTTATGTATATACCCATAAGAAATTCTTTAGTCATGGATCAAGTGTATGAATCATGTGTGGTGACCTATTTGGGGCGTGTGACTTGGGGAGACTTGATTATCCTCGATATGATTAATTTTGATGTCATATGTGGTATAAATTTTTTCTCTTCTTATCATGTAGATTTGGATTATTTTTCCAAGATCATGAGCTTAGCTATTTTGGGTAAAACAAGGTTACAGTGAAAGGGTAATCGTAGTCTGTGTCCAAAAATGGTCACATCTTTTCTTTATGCTAATCACATGGAATAAAAGGCATGCCTTTCTTATTTAGCCTATATGCGTGATACCAGTGTTGATTCATCGACTTTATTGTATTTTGTGAGAGTTCTTAGAGATCTTGTTGGCGTGTTTCCTATGTTCTTACCTGGTATGACTCTGAGTAGGGAAATCGATTTTACCATTTATGTTGATCCCGACCTAAGCCCATTCTATTTCTTCCTATAGAATGGACCAGGTGAAATTGAAAAAAATGAAGGAGTAACTACAAGATCTTTTGATAAAGGGTCTCATTAGACCAAGTGTGTTTCCTTTAAGTGCTCTTATTTTGTTTTTAAAGAAGAAAGATTAATATATGCACAAGTGTATTAACTATCAGCAATTGAACAAAGTGACTATTAAAAACAAGTATCCTCTTTCTCACACTAGTGTTTATTATTATCTTTAGGATGCCTTTGTGTTTTCTAAGATTCACTTGAGATCAGGTTACCATTAGTTAAGGATTAGATCTTTAGATGTTTAGAAGACAATTTTTTTGATTTGGTATGGCCAAGATCTTTAGATGTTTAGAAGACAGATTTTTTGATTTGGTGTGGCCATTATGAGTTCTTAGTTATGTTTTGGGGCTAAGAATGTCCCAACAACATTTATGGAGTTGATAAATAGGGTGTTTCTATCACACCTCAAATCCCATTAAGATGAATAGGCACCCAATGCCCTAAAGACCCAAGAGAACCAACTTATAACTTTCTCTTATGATATATGTAAATATAATAATTATAAATCTTAATGAGTATAGGTAAGATACCATGATAAAAAGACCAACATGGATAGACCCAATACATGTACATGACTTGGTTATTGAGGCCTTATTTACAAGGAAACAAGACACAATTTCTCTTTACTTTAACATTAGTCTATAAAGCCTCTAAAGATGGATAACTTATCTTAGGTTGGGATAGGATCCTGCCATACCTTTAACTTTAATACAATATCAAAATACATGCATAAGACTAGGAAAAGTCCTAAATCAACTTAAGCTCACCAAAAGTCATTGAGTATCTTATGCTCTATTAGGAGGATTTATTTATTGCAGTACCTGTACCTGCTGCATGAAAACAATATTCTATGAGAGGCATCAATATGAAAGAATGTACGGAATACATAAGGCATGATGTAACCATGTGTAAAATAAAAGCTCACATAAAGTTAAGTACAAATGTATGGATTAGTATAGAAGATCATTTTTTCTTATACTTGTAGTATCAGTTTCATTATATTTTTTTCATTACTTTGATCATATTTTATTTATGTTACTCTTCTTTACTTTATAAAATTTGTAAGGCATGTGATATAGAGACCAATTGATAAGTTGAATAAAAGGATAACCCATGCTAGGCATTTTAACCTTTGAGATATGGTCCTAATAAATATAAAAATTAGGATCGAAAAATGCTATACATTATAAACCTTTGTATACCACCTATAAGTACATATATACTGATCAAACCATTCTAGGCATTATAATCCTTGAGCTACCACCCATAAATATATCAAATGGGATTAGCCTATGCTAAGGTTTTCCCCTGAGCTACCACCCATATAATATCAATTGGGATCGGACCATGCTAGGATTTTGACTGGCTGCCACCCATGATTATATAGATTTACTTTACCTTGTTTCTTTAATCTTTGATACTTCTCTTTTGGTGGCCGTAATATTTTTGCTCCTTTTGGACCAGTAGTGAAAACATGTGAGTAAAATACTTGAGAAGCAATAGTGATAAAGAAAGCAAAATGTAACTCTAATGTGATACTTACAAAATTATATGACTTAATGAACCTCATCAGGCACAAAGAATATATATGAGTGAGCCATTAAATCATATGACAAGTAAGGACATTAGCGCATGTAACAAATGAGCAATTAATATGTATAACTAGTAAGCAAGTGATCTTACATAGCATATAGCATATTTGGCAAATACAAGTGAAGAAATTAAGACATTTCAAGTGGGACATAGGTGCATAACAAGTGGAAACATGTTACTCTTTAAATGAAGAGGTTTCAACTGTATAACAAATACTTACTAGGCAATAACAAATAAAATGGTGCATAAATATTGGAACTATTAAGGCAAGTGGAAAGATTCCAAATAGAAACAATTTCACATTCCAAGTAAGGACATATTAATTGTATATTTTAATAAGTAAGGACTCTTTAAGGTCACCTTGTATCCTAACACTATGGAAGTGATATCCAGAGAAAAGTAAACATAAACATTTAAGCCAAATAAGTTATGATCAAATAGACAATTGAAGAAATTTAGATGTATACGGATTGAGTGTGTATTGAATGTATGAACACTCTAAACATGTGTAATCAAGGATCTTGTTGACTCATATAAGAGGAATATGTAAAGGGTTCATGCCTTAATGGTGAAAGAGATTAGCCTTACATACCTTATTCAAACCAAGGTGACAAAAATGTCACAACATTTCCTTTAAGGTATTAATCTACAACAAAACTACATAATGAAGCTAATATTAGGAGTTAGTCATAATATTGGCCTTGAAAAATAGTATCCAAACACTTGACATGCAGTAAGACCATCCAACCTACAAATACTTGGTGTATCACCGCACCCTTCTTTAAAATTTCAATATAACTCCCCTCAACCATACTATAGTGTTTCCTAGTGCCTCCCAACAACAATACACATCAACAACCCCTTAACAGTCCCAAATCTTTCAACACAAAAGAAAAAAAAATATTGAAATTAAGTTTTCAATCATCGTCCCATGAGGTCATAAAGATAACATGTAAAAATCCATCACCCAAACCTGTAAATAAAGAAGGACAAAATTAGGGCAATAACCTTATTTTATTCCATCAAGACTTTAAGCATCCATTCAAGTTGAACCAAAGACTATTGTAAATCTCTTAGAAATTTTAAATAAGTGGACTACCAAGCTTGGGGAAAAAGGATTTGTCCTCCACTTCAAACACAAACATCTTGATTTCCATTACTTTATATGGTAGAATTATATTAAATCATAATTATTTTTACTTACCTTTAACAAGGATTGAGAGAAAATCTCAATAAACCTATAGTAATTCTAGTGCAGCTATATAAAGCTTTAAGAGAAAGAGAGAGAGGTGGAGATAATTTTGAATTTTTCTATATAAGAATGAATATAAAATAAACATATTTTCACACTATAATGACCCACACATCAACATATATTTCTGCTTCTTCTGGCCACAATTAGCCTAGCAGGTAAGTGAACCTACTTGGCCATTTTTAAGCTAGTCAAAATGTCAAAATAGGTGATGAAATAACTTTCCATTTTATTCTATTTAACTTAAGTGGGTGATTCAACTACTTGCTCTTTTACATTGGTCAAATAGTCTAAGTAGGTGATACACCTATTTGTTACCTATTAGCTTAATTTAGTCAAGCAAGTACCTCACTAATTTTATCCCCATTTTCCAAATCTTAATCACATTTCTAAAACTTAACACTCATTTCTAAAGTTTAAGATAAAAAATTACCTTACTTCTCGAGTTCAAATACTTTCATTGATGTCAACTTAGTCATATACGTGCTAAAATATACGTAGTATTACAATTTTTGGCTTATCTTATTTCTTTTGTGATTGTGTTCTTCGGAGGTTTCTTCATTTATTCCAAGAATAAGGTCGAGCATGTAGGGAATTTTATTACTCTACTTCAAAGATTGAGATCTTAGAAATTGTATGTCAAATTCCCCAAGTGTGAGTTTTGGTGGGATTCTATTTCTTTCTTGGGTCATGTAGTGACCATGGATGGTATCATGGTAGATTCATCCAAGGTGGGAGAAGTTCATGATTGGGATACACCTACTTGTCCTACTAAAATTTCTAGTTTTTTTGGGTTAGCAGCCTATTATCGATGATTTATGCAGGGTTTCTCTTTTATCATAGCTTCTTTAATTAAGTTGACTCAGAAAAAGTTAATGTTTTAGTGGTCGGATGATAGTGAGAGTAGATTTTAAAAGCTTAAAGAGTTGTTGACTTTTCCTGATGAAGGTGCAGTTTTCACTGTATTTTGCAATGAATCCTAAGTTGTCTTGGGTGAAGTCTTAGTGCAAAAGGGTAAATGATAGCATCTAATTAGCCTACTTGCATTGCACTTTAATGCAACTTCAAGAAGATATGAATCATGAAAGAAAATCCTTAAAAATTAGTTGAATAATTATGATGAGATAAGGTTGAGTGATACACACATTTGATTGTCCCAATCCTAGTTAAGAAGAGGCAGAGTGGGGGACCTAGAGCTTAAGAGAATTGCCCAACAAAGAGCCTAAGATAATTGCCCAACAAAAAGCCTAAGAAGGACACAAGGAGCTGAGAATGAGGGGAGTACACATAAGAAGAATCAAGCCTAACAATTCCAATTCGTATACCAAATTGGATCGATATACATGTCCCATAAGTGTAGATATTTTATTGTTCGAAATAGGATGATTTCCCCCAAATTTTTATTAGGTTGTTTTTGGTCTTTCCTAGTTTAAAATTTAGCTAATTTAAATTTCCTAGTTTCAAGTTTTCTGGTTAAAAGTGTCCTAGTTAGGTTCTTCTATTTATTTTCATAAAAGCAGAATTTGAATCTCATTCTATTTGACATAGGTTTTTCCCTATTTATAGGGATGGATTTTTTATATTCAATAATATGCGATTAATATTATTTGAGAGTTTTCTCTCCTTTATACCTTTGTGTGTGGTGACTATGGATTTATCTTGCAACACTATAAGAAAAATTCTTTAGCAGATAAGATTAATTCTTAACATGATATTTTTGGCTTCTACTAAATTTAATTAAAGAAGGTGTCTTATATTAATTGTTCTCTTTAGTTTCTTCGTAATAAAGGTCTGGATCACTTTTGTTCTAAGTTGTTCAATTGACTCTACTAGTTTCATTAGTTGTCTTAATCGGCTAATTTTGAATACTAAGATTGATTTGTGTTCTTAGCACTTAATCTCTAAATTAGAGATTTTATACTCAAATTACATTTATCATTAATTTCTTGTCTTTAATCATTGCATTTTTTCATTATTTTCTAATATATTAATGAAACTTGATTCTTACTGGTAAGGTAATTTCTTATGCTTCTTAATAGCTAAAGGTCCATGAAAAGAACTACCTAACTTATGATTTAGAGTTTACCGCAGTTATATTTGTGTTGATATTATGGCATCATTACTTTTATTGTGAGATCTTCTCCGTCCATCATTTCCTTTAGTATTTCTTCACACAATGAGATATTAATATACGACAATAAAGATGGTTAGAGTCTAACTATTCTTTATCATCCCTACATGGCTAATATTGTAGCGTATGCCTTGAGTGAACTATGGGGAGTTTGGCTTATAATTTTGTGAGGGGGCAACCTTTAGCCTTAGAAATTAAATATTTGGTTAATCGTTTAGTCTAACCTAATATGTTGAAACCAGGACATTTTTTGGCATATGTTGAGGCCAAATATTTACTGATGGAGCAGATTCAAGCTCGACAGTTTGATAATGAGAAGCTGAGTGTGATTTTCGATAAAGTGTTGAGTGGTGAGGAAAATATGGCATATCTAAATATTGAGGGTGTTTTGAGGTTTAGTGGTCATGTTTGTGTGATGAGAGAATAGTGGTTGGATTAAACTGATATTAGAGGAGCCTTATTGTTTGAGGTATTCCATTCATATAGGATCAACTATGTCATCACCCTGACTATCCCCTAGTCATAACACGGTGCTTAAGACTACACATGATCCCAAGATAACCCATGGTACTAGCATAATTCTTGAGCAATTGATTAAAACATATATAAAAGCTAAATTGACTGAGAGGAAGCATAATCATGAGATAAGTTATTTCAATACTATTCAAACTTTACAACACTGAATTCTAAATGAAGGCGAACAGAAGCTACATACCATAATACTAACTGTCTATCTATGAATCCTCTACTAATATTGACTATAGGTAGCTATGACATGACCCAACTATCCTTAATCAATACATACGAATAAGAAAATAAAATACTAGAATTGCAACTTACTTGAGTTCTCGAAATAATAGAACTTATTACCTACTTGATGAATGCTATTATATGCTTGTTTATGATCCTGATTGTAAGTACCTAGATCTACATCACATAAAAATATAGGCAGAAAAGGTATTCGATTAGTACTTAGGAATGTACTGAGTATGTGAGATATGCACTAGTCACAAAAAAACTTAATACATTCTTTGAAACTGAGGACATAAATCATTTTCTGAAACATACATTTAAAATATGTATGTACTTAAAAGCTACAAGTCATAGTGAAATCTCTAAAACCGGAGCTAAAATATTTTTGTAAACAAGGAAGCGGTAAAAGCATAACTATTATATTTAATCTAAAGTTAATGTTGGATAGGAAAACTGCACCGAATGCTTACCAAAAAACGAAAGATGAACTTGACTGCAAACTGAATGCATGGAGCTGAACTATAGTACAATAACCCTATATAAAATACATATATACTAATATACAGTGATAGTCTAAAAATTCATAGTATAAAAAAAAGTAAAATTAAAATGTTGGTCATGTATGAATACTGGGTCTGAAATGGTAGAATATGAACAGAGGCAATGACCAAGTAAATAAACATATAACTCATCAATATTATATTGAATAAATTGATTACAAGGTCACACAACAAATCAGTTTGAATGTGGGAGAAAATACTAACCGTCATATAACCATGTGAACTATACATGGAGTTCGATGCATAAACCCCATTGAAAAGGGCCCTATATACCTTACTAGGGTATAAATGCTGATCTAATGTAGTACCACTAAACCAATGTCAAAAATGACAAAGGTGTCAATTCTTTTATAATGAGTGACACTATAGAATCTATAGTGGCGTGGTAGTTCTGGGACTTAGGGACTTCTACAAAAGGTCTCAGCCTAATTGATGGGTGAGCCTTCATCCTTGCGTTCACTCAGTGCTAAGTACTACTCCTAACTAAATACAAGCTGATATACTGAATAGCTTAATAATACTAAAGTATTGAGGTTGAAAGATAAGTTCTTTATCTGAAAGCATTCTAAATCATGAAAACTAAATGATTGGGTGTTTGACTGACAATGCATGATGTCCTAGGCTATCGAGCGTTCATAACCCGCCACCTCTAAAGATTTCAACTAACAATGACAATGTAATGTTCGAAAGGAAAAAAGAAAATTTCATAGAATAATTTGAAAATCATGAATTTATTAATATACTGAGGGTCATAATTCTAAGTATGCAAAGTCACTAAATTTTATGGGAAAACATGGTATGTCAACCAATATAGACTGAAATCTACAAAGTCTTGCGTAATTAATTTTGTAACAGGATGAAATATAAAAATCTTTCATAATCCATCACATATTAAAATAACTGAGTTAAAGCCATGAAAATCATGCATAATAACATTGACGAGGTACTATAATAATAAAATAACATGATAGAATCAAATTTTTACGTATTTGGAATAATTGGGTATTAATAATAGATCATGAGTTCATAGAAATCATAACTAAAATTCATATTTTAAAATTAGTTCTTGGACATAAGGGTGAACAGAATCCCTTATTGAATATACACATACCTGGAATGATGAAATCTTGGACTAATGCCTTGGGAATCTAGCTTTGAGAAAAATGATAGGCTTAGGCTTGCTTGAGAGTTGAATTTCTTAATTTTTTGATGTATAATGAGTTTGGAAAACATAAGGGACTTGGGGAGATCAAATTGATTTATACCTTGTTTAAATGATGGAACAACATAGTTTTGGATTAAAAGAGTGGTAAAAGACTGAAACAACATAGTTCTGGGGTTAAAAGAGTGGGAAAAAAGTAAATAACCCCTTAAAAATCATATGAAAAGTTGTTGGCATTAGTCCCGACATGTTTGGTGATGGTAATTAGGTTTTGGGGATGATTCGTTGCCTGAACCATCTTTCGGGACTCAAATTTTGGTCCCCACTACCATGGCAATGAGTCACCCTACGAATCGTTGTGGCCTGATGACGAGTTGCCATCATTGGCAGCTTTAGCAGTGCTTTAGTAAGTTGGTCATAACGCTTTACTGTGATTTTGAATTAAGAAAAAATTGAAGGCATTATAAAGATAATTCCATTATATATCTTTTGGTGGGTATTGAGATCAACAATGTTTTGTTATATAAAAGGTATCCTAATTTGAAGTCGACTATACCAATATTCTTCACAGGAATTCAATTGGTAAGGGATATTTTGACTTGTCTATAAACTAGGAGTTATTTATGGCCTTAATATATGTCTAAATCACATATTAAACTATCAAAACATGATTTGTTTTTTATTTTGGATGTACCTGAAGTATGGTTATAATATTGGCTTGAATTTTTGAAATGTCATAATATCTCCTCTTGGGATCACTCATCCTTGAATAAATACTGAATTAGTTGAATGGATAGGGAAAGATTTGTAATCCATGACATAGAGTTCTATGAACTAAATATGTACATGATGACTAAATTTTCAAATAAAACTTTGACTATTTTTAAAATTAGAGAACTCACTATTACTATCTAGCTGAATTTGGAATTTTGATAACTTACATGATATCAATTTGTAAATCTAGGTATCTATTATGAATGGGACTGATTTAGAATTAGAGTACAGACTCAATTGATATTACACATAAAATGAATGGAAATAAAGATCCTCATTGAATAGTCATATACATGAAACTCATGATGGTGAGACTAGATGAAAAGATGGGAAACTACGAGCTTGTCTATTTGATAATTGAACTAAATTACTAGCTATACGGATGGACTCATACTAAGAGTTTTATTACTAAAATGAAGCATTCGTGGCATGAACATAAATGTAGAAATTCAAAGTGATATATAATGTCATAAAATTTCTAAGAGTCACTAAGAAAGGATTATCTGTTACCTTCAATGCTTCTTATCGGATGTTCTAAAAACATTAGAAAGGGAAGAGTTTTGTGCATAATCTGAGTAATATATCTAAATAACGATTATAAAATAGTTTGAGCATCCAAGTCTGATGGTCTGAGCTTGTAGAATAGGAATGACTTAGAGCTGAACATGACACATCTCTAGATCAAAGTTATCTATCATGGAAAGGGAATATCTTAGGCTAAAATTAAGGCTAGGACTAATATATATTAAGTGATGTGACTGATAATTCTAAAATTTAGCAACATTCTTCAACGATGTAGTTTCTTAAGGACCCACCACACCTAACTAGATGAAATTTTATAACTGTATTACAGATAGACCATAAATGGTCGCTAGAGATTAAGCCTAGTTACATGCTCTTACACTCTTCAAGCCTAACACGGAGTTACAAAGCTCTAGCACTAAAATGACCATACTAGCCTCACTATGGGAATCTATATTCTATATCCACTAGGATAGATTAAGCTCAATATACACTATTTCTTGCTACCTTAATCAATCAAAATTATGTTCTACAAGAGTGACTAGCCACCATAAGCCATCATCTGAAGGTATATCAACAAATCAATTAAGCTTATCACTCAACTTACAACGACATCACCATAAAAGTATAATAAGTGTCACTGAAGAACTAGAACATAAGGGTTAGGTATTGAAGGATATTATGAAATATTGACTCAAAGATTTCCATGAATTCGACACGTAACTGAGTCTTAAGGGGTAAAACATATTTGGAATAAACGTGTTCAAGAGATCAAATCTAACAACATACATAATGTAGTGTTATATCACTAGTCATTATAGATGTATCATGATTACCTGAAAATCAAAATACTGTAAAACATGAGTACATGAGTCATGAGATGTAAGACGAGATAGAATTCATAAATTCATGGAATATGTATCATATTTCTAAGTGAACTATTACTTTTTATACTAGGAACTACTAGTGGACATGATTATGTATAAAGTGCCTGAATATGAGCTATGATCATATAGATGACTTTTTCGGCATGAGTAGAGTATCGTAATGACTAAAGTACAAAAATTTGCACTAAGATAAGAATGGGTCGGGTATCTTCCCTCCCTAGTGTTGTTCTAGAACTTACTAGCATTACTATTAGAATTGTAAAAAACTGACTTGGTTATTTGTTCTATCATCTCCCCCTTAGATTAAATCTATCATTCTAATTATGTGGACCTCTGTAATAAACTCTGAACTAAACTACCATCACTATACCCTAGAGTTTGGGATATAACAGTATAGATAAAATCTATAATCCTTCTAAAAGAATATACCTGAAAGTTTAAAACGTACTGCAAGTACTTCATTCAAAGATACAACTCTTAGCTTTATATAGCCTCAATAGTCTTCACAATAACTTAAATTCTTATTAACTTTGAACCTTCTAAATTATCACAATACACTTAGTTCACAATTTTTCCTTCTAGAATTCAAAACTCCTCTTTCTATTTTCTTAATCATCCATAATTCAAACTTAGATTCTAACACCTACATTGATATCCCCAAAACTGTTAACGAAATATACTAAATTACCACTACTTGATAAGAATCATGAAACACTAACCCACTCAAAATTTTTTCAATATACCTAACCTTAGCAAGCTTCTTTATCTTTTTGGTCACTGCCCAATCTCGATCCTGACTAAAGCACAAACATCCTCTAAGTCTTTTTAATTGGTATATCTCTTTTCGGCACTACAGATGCATAATATACTAAATTTAAATTAATATTATCCCCACTTTACTGTTGCTACTCTTTTAGGCTCATGGTTCTAACTCTATGTCATGCTTCCATAGGATTTTGAGAAGGCATCTGAGGGCACATCAAACTTTAGCTCAATGCACAACTGCCAAAATAAAGAATGAACTCTTTCAAAGTTTGAGCTTAAAAGTAATAATGAGATCCTTTCAAGCCTTCATGCAATCTCATAACTGTCTGTGGGGATTATCTGAGAAAACTCTATCAGTAGGAATTTGATCTTGACTTTTTCTAATTCTATTTCTTCAAAAATAAGGAATAGTCAATAGGAATGGAGTAATGCTAAAATTTGTATAAGTTTCTTAGTGAATAACTCTGTTGCACGATCTAAAATATGAAAAAAGGGAACCTAGAAGAAAAATACTGACGTCTCTATACCTTTCTGCAAGATTCTACTGGAAATGGATTCATAGACACCCTAGGAAACTTGAACCTTATGCTCTCATACTGCCATGACCTGAACTAGGGCCTAGTTGCGATGGGTATCTGAAAAACACCATAGGCCAAAGATCACCCCCTTAGACTAACCTCTAGATCATAGTAAAAGAATATATCAGAAGCTAACCAAAAAAGTAATAAGAATGATAGATAATTCAAATAAAGATCCTAAGAATAGAAACAAACAATCGACTATATACTTGTCTATAAAAGCCTCAAAAACCATAATATCAAACTAAGTCGGACATGTCCCCGACTATGACCAAAAAGGAATCCAAAAAGAAGTATTATTAAATAAAGGAAACAAGTAAAATAATACGCCCTTCCGAAAGATGGAGGCTCATCACTTCACAACAGATCCAAAGGAGTACCAAATCACCTAGCGCTACACAGAAGCAATAGAAAAGCCCTCAGGCCTACATTATGAAATAATGTAGCATCCAAGGATGACCAGTGGGGCGAGAATTGGTAAGTGACTCAGGGGATAGGGATAAAATAATATAATTACAAAAATTTTATTACAACATGATTTACGAGTCATGACGGCACCTACTCTATCCTGCTAGTAGGTAAGCCAAACCATAACCTTTAGAAAAATGCAATGGGTTAACTTTGTGGGAAATTCCCAATCAAAGGAAAAATTAAACAACATATTTTTCAATAAGCAAGTTTTCTAAATAGATAAAAATAGTCAATACAAGATACCATCACATGACCTGGTAAAGCCAGTATAAGAGCATCGAATAATTATACAACTCAAATATCTAGAATAGTCACTAACATTTGTCTCAAAAATGAAAGACAGAATATCAAAATATAGAAGGAAATAGCTGACTCTGACTCCAAACGCTCACCCTATCTGCAGAAGGTCAATACAACACGATGAATGATCTATGACGACACTTAGATCTACATCAAAAAGGTATAGAAGAGTAGTATAAGTATCAAAATAATGGGTAGAAATCCTCGGTTGACTGAGATAAATGATGATATAAGTATCATAAAATGTAAGATATCATAACTAAGTCAACAGACAGAAACAAACCCAAAACATCTCAAATATTGTTATACATAAATAAGTGAATAAACCAAAATAATAACATAACGTAACATGGATCATCAACATATAAAATCAAAACTACAAAATTGGCTCCCATGTGCCAATTAGTGTGGAAAAGTAAACAACTTATCACAAACCCCCATATGCATGGAGAGTATACTAAAGGATAGAATAAATCAATTATCCTATATTATAAATAACCTTCATCATCTCTTAACCATTATTCCATAATTTATTGTCATTTAGCCCTTTACCAACATTCCACAATTCACCGTTATGTCGCAACCTTATCATCATTTATACACTTGTCACTGTAAATAAATTATCCATCTCTATCATTAATTCAATTATTATATAGTCATCATATACCCACTAGTCATTATTTATCAACTAATCATCATCTGCCAACTATTTATTTTAATACTAGAGTCCATTTATACCATGCCAAATCATAACAATTTCCTTATTTCTCGACTTATAACAAATTTCTATTTTCAATCAAACACCCCAATATTGTTAATCATAAAAAGTATATCCTCGTAGAATAATATGCATATCCAAACTTGAATCGGTAAATATATTCAATAGTTGGACTTTAATTGGTAAATAATCAATAATCAGACTTGAATCAATAAATAATCAATTGCCAAACTTTAACTGATAAATTATCAATAATGAAATAATCATCCTCCTGACTCGAACCAAATATATAGACCACCAATATCATAAATAGTATCCTCAATAACATAAATAATAGCATAATCAATATTCATCAACCCTCACATTAACCAACATAACCATCAAGTATTTCTCAATATTACCTCAACACGCCTTTCCAAGGGTCTAATAAGCATAAAAGGTTTACAAAATCCAACATATGTCGTAGCCTAAATTGGGTTAAGAGTCCACTTCTAATCCTCAAGTTCTATTTAAGGAAATTTCTACTCGAACTAGGATTAAGGTATCTAAATCCACTTTTAAATATATAACATACCATAATTAGCCATAAGGAACAAGTTCTACCTGAAGATAACAACTAGGCAAAAATATTAACTAAGGCAACCTCCTTTGATGTAAGAAACTAAAGCCAATTTCACTACAAGCATTGGTATCTAAAGCATTTTTACCTAACTTGAATGATCTAAGGAATTCTCATGATAAACATGAGAGGTGAAGTCCGTATCACCTAAGGCATAAATAAACAAGTCAAGTGTTTTAACTCTACGATTTTCATAATAGCCTAAATGGTCCAACTAACCCAAGTCTTGAATTTCATTAATCCAACACCTACAGTCCATCCCAAATCTAACACAATATCACAAAAATGCTATAGAATAGCTCAATATAACAAGGGATAAAACCTAGACTACCTAAACGCTGAAGAAAGCTCAATAATCTACTAAAACACTACTTCTCCATTTTGAGAAGCCTCTTTAAGTGGCCAATCTATCATAAACACATTCTACTCATTAATATGAGAATAATGATACCCATATTGTACTATTGTTCTCCAAGTCTAAAAAGTATATCAAAATCCCATGTGGGTCCCACTCATAAAAATCCCATTTTCGAAAACAACCCAACATTTTTACATGTTAAAGAAATCATGAAACACCCTGGGTTTTGGACCTTGGAAATTTCCTAATCTTTGAGCTTATTTTCCTGCTTATGACTTAACTATACGAGTTGATGGTATGGGTACAGGTCAGGTAACCATAGTCGTTGGGTGACCAATAGGTGGTGGTTGTGTTTTTGGTCTTGTTAACAACTTAGTGGTATAGGTCATTAGTGGTGGTGAGAATTCTTTAGGATTATCCTTAATAAAATTAGTGACTTAGTGACTTGAATTGGCTCTGAGTATGAGTGTCTCACTAAGAGCTATGTGGATAGGTTATGAGTGGTAGGGTTGAGTCGTATGTTCTCCAGTGTCTAATCTCTCTAGGTTCTATCTTGGATAAAACTAAACCATATGAGTCGTATGGTCTAGTAATGATTGGGGTCATGGAGTCGTAGGATGTATAGTATATGGGTTTCCAACTCACTGTCATGGTGACGACCCAAAGGTATGAGTCGTATGTTGTGGTCACGAATCATAGGGGTCGACTCATAACCTCCTACGATATTTTGCAGTTTTTAGATGAGGGAAATTTAGACATTTCTCAATTACAACCCATAATACCCCACATCCCTATAACATTTTTTGTTCATTCATTCCGCACTTTACAAAAATAAATATTTTTTTACTCTCTCAAAATCCTCTCAAGAAAAATTGGCTAGGGTTATCCAAAGTGGTCATCTAAAGGATTAAGGATCAATTTCTCTCTTAATCTCTATAATTTAGGAATGTGACTCTTCCCTCATTGTTTTTTACTAAAGGCATATGTTTTAATGTATGGTTTTCATGGTATTGTAATGGTTTTGAAATAAAGGTTGGGGTTTTGGATGTTCATGGTTGATTAATGTTTCTCATAATTTAATTATTGATTTTTTTCATATTTTGATTATGGTTTTCAACATATGGGTGCATGGGAATGGTGTTTTAATTGAGGGGTCATGGTTGATCCCAAAATTTGATGATTTTGTCTTTGATAATGCAATGTCTTCAACCTGTTTGTGAAATTGTTAATGAGAAAGATTTTGTCACATAGTTTGATTATTCTTGGAATTTTGCATTGCATAAATACTAATAGAAACATGAATTGGTTTTGGTTGGTTTCATATGATTTTGTAAATGCCTTGGAGGTCATATTTTGATTATAAATGGTTTTGGTTTAATTGGAAATGGTGGAGTCTAATTTGGTTTAATGGTTTATATGGCATAAGGTAATACACTTGCAAGCTCTAATTTTGGTATGGTGATACTGTCACGACCCGAGATGAGGCCCTGGTCACGACGGGCATCCTAAACTATTAAGGCCTGAGAGACCCTTGTCTCTACCCGACCCACTAGTGATATTGTCCGCTCTAGGCCCATGCTCACATGGCTTTAAAATGTGTCACTAGGGAAGGATTTCTTACGTATATACCCAACATCCTTTTGTGTTTTGCTGATGAGGCACTCCTTCCTAGGTTGTGGTGTTACATACACCCTCCCTTATGGACTCAACGTCCTCGCGGAGGTTTGCCTCACCGAATAGGAGTTACCTAGTCTCAGTACTTAGGTTTTCCCTAATTTATCGGGATTTGGCTACACTCAGTTTAAACTCTGGACCACATCGAAAATGCTGACACAGAAGCAGCTTTGATACCATTCTATCATGACCTGAGCTGAGGCCCTTCCCATGATGGGCATCCTAAAACATAAAGTCCCAAGGGACCTCTATCTCTATCCAACCCACTAGTGATATTTTCTGTTTTGGGCCCAGGCATGCACGGCTTTAAAACACATCACTAGGAAAGGCTTTCTTACTTATATACCCAGCATCCCTCTTATGTTTTGCTGATGTGGATCTCCTTCCTAATTTGGGGTGTTATAGATATCATTGATTAATGCCTAATTAATACTCCTTGGTAAATGGTTGGGAATATGTAAACGATTTTAAATGGGCTTAAAGCGGGTTGAGTAGCAAAGTCGTAGAAGGTGGAGGTCCCGAGGGGACCAACCCTTGAAACTCATGTTTTTTGATGTGAGGGTGGTCTTGGTGACTATGTGTATAAGGTCACACTTCATATTTTTTGGATGTATTGTTCATCTCTATTTGTTTTTTCTGGTCATGCGGCTAACACACATTGGGGACCTTTCAACAGGGGGAGATAAACCCATCTAGCCTGTGGGTGGTTTTAGTACAGCTAAGCTACACAACCCAGGTTAAGGTATTTAATGTATGATAAACCTTATTCCCTATCCCGAAACAATATATATATATATATATATATGTATGCCATTGAATATGGTTATTTGACTTGGTCTTGAATTGATGGCATAATCTTATCTTTTTCCTTGAGTTACATGCTAGCGTCCACTTCGCTAACCGTCTTTAGGGACTATATACCCACGTCATGCAGGAACTAACCATACTACCATTTCTCCTGCATAGTGACTTGGATTTGGGGGCAACTTTTGAATCGGATTGAATTGGTGAGATTCCAGACTCAGGAAGAACCCCTTACATATTATGGACTTCTTTCTATTATTGTTAGTTATTTGATTTTGGTTTTAGTTATGGTCAATGGAATGTCCTGATCGAACATTTCTTCATTCTGGTTAGAGGCTATGTCAGACTACTATTGGTGTGGTCAGTATCGGTATTAATGTTAACATTGGTATTGGTATTGGCATTTGAATTGGTATTGGTTTGATATTTGGCTATGGTTTTCTGGTTAAAGTTATAGACTTTCTTTATTTCCTTTAGACTATTATTTTTTTATCTTGTTATATGTTTGGAATTCACCCAACATGGGGTGTAGGGTGGTTAATGATGCGGTATTAGGGGTGGTCTCCAGTCTAGATTAGACTTGAGATACTCGACACGACTAGGACCTGGTTCGGGTCTTGTCAAATCATTACCCTTAAAAGTGGGTGAAATCAAAGACAAATTAGGGCTAAACTTAGGCCCTCAATATTTTGCGATTTTGAGCAATATATCAAAAAAAATTCACTAAGAAAAGGGTAAATTCTAACCTAAAATTAGAAGGATAACCGCAAAAACAAGTGTTAATCAAGATTCCCAATCAGCCACAAGCTTTAATCTCACTTAATCTCATTACTTAGGGTTTCTTCTGTCAAGAAAATGAGTGAAGAATAAGCAAAATTGGGGAATCCTTTCTACGTCCTCGGGAGTCGTTGTCGCAACCCCGAGGCTTGCGATAACGACATCTTGGGTTTGCTGTTGCCAGTTGTGAATGTTACATATATACCACAATCATAGTATTAGCCTGCCAAGGGTATCGTGATCACGAGTTGGCTCACAATTGCGATGCACCAACTGATGACAATAGGCTTGGAAATTTCCCAGTCCCCACCAAGCCCTCTAGATTCATCAAAAACCCCATATACGTAAATGAACTATGTAACCATACCAAATTTAACGTATCAAACTCAATGTCGTAATCAAATTTTCCATCTGAGGTTTTTTTGACTAAATGTGGGTCCCACACCCATATTTCATTCCCTTACCTTTTCGACCAATAGGTTGAAATGAGCTTTGGTGTCTCGGGACCCAAACCAAATGTCCATCTAGCCTTAATTGACATTTCTGAGCTGCTGGTGTTATTAGAATTTACATATAAGATTATTTTATTGATGTTTTTTCGCGGTGGCCATTTGGAACCAACAAAGACTTCATAATAAGGAATTTTCTCAAAATACCAATTGAACATCCGATAACATAACTATCAGCTCTAGCAAGTCATAAACAACATGGGACAGCTATAGAAAAGCTATAACTGTGAAAATAAGAAGAAATATTGAAAATGACCAGAACGTTCATTACAATAACCACTAGTAAATAAGGTTTCAATCACGAAAGTTAAGGATTAAGAAGTGCCTGAAGTCTAAAAAAAGTGAGGATACAGAGTACGTACTCACTTTCAATATCCCAAGTGCCTCCTCTACTGGGCGGTGCCTCTGTTGAACCATAACTACAAGAATCTCTTTAGTGCGCAATCGCATTGCATCACTAGTCAAAATGCTCAAAGGTCCTCCACAAAGGTCAAACGCTCATCCAATTGGCCCGAGTCCCATATAAGCACGTAAGACGGGTAAGGAATGTATCACCACAATATCGAAACATAGAAAACTGGATGAAAATAGCAAAATTTCGAGGTAGAGCTAACTTATAAGACACCTCACCAACTACACATGGTATCTCAAAAGTTCGAATGTATCTAGGATAGAGCTTACCCTTCTTTCCGAACATCATCCCATCGTTCATGGGCAATACCCGAAGGAATACACTATCACCAATCCCAAATCTCAAGGCATAAAACCTACGGTCTGTATAACCCTTTTGACTACTCCAAGATGCTCTAAATCTATCCTAAACCACCCGAACTCTATAAAATGACTCCAGAATAATATCAATACCATGGGTTCTAACCTTGGAAGTCTCAAACCATTAAATCGGAGAACGAGGTCTGCTGCCATACAATTCCACAAAAGGTGCCATCTCAATACTCGAATGATAGATGTTATTATATGCAAAATCTACCAAGTCTATGTGTTACTCCCACTGGCCTCTAAAACCCATAACACATAGAGCATATCCTCAAGAACCTGAATAGTCTGCTCCGGCTGACCATCTGTCTGTGGATGAAAAGTTATACTGAGATCCACCTGAGTACCCAACTCTACCTAAAATACTTTCTAAAATCTCAAATGAACATGGAACCACAATCTAAAATAATAGAAATGGGTACACCATGCAAACTGACTATCTCTTGAACATAGATATGGGCTAATCTCTCAAGGACTGATGGACATCTAAATTGGAGTGAAATATGATGACTTGGTCAGATGATCCATAATGACCCAAGTACCATCCGAACCACATGAAGTGTAAGGCAAACCACTAAAAAATCCAAGGTAATTCGCTCCCATTTCCAATCGAGAATGGGCAACCTTTAAGTCAATCCACCAGATTGCTGATGCTCAGCCTTTACATAAATAATAAGCTATGAAGTCTACCACATCTCTCTCCATAGTACTCCTTTAATAATGTTTCCATAAAACTCTATACATCTTGGTTGTGTCAGTATCAATAGAATATCTAGAGTTTTGTGTCTCATGCAAAATAAACTAAATCAAATCATTGGTCTTTGAAACATAAATGTGGCCATCAAATCTCAAAACACCCTGAGAATCTGTGGTGTTTCTCTTGCTCACCACTCAGCACCTGATCATAAAGGAAGTGTAGCTTACTATCCTCAAACTAACGATCTTGAATCTGCTCAAATGATGAAGAACTTAGCAAAACATTAGCAAAAATACTCCTAGGGTCTAAAATATCAAGGCGAACTATCAAGTTGTCTAAGGACTAGATGTCCCATGCCAACGACCTCTAAGAAACAAAAATACAAGCGAAGCTACTTATACTTACTACTTTCTGACTTAAGGCATCTGCTACTACATTTGCCTTGCCTGGAGGATACAAGATGGAAATATCATAATATGTAATCAACTCCATCCATCTGCACTGTCTAGCATTAAGATCCCTTTGAGTCATTTGATGCTGAAAACTGCCATGATCTGTGAAAATCTCACAATGGACGCCATACAGATTATGCCTCCAAATCCTAAGAAAAAAATTACCTCCAACAACTCTAAATAATGAGTGGGGTAGTTTCACTTGTGAAGCTTAAGCTGTCTAGAAGTGTATGTAATAACATGACCCTGCTGCATCAATAGACAACCCAATCCAATAATAGAAACATTACAAAATTATGATGAATATCTCACCCTCAGTAAGAAGAGCTAAAATAGGAGCTGTATTATGAAAATTCTTGAGCTTTCCAAAGATCATATCACACTCTTTGGACCATTAGAAAGGAACCTCATTTTGAGTCAATCTGGTCATAGGGGTTGAAATAGTAGAAATCTCTCAATGAATCGCCTATAATAACCGATTAAATTAATGAAGCTACAAACCTCAGTTGGAGATATAGGTCTATCCCAATCACGAATTACCTAAATCTTAGATGGGTCTACCATAATGCCATCCTTACAAACCACATCTCCAAGGAATATCATTGACTCAAGAAAAAACTCACACTTAGAGAACTTGGAAAAAAAGCACATGATCTCTCAAAGTACGAACAAAATCCTTAAATATTGTACATGCCCCTCTATACTCTTTGAATATACAAGGATTTCATTGATGAACACAATTATGATAGAATCCAAATAAGGCCTAAATACTCAATTCATCAAATCCATAATGTGGATGGGGCATTAGTCAAGAGAAATGAAATCACCAAGAACTCGTAATGACCATAAAGGGTTCTAAAAGCTATCTTTTGGATATCCAAGGCTTGAATCCTCAACTGATATTAACTAGATCTTAGATCATAGAAAACACTATAGCACCTTAAAGCTGGTCAAACAAATCCTCAATGTGAGGCATGGGATAATAGTTCTTCACCTTCACCTTATTTTGTTGCCTATAGTCAATAAACAAATACATGGAGGCATCTTTCTTCTTTATAAACAATATAAGGGCTCCCCAAGGAGACACACTTAGCCTAATAAAACCCTTACTTAGGAGATCCTGAAGCTGAGAATTTAGCATCTTAATCTCATGAGAAAAAATACAGTTAGATGCCATAGAAATATGTTGGGTTTCAGGCTCAAGATTAATAGCAAACTCAATCTCGTGGACAGAGGGAATAATAGATGGGTTGGTTGAGAATACATTAGAAACTCATAAACTACAGGAACATATTAAAGTGATGGACTCTCCATATTAGTATTACAAATATATGCGAGATAAGACTCACATCCACTCGAAATAAGTCTCCTAGCATAAACATAAGAAATAATCCCCATTGGCTCATGGATAACTGCTTTCTGCCATATGACTCGGGGTATAATGGGCATGGCTAAGGTAATGGTCTTAGAAAAATAATCCATGAAGGCATGATAGTGGGATAACCAATCCATACCTATAATCACATCAAAATCCACCATATTCAGAGTAATAAGGTTAGCGTAGGTATCAAAATGACTAATAGTCATATGACATGATCTGAAAACTTGATCCACTACTAAAGAATCACCTATGGGAGTAGATAAGTGAAATGAACCGGATAATAAATCCCAAGAATGAGAATAGAACCTAGAGTAGCCATCCTATCTTGGCCCATAGTGGGGGACACATCTCGCGGCTATCCATGACCTTTGGTTTGTTCACGAATAGGAATAGGATCCCTAGGCTCAATTTTGGGACCCTTGTCTGGTGTAGCGATACCACGTGTCCTAGCCATCTGCCAAAGAGTGAAGTCAAATAAATACACTACAAACCAACTTAAACTCTTAGCACGATATGAGTGAATGAAGTAATGAACTCCTAAGAATGTCCCATAGCCTCTTAAGATGGAAAATAGATGCCATCAATCCTATCTGTAGGACTCTACTTGACACTTGCTCTTGTACCAACAATATCGATGAAACATAGGAGCTGATACCAATTTGTCATGACTTAATTTAAGATTCATTTAGCATTTGTCATGACTTAATTTACGAGTCATGATGGCATCTACTCTATCCCTCCAATAGGTAAGTCAAACCATAACCCAAAGATAAACATATTGGGTTAACTTGGTGAAAAATACCAAATCATAATAAAAAATGAACAACATACTTATAAATACGCAAATGTTCTAAGTAGATAAAACATTTAAAACAAAATACTATCCCATGGCTAGGTAGAGCCAATACAAGGAAATCTTATAATAATACAACTCAAATGTCTAGATTATTTCCTAACATCTGTCTAAAAAACAAAATATTGTATATCAAAATATAGAAGGAAATAGGTGACTCTGACACTAAGAGCTCACCCTATCTCTAAAAGATTGGTACAACATAATCAACAAATCAACGACGATAGCTAGTAATAAGATCTGTACCAAAAAGGTACAGAATTATAGTCTGAGTACCAAAATAATGTGTACTCAGCAGGCATCATTGGCCGACTCAGATTAATCATGATATAAGAATGATAAAATGCAAGCTATCATAACTAAGTCAAGGTGCAGAAATGAACCTGAAATATCTCCAACACTGTTGTACATAAATAAGTAAATAAGCTAGAACAATAACATACATGTAGCATCAACACATAAAATCATAACTAAAAAATTGGCTTTCATATGCCAATTAGTCCGGAAAAGAAAATAACTCATCAAAGGCCTGCATATGCCTAGAGAGTACATCAAGGATAAATAAAGCAATCATCAAACATTATTACTAACCTCTATAATAATTTAATGATCATTCCATAACTTATCATCATTCATCCATTTACCAACATTCTATAATTTACCATCATATAACATCTTTATCATCATTTATATACTAGTCACCGTTAATCAATTATCCATATCTTTCATTAATTCAATTATTATCTAATCATCATATACCTACTAGTCATTATTTATCAACTAACCATCATTTGTCAACTAGTTATTTTATCACTAGAGTCCATTTATGTCATGCAATAATGTAACTATTTTCTCATTTCCCGACTTAGCCCAAATTGTTACTTCCAATTGCTCACACCGATATTGTTAATAACAAAAAGTATGTCATCATAAAAATACTATGGAATATCTCAATCTATCAAGGTATAAAACGTAGCCTACCTCAATGCCAAAGAAAGTTCAATGATCCACTAAATTCACCATTTTTCCTTTCTGAGAAGACTTCTCAAAATACCAAGCTATCATAAATACATTCTACTAATCAATACAAGAATAATGATACCGATATTGCACCATTGTAATTTGAGTCCAAAAATCATATCAAAACCCCATGTGGGTCCGACTTACGAAAACTATATTTCTAAAACCAACTCAACTTTCTTACATGCTCAAGGAATCATTACCTTTAAAAATGAGTGAAATCTAAGATAATTTCGGACTAAAATCAAGACCTCAAAATTTTAGGATTCTGAGAAATAAATCAATGAAATACACCAAGAAAAGGGTGAATTCTTACCTCAAATCTAAAGGACAATCTTGAAAACAAGTGTTAATCAAGATTTACAATCACCCACAAGCTTCAATCCCACTCTATCTCATGAGTTATGGTTTATGCTCTTGAGAAAATGAATGAAAAATGAGCAAAATCGGGTAAAAAGGGTCAATTTATACCCTTTCTAGGTTCTTGAGAGTCGCTATCACAACCCCAAGGTTTGCGATCGTGGCATCTTGAGCCTGTCAGTACCAATCACAACCTCCATATTGAGATCACAGTATTAGACTCTATGGTGCAATCCGATTTTTTATTCGAGGCTGTTTTGACCTAATGTGGATCCCACACCCATATTTTATTTCCTAAACTTTTTGACCAATAGGTCTAAATAATATCGGGTGTCTTATGACCTAAACCAAAGTTCCATCTAGAATAAGATCAATACTTCAGAGCTACTGGAGCAGTCAAAATTTTCATACGAGATTATTTTAATGACTTTTCACCCGAGGACATTTGGAAACAATAAAGACTTCAAAACATAAAATTGGCTCTAAAACAAAACAAACTCTAGGTAACTAAAATAGCAGCTCCAACATGTCATAAACGACTTGGAGAAGATAAAGAAAAGCTTTATTGGTTCTAATAATCATAAATATGGAAAATGATTAGAATGATTATTACAAATTCTGTCAAAAACCATATGTACCACGTTCATATACATATATATAGGATGTCTAGATAGGTACAAAGGCCATGAACATGAGATTTTAAAGTATTAACCTAAACTTTGTAGCTTTCTCCGTTCGAAAGGAACCTATAGGCTATATGGATCTAGCTCCCCTTACTGGAAGGGCCCTAATATATGTTAGATACATGGATTGAGGAAAAATCATGAAAATGCTAAAGACACCAAGGTTATAGCCCTCACAAAATCTAATGCATGCACCAAGCACACGATCACATAGACCCCAACATCGGTAAATGTGTTTCAGTGTGGATCCCCCTGGGACCTACCCTTTCATAGTGAGCTACATAATTTCTTTTAAGCCAAATTAAAATAGTTTCACAAAAACCAACCATTAACTTAGATTTATTTGTTAAGGAATTTACCATCATGGTAGCGTCATACTAATATTCTTGCAAACTAATTCAATTATGCCAAACCTGTCCATACAACCTAATTGACTCCTAAGTTGCATTTAAAATCCCTCCATGGCTACCAAGGCCATCCAAATCAAATTATCCTCCAAAGCAATGCAATGGATTCAAAAACAAGTTAAATTATTTGAATAACCATATTTTTAATAAAAATTGTAAAGTGGGTTTAGGTTAATGTCATTATCAAACCACAATTCATATAGTTTGTGAAACTCATATACCCCATTCCTATCATTAAAACAATGGACCAATTAATAATGAAAAAACATAAAATAAATCATGAATAATCCATTTAAACCATTGGAAAATAAATTTAAGTAATCACAATCAAAACCCATCAATCCAATTTAAAACATATGAATATTGATTAGATAGATGCCACAATGTAAAAATACGAGTTAGGGATGAGAAATAACCTAAAATATAAAGTAATTCAAAGAGAAATTGAAGTTTGGAGCTTGAATGGTTAATCCTCTTTAAAATCCTTAAAGTTTCTTGGTTTTAGAGTTAAAGACAAAAAAATGGTATCTGATCTTTGATAACTGGGGAAAAAAGGTACATTGGGTGTTTAAAAGTCGTACAAAGGGTAAAAAGATCAAAAGCCCCTCACCGCAGGTGAAAAAACAAAACTTGATGAATTTAACGTAGCAGCGGGGCATGCCACTATATCGGAGCCTCCATGCCATGCCCTTATCATATAGGTTATCCTCTATAGCACGTCAATATCGCGGAGGTTTACTGCCTCTAGGTTACAAAATGACCTGGAACCCCTTTCAAAAATTCTAAAACTTTCTAAACACACTTTTTACATCTCTAAACATAATTCAAAATTCAAAAATTGACACTACACATACAGAAGGGTAAAAAATAAGATGATCAAAATTTTACGTGGTCTTATATTATTCCCCCTAAGAATCATTCATCCCTGAATGAAAAGTTAGGATATTTTTAGTATGATAATAATAAAAATATATTAGAACCAAATGAAAAATTTGAAATGCACAGAAGAAAAATGAAACTCATACCTCAAGATCTTTCATCCAACACGGAGAAGAAGAAAGGGTACTAGGCTTTCATATCTTCTTTGGCTTCCTATGTAGCTTCTTCTATATTTTGATTTCCCTTAAAAACCTTCACCAATTCTATGTACTTTGTCCTCAATATATGAACTTGCCTATCCAATATCTCCACTAGGACCTCTTCAAAAGACAATAAATCTGAAACACCAATATCCTTAACAGGCACTATAAAAAAGGGTCACCCATACACTATCTAAGTATGGACACATAGAAAATAGGATGAATAGGGGCCAAAATTGTTGGAATATCCAAATCATAAGCGACATTGCAAATTTTCCTTAAAATTTGATACAAACCAGTATAATAAGGACTAAGATCCCACTTCTTCCAAAATCTCAAGACTCCTTTGATAGGAGAAGCCTTTAAGAATACCCAATCACTTATTTTAAACTCCAACTTCCTTTGCCTTATATCTGTATATGAATTTTATCAACTTTGAGCAGTCTTAAGTATTTATCTAATCACCTTCACCTTTTCCCTAGTTTGGTGAACCAAGTAAGGACCAAACAAACTAGTTTACCAACCTCAGACCATCCAATAGGAGACCTACACCTCCTACCGTAAAGATCCTCAAAGGGATCCATTTGGATGCTAGAATGATAACTATTATTTTCTGCAAACTCAATAAAAGGCAAACAATCAACCCAACTACCCTTAAAGTCAATCACAATAGCCCTTAGAATATCCACCAAAGCTAGAATAGTACGCTCTGCTTGTTCATCCATTTGAGGGTGGAAGGTAGTGCTAAGGTTCACCTGAGTACCCAAACCTTTATAAAACAAATGTTAGAAGTGATAAGAAAACTACAAAACTCAGTCTAAAATGATGGACATTGGTGCTCCATGTAACTTTACTATCTCCAGAATGAATAACTTAGCATAATCCTCTCTTGTGCGGTTAGTCCAAATTGGCAAAAAGTAAGCAGAGTTAGTCATTAAATCTGCAATGACCCAAATAGAATCATACTAATTGTGAGACCATAGAAAACCATTTTAAATTTTGTATTTTAGAGAGAGAGAATGGGAACAGTTTGATTTAAAGATGATGGATGATTTAGGAAGATGATTTGAATTTCTTTGTAGAAGAGTGAAGTAAAAAGTTTTGATTTTTGTAATTAATGAAGGTGATCATTTTATATTTCAAAGGTGCCTTTCTTGAAATGGTTCATCTGACTATAATAGTTGCAAATCTTTATATTTGTCTTGGATTAGTAGCTTTTGTTTTGTCAAGGAAATGCATGTGGCTTTTAAGGTAAAATTTTATGATTTTTAAAGCATATTATTTTGGTACTAACCTTAAGAGATTGTAGCAAGTCCCTCTCTTTCTTGAGAAAATCCTTAATTTTATGCAAGTCACACCTGTCCTCTTCGAAAGGTATTCCTAAAGGTGTATACCTGCAAAGGTATGGTACAGAGTTAGACCAATATATATGTCTGTTACAAAGGATACATGTCTCATAATCATAGACAACTTTAGGAAGAGAAACTGATTTATTTAGTAGGTCAGGTTAATTTGATCAATCCTAATCTCAATTTGTTTTTTGATTACCCCACTTTTTTCAAAAAATTCTTCTATCAATAAGTCGGGGACTAGGTCCCAGACTTTAACATCCTTTAAATTACCAAGGTTACTTTTGTATTGAATTGACCAAGTCAATATCTTTTTGAACCTCTTTCATATATCTAAGCTTACTTTGGGAAAAAATTCTGAGAAAACCATGAAATTTCTAACTAAACCTCTTATTTGAACTCCAGTATCCAAAGGTGAAGTTAGAATGTCAAGGGGATGAGAAGATCTGTGAATCCAGTTTGCCTTCAGAAATATCTTTCACTAGGACCAGGTCCTAGAATATTTTTACTAGACCTTTCTTGTTATTCTTCAACTGGTGCTGGGATTTGTGACTGAGATCTTGGATCACCATCACTTTCATCAATTTTATCCCTTTGAATGAAAATGAGTTCTTCAATGTCAGAATCTTCCTCGTCAATTGGATTCACCAACTTTCCTAACTCATCAAAGATCACATTAACACTTTATTCAACCTATGGAGTTCCTTTTATTGAAGACTCTGTATGCTTAGTTTAATAAAGTGTAGCCCACAAGTACAACTTCATTTGTGTTTGCTGGGCAAAAATAACCAAAGCTTCATAGATTTCATCCTTTGTTCTCAAGAACATTTTCTGGGTAAACTCGGAGAAGTCATCCACAATGACAAAAACATACATACTATAGCCTTTAAAGCCAGAGATTTTTCTCTTTTTTCTTCCTTTTTGTCTTATTTTGTCTTCTTATTGAGCTCATATTCTTCAAATTACCAATAAGTTCTTCTATTATGAAAGTTTTCATGCTTATTTCCTCAATGATAACATCCACTTTGCTTTCCTAGGATTTTGGAAGAAACCCCAAAATTTTCTCACATGTTTGTGCAAAGGAATTACTTCTCTGAAGTAGTGCAACTCATTGGTGATTGAAGTGAATCTTACATGCATCTCTTGGATAGTTTCCCCTTCTTTGATGGTGAAGATTTTATATTGAGTTGTCAGTATATCAACTTTGGAATCCTTCACATCAATGGTTCCTTCATGAGCAGTCTTCAAGCAATCCTAGGTTTCATTAGAATTTTCACATGCAAAAATCCTATTGTATTCATGAGGCCCTATGCCATAAACTAGCAGTTTATTGGCCTTATAGTTCTTCTCAACTTTCCTTTTATCTTAATCATCATACCCTCTCCTACTTTTAAAAACTATTGTAGTTATATCTTCTTCTTTGACCTCTCTAATTAGTAAATGAGGACAATTTAGTATTACATCCATCAGCTCACTGTCCTCACCCATAACGAAGTCATACATTCTTGTTTTATACATACTATAGAAATGCCCATTAAATCTAGGTAGTCTAGTGGTAGATTGGACTTCTTACAGATTAGGTGGAGCAACCATGATAAAAACATCACTCTAGGTCTCAACCTTTTAAAGTATTTTACTACTAATATTTATTGCTAGAACATATAGGGGTCGCACCATACAGTGAAAGACTAGGTCCCTTAGAGTGAGTCATATGCAATCAAATAGTAAGGTACTAGAAGCAGAAAAGTAAGGAACTTAATAATTTAACATGGAAACCTCCTTGTTTAAGGGAGGACAAACCATGACTTGCCCTCACAAGAACTCAACAGTCCACTATAATCAAACTCTCATTTACAGACTTGATTTGAACCTAACTCTAGGCTCTACCTGTTTGCAATAACTCTACTACAAACATACCTTGGCAACTCCACCAATAGATCACCTCAATATTGACTAAATTTAACCAATATTAAGCTCAGGTAACTCTACCGAAACTCTCTCAAGAATACAAATAAAAAGCATTACTCTCATAACATGAGTAATTAAATTATAGACTTAAGACTCTAATCATGAACACTTACTCTTTCAGTACATAAAGAAATTAAGAATATGAGAAGTATTGCAAATTTGAGTTTTTGCCTCTCTCTCACTTTTATATTCTGATCTTGTAAAAACTCACCAATCAAGAATCATTTTTTTCTTTTAAAATGGAATAATGATTAGGGTGGAAATCTGATTGGGCCAAGTGTCCTGATGGATACAAGATCACAAGCGTAGTTTGTTACACTAGAAGATAAAACTAGACAAGATAGTGACAACTATACTGGATTCATGAAGACCTAGGGACCCGGTCTCTTATTGTCACACTCATCATCAAAATAAAATTTCTTAATTCGAAGACCTAGGGACCTGGTTTCTTATTGTCAGTCGATAATCATTTATAAAATTTATAGTAGAGAGAATTACATGCATTAATCACCAAGAAATTTGGAGAATAAACCGCACTTGATCCCTTAAAGACCAAATTTTTTAAACCCTAGCATTATCTTTGAGTAAGGAATTTAAGAGGAAAGAAAAGAGCAATTATTTGAGTTAAAAGAGGTTATGAGGTCCCTTAGGGTATTTTAGGTCGTGGGTCCCTATTGGGGAAAAGATAAATGTCCAAAGTGCCCCTACTAAAATTACAGAGAACTAACATCAGTCGTTACAGTTGACCTTATAATTCGTAGTTTCACATATGATTTGCCCCCATGACTTATCATTGAGTCATTTACTTAGGGTGGCCTTACTGGTCAGGTCGTTAAGTCACACCCTATGACTCATGAGGTTATAGTCATAACCACCATTGAAAATTGGGCACCTACACTATCCACCCTGTGATTCATACTCTACGACTCGTAATGAGTCTTTATGATTCATTAAGTTTAGTCGTGATCTAGATAGAGAGTTTTGCACCAAAACTTATTTGTCTATGAATCATATCTTATAATCATAATGAGTCCTTAAAACTTGTAATAATCAAATTGTAACTAACGCAAAAAAAAGACAACCTTCACCGGTCACCCTATGATTCAATCCCAAAGACCCGTAAGAAAACCTTATGACTAGTTTGGTCAGTCATAGTTAGAGCAGCTAGCTCAAAGCTCAGTAATTTTTTAGGGCCAAAAATTTGTGGTGTTGCATTCTTATGGATCATTATGTTGATGTCTGTATCCTATCTTTGGGATACTAAAGGGCATTCCTAGGAAATTCCCTTTCTTGATTCTTTATCACGTGGTCGTACTTTTATCAGCTTCTAGGTACTTCTTTTGGATCCGCTCCTTCTTAGATGGATAACATAAGCTTTTCGATAGAAGAATATTGTACTTTTATATTTTTTACCAAATTTTCTATTAAGGTTCACACCAGAAAGTTGTTGGTTGATACAGAGAATCTACAATAACAACTAGAGGGTTTGGGATCAGCCTAGGCTCCAACATGGTTTGTAATTGCCTAATTTCTTCAAGATAATATGTTAGGGATCCTAAGTATTTTCAAGGATGCATCATAGGTAGACGTGGTTTCTGATGCATTTAGTTATTCTTAAGACAAAGTTGGATTTGTAACTTTAAGAAGGACTCTTTATCAGTTTTAGAGTATGAGATATGGTGTTTTGAGTGGTATAGGAATACTTTTATATTAATATTTTCAAAGCATGTTATCGTGAAAAAACTTATCAAATTTAAATCTACCACTTCATTTGGCGTCAGATCATTTAATATCAGCTGGATATCTATTCCTACAAGTTATTGATCACGCAAGTACTATAGAGTGGGCATGTCTTAAGGCATATGAAGGTTGTGGTAAGAAGCCCCACAATTAGTATAATTATAGTTTTATTACATCTAGAGGTAGGGATAGCAGAGGTCAGTATAGCTCATATCCTATTAGGTCTATACGAGTAGCACCTTTGATTCTGGGTGGCTCTCAGAAAGGTCTTGGTGGTCACACTGGATAGAGTTAGTATCAGACATCATCGGGTTCTCGATCTAGGTATTCAGGCCATGAAAGCTGCTCTAGGTCAGCAAGTATGTTGCATAATGAGCATTTAGGGCATGTTATGATTGTGGAGAGATTAGGCATTGGTCTATCGAATTTTGCAAGCTTGAGTTTGTCATCCTGTTGGCGTCAGCATGTTTTCATCACCAAACTAGAGCTTCTAAGGATCATTATGAATGTAGGAAGAGTGACCAATTTTATAGAGACTGTCCCCAGGATTATCAAGAAATCAGTGAAGTCGCACTAGTCTTTTAGAGATGTGTCACCTTGGGTCAGAGGTTGTGCCCAAGTTATTTTATGTAGTCATACGAATGCTGAATTTTGGGTAAGACATGATCTATTATAGGCAAGGGGGAGAGACTTCAGGTGCAACCATAATATATGAAATTCTGACTTGTTATCAATTAGCATTTTATGTTGTTTTGATTTGTGGTTTTTATACCTATGCATGTCTGCCATCATTATTGTTTCCTATATAGTAATTGTAAGATCTTTTATCTTAGTTATGCACGTACAACTACTCTCGTAGATGATTTCTTCCTAGTGCTAGATCTAGTAGATCAATTTTGTAATTTACCATGGGGTATAGCGGTTGAGTAACTCTTTTGATTTCTTACTTTGTGGCTTACGATGTAATTCTGGAATTGGGTTGTTTATCTTCTTTTCATGCCACTATAATTATATAGTCATTACTGTTGGTATTAACTTAATTGTTATTGTTATTTATTTTTTTGATGTCTAGTCTAGCATTATCTGGTTAGCATCTCTTTTCATGCAATTCTTGTCCAGATGGCTTAATGTCGCTATATGATTTGCGAGACATGATGGAACCTGCTAAATCCCACCAGTAGGTAAGATGAACCATAGTCCAGAGCTGATTGCAATGGGCTAACTTGGTGGAAAATGCCCAAAAAAGGGTGTATTAGACAATGCAATTCATAAATAAGCCACACAATATAAATAGCTTGAAAGGTAGCCATACCATAGGAAACCATTCCACAACCTAACATAGTAAGTACACAAGATACTACAACACACTCAAAGTTCTAGAATAGTCAATACAATATATCTCAAAACAAAAGACTAGACATAGATAAATAGAAGGAAAAGGGGAAAATCTGACTCCAAGTGCTCACTCTATCTCTGAAATCTACCATAGCACGATCCTCAAATCAGTGGCGGTAACTAGTACTCAAATCTTCACCAAAAAGGTACAAAAGTATAGTATAATTACCAATACCATGGGTACATGGTAGGCATCATTGGCTGACGGATCTAGATCATGATATAGATATGATAAGATGCAAGATAACATAACTAAGTCAAAAAAGTACATAAACCTGGTAGTATCTCCCACCTTATTGGACACAATTAAATGCATCGACTGGAACAAAATAAAGATCAAGCAATTATAACGACAACATTGGCCTATATAAGCCAATAAATACAGAATAGTAAATAACCCAATAAAGGCCCCTATAAGCTTGGAGGGTATAATCAAGGAAAATATATTACTGAGCATGACACACCCCAAAAAAATCCATGTTGTATGGGCACGTCAAGCCCACATTAACTAGAGGTTGCCCCGATAACTCATCACATCCTTTACAAGGGCCGAGTGAATCCTGACCATATAATAAGATAGTGGAAAGAATACTACAAGTCCTATCTTAAATGTTTCTAAACACTTCATTAGATTCATCAACTAACCAATATACCCAAGTTCACAATCATCCACAATACCTCTATTCATATACAAACCGATGTTTAGAAATGTATACGTCGGGACAAGCCCACGACCAAAGCCAAAACAAGTAAAAATAATACTAAGTCTAAAAGTAGGATACCAAAATGAATGTCTTCCAGAGTAAGAAAGCTTACCACTCCCAATTCAATGCACGAACCACTTCGATTTCCTAATCACTGTGAAGGAAGGGAAGATGATGCTCCGGCCCCTATGTCACTTGCGGACATAGCATTCGATGATGGTTAGTGGTTTGAATGCTAGTATGTAACTCAAAGGTTAGGACAAAATAGCATCATCAATTAACAAGAATTCAATATATATAATATTCAACCATATTCATGACCTTATCCATACATATAGGTCTATCACATGCTAACAAGCAAACAAGTCATAACAACACTCTCAAATCACTCAATCATGAGACATGAAGTGGAGGACTCCAACATTCCATATTTAGATTCAACAAGCCTTATTTGGTATGGGACTTCAAATACGTCCACATATCACTTATACGAGGGACTTTAACCATATATACACTAATTAAACAAGGAAATCTAACCACACATTCACAATTATTTAGGCAAGGGACACTAACCACACATTCACATTCATTTAGTCAAGGGACTTTAACTAAATATTCACATTCATTTAGGCAAGGGACTCTAACCACATTCCCATACATTAGGCAAAGGACTCTAACCTCATGACCACACATTAGGAAATCATATTCATTTAGGCAAGGGACTCTAACCACATTTCCATACATTAGGAAAGGGACTCTAACTTCATGCCCACACATTAGAAAAGGAACTCTAACCTTATGACATATTAGATAGGGGACTATAACCCAAGCCATTATATTTAGAAAGGCACTTCAACCTCAAGAGATCTCATTGCACAAGGGATTTTAACCATAAGCAAATTTACTAGGTGATAACACTCGACTTACTCTCATAATTGAGGAGTGAGGCGGTCGTTGTCAAGTAACCCAATGTACATTAGGGTCGAATCTGAAGGAGTGAATGCTATAGACTTCTAACCTATCGGTACTCAAGTTACTATAAGGTTACCCAAAATTCTAATGGAAAAAACATATATAAGTAAAGGGGGGATTTGTTTGAAAATTCTTCTCACAAACCTCAACAAGTACGTGATGAATGCTATCTTTGGTTTGAATTCAAGGTTTGGAGAAATCTTGGGATTATGTCTCCTTAGAGTTGAAGCATGTGGGACAATATTGGTTTATCATGGGATTTAGCTGTTAATTAATGGATAGGCTAGGTCGAAGATCAATAGGGTCAATCTGTCAACAAAACCCTAGCGATTTCGCCCATTGGCCCTTTCAAGCACATAACAAATGTGGAGTTTATATAGCTACCCAAAACCTCAACCAGACATCCCTATTTCTACGATGATGCTCTTAATATGATTTACACTCCTTGAATACTTCTAAGACAGCAAAGGGGAGTAACCCATAGACTTAGTTGTTCACCCATTGCTTTTTCCCCCGATAACCATCTTTAGAGAATGCTATGGGTTACCTAATATTCACCTAAATCTCTTTGTCGAGGATGAAAACGGTTTTCTAGAGCTTGGAGTTTTCAATCATCAAACCCATTTGGATATTTAGAGTTTTCACCCATCAAATTCCAACACATAAGCTCAAGAATTGGTGAAATTCATACTAAACAACTAAAATCCATGCTAACACAACAATACCCACACACAATCACACTCTAGTTTAACAAAATCCCATGACTAAATTATTTAGCTACTCATGAAAAAAGTAAAGATAGATATAATATGTGGGTCAATGAAATCATTCATTTTCAACAAGAAACTAAGAAATTTAAGCCTCCAAAGTTAATTACACACTTTCCCAATTAGGGTTTCAAGCTTAGAATTTAAAACTAACATATGAGATAATCCATCCCCAAATAACAAAGGCGCTTTCCTTATATGTGATTTGGGATTCATCTATAATATTTTACTATTCTTTCCTTGGGCCAGTTCCCATTGATCCACGATCATGTGTGTTTGACCGTGATTGTGGTTAGGTTCCATGACCATCGTTTGCTGACCACCTGAACTAATGGTGACTGTGGTCTGAAGACCGCGGTTGTGGTAATCGGGGATGATTGCTTCAGGTTTCTAGCTGAATTCCTTTTGCTTCCACTTTCTCCCTTTTTAGCTCCATTCCACATATGCTCGCATTTTTCACTTCATATATACAAAATATTGGTGTTAGTGCTCTTAAATCCGAATAATGCTTAATTTTCTAATTTAATACATGGTAGTGTGTGTGCATAATTTGTATGAATGAGTGGTAGGATTACCACTAATCAACACCCCTAACTTAGACATTTGGTTGTCCTTAAGCAACACTACCTACTACCATGAGACCTTTATCATGTGTGCCTTTGTTTATGT
Source organism: Capsicum baccatum var. pendulum (assembly GCA_030864225.1). Lineage (NCBI taxonomy): Eukaryota > Viridiplantae > Streptophyta > Magnoliopsida > Solanales > Solanaceae > Capsicum > Capsicum baccatum. The sequence goes on along the minus strand of CM061554.1, from coordinate 56,492,141 downwards.
TCCCAATGACCATGAAGACTCTAACTTGGTTGATACCATAAAAAGATTTTCACACATAGATTGGGAAGTATTATCAATTTCCCTCATCATAAGATGGAGTGACAAAGGATGCAATAGATCTTAGGGAGCGACTATGTGAAAATTACTAACACTCTAGAAATAACTCATAAGATGGCTTCAATTATGTTATACATCCACTTATGTCATTGTGCGGAAGATGACAAAATCACCCACCTTAATTAACTCACATGCCCCCTCACAAGAAAGGAAGGTTCACACACCTAGTTACCACTTATGCAATAAGAAAAATTAAGTGCAATCACTCTCTCTCTCAAGGAATTCTTCATGATACAAGTACCATGCCATTGACTTACCTCTATTTTCAATCTCTATTACAATGACCACACTTGGCTGGAAATCACAAAGGGATTCTTGATCTTGTAATGTAGGTTTAGGTTGGGGTAGGATAAAAATTTTGGACAACAAGGCTATACACTCCTTGAACTTCTACATCAAATTCTCATCACTTTTTGCTTATTGGGTCACTCCTTATTGTTTTGTTGCTTTACCTACTTTGTCTCTTTTGCTTTACTCAAAATCTTTTCACCTATTTTCTTCAATTCTCATGCTTGCATCAAGCTTCATGCACTCATTCTTTTGACGGACTATCTTTTCCTTCAAATCAAAATGCTTATTTGCTAGGCTCGTAGCTTCTTTTCATTTTTATGGCTTCATGGCTCAATATACACTTTCTTTCTCTTTCCATCACCCCTAACTTAGGATTTTGTCCTCACTTTTTATTCTTAAGTTCAAGGAGGATAAGGATTAAGAGAGAATGAATAGAAGGGTCACGGCTTATAATGTAGTTAGCAAATAAAAATCCAAAGGCTCAAAGTCGGTGACTAGGGGTAACTCATATGTATTGGTAGGGATTTTAGTCTAAAGCAGGTTTCCAAAATCACAAAATGTCCTATGATCATTTTACCCATTTAGTTTTCAAAAACTAAAGGGACAAGTTTTAGATGGTACAAGTACATATTAGATGTAGACAATTAAGATCACCCATGACATATGAATGTTGTAAAGGGGGGTCAATTGTTCTCCTCGCTCGAGACAAGGGTGGAGCATCCCATATTTTTCTACCATCAACTTTTGGAGTCAAAGAAAGAGAGAGAATTTGGTCACAAAGTTTCTCACATCCATGCCTTCAACTTTTTGTAAAATTTTTTAGATGGAGAGGGTGCTTGCTTTTGTACCCAAACCATGCATAATTTTCTACTCATCATCCTACATTGCAAAATATAGTATGGGCAAACTTCCATATGATTACTAAGACTTCATGAATGGGTGCGAATTTGAACCCCAATTATCGATGCCACAAGTACTCAAACCTCTTCTGCATCGATGGTTGGAAACTAAAATCATGAATTAACTAAACAAGAACAAAATAACTACTCCATGCAGGTGTAAGCACCATCAGAGTGCCCGACTAATACAACCTAAATAAAAAGTAAGAATTATCTAAAAGTGGAGAAAATTATGCAGAATATCAATAATACATGCCCAAATAAATAAATAAGAAGAAACCCCAACTGAAAAGATAGCAGTGTCCTTACTACAAAAATAATTAAGGATAAAGGAGATAAGGGTTCTTCCATAATCTCCATCAAGGTATTTTATCACTCTTAGACCCTGCATTATTACCATTCTTCTCAAGATCTGACCACTCAGTTGGGGCTTCATAATCACTGTACACCTAAGAAGTAGGAAGCCTGCTTCAGGGTTTCAGAACCTTCCATAGACGTCTTACCTCTTTCTATATCTGGGAGACAAACTCGTCCTTTTTATTCTCCCTAGTGATCATATTCTCATATGCGCTCTGGAGGTCTCAGTATGATGACCCCATAAAGGAGTAGGCCTCCTCAAGATGATCAATAGTAGCTTTTTTCTTTTTTGGTTTCTCATTATACTCATCACAATCGTCATATGACATATATGAGTGATGGCAAGTAGAGGGATCTCCCAACCCTTGAGGAAAGCTAGCCACAATCTCTTTAATGGTTACAATATTAACTCCATTCTCTTTAAGAGGTCCCATGGTGGTTGGCCTATGAGGCTCAGGTTCGATACATGTTAGGTCTTCCAATTTGATCTTTATTTTTTTTCTTTTGCCTAGTGTGCCCTCTTCTCGAATCCTCAATGGGTAGATGGGGGCACTAGGATGCACCCATGTATCACTGGCATACTCATGCACCCCTTCTCTCTTGCAAAGCTCAATAATTAGATAGGGGAAAAAGATATTTGTACCACTTTGGTTTTTGAAATCATCAATTTCATTCACTATGAGTTGACCAACATCCAAAGGGATGTCTTCTAGAATACAAACAACCATCCAAGCCCGCAATTCAGGGACTACTATCATGTTGGTGAAAGGATACACTTGGCTACAAATGATGTACAACCATATTTCTAGCCTCGGAAGTGAAGTCATCCCAATTTGCACCCCTTCATTTTGAATTCACCAATGTCTGCTTGTTGAGCCTATAATCATCATTGATTTTCTTTACCCTAACTTTCACCAGTTTTCCCCGCATCTTTACAATTACATTGAGTGGGTATGGGAAAGATACTTCTCTGATATTAGCACTAAATTTATGGACCCATTGTTCATTTACAAGTTATGGATCAGGGGAAAAGCACTTCCATCCAGTGGCTTCATGTTTGTCGTGAAAAATTGGTAGCTTCACCGGTATATTCTATAAAAAAATTCCTCTCTCCAAAAGTAATTTTTCTCTAAAAGGTCATTGTAGTAGTGAGTGTTACATTTGGGTGCCATGAATCAGATGTGATTAAACTAATCCATAACGTTGTCCTAAAATCATGAAACACATATGATATCTTTCAACGTCATTTGAATCATTCAAGCTATGCTAGATTGATCATTAAAGTTCATTGGACTAGGTGTTTGGGGCTGCTTGACTAAAAATTAAAAGTATAAGATTTTTGACATTACAGGAAATTACCCTCAGTTATCGTGATTATGGATTAGAGTATTGTCCTCTTTATTGCGGTTGTCGTCTATAACCGTGATCGCGACACCTTAGGCTTATTCTATGTCAGTTCTGCATGTTCAACTTCCTCCCTGTTCTAGACTACTAGCATGTTCTACAATATGGGTGCAAATAAAGGTCATGTGAACAATGCTACCAGTGTGTGTAAATGTTCCCTTCAAAAGTAAAAACCACTATTAAAATTTCATTTGAGCAATTTATCAAACACAAGGTGTGCATATCATATTTGTGTACTTTGTTTACACACTATTAGGTACTCAAAGTTTCCCCACTTGTGTGTAAACCTCAATTAAGAAGCCAACACCACAATAATAATAAGTATGACAACATGTAAAGCATAGAAATTAAAACCTTAGGACCTTGCTTAATCATGAACTCAATGGTCTAGTTTAAAAAATAAAAGTAGGGATTCATGTCACCTACCAAAGTTGTGATGCAAGAGAGATGTGCACGGAGACTGTTTGAGAGCTTATAACTTGGCAACCAATGTAGCTGAGATGTGAGAGTACAATCTTAAAAAGAGAATGTGAGAGAAATGAAGGAGACTAGGGGTTAAATGACTACAACCGCGGACACCCACGTGGCCACGATCAAAGTAACTGATATCAGTGTTTAATCCCATATTTTCCCCTGTTCAGTATTTTACTCAATTTACATAGAATTTCCCTGTTTGGATTTTCAAAGAAGACATTCACATTTTCCCCTTTTAAAGCTGATTCAATGCAATCCAAAGTACCTCAAATGCATGGATTATTCAAATGCAAAGACAACATCTACACTATGAGAACATGACAAAAAAGGATACGGCCCACTCTTATGGCATTTGTGGGTTGCCGCCCACCTAGATCCTTCATTATCATTGTAAAACAACTTATTTCTGCTTTCAATCTCATGGTAGGTCCTCAAACCCCTCATCTTACACTGTCTCATTTTCAACATCCACCACGGATTCTACTTCGAGCTCTGCGGTTTGCTTCTTTTACTTGCAAATTTTGAACTATACTTTATTATCTTGTACCCAAAATTTCATATCCCCCAACTCTAGATTGCCAATGTGCCTCCCGATGGATAATAACGGATGGCCAAAATTGATAGGCACCTCTTAGTCCATCTCAAAATCCAATACAAAAAAATCTGCCAGGAGAATGAATTTGTCCCCTTTATGAGGACATCATAAAATAACCCCACTGGCCCTTTTTATGGAACGATTCACCATTAAAATTTGCATCGATATTGGTGTAAGAGTATCCAAGCCAAGTTTCTTATAAATGACATAGGACATTAGGTTGATGCTTGCAAAAAGGTCACAAAGATCTTTTGCAAACTCATGAGTCCCAATGGTGCAAGGGAAAGTTAATGCTCCATGGTCATTTTTAATTTCCACAACTGTAAGACCCCATGAAATTCCTAGATTAATTCAGTCCTTTAAGCTTGTCAAGGGATCTCAGAGTTTGAAAATATTAGCTAAATTTCTTTACTTAGTTTATTTTTAGCCTTCAAAAGTTGGCTATCTCATTTCGCGAACTTAATGTCCTTTAAGGGTATATATTTTTGTAAATTCACAATTAAGAATGGCAATAGGTGTTCCCGAACAAGTTATAGATTTTTGGACCTCGTTAAGACCATTTTGGAAGTCCAAAATAGTGGACCAATGCGATCTTGGTTCCCCGTGTCGCCTATCGCGTTGGCTAATATAGTTCCCAGACTTCCAGTCAAAAGTACTAAGACATGGCATTATCATGGAGTAACACGTCGAGTATCATGTTGATGTCATCGATGCGCCGCATCGCCAAACGCGTTAGTGCCCATTTTCAGTCATTAAATAATTGCATCCTTAAGGGTAATTATGTCATTTTTTCCTAACCTTCACCCCTTATAACATGAAATTTAGCCCTCTTTTGGATAAATACTTTCCTTATTTCACAAGTACTCAACAACTACAAACCCTAGGTGATTAATTTCAATTCAAGAACTCAAGCCTTCTTCCATCAATCATCAAGAAATTTGCAAACCAAGGTATGTAAAGTGTTCATCCAAGGGTCCCTTTCACCCTTGGAGCTCAAGAAACCCTTTTCAAAATATAAATTTTGGATTCCATGTTGTAGGTTTGATTGTACACATGTTTATGTTGTGATATGATTTCAAAGATTGAATTTTTATTGTATTCTCATGACTTCATGTTGGTATGTGGATTGAATCCTTAAATTTGATGTGCTTGATATGGCCATGATGTATTAGTTATTGATTCATGCCCCAAAAAGGTTATGCCTTCCATGTGTTTGTTAAAATGCCTAAGTGTATAAGAATTGTGCATTATGACCTATTTTTGAGCTATATGATGAAATTATGATATACCCACATGTTCCAATTGACTCTCATTCTACTGCTATGTCTTGTAACTCCATAAATTATGATTTTACAATATGTATATATGAAATTCTAGTTGTTATTTAACTCTCTAAAATTTAATGTTGTCTTTCATTGGATTAAATCATGATTTAGTTCTATTCATAGTGAATTCAAGCTATTACTAAAAGTCCCATAACATTCCCATGATTTGAATAAACTATGAACTGCTAGTGTTTGATAAAATGCCTACAAGAGTGAAGATTTGATAGAGGCTTGCATGTTATGTCCTTTAAGCTAAAGTATCATGTTAACTATTTTTGCTTTTAAGTCCTGAGGGTATTGAATACCCAAAATCCATAGTTGTTTACTTAGTCTCATCTCATATCTTCAGGATAACTTTAGAATATATTATGAGCATTACTAGATCAGTCAGTTAACCTCAGAATAGTTTAGCATCTAGTGTCATTCAATTGGGAGCAGGACTTAGCACCGAGAGAGTGGACGGATGACGGCTTCCCCGTTAAATAGGCAAAGTCATTAGTAGCAACCCCTATACTCTAAAACTACATAGCCATCGCAAGATATGAGATTCAGTTTAGTTTAGAGGCTTTCGGATATGTCAGTTAATTATTCAGTTTATAAGTATTTTATCATATTCAAATAGTTTTTTTCTTCAGATTCATATTTCAATACTGATTTAGTTGATAAAACCTTATGGATAATCAGTTGTTTTCTATATTTATTATATTATTATTCAGTGCTCAGAACAGGTACCAGCTCATACGTTAGCTTGTGGTCACTCGGGACTGTAAGCACCGTATGAAGCCCAAGGTGTACTCTCAGGGCATTTCAAACTTGCTATCAAAGCCTAAGGTTTTAAAGAGTCCTTTAAAGTTTGAAAGCCACATCAAGTAGAGTCTTGTGTATGGGTGTGCAACGCGCCATACTTATGGGAAAAGAGCTACAAGGTGCTTAGGAAAAATTTCTCTTCTTTCATTATTGATGTCATGTGAGTGAGCATAAGCTCAAGTTAATCTCTCAGTCTAATCTATTTCTTCCTTCCATGTACAGAACATGCCTTCTAAAGAGAATAACAAAAGAGGAGACGGAAACCAACCAGCACCTTCGCTCGTCTAGGCAGATCTTCTGGATGAGCATATCTCTTATGCAGAATTCAGAGCAACATTCACCACTCTCACTAACTCCATATGATATCAAAATTAATGGCCAGTTGATGTTTAGGACAACCTAGTGGACAATACTACTGCAACCAGGATTTGAGACTTCACCCGAATGAATCCTTCTTCCTTCATGGGATCCAAGTCTAAAGAGGATCTATATGAATTCTTAGATATAGTTCAGAAGGTAACGGATATTATGGTGGTAACATATAGTGAGAGTGTTGAGTTGGCTGCATATCAGTTGCAGGATATGGCCTATATATGGTTTAAGTAGTGGAAGGTAGATAGAGATGTATTTACCATCTTGTTTGAGTCAAAGAATCTAATTTAGAGACTCCAACCCTTGAGTCAGTTTCAGTAGTCAGGAAATTCCCAGATATGTTCCCTAAAGAGCTTCTCAAAGTTCCTCCCAAAAGGGAAATTGACTTTGGAATAGACCTTCTTCTAGATCCTCAGCCCATATCTATTCCGCCATACAGAATGGCTCCATCTAAACTCAAATAACTAAAAGAACAGTTGGTGGATCTCCTAGATAAAGGATTCATCATACCCAGCGTCTCCTCATAGGGCGCACCAGTTCTATTTGAGCTGGTTCTCTCAAAATGTGCATAGACTACCATCACAATCAAGAATAAATATCCACTTCCTAGAATTGATGACCTGTTTGACCAATTTTAGGCTGTCAACTACTTTTCCAAGATAGACCTCAGATCAGGCTATCATCAACTCAGGGTCAGAGAGTGTGATATTCCAAAAATAGCTTTCTGAACTCAGTATGGTCACTTCGAATTTCTATTCATGTACTTTAATCTCACGAATTCCCCAGCAGCCTTCATGGACTTAATGAATCAAGTGTTCAAGGAATACTTATACATGTTCAACATAGTCTTCATTGATGATATTTTTGTTTACTCCCATTGCAAAAATGATCATGCAGACTATCTCAAAATAGTGTTACAGTCCCTTAGAGCTCATCAGTTGTTTGCTGAATTTAGTAAGTATGAATTCTGTCTAAGATCAGTAGCTTTCCTTGGCCATATTATTTTCGGCGATGGCATTCCTCAAAAGACTGAAGCGGTGAGAAACTGGCCCAAACCCATTTCTTCTTCAGACATTAGGAGTTTCTTAGTTTAAGTTGTCTATTATCGTCAGTTTGTTGAAGGTTTTTCTTATATTGCATACCTTATGTACAGATTGACTCAAAATAAAGTCAAGTTTCAGTGGTTAGATTCCTGCAAAAAGAGTTTTTAGGAGTTGAAGACTCGACTTAACCCAGCCCAGTTCTTACTTTGCCAGATAGTTTAGATGGGTTTGTTGTGTACTGTGATGCATCTAGAGTAGGTTTGTGTTGCATCCTCATGCAGAGAGGTATGGTTATAGCCTATTCCTCTAGATAACTTAAGCCCCATGAGAAGAATTACCCTACCCATGATCTTGAGCTAGCAGTTGTAGTGTTTGCCTTACAAATTTGGAGGCACTATTTGTATGGGGTGCATGTTGATGTGTTCTCATATCACAAAAGCATGCAGTATGTGTTCTCTCAGAAAGATTTGAATTTACGACAGAGAAGGTGGATAGAGTCAATAAAAGATTATGACATGAGTATTTTGTATCATCCTAGAAAGTCCAATATAGTGGTTGATGCTCTAGTAGATTGTCAATGGGTAGTGTTGCTCATGTTGAGGATGGCAAGAAGAATTTAGATCAGTAAGTTCATCAGGTTGCACGAATAGGTGACCACTTAGTCAACTCAGCAGAAGGTAGTGTATGGGTGCAGAGTAGTTCAAAATCATCCTTAGTTTTCGAAGTGAAGGAAAAATAGGATAGTGATCCCAATTTAGTTAAGTTGGAAGAATTAGTCAGAGATAAAAAAAATGGAGGTTTTCTCCCAAGCTTGGAAGATGGTGTGCTGCATTGTCAGGGTCGACTATGTGTGTCTGGTATAGATGATTTGAGGTAATCAAGTCTTGCAGAAATGCATGGTGCGTGTTTCTCAATTCATCCAGGGCCCAATAGGATGTACCGTGATTTATGGGAGATCTATTGGTGGAGTGGAATGAAGAAGGACATTTTAGAGTTTATAGCTAAGTGCTCTACATGCCAGCAGATTAAGATTGAGCACCAAAAACCTAGTGGATCTATGCAGGAGTTCAGTATTCCCACTTCAAAGTAGGAGGAAGTGAACATGGACTTTGTGATAGGTTTGCCTCATACCCATCATCAACATGATTGTATTTGGGTTATCGTATACAGGATGACTAAATCAACTCATTTATTGCCAGTACATACCTCTTATTAAGATGAGGACTATGCCGAACTCTATCTCAAAGAGTTGTTTAGGTTGCATGATATTTCCTTATCTATCATCTTAGATAAAGGTACCCAGTTTACCTCTTACTTTTGGAATGCATTCCAATAGGGCCTTGGTACCTAAGTCCACCTCAATATAGCCTTCCACCCTCAGATAGATGGTCAAGTAGAACGGACTATTCAAACTCTGGAAGACATGTTCAGATCTTGTGTTGTTGATTTTAAAGGTAGTTGGGATGACCACTTGCCCTTGATTTAATTTGTATACTATAACAGCTATCATTCCAGCATTCAGATGGCTCCGTTTGAGGCTCTTTATTATAATACTCCAATTCTCTGAATCGGAATGCTACATGGTGCTCATGACCCCGAAGGACTATAAGCTAACCCATGACTGATATCTATACCTGTAGACTGCATAATACAACATAAAAATGTGGAAACATGTACTGAATGACCATAAGGTTCAAATCTGAATAAACATCTGATAAGACAATATTTGAATATGGTATAACAATACCAAAACAAATCTAAAATAAATGTCTGACATGCTATAGTATGGAAAGCCTCTAAACTGTCTGAATAAAGAGTTGATGGGACATGCCCCCAACTAACTCCATCTAGCAATTGAACTAAAATAGTAAATAAAGAAATAATCATATCATCCTCGAATGAGAAGGACTCACTGCAAACTTTGAACACTAAAATGCTACTGCTGATCTGGAGCTCGTGCCTCTGAACCTATGGTGTAACATAAAAGAAAGTACCATAGCACAAATGCGTCAGTATGTCTGAATATACTGAGTATACGAGTGAGGTAGGCTAAATGCAAAGGGTTATATGCATGGACAATACTGACTAATATAAACGTGAGAATACATACATGCATACGTAACTATAACTAAACTAATGGAGATACTAACTACTGAGTCTAAGTACTGACAACATGAGTGTACTGATACTAAGATACTGAATAGATGAACAACTATTTCTGACAGTTTGAATTATGAAGAACTGGTCTGATTAACTGTGTCTAACAGTTCTGAAACTAAAAACTGAGTATGTAAATCACTAATAGGTGAGGAACTAATACTGTATTACTAAATACTGAGGGAATAGTACTATTTTACTGATACATGAATAACTGTATATGACAGTTCTAATTGTGAAGAACTGGACTGGTGACAATCCTGAAGCTGAATACTGACATGAATTATAATAACTGATGTGACTAATAGTATGACTTTTGAGAAATAATATAACTGATAGCATAAGTGGTTGTATCTAACAATCAGTAAATATGAAGGAACTATCTGAGTTCCATTCTATTTCTGAGTTGACTGTATCTGACAGTCCTAAAATCTGAAGAACTATCTGAGTTCTTTTTCTGATACTGGGACTGATACTATGGGAAGTAGTTATCTAACCGACATTCCCTAATAATGCATATAGCTAAGTTGGGGTCCAGTCTGTCCCAACTGGAGAGGTGTTAATACCACGCCACTGGTAAGGACAACTGTAAGTGACCCTTATCTGGAAGGTACTTAAATGAGAACGGTGGGAACCCTAAACTGACAGGTTAATCCACCTCATAAACCCTAATCTGATAGGTTAAGATGTCTTAACCTATGTTAGCTACATAGTTCTGGAACACAAGGATGACTGCTAAGAATAATACCTTGAACTAGAAGGTGAGTTCCTACCCTTAGGTTCACTCGGTGCTAAATTCTACTCCCATCTAAAGGACACTAAACTGAATAACTAAGATGAGCTAAATAACTGAACTGAACTAATTAGCTGAACTGATACTGATTAACTAGACTTATACTAGTGGTATTGTTTAGCGGAGCTAAACTAAGTTTACTGGATTCTGATGACTGATGGAATGTACTGAGTTCTAAGGACTGGTTGAGAGTACTAAAGTTACTAAGATTAACTGTGAATACTAAGGTTACTGAGATTACTGAGCACTGAGATTACTGGACTACTGAGATTACTGAGATTACTGAGATTACTGAGTTTTCCTGAATCACATGACTGACTGAATTCTATAGATCACGGCTTGACTGAGAGTATTGTTATAAAATGACATGGCTCTGGGCGTACAACTATATTTTTTGGGTATAAGTACCCCCAGGACTAGATGGAAGGAAACTAACACAACTTGACTTTCTTGAGTACATGACCATCAATAACAATCCATAATACATGAGTGAGGGATTTCATGAAGTACATGGTCATCATAATATCTAACATGAATAAGAATGCTTATAATCAAGTCATGAATCTCATATTCTAATATCATGGGCATTCCGACAATATATACTATTCATAACAATGGCATGGAAACCATTTAAGCATAAGGGAATGGCAAATATGTAACATTTAGTTCATATTGTAATAATTTGGGGATAACTTATGTTATACTTTAAAATCATGATCTTGTTCATAGCATGGAAGGCATATAGACACACTATGAATCCATTCCCCAATCATCGTGTACATTCCATTAACATATATATTGTGCAACAATGACAAGTGAGATTTTTGAACATAATAGACTAGCATGAATTTATCATATAGTTCACCCCTAAGTTATAATACATGATTTTTATCATTATAGGCATTTTATCAAACACCTTAAATGCACAACATTGAGCATAGGTGTACTTAACAAATTTAGAAATCTTGAACCACCAAAATTCATGGATTACCAATGAACATACCCATACACTTCTTGGAAACACATTCAGATACCGTCTTGAAATACAATTAACAACCATCAACATGAACATAATCACACAACAACATAAAGATCATATTTTATAATTTAAAATATAGTTCTTGAGCTCCACGGATGAAAGAGATCCGTGGATGAACACTACACATATCTTATTTCTTAATTACATGATGATTGATGGAGAGAATTACTTAACATTGAATCTTCTATGAAAATCCTAGCTTGTGTTCTTGAGAGTATTTTGAGAGAAAGAATATGTTTTGGTGAAATAAGGGCTTAATTCCATGTTTAGACATTATATAGGGGTGGGAAAAGGACTATTTTGCCCTAAAAACAGATTGTTTAAGTCACTTGGACTACAACATGAGCGGCTCACACTTTATCTCATACGTTAGGGTTGCTTCACACACCATATTGCACACATTAGGTTGTGCGTCGCACACCTTATGGCATACTTTAGGTTGTGCATCGCACACCTTACGTTAGGCGACGTACTCCACTTTGCAAAGTAATAACTTCTTTCTCAGGTGTCGGATTTAGAAGAAATTGGTATAGTTGGAAATATAATTCAAAGATCTTTCATTTGATATATAGTAGACCCTCTAATTCATTATATACGATGAGTTATGGCCGATTGAAGTTTATTCAAGTCTTGACACTCACTAAAACTTGAACAATAAGAAAGCTTTCAAATTATACTTGAGTTAGGGAACCTCTATGATCTAAATTCATGCTCAAATACATTCCCACACTACATAATTGATTAATATATTAAATTTATATAGGATTCGAGGCTTTTGAAATATCTACACATAGGAATGATGGATTTTCATTCTAGTCCAAAATGTGAGTAAGGCCATAGTAGTAGGGCCTGACTTGGTGTTTGATGTGTTCGAGAAAGTTTAGTTGATCAAAGAAAGGTTTAGGACAGCCTAGAGCCGAATAAAATCATATGCAGATGTGAGGAGAAAGGATTCAAATTTGAGGTTGCTAATTTGGTACACTTGAAAATCTCTCTCATAAAAGGAGTGAAGAGGTTCAACAAGAAAGGGAAACTTAGTCCCCAATATGTCGGTCCTTTTATAATCTCAGTTGTTTTAGAAATCTAGCATTCGATCTTAAATTACTTTCAGATCTAGCTTCAGTGCACCCAGTGTTCCATGTCTCATTGTTGAAAATGTGTATTGGTGACCCAACGGTAGTTGTCCCTTTTGAAAATGTGGATGTCCAGAACTGCCTTTCCTATGAGAAAGTTCCAGTCTATATTCTTGATCGTCAATTCCGTAGACTAAGAAACAAAGAATTTCCTTTGATCAAAGTTCTTTGGCAAAATCAATCCGTTGAGGGAGCAACTTGGGAAGAAGAAGCAGATATGCGAACAGAGTACCCTCATCTTTTCGCTACAGATTTAGTTGAAGGTAACTAGTTTCCTCAGATTACCTCTTTTCACTCTAAGTTTTACCTTTATATAGATATTTAATTGATAATTCTTGCAATTATATATCAATTTAGTCATGCTTTCAGTTGTGCATGCCTAATATATCCTCAGTTTTCAACATCTCAGCTTCATTAGTCTCATTCAGGGATGAATGTTCCTAAGGGAGAGATATTGTAATACCCCAAACATTTCTAGCTTAGTCCAACCCTTAGTACATACTTGTAACACTTAGAAGCGGGAAAATAGCTTATTTCGAGAAAGTTTTGGGATTTTTAAATGGGAATTAGACCGCATTCGAATTGGCAAAATAGTAGCTCACCACAATTAGGCTGCATCGCGGTGCTTTTCGCGATGAGCATGTAATCGCATTGTAATTAAGGCTATTTTGGCATTTTTTAATTCCCCGAGGGTCACCGCGGTTGCACCGCATCACGGTGAACCCCAAAACAGCAATTGTCGCAATCCAGAAAGTCACCGCAATTCCACCGTGTCATGGTAGGTATCGCGATGACCCACTCACCGAATTGCGGTGAGGCCTTAATCGGCATTCCAGTTGCGGGATTTTAAATCCCAAGGGCAATCTTGTGTTTCATCAAGCCCCCAAATTGTGTAAACCGAAGATTAATCTTGAAATTGAGCAAAATGTGCTCATTGTTCATCAAATTTATCTCTATTAAAGGCCTAGCTCTCAAATACAAGATCAAATCTCAAGAAATCCCACCATCAATCCTCTCAAATTCATTAACCCAGGTATATTAGATGTTCATCCATGGGTTTCATCCACCCATGGTGTCCAAGTATCCAATTTAAATTGTAAAAAATATGATCTGTTAAAGTTATTTTGATTTTAGATTATTATTTCACTCATGAATCTCCATGGACTATGATTTTACACCATGTATAAATGAAATTATTGTTGTTATTCAATTCTCCATGTTTTAATGTTGTCATTCATTGGATTAAATCATGATTTAGTGCTATTCATGTTGAATTCGTGTCATTACTACAAGTTCCAGAACATTCCCATAATTTGAATAAACTATGAACTGCTCATGTTTGATAAAATGCCTATAAGAGTGAAGATTTGATACAGGCTTGCATGTTATGTCCTTTAAGCTTAAGTATCATATTAACTATTTTTGGTTTTGAGTCCTGGGGGTATTGAATACCCGAAGACCATAGTTGTTTACTTAGTATCGTCTTAGTATCTTCAGGATAACTTTATAACATATTATAAGCATTACTAGACCAGTCAGTTAAACTCAAAATAGTTTAGCATCCAGTGTCATTCAGTTGGGAGTAGGACCTAGCACCGAGCGAGTGAAGGGATGACGGATTCCCTGTCAGATCGGCAGAGTCATTAGTAGAAATCCCTAAAATCTTGAACTACATAGCCAGTGTAGGATATGATATATCCCCCATCAGTTTAGGCTTGACTATCTCACAGGGGTCACCCGTCAGATTAGGCTTGACACCCTTAGTCCTTCGGGAGCATACAGTATACCAGTTTTGTGAATCCACATAGCCAGAATTAGTACCTATGGCATGGTACTAATACCCTTCTAACTGGGGTTACAGGTTGGACCCCGATTACCTCATATCGGGGCATGTCAGTTAGATGATACCTTTCACAGTCTCAGCTACAGTTTCAGTCCAATAATCTGTTCAGACACTCAGTCTTAGTGTTGTTTGACCAAAGCTTACAGATATCAGTTATTTTAGTATTTTAGTTTCCATATTTAATTCAGTTCACGTTACATTTTTGGTCATACATCCTCAGTATTTACAGATTTCACATATTTTTAGTAACTACAGATTTCATGCATTCTATTCAATACCTTATGTTATACATATTCAGATGATTATTTATCCATATTCATGAAACCATGAATATTAGAGTACCTTATTTATCATACCAATATATTCAAAGTATTGATCGCATACTTTTCTTTTGCACTATAATGTATCATATCATAGGTTCGGATGCCTAATTCTCGGATCACGCTTAGACTTATCAGGATCATAGCAGTAGTAGTGGTGAGTCCTCATATTTCGAGGACAGGTTATTTTGTTTCATCCTTTCGGTTTAGTCGTTAGTTGGAGTTAGTTGGGGCCTGTCCCATCAACTTGTATTCAATTAAGTTAGAGGCTTTTGGACATGTCAATTAGTTATTCAGTTTATCAGTATTTTATCAGATTTAAATAGTGTTTTTCTTCAGATTCATATTTCAGTACTAATTCAGTTGTTAAAACCTTATGGCTATTCAATTGTTCTTCCGCATTTATTATGTTATTATTCAGTGCTCACAGCAGGTACTAGCTCATGAGTTAGCTTGTGGTCTCTCAGGACTGTAAGCACTGTGTGACACCCAGGGTGTACTCTCGAGGAGTTACAGGTAACCAATGTGACATGGTAAATATGTAGACCCTCACTGCCTCAGGGTCCCAAAATAACCCTAAACTCCTCTCAAAAATTCTGAAACTTTTCCCAAACACCCTTTTAACATCCATAAACATAATTCAATTCAAAAATTGATATTTCAAACATAAAAGGGTCAAAAATAAAATGATGAAAATTTTAAGGGTCTTATACATACCTTTCGATAGTAGGAATAATCCTAAACTACATGATGTATGTTACTCCTGATGAGTAGATGATATGATCATACCAAGATAGAACGATCGTGGGAGGTTCTAGTATTATTAGTACTTATAATATTGTAACTTGTACCCCACAACATCCCAACCTATAATCATTTGTAATACCATGATCATAGGTTTTTTTATGGAGTACATTGACATTTAACAGATTTCAAAAACCAACTGTTGAACCTTTTTAGACCCAATTAAACCTTATTTTGACTAACATTTTACAACAATGGTTACTCAAAATTCCCCTGTTCTTTCAATCACTCAAAACCCAAATCTAGAGGTAATTTTTAGCATCCCACTACATATGCTTATTGATGAACTTATTTGGTTACTCAACAAAAAGGTTATAATTGCATTACTTATAATTATATTGTTTGAACTGAATTATGGATTCAGTGCTTGAGTTTTGAGCTTGATAAATTAATGGAATCGTATAAATTATAGGTACTATTTGTTCTATTACTCTTTTAATCGATTGAAAGTGAGGGAATTTCATGTTTAAAATGATTGAAAATGATTTGGACTCCAAATTAGGTTTCATGTATAGGGTTTAAGTGTTAATACCTTAATTATGTCTGGTCGAATCAGGTCCTCATTGTTTATGTGGAATCTACAAATAGGATGATCCTACAATCTTTGTATCAAAACACTATTTTGAACCTTATCATAATATGAAGGTTTGAAGGAAACTTCCATCATAACCTATGAGCATTAAGGATGATCGTCGAATGTTTCCACAATCATTTCTTAAGATTGTAGGTTCATACGTGATTAATGGGTATCAAGAGAGTGATCATACAATTAGAACCAATATTGTGACATATAGGTATAATCATGATGGCTAATCATAGGACGACACCTAGACATCATCCTACATGACTTTGATAAAATATGAGTAGATAACTAAATCGACGATTGTGTGTTCCTCCTGATCGTACAACCCTTTTTATAGGTTCAATGTTGTGTCCAATTATGCAATTTTTCATATATAATCCTTGCATAAGTAACACACATATTACCCTATAAAATTAATAAGTACAAATTCATGGGTTTTCTTCCAAGAGGTGCTTGATTTAATGTTGTGGTATATTGAGGCTATGTTGGTTACTCATACTTCACTAACAAGATAATGGGTTGCCTACCTTGAAACACCAGATTTAACATCATGAAATGACTTGGGTTGGCTTAATTGGTCATGCCTTCTTTAATTCCACTACATAAATCAACTTAAAGTCTTTATTTCACCTAAATAGAATTTCAACCTTTGGCTATTGACCATAAATTTCAGCCCATCTTTGCTTTTAAGTTTGATTTTTCCATAGGAAAATAGTGTAAACACTCTATGTTGTCCTTCGATTTAGATTTCAACTTTGTAAATAATAGCTTTAGCCTTGAGTCAAACAACGTTACTATATCACCTGCAGTAAATTCTCTCCAATCAAGCTTGCGATCATGATACACCATCATCTTTTCTTTAAATAATGTGTTGAGATAGAATTTATTCATCTCATTCATCTGTTCTAATCATATCTTTGTCGTATCACTCCATTCCAAGATTTAACCTCTTCAATGTCCATAATGTCTTATGCTCAAGTTCAACAGGCAAGTGGCATTCTTTATAATACACAGGATGATAAGGAAAGGCACCAATAGGAGTTTAAAATATTTTTAAGTACACCTATAGTGCATAATCTATCTTCTTATCCTAATCTATCTTTTTGGTATTCACAGTTTTCAATAAAATAAACTTGATCTCCCAATGTGTTTCATGCTATATTTCTTAAGAAGGGCCTTAAGAAGATCATTGCAAAAATGGGATCCTACATCGCAAATGATAACCTTTGGTGTCCCAAATTTGGAGAATATTATTTTTTTCAAGAAAGTTGTGACGCTTTTACTTTCATTGTTTGGAAGCACAACTGCCTTCACCCATTTCAAAATATAGTTGACAAACACCAATATATATATATATATATATATATATATATATATATATATATCTTATGCCATGCAAGCTTGAAATGGGGCCCATAATATGGATCCTTCAAACATCAAACAACTCAAGATAATGGATAGTGGTCACTAGATGATCATGTCTTCGCAAGATGTTACCTTGTATTTGACATTCTTCATAAGCCCTTTCATAGTATTGGGCATCTTTTTTAATAGTGGCAAATCATATCCATATTGAAAGATCTTATTCGCAGGCTGTGAGCCTCCAAGATGACCCCCATTTGTGAATGAGTGACATACCACTGATATGCTCATTGTCTTAACCTTAGGAACACATATCCAAATCATAACATTTTCCCAAACCCTAAACAAGTATGTCTCATACCTAAAGAATTTTCTTACCTTAGGCATTAACCTCTTTCGCTATTGAAATGACATATCTTTAAAAACTAGATCACTTGTGAAATAATTAGCAAAATCTGCAAAGCAATGAATTAAGTCTTGTGATATTTCCAACACTTTATCATCTAAAAACAATGTCATAAATCTCAATATCATCCCCTAGTTTAAGCATTGCCTCCTCTTCTAGGCATTATAAAAGGTAGGCCACTTAGTTTTATGTCACCTTTTGATCCTTGACCTTAAAGTCAAATTCCTGCAATAGAAGTAGCCATCTAATTAATGTGGGCTTTTCATATTTATTCTCCATAAGGTATCTAATAGCCTATGGTTAGTATGTACAATCACTTTTGTGCCAAATAAGTAAGATTAAAACTTCTTGGTTGGAAACAAAACATCAAAGAACCCTTATTCAGTCATAGTGTAATTCTTTTGGGTAGGATTAAGTGCTTTGCTAATATAATATATGGGATGAAAGATATTATCTCACCTTTGGTATAGGACTACACCTAGCGCCACACCACTAGAAGTGCAAATAACCTCCAATGGCGAGGTCCAATCGGGAGGCACAATAATGAAGGTTGAAATCAACTTCACTTTTAGATAATCGAGTGCCTTTAGAGAAGTCCTTGATGAATTATCTATATAAACTGGATGCCCCAGAGGCTATCAATACCCTTCCCAAAAATTTCTAGAGTCAATTTTTTAATTACCATAATCTTTGCCTTATTGACCTCAATCACATTCTTTGAAATTAATATGATAAAGCACTATTCCTTCTTAGCCACGAAGATACACTTCTCCAATTCAACACTAAGTTACAAATAATTCACCCATAACTAACAATTCATCCTTGAAAACCTCAATAGTGTCCTCAATCCTATTAAAAACAAAGGAAATCATACAACACTGAAATGTAAGCAGGAGAGTTACATAAACCAAATGACATCCTCCTAAATCCAATCGTCTCATAAGATAAGTGAAAATGGTCTTCTCTTTATCTTTGAGGATGATTGAAATTTGATTGTACCCCAAATAACCATTGAGAAAAAAATACTATTCTCTACAAAAAAAAATGATGGTCTAAGATCTAGTCTATGAACGACTTAGGAAAGTGATCCTTCTTGGTCCATGAATTTAGCTTCCTATACTCCATGGAAATTCTCAATCCAGTGACTGGTATTATAGGAATTAACTCATTTAATTTTACCCTTCATTGGCACAAATTGCACTAGGTTCACCCATTTTCTATTAGCAATTAAATAAACCATGCCTGCATAAAATCACTTTATCTTTTTTCTCACAACCTCTTGCATGGGAAAATTCACTCTTTGTTAGTGCTCAATGCTAGGTATCCAATCCAGCTCAAGTTGTATTTTATGAGTACAAATTCAAGATGGAATTATTGTAAAATCAGTAATAGACTTTCCAATAACCAATTTAAACCTCTTTAATATAGTTACTAAGACCTCAACTTGCCACTCCAATTAATAAGCTACAATAACAATCAATAAGGTGTTGTTGGCCCTCAAAAACACATAACACACATGGGAAAAAAGGGCCTTTAGCTCTAAAATAAGAGGCTACTCAATAGAAGGTTTGGCTAGTGAGGCCACTCTTTTCTTCATATTAAGATTCATCTTCTTTGGTCATAAGTGTATGACCCTCTACCAATAAGTGCGCACACCCATCTTATCATTCTCATCGATACCTTGACTATCAAAATTCATGATTACTTTCGCGAATGCCTTAACACCAAGTCTCTCCTTAATAAAAACTACTTGTTAACATCCAATTTTGACCTCTCAATATGCCTCAAAGGTTGGTATTTTATCAAAAGTATTAATTTCGATTATTAATGTTTCTTTACGTATTATTTTTGATATAAAATAAATATTTATGTGTCACATTCACAATTTCTAAGTATGTTTTATTTTATCAAGTAAAATATAATTTAACTATAATATTTTTTATAATTTTGTTAATATTTATTAAATCATTTTCACAAATATGCACACTCATAATTTACAAACACATTGTCTGTTATTATTATTATTATTATTACTCATTTATTTCAAATTTATTACCAGCAATTTTATTCAACATTTTTTTATATAACCTTAATTTTAAATGCATACTTTATTTTTAATATTGACATCTTATTATTTTTTTCGTTATTATTATTACTTCACTATTACATTTATTAAATAACTGTCTAATTCAATTCAATTTCTAAATTTCCGTAAATTAAAGCAATTTTTGTACTCAGCTTCTGTCAATTTTAGCCTAAATTTATTTCAAATTTGACCCAAAAATTGTAACCAATTTCAATCCCATAATGTAATTTTAGTACCAGCCTTTGATCAAAATTAATTCAACGGTTGATGTTATATCTTTAATTTCTCCCCCTTTTAACAAAACCAAGACAAATCCTATTCTAACTCTCCAAAATATAGTTACCACTACTCTTTCTCTCTCTAAAACCACTTTCTCTCACCCTCTATATATCTCTCTTGATTCACTCACCACCGCTGGCCGGCGGTCTACACCGATAGCATATGTCCTCTACTGGTCTAACCCGACATTAGCCACCACCAACGAACCCCATGCTCTAGTAAGTCACATCGCTAGAGAAACCAACTGACATTGCCAATAACCACCACTCTAGCTGCCTTGTCTTGTCTCTCTCTTCTCCTCTCCATGTGCCGCTGATCACTAATAAATAGACTCTGCCACTGCTACTTTTTCATCTTCTTTGGTTTAAATTTCACCAAAAAGTTATACAAATCTATGATGGATTCAAAAGAATCCATCCCTGGTTTGATTTCTTTATTTAAATTCATGCCAATTTAATATTATTACCTTCTTCTACCCTTTTTTCTTTTAGGAAGAGTTAAAATTTGAAATTGGTGAAATTTGACTTTGAATTTTGAGATGATTCTTTCAGTTTCATGTTAGTTATTTTCTTAGATTAACATATTTAAAAATGCCCAAATTTTACCAACGATGATTAACCCTAATTTTTACATCAATTGGGTACTAATTTGTAAAAGGCATTATGGTTACTTTGTTCTTAATTTTACTTGAAACAATAAGTTTGGTGTGAATTTAGTTGGAAATGAATCATGTTAGACCTTGGTTCTTTATTTATGAGCGATTTTGGTTATCAATTCCGCACCGTTGATCATTATTTTTTAATATAATTGGATATATGATGGAGTTCAGATTCGTATTTATTTTCCATTAATTATGGTAACTTTAGATTGATATATGTTGAGTCAAATGTGATAATTTAAAATTTTCTCATTTGATTAACATTAAATTGTGGGACAACTCGGCATGTGTTTGGTACTTGGTAAGTTTTTCAGTGATTGATAATTTTAATATTTATGATTGACTTCTCGTAGCTATCTATGATAAACTTCGACTCATTTTTTTTTAATTAATTGAGTATATTAGTTGGGATGATTTTTGTATGAAATTGTGTGACAGACATATTTTTGGTAAATTTCATGGTCTTATGATATCCCCACTTATTCTCCTATCCTTATGTCGGATGTACAAATTTTGCTTGTTTAATTATGGTAACTCTTGAATCAAATTGATTCAGTTTACTAGTTTAAAGGAAAATACTCTCTTTGATTGATTTCTTTGAATATTCGTCTTTCCTTTTAACAATTGGCACGTGTAATAATCCTCCCAGTCAATTTTCTTATTTTCATATATTTTTGGTATCTAGAGCTTTTCTATAATTTTCCCAAGTTATTTATGACTTGCCAGGACTGATAGTTCAATATTCGGGCAGTTCATTTGAGAATTCTAGTAATACCAAATATATTGTAGAATATTTCATCTAAATTAAAATTTGATAGAAATTTTATATATACCTTTCCAAATCATTTTTGATATTGATAGAATTCTTTAGTTATGAAATATTTATATTACTTTATATTAGCTTTTATAGTCTATTAAAATTTTAAGCAAATATAGTGAATCTAGAAATGTTAAAATATAATAATTATACTATAGAGTTATTAGAAATATTTTTTTTATTAATTATGATATATTTTAAATATTATATTTTTTTTACCACGAACCTACACAATACCCAAATATATATATATATATATATATATATATATATATATATATATATATATATATATATGATGGGATAAAAACATAGTTTACTAATTCTACCATTACTTCACGTGGAGGTGTGAATAGGGGACAACAACAACCATTACCAAGTTAACATCATCTTGCATGGGTGGAAGTACCATGCATTCATAAGTGCTTTTATTTCTCTCTCTCTCTCTTTATTTTTCCCTTCATGATTTGTCCAAGGGTTTTTTTGGTGATGTGTTGCACGTTTATTCACATGCAACCAATTATCTACATCAAGTTATTTGATCTTGGGTATTAGTAGGACACTATTGGGAGGCTTCTCGGAGAGATTTTTGAGTTTAGAGTCCAAGTAGGCTAGGCTTACCCTACCTTTAAATTGAGCATATTTAAGATATGTGATTGGTTAATTAAATGTATTTTAGTTTTAGTTTATGTTTAACATATATTTTATTTCTATCATCGATTGTGAATTTTGAATTTCTTACCCAATTTTAAATTCATTTTTGTTCTTCAGGATACATTAGTACAATTATTGGGGATAGTGAGCGGTCCACCAATTGAGGGAGATCAACTAGAAACATAAGTTGATATTGATCTAGGGGCATAACCTGCAACAATAGTTCCTAGGGTAGAGGTTCCGCCACCTTCTGTAGTCCAACAATGGGTAGTAGTCTAGCCAGTTATGTCTTCAAAGAAGCAAAATATGTTGGGCTGATTTTTTAGATGAACACCCAGGTTTATTGGGACCCCGAGAAAGGATGCTTATGAGTTCCTATCAAGTTACGTAGAGCGGTTACAGAATTTGGGGTTGGTTGAGTCGCTAGGAGTGGACTTTGTTGCTTATCAGCTAAAATAGTTACGAGGAGGTGGTGGAGAGGTTATCTTGATTCTAAACTAACTAGATCTCCATTGATGACTTGGACTTAGTTTTCCTAAGCTTTCTTAGGGAAGTATGTGCCTCACAGCATGCTTGAGCACTTTAGAGATAAGTTTTCTACTTTGGGATAAGTTTTTTTATGTTTGTGCCTGAGTATGTGGCCAGATTCCATGAGTTATCCAAACATGCCACTTTGATTCTACCTACAGAGTATGAGCAGACTCGACGCTTTGTCAGGGGATTAAGATTATTGCTTTGTAGGGATACACAAAGTTTGGTGACTTCAGGGAAGTCTTTTATATAGATAGCTGAGCATATTTATTCATACAGAATATGGATCATAAGGCCCAACGGGGCAGCGTAAGAGACCTCATTAATAGGGTAGTTCAATAGAAGCCACATTGCTTCATAATTTACAGACCAAGGATTTCATGAAAGGTATCCCCTACTGCAATCTTCCCAGTATAAGGGTCAACCTAGTTAGCTAGTTTAGGTATCGGTTATTACATCAGAGAGGGGTCAGCCCATTTATAGTAGTTTTATTGGTTAGAGCA
Source organism: Capsicum baccatum var. pendulum (assembly GCA_030864225.1). NCBI lineage: Eukaryota > Viridiplantae > Streptophyta > Magnoliopsida > Solanales > Solanaceae > Capsicum > Capsicum baccatum. The sequence continues at coordinate 56,468,489 of CM061554.1, read as the reverse complement.
GTAGTCAATATTAGAAAGGTGTTTAATAAGGATCATCGAGTCGGGTAGTCATTTTAGATTTGCTAGAACTTCTAAATAGAGTAGGGCACCCGAAACATGTTATGACTGATGGGTTATTTGTCACTTCATTCGTGAGTGTCCCAAACATAGAATTATTAAGCCTTTGATTCAAAGTTCACAATCGATCAGACTAGTGTCATAGCTAGGTAAGGGTGGTGTACAGGGTCATTGGTTTAGTCCCCAAGGTTCTAGAGGTGGTCCGTAGAAAGTTAGGATAAGTGGTTAGATAGACACACATTCTAGTAGTGAACAGGGTCATTTGTATGTTGTACCAGGTAGATTAGAGTTGAGACTTTGAATGTTGTGATCATGGATATGATTTATGTATGCCATCATCCAGCTTCTTCTTTGTTTGATCTTGATTCCATATTTTCATATATTTTTTTTCTTATTTTGCATCGCGATTGGTTTTATGTTCAAAGTCCTTGTCTATGCCATTGCGTATAGCTACTCCCATGGGTGATTCTTTAGTAGTAGATTAGGTATGTAGATTTTATTCGGTGTTTTTTCGAGAGTTTAATACTTAAATTGATCTCATTGTCCTAGACATAGTAGATTTTGATGTGATTCTAGGAATGGATTAGCTATCTCCTTACCATGTGGTCTTGGATTGTTTTGCTAAGATTGTTACCTTATCCATGCCTGGCATACCCTCGATGGTATGGCAGTGTTTTGATATCCATATATCAATGGATATTATTTCTTAAATTCGGGCAAGAAGATAGATATCATGGGGTTGTGAGTCATTTCTTGCATATGTTTGGGATGTTAGTATTAGAAGTCCATCAGTTGACTCTGTCCCTATTGCTCACGAGTTTCCTGATGTGTTTCTGATAGAGCTACTTGGACTTCCTCTTGAGCCTGATATAGAGTTTATTAATGACCTCAAGGTAGGCACCCAACCTATTCTATGGCTCTTTATCATATGGCTCCAGATAAGCTAAAAGAGATGAAAAGTCAGTTTTAGGATATTCTAGGTAAGGGCTTTATCATACTGAGTGTGTTACTATGGGGTGCACCAGTTTTGCTTATGAAGAATAAAGATGGCTCTATGTATTTGTGTATCAACTATAGGTAGTTAAATAAGGCAACTATTATTGATTTATTTAACCATCTTTAGGGTGCAATAGTGTTTTTTAAGATAGATTTGATGTCTGGCTACCATCAATTGAGATTGAGGGCTACAGACATGCCTAAACAACCTTCAGGACTCATTACGGTTGTTATAATTTCTTAGTTATGTATTTTGGTTGACCAATACACCAACAACTTTTATGGATTTGATAAACCATATGTTCACATCGTACTTGGACTACGTCGCGATAGTATTAGTTGATGACATCCTGGAATATTCAAGGAGTAGGGAGGAACACGAGCAATATTTGAGGATTGAGCTCTACACTTAGGAAATCATTGTCTTTATGCCAAGTTCTCAAAATATGAGTTTTGGTTTACTTTTATAGGTTTCTTGGGGCACGTAGTATCCAAGGATGGTGTTATGGTGGACCCAACAAAGATTGAGACTATTCGTAGTTGGGCTTGGCCTACAACACCTTCTGAGGTTTAGAATTTTATTGGGTTGGAAGGTTACTATTGGTGATTTGTTAAGGGTTTTTCTTTTATTACAGCCCCTATGACTAGATTGACTAGGAAAGAGGTTATGCTTTAGTGGTCTGTAAGTTGTGAGATGATCTTTTTAAAGCTCAAAGATTTTCTCACTTCAATACCTATTTTGACTCTTTCTATTAAGGGGGAGAATTTATTGTCTACTATGATGCTTCTAGTATTGGTTTGGGGTGTGTTCTGATGCAGTGAAGCTGTGTTATTGCATGTGCATCGAGGCAACTTAAGGTGCATAATTGTAACTACCTCACTCACCACTTAGATAAAGCAACGGTGGTATTTCCGCTTAGGATATGGAGGCATTATTTATATAGGATTTATTGTGAGATATTTACTGACCACCATAGTCTTTAGTACATTATAACCGAAATGAGCTTAATTTGAGGCAATGCAAATGGATTGAGTTGCTGAAAGACTATGATATCTCTATTCTCTACCATTTGAGCCATGTGAATATGGTAGCGGATACCTTAAGCCTAAAATAAGTGAGTATTGGTAGCTTAGGCTTCATTTCAATTTCTCAGAGGCCATTGTCTTTGGACATCCAATCCTTAGATAACTTGATGGTTCATTTTGATATTTCTTACTAGGCCAGATCTAACTTGTTGGAGCGGATCTGGGGTCATCAATTTGAGGATAGTAGGCTTCATAGAATTCTAGGATAGGTGTTGAGAGGTGAGTCTAGGAGGACTACCTTAAATTCTTAGGGTATCATGAGGTTTGATGGTCGTATTTGTGTTCCACGGGTTAGAGATTTGATCTAGTTGATTCTTCTTGTGGCTCACATCTCCAGATACTCTATTCACCCTAGGACAGCTAAGATGTATAGGGATTTAAGAAAGCATTACTGGTGGTATGGTATGAGGAAAGATATAGCAGGGTTTGTGGCTCGATGCCTTTGTTGTCAACAGGTAAAATCCAAGCATCAGAGACCTGATGGATTACTTTAGTAGCTACCCATTATCGAGTAGAAGTGGGAGCGAGTTCTATGGATTCCGTAGGTGGATTGACTCTTCCTTCTCTTGGATTCGATAGAATTTTAGTCATTATGGATCGATTGATGAAGTCTACAAATTTTATCCCCATTCAAGTTTCCTATAGTTCCTAGAGGTTAGCCCATGTTTACATTCAGAAGGTGGTTCGCCTACATGTGGTCCTTGTGTCCATTATATAAGATCAAGGCTCTTAGTTCACTTCTAGCTTCTGGAGGATATTTCAGGAGAAGTTCAGCACCAAAGTTAATATTAGCACCGCATTTCACCCCAGACTGATGGGTAGGTAGAGAGGACTATCCAAGTTTCAGAGGATATGCTCTATACTTTTATGTTGGATTTCGAGGGTCAATAGGGCGCATATAATAATATCTTTCACTCGAGTATTCGGATGGCCTCATTTGAGGCATTATATGGTAAGTGATGTTGATCTCTGATTGGTTAGTTTGAGACTTCGGAGGCCAGGACTCGTGGAACAAATTTGCTTCATAAGTCATTGGACTAAGTTCGGGTAATTCAGGATAGGGTTTAAGAAACTCAAAGTAGGAAGAGGAGTTATATTGATTGCATACGTTGTCCATTGAGATTTAAAGTTGGTGATAGGGCCTTCCTGTGAGTATCACCCATGAAGGGCGTGATAAGGTTAGGGAGAATGGAAAGCTTATCCTCAGATATATTGGACCCTTTGATATCCCACAGACTGTTGGGGATGTAACATATGCGTTGACATTGCCTCCTGTCTTCTCATCCATCTACCTAGTGTTTCATTTATTTATGTTGCGGCAATACATTCAAGATGAGTCGCACGTGCTTCAGTGGGACTCGGTTCAAGTGTTTGAGAGTTTGGCTTTTGTAGAGGAGCCTACATCCATTTTGGATAAAGACGTCAGGCGGTTGTATTCTAGGGACATTCTAGTAGTTATGGCTTAGTGGCATCCCTGTCTATTTGAGAATGCTACTTGGGAGACCAAGCGTGATATACACGCCCAGTATCCCTACTTGTTTGAGCAGTCATATATTTTCTTATTCTTTACTTTCGCGGATGAAAGTCCTTTTAGTAGTGGATGTTGTAATGACCCTCACAGCCATTTTTCTTGTTTTCATGCATTTTTTGTGTCTAGAGCTTATCTATAACTTCCCTAAGATATTTATGACTTGTTGGGGCTGCTAATTTATTTTTTGGGCGGTTTGTTTGAGAATTTTAAAAATACCAAATATATTATGAAATATTTAATTTAAATTGACATTTGGTAGAAATATAATTTATTACCTTTCCAAAATATTTTTGATATTGATAGAATTCTTTAGTTATGATATATTTATATTACTTTATAATAGCTTTTATAATCTATTAATATTTTAAGCAGAAATAGTGAATCGAGGTATGTTAAAATATTATTATTATACAATAGAAGTTTTATAAGATATAATTTTCTGTTAATTATTGTATATACTAATAATATATTTATTTATCCAAGAATCTACGCAATACACAAATATATATATGATGGGATAAAAAAAATAGTTTGCCAAATCCGCCAATTCCACCTCCACTTCATGTGGAGGTGTGAAAAGGGGATAACAGCAATCATTAGCTAAGCATAGCTCTCTTTGTGATACATGTTATATGAGTGTCATTATGATATGTTGTAGTTCTTAATGTTGCAGTTCTTAGCTAAAGAAAATATCATATTTATATATATATAATATGTATATGTGCATGGTTTTCCTTTTTTCATTGATTTGGGCTTACCAAGTTAGCATCATCCTACTAATATATATGTTTATATACATATTGTACGTATGGGTGGAAGTACCATGCATTCTTTAGTGCTTTTCTCTCTCTCTTTCTCTCTCTTTTTCTCTCTACATTGTTCCTTTGATGAATTGTCCAAGGCACTTTTTGTGATGCATTGCATGTTTATTCACATGAAATAAATTATCTACATCAAGTTATTCGATTTTGGGCTTTAATACTACACTATTCGGAGGCTTCTTGGAGAAGTTTTTGATTGTGGCGTCCAGGTATGTTAGGCTTATCCTACATTTAAATTGAGCTTATTTATAGTAATTGTGTACTATTATACTAGTTGTGGACAAGTACTTGGAGTTTTCGTACCATTTAGTGTGTATATATATATATATATATATATATATATATATATATATGTCCTAGTAAACCTTTTTATTTTATCATCCAGTATGATATAACATCTATCACTTTAGAACGTGGAATTAATTCGTGATACCTTGGAATTGTCCCTTTTTAAATAAGATATGTGAATGGTTAATTAAATGTATTTTAGTTTCGGTTTAGGTTTAACATATACTTTATTACTGTCATTGATTGTGAATTTTGGTACCACCTTGGGCACTGCATATGGTATGGTTTGAATTTTAATTTTACAGTTGGATATGATTACTATGAGTTTCGGTTCGAGTCCGGCATCTAGGCATGATGATTTAAGAGTTCTGGTAACAATTATTGTTGTTCTGAGAGTTGTGGTTCCTTTTAGTTCTAGTTCGAGTCCGATATCTGATTATGAGTTCTATTGTATATCACATACGCGATCTCTTGTTATTACCCATTATTTTTTGTTCAATTTGGTATGTGACCTCTTTTTATTATCTGTCACTACCAGTTCAAGCTCGATATCTAGCCTCTCGTTACTACCCACTGATGTCGATTTAAGCCAGCTGCACATCTGGATGACAAATATGATCTAGTGGGATAGGTTTGATTATGTATTATTTATATTTATTTTCATTAATTATTTTTTCTCTGTCTCATCGACTTATGGGGGTACGGTTAGGTTGATTGTCTACTTCAGTATGTCTAGTTGGCTTATGGAGGCCCAGTTAGGCTATATTTGATTTGCCTTCATTACTATATTATTTATTTTCTATATCACTAATAATTATTCCTATATCGCATTCATGTAGCTTTGTAGTTGGTTTACCTTTCTATCCCTATTTACTATTGACTTAGATTACACCTTTGCATTGTAGTTATATTTTTTCTGTATTGAGATCAATTGGTCGATGATGTGTTCTGAGTACCCGTTGCTCTGGTACTCATACTACACTTCTATATTTTTTTCCTAATACAGATCAGAATACTAGTAGTCGACGTTGACGTGGTTTCTATCTTTCAGTATTGATTCAAGGCAGGCTGAGCTTACTATTATCCAAGGTTGATCCTCCTCTATCTATTTCAGTTTGGTCTTTTGTACTCGAGACTTATGTATATGTTTTGTATATTTGAATTCATTTTAGTACTTTGGGTATCTTTTAGTAATGGTTATAGTATCAACCTTACCAGGCCTTGGGAGGGATTCATTGTATATTTGATCTTTTTTCATTCTCTTATTTTGATATATTATATTTGTTTCCGTTCTAGTTATCACTTATTATTACTATGGTTATTATTATACGTGATATTTTCTAGTTTTTACCAGTCATCCCATTACCTATTATTTCAGTCTATGTCGTCGCTTGCCTATTGGTGAGATAATATAGGTGCAATTATGACTTGAGAAAACGGGTCGTGAGAACATGACAACTCTTCCCTACTATATAACAAGTTTGTTTTCATTAGTAAAGGGAAAAAACACTGAACATTACTCTTCTCTACACTTTTAAATATTTCTAGGCGTTTGATCTTGAGATTGCTTCGGCTACTACCATTATCACGTGTTCATACTTTGGGAGCATAATTTCTTTTTGTGTTTTATTACTTTTGCTGATGACCGGTTAGTTTGCTCTAACGACTCATTCATTCCTATGTGACTATGATCTTGTCTCTTTATTGATAAATGTTAAATGTTTAATTTGCATAGCCTTCTAATCCTTTGTTTACTGTCATGACATATTGGGTGTTTATATGATTTGTTTTGTTGGTTTGACATATTTTTCCTTTTTATTTGCAACTAAAAGTTTGGCCCCACTGGAGTATTTTTGTACGTGAGTTCAAAACTTATTGCACATCTCATAACCCTTTTGGCGTGAGCCTGCCTAGGATCCATGAGATCCTTAGGATCTCGATAGCGCCAAGAGTTAGTCATAGGACGTCAAAGGTATGTTTTGAATTCAGAGAGTATTTCGTGTTTTTGTGCATGTTAATAGGTTACTGGCGAGCAATTAAAAAAGAAAAGGAGTTGTTAGGGATTTGGGAGTAGTTAAGGATTGTCCAACCTAGCCCTTATCGTTTTCTTTTGTTTGTTTATTCATTGGTTTGTTATAATTTGTATAAACACTGATATGTATAATAAAAAAATGGGGACTGCTTAAGGGAGGCAAGGATTATGTGATTTAAATATTTTAACATCATTATTTGATCACCTAGGAAATATATTTCAGGACTATTAACTAACTTTCAAACACTTGGAAATCATGTTGTAGACTTTTTAATCAAACTTTTTACATGTTGATCATTTCTCGCCTAGAAATCATGATTTTTAGGAGCATGATTTAACGTAAAACCCATTATAATTATTTTTGACAATCTCAATAATTTCCTGCACTTTTAAAATAAATTTTGCATTTTAAAAATAAATTTCTTCATAGTTCAAGCATTTTTTGCATAATTAATTTTATTTTTCTGAACTAATTAAATATTTTCTACATGTTAATAAACTTTTCTGTACTTTCTGACTTTCTGCACTATTATACAATTTGCTGCACACTTGAATAATATTTTTTTGCATATTTAATAAACTTTTTGTACTTTTTAACTTTGTTTACTATTATACAATTTTATGCACACTTGATTAATATTTTCTTCATTTTTAATAAATTTTTCTGTACTTTTTAACTTTCTGCACTATTATACAATTTTCTGTAAACTTGAATAATATTTTCTGCATATCTAATATACTTTTTTGTACTTTCAAAATAAATTTCTGCACTATTATATAATTTTCTGCACACTTGAATAATAATTTTTTTGCATATTTAATAAACTATCCTGTACTTTTAAAAGTAAACTAGTTTAGTGTACGTGCTTTACATGTGTGTCTCACGTTAGTTAATAAACTTTATCAGTTTATCTTAGGGGAACAAAATCATTAAAATAGCAATTGACATCGAAAAAAATATTATATCTTTTTTAAATAATATTTTTTGACACAATTATTTACTTTTGAGTTACTTACGTCTTACAACTAAAGATTTAATAATTGTAACTTTAATTTATTTTAAATTCCTAAACTTTAAATAATAATTAAATGATAATTATTTAAGAAAAATAATAAATAAAATCTTGATTTTTTATTTTTTTTTTAAACTCTTATATGATTAATTTTCTCTTCTCTTTTCTGCGTATAAAAGTAGTGCCTATTTCTGAATTTTATGAAGATTCAAGATCCATATATTCAAAGCTGTCCGGTAAAATTTTGATTCAGACTAAAGGAGTAGATCATAAAATTGAGGTTGCTCAACCTGAAAATCTCTCACTACTTAAAGGAATATCATTTATGTACAACTTTGAGGCTATGCCAGGTCAGTGTGATTAGACTTTGAGATTCTCTCTTGGGAATGTTATACTAATGTGTTATTATCACACACTGTAACATAATATCTTTTACAATAAGCAATCACATACAGTAATAAAATTGGTATATTTTTCAGCCAAAGCTAAGAATTTCGAAACAACATCTGCGATTTACATTGAAGCTACGCGGCATTCAACTTGTTGCAAGCTGGGTATCTCTCTTCTTTCATTCTATAAAGCACAAATAAAGATAAAAAACATGAATATGAAACACGAAAGTGTAGAGAAAAGGAATTACAAGATTCTAATTATAAGTTGAAATAGAAATTAATACATTAACCTATCCATCTTTCGCAAGCTTCAAAATAACATTATATTAAAGGCTCAACAATAAATAAATAAAACAACTTATGAAAAGTAGTAGTTATGACTATGAGACAAGGTAACGAGTTGTAACCACTCATGATGACTCATCACAAGTGAGTTGTAGTCACTCCATTGAATCCCTCAGTTGTAGCCAAGTAACTATGACTTCTCACTACAACCCCTAATCAGACCTTACGAGTCGTGTGGAAGGATTCGTAGTCACAATAGTATGTAATCCAAAAGTTTAATCTAGTGGTTACGAGTCTAGCATACGACTCATATCCACACATTACGAGTCGTTATGAAGACACGTAGCCTGACCAGTAGAGGATCTATGAATCAATCCTCATGTTTTGATACTTTTACATGTAACTTAGACATATGTGAACACACCAAATAGCTCCTAACTTATAGACAAGTCGAAACATCCCATAGCAATTAAATTCTTATGAAGAATATAACAAAAGTTAGATCCAACCAAGCATAACATTTGGTATGCTAAGAATTTCTAAGATCAAGACTGACAAACAAATAGATAATTTAAATATATTTCCAACGATGCCAATTTTTTCTTAATCTGATATCGGGGTGAAAAGTTATAGTCGAATTACTGAAGCTCTGTCAAAACTTCAAGTGACTATGACTCCTAATGGCGACTTGTAGTCAGACCCTAAGAGTAGCCAGAAGGATTCGTCATCATGGTAGTAGGGGTCGAAATATGAGTTCCTAATGATGACTCAAGCCACGACTCGTGCCCAGACCCTATGAGTTGTGGACAAACTCATCGGGATAGTTTCCAGACAATACCTAAGGTTTTTTTTGGTCTTTTCCCACTCTTTTCACTCCAAAACTACGTCGTTTCATCCTCCAAACAACATTTATCAACCGTAAATACTACTCTAACTTATTATAACTCATGAATCATCTATCACAGACCAAAAAAGGCAATTTCTTTCTCCCCAAAATCAACTATTGTTCATCAAGTTCAAGTTCAAACCCAAGAAATTTATTCAAGGGTTACACATTCAGGTATGTGAGGTATTCATTAATGGATTTCTTCCACTCATTGAGCCCAAAAATCTCCTTTTTGATGAAAGTATGATTTTTTTCCACTTTTATAAAATTATCCATTACAAATATGAACTTAATCCTTGCTTTTATTAGTAATTTGAATTCAAGCCATGTCAACATGTGTTTCTATATAAATTAGATTACTTCATACTTTGAACTTCAATTGCTCATGTCATATTTAATTGATTCCATGTCAAATCACCAAGTTATAAACTAAACCATGAGAAATTGTTATTCTCCTACGTTTAACACATCCCTATGCTTAAATTCATGTATCTTACTCATGTATTGAAATGTCTTATGTTTTGTGTATCTGAACTATGACTTCATGTCATTGTTTTGAGAGTTGTTATCATTTTTTTGTAATGGCGGGCTATGAACACCCGATACCTATGTGTTTACTCATGTCTCAGACTCTTGAAGTAATGAGTCAGTCCATTCATGATTTTACTGTCATACTCAATTTATTATGATCGCGTTGAGCACTATTAGTTGAAATGTTTAGTTGACCTTAGTTAAAACTAGTGTCAGTTGAGTTGGGAGTAAGATTTAGCATCGAGTGAAACTAGGGGTTGGGGATCACTTACCTTTAGAGGGTGTGACTTTAGTAGCAATCCCTGAGTTCCAAAACTACATAGCTAACATAGGTTTTGAGAAGTCTTCCTTCCATTTGAGGGTTGACATTCTCTTAGGGGCAGCTGCCAGTAGAGACTGACTCCTTAGTCCTTCGGGACACTAGTTTAGTAGATCCACACAACCAATGTTAGCACCCGTGGTATGGTATTGACACCCTTCCAATTGGGGTTACAGATCGGACCCTGATTAGCTTAGATTGGGGCATGTCGGTTACATGATAACTCCCATAGTTTCATCAGTTTTTAGTCTGTATCAGGTTTTATTTGCTTGATCAAGTAGTCAGATTTCCAGTTATTCAGTTAGTTAGTTTTACGAATTAATTCAGTTCATGCCTTACTTGGTCTTGTATTCTCAATTTTACATGTTCATGCATCCATGTTCAGTTTCCATATGTATTTTAGTTAGTCTTTACCTCATGTTCCAGTACATAAAAAGTACTGATCGCATACTTTTATTTTTCGCTATGTTGTCTTATAACATAGGTTTGGACGCTCAGTTCCCTGACCATCCTTAGGTAGTTCAGAATTACACAGTAGCAGTAGTGTTGACTCCTCATCCATCAAGGACATAATATGTTATTACCATTATTTCAGCATTTCTTTATGTTTAGTCAGTCGGATTTAACTAGGGCTTTGTCCCATCAACTCCTTATGATTCTTAAAGGCTTTCAGACAGATAGGCAGTTAGTTTTTAGGTCTATTCATTTGTTTCAGACATATTAAATTATATTTCAGTATTACATCGTACCCTCATTTTATCAAATTATATTCTGCACATGTTATTCCATTATTATTTTATTCAGTGCTTACAGCAGGTACCAGATCATGGGTTAGCTTAGGGTCACTCATGACATTAAGCATTGTGTAGCGACTAGGAGGTATCCTTGGTTCGTGACAATAAGTGTGGCATGGCACATACCCATAACAGGGACTCTACTCGACATAAATTTATGCATACCCTATGACCCTGAGCCTATGCTTTGATACCAAGCATGTAATGACCCAATCTCGGGCTTTGTCGTTATGGGTATCTCAAGCCCACCATGGATCGGAGACCATTCCCTTAGCCTGACATCCAGAACACAATAAAATAACAATGGAAGATAACTAGATAGTAATATGAAAGATAAAATAATGAAAGGAACACTAAGAGTCAAAAATAAATAACCACCCACACTTGTCGATAGAAGCCTCTAAAATCGAATATCCAAACTAGGTCGGGACATGCCCCCGATTATAGCCAAAATGGAATCCATGATGATAGTCTAAGACATAAATAATATCAGGACAATGAAATAACAGTCCTTTTGTAGAATAGAAGCACATCACTTCAAAGCTGACCAACGGATCAACTAGAACCACCTAATCATGAAATGATGCAACAATCGGGGACAGTTAGTGTGATGAGCACTAATATGTAACTCAAGATAGGGATGAAATAACACCATGTCCAAATTAGTCCAAAACCATATATGCATATTCATATACATGTATATAAGATATCGGAATAGGGAACAAGGTTTAAGCGTGAAATTTAAAATCATTAACCTAGACTATAGAGCTCTGACAATCCTAAGGTCACCCACAGGCTATATGGGTTCAACTTTCCTTACTAAAAGGTCTCCATAGAGTATTAGATGCATGAACCGAGGAAGGTCAGAATCCACGAGCCCATACATTCAAAAATATATATATAAAGTGTTAAATATTCTCACGGTCACACCGGCAAACATGGTTTATAGTATGGGTCGCCCGGGACCTCCACCTTCGAAGGTGAGCTACACTACCCCCTTTAAGCCTAAATTAAAATCATTTACACCTATTCCCACCAATTAATTAAGGAGTCATTTAATTAAGAACTTACCACTAGTATCGTCATACCATATAAAAGTCTAAGCTTGCAAGCCAAATCCATTATGCCATTCAAAAATAATTAGCCAAATTTACTCCAAATTTTCCAGTTCAAAACAAACCAATGGCCTCCAAGGCCTTCCAAAATAATTTTATATTCCATTAACCTTTTATAAAACGTAAGGTTCCAAAAGTGAGTTAAATTATGCAAATATCCATGTTTTTGTCACAAGCCGAGACTACCCCCTAGTCTTAGCATAGTGTTTGGAACCATAAGTGATCCTAAGCTAACCCATGAATTGGCATACTATTAAGCAACTGATTTAATATGTATAACAAAACTTAATTTGTAGAGCTAAAGCAAAATCATAAAAAGTCTAAATAAAGGTAATACATATAAAGTTTACATCACGATAAAATTGAAGAAAGAATGTGAATTATATTCCATGACTCTGACTGACAATCTATGAAGCCTCCATTAGACTAACTGTAAATAGATGGGACATGCCTCCAACTACAAAAAATCAATATACATGAATAATCAAAGAAAATTACATATGAACTACTATTAACTGGAGTCCCCGAAACAAGAAAACTCAACACCTATTGACTGGAAGCTGCAGGATATCTGATTGTGTCGTGTAGGCCACAACTGGTACCTACATTATGACACAATGTAGAACATGCACGTATGTGTGGATCAATACTTTTGGAATGTACTGAGTAAGTGGGGGTGAATCCAATAAGGAAAACTGATTAGGTACATAATCTTAAAACATGTATGCTTAGTGCAAGCAGACTCAATAAGGGATTGAAATAAACTAAAAGCTTGAGTATCTTAAAGCATGAGTAATAAACATAATCTGATAAGCTGGTGAATGACTACACTAAGTTTCTTAGAATCTTTACTTTTGTAAAATAAGTAGAAATGAAGCTGGGAACTGTTAAACCATAAATACTATATGTAAATATCATGTAAAACTAAATAGACTGTAATAATAAACTGAGGATCATGCATGGGTACTGAACGTGAAAAATAACATGAACATATAAAATTTAGAATGCTAGACCAAGCATAAATATATTTCTGAGATAATATGTAATCTAAAAGACTGAAATCAGTATAACTGAATAACTAAAAATTTGTATGCTTTGGTCAAGTAAACCTGAGTTTAGACATACAGAGGCATATCTAGAATTTAAAGGTTGTGGGTTCCCAACTTATAATTCTTTACCACTAGACCAATAACACACTTTGTTTGTGGGTTCCCAACTTATAATTCTTATATATTTACTAGTTTTTTCAATATAAATTAAGAACCATACGAAAGTTACTGGGTTCCCGAGAACCCGCACTGAATACTCTACATCTGCCGCTAGACATACTGAATACTAACTGAAACTGTGGGAGATATATATTACCTACATAAATCATGTGAGCTATCATGGAGTCCAATATCTGACCCACGTTGATGAGGGTTATTCTATCCTTGCCATCGGAGTAGAACCTGAACTGAATCAGAGTGATCACTAAATTGATGTCCCAAAGGAAGAGGGTATGATGCCTAATTGACGGGGGACCCCTCAAAAAAATCTACAGTGGAACCATAGGTATGGAACTTTGGGACTGCTACTAACATCTCATGACTAATTGAAAGGAGAGATGTCATTCCTATGTTCACTCGGTGCTAAATACTACTCCCAACTGAAAGACACTGAAATACTAACTGGTGCATGCCATGATAACTTATAATCTCAGGTCATGGTATTATGTTAATAACAGTGCATATGGATTCTTAGGTAATCATAAACATATAAATTGATTATTCTTAACATGATCATGGTGTTCTGAATATGACAATAAAACCTTGGTTTGACTAACTTGCTACTTAAAAATATGGAAATCATGTATAACACATAAGTATTAACTGTTCATAACCCCCAGCACTAAATAGCCATAATTTATGATAATAAGCTTTTAAAACAATAATATCGGATCACGTTTTAAAGCATAGACATTTCATCAAACATGTGAGAATCATGAACTTGAACATGGGAATGTGTTAAACATGAGAAATCATCATGATTACATGGATAAATTCATAAATTGAGGGTTTAAGATAAAATTCACTTGAATATAACATGGGTATTGTAATTCAAAACATAAAGTAGCTAAATTCATATGGAATTTCATGTAGACATGGCTTGTACTTGAGTTAAATAGGAGTTTATGGACTTATTCATTAGTTTCATGGAGGATTTCATAAAATAGAATAAGATTCATTATTTTAAATAAATATAGTATTTTTAGGCTCAATGATTTAAAGGAACCCATTAATGAACACCCACATACCTTAATTTTCTTGACATGTGAAAAAGCCTGAATCTTGGGACTTGAATGATGAACTTGTGATGGAAACCCTATTCTTGATTTTTCTTGAACTTGAAAACTTGAATTCTTTGATTCTTGGGAAGAGAAAACTTGAGTTTCTTGTTCTTGGGAAGAAATCCTAATCTTATTGTTCTTGAGAGTGGAGAGGATTAATGGCATCTAAAACTTATTAGAAATGGCTTATAACTCCTATTTGATGCTTTCTATAGTAGGAGAGGTAGGGTTTGAGGTGAGAAAAAGACAAAAATACCCCTATGAAACTGAATTAAAATTGCTGAATTTCTTTAGTTGATGATTTGGCTGATAGCTTGTCAACTAGTTGACAACTTATCAATCTAGTCGTCAACTCCTTCAGTGATACTTCCTAAGGTTGACGACATTAGCTAATAGTTTGTCAACTAGTTGACATCTTATCAGCCTAGTCGTCAATTCCTTTAGTGGTACTTCTTAAGGTTGATGACTTTGGCTGATGGCTTGTCAACTAGTTGACAGCTTATCAGCTTAGTCATCACCTTGATGACAGATGGACATGCTGAGGTAAAATGGGCATAACTTTCCACTCCAATTTTGGATTAAGGTGAAACCAGATGCATTATAAAGAAAACTCAAACAACTTTCATTTGATATATATTAGGACACCTGAATCAATATATTATGAGTGATACACTCATTTAAAGTTGACCCATGTAGGACTGAATACAAAAACTCAATCGGAAAAAGTGTTATCAACTTGACTTTGATATAAGTGCTTCCCATGAACATGATTCACATCGAAAACACTTTATACACAAGGTAAATGATCATGACACACTTATTCACATGGGAATCATGGGATTAGATTTTATACACATAGAAACAAGGTTCAAATTTTAGCCCAAAAATACGGGGTGTTACATTAACTCCCCCTCAAAATCATTCTTCCTCGAATGATGGGCAGGAACTTATAGAAACTTTAGAATTATGGAATAACATAGACATGACATGTCTACTAATGAAGGATATAGTTGAGCCAAAACATTAAAACACTATCATGAAACTGATTTCTGAGCTAACTTGACTTTATTGACTATGAGTAGCTGATTCATGCTGAGAGTTTAAAATTCACTTGAAATGTTCATGATATGAACTTACATATAGAACTGAAAGATGATAAATAATACAACAAAATTTCCAAGAGTTACTAAGGACGGAATAAAGTGCGCAACTTCTCATTTAGGAATTAACCCTTAACAAGACACACATAGGAATAAAAAGAAAAAGGGCTTCGTGGCATCGCCAAGTACATTATGTAAGAATGAATCATGAGATAATGAGACTAAGATCGTACCAGGGTATTACATTGTCTGAGTTGGAATACTTGGAAAAATTGAGATCTTTAAACACATATGAACTAAATTATGGCTATATATCTCATTTTGAAATATGATGCATAAACTGAACTAAATTCACAATTTGCATGGATGTGAATGAATTACCTGTGGACTAGCCATATTCATGAAACTTCGGATAGTAAGACTAGATGGAAAAATGGAAAACCATAGGAACTTATCTATCTGACTACGAAACTGAATTACTGGCCATACGAACTAAATCATGCTGAAAGCTTATACTCAGCTGGAGTATTTCTTTAACACTCTTCGGGCATGATCTGAATAAGACATCTGAGTAAGGAGTCTTAATATGGCTATAACTTTTGTAACATGGAACATAGACCTATGAAACATAAGCTAGGACGAAACTACTAAGCCTTATAGAATGCAATTGCAAATTTTCAAAGTTAGACACACTTCTAAAATACTCGCTCAACTATATTTTTCCCTTTAAATACCATGCTTATTTGATTGAACTTATAATTCTCACATGGGTACATATAACCATTCCAACCAAAGTCTAAGTTGAACTACCTACTCTCACCACGTTAAAGCTTGACTCAAAATCACAAGGTTATACACATAACACCATAATACTAGTCTGAACCATGAATTCAATACCCTATGAATTTTTACAACGCTCATTTCCTCAAGAATAATTCTTCTTACCAGTTAACAACTAACTTCAACCTCTTACTAGGAATTAACTAGTGTACAATGCACCGATCCACTTATATACCACATATGAACTTCTAGGTAACCACCCATTAAAACATCTTTCTCATATTCTCTAAACCTCTATCAATAAAAACTTTTTTGCACTATCCTTAAGCAGACACACCTACAATTCTCAACTACCCATGACGTGTATCAAAAGCTCAACCTCAATCATCCTTCAAACTTATAGCCTTACATAAAACAAGTATACAACAATCTTTCCCAAGCATGAAACATTTACTCTCTCCTATCTAAACAATTACTCATAACGACTATCATTTCATAAAAAAGGTCACTGAAAGATTAGAACATAAGGACCTGAAACATGAAAGAATACTATGCATAACTTTGACATGTAATTGAGGCTTGAGGAATAGAGTATCAAAAGCATGAATTCATTAAAGATATCAAAACTGAGGAAATACGGGACATAATATGAATTTCACTGATCATTATAACATACCATGAGTTTTAGGAGCTGAGCATATTGTAAAGCATGGGTACATGAGTCTTGAGTTGCAAAACCTAAGTTTGGAGTTTATAAATTCATGGAACTTGATTCGTACTGCTGAGCAAACTGGAACTCCTTATACTAGGAATGAGAAGCATACATAATTCTATAAAAAGTGCACGAATATGAGTTATGATCATGGATTTGACATGTAAGGCATGAGTAGATATCGTGATGACTGCAGTACGAAACTTTTCGCTGGGATAAGAATGGGTTAGACATCATCCTCCCTTACTGTTGTTCTACAACATACAGACATCATTACTAGAATCTGAGAGCCTAACTTGGTTAATTGTTCTATCATCTCCCCCTTAGATTTAAGATATCATTCTAAGTCAGTGGACCCTTTTTAAATAAACTTTGAACTAAACTTCAACCACTTTACTCTAGAGTTCGACACAGAGCAATACATATAAATATTAAACTCATCCTAAAAGACTGCACCTAAAAATGTAAAACCCATTACTAATACTTTCTCCTGAGATACAACTCTTAACTTTCTATATCCCTAATAGTTATCACACAATAACTTAAATGCTGACTAACTTAGAATTTTCAGGAGTATCATCATACCATGAGTTCACACCATCAAGAATTTCAACTCTTCTTTCTATTAGCTCAATCATCCAAAATTCAAACTTATATTCTAACACGTAACATGGATATTACCAAACCTTTAATGAACCATACTACTTCCATCAGAGCCTACTAATATCATATCTCTAAACTTATATTTTTTCCAAAACCATGAGAATTACCATTACACAGAAACATCTAACATCAACAACCTATGGCCTATAACTTAGTTGGTGAGAACATTATATACTACATTATTAGCCTCATTCACTCTTATCAACTCAATGGTACTATCTAAGCACGCACCCTAAAAAATTGGAAATACTATAATCACAAATCGCCTTGGGTACACCTCTAGATCATACCCATATCATCATACTTAATTTTGAATCAATAAACTTAAATTCCTGCATACACTGCTTCAAGCCTACTAGTTCACTTTTATACAAGTAGCCCCATGGATACATAATCTACTAAATCTAGATAAATACTATTACTATTTTTTATTGCTAAACTTCTGTGTTAATGCTTCTAACTCTAGATTATATGCTATTATAGGATTCTGAGGAGGGATCTAAAAGCACATCAGACTTTGGCTTAGTGCATAATTTACGTGAATAAGAATGAACACTTTCTTATTTCTTTGAGAAAGTGTACTGATGTGATGAGGGTACTGATATGATACTTTTAATCCTTTATGCAATCCCATAACTATCTATGGGGACTATCTGAGAAAACTCAATCTATAACGATTTAAGCTTGGCTATTTCTGTTGCCTAAAAAATAAAGCAGATTTTGCATAAATAGAGCAAAATGAGAATCTATATAAATTTGTTAGAGAAAATTTCTACTGCATGATCTGAGACATGAAAAAAAGAAAATATTTCTTAAATGCCCTGTAGCCTCTCAAAGAAAAGTACAAACGTCTCTGTATCATTCCATGAAACTCTACTATACACGGCTTCATAGACACCCTAGGACCCTTGAACCTTGTGCTCTGATACCAAGTTTGTCATGACCTAGATACACCCTAGTTGTAACACATGGCTTGGAATCATAAGTGATCTCAAGCTAACCCATGAACTGGCATACTATTGAACAACTAATTTAATATGTATAACAAAACTTAATTTGTTGAGCGAAAGAAAAATCATGAAAAGTCTAAATAAAACTAATACTAATAAAGTTTACATCATGATAAAATTAAAGAAAGAACGTGAATTACATTCCATGACTCTGACTGACTATGCATGAAGCCTCTACTATACTGACTATAAATAGCTAGGACATGCCTCCAACTACTACAAATCAATACATATAAATAATCCAAGAAAATTATATGAACTACTAGTGATTAGAGTCCTTGAAATAAGACAACTCATCACCTGCTGGCCGAAAGCTGCAAACTAACTGAATATGTTGTGTAGGCTACAACTGGTACCTACATTATGAGACAATGTAGCACAAAGACATATATTTATGGATCAGTACTTCTAAAATATACTAAGTAAGTAGGCGTGATTGCAATAAGTAAAACTGATTAGGTACATAATCTTAAAACATTCATGCTAAGTGAAAGTAGACTCACCAAGAGACTAAAATAAATTGAAATCTAGAGTATCTTAAAGAATGAGTAACAGACATAATCTGATAAGCTTGTGAATCACTACACTTAGTTTCTTCCAATCTTTACTTTAGTAAAATAAGTAAAAAATAAGTTGGGAAGCGTTAAAATATGAATATTGTGTGTAAATCTCATACAAAATTGAATAGACTATATAACTGAACAGAGGATCATGCATGGGTACTGAACATGAAAAATAACATGAACATGTAAAACTGAGAATGCAACACCAAGCATAAACATGTTTTTGAGATAATCTGTCATGTAAAAGACTAAAATTTTTTTAATTGAATAACTAAAAATATGTATGCTTTGGTCAAGCAAACATGAGCTAAGACATA
This sequence comes from Capsicum baccatum var. pendulum, assembly GCA_030864225.1. NCBI lineage: Eukaryota > Viridiplantae > Streptophyta > Magnoliopsida > Solanales > Solanaceae > Capsicum > Capsicum baccatum. The sequence goes on along the minus strand of CM061554.1, from coordinate 56,448,869 downwards.
CTGAATACTAACTGAAACTATTGGAGTTATCATGCAACTGATATAAACCATGAGAGCTATCATAGAATCCAACATCTGACCCTCGTTGAGACGAGTTGTTCTATCCTTTCTATCAGAGTAGAATCTGAACTAAACTGGAGTGATCATTAAACTGATGTCCCAAAGGATGAGGGTGTCATGCCTAACTGATGGGAGACCACTCAAAATCTACGGTGACACCATAGGTCTTGAACATAGGGATTGCTACTAATTTCTCATGCCTAACTAATGGGGGAAAGTCCATCCCTACATTAATTTGATGCTAAATCCTACTCCCAATTGAAAGATACTGAAATACTAAGTGGTGCATGCATTGACAACTAATAACTGATTAGCTCAAGTCATGGTATTCTGAAAATAACAGTGCATATAAATTCTGAGGTAATCATAAACATATAAACTAATAATTCTCAACCTGATCATGGTGCTCTTAATATGACTTTAAAACCATGGTCTGACTGACTTGCTACTTGAAAAATATAGAAATAATGTAAAACACATAGGTATCATCATACGACACATGCCCTTAACCCGTACCTAAAGGTTAAGGGTTGACACTGTCCATTGGACAATACCACTCGTAACCTATCTCACGACTCATGGTGAGCCACTAGTACTCAGATCCAAGTTAAGTTACTAAGTTTTAGATTAAGTGAAATAAAACCCAATATAATGACCCATCACCAAACCATACGACTTACACCCATCTAGTCGTACCCATTCTAGAAACAGAAGAAACCAACACCTCTCAACACTAGACAATATATGACTGGGTCACTTAACTCGTACCTTATCAAACGACTAGTACCTCATTTCATATAATGTCCAAAAGCCAAAAATTGAGAAATTTTCTAAGGGCCAAAACCAAGGATGTATTAGTTTTCCCCACTAGGATCATTCATCCCCTAATGACGGACAAGGTAGTACAAGAATGAATTACACCCCAACATAACTTTTCCAACCTTTAACTAAGTTAGAAAACAAAGATGTGATCATGAACACATACCTTCTACACGAATATCTAGAGAAGTAAACAAATGCGGATACTTGGACTTCATGTCCTCTTTTAATTCTCAAGTAGCCTATGCTACCTTCTGGCTCCACCATAGTACAATAATCGAAGCTACATCCTAAGTCTACAACTGAAGAACCTGCCAATCCAAGATCTCAACCGAGATCTCTTCATAAGACAGAGAATTGGAGATACCCAATCTTTCTAAAAAAACAACCGACAAAGGATCACCTACACACTTTCTCAACATAGAGACAAGGAATACCGGATAAATGGAGCTCACACTAGAAGGCAACTCCAATTGATACGCAACATTACCAACTCTCCGTAAAACCATATAAGGGCCAACATACCCCAGACTGAGCTTTCCCTTTTTTCTAAACAACATTACTTCCTTCATGGGAGACACCTTTAGGAATACTCAATCTCCACGTCCCTACGCCTTACATCTGCATAGGATTTTTGGAAACTTTGGGCAACCTTAAGCCTATCTCGAATTACCTTTACCTTCTCCATAGCCTGATAAATAAAATTTGAGACAAACATATTCGCCTCACTAAGATTGAACCCCTCAATAGGAGATCTACACCTCCTACCATATAATGCCTCCAAAGGGGCAATCCCAATACTAGAACGGTAACTATTAATGTAAGAAAACTCTACAAGAGGTAGATGATCAACCCAATTACCACCATAATCAATCACTAATGCATGAAGCATATCTTCTAATATCAGAATAGTCTTTTTTGCTTGCCATCCATCTACAGGTGAAAAACAGGACTTAGACAAACCTTAGTACGTAACCCCTTCAGAAATGACTGCCAGAAGTGAGATAAAAACTGCATACCATGATCATAGACAATTGAAATAGGTACCCCATGCAGCTTCAAAATCTCACAAAGATACAACCTCGCATAATCCTTAGCAGAAAAGTTAGTCCTCACTGGCAAGAAGTGAGCCAACTTTGTCATCCTATACATGATGACCCAAACTAAATTAATTGGTTCTGAGACCGACCAAAATTGGTAACAAAATCTATGTTGATGACTTCCCATTTTCATTCAGGCAATTAATATCCTGACACAAACCTCCAAGCCTCATGTGCTCAAACTTCACTTGTTGATACACTAAACACTTGGCCACAAAATCAGCCATATATTTCTTCATACCATTCCACCAATATATATCCTTGAGATCATAATACATTTTCATTGAACTGGGATGAACAACGTAGCATGATTCATCTGCCTCTGCCAATACCCTTTTCTTCAAACCATCGACGTTAGAAACACATAACCTCCATTGGTAACACAAGGTACCATCACCACTGATATCAAATACCGTTACATTTTGCCCACCTAAATCACCATTGATTTTCATCAAGATAGGATCTAGCATTTTCTTCTACTTGATCTCTACACCAAGAGATGACCGAACCACTTTAACTACAACACACCACTATTCTTGGAGTCCAAAAGGCGAACTCTAAGATTAGCCAACTGGTGAATATCCTTCACCGAATCCTGCCTTTCCTTATGAACATGAGCTAAACTCCCTATGGACAACTTACTAAGAGCGTCAACGAAAATATTAGCCTTACATGGATGGTACTAAAGACTCATGTCAAAGTCCTTGAGAAGCTCAAGCCGTCTCTTTTGCCTGAGGTTATGATCTTTCTGAGTGAACACACGCTATAGACTCTTAAGATTATAGTGACGCCAGATTTTCAATGTGAATACCATCATTAAAATCTCCAAATCATGAGTAGGAGAGTTCCTCTCATGTACCTTCAACTGCTGAGAAGCATAGTCGATTACCTTACAATGCTTCATCAAAACACAACCAAGTCCCACCCGGGAAACATCACAGTAAACTACAAACCCCTTATTGTCTTCAAGCAATGTAAAAGTTGGACCCAAAGTTAGCTTATTCTTTCACTTTTTAAAACTACCCTCACAAGCATCCGACTAAGAGAACTTTACCTTCTTCTGAGTCAACTTAGTCTATGGGGAAGCTATCATCAAAAAAATCTCCACAAACCTCATGTAGTACTCGGCCAAACCCAAAAAGCTCCGAATGTCGGTTAGATTCGTGGCTATAGACCACTTTTTAACTGCCGCCACCTTATGTGGATCCATCATGATCCCTTCACTAGAAATAATATGACCTTGAAAAGTGACAATATTAAAACATAATTCGCATTTTGAGAATTTGTTATACAACTGCTGAACTTTTAAGGTCTGTAACACCACAAGGAGGTGATTGGCATAATCCACCTCACTCTTAGAATACACTAGAATGTTATCTATGAACACAGTGCCAAACAAATCAAAACAAATGATGGAATACCCTATTCATCAAATCCATGAATACCGTCGGGGCATTGGTCAAACCAAATGACATAACCAAGAATTCAAAGTGCCCATACCGAGTATGGAATGTTGTCTTAGTGATATTTTCACCTCCCTAATCTTAAGTGATGATAACAAGACTGAACATCTATCTTTTAAAAGAATTTGACACCTTGAACTGATCAAATAAGTCATCTTTCTTAGGAAGAGGATATTACTTCTTAACCATTACCTGATTCAACTACTGATAGTCAATACACATCCAAAGGGAACCATCCTTTTTATGCTTCATAACACTGGTGTGCCCTATGGGGACACACTAGGGAAGATGAAACCCTTATCCAAGAGATTCTTAAGTTGCTCCTTGAGTTCCTTCAACTCAGTCGGAGCTATTATATAAGGAGGAATAGATATTGGCCGAGTGTCCAAAACTAAATCAATCCCAAACTCAATCTCCCTATCCGTAGGTACACAAGGAAGATTATCTGGAAAGACCTCAGGAAACTCATTCACCACCAAAACTGAATGCAAAGAAGGACCTTCCGAGTTAGAGTCTTTAAACTAGACCAAACGATAGAGACACCATTTTGAGATTAACCTCTAAGCTCTAAGATATGATAAAAACTTCCCCTTAAGAACCACCCTCCCATTCGATAGTCGGTTCACCAGGGAAATTTAAGATAACCTTACAGGACTGACAATCCAAGGACGTGCAACATGAGCGTAACCATTCTATCCCCAGAATAACATCAAAATTAAACCATATCTAATTTGAGCAAATCAACAAAAGTCTCCTTACTATCAAAAGATACCACACACCTCCATAGATAATTTTAGCAACCACAGAGTCACCTACCAGGATACAAATAGAAAAAATATCTCAAATAACCTTGAGATCAAAACCAAAATACATATCTATAAATAGGGTCATATAAGAGAGGGTGGACCCCAAATTAAGCAAATAATACACGTCACCAGAAAAGAGTTCTAACATACCAATCATCATATTAGGTAAGGCCTCAGACTCCTATCGGGATGCAAGTACATATAACCTATTATGTCCTGTGCTTGTACCAGAAGCAGAAATAGATGAAGAAGAAGCACCCTTCGGTGTAAGAGCAGATGAAGAGGCATTTGAAACGTTGTTCTCTCCCAAAGTAATCTTACCAATGGGACAGTTTGTAAGCATATAGACTAGATGACCACATTTAAAACACCTATCCTAACCCGCATCACAGAATCCCAGATGCAACCGACTATAGAACCTACAAGGAGGACATGATAAAATCGACTGAGCCCCACTAGCCTGAGATTGGGCACCCTATGCCCTAAAGTTGTTTCCACCCTACGGACGCCGATCACTCCAGGTTTTCATGTAAGGAGCACTAGCTGTGGAGAACGAACCAGAACTCCCCCACTTCTTCTTTGGCCATTTACCACCATCCTCACCACCTTGATTTTAACTACCAAGCTCAGAGTTTTTAAACTTCTTACTCTACATTTCACCAACCTCAACCTACTTTTTCTTTTACTCCTCCACCTATTGCATATGAACAACAAACCTTGATATATCTATGTCCCTGATCAGGAATACATTCTTGCTTTTAAGGATCAACTCATAAGATATTACTGACACAAACTTTCTCATCTTGGCCCTCATATTCGATACTATTTCTGAAGCATACCAAGATAGCTGGTAAAACTTCAAGGCATACTCCTTGACTGACATTTTTCTCTATTTCAGATTAACAAATTCCTCTAATTTCGCTTCCCCTAACTTCTAAGGAATAAAGTGGTCTAGAAATACATTAGAGAAAGTCTCCCACAAAGATGACTCCTTAACATCACCCCTTTCTCTATCCTATTCCCCGTACCATTGGTACGGCATATCCTTAAGCTGATAATCTGCAAGCTCTACCCCTTCCACATTTGTGCCATGTATATTCTCAAATATCTTTTCCATCTTATCTAGAAAACCTTGAGGATCCTTCTTCACCAAAACACCAATAAAAATTGGAGCACTCAACCTCATAAACTTGTCAACCCTTATGTCTTTAGAAAATGCACTACCAGATACACCACGCTCATCCTGAGAAGCTACAAACTAAGCAATCACATAGATCGACTGATGAAACTTTGCATGAGAAGAGCGTGTCCCATCAATATTTTCCTCAGTTGGTTAGAGAAGTTTTTGTGTGCATGAGATCATCGAGACATAATCTGAAAGGCAAAAAATAGAGATTAGAGAAGATTCTAAGACATAGACTCCAAGCTTGAAAATAGAACACAAAGAAAGATAAATATTCCTAAATTCCTTATAGCCTCTCTCTTATAAGTGTAGAGCACTACATACCCTTAAAAGAGACTCTACACGACACAGACTATTAATTGACCAGGAACCTAAATCTCAGATGCAAAATTGACATGACCTAAATCAAGGCCTTATTGTAATGGGCATCCTAAGTCCAACCAGGATGGGGGGACCACCCCATTACCCAACCCAACCTCCAAACACGTACTCGAGTTGGATAAATTTTGAATATATAAGAAGATAGATTTTATTATAATTCCTCACTCTGGGATAGGTCTATGACCGTGACCAACCCAAAAAAGTCCAACCATCCAATATCCAATCAATAACCAAAACCAAACCAAGACAACAACCAAGTATCAGTCCATTACATAATAGGATGGAACAATAATAAATATAGTCAAACAATATCAGCCTCAATACCAATACCAACACTAAGACTGAACCACTACCGACTCCTCTCATACCAACCCATAGAGGTCTACAAAGCCTCTAACTAAAAGTAAAAAATAGCCAATTGGGACATGCTCCCAACCATAGACAAAACCAATATCAAGAAAATAACCAAAGTATGTAAAGACACCCATGATATGAAATGGAGCCTTCAATAGTATAGAAGATCACCATATCAATCCAACTAAGTTGATCTCAAATCTGATCATTAAGTAAAGAAGTAGAACAGTTGATTCCTGCATTGCGTGCGGATATAGCCATCGGAAGATGGGTTAGCGGGTGAATGCTAGCAAGCACTCATGATAAGGATAAAATAATGCCAATAATTAAAACCAAATCAACCAACCATATGTATTCATAACCATACATACATTTATATATAATCATGTTGGGAATGAAAATTGGATTGATCATGCCTTTAAAATTATTAATCTGGGTGTGTGTAGCTTAAACATTCTAGAACCACCCATGGGCTATATGGGTCTACTGTAACCCTCTGAATAGTCCTCGATACATATAGATAAAGAAACAGAAGATACCATAGGAGTAGGGGATTCTCGAGTACCCTTCGTTTTCCACAATACATATGTACAAATATACTTATAGTATTCTTGTGTGCTCCATAAGTATCATATATGGTTAATATGACTAATCCTCATGTTGTCAAACATGAGCTTCTAGTGTTTGTCCAATTAAAACCATTACCATACAACTAAATCACCATTCCATTTATCATTAACCAAGGCTATAAGTAGTGGTATTTTCATATCGACTATAGCTAGCAAGAAATGTCTGTAGCCATCCTTTTTAAGAAGAAGAGATCCCTATCTACCCATATATTACTTTATTAAGTTGACTTGGGGGAATCCTATGCACCCCACAAGTGATCATTATTATGTTTGCTTGGGGGATTCCTATGTATCCCATAAGGCTTTCAATTAGACCAACCATAACCACCAAGACCTTTCCATTAACCATTCCAAACCATTTATACCATTTAGGGTACTCTTACCATGTTATACTGTGCAATAGTTCCATTTAAGGTCCAACAATGAAGTAAAAGCCTTCGTAAAGGCATTTTATCAAACACATTAGGGGCATAACATTTACAAAACAAAAACCAAGTACTATTAACCACTCCCATGCAACCAAATGTCCAAACCACCTGCAAATCCATAATTAAAGCATGGGAAAACCATAACCAAGCATTTAAAACCAAATACCCCAACATATATTTTAAAACCCAAAACCATACAACTATTATGACATGAAAACAATTCATAAAACATGCCTTTAGTTGGAACTAATAATGAGGAAGGAGTAACATTCCTTAGATTTAGAAGAAGATGAGAAGAAATCACCCCTATGAGCCTCAATTAACCACCTTAAAGGAAACTCTAGCTTTTGTTGAACCCAAGAGCCTTGAGAGATTTTGAGAGAGTTTAGAGTGTTTGATTGATTGTAAATAGGTTAATGAACCTCAAAAAGGTGTTTTAAGTCATGCGGTCCTAAGGAGTTAAAAGGGGAGATGGACAAAATACCCCCAACTTAAACTGTATTAATTTCTAGTAGGAGGGTATGACTCCATCATACCACTCATACCATATCATATAAGTGGTACCCACCACTGATACCCTAGGTATCCCTTGGACCCCCAACATTATCCAACATACCACTAAGCTTTAATTGTACCCAAGAATATGACACGAGACCTTAACCCGTACCTTAGGCATAATCTAAAAGAGGTTGAGACTGTCCAACATACGAGTTGGAATACCACTCGTAACCTATCTCACAACTCATGGTGAGCCACTCATACCCAAATCCAAGTTGAGTTACTAAGTTTCGAATTAATCAAAGAAAAACCAAAACGAATGACCCGTTACCAACTATACGACTCATACCCATCTAGTAGTACCTATTCAAGAAACTCAACAATATAACACACCCAACACTGGACAATATATGACTGGGTCACCTGACCCATACCCTATTATACGTCTAGTACATCAACTCGTATGATGTACAGAAGCCAAAAACCAAGAAATTTTCTAAGGGTCAAAACCTAGGGTATTTCATTAATCATTATTCAATAGTGTTTTAGAGTTCTCTCAAGTTCTATATCAAGTGGAATTGGGGTATTTCCTTGATTCCTAGGACCAGGCGTAAGCCGTTGTGCCCTAGAAATAATAGAAAAGTAGAGCTAGAAAATGACATCTAATAATGCCAACAAATACATACAAATCTGTGACCATATTCTCTTACAATGGTGCCAGAATTTGATGTTTCCTAACTTACACTTCCCACAAAGTATGAAGTAGTCGCTGATCAAATATAAAACCTAACAAGGTTGGGGATGATACCACAGAGAATAGGTCAAATTTTTATCATATGCTTGTCAAAGTAATCGGCAAAAAAGTAAAAATAAGGGGTTTTGAGAAACAAAAGATCAATAGTTATAAGTTTTGATTCGTTGAAATTGTAATCAATATGGGAAAGTCACTAGGATAGTGTTCCCCAATAACTTCATAGGTTCTTAACACATTAGTGATCTCTAGTGGTATGTGGTATGCTGAATTGATAGATTATGTATCATCTAACTGACTAGATTATGCTCCTTGTAGGTCACTATCCCCAAGAATGAAGGTTTATGTGTCATGTATTTTGCATAGCTAACCACTATATGTGATCCCAATATAGTCTTTCCATTTATTGTCTCAAGGCTAATTAAATAAAAATAATTCCAAGACTTTTGTTGATTCTCTCTTCCTATCTAGTTGCCCTTGCTAAAGTCCAAGGTAGAAATAGGAAAAATTCCAATTTGTTCACTCATTAGAAATCAACAAATCCCAAAGAAACTACAATACATGCTCAATAACCTTTCGAGAATTACTTTTTACTTCAAACACCAAGTTGTGAATTGGTCATGGTTCCCAAAACCCTGGTTGTGGTGTTTAGCTACTTATAATAGAAATCATAAAAAAAAGAATTCATATATTAAGACATGAGTATCTACTTACAAAAATAATAATAAAACTCCAAACTCTCAATTTGAATTACAAACTTAGAATTGATGTTTGTGAATTCCTAAAAATATGCCTTAGAATCTCTAATATAATGTTGTAAAATATGAAAGAGTGTAAACTCATACAAAATAGGCTATAGGAGTACTTATAGACAACATATAACCTATCCTAATAAAAAATAAAATCTGAGTTGATAGGCATCGAATGTTAAAAAGGTTTAATCGTGGTAAGAAACCACAATCGTCCTTTGGTGCTCATAGTTTAGGTCATGGAATTTCCTCATCAAGTCTTGGTTGGTAAGCCTCAAAGTGCTGCCTTGTGGTTTATTTGCAAAATAGTGCCTCGTGCTTATCTGATCTATCCTTACTTCAATCATCTTTAACCTTCATATGTGGGCCTTCTTCTGATGACCTCAAGGTACGACCGTATGATTAGTGCATGATCGTGGAAGGATATCATCTTTTAATCATCAAAATTAGATCCTACAACTTTGTTTCCAAGTTTTACTTCCAGCACCAGATGGTACGATAATAGATTCATGGTACCATCATGGGAGGTCTTTGTCTGATCAGCCCTTGAGGACCACTTCTCTGATTCATGCCATGATATCCTTGATACGACCATGGTCAGATCCCACAATCATGGTTTCACCCCTTTTATCCTCTAAAAGTCAAATTTTCAACACTTTTATTCTCTGAGCCTATTAAAACCTATTATATAAATAGAAACATACCTTTTATTTGCAAATATTCATAGTTTTAAGCGTCTCAAGTATTTTAAATCCATGACACATCACGATCAATTTTATTTTATACGGCAGCCACTATAGAAGCTCAAGGGCGCTTAAAAAATAGCTGCTTTAGCTGCCTGACACTACATTAGCTGGAGCAATTTAAGTTGCTATTTAGCTTCATAAGCAACGACCTCTTTACATAAGCCTCATTTCATAATTATTCACTATTTTTTAATCTCCAAGCTTTATAAAGTGCCAATTTCTTAGGGTTTTCTTATCATTTATGCTTGGTAAACTCCTAATTATGTTTGCATTATTTCGCATTGATTGCATCATTGAGAACATATTTTAATCATGATTTAGAAAAGTGATTTTGAGTTTTTACTGCTAAAGCTTAAAAATGGATTTTCATTGATTCAAACATTATTTTAAACCAATTTTTGCAAGGTTTTTCAACTGTATACTCCTAAAACCTTTAAGAATGAGTTTCTAAAAGAACATTCTAATGCTATATTTTATTGTTGTATTCTGAGGTTGTACAAAAGGGGAAAGTTATATGTTGAAGCACTTTATGCTAGGATTTTGTTGTTTCGATGTAGGTTATGGCTTAACTTCCTTAAGATTGACTTGGTTAGTTAATTAATAAGTAAAGAATTCTATGATGAGAATAACTATGTGGTTTGAGGGTTTTATTTAACATCTTAGGCCTTGCCTGTGCATTTAAATACCTTATGTTAAATATAATACATGTGGGGTGGGGGAGGGTTTGAATTGATAATGTAGCTCTTTCTTAATCATTGGTTTTCTTTAGCAAGACATAAACTCTTGATTTAGGGATTTATATGTCATTAATGATGTCTTACATGTATATTCATTTTGATGATGCCTAATTATAGTTGATAATCATGAATTTTGGACATATTGAGTTAATTTCTAGGCCACTTGTATACATGTTGAATGGATTGGATATTTTCATATTGGATTCATTATGAGAATTACATCCTCATTCCATACATATACATTAATGAGATACTAATACAATTGAGGAATAATGTTTTTGAAAGAAAAGGAGATATTTTTATAAAAACCCTCATTATGAACATGAGTCAAAGAGGTATGTTGAGATTTGAGATATAAGATGTAGTATATGGGTTGTGAAACCCCATGGGTCCTATCTTGGGAGTTGCAATCTCGAAAGTTGTATTTAGATAGTCATGCAATGGGTTTCAATATTTATCTTTCCTCATTGCATCATATTTCATTTCATATATATATTTATCATAATTTCCTTATATACTCATTAATCTTGCTTAGTTTTAATATATTTGTTGTGTAAATCTATGATATTTCATTTTTGTATATATACTAGAATTGTTAGTAGAGACAGTGTGAACTACTATTTAGGACTTTTCGGTTTGTCGGTGACATGCCTATAGTTTACTTTATTTATATCATTTATTACATTACTCTATCAGCGTATGGTACCTACTGAGTTCACTGGACCATACTCATCCTAAATATATCCTTTTGGTGTAGATCCTAGCATAAGTATGGCACATAAAGGTTGAGATAATGCTATTGGTTGGTGATATTTGAGGTACTGGTTGATCTGTATCTTTGAGTTGACCCCAAACCTCTTTATTTCTATATATATGTCCTTATTTTTTTCAGAGATAGATCAGGTACTTTTGATTTAGTTTGTATTATTAGATGCTCTACACTTATCACATCAAATTTTTGGGTGGTTTTGTACCTTTTTTAGATTTCAGTCCTTTGCTTATATATAAATAACTTGAATTTGTTCTAGAAGATTCGTTTGACTTTATTGCCTTATTTATTTTCATATTTCTTTCCTTTAGGGGTGATCGACTTACTTATAAAGGCTGGGCTATGATAACTGCCATCATGACCTTGTTTTTGGGTCATGAAAAAAATCTAACAATCCAACTTTCTCTGACTTCTTTGAGAACTTTTCATTAGCTCGGGCTAGTGATTCTATAAAATTTCCTCACCCAAAATACCTGTTTGTGCAACTCTTCCTTAGATCCAAGATTACGCGGCCTAGTAGGGTATGTGAACAAGATTAAATTTCTTTTCTATTTTGTTTCTACTTTATGTTCAATCACAGTCTAATAGTAAACTATTACTTACATCATGTAAGATGTTTCACAGGATCCATGGAGGTGCACAACTGTGGCTGATATAGAAATATTTGGTGTAATACACTTAAGTATCATTATCTATGTGTGTTTAGCTTAGTTTTGAGGATATCTTAATGTGATTAATGAATTAGAAGTTTATATTTGTTTATTTTTTTCTCTAAATTACATATTTAGAGTTTTTAAGGGTTATTTGAAGCAATTCAAGAGTCAAAATGATCAAATAGAGTTAAGACAAGAAAACTCATTCTGCTAGCCCATGCTATGCTTTTTATTGTGTACTTTAACGAGGTCAATTGTGTTTTAGGGACTAAAGTTTATTATGATATATAGTATGAGATCATTGGAGAAACTATGGAATCTACATGACGACTACGCACAAGCCACAAGGAATGGGGAAATATGGAATAAGTAGACGAGAAGAAGGAAGCAAATATTGGATGGGATCTCTCCTTGAGAAGGCAACCATGCATCGCACCCATCATAGAATGGGAGGGGGCTATTATCTACACCTCCTATAGCGAGGGTATACTTATTGGTCCATGTTGTTGGCCTGCATTTCACCCCCTTTTCCATGCGACGCAATCCCCCTCCAAAACCATTTAAAAGTTGGTTTTAGCTTGGTTAAAGTTAAAGGCAAAGCGGTAAATACATATGATTCCTTTGGGGAAGATTATGGAAGACCTAAGTGAATATATAAAGATTACTGAATCATATTTAAAAGGTTTATTTTTATAAATATACTTATGGAGAGAGGAGAAGGCATCAAGAGATTTATGTTACGGTTTTTCTTTCTTTAACTTCTAGTTTTCTTGTAGTTTTACTTCAGAATTCATTAATCGTAATTGTTTTGTATGACTATAAGTGGATAAACACCCTCTTTCTAGGTCTGAGGATACAAATATCAATGCTTAGCATACATTTAAATTGGTTAAAGTTTATTATCATATTTGGTAGTTCTTATTTTCTTGTACTTACTATTGTATTGATACACAACCTTCAGAATAAATTTCTATTTCATTACTAATCTTGGAAGGAATATCATTACATTAGAATGCAGAACATAAGGAATGAGTTCATTTGTTTTATATGAATTAAAAATGAGACTAGCTGTTAGGATAGAAATATACCTAACATGCCCCATTTGTCTTAAATACTGGATAAAACACAAATGCATTTCAATTGATTCTTAGATTCCCTCTCAACGATGTAGTTGTGAGCATAATTTAAACAGAAAATTAGAGGATCTTAATACCTTAATCATCATATTAACCCCATGAATGAATAACCAAGGTAATTATCTTATATAATAATTGTGTATAGCTTTGGATGAATGTTCTAGCTGCCTTGACACTGGAACTATCTTAATTATAATTTACAATAAATCTAATTTTTGTTATTGTTCATTTTCACTTTTAGTATAATAAAACTTAAACCCTCATTTATTACAACTCACACTTCTTTAACTTTAATAGTAACACTGTAACACCACATAAATTTTGACATTCTTTATGGTGCCTTTAGGGCTAAGAGATATGGGTTATTTAGAACTTAGAAACTTTGAAAATGTTGTTTCATTGAACCGGGGTATTTTAGGAGGTAAGGAATGTGAGAAAACTATATTTTTGGAGCCTAAAACAATCTGCCTCCACGTTGTACCGGTTCCATAAAGTAAGGGTATGAGAAAAGTTTGATTTTGGCTCAAAGCAATGGATGTTCGTGATACCTCCATTTCTTGAAGCCAAACCTCCGCAATATCAAAGTGTCACAGAGACTAACATCTGAAATTTCAAAGTGGAATGCAGGTGTTATTTTTGGTGGCTCCTATTTTTTCGTTATGCATTTTTTATGGAATTTTGTCCCTTTCCATATAATAAACCATCCCCCAAGTATTCTAAACCCTTCCCTAACTCTTTTAAGGTCATGACCCAAACCAGGGCATGGGGATCGGAGACCACCCTCTTTGCCTAGTCACATAGAATACAATATAGCTAGCAGCAGATAAATTCTTTACATATAACAAGATAGAATAAAAAACAATAAGAATGTGCAAAAAATCCATTATACCAACTCCCAATCTACACTAATATATAAAGCCTCTAAATAGACCAAAACTAATCTGAGTCAGGACATGCCCCCGACGATAGACAAAAACAAGTCCAAAGAAAATCTACGATACAAGATAAACCAAGAAGTAATGGCCTTCTAGAAAATAAAAGCTCACCACTTCAAACTTGACTGATGAAAACCCAGAAAACCTATCACTACACAGGAAAAGTAGAAGTGTCTTCATCATTTCCTGTATCACGTGGGGATACAACGTCCAAAGACGGTTAGCGGGTTGAGTGCTAGAATACAACTCAAGGATAAGGCAGTAAAATAATGTCATCAATCCAAGACCAATTTAAAATAAATACACATGCACACAACCATGAATATGCATATAAATATAAGATACTAGGAGAGTAAATAAGAGACCAATTTAAAATAAATGCACATGTAGATATCCATGCATATACATATAAATATAAGATACTGGGAGAGTGAACAAGGTATAGCCTGAACTTTAAAATATTAGTCTGTACTGTGTAGATTGATCATTATAAAACTATTCACTGTCTATATTGGTCCAGTTATCTCCCCCTGGTTGGGCCCCAGTATGTGTTAGCCGCATGAATCATATATATCATAGAAGGTCGGGGAATCCTCGTACCCCACTACATCCAAGATACAAATATATATAGTGTAACATAATAATACAATCATCAAGACCAGCCTTCACGTTGGCAAACGTGAGTTTCTAGTTTCGATCCCTCAGGACTCACAACCTCACGGATAGCTACACAACCACCTTTTAACCAAACTAAAAGATTTAGCACATAACTCACCCATTATTTCAAGTAATCATTCATTTAAGAGTCATCAAGTGGTATCACCATACTTACTATACCTTGCAAGCAAATGTCATTAATCCATTACTTAGGGGATTCCCTGTACCCCATAATGTTTTCAAATTATTCTTATCCATTTATACATTTATTCAATGCATTAATTTTAAAGAAGTAGGCCAAGCCAATTATTAATTCACAGTCAAACACCAATTATGCAAGTGGATTGTGGTCTCATAAATTTCAAAGACAAAGTCCAATTATTTGGGGAATCCTTGTACCCCTATTTTATTGTTCAAAAGTTTGGGGGAATCCTTGTACCCCTATTTCCATTATTTACAAACTTAGGAAATCCTTGTACCCTTAATTTCATTCACCGTTACCGTACACCCCAATGAGCGTACAATAAAACAATTCAAGTATAATTATTCTATAATAATCATGTGAAAAGCATTGAGAAAAATATAATACGAAACCCTTAACCCATCATTCAAAACCCAACATTAAAACCATGTAAGTACTAAAACAATTCATCCCAATATGAAAAAAAGAGTTTAGGGATAGAGATACATGTCTTAATCACCAAGAAATTTGAAGAAGAAATCACCAGCCGTAGATAAATTTCTTGAAAGAGGGATTAAAGAGAGTGTTTATGAATGATAAGTTTTGAAAATAAGGTCCCCAATATGATTTAAGGTCATGGATTATTATTGGAGAAATGGAAAATGTCCAAAGTTCCCTTGATTAAGAGATAAAACTTTATTGCCAGAGATGACAGGACCCCCTATGACTCATAAGGACACACTATAACTCATTTCCATAAGTTGTAGTCTAACAGTAGCTAAAGGACCCTTCTATGGTGACCGCATGAATCACATCATATGACTCACCAAGTGACCCTACAACTCATATTGTCCTAGTTGTAATCAAGACAAAATATTTGGGTAATCTTGCAGGTGCGGCTATGACTTACACTATACGACTCTTATAGACACATTAAAAATTATTTGTACAATTTTTTTTATAAGCAGTAGGTCAAGAACCCTACACTCTTCAAGCTATGGTTTGGGTCTTACGACCCGTATAGAAACCCTACAACTCGTATGGTCAGTCATAGTCAGGGAAGTGGGCTCAAAGCTTAAGGATTCTTTAAGGACCAAAACCCAGGCTGTTATATTTAATTAACCTAGGTCACAATTAAAACCCTCCTTTCATCCTCTCTATGTACAAAAAAAGGCTCAAAGTTCCATAAGTTAATCCTAAGGTAAAGTTTCAAGTTTCAACTTCTGAATCCTTCATTAAAAGGTATGTTTGAACACCCCCCCGCCATTTTAAACTACTAAGAAAGGGTATTTATGTTAAGAGATTATAATTTTCTATATAATAAATTGAAACTAAGTTTGAGTTTTTTTTAAGAATAGCTTGCTATTGATTTTCTATCACTTTGAGAAGGATTTTCTAATTATTAATAGAGGGTTTTGAGACTTGAACATACTACTTGAAAAGGTGGGAATCATTATATGGATTTGAAATTTTAAATGTTATGAATGTGTGAAATTATGACCTTCACACCTTTCTAAAAGATTTGAATTTAAATGAAGTATGAAGATGACACTCCACCCTTTTGATATATCAAAAGTGCTGAATTTTATTTCTTAGTTTGAGATTCTTATGTAAACTTAATGATGATTATTTATATATTTTTTAATGATGGGTTTAAGATTCTACTACACTTTACGACATTGATTTGGCATGAAATGAATGACTTGTAATTCTTGGTATGATGAACACAAAATATGATTGCCTATACTCAATATATATATGTTTGATGAATGATGTTTTAATTTGGGAAAAAACGGAATTATGTTTTCCACCAAGAAGTCATAAGTCCTCATGATCCAACGCCTGAAACCTATGTTTTGCCGACATAGGTTTGGTTCATTCTTTAATTGTAAGGCCTCGTGGTGTTAGTCCTCAATAAGAATATTATTTTGGCTGAATAATGTTATCTCAATTCATCTAACAAACATGGATTGGGGGGCCATCAGTTGGGCAAATACCAGACCCATATAGCATGTGGCCTACTAGATGCCAGTGAAAACTACACAATTTAGGCCTAGTGTTTCAAATTATCATGTTTTTACATTTTAAATTGTTTTCCCCATAAATTTTCTATGTCTACTTATGTTATGTATATTAATAAAGGCTTTTATGAATTATGTTTCACTTTTCTTGGGTTGCATACCATTACTCATTGTACGGACCATCCTCGGCCGCTACATCCATTCATGATGTAGGTTACGAAGCAGTTCCCCATGATCCAGTTCACCATTATTATTCCACTCATGACAACTTCTAGAAAGTGGTTAGCCATTGATTTTTTGAAAGTCTATGTTTACATATTTTAGTTAGTCTTGGGATTATTTATATTTTTGGGTTTTTGTTGGGGCCATGTTCCGTATTGGATATTATTTCATAATGTTAGCATCTTCATAGACTAAATTAGTCAAAGATTCTTACTTTATATTTAAAGACATAATTTTTGAATCTTTTTTTCATTAAAATCTATATCTTATGGGTCCATTTATGCAATTTATTTATCACTATGCTTATGATAATGCGCTAAGGGGTTTTTGTGGGTTCTCACTGGTCTGGGATGTCCTCAACAACCAAAGCATTGACTTAAGTCATGAGAAACATATTATTAGAGCACGATTTATGGTCTTAATATCTCTACGAAGTTGTGTCAAGTAGAGTCCTTTTTATGGGTGTGTTGCATGCCACACATATAAATAGGAGACTATGTGTCATTGAGGTATGTTTCCCTTTCTTCATTTTCTAGTTCATGCTTGAGAGTCTAGTTATAAGTAACCTCTTTAGTATTTTCCCTAGTGGGTGCATAGGTTCCAACTAAAGCAATTTGACTATTAGTATTTCAGATCATGCCTCAATGAAGAACTAATGGTCAAATTGCTTTAGTTGAAGCCTATGCACCCACTAGGGCAAATGCTGAAGAGGTTCTCCCCGCATATAGAATGTAGACTCATAATATAGCTTGCACTAGTGATTTTCCTGCTCCCACTAGGATTTCACCAGCCCTGACTAGTCTTTCCCAATCTCATAAGACTTGTATAACTCATAACAAATACCGTCAAAGACAAATTTCTAATGATGCATTGAGATAGACTATCCGTTCATATTGTGTCATCTTAGTCCCATATTATGGGTTGTGCTAGATCTATCATTAGTTCTTTGTATGTTACTCAAATTGATCAGTTCATATGACTAATCCCACAAATATTATTAAGATCCAAAGTTTAGAAAGATCCTCAAGAGTCTGTGGATGAGATAGAAAAGATTTTTAGGGTAATGCATGCGAAGGATACTAAAGAATTGTGTTTAAAGCCTATCAGCTAAAGGGGTGGCCTATTAGTAGTGTAAAATAGAAGGAGTATAAGGGTGAAGAGGCTAAGCTGGTAGTTTGGGAAGAAAACCCAATGCCTTCATTGATAACTTCTTTCTTCAAGAATTGAGGAAAACTAAGTGTGAGGAGTTTTTGAACCTCAAAAAGGGGATGTTAAGTGTAAAGGAGTATGTCATTAAGTTTACTCGGCTATCATGTTATGCTCCAGAATTGGTAGCTAATATGAGATCCCAAATAAGAAAGTTTTTTTTTGGTATTTTCGATGATTTAGTTTTTGAATGTAAGAGGGATATAATGAAATGCAACATTGATATATCAAGGTTGGTTGGGTATATGCTGGTAGTATAGAATTAAAAGATGAAACATACAGAGATAAAGTAAAAGGCGTAGTTCGATAGATCATGATGCAAGTCAGTAGTATAGTAGAAAGTAGGGAAAAATAGCTCAAAAATAAATATTAGGGAAACGCTAATTCATTAGATAGTACACCATCCCTAAACCTTTAAGCATCAGTGTATTTAGCCTAAATGTGTCACAAAGATGTAAGGTACTCAGTATAAAGCTGTATAGCTCAGAAAGCTCCATCAAATCCTCCTTGTTGTAGGTGTGGGAAATTTCACCATGGAGTTTGTTGTATGGGTAAGGGTGTATTCCATCTGTGTGATGAGGTTGGTCATTTTTAACAAGAATATCCCTGGACGAAGAGAACTTATGGGGGAAACAAGGCCCCAACTACTACGTTTTTAGTTTCCACTCTAAAGGTGACCACCATAGGGATAGACAAAGGTTATAATTACTTTTATGGTCTATCTACTTGCCAGGATTTAGAGGCCTCACCAGATGTTGTTACGGGTATATTACAAATTTTCTCATGTGATATTTATGTACTACTTAACCTAGGTTTCACTCTACTTATGTGACCCCTTATGTGGTGGTGAATTTTGTTTTTTGTCCCTAAAATATTCTTGAAACCTTCATAGTCTCTGCCATTATTAGTAAGTCCATTAATGCTAGGAGGGTCTACAAAATATATTATGTCTATGTTTTATCAGGATACTATGGTAATTTGATAAAGCATGATATGGTAGACTTTGCTTTAATTCTTGGGATGGATTGGATCCATTCAAGTTATGCTACCTTGGGTTATAGAACCAGAAAATTCACTTTCCATTTTCCTAATAAACTAGTTAAAGAATGGGAGGATAGTTCTTTTTCATCAAAGGAAATACTTAGTCCTTACCTTAGATCCCAAAAGTTAATATCTAAAGGTTATTTACCTTAGATCCCAAAAGTTAATATCTAAAGGTTATTTGTACAACCTATTTTGGGTCAAGGATTCTAGAATTGAAATTACCTCTCTATAATCTGATCCTAGTATTAATGAGTTTCCCAAAGTTTTTACTGATGACCTTCTTGGAATTCCTCCTAATAGAGAGATATACATTGTGATTGATCTTTTTCCAAATACATAACCCATTTTCATTCCCCCATATAGGAATCCTCCTATGGAGCTAAAAGAGTTGAAAGAGCAGTTCAAAGACTTCCTTGATGAGGGTTTTATCTATCCTGGCATCTCTTCTTAAGATGCTCTTATATTCTTTATACAAAATAAAGATGGTTCCCTCCATATGTGTACAGATTATTGTTAATGGAATAAGTTCATAGAGAAAAATAACTACCTTCTTCCAAGAATTAATGATCTCTTTAACCAACTTTATGATGATAAGTGTTTTTCAAAAATAGATCTCCATTTGGGTTACCATCAATTGAGGGTTATGGATGTTTATATTCCTTATAAAGCTTTCCAAACCTAGTATGACCATTATGAATTTTTTGTTATGTCCTTTAGTTTAACTAATGTACCTACAACCTTTATAGATCTTATGAATATAATGTTTTTATAGTTTATGGATTTGTTCGTTATAATTTTCATTGATGAAATCTTGGTGTACTCCTGATGTAAGGAAGAGCATACCAATCAACTAATGATTGTACTTAAGACCCTTGAGGATCAAAATCTTTATGCCAAATTTTCTAAATATGAATTCTAGATAAATGTTCGGGATTTTCTTTGGCATGTAATATCTAGTGAAGGGATTGAGGTGGATCGCCAAAGGATTGAGGCTGTGACAAAGTGGCCCAGACTAATAACTCCAACTAACATTAGGAGTTTCTTGGGTCAGGCGGGTTACTTTAGGAGATTTACTGGAAGTTTTTCTTTTATATCCTCTCCACTATCTAAATTGACTCAAAAAAATGTGAAGTTCCTAGGGTTTGATGCTTATGAAGGATGTTTTGAGAAGTTGAAATGTTAATTGACTTTTGGACTTATTTTGACCATTGCCAAGGGTATTGAACCGATATTTATTTATTTTGATATATTCCATGAGGGACTTGGATGTGTACTTATGCAACTTCCAAAATTTGTGGCTTGTGTTTCAAGCCAACTTAAGGTTCATGAGAAAAATTACCCTACTCACGATCTTGAATTGGTTGTTCTGGTTTTTGCACACAAAATTTGTCTCCACTACATATATGGGGTATATGTGGACATTTTCACTGACCACAAAAGTCTATAATATGTGTTCATGTATAAGGATCTAAATCTCAAGCAAAGGTGGTGCATGAATTGTTGAAGGATTACTTTAAAGGCTTGCACTATAATTGATATGCTATAGAAATATAGAACTTTCTACGCTTAAAATGAGGAAAATATACAAGTTTCTCATGTTGTTTTGTTAGATATGATGCGTTTTAGGTATGTTTTATAGGAAATCATATTTCGGAAGTTACATTTGTGAAAAGGATGAAAAAGGTGGTTTTGGCTACTTATTGGAGCAATTATTGATGTTTGGGACAACTTTTAGGTTTTTCATGACCAAAGCATATTTGGGACTTAAAGAAGATCTAAAATGTTGACTCCCAACACTTGGAAATTCAATATATGGACCGCAAGTAGCACTTATGGACCGCATGTGGGCAAATCAAGTGCCAGAAGACTAAAATCCTGAGGGCTAACTTGTAGATAAAATGTGTTATGGCACTTGCAGTCGCCAATTGCACCCTCCCTGCAGGCCACAAATGCCACCTGTGCCTAGGGTCAAGGCTCAAGTACAGACCATAAGTGGCCACTGACCCTGTTTTCTTCTATTTCATTTGGGTTTTTATTTTAGGATTTTCTCGTGTAATACAAAGACCCTTTATGTATTTTTAGTAGGAGTTACACACTTTTGATAGTCACAAATATATTGTGATTCTGATGCTTGTGTATACTATATTTCATCTTGAGTTGGGGTTCTATTGGAAATAGCCTCTCTACCTCTTTAGAGGTAGTGGTATGGATTGCGTACACTCTACCCTCCCCAGACCCCACTATGTGGGAATATACTGGGTTTGTTGTTGTTGTTTTTATTGATTCTATTGTATTAACTTTAGTTGATTAATTCAGCTATGGCTGTGGGGTTTCTACTTCTTATTATTGTGATTTTATCAATGCTTTCATTTATGAACGTTGTATATTATTTCAAAAGTATGAGAAGCTAAAAACCAATAGCTACAGTTGTGGAAAACCTGGTGAATTGACGAAGTAAAGGAAGTGCCATTATTGTTCTTAAATGATACCCATTCATTTATTATTTTATCTTCAATAAAATAGTTTTCTTAGCGGGTGCACACATTACGGTCCCACCTAGATTATTGATACTTCAAAAGCGGAGTAGTGACTTGGAAACGATAATGACAATAGTAATTTGGAGTTTAGTTGTCTATCCATGCTTCTAAATTTTATTTTACTAAGATGGTTAGATTTTATCTAATAACTAGAGACTCAAAAGGTAATAGATAACTAGGATCGAGATAAGGGTTAGTAAGGCGACATCCTGAGACGTGAAAGGCAAAAGGTGAAATCTTTCTACTCATCCAAAAGACTATAGAAGGTACTCAACTTATCAATTCCGCATGCAAGGTATCGGGTTTTCTCAACAAAGCATGATAAACCTACGAAGTTGAGAATCCAGGGGGAACAATCTTAGTGTTCACATATGACTGATTACAACCGAAGTTGATATTTGCTACTAGTTCGACATTGATACTCAAAACCCCCATTTACTTTTCAAGTTTCGCCTGTTGATTACAATAATTGGGAGCTATGAATCCATGTATTTCCTTGGGATTCAACCCAACCTTTGTTGGGTTAATATATTTGGTAGAGAGTGTATCATCTTCTGAGAGGAGGTGTATCTTGGACATCACTAAATTTTGGCGTCGTTTCCAGGGAATACGATGATGATTTGGTGATTTAAAGTTTTCGCAGTTTACGTGTTTTTTCTTTTCTATTTTGTTTTTTTCTTAGTTAGTCATACGACAGTGTATTCCTAGCACAAGGAGTAGAGGCAATCCCTTACTCATAGTAAATTTCAATCCAGAGAGGATTCTATAAACACCTAGTAGAATGGTGGAGCAAAACAGAGATGATAATCCTAAAAGGGTTTGTGATGTTGTACCTCCCCCTCCTTCTAAAGGAGTATAAGATATTGTTGATCGACAAATTGGACAAATTTTATCTCAATATAAGAATGAGAGAAGGGAAATGGAAGAAGCTCAGAGGGTAGCTCGGGAGGCAGAGCTATCTAAGTAAAGAAAGAAAGAAGGTCGTCGGGCAACACCTCAATGGAAATAAAAATAGAGAAAGAGGTACCCGTGTTCAAGTGATCCCAACATATCAATATGTACAACCATATATAGATGATGAATAAGATATAGGATATGTTGAGCCATCAAAGACTGTACCCATTATGCCTTCTATTTTACTCCCAGACATCAAGTTAGACTGACTTTGTTATACTGGACTGTGAGGTTGACACCGAGATTGCCATTATATTAGGTAGACCATTTATGGCCACAAGAGGAGTGATGGTTGACATGGAGAAAAGAGATCTAAAATTCACAGTCAAAGGTGAGGAGGCCATATTCGACATCTAAAATTCAATGAAGTAGCCTACCTACATGAGAGAGGTGATGATAATATATTGTATTGATAACCCTGGAAGGTACTCTTATGGGTATCTTGATGAATTTTGAGTAATCAAGATACTCGCATTCTGTGGCAATGTAAAATCAAGTGTTGCATGGAAGGAAACCCATGGGCTTGTACTTGAAATATGAGTAACCAACATAGAAAATTCATGTCATGATGTTAAATCAAGCACTGAGTGGGAGGCAACTCACTATTTCTAATGTTCACATTTTTGTTGTTTTTCTTTTGTAAGTTTTAACTAATGAACTTACCCAGAATATTGTCAGAATGCTACATTCATGAATTTCTAAGTAAGGGGATTATGTGACCAACCCATCATGGTCACAAGTCCCACACGGATTGGGTAAGTTGAGCAATAAGTTAAAAAGAAAAAATTTTGAGGATGAAAATAGATAGTTGTGAACTTTGGCACTTGTTCTTACTTTTGGGACAATAAACTTAGGTTTTGGGACCATAAGTAGCTAGAAAAATGTCAAAAAGCCATGTCCAGATTACTGAAAAGTGGGCCAAAATTTTAGTTCTGCTGTTGTTCCCTGTACCTAATGGTCGTAGGTGGAACTTATGCCCTGCACCTTGTTGCGTCTCTACGCAGACACATGTGTATGTGGTCGTGCAAGTAATATAATGACTTAGACAATCATATATCGTTCCCACGAGGATCAAGAAATTAGAAATTTATTCAATCTTTAGTCCAAGACAATTGAGTATTAATTGTTTGATGGTATCAAGATTAATTTGATTATATAAATAAAATGTAAATGACTAACCAGGAAATAATTAATTATAACTAGAGCAAAGCAAGCAACGGTTGTAATCAATGATGAGGACGATTCCAGGGTTGAGGTATTGTGAACAGTCATACAATACTCTATTGTTATCATAGTCTAATTAGTTATCGGGTTTCTGGTTCGCAATGGTTATGCCACGATATTAGTCTCCTGACCTCAAATCTTCTATCTATTGAATGTTGTAACAACAACTCCCGCAGAGTGATAACAAATCTTCTAGATTCATGATGTTTTCTTCTTGCAAGTGAACCAAGCAAGGCTTCTAGGTATTTCCCTATCCTAGATGCTAATTCAAATCCCTTATTTTATAAAAGAATAAGAACCTTGCTCCCTAATTTCTTCGTCTATCCTATGATTCTCCTCCGGATTCACATAGAAATATAAATTTATTCTAATGGTGGCCAGTCATTAAAATAGTAAGCTCAATAAATTAAGAACAACCCAGATTATACTCCCAAAAGAAACTATGAAGAAGAATATTAAAGAGTAATCATGTTCTTAGCCTCAACCCCAGAAATAGGGTGTTTAGCTACTCATGTTTGAATTCATCATCCAAAATAAGTAATAAATCATACCCAAAACAAAACTTGAAGTAAATAAATTTAAAAGAATGTTTTAGAACCCTAAAAGAGAGAAATTTTTTCTTTTCCGCCGTTGCTCTGCATCACAAAAAGTGCCCCACATTATCTTGGATTTTTCCTTTTATTGTCGGGACAAAACACTTAAAATATTCCCGATTTATCCACATGGCGCATCGATCCATGATTTCAATTGTTGTTTTCCATTAAAATCTAGGAAATCACAAAGCTCAAATAACCCCTGACAATTGTAAAATGCACCCTCACCGCGACGTACCATTATCGCGGTGAGCTACCTGATTGGGACAATTGCAAAATAGTCATCCTCCGCGACGTGCTTAACCTTCAGGTCACCAAATCTGGTAAATGAAACTAATCCGCGACGCGGTAATTTCGCGAACCTTCACTGGAATTTGACCATTGCTCTTTTGTTGATCCCCGCGACACGGAGTGTCTTCAAATGAGGATTCCTACTTTCCAGCTTCCATTTTTCAGCTTAATTTCACTCCCTTGCATTCCTTCACTACTTCCATATCCTCATTGTATCCAATTATACACAATTCTTCATGATTTTTAACCTGAAAGTACTAATCATATCCATTAGCCACAAAACGGAATAAAAGTTGAATTTTACTTAAGAATTCATACAAAAGTTCTTGAACCAAGTCTAAATGTAGGTGCATATTGGTGCTTTGAACATATAAATATGCCCATGATCACCACCCCACACTTAAAACCTTGTTCTTCCTCGAACACATAAATTCAAAAACATAATTACTTCCTCTTTACATTACAATGTCAAAGTCATGTTGCAAAAGGCACTTACATTTTGCAATAACGTATTCTTACATCATCTTTTCAAAATAGTTTCGAGCTCTTGAGACAATTTAGTACAAATTCTTTAATATTCAATAATGAATTTCTAACATGTTAGCAAACTCTATTAAAGAAGCACAATAAGTAATATAGCTTTCATCCGCCTGCATCCCAACTCAAGGAAATTTCCCCAATATTAAGTCACAATGATATCTTTGTAACAATACGGGAGTATCAAATCACTCACTCTCAACAAAGAATTCGTACATGCTAGTGAACGAACCATAAGCTTGCCCTTAGTGTCCTACTTCACTAATAGTCGGATTTTTGGGTGAAGGGTCAACTAGGTCTTTTTCATGTTGTAATATAGGCTTAAGAACAGGCAAGTACTATTTAAAGAAATATTGACTATTTCTCCTAAGCATTTTAGAGCAAAAATTATCAATTCACTCTGTTTTCCAACCCCCAATTTATCATTTTATTTCTCCCCATTCTTTCATTTATCAGCACCTTTTCCAATTAGCTTATTTTCTTAAACTAGGTTAGGAGTATTAGTCATTCCTTCCACATACTTCTTTTTTTCTTTGTTCCTTTTCTTTTATATATATATATGTTACGCGCCGCTATTATAGCCACCCTTAACTCAAGCGAAAATCCTTCATTAAGGTGCACATTATCCAACTGAACCAGGGTCAAAATAGGTTTATTGTAACACTTCTCTTTACTAACTCCCAATTAACCCAGCATCATCAATCATCAATAACAACTGCTTTAGGGGTATCAGCGGATTACCTCATCTCCACCTCATTTTCACTCATAATATCCTCTCAGTCTTATATTAAAAATGCTTAGGAGCTTATTTGGATTAAATTACGGTTTAGCAAAGAAAGGATAAGGTTTCATAACAGGCTACCAAAGAAAAAGTCTAAAGGCTCAACGGGGCTGACTAAGACTATGCACCAAGGGAGGTCTATTTAAGTTAGAAAGAAGGTTGTCAAAGAAATGCCTACATCACCTCCTACACCCAATACCCTTTATTTCGCTTTGTAGACATACTGGGCAAGTTCTAGTCATTTCTATTCATGTAGAATATATACAAATCCTCACACTCACAGTGCAAGCATGAAATCAGCCAAAGGTTCCCAATCATTTTCTTTATTGAATTCAAAATTAAGCCAACACTTCAAATTTCATTCATCGATATTAAATCATCAGTACTTAAAATTAAAACACTCTTTTGCTTATTGCTACTAGAATTAGTTTCAATTACTGCAAAGATGGCCCATTTCACACACTCCTCTAAGATAGTGATTAGGTTCTCCTAAACTTCTTTACTTCATATGACCACTACCCTTAAGATGGTCGTCATCCATCTATCATAGGGGATGGCAACTAATATGACTGTTTATTCCTAATTACCAAAGAGGGCAAAGGCAAATGTGACTAGTTGAAACTAAACTTGCCAATGAGGGCGAAAATAACAATAAAATAATACTTTGAATTGAAGAAATATGCGATAAATGCCAAATAGGGAAAATTACAATCCACAATGTCAAAGTTACTAACTATTACATACCAGTGTTCCAAAAAGCTAGTACTTTCAAACACATCACAACAGAAAAAAATTGCTCAGCCACATAAAAGAATGAAGATAAAGCAGAATACGAACCCACCACCCCACACTTAAAATAAATCACTATCCTAGTGATTCCAATTAAGCTTATGGTAGGGTGGCAATATTTTTCCTGATCACTCAAGTGGGACTATAGCAGCCATGTCTTCAAGAGCCATATCCACATGATCACCATCAGCATCAGCTCCATCATCTTCAGATTGCTCCTCTTCATCAGACTCCATGTCGAAATCCCTATACATGTGTTCTTCATCAGTGGGTAAATCATCATCAACCGGCTCGACAAAATTCATACTAATCCTCAACATGGTCCTAGAATGGTGACTAAGTGGATAGTGGAGCTCTATAGCATAGAGCTCCTCTGGTGTAGCTGGTATATCTCCTATCCTCGTCATCATCATTATGAGACCATACAGCCTACCCAACACCTCATCAGTCCTTATCTATCGCTCTATCATGGTCAAAAGTGGTCCAGATGCCCTAGATGTGCTTCTTGCAGTAGTTATATCCGCAGAGTGAGTGATTACCTTAGGCTTATAATCTAGATCCTCTTCATCCACCCTATGCCTTCTTAAAAATCTAGTCACCATACCTCAAAATCCAAAGCTACGACCTACCTGGGTATGCACTTTCTTCATAGCAGACAAAATTACACTCCCCACATTTACCTCCACATCAGAACATATTAGGTCATAAATTAAACATACCCTATCCCTAGTCACCTCAGTTATATACTTACCTTGAATTAATTATGCATACACAATATGACCCTACATTGTTACTTCCTTGTTCATCTAAGTGTAGGGGAAGGAAGAATACAAATCTGTAACTTGATGCCTTAACTAACGGGCAAAAGATCGCTGACAAAACAACAAATGCCTAATGTTCACATACATAGGAAAAATAATAAATTTCCTCAAGAAATTTGGGTTTGTTTCTAGTATAACCAATAAATCGTTAACAACAGCAGCTGTGACTTGAATCACCTTCCCTAGAACCTTCAACAAATGTTCAGGATGGAAATTTCACTCAGTCAGCTGATGGAAAATGAAATTCATATTGCACTCAGTCAGCTGATGGAAAATGAAATTCATATTGAGTGCCTCAATTTTTCGTACCATAGACGGACACTCTCTCATTAAGCTAGAACAATCAATATAGACCTTCAGAATATACTTAGCATTAGTATTCTTAGTATACCATTTCTTCCCATCCTTTCGTACAGCCTTGAAGCCAAATTTTCAAACCAGCCCCCACTGAAGTGGAGGGGCCCTAGGCATCCTAGTTAATTTCCCATCAGATGGTCTGCTTTTCTTCCTAGCAGGGGCAGAAGGTCCTGCCTTTGCCTTTCCCTTGCTTGGTTGTGGTTCCATTATGCCTCCAAAAGTGAGAGAAGGATGAAAGAAAGTAAAAAATTGTAGAATTTTATTAAAGAGGGAGTGAGAGGGTGGTGCTGATGTTAAAATAAAAGGGTTTAGGGTTTTTTAGGGAATATTTATAGAGGGATGGGTCAGGTTTTGTTTGGTTTAATGAAATATTTATGTCCGATTTTAGCCCACTCCGCAATTTAGTAGGATTGCATAGACCTACTGGATAATGCCAATTACTATTTAATTGCCCACTGCGATATGGTAGTTTTCACATTTAGTCATTGTAAATTGACAATTGTCAATTTTCCAAGTTACGCGTCGTGATGAAAATCATGATAGGTTACTGGAATTTGACAATTCTCAATTCACACTTCTCCGCGTCACAATGAAAATCACATATCCATACTTGAATTTGACAATTTTCAAAATACCCAGTTCCGTGTCGTGCCATGCTTCAAAATCAGATTCCTTATGTCATTCTCGCTCTTTTCTTACCTCAGAAAATACCAACTTACACATATCATTTTGCAAACCTGATTGCTTTCTTCAAATGTGATAATCTCCTCATTTCACTTTGAAATTACCTGCAATCTCAAACAAAAACAACAAAAATTATACGTAAAAGTGGGTTGCCTCCTACTCAGTGCCTTAGTTTTGGTCGTGGCACGACTCATTTTTTTGTATTTTTATTTTCTTTTTGATTTTACAAGCCAAAAATTAAACTACCTATTACAATACATGTGTGGATTGCCTCCTACATAGCATCTTATTTTATGTCGTGGCACGACTCAGCTCGTCATCACTCATCAGTAAAAGTGATAGATTCCTTGTGCTTGTCTGGATGATCCGCCCAATAATGCTTTACACGCTGTCCATTCACAAGGAGATTCTCCATCTTCTCTTTATTCCATAACTCCATAGATCCATGGGGTTTCATGCGCACCACCTTAAAAGGTCCAGACCATTTCGATCGTAATTTACCCGAAAACAACTTAAGACATGAATTAAACAACAACAAAAGTTGTCCGGGTTCAAATTTCCTAACTTGAATTTGCTTGTCATGCCATCTTTTGGTATTCTCTTGTAAATCTTGGAATTTTCATAGGTGTGGAGTCTAAACTCATCAACCTCATTCAGTTCTAACAACCTTCTTTCTCCCGTGGAAGTCATCTCAAAATTCATCTTCTTCACAGCCCAATATGCTTGGTGTTCTAACTCTATAGGAAGATGACATGCCTTACCATACACTAAGAGATTTGGAGATGTCCCAATGGGTGTTTTTTACACTGTTTGATATGCCCAAAGTGCATCATCCAGCTTATCTGACCAATCTTTTGTCTGCCCATTCACGATCTTATAAAGTATTTGCTTAATCTCCCGATTAGATACCTCTAGTTGTCTAATCCTTTGAGGATGGTAAGCAGTGGAAAACTTGTGTTCAACACCATATTTACCAAGAAGATTCTAAAACCGATTGTTGATAAAGTGCGTACCTCCATCACTAATTATTTCTCTTGGCGTACCAAATCTGGAAAACATGTTCTTCTTCACAAACTTCAGCACCACTCTTACATCATTAGTCGGACTCACCATAGCTTCCACCTATTTAGATACATAGTCAACTGTAACAATAATGTACAAATTACCTTTCAAAGGAAGGAAATGGCCCATGAAATCAATCCCCCAAACATCAAAGACTTCTACTTCTAAAATAGTGTTTAAGGGTATCTTATGATGCCTAGATATAGTACCCAACCTTTGAAATTGATCACAACTCTTTACAAATACCACTACATCTCTAAAATGAGTCGGCCAGAAAAATCCTGATTGTAACACTTTCCTCGCAATCTTTTCACCCCCATGATGTCCACCATATGGAGATGAGTTTCAATCTTGTAACACCTTTGAAAATTTAGCCTCTGGGATACACCTACGAATCACTCCATCTGGACCCTGATTGAAAAGGTATGGTT
Organism: Capsicum baccatum var. pendulum; assembly: GCA_030864225.1. NCBI lineage: Eukaryota > Viridiplantae > Streptophyta > Magnoliopsida > Solanales > Solanaceae > Capsicum > Capsicum baccatum. Next base: position 56,418,280 of record CM061554.1, on the reverse strand, counting down.
CATCCCAAATGTAAGCACGAGAATTATGGAGTAATTTCTTTCTTTGATGCGAGGTGATTTCGGAAGGATACACCCCATAAACTATCAGTTTACAATGTCAGTATACCATGGGAACTCAACTGCTTCTAATAACAACAACTTCTCATCAGAAAAGTCTTCCTTGATACTCTGAAAGTCATCCACAAGATGGTCTCGATTTTTTAGCCTTGACAAGTGATCAGCAACTTGATTTTCAGCTCCCTATCTATCACGCACCTCAAGATCAAATTCTTAAAGTAGTAGAATCCACATAATTAGTCATAGCTTTGCATCTTTTTTGTTCACAAGATACTTAATAGCAGCATGGTCTGTATGAATAATGACCTTGGTACCAATTAAGTAAGATCGAAACTTATCGAATGCATATACCATAGCCAACATCTCTTTCTCTGTAACTGTGTAGTTAACTTGAGTATCATTCAGTACCTTAATAGTATAGTAGATCGATCGAAATATCTTCTCTTTTATCTAAGCCAACACCGCTCCGACTATAATATCACTAGCATCACACATTAGCTCAAAAGGTAACTCCCAATCTAGTGCGATCAAAATAGGTGTTTCCATCAACTTCTTCTTAAGCTTTTCAAAAGCTTCATGGAAATCAGCTTCAAACTCGAACTTTCCTTCTTTGTCTAGCAATTTGCACATGAGACTTGTAATCTTTGAGAAATCTTGAATGAATCATCTATAGCACCCAGCATGTCCCAAAAAGCTTCGTATGCCTTTGACTGTAACTGGATGAGGCAACTTTTCAATCACTTCAACCTTTACTTTCTCAACTTCCAGCCCTTTGCATGACATTTTATGGCCTAAGATAATTCCTTCCTTAACCATAAAATGGCACTTTTCCCAATTCAACACCAAGTTTGTGTCTTCACATCGAGCTAGAACTTTATTGAGATTTTACAAACATTTTTCAAATGAATTCCCATGCACAAAGAAATTATCCATGAATACCTCCACAAATTCCTCCACCATCTCTGAGAATATCGCCATCATACACCTTTGAAATGTGGCAGGTGCATTGCACAAGATGAAGGGGATGCATCTGAAAGCATATGTACTGTATGGACAAGTGAACATGGTCTTTTCTTGGTCTTTCGGTGCTATGCTTATCTGATTGTAGCCAGAGTACCCATCCAAAAAACAATAATACTTTTGCCCTGCCAATCTATCTAGCATTTGATTAATGAAGGGAATTGAATTGTGATCTTTATGAGTTGCTTCATTCAACATCCGATAATCTATACATATTCTCCAACCGGTCACTGTACGTGTAGGAACCAACTCATTATCATCATTTGTCACTACTGTCATTCCTCTCTTCTTTAGTACACTATGCATCGAACTCACTTATTTGCTATTGGAAATTGCATAGACAATACCACTATCTAACCACTTGATCACATATTTCTGGACCACCTCGTTCATCATAAGATTCAACCTCCTTTGTTGCTGCACTCTAGGTTTGTACCCCTCTTTCATGTAAATATTATACATGCAAAATACTGGATTGATTCCTAAAATGTCAGATATCTGCCAACCAATTGCCTTTCTTCTCCTTTTAAGTACTACTACAGCTTCTTTTACCTGTACATCGGATAATCCTGCAAACAAAATAATAGGCAAGGTATCTTGATCGCCAAGACAAACATATTTTAAGTAAGGAGGAAGAACCTTAAGCTCCAAGTTAGGAGCTTCTTCAACTGAAGGCCTAGGTGGTGGAGTAATTGGTCTATTCAAAGGCACGATCATCACTTTATTTGTCTCAATTATAGCCAAATTTATAACCTGGACCAATTCCAATGCTTCTAAATCCCTATGTAGATCATAATCCATCAAAGATCACTCTGATGGATCATCAAACAAAAGCAACTACCACTCCAAAGAAATATCAATAACCAATATTGAGGATAACTCCTCATATATGGATGGCAATTTCAATGCCTTGTACACATCAAAAACCTATACTTTATCGTGTGCTCGCATTATCATATTCCAGCTACCACATTAATGAGTGACTGCCTTGTTGCTAAAAAGGGTCACCCAAAAATTAATGGAACAACTGGATCAGCCTTAAAGTCAAGAATCACAAAATCCATAGGAAAGATTAAAGATCCCACTTGCACCAGTACATCTTCAATAATACCATTTGGTCTAACAAGTGACCTGTCTGCCAACTGCAACACAATAGTCATGGGTTTGGGGGTTCCAAGGCCCACCTTCCGATACCATGACGTAGGCATGATATTTATGCTATCCCCCAAGTCACACAATCTACGTGCACAAATAGATTGACTAAGGGTAATCTGCAAGGTAAAACTCCCTGGATCCTTCAATTTTGTGGGCAGTTTGTTTTGAATTTTAGACGTGCACTCTTGAGTAAGTGCAACTGTAGCATATTCAGTTAACCAATTCTTATTAGCAATAATATCCTTTAAGTATTTAGCATATTTTGGCACACTCTGCAGAATGTCAACAAGAGGAAGGTTTACTTGGACTTATTTCAGAAGATCTAGAAACTTCTTTAAACTTGCTTTCTCTTGATGCTTTCTAGCCCTTTAAGAAAAGGGTAAGGTAATAGTCTTATGCTCTAGATGAATCTCCTCACTAGCCCTTTAGTGACCACGGGATTATTCTGCTCCTAAACCATCTCCTTAGTTTGCATCCCACTCCTTGTTGTAACTGCATTCACCTGTTTAGGATTAGCCTCAATGTTGCTAATAAATGCTCCTTATGGCCTTGTATTCTGCGATTCTATGATTTGACCTAACTGCAACTCTAGATTACTTGTGATCAATTGTTGACTCTTCAACTCAGCTACAAACAGTGCCTATTGAGCCTTTATGTCCACCGCAAACTATGCTTATTGAGCCATAAATTGCTTAAGCATCTCCTTCATATTACTATTCAAAGTAGTTTCCTGATTAGTCTAAACTAGCAATGGATTTGGTTGCACTGGTCCCTTATACTGATTTGTATTCTATGCCTGATTTCTACCCAATGAGAAATGAGGGTGGTTCCTCTAATTTGGATTGTATGTACTGCCAAAATTTTGTTGACCCTGATGATTTGCATTTCCCACATAGTTGACTGAATCTAGATTAACAGAATAAGCATCTGCTTTATGCTCACCACTTCCATAAACTTCACACCATGAATAAACCTATTGAACTACATTTGTTGTGGCTGCTGGTTGTGTTGTACCCAACTTTAAGTTGTTAAGTTGAGTAGACATATGGTTCTGTATTGCTGCAATCTATGCTTGTAATGTAGTAAACTAATCAACCTCTAAAACCCTGCAACCTTCTTGGGAGCATTCCTTGAGTCTGTCTACCAATCAGGATTCCCTTGTGCAATTCTACTCAGCAAGGTATACAATTCTTTATATGTTTTCTTTAAAGCTTGACCCCCTGCTACTGAATCCAAGAGAATCTTTGTATTAGAATCAAGTCCTTCTATAAATGTATGCACCAAATCATCATTCGATTGATGGTGATGAGGACAACTTCTGAGCATGCCCTTGAATCTCTCCCAAGCTTGGTAGAGATTTTATACATCTTTCTGTTTGAAACTCTATATCTCACTCCTAAATCGTGAAGTTTTTTGAGATGGAAAAAATAAAATAAGAAACCTTCAAGAAAAATCTTCCGATGTAGTGATGGATTGGTGTGGCTTATTAAGTAGCCATCTCTTTGCTTCCCCCGGTAGAGAAAAGAGAAAGAGTTTCAATATGAGATAATTAGCATTTACATCTTCAGGAATATATGTATCACTTATGTCAGGAAGGTTTGTAAGTGTTGCTGTAGATCCTCATGTCAGAGTCCCTAAAATTCTCTCGCAGATCTCAATAATTGCACCATATTTTGTTTCAATTCCCACCGACCTCCTGGTTTAGGCTTCAGAATACTATTAGTCATGAGGTACGTAAGTGGGATTGCCACTTCTAGAATAGTTCTTACAACTGGTTGAATAGTAATAAATGAACATTTCCAACATTTGGATTAGCAACTATAGGATTGGGTATTTCGGCCATCGGTCCCTATTGAGTATAGTATTGAGCTCTTCATCTCTGATGAAAAATCACTTACAGTTCTGCAAAGGACTCTACTAACTCTTTATCCCTAGCCACTCCAATGTTCTGCTAAACCTGCAAAAATTCAGCAGCTAAGATCAAGTAGTTAACACTTAAACTTATTAACAAAGAACAAAAATTAAAGCAATTTACTAATTCTATTTGATCCCTTGCAACTGCGCCAAAAACTTGTTGCGTTTCTACGCACATACAAGTGTACATGATTGTGCAAGTAATATAATGACTTAGACAGTCAGATATCGTTCCCTCGAGGATCAATAAACTAGAAATTTATTCAATCTTTAGTTCAAGACAATTGAGTATTAATTGTTTGATGGTATCAAGATTAATTTGATTCTATAAATAAAATGTAAATTACTAAACAAGAAATAACTAATTATAACTAGAGCAAAGCAAGCAACGGTTGTAATCAATGATGGGGATGATTCCAAGGTTGATATATTATGAACAGTCATACAATTCTCTATTCTTATCATAGTCTAATTGGTTATCGGGTTGCTGGTTAGCAAGGGTCGTGCCATAATCTCGATCTCCCGACCTCAAATCTTCAATTTATTGAATGTTGTAACTACAACTTCCGCAGAGTTATAACAAATCTTCTAGATTCATGAAGTTGTCTTCTTGAAAGTGAACCAAGCAAGAGTTCTAGGTATATCACTATTCCAGATGCTAATTCAAGTCCCTTATTTTATAAAAGAATAAGAACTTTGCTCCCTAATTTCTTCGTTCTATCCTATGATTCTCCTCCCAGATTTACGTAGAAATATAATATTATTCTAATGGTGGCCAATCATTAAAATAGTAAGCTCAATAAATTAAGAACAACCCAAATTATACTCCCAAAAGAAACTACGAATAAGAATATTAAAGAGTAATCATATTCTTAGCCTCAACCCCAGAAATAGGGTGTTTAGCTACTCATGTTTGAATTCATCATCCAAAATAAGTAATAAATAATACCCAAAACAAAACTTAAAGTAAATAAATTTAAAAGAATGTTTTATAACCCTAAAAGTGAGAAATTTTTGCTTTTCCACCGCTGCTCTGCTTCACAAAAAGTCCCCCACATTATCTGTAACACCTCAAAAACAAAATTTGAATCTAAGTTAACATTGTAGAAGAGTATGATATTAAGTATTAGCAAGGGCGGTACAAGATAGTTATTTATATCGATATTTGATGCCTCTTATATTTGTTTTATAAGTATACATCTATATATCTGTATGTATTTGTTGTAATATTAAAATTATGTGGGGGCTACTTTTTAATTATTATTTTTCTTTCAAAATTACTATTAATAGAAAACAGGAAGGGAGTATATCATTATCATCCACTGGAACTTTCCAGCAGAACAAGAACCAACGTTACTACTATGTTTCTTCCTCTTTTTTCTTTCTCTCTTCTCTTTCTCTCCTTTCAACAAGGAGAGTTAAACTAAGCTATCAAGAAAGGATTGTTAACGGAGACAGGTTAACCTCTTTTTAAGGATCATAAGCTCAAGAATTTTATGGCAACATCAGAGAATTTCAAGAAGTAATTTATAGTATCTATAGTTGGAATTTGAGCTCTAAAAGGTAAATTCTTTATCCTATTTTTGAATATGATTATATATAAGCATTTGGGGTTATTTAATTTGAATCTTTACACTATATCTTGAAGTGGGTTAGATTAGTTAGTGTTCTTGAATAAAAGGTAAAAGTTGAAATTGGATAGAATTGATGGAATTATGTATTAGGTGAACTGATAACTCGCTAGCAGTGAAGTCGTTCTATATGTAAGTATGTTTAGAGAATTTTATTTATCAAGAATAGAAGGTTGTGATTGTGTAAACACCATTAATGAATGTTATGGAGCTTTATGTTCACTAGGTGTTCGATAAATTGTCTTAGTGATTTAATTATTTCAGTTCATAGTCAAGTATGACGTGAATAAATTATGATTATGTAGATTGAATCTTTGGGGTCGTTTGGAACCCGCAAATCTACTTTATCTATGAAGTCCTCAATATTTCCTATTGTAAGATAAAGGGGCAGCCCGTTGTATATTGTGGAATTCAGAATTGAGGTATGTAAAGCTAAAACCTCCTTCGCCTTTAAGGCACCACCTGTAATCATTTGTTTCTCCTAAAATAGTCGAGATAGTTTACTTGATATATGTGAATAGAGTTTTCGGTTTCTTTATGCCTAGTACATGACCACATATACTTTTCATTTAAAATTACTCATATTCATGCTTCTTGAATGAATTTGTTGAGGTTAAACATTTGTACTACTCCCGTCAAGTCAAGTATCTATAGAATTGGTTTGTCTTTATTAGGATTTCTCAGAAGTCACCTAGTATATCTCCATATGCTATAAATTAGAATAAATGGCCATACTATAGTCGTTTTAAAATATTAGATCATATAGTGATATAGTCATGTGATGATATAAAGTACAAGCATTGTAATAGTTCGATACTACTAAAGAAGTCAATTGTATATGGAAAGCATTACTCAAATGACTAAAAAATATTTGCCTTAATATATGATATATACTTGCATAGGCGCACGAAATTATATTTGTAAAATTTAACGACGGGAGGGTATCATAGGTTTGGCTTGGCACATGTGCGACGTAATTCTGTGCACAGAATTGAGACCAGACCACCATAGCGAGCCCGAATATGTGGCGAACCTACCTTTGTGGCGTACCTACCTTGTGGCATCATTTGTATTTGGAGTTGATTGGACTAGTTCCCCTGACTCGAGCCAATATATGGCACATATGGCCTGCGGGCAGACCCTTATAGTGAGTCCCAAGGAGGGGTGTACCCTGTATCAGACCGCGGTTACAGTTATATGTATAACATCATAATCAGGAGTATTTGGATAACACATATGGTACACTTGACATAGAGTGCCCTTGGTGGGCTATCAGATGATTATTTGTGTTAAAAGTAGGCACAAGTCATCACTTAGGCAAATTGCTAGGCCCTTAATAACGATAATTTATTCATAAGTGCTTATATGATAAGTTCATAAGGTAAACACATAGGTAACAATCTTATATGTTTTATTTGTCACCCGTTATTCCATTAAGTTATAGTTTCATATAAGAGGTTCTAGTATTCAGTCATCCGTAGTTGCTCATTCTATTATTTGACTCATTGAGCATCCTCATAGGCTTACTTGTTATTCTGTTTGCTTTACATACTAGTACATATTTATATGTACTAACGTCCCTACATTTGGGGGCGCAGTGTTTCTGTGAATACAGGATCAGATGTATCGATGAACAGACTTCTATACTAGGCACTCATCCGTATTCAGCAAAGCAGTCGATGAGCTTCTCTCTTACCTGGAGCGAAGAAACATCTAGTACTTTTTAATTATGTTTTCGGTTATAGTTTCGGTATGTTTGGGTCCTTCCTCGACCACTTTCTATGGTACAGTTACAATTTCACTTAGAGGCTTCGTAGACAGTGTTTAGTTGCCATACGTGGTCATAGTTGTACATAGCCCCTTTTCATTATTTGTAAATTGCAACTCCTTCGCACAGTATATATGTTAGCCACATAACTGACACTCAAAACGGTTCTTGTCCTCCATGCCTAGGCTAGGCTAGGGGCGTGACATTATCTTGGATTTTTCCTTTTATAACAGGGACAAAACACTTAAAATATTCTCGATTTTTCCACACGGCGCGTCGCGCCATGACTTTGATTTCTATTTCCCATTAAAATCTAGGAAATCGTGGAGCTCAGACAACCCCAGACAATTGTAAAATACACCCTCACCGTGATGCGCCACTATCACGGTGAGCCACTGGATTTGGACAATTGCAGAATAGTCATCCTCTGCAATCCACTAAACCTTCAGGTCGCCAAATCTGGAAAATGAAACTATTCCGTGACACGGTAGTTTTGCGAACCTTTACTGGAATTTGACCATTGTTATTTTGTTGATCCCCGCGATGCTAAGTGTCTTCAAATAAGGGTTCCTACATTCCAGCTTCCATTTTTCATCTTAATTTAACTCCCTTCCATTCCTTCACTACTTCCATATCCTCTTTGTATCCAATTATGCACAATTCTTCATGATTTTGAACTTGAAAGTACTAATCATATCCATTAGGCACAAAATAAAATAAAGGCTGAATTATACTAAAAAATTCATACTAAAAATCTTGAACCAAATCTAATTCTCGGTGTATATTGGTGCTTTGAACATATAAATATGCCCATGATCACACTTGCACCCTGCTCCTGATAGTCGCAGGTGGAACTTGCACCCTAGGCCTAGCCACAGGTGGCAGGCATAAATGACTACCGTGGCCAGGTCAAAAGTGGGCCTAAATTTTGATTAAAATTTTAGGCCTACCAACACTTATATATGTCCTGAAATAGCCCCCTATCCTTATTTAAACATCCTTAACTGCATCCCAACTCATTATTCAAATGTTTCTCTTTAAACATAAACTAACTTCACACTTAAGTAAAAGCCAAATTGACACTTGTTAGAGATACCAACTTGTCCCAATACACTAAAAACAAATTCCAACTTTGATTTTGCTTGAGTTCTTCATTGTTCACTTCTAGTTAATCATAAAAAGGGTAAATTATGAATTGATTTATTCATTTCTTAAGCAAGTTGATATGTGTATTCCCATGCAAAATATATAGATTCTATCATACTTGTATGTAAGAGCCTTGAAGTAGACTAAAATCATAATGTAGGGCCTTATTTTGAATTGAATTCTTTGGTTAGGCCTTAACTGGAAGCTAAACTTGAAGTAGTAGAGTAATACCACAAGTTGAGGAGTTGAATTTTCTTTGAAAATCATGATTCTTGACATATTTTTCTACATTGGACTTGTTGGGATTTCAAAAAATTTATAGAGCTATGAAAATTGAGGAAAAATTCAAACTTTTTGAATTTTGAGTTTTTGTTCAACTTTTGATGTCCTTCATTTTAGTTTGAAACTAACAAATCATTTTTTAAGTACATATGGCACCTAAAGTTGTGAAGAAGAAGAAGGACAATACCTCAAGGAGATAGGCAGAGTCTCCCAAGCGTAGTGGTTCAGTGGAGTACCTGAGGTAGCAACGTAGAGACATCGTAGTAGGGGTGATATGCATATTAATAGAGGGTAGATTCACCAGGCTACTTGGACAATTGTATCCCAACCACGCATAAAGTCAGCGCAGATATAACCCTCACACACTTATCTACCAGTTGATAATAATGATGACGAGGAGATAGATTTAGAGAGTACTTTATAGGTTTTAGCTCATGGCCCCTAGTCTGAGAAGGGGTCCTAAGATTTATTTGAGAATGTTGAGAAGAAGGAGTCATCGGCAGTACCCCAGTCTGCGGAGGTTATCTCCATATAGGTTCAATAGTTAGAGGTAACCAAGTCTGGGGAGAGTATAGAGTAGGCTTACAATGATCCACCAATACAACAAGAGCAAAGTATTGTACCCAACATGTCTCAGAGGCATATCTTGATGAGAAAAATCCAAGGTGTTGTGTATAGAAGATGAAAGATATATTTAATACGAACAATCGTATTTTGGAGGACGGATGGCCAAAGAGGGTTATTTATGAGGAGCATCATATTGATCTATCTAGGATGAGCATAGTACCATAGTTATGAGCTGCATTTGATCAATATCAGTTAGAGTGGATGAACAGATCACTTCATTCTTATAATTGGCCATGGTACATGAGTTTTATGCATCTTATTGAGCTACATTAGTTCCTTCTATACACCAAGATCCAGGACTGGTAAAATTCATAGAGCAACCACAACTTGATTATATACTTTATAGAGGGATCAGAGTTTATCTTTCAGCAAGACTATCCGTTGATTTATTTTAATCTAGATTACTTCACTCCCACTTCTACAGTTGAGTGCGACTATAAACTGAGACCCGCATGTGATTAACCTATTATATAGGAAGTTGAGAACATATGATAGAGGTTTGAGATGGTTGGTGGATATTCATTTATATTTTACCTATGGCTGGTGCGACCCTATGATTGAGGGGCATGGTATGATCATGAAGGGCACATTGATCTTTGAGACCAAGTTTTGGTAGTTTCTTATCCAATATCGACTATTCCTTACTAATCCACTATAGCTTCTGCTATAGGTATGTTTACTATATCTAGAGAGTTCTTATAGAGCTTAATGAAAAATTAGAGGGCAACAGATGCTCGGTTGAGGGTTGTTGCAACTGAAATGACTACCTCATATGAGCAGATAAAATTTAGGGTTAGGACTAGATTTGAGCAGGCAAAGGCCAGATGGGAGGCCGCACTGAGAGATGCACTGTCTAAGTTACGTGCTGACTTTCATGAATGTCTTGATGAGTTTGAGAGATAGGTTACAATCCAATTCACTAAGACAGATAAACCAGATCTAGCCATGATGAGGGAGGATTTTGATGTACTATGATCAGAGGTACGCTCTTTCATAAAGAGCCATATAGAAGCCACTCCCTGAGTTATACACCTAGTAGTTTGGATATCACCTTTGCATGCACTGAGATAGTTTTATTTCTTCATGGAGGATAATGTGGATGTGCCAATAGTTGGGTCCAAGAGAGGTCATATAAGAGACTTGTAAGATCCTGATATGCCATATAACTAGGCCATTGAATAGGCTAGACATACGATGATTAATTCTACGATTGTTGATAGGTAGAGGTGGATAGATTTAGCAGTGAGTGCATCCTCTAGTAGAGCACTACCACACCACCGTCTATGCCAGCTGATATACCCCTATCTAGGGACACCCACGACATGGGTGCCTAGTTCATCCCAAGTATGTTCTCACTTCCCTTTGTTTTTTTATTTTAGTGCATTGAGGATAGTGTGCAGTTTTTTAGTTGGGGTGGGATGTACCATAGCCGCCACGGGGTTTTGTTGCCATGTTTCTTTTCCAATCGGCCGTGGTATAGTTATAAAATTGGCATGTCTAGGATAATTTATGCAGTATTGTGTTGGGTTTTGTATTGTGTTTTGTTTTGTATTATGTTATGTTTTGTGAAATTAGGAGATTTTTAAGTATTTAGGCAGTTACCATCTTTTTATGGATTTTTGAGAAAAATAATACCCTTCCAAGTTCGTGTTTTAGAACTGTGTTAATGTATATATGTGTGAACATTGTGGATCTTGTTATGGAATTTGGATTAGGGACATGACAATCACTTGCTGACAATTGCATGAACCAGATAGGTAGTAGCTTGTAATATTGACTTTGTGCTATGTGTATGTGGGATGCTACTTAGTTTCCTTTGCATGTTGAATCCAAAACGTGTCTATTTAGTCTTGCCGAGGTCAAAAGATAATCAGTTAGGAAAGGATAATAGGCTATTTTTTATTTCAATCCACTTTTTTCATAAATGACTATTCATGTGTGAATTGTATTCTTTTATCCCAATTTTGAGTAGTGTAGCCTATTTTTCTTATTTTACCTATTCACTTTACCATTTGTGCTATAATGAACCTATTTTGGCCTGGGTCCGTCTTTGACATTGTACACCTCAACTTAGGAAAAATGCTTAAGTTTATGCTGGCTATCATAAGGGTGCGTAGTGTAAAATAGGTATGTAGAAGGGTAAAATAAGAGAAAAAGGTAGTAGGAATGAGTGTGGTAGAACAATAAAAGGAAAAAAAAGAAATAATTGTGAAAAATTAAGAAGAAAAAAAAAATAAAAGACCACACCCGACCTGAATGTGTAATAAAGAATAAAAAGGGAGAAATAAGGATGGAAAAAAAAATAATTGGCTAATATGTGAGACCTCAAGGTTAGTGTAGTGCTAAGGAAGGTTAGTCACTTGATATGTCTATATGCATCATTCTAGCCCCCAAGCCTACATTACATGCTAAGAAAAGTCCAATAGTGATCCTAACATGATTGGTTGAATGCTAAGGTATAGAAAATAAAGAAAAGCCTATGGTACTTGATGCATATTGATTAGAACTTCTCTTCTGATAGTGTACATCTCTTGATTATCCCTGCATTGTTATGCGTGATTTCATAAGAGTGAGTGGTACTTCTTTATTGTAAGGGAACATGAGTAATATTGCTAGCCATTTGTTTATTTCGGGTAGTGTGACGTGTACATATGTGTGGTTGCCTGTTGCTAATGCATTGCTATAATTTGATGCCATTGTGACACATTATTGTACTTTATATTCATACACAGTGGATTTTGAAAAGTGATATTAGAGGGGGTGTAGTGTTTTGAGCGTAAAAGTGTTGACTGACTACCTTGAATAGCTAAGATTCTCCTAGTTAAGAGTCATTTTTATTTTGTTGTGTTTTGTTGTCTATGGACATGCAAACGTTCTAAGTTGAGGGTGTTGATGTGGTATAGAAATATAACACTTTCAATGCTTACAATGAGAAAAATATGCAAGTTTCTAAGGTTGTTTTGTTAGATGTGATGCATTTTTGGTAAGTTTTACAAGAAATCATTTTTCGTCAGCTAAGTTCATGAAAAGAATTATAAAAAGGTGTTTTTGGCTACTTATTGGAGCAATTATGGATGTTCGGGAATTATGGATGTTCGGGACACTTTTTGTCTTGTTCATGATCAAAGCATGTTCAAGATTTGAATAAGAGCTACAAAATGACTCCCGACAATTGCTAAGTCAACATTTGGACCGCAAGTAGCACTTATAGACCGCATGTGGGAAAAGCAAGTGCCAGAAGTCCGAAATCCCAATAGCTGAGTTGCAGGAAAATTATGTTTTGCCACTTGCAGTAGTCACTTGTGCCCTCCCTGTAGACCACAAGTGCCACCTACACACGGGTTCAAGGTGCAAGTGCAGACCATAAGTGGCCACCGACCCTATTTTCTCCTATTTCATTTGGGTTGTGGCTTTATGGTTTTCTCATGTACTGTAAATACCTTTTATGTATTTTTAGTGGGAGTTATGCACTTTTTATTTGGGAAACTTTTATTAACGTCAGTTGATTAATTCAGTTAAGATTGTGGGTTTTCTACTTCTTATCATTGTGATTTCATCTATTCTTTCGATTATGAATGTTTTTTATTATTTCACAAGTATAAGTTACTAAAATCCAATAGCTACAGTTGTGGACACCCTGGCTAATTGACAAAGTAAGGAAAGTGCCATTATTGTTCTGAACTAATACCCATTCATGTATTGCTTTATCTTCAATATAATAGTTTTCTTAATAGGTTCAGACATTAGGATCCCATCTAGATTATTGATACTTGCCTAAAAGAGGAGTAGTGACTAGGAAAAGAAAAAACAATAGTAAATTGGAGTTTAGTTGTCGATCCATGCTTCTATGTTTTATCTTAGTAAGATGGTTAGATTTTATCTAATAACTAGAAACTCAAAAGGTAATAGTTAACTGAGATCAAGATAAAGGTTAGTAAGGCGGCTCCTGAAAATCAAAAGATAAAGAATGAAATCATTTTACTTGTCCAAAAGACTGAAGAAGGTACATAACTTATCGATTCTGCATGCAAGGTATCAAGTTAGTTAAACAAAGCACGATAAGCCTATGGAGTTGAGAAGCTAGGTTGAACACAATCCTCGTGTTCACTTATGACTTATTACAATCTAATTTGATATCTGCTACTAGTTTAACATTGATATTTAAACCCTTTATTTACTCTTCCAGTTCCACCCGCTGATTACAATAACTTAGATCCATGAATCCACATATTCCCTTGGGATTTGACCCTAACTTTTTTGGGTTACTATATTTGGCAGAGACCATATCATCTTATAAGAAGTGGTGTAGCTTGTCTATAACCAATTATCTAGGTAAAGCAATATTGTTGTTGACGCTCCTAGCAGGTTGTCAATAGACAGTATTTCTTATTTTGAGGTGGAAAAGAGGTATTTGGTGAAGGACATCCATCAACTTGCTAATTTACAAGTCTGATTATTAGACTCTGAGGATGGGTGAATGATTGTTCATTAAATGGTTAAGTTATCTTTATGTACTGGAGTTAAGAAGAAGTAAGCTAATGATCTCATACTCATGAATATTAGGGAATATGTTGTTCAGCAAAAGGTTATGGCTTTTGAGATTGGAGGAGATAATATCTTGTGATTTCTATAAAGAATGTGTTTTCTCGATATTGATGGGCTATGAGAGAAGATCTTTATAGAAGCTCATATATCCAGGTATACTGTGCATCCCATCTCTACTATGATGTATCGTGACTTAAAGGAGATGTATTTAGGAGATATTATGAAGAGGTTTGTCGCTAATTTTTTTCTATGTATCTAAACTTCCAATATGCCAAGGTAAAACATTTGATGCCTCGTGGAATTTCTTAAGATATAGCTATCCCCATGGAAATTGAAGATGATAAACATCGATTTCATCACCAGTTTTCTGCATTTAGGAAAGCAATACGATTTTATTTGGGTCATTATTAATAGGATGACAAAATCAACTCATTTTCTACTTGTGAGGACGACTTATTTTGGAGAGGACTATTCAAAGTTATTTATTTAAAAGATTGTCAAATTACAAGGAGCGGTCATGTCCATCATATCCAATAAAGGTACACAATTTTCTTTATTATTTTGGAGGTACTGTAAGTAAGATGGGAATGCAGGCGAACCTTAGCACTGCTTTACATCCTTAAATAGATGGAAAAGAAGAACAGACTATGCAGACTTTGGAAGCTATGATAAATTCCTATATTAATGATTTAAGGGTAGCTGGCTGGACGATTTACCTCTTATAGAAATCGCTTATGAGTGATATGAAGTGGGTGAACATAGTCTATTTTTTCCTGAACTTGTGCACCAGGAAATGGAGAAAGTTAAGGTTATTAGATAGAAGATTAAGGTCTCTAAAAATCACTAGAAATCATATGAAGATGTGAGGCAAAGATCAATTATGATTGGGTATTTTTGAAAGTCTTTCTTAGGAAAGGACTGATGAGGTTTTGGAAAAAGGGGTAAGCTTAGTCCTCACTCCATTAATCCTTATAAGATTATAAGGATGTTAGGGAGTGTGGCTTATGAGTTAGATTTACCCGCATTTTTGGCATCGATTTATCCCGTATTCCATGTGTCTATGCTTAAGAAATATTTGGGTGGCAATTTTCTTACAGTCCTCATAGATAATATTAGTGTAAATATTCTTTGTCATCCAAGGTAGTCCCTATATAGATCTTTGATAGGCAAGTATAAAGGTTGAAAAACAAGGAAATAACATTAGATAAAGTGTTGTGGAGGAATAAAAAGGTAGAAGAAGCTACTTAAGAATCCAAAAATGATATGAAGGCAAGATATCCCTCTTTGTTTGTATCTTTAGATAAAGTTATAGAAGGTACTAATCTTAATCTTTCTCCTAGCGCAGGAAATGTTTGTTTTCCTTAAGGTCATATGTAAATCCTAATATCATGCTAAATATATATTTAAACGTAATTCAAGGATGAATAATCTGGGGGGAAGGGTCATGTAACAACACATAAATTAAGACGTTGGTTATAGTGACTTTAAGGCTAGGAATGATGGGTTGTTTGGAGATTAGAAATTTGAGAATGTTGTTTTATTAGACCACGAGATTTTTGGAGGTAAGAACGCAAGAAAAATATATATTTAGAGCAAAAAATAGTTTTTCCTCCGTGTTATCCTAGTGTCGTGGAGAAAGTAGATGAGAAAAATCAGATTATGGATCAAAGAAGTGGAGATCCACAATACCTCTATGTCACAAAACTGAACCTCTGTTATTTCAAAGTGGCATGGAGGTTATCCTCTGCAATTTGAAAGTGGCATAAAGGTGATGTTTTTGGCTCCTCCTCTTATTTCCTTACGCACTTTTAGGGTCTTTTTATCCTTTCTTACCTAAAACTATACCTCAGCTATTATAAAGTCATCCCATACTCTTCTAATTATCCTAGGTCATAATTGAAACCCTCATTTCTACTCTCTAAGTCATGAAAAAGCGTGAAAGTTCCATAAGCTAATCATAAGGTCAAGGTTCAAGATTCTGCTTCTGAATACTTCATGAAAAGATATGTTTGAACACCCCTCCATTTCAAATTACTTATACAAGGTATTCATAACAAGCTATTAGAATTTTCTAAATAACAAATTGAAACTAGGATTTATGTTTTTATATTAAAAGCTTGCTATTGATTTTCCCTCACTTTATGAATAATTTTCAAATTATTAATAGAGGGTTTGGAGACTTGAACATACTATTTGAAAATGTGGGATTCAATATATGAATCGTAAATGTTAAATCTTTTGAATGTGTGAAATTATGACCTTCAAGACTTTTGAAAAGAATAGAATTACAATGATGAACGAAGCTAATACCCCACCCCTTTAAAATAGCAAAAGTTTTAAAAATTATAGCATGCTTGAGATATTTTTTTAAACATAATGATGATTATGATTACATTTTAAATGATGGGGTTAAGAGTCTATAACATTTTATGATATAATTTTGCATGATATAGATGACTTGCATGTCTTGGTATACTATACCCAAAAAGGAATGCCTTTACAAAAGACTCTATGTGTAAATGTTTACAAATGATGTTTTAATTTATGCTTAAAAGGAATTTTGAAGTCCACTGAGAAGGTGTAAGTCCTCATTACCCAAGGCCTGAACATATGTTTTCCCAACATTGGGTTGGTTCATTTCTTAATTAGATGACCTCATGATGCTAGTCGCCAATGATATAATTTTATAGCCAAATTATGCTATCTCAATTCATGCGGCAAACATGGATTGAGGGCCTCATCGGTTGGGAGAATATTGAACCCAAATAGCCTATGGGTTACTAGATGTCAGTGAAAACTACACCGTTCATGCAAAATATTTTCTAATTTTTATGTCCTTACATTTTAAAATTCTTGCCTCATCATTTTTCAATGTCTACTTATGTTATGGATATTAATAACTTCTTTTATAAATTTCTTATCCCTTTTGTTGGGTCGCATACCAATACTCATCATACTCATCGTCCATGGACACTACATCCTTTTGTGATGTAGGTTCCAAAGAAGTTTCCAATTAGTTGATTTTAGTATTAGGATTCTACTCGAGACAACAAATAGCAAGTGGTGAGCCATCCATTTTTCAGAGGGCTATGTTTACTTCTATCAATTATACTTGGGATTATTTCCATTTTATGGTATTTGTTGGGGTTATGTTCCAGCGGAATATTGTTTCATAATGTCAGAGGATCCATCGACCAAATTAGTTAAATGTTCTTATTTTATATTTCAAGACATAAGTTTGGAATTGTTATTTCATTATACTCTATATCTTATGGGTCCGGTTTTTATGGTTATGCATAAGAGGATATGCTAAGGGGATTTCTCTTAGGATGATATGCTAAGATGATGTTTTTAAGATGATGGTTATTCTTAAGATGATATTCTAAGGGGATTTTTGTTGCCTATATTGGGTTGGGATGCTCGTCAAAGATAGGGCTCAACAAGGGTAATGAAAAATACGTGAATTGGATTGTGTAATGACCTAATTTTGGGTGATTTATGTGAAATACTTATTTCTATGTTATTCGACCATTTTTCTACTTCACATGGTTGCATTGTTATATTTCGTGGGTATGGGGATAATTGACATGGTTCCCAATAAATTTTGGTGTGATTTTTGTGAGATTGTGGTTTTGATGTTCTTAAAGGTTTATTTGTTGACTCTGGTTAACATATTTTGATCTATGAATCACATGGAAAAATGAATCACATCAACAAATTCAGAAGGTCCATTTTGGTTTGGTGTGGTTTTACGACTTTTGCATCTCATTTTGACCCTCCATTTGAAAAGTTATGGAAATAGGTCTCGGGGGTCAATTATGTGAAAACAACATGTTTTTAAAGATATGATGTGACCATTATGTCTGATGCATCGAATTAGATAGGGTATCCTAGTTTATTTGTGTTCTCGTGACTCTAGATGAATCCCGAGAGGTTTGTAGGGACTTGGAATTGTACAAGTCTCCACAGCTAGTGCATCATTCATCTGGTGTAGCCACTAAAGTGTCACTTTATATGCTTTATTGTCAAGCTTTAAAGTACCAATTAGATGCTTTAGAGGTCAACTACTAACTGTGCAAGGGCAGTTTAGCAAACCTTGTCCACTTTAGCGGATGGTACTAAACCGACCCTTGTTCACTATAGCAGACTGTCACACTTTGGCAGGTATCACTAAGGCAGTAATTAACTGCTCTAGCAGTGATCACTAAAGTGGCTATTTGACTACTTTAACGGCACATTGCACCTGGGTATATAAATTTGTTTCTAATTTTCATCACTATTTTTGAAACTTAGAGCTTGGGGTTTCAAGTTTTTAAGCTATTTCCTCAATTTTTAAGCTCGGGTAAGCTTTAAATCCATATTTTAATCATTTTCCTTTGATTTTAATCATTAAAACCTTATTAAAAATTAATTCAAAAATAAAAATTGGGGATTTGGCCCGAAAGGCCTAAATTAATACTTCTTCAGTTTAAACCCTAATTCCAAACTATTTTCGCTTGGCTTTTCTCTTATAAGTGCCTTCAATCATGGAAGTTATAATTTTGAGAAAAAATTTATGTTTTACCCTTATTTTTCATGAACCCATTTCGGGGTCCGTTTTGTCCCCAACTCAAAAATGGAAAATATGGGTATCGTTAGCTTTCTTTGATGCATAGATTCTCTATTTGTATGTTTTAGTTGACTGGGGGTCTATTCGTGAGATGTAATCTTAGGTTGAATGCTTATTTTTTACCAATCCTCAACTTTTGAGGTGGGTTATGGCTTAATTTTCCTAGGCTGAAATGAGTAACAAATATTGGTATAAAATCATGGTATGGGTATAAGAACTATATCAGGAAAATGATGTTGTTATTATGTGGTGCTAGTATGGGGACTTGTATTGTTGTTATTTTGTGGTTTTGAGACATTATCTATTATGTGTGACCGTTTGAGGTCATAGATGATAATATTGGCCTGGTATTTGAAATAGTTGGTGTTATCTTAGTGGAAAATTTTCTAAATTGGTAATTATGTGGTATTAAATAAGGTAAATCTTACTCTATTGGTATATGGATTATGTTGGACATGAATAACGATTTTTTTAGTAGACTCTTGGCTCACACACTTGGTATATTGGTTGGAAGTGAAAATTTTCATTTGGCTGGTTGTGAGCATTTCATCCCCATATTATTTTAATTCATGAAACATTGGTACCATTATGGAAATACTTGAAACACTGGTTTGGGATATAATTATAGACCCTTTCTGAAAGATATGTTGGAGAGGACTCATAGAAATTATTATTGGTTATTAGATTGTATATGGGTTGACAAACCCCTCATGGGTCCTATATAGGATCATAGATCGGTAGTTATATGCGGTGGTTAGGTGACAATATCGTGCATCATATTACATTATCATTGTCATCATAATCAGGATATTCATTGTATTTCATGTGCATATTGTGCTTATTCTATGTAGTATTTTTTTTATGCGATATTTGTCTATGTGAACATCTTCCCATGTATGTAGGTTCTATATCTGTATACTTTTATTTCTTTTCTCATAATTACATGTGGTTTATGTTAATATGGTAGAACTATTAGTAGTGATGGTGTGGGATACCATTTGGGATATTTTCTAATTATTTGTGATGTGCCCTAAGTGTTTATTTTGTATGCTTTATTTTCTACTTTAATAGATTGGCCTATGATACCTACTAAGTACAGGTGGACTATACTCACCCCTATTGTACTTTATTAGTGTAGATCCAGGTATAAGTCTGCCGCATGACAGTTGATTCAGGTGGTACTTGATATCTATTCAAGGTAGCAGTTGATTTATGCATCCAGAGTTGGCAACTACCTTTCCTTATCTAGACAATGTCCTTTTTGTATTCAGAGACAATTCTTCCTTTTTTGACCTGCCATGTATATTATGATTTTGAGTTGTATTAATTAGTTCTATTACTATGACACCAACTTTTGGGGATTTAGTTTGGTATCTTGATTGTATTTATGCTATTATAAGATTTTGTTGTTTAAATCCTTTTTAAGAGTCTTGACTTAAGTTTTGGTATTATCTTTCATTTCATATCAGTTTGGGTGATAAGCTTATTTGTCAAGGCTTGCCACGACAAGTGCCATCATGACCCTTGGTTTTTGGGTTGTGACAAATTGATATAAAAGTAGCCAGATTCCTTGGTTTTAATAGTGTATGAACGTGGTTTCTAATAAAGTCTCATAGATTGGTATGCAGATATTCATACCTATCTTTGAGAGGATAGGAGATGTCCTTAGGAAATTTTCCTTATTTTTATTCCTTATCATGTGGATCTTTCATGCCTTGTTCTCTAAATCTACTTTCACTCTTTTCTGCTGATATGGTGATGAATAGATCATATGAGGTCAGAGATGTAGAGTCTTTACTCGAGAAGAGATCCTGTCTAAAGGGCAAGTTGCAAATTGTGGATGGGCTCGAGGTAGTGGGCAGGCATGAGGATAAACCCCATCTAGTGTTAGCACAAGGGGACTCTCCATTGAGCCTTAGGTTGACTATGTTGGAGTTGTGAGGCCTACCTCGGTCCCACTATGTTCTTCTACCATAGTCTTAGATGGGTTACTGATTCTCTTATTGACAAGATTGGGGGGGTGCTCCTTTGCATGCACTTGGTGTTCCTCCAGCTTTGAGTATTATACCTTCTTCTATGCCAGAGTATGCTTAGGTGTTCCTTCAGTCCCAAGTGTGGATCCTCTGATAGCACCGACATTAGTGTATGGTACTCTATAGACTTCGAGTGTTATTATTCCTTCGATGCCTGCATCTGAGTATGGTATTTCATGGTATGGAGTTTATCCTTCGTCTATGTTCCATCCTCATATGGGATATTAGCTAGCAAGATTCACTATGTTTCTTGATATTACGAGTATAATTATGTCTTTTGAAAATTAGAAAAAGTTTGATAGATTCACTTATTTAGGTCCTCCTAGGTTTAATCATGTTATAGGAAAGGGTGACTATGAGTTCTTGATTGACTGTCGTGAGAGGATGCATAACCTTTTTTTGCTTAAGTCACATGTTGTTTCTTATACTACTTATTAGTTAAGAGATATCTCTAGAGATTGGTGGAGGTCATTTGCTGGTTGCAGACCTCTAGATCTCCTGAGACAACGTATGAGGCATATTTCTAGGTCTTGTATTGCCAATGATTCATTGAAGATTCAAAAGTTTGTGAAGGTGTTGGATGTTTGGCTTCATCTAGATATGGCCTAGATGGTAGTGTATGGAGCATAATTTCAGAGTATAGTGGATCATGCTAGGATGACTGAGTCTATTTATTAAGGATTTTGGTGAGGCGCCAAGAAGGTGCACTGTCAGGCTGAGTTCAGAGGTCATACTTCTCAGGGAAGAGATTTTAAAGATTTTTGTATGTATCATGGTAGACTCATAGAGGCAGCCTTATAGAGTTCAAGTAGTAGATCTTCTAGTTTAAAAGATTTGTTTGGCCTTTCTAGCTCAGTCGTAACTTCTCCTATTGACAATGGTCATTAAGTTAGTTTTGTGTATGATAAGGTTATCCATATGGCCAAGAACTGGACTTATCGTGTTTTCAAAGCTACTCCCTTTTCATTTGTGAGGGGTATAGGTTCTAATAGAGGTGCACGAGGTATAGTAGTGGTTCCCAGAGTGGGGGTTGTAGGAATACTCATTTAGGCGGCGGTCATGGAGAGTGCTATGCTATATTCCCCAAAATAGAAGCAAAGGTATTTGATGTTGTTATCACAGGTATTGTCCCTGTTTGTTTCAAATATGCATTTGTGTTATTTTATCCAGAATTGATTTTTTTTATGTGTCTGCATACTTTGCTTTGGTTTATAACCTTTCTTGTGAGACTCTTGATGTGCCAATCTGTGTATCTACCCCCTTAGGAGATTTTTTAGTGGTGGATCGGGTGTAGCAATCCTATGTTGTGACCTTTGCTGGGCATGAGACATAGGTAGATCTAATTGTCCTTAATATGGTTGATTTTAATATCATCTTGGGTATAAATTGGTTAGCACCTTATCATCTTGTCCTAAATTATTATGTTAAGACTGTGACTCCACTCCGTCGGATGTGCCAAGGATAGCTTAGAAAGGTATGCTTCATTCGTGTCCCAAAAAAGTTATATCTATCCTTCAAGCTCGTCTTTTAATATAGAGGGAATGTTTGTCTTATTTTTCCCATATTGCTTATACTAGAGTTATTTCCACTGCTTCATTGGATTTTGTTCATATTGTTTGAGTTTATGGATGTTTTCCTTATGGATTTACCTAGTATGCCTCCAGATCATGATATTGACTTTGCAATTGATGTTGAGCTAGTAATTAAGCCTATGTCTATTCTTCCTTATAGAATGGCAACAATAGAGTTGAAGAAGTTGAAGGATCAGTTCAAGGAGTTGTTAGATAGTGGATTCATCTGACCTAGTGTATCAACTTAGGGTGCACTTATCATTTTTGTGAAGAAAAGTATGGTTCTATGCGTACATGCATAGATTATCGATAGTTATATAAGGTTATGATTAAGAGTATCCTGTTTCTCGTATTAATTATTTGTTCGATTTGCTTAAGGGTGCCTAAGTGCTTTTTAAGATTGATTTGAGGTCTGGGTATAACTAGTTAAGGATTAGAGCATCCTATATCTTTAAGATAGCTTTTCAAACTTGGTACGGTGATTATGAGTTCCTAGTCATTTCCTTTGGGTTAACTAATGCCCCAGATGTATTCATGGAGTTGATGAACTAGTTTTTTTTATCGTTCATGACTCTTTTTTCATTCTATATACAGATAATTTATTAGTTTATTCCAAAATTTGGGCCAATCATAAGGAGCATTTATGAATTGTACTTCCTAGATTGAGGAATGAGAAGTTGTATACTAAGTTCTCCAGGTGTGAGTTTTGGCCAGAGTCTATTTCTTTCTTAGGTCATATGGTGACTACGAATGGTATTATGGTCAACCTTACAATGATTGCAATAGTTTGTGATTGGGCTAGGCCTACTTCTTCTACTGAGATTTAGAGTTTTTTTAATTTAGTAGGCCACAATCGGCACTTTGTTAAGGCATTTTAATCTATTATAACTCCACAGACTAAGTTGACTCAGAAAAAGATTTTCTTTCAGTGGTCCGATGCTTGTGAGTTGGGTTTTCAAAAACTCAATGATTTGTTGACTTCGACTCCTATCAAGACTTTACCCAAGGAGTGTGTGGTTTTTATCGTCTTCTGTGATGCTTTTGGTATTGGATTTGGTGTTATATTGATAGAGGAGGGTTATGTGATTTCAAATGCTTCTCCTCGATTGAAGCCCTATGAGAGGAATTACCCTGCCCATGATTTGGAGTTGTGCGCAATTGTTTTTTATTTCAAGTTATGAAGGCACTACTTTTATGGAGTACCATATGAGATTTTCTTAGATCATCTTTCCATTTAGTACTTATTCACCCAGCGAGATCTTAATGTAAGGTAGAGCCATTGGTTTAAGTTTTTTAAGGATTATGACTTGAGTATTCTCTATCATCTAGGCAAGGCTAATGTGGTTGCTGATGCCTTGAGCTAGAAGTCGACTAGCATGGTAGCTTGGAGCATCTTTTGACCTAAGAGAGGCCTTTTTCCACAGAGGCTCAATCTTTGGCTAACAGATGGTTAGGCTTGATGCTTAAATACCTGGCTGTGTTTTGGCATATGTTGAGGCTAGGTCTTCCTTGACGGAGCAGATTCAGGATCAGTAGTTTGATGATTTTTAGTTGAGAGTTATTCAGGATAATGTGTTGAGTGGTGAGGCTAAGGAAGCTTTGCTTGATTCAGATAGGGTCTAGAGTATTAGAAGCCGAGTTTGTGTGCCTAGAGAGGGAAATTTGATTAGATTGATTTTTGAGGAGGCTCATTGCTCTATGTATTCCATCTATCTGGGATTGACGAGTATGTATCATTATTTGAGACAACAATACTAGTGAGGTGGTATAAGGAAGGATAAAGTAGGCTTTATAACTCATCTATATTGCCAGAAGGTAAAGACTGAGCATTTAAGGCCTGGAAGTTTACTTCAGTGGTTACCCATTCCTGAGTAGAAATAGAAATAAATCACTATAGACTTAGTGACTGGGTTACCTCATACTTCTTGTGATTCTTATAGTGTTTGGGTCATTGCGGGTCGATTGACAAAATTTGCCCATTTAATTCCATTTGAAGTTTCTTTCAGTGCTGAGAGGCTGGACTGTATCTATATCCAAAAGATTTTGCATCATCACGGTGTGCTAGTGTCTATCATCAAGGATCGAGGTTTAGTATTCACATCTCACTTTTTGAAGGCTTTTCAGGAAAATTTGGGTGCCCGAGTTGATTTGAGTTCAACATTTAACCCCTAGACTGACGGTCAATTAGAGTGGACAAGTTAGGTTTCCGAGGATATGCTCTGCACTTGCGTGATGAACTTTTTAGGTTAGTGAAACCAATATCTACGTTTTGTGGAGTTTGTGTATAATAATATCTACCATTCCGGTATAGGGATGGCTCCTTTCAAGGTTTCTTATGGTAGGAATTATCAGTCTCAAGTGTGTTGGTTTGAGGTTTCTAAGAAGTACAAACTTGTTTCGTAAGTCATTGGATAGATTTTGGGTCATTCAGGATAGCCTTCGAGCAGCTCAAAGTAGGCAAAAATGTTATGAGAATCGTAACCTACATGGCTTGAGATTTAGTGTGGGTGATCGTCTCTTCCTTCTTGCGTTGCCTATGAAGGGCGTGATGAGGATTTGGAAAAGGCGCAAGCTTATACCCAGGGATATTAGACTTTTTAAGATCCTTTAGACTATTATGGATGTGGCTTATGAGTTAGAATCACCTCAGCATTCATAAGTTGTTCATACAACTTTATCTCTATGTTTTATCATTACATTCCAGAAGAGCCTTGTGTCATTCATTGGGATTCATTTTAGTTAGATGAGCAATTGTGTTTTGCTGGGGAGTGTATATCCATTCTAGCTACAGATGTTAGACAGTTGCATTCTAGCGTTATTCCTGTGTTAAGGTCCAGTGAAGGCATCGACCTGTAGATGAGTCTACTTGGGAGGTCGAGTCTTATATACCTAGTAGTTATCCCTAACTTTTCACTTATTCAGATATTTCTATTGCCTTGAGTTTGAGGACGAACGAGATATTTAGTGGTGTATAATGCAATGACCTAATTTTTGATGATTTGTGTGAAATATTTATTTCCTTGTGATTTGACTATTTTACCCCTCTCCATGGTTGCATTGTGGTATTTTTGGTGTGTGGAGACTATTGGCTCAGTTCCCAATACATTTCATTATGATTTGTGTTAGATTGTGGTTTTGATTGTCTTAAAAACTTATTTGTTTACTTCGATCAACATTTTTTGA
Organism: Capsicum baccatum var. pendulum; assembly: GCA_030864225.1. Lineage (NCBI taxonomy): Eukaryota > Viridiplantae > Streptophyta > Magnoliopsida > Solanales > Solanaceae > Capsicum > Capsicum baccatum. Next base: position 56,392,739 of record CM061554.1, on the reverse strand, counting down.
TCCATGTGTCTGATGTAAAAACGTAATGCACCAACATATCTGGAGCATCAATTTTATCTTGGTAACACGGTTGGTGTGGTTTTACGACTTTGGTATATCATTTTGATCCTCCATTTGGAAAGTGGTGAAAATATGTATCAAGGGTCAAATCGATGAACACAAGGTTTTTTCAAAAATCTGATGCCTCCATTGATTTCGGAGCAATGAATTTGATAGGGTAGCATAGTACATTGGTGTTCTTAGGATTCCGTATGAATTTCGAGGGGTCCACGGAGACTTGGAATTTTTTGAGTCTCCACAGTTGGTGCAGTAGCTAAAGCACTACTTTGGCTGCTTTAGAGGCAGGTGCTAAAGCACCACGTCGCCGCTTTAGCGGGTGACTACCAGCTAGGCAAGGGCATTTTTGAGACCCTCGTCTACTTTAGTAGATGGCGCTAAAGTGGCCCTTGTCCGCTTTAGTGGACTAGCCCGACTTAGCAGATATCATTAAAGCGGTCAAGACTTAGAGCTTGGGGTTTTGAATTTTTAAGCTATTTGTTCGTTTTTGTGCTTGGGTAAGTTCCAAATCCCTATTTTAATCATTTTCATTCTATTTTTATCATTAAAACCTTGTTAAAACATGAATACAAAGATGGAAATTGGTGATTTGGGCCTGAAAGGCATAACTTAATGATTCTTCAATTTAAACTCCAATTTCAAACCATTTTTCTTTAGCCCCAAATTAAAACAATTTGCACATAAACCAACCATTACCCATGGAGTATTTTATTTAAGCATTTCCAACTTTGAATCGTCATACGAGTAGATCTTGAAAGTTGTTCCAATTATTCTAAGCCAAAACCGTTTAATATTCAGACTCCAAATTCCATTTAAAAAAAAAAACATACCCACCAAGGGCATTCCAAAATCATTTTATCCTTTTTCCATTAATGCTATACATAGTTTCAAAGATAGTTAAATCTTGTAGAATCCTTGTTCAAAACAAAAGTTAACAATATGGGTTTTGATTAATGTCATTACCATACAAAAATTCATCTGTAATGTGAAACCCAAATCATCAAATTCACCAATATAACAATGCACAATTTGAGTTCTAAATCCATCAATTAAAGCATTAATAATTGATTAAAATAAGGGGAAACAATACATGTATGAACATGGAAAAATCCTCAACCCAAGGTGATTAAATCATTCCAAGAGACCAAAATGCCACATTAATTTATGCAATAATACCATAATTAAAGTAGGGAATGTACAATATGCCTGAAAATTTAGAGAGTTTTGAAAGGAATCAAAGTTTAAACCCTGGAAAATGGAATCCTTGTAAAACCCTTGTGTATTCTTGATTTGGGGTTAAAGAGGAGAATAACAATGTATGATTTTGATAACTAAAGGTTAACTGGTCAGTTGGGTGTTTTAAAGTTATTTAACGAGGCAAAGGTCCAAAAAGCCCCGACCCTACACTAAAAAATAAAGTTGGGCAAAATTTGCCTAACAGTATGGCACGCCGCTATCGTGGTGAGTAGCCAGCATACCACGCTCCAATAGCGGACCCTAGGTGGCATGGCACTCCACTATCATGGAACCTCACTGCCTCGAGGTCCTAAAATGACCCGAACCCCTTCTCAAAATTTAGAAACTTACCCCACATACTCCTTTAATACCCCTTATGATGATTCAAGTTAAAATTTATCATTATATACCTGGGAGGGTAAAAATTAAATTGATCGACATTTTTTGATGTCTTACATTATCCCTCCTTGGATCATTTGTCCATGAATGAGGAGTTAGGACATTATTAGCACGAAAATAGAGAGTACAAAATCGAAATACAAGGACAAATTCAAAATGCGACAAGAGGGGGAAATAAAACCCATGCCTAAATTATTTTCATCAAACACGGGGAACAAGAACGGGCACTTGGATTTCATATCCTCTTCCGATTCCCATGTAGCCTCTTCGACCTTTCGATTCCTCCAAAGCACTTTTACCAAAGCTATATCTTTGGTCCTCAATTTTTAAACTTGCCATTCCAATATCTCAACTGGGACCTCCTAGTAGGACACCAAATCTTTAACGCCAATATCTTAAATAGGAACGATTAAGAAAGGGTCACCCACACATTTCCTAAACATGGACACATGGAAAAAAGGATGAACCGAGGCTAAATTACAATTCGTAGGCAATATTACAAATCATTCTAATAAACAGATACGGGCCGTTATAATGAGGTATGAGATTTCCTTTATTCCCGAATCTCATGACTCCTTTCATAGAAGAAACCTTCAAGAATACCCAATCGTTCATTTCAAACTCTAACTCCTTCTACCTTATATCTGTATAGGACTTTTGGAGACTATGATAAATCTTAAGTCTTTCTAGAATAAATTTTACCTTCTCAATTGCTTGGTGAACTAAGTTAGGGAAAAACAATCTAGTCTCACCCACCTCAAACTATCCAATAGGAGACCTGCACCTTCTACTATAAAGAGCCTCAAAATGAGAAATGTTGATGTTGGAATGATAACTATTGATCTAAGAGATATCAATGAGCGGTAGATGGTCAACCCAACTTTCTCTAAAATATATTACGTAGGACCTTAGCATATCCACCAAAATCAAAATAGTACGCTCTGCTTGTCCATCCATTTGAGGGTGGAAAACGGTGCTAAGGTTAGCCTGAGTACCAAAACCTTTTTTAAAAGAATGCCAAAAGTAAGAAGAAAACTCCATACCTCGATCAGAAATAATTGATACCGTAGCCCCATACAATTTTAATATCTCCTGAATGTATAACTTAGCATAATAATCTCCCAAATAGTTAGTCCTTATGGGCGAGAAGCGAGCAGACTTGGTCATTCTATCTATAATTGCCCAAATAGAATCAAAGTTATTTTGGGACCGTGAAGGACCCATTAAGAAATCCATATTATTCATCTCCAACTTCCAAATGGGAAAATGTCTCTCTTGCAAACTGCCACCTGTCCTTAGATGCTCCACCTTGACTTGCTGATAGACCATGAACTAGGAAACAAAATTTAACATGTCTCTCTTCATAGTATTCCACCAATAGATTTCCTTGAAGTTGTGTTTCATTTTGGTTGAACTAGGATGAATTGTATATCTGGACTCATGAGCTTTAGTCAGGATCCTTTCCCGCAACCCATTTACTATAGAACACATAACCTACCTTGATATCTCAAGATACCGTCTTCCCCAATCGCAAAATCCATCACCTTTTGCTAACCTACATCATCTTTGATTTTTATAAGTATGGGATCCAAAACCTTCTTCTCTTTGACCTCATTTCTAAGAGACTATTTGACTACTTCTTGAATGATTACCCGTCAATCCACGGAGTCCAAAAGATGAACCCCCAACTTTGCAAGCTGGTGAATATCCTTAACCAAACCTCTCTTATTCTCCACAACATAGGACATACAACCCACAGATAACCTGCAGCATCATCAACAACATTAGCTTTACCTAGATGGGAGTGGAGACCCAAGTCAAAATCCTTAAGCAATTTGAGCCACTGCCTTTTCCTGAGAAACAATTCCTTCTGGTAAAAAAATATTGCTAACTCTCGTGATCAAAATAAATATCCACATGCTCCCCATACAAATAGAGATGCCAAATCATCAAAGAAAAGATTACAACCGCTAGCTCTAAATTATGAGTCAAGTAATTCCTCTCTTGAAACATGAGATGCCTGGAAGCATAAGTTGCAACCTTACAATGCTACATCAAAACATATCTCATTCCTACACGGGACATATTATAATAAATATAAAACCCCTCAATACCCACAGGTAGGGTTAATTCAGGAGCAAAAGTCAACATAACCTTCAACTACACAAAATTGACTTCACAAATATTGGACAACAAAATCTTTATCTTCTTCGAAGTAAACTTTGTAAGTGGAGCAAAAATAGATTAAAAACTCTCCATAAACCTCTTATAGTACTTGACCAAGCCCAAGAAGCTCCTAATCTCAGTTAGAGTCGTCGTCTATGCCACTTCTTAACCACCTCAATCTTTAGTAAAGACACCTTGATCACTTCACTAGATACAACATGCCCACGAAAAATCATAACACTCAGCGAAAATTCACACTTAGAAAATTTTGCATACAATTCCTAGTCCTTAAGGGTCTGTAACACAATTAGATGGTGATTGGCATAATCCTCTTCACTTATAGAGTACATCCAAAAACTAACTAAACACCCGATTATAAGGTCCATGAAGGCAGCTGGAGAGTTAGTCCACCTAAATGACATAATCAAAAACTAATAGTTTACATATGGAGTTCAGAATACAGTCTTGGGAATATCAGACTCCCTAATTTTCAATTGTTAATAACTTGAATGGAGATCAATTTTAGAGAAACACTTAGCACCTTGAATTTGATCCAAGAGGTTATAAATCCTAGGAAATTAATTTCTGAGATCTAATATAAGAAATAAACTTCCCCTTTTACACCAAAGATCTCCCCACCTATTCTAAGACAAGTTCATTAGGAAATGAAAGGTGACCATTTGGGTTCTACAGTCCAAAGAAGCATCGCACAAATGAATCCAATCCATCACCAAGATCACATCTAAATAAAACAATCAAGTTCTATTAAATCCATTAATGTATCCCTTTGAAAGATGGAAACCACATAACCCCTACAGACTTTACTAGCCATAATAGATTCACCCACCAGAGTAGAAATAGAAAAGGGGCCAAAATTACTTTCAGGACCTAAACCAAAGTGTATATCAAAATAAGGAGTCTCATACAATAGGGTAGAACCTAGATAAAGTAGACAATAAACATTATAGGAGAAAATCCATAACATACCAGTGACAACATTTGGGATGTCTCAAATTATTGACGATTAAAAAGTGCATGGAGATGATTTCGACCAGTTCCTCTCCCTGAAGAAGAACCCTTAGTTTTAGAAGCTGATGAAATGTCCATCAGTAACTTATTAGCTCCCATGGAGACCCTCACCGAAGGATAATTTTGCTATAGATTACTAGGTTGACCATAATTAAAGCATAATTCCTCCCCTCCTTACAATAACCATGATGAAGTTACCTACAAAAATAGCAAAGAAGGTAAGGTGGGGTTGACTGAGCCCTACTCATATGAGCTTGGGCACCCTGTCCCTTAGGACCACTGCAAGTATAAAGATGCAGATCACCTACAGACTTAGGATAAGGATCACTAGCTGACGAATAAGAATTCCCCTAGTGCTTATTTTTTGGCCATTGCCTACCATCTTTCCCACTATTCTGCTGACTTCCATTCAACCCTGCCTACCTAAATTTTTTACTCTTTCTTTCTCTTATCTCTACCTTCTTCCTTTTCTTATCTTTCCCTTATTTTATATAATCCACCAGCATAGATTTATACATATCATTGTTTAGCATAGCAATCTTACACTCTAACATCAAATTACAAAATAGACTAAAAGTTTACTTTCATATCCTAGACATGATATTAGAAACCAATTTTGGAGAATAACAAAATAGTTGTTGGAACTTCAGTACATACTCCTTAAGACTCATTATAGCCTTTTTTAGATTTACAAAATCTTTTGCTTTAGAATCATTCAACATCTGAGGAAAAAAATGATCAAGAAAATCACCCACAAACTTTTCCTTCACAGTTGGCTCAACACTATTACCCCTTAACTCTTTTCATTCCTCGTACCACTAATAAGCCACATCTTTTAACTAATAAACTACAAACTCCACACCCTTTGAATCACTACCATACATAACCCTAAAGAATTTATCCATCTCATTAATAAATCCCTAAGGATCCTCTTAAACCTTAAATCTATTAAAGGTTGGGGATTCAACCATATAAACTAGCCAACCCGAATGACCTAAGATGAACTAACAATAGGACCTATATGATCAGTCTAATGAGACTGCAATGCCACAAGTTGAGTAAGTATTTTGATAGACTGGCAAAACTCATCATTTGAAATATCTCCCTGAGGGGACTCAGTAGAGGTAACACCAGCCCAGAAGGTCTAAAGAGGACAAGTAGGGATTAGTTGAACCCCCGGTGGAGACATACAGTCAGGAGTAGAGACCCTAGACCGATTCTACATTCCATTAGTAGCCTAATTTCCTCTGTATTTTCCCTAATTGGGATGAAGGTTCTAGCTAAGTTTCTATGACTATTAGATCTTTAGAGAGGCATAATCTAAAATATGGGTAAATTAGGAGTTAGAGAAAACTCAAAGAAACTAAACCCTCTAGCACAAAATTAAACACATAGATAGGAAAAATTCCTAAATGCCTTATAACCACCCCTTATAAGTGTAGCACACTACATACCCTTAAAAGGGACTCTACTTGATAGGGCTTTGTGGATACACAAAGACCCTGAATTATACTTTGATACTAGGCTTGTCATGACCCAAACCTAAGAATGACCATTACAGGCATCTCAAGTCCACCGAGGGCTAGAGATAACACCCTAGCCGTACCTCAAAAGCATAATAAAAGTAAATAGAGGAATCCAACCAAGTCAATGAAACATATATAAAATCAAACTAAAACTTACAATGTTAAAACATAACATTAATGACATTCCAATCTTTTCCATAAAAGCCTCTAATCGAAGAATCCAACTAAGTTGGGACACACCCCCAACTATGACAAAAGAAATCGATAAACACTAGAAAAATTAGGAAATCTAAGAGAATGACCAGGCTTTCTAAGAGATTAAAGATCGCCACTTCACAACTAATCAATAGTAGTACCAAATCACCTAATGGTTTATAGGACTACCAAAAATGCCATCAAAACCTATATCTTGAAATGATGTACCATCCAGGGTTGGTTAGTACGGCGAGTATTGGCATATAACCCAAGAAAGGGGATGAAATAATACATTTAACAAAAATCTAGTCATAAAACCACATGCACAATAATTATATATACATATGTATAGGATGATGGGGCAGGGATAAGGGACATGAAACATGATCCTTTAAAATATTAGTCCTAAACTATGTAGCTCATACCGACTTTCCATACACCCATGGGATGTATGGGTCAAACTCACCCTATAGAAGGGCCCTGTCTATGTTAGCCATATGTACCGAGGATGGCCAAAGACACCAAGGCAATATTCGCCCAAAATGTAATGTGCCCTTCAGATACCATGGTTATATAGACCATCAACATTGGCAAATATGATTTCCAGTATTAGGGGATCCCCCAGGGACTACACCTTCTCGGTGAGCTAAACAATTCTATTTAAGCCTAAAATAAAATAATTTAAAAATAATAAAATCCTTAACCATGGAGTCTTTTATTTAGGCATTTCCAACAAGATATTTTCATATTAATAGACTTACAAGTTGTTCCAATTATGCCCAACCATAACCATTTAATCATTTAATCATAGGAATAATTTGAATACATAATACTTTGGTTGAATAGCCTACTGGCACAATTTGAAAACATAAGACATTGGTTGAATGTCCTCTTAAATCAAAATAGGATAAATTTACAAGAATAAGAATAGATTTATCATAACTCTTTCTTGAAACATGGTTTAAGAATACTTGATTTAGGAATACTTGATCATACTTTTCAAGCAAAGAAGTAGAAAATTAGTGATATGGAAAAAGATCTTCCTTCTTCACTTTGTAACTTCCCAAGAGTTGATTTATGATCAACTTAGAGTCACAATAGATATCTAATTGTAGAATCTTTATATCTGATGTCATTTTAAGGCCATTAATTAAAGCATGGTACTTTGTGGTGTTAGTGAAACATGTTTTACCCAAAACAAATGAAAATTTCAATATTAGTCTTTCTGGGGATATAACATGACCCTTTCCCCTTCTACATCTCAACCTACAGATCCATTAAAGAGTATTATCCATGTCGGCAATTCTTAAACAAATAATGCATCTTTATTAGGATACTCATCTAAAATCTCCCATTATACTAGAAGCAGGTGATCAACAAGAAATTATGAAAGTGTTTATCCCTTTACAACCTGTAGAGGCATGTATATAATCTTATATTAGTTAAACAGTATGCAATCTTTCTAGAAGTCCTGGAGAACTGGGTGAGTCATTACAAACTTTGTGGAATCAGCTCAAGAAATTAGCTTGATGGTGTAAAATTCAAAATAATACCTTTGATTATTTATCACATTAAATAATGCTAATCACATATTATCAATGGGTGTATAATTTAATTAAGCTTCTATCAAGGTTTTGAATTAGATATCACAATTCTATACCTTTTTAACTTCAGTCTCTTGATTAAGAAGTGTCCCAAGTGATTGCTCTAGTGATGCAATGTAGAGTATCAATGGCCTCCCAACAGTTGGTTCCCCTAATATAGGTGGATTGAACAAGTATTTTTTTATGTTTTGAAAAGCATTTCGACATGATTAGTGTTATTGGAAAGTTGTTTATTTCTTCATTATATGGTTGAAGAGTGGACATCATCAACCAAGTTAGAGATGAACCTCAGAATAAATGTCAAATTTTCTTGTAGACTGGGAAAGTCTCTCATGTTCTTTGGCTTAGCAATTTCTGGAATGGCCTCAACCATTGTGAGATCAACTTTAATTCTATGATAATGCATGATAAATCTAAGAAACTTTTCGAAAGTAACTTGGAATACGCATTTGAGTGGATCCATCTTTAAGTCAAATATCCTTAATCTCTTAAAAATTTGTGAAGCTCTTCAAGATAGTTGTCCTTATTTGTTGTCTTTACCACTAAGTAATCATCATAACCTTCGAACCTCTTATAAAGCATGTCATCAAAAATATTTTGCATTGCACATCGGTAGGTGGCACCAGCATTCTTAGGACCAAAATACATCACTTTGTAACAATATATCACTTTTGAAGTTCAAAAAGTAGTGAATTCTACATCATTTGGAGACATTCTTATTTAATTATATCAAGAAGACTCATCCATAAATGACATAACTTTATGTCCACTTGTATCATCTACCATGAGCTCAAAGATCGGTAGTGGAATCATCTTGTGGACATATATTGTTCAAGTCACAAAAATCTGCAGAGACATATATTAGACCATTGTTCTTCTTGACAAGTACAATGTATGAGATTCATGATGGGTACATCAGTTATAGGATAAATCTATCTTTGATGATCTTGTTGATCTCTACTTCAATTCGTTTTACCAACTCAAGGTGAAACCCTCATTGAGACTATTTTGTAGGACGTGCTCCCTTTTTTATCCCCATATAATGAACAACTAAACTTGGACTAAGGCATGTCCTTTCTTTGTACGTACAAATAAAGACATAGTTATACTCAACTAATAACTTAAAGTATTCCCTCTTCTTGCGGTGTAAGAAGTGCATTATTAAATGTTAGGTGTGGATCTTCCAGAAAGCCTAGATTCAGTTATTAAAGTTCATTTATGGTTGACATATGACTTTCTTTGATTGGGGGAATCCTCTTAAACATCACACCCATATCATCGAGGTATGGACCTCTTTCACTGTCATGTGATAAGATGCTTGTACAAATTTTGAATCATCTATTTGACCTCCTTCAAAGGTTGCGATACCTTCTTCTAGCTCATTCTTTGTTTCGTTGCAACACAGCTTCGTAAAAAATTATCTTTCTTTTCACCATTTTAATAAACCATCTGCATTGATTAATAATACAAACTTTCTCTTCATACATGATGAGAAAATACTATGAACATCTTTGTCATCAATGCCTTCAGAAAACCTTTGCTTTTTATTCTACAGCAACCTCTTTACTGATAGGGACTTCTGTTGGTTCCCAAGCAATGAAAGACCGAGGCCTATAGGGTATTGGTATTTCCTTCCATTTTTTTAAAGGCTTCATTTTGGTCCTTTCAACCCAATCTTTCAAATATAGATACATGAGGTGTCATTCTTTCTAAACATTCAAACACAGAAGTTTGTTGTGGTGTTTTCTCATTCTTATATTCCTTGGTTTTTTCTACTAAGGTATGGTGTGATTTTGTCATTATCTTTCTCTTCTTATTTGAAATTCAATAAGGCTCCAAAAATCTAAATCCCACCCTCAACTTAGGAGTGGTTATATAATTCCCTAGCTTCCTCAACTTCATTTGGGACTCTATAAGCCCATTTAACTTCTTACTAGTGACTTCATCTTTGAGCTCTCCTACCCTTGTCAAATAGGATAAGTCATAACCTAATTTTTCAAGTAGTGTGAAGGCCGTTAGATCAAAGTATCATTTTATCTTACCAGTTAAAGCATTGATTTCTAAAGACTTAGGAGTGATAGATCGGACTTGTACAACTGGGACAGTAATATTCCTCTTCAAATATTGATATTCTTTGTGTCACATTTTGTTCCTTAGAATGTGGACTTGTTGAGTACATGCTTCTAGCAAGGTTGTGTATCTCTTCGATGCTCACGTTGAATATAGTGAAAATTTGATGCTCCTTATCTATGTTTGTCTATATGTCTCCTTCAAATGATGAAATCTAGATAGAGATTTTTTTAGTCCTCTCCTTAGACATCTTAAAAGCATCCCACTAAAATTTTATTTTTTAAAAGATATTAGTTGGGTTGGCTAGTGTTGGTTTCTCTATATTTAACTCATAAGAATCCAAGTAGAATTTTGCATATGCAAAGTATGATTTTATCGTAGTGAAAGTATTGATATCCGCATCAATTTTGAGTACTTCATTATCCTTCACATACTTTATGCATTGATAAAAAGTAGATGACACCACTTTGTTTTCATGAATCTAGGAGCATCCAAGAAGAAAGTTGTATGATGTTTTGGTATCTATAACATGAATAAAAATATTTTATTTCATGATTCCAATAAACAATCCTACGTGATTCTTTCCCACGGATTGTTGTTCTCCTTAATTAAAACCTTGAATTGTTATGTTGCTTTTGGACAGTTGATCACTAGATATTTCAAGCCTTTTGATCACCATCATTGGTATGATATTGATCATCGAACAATTATCAATCAAGATGTGATTAAGATATTCTTCTCGAATTGCTCCTACGAAAAACAAAGGTCTATTATACAATTTAGACTCTAAAAATAAGTCATTATCTATGAAGGAAATAACATCAAAACACGGTGTGACTTTTCTATTAGCATGATATTCTTGTGCTATTGATGGATGATTAACTCAACCCAAACCAGGTCCTTGTTGTGATAGGTATCTCAAGTCCAACAAGGACAGGAGAGCACCCCCGAAGAACCCAAATCGTAAACCATCTTACACCCATGTCAGATGAATTTCAAACCTATAACAAGATAGCGTGCAATAGCATGAGAAAGTTTAAAATGTATGTCCATAACCAACCACTGATGATCGGCCAAACAATCAATCGACACCGCCCAATAACCACAGTAGTCCAGACAAAGCCTTCTAAACAGTGAACCAAAGTTGAATATCACTAAAGTGTTGGGACATATCCCCGACTATAGCCAAAAACAACATCCAATATTCTATAACTCAAAGCAAAAACATAATCCTTAAATAGAGTCTTTTTAGCATAGTAGCTCACCACTTCAATTTGACTCTCGATCAATCCACAATCACTGAGGAGGAGAAGTAGAAGTATGGCCAAATCCTGCATCACATGGGGATACAGCATCTGAAGACGGTTAGCGAGGTGAATGCTAGAATGTAACTCAGTGATAAATATAAAATAATATCATCAATTCAAATCAAGTAAACCATTGCACAATAACCATATACAAATACATATATAAATATCATGTCGGGATGGGGAATGAGGTTTAGCATGCACTTTAAAACCTTAACTTGGATTGTGTAGCTCAACCATCATATAATAGTGCCAACGAGCTGTATGGGCCAGGATCTCACCCCCTGGTCAGGCCCCAGTACATGTAGCCGCATAAACCAAAAAAATAATCTTATATATATACAAACGGGGGACTCGAACCTCAAAACATATACTAAGGTGACTTAAGCATCCAATCATATAATGATTTACGAGGGACTCAGACCTCCCTAATCATGAAATAATAATAATAAGGGGGTCTCGAACCTGCCTGGTCACTTTGACTCCCATTCGGAAAATATAGTTTCTAGTGTCGGTCATCCAAACCTCCACTTTTATGACTTGGCTACACAACCCTATTTATAGCCCACTTAAAACATTTATCACATAATCACATTCATGAACCACGCTTCACATTAAGGCATACATTTTTATATCGTCATACCAACTACACTTGCAAGATAACAACAACATGCCAAAATAGTTACCATTAACTTAGGGAGAACAACTCCTCTTTGTTTATTAAGACAAGGTTGGGGACACCGAATCCTTTTATTCACTAAATCAGAACATTTTGTATCAAATACCTCTTTATATCATGCAATTTTTCAAGACTAGTTCAATTTTATAAATTCCCATCTTTCTCAAAACTCAAAACCAATCTCACATTATGGATTGGGGTCATAACTAATTCAAAAGTCACAAGTTTGGAAAAATCACAATACCTAATTCATCCACCATACCATGCACTCATAAGTTCAAAACATATTTAAAGCATGAATAGTCATAATTAAATCATGAGAAAATATTGTTCAGCAATAAGCATTCAAAACCCACAACCCTTGTTTTCAAAACCAAAATAATTACATGTGAATAACACTTTAATACGTATGTTTTTTAAGAAATAAACAATGAGGGAAGAGTCACATGCCTGAAATAGTAAGATGAATGGAGAAAAATCACCCTTAAAATCCCTAATTGATCAACCTCTTGAAAACCCTAAGTGTTCTTGACCTTGTTAAGAAGTTACTTTGAGGTATTTTGAGCTAATGATATCCTAAATGGGTTATAAGACGTGGGTTTCAAGTTGGGTAAGAGGAGAAATGTCTAGAATGCCCTTAACTTAAAAGCAAAAAAGGGGACGTCTTTGACTATGAGTCAACCATCGACTCGTAACCACTTCGTACAACTCATTACCATGAGTCGTAACTATTTTATCCTTTTTGGCTCGAAAGATTGAAAAACATTGTTTTCGACTATTTAAACCATTTCAAAACTTTAAAGAAAATTTTGAAACATTTTTAGAAATTATAGAGTCGCCACTTGATTTTTTAGAAAATAACAAGAAAAAATAAAAATATTACTTAAATATTCAAAATAAAAAAAAAAAGTAAGTTTAGTCCGAGTAAGTGGTTCCTATTAATACTCTTGGAAGGTTGTTAAGCCACCAAGAGTATCCGCTAACTTACGATTATCCGAACTATTTGAAAACAACTTTTAAATAACTTTAAAAGGGAAAGTTGATTTTTGAAAAGAAATTGATTAAGGAAAAATTATTTTTCAAAATTTGTACAAAACATATTTTGACGACTTAGCGGAGATTTTTAACTAAGTCTAAGAAAACTAAAATAATTAGCATATAAAGGAGAAAGCGGGAAACTAAAAGACTTAGGTCATTAGGCCCAAGTTCATAAACCCTGTCCTAAGCTAATTTGGATTTTTTGCCCATCTTCACCAGTCCTAATATAAATATCGGACTTTTAGCCCATAACATGTCCAAATCTAATCATTCGGCTTTTGGCCCACAAGCTGTCCTAAAATATTTTTTTGGAACTTTGGGGCCTAAAATCTGTTTCACCTGTATTATATTACAACTTTGTCTTTGAGGCCCCAAATGAATGAATAAAGAAAGAAAGAAAGAAAGAATACGAAAATAATAACAATCAAGAATTTTCAAGTCTCTTCGCGACCTCATCAATGGGTTTTGATCCATCTTTCTTCTTCTTCTATCTTCTTGCACCCAAGCGCCATATGATCGACTTTGGACTTAAACTTTGGACTTGAGTCAAAAAGGTGAGCCTTATTGATCCATTACGAAATGCAAGAGGAAAGGAGTGCATTTGGACTCCAAAGTAGATTCATGCAAGAAAAAGTTTAAAAAAAAATTAATATGTGTTTGAAATTCTACACTTAATAGATAAATGATGAGATGAAAAAGATAGCATTCTCAAGTATAAAGAAATAGTAAACTATGATATTAAAGCAAACCAAATTATCTAAAGAAAAGAGAATTAACTAAAAATCTTACAAAAATCAAATCTAGTGTAGTATAATCAACTAAACCTTGAAAAGAAGACATAGATTCACAAGCATAGTTGCTTAAAATTTAGACAAATATTTTCTATAGATTAATACATATTTGCACCAAATATTATGATATGATAAAGTTTAAAGCATGTTTTCATAAAAGAAAGAAAAAGGGAATGAGCATAAGATGAGAAAATCTTTTGTAGTACCTCAAATATAAAATACAAGACATACTAATGCAACAACACTTTCTCAATACAAAGTGGAGTCAATCAACAGATCTATAACTTGAAAAAAATTCACTATAGCATGTGAATAACAATGGGACGTCTACATGAATAAAAAACATTTTAAGAAGTAAACCAAAAAGAAAGTGAAGCAAATTGCACATATTAAACATGTTTGAGAAATTATATTCAAAGACAAGATCAGAAAATAGTAGAAGATTAATTCTAAGAAAAAAATGTCAAATTATGTCAAATCTTATTCTAGTTTTACACCCTTTTAACAAAATCTATAACACTAAAAACTTTTCAATTTAAACAAGATAAAGTCAAAGACAATTTTGACCTTGAAGATAACCACAAACATATAACAAAAGAACTTAGCATTTTATTGTGGCATATAATCATGGAGAAAAATAACTCTTAATCAAAAGAATTGAGGATCAGCAAATGGGTTAGATCTTAAAAGTAGCACTTACATTAGAATTTTTACATGTGAATGAGCGAACTATCACGTCTAAGCCGAAGTTGTCAACTTCAACCTTAAGCGATGATTTTATAAATTGCTAGGCCAAAAACATAGCATACTATGACATGTCTTTCAAAAATAACACCAAATCCCTAGGTATAAGCAACTCACTACTTTGAATTGAGAAATAAATTCATCAATCTTTAACAATAGTAACTAGTTTTTCGACATAAAATTCGACTAAAGCAAACAATCCCAGCAAATAAAATTACAACTAAGAAATTATGAAGAAGGAGATGAAGAAGAAAACGATAACAAAACTAAAAAGGAAAGGTGTGTCTACCTTTTTCGGAGCAGCAAAATGGGACTCCAAGCTTTCTTCAGAGTCTTAATCACCACCGAAAAGAAATCTTTCGAGAACCCTAATTAGCTTACCACTTGAAAAATTTTACTAAAGAAAAATAACTTTTTGCTCCAAAGTTTTTTCCACTCTTTGAGACTTGGCCTTCTACCAAAATAGTAGCAGTATTTATAGGAAAAGGTGGGGATCCAATTCTTTGAATCCACCAATGAGGGAGAAAGGACTTAGAGGTATTTTGGGGATTTGAAATTGAGGGTAAAGTTTGTTGGAGGATAAGGTGAGGTGTAATTTTACACCCTAGAACAAATTTTGAATTTCAAAAATGGAAAAAGAATAAGGTTGAGGTGGAACTGTACAATCTAGTACAAATTTTGAATTTCAAATTTGAATTTCAAAAATGGAAAAAGAATAAGGTTGAGGTAGAATTGTACAATCTAGTACAAATTTTGAATTTCAAAAATGGAAAAAGAATAAGGTTGAGGTGGATTTGTATAATCTAGTACAAATTTTGAAATTCAAATTAAAAAAAATGATAATGTTGACGTAGAATTGTACAATCTAGTACAAATTTTAAATTTTAAATTTGAATTTCAAAACTAGATAATGAATAAGTTTGAGGTGGAATTATACAATCTAGTAGAAATTTTGAATTTCAAAAATGGAAAAAGAATAAGTTTGAGGTGGAATTGAACAATCTGGTACAAATTTTGAAATTCAAATGGAAAAGAGGATAATTTTAAAGTGGAATTGTACAATCTAGTATAGATCTTGAATTTCAGATTTGAATTTCAAATATGTAAAAAGAATAAGGTTGAGGTAGATTTTGGGCATTTTTTGGGATTTGGAGGTTATTTAAAATATAGCCCCAATTGAGATTTAAAATTTAGACAATTTATTTAATTTTGATCAAATTTAGAATCAATTGATGGATTGCATTGCAATTATGGCCAATTTGATTTCATTTATGGCCACATCTAATAGATTGGCTAAATTAAATTAAAATTCGATAAGAATTAATACTTTCTTTAATTCTGAGCTTCTTGATTAGATAAAATCAAATAAACATTTCTCCAAATAATTTATTCTTGAAAACAAATCATATTTAACTCAAGATTTTACCCATTTGAATTAATTTTCAAGATAAGCCTTGATTAAAATCTAATATTTCGTAAAATAAATATTCAAGTAACAAAATTATATAATTTCGTATAATTGAATACGATAATATATAATCGCTACTTAAAATGGCAAAATTTCCTAGATAAATACTTTGAAAAACTTTCATCTGAACAAAATAAATGTTGTAATTTTATTTAAAATTGAAGAAACTCGAAATAAACTTAGTTGTGGAGGGCAAAAATTAGGTGTCAACAGTAACCAAGGCAGTACCACCAAGGCAACATACACTACCAACCTTACGACTCAGCCACAAGAATCATAATAGAACCCTATGACTCGTCAGGGTCCAGTCGTAGTCAATAAAGAACCCAAATTGGGACTTACACTGGACATCTTGGAATACACCTAACGGCTCGTAACATCTCCTTATGGCTCTTAGTTATCCACTCGAACTCAAGCAGAATCTAGCCACAAATTTACTAATTTGGTTACAACTCATCCCAACGACTCGTCAGGACACCCTACGACTCATAGGTCTAGTCGTAACCCCTACAGTGAGCTCAAAGCTCAAGTAATTTTCAAGGGCTAAAATTTAGGGTGTTTCAATTCCCCCACAACTTGGATCATTCGTCCTCGAATGATGGGACAAGGTATTTATTAGCACGAATTTACTCTGCATACCTCTACTCTTACCATTAACAAAGACAGAAAACAAAGATGTCAAGGAATACACATACCTTAAGCATGATTATCTGGAATAGAAAACAAGAACGGATACATGGACTTCATGTCCTCTTCGGCTTCCCAAGTAGCCTCTTCAACCTTGTGGTTCCTCCATATAACCTTTAGAAAAGCTACGTCCTTCATCTTCAACTAATGAACTTGCCGATTAAAAAATTCAATCAAGACTTTCTCATAAGATAAGGAATTCAAAATACCTACCTCTTCCAAAGGGACAACCATCGAAAGATCACCCACGCACTTTCTAAACATCAAAACGTGAAACACCGGATTAATGGAGCTCAAACTAGAGGGCAACTCCAATTAATACGCAATATTACCAACCCTCTTCGACACCTAGTATGGACCAACATATCAGGGGATGAGTTTTCCCTACTTACCATATCGCATTACTCCCTTTATGGGGGATACCTTTAAGAACACCCAATCACCAACACTAAACTCCAAATCCCTTCGCCTCAAAACTGTCTAGAACTTTCGGCGACTTTGGGCGGCTTTAGGCCTATCCCGAATCATTTTCACCTTTTGCATAGCTTGATGAACTAAATCTAGGACAAACATCTCAACCTTACCAACTTCAAATCACCTAATGGGAGACCTACACCTCCTACCATACAAGACCTCAAAGGGAGACATACCAATACTAGAGTGGTAGCTATTATTATACGCAAACTCTATAAAAGGCAAATGATCAACCCAACTACCACCAATCACACAAGCTCTAAGCATGTCTGCTAGTGTATGAATAGTCCTCTCTGCTTGCCCATCCGACTATGTGTGGAAAGGTACAAATTCTCACCTTAGTTCCTAAAACTCTATGAAATGAATGCCAATATAGCAAGAAGAACTGAGTGCCATGATCCGACATGATAGAAACAGGCATTACATGCAACTTCACGATCTCCTGGAGGAACAACTTCGCATAATCCTCTACTAAATAATTAATCCACACTAGGAAGAAGTATGCAGACTTAGTCATCCTATCCACGATGACCCAAATCGAATCAAACTGATTCTGTGACCGAGGAAGACCAGTATCAAAATCCATGTTAATCACTTCCCACTTCCACATAGGCAACTTAATTTCTTGATACAACCCGATGGGCCGCAAGTGCTAAACCTTCACTTATTGGCACATCATGTATTTAGCCACAATACTAGCCACGTCTCGGTTTGTATTGTTCCAACAATAAATTTCCTTAAGATCAAGATACATCTTTGTCGAAATAGGATAAATGGCATAACGCGATTCATGAGCCTCAGCCAAGATCCTTGCTTGCAACCCATCTATATCGAGAACACATAATCTTTCTAGGTACCTCAAGATACCATTGCCACCAATCTTAAAAGCTATAATCTTTTGTTGTCCCACATCTCCCTTAATCTTGATTAAAACAGGATCCAATACCTTGTTTCTACTTTATTTCAGTACCTAGAGAGGACTGCGCCACCTTTTGTACAAACATACCCCCATTCTCAGAGTCCAAGAGACAAACTCTAAGGTTATCCAAATGATAAAAATCTTTCATCAATTCCCGATTATCCTCATCCACATAAGCTAGAATCCCCATGGATATCCTGCTAAGAGCATCAGCAACTACATTAGCTTTACTTAGGTGGAAATGCAAACTCATGTCGTAGTCTTTTAGCAACTCAAGCTATCTTATTTACCTGAGATCCAGCTCTTTCTGGGTGAACACATATTGCAGGCTCTTATGATCATAAAAGATATCTGTATGGACCCCATACAAATAGTGACACCAAATCTTTAATGCGAATACCACGGCCAACAACCCCAAGTCATGAGATGGATAATTCCTCTTGTGAGCTTTCAACTACCTAGAAACATAGGCCACTACCCTACCATGATACATGAGCACACAACCAAGTCCCACACAGGACACATTGTAATAAACCATAAATCCATCATTACCTTTGGGTAGTGTCAAAACTGAAGTTGAATTCAACTTATTTTTTAGCTTTTAAAAAGTACCATCACAAGCATTAGACCATAAGAACTTTACCTTTTTCTGGGTCAACTTAGTCAGCAGAAAGCTATAGTTGAAAAACTCTCACAAATCTCCTATAGTAATCGGCTAAGCCCAAGAAGCTCCAAATATTGGTTGTAGTCATGGGCCTAGGCCACTTCTTAATCACTACAACTTTCTGCGGATCCACCATGATCCTTCACTAGAATTGACATGACCAAGATAAGTAATAGCTCTCAACTAAAATTTGCACTTTGAAAACTTATCATACTAATCTTGATCTTTCAAGGTTTGCAATACGATACGAAGATGGTCGGGGTGATCTGTCTTACTCTTAGAGTACACCAGAATATCATCTATAAACATAACGACGAATAAATCCAAAAATTAACGATAAACCCTATTTATCAAGTCCATGAATATCGTCGGTCCATTAGTCAAACCAAAAGACATGACTAAGAACTCATAGTACTCATACCGAGTTCGTAAAGCAGTTATAGGGATATCCACCTCCCTAATCTTTAGCTGATTATAACCCAACAAAAAATCAATTTTAGAGAAATATCTAGCACCCTGAAGTTAGTCGAACAAATCATCAATTTGAGGAAGAGGATACTTATTCTTTATCATAACCTTATTCAACTAGTGGTAATCGATGCATATGTAAAGAGAACCATCCTTTTTATACACAAACAAAATAGGAGCAACCCACCAAGACACACAAGGACAGATAAAACCTTTGTCAAGGAGGTCTTTCAACTGTCCCTTAAGCTCTTTCAACTCTATCGGACTATTTTATAAAGGGATAGAGATAGGACAAGTGTTCGAAACAAGGTTAATCACAAAATCAATCTCCTTATTGAGAGGGATACTAAAAAGATCATTAGAAAAAACCATGAGGAATTCATTAACCACGAGAACGGATTGTAGGGAAGGACCCTCTGAGTTTGAATATGTAACCCCATCCAAATGATAAAGACATCCTTTGGAAATCAACTTTTGGGCTCTAAAATATGATATGAATCTTTCTTTAGGCACTAGATAACCCCCTTCCCACTCAATGACTAGCTTATTAGTGAGTTTAAACATGACCTTCTAGGTTTGACAATCTAAGGAGGAATAGCATGAGTACAACCTTTCCATCCCTAATATGACATCAAAATCAACCATGGCTAACTCTATCAGATCTACCAGAGTTAATCTACCACCAATAGACACCACAAAATCCTTATAGACTCTTCTAGGAACCACAAGTCACCCACTAGGGTAGAAATAGAAAAGGGATCAAGGATACACACGAAACTGAAACCAAAATATACAACCACAAATAGGGTCACATAAGAAAGAGTAGACCCCAGGTCAAGAAAGCAATACACATCACGAGAGAAGAGATGACTCGGAGTCCTGGCGGGTAAAAAGAGCATACAAGCAATTTCGATCAGCACCAGTGCCAGAAGTAAAAGTAGCACCCTTTGGTGGAGGAGCTGATGAAATGGCAACAGGAATCTTATTTGCCCCTGAAGCAACCTTAGAAGGACAATCTCTCTATAAGTGACCAATCTGGCCATATTTAAAACACTTTTTCCTTCCCTCTTCAAAATACCCATGGTGCTCCCGCATGCATAATCTATAAAGAAGATATGATGGAGCAGACGTAGCCCCACTAGTCTAAGATTGGGAACCCTGTGCCCTAAACCCACTATCATTCTAAGAATGATGATCACCCGATGACTTTGGATAGGGAGCACTAGCCGTAGAGTAGGAACCAAAATTCCCCTTCTTCTTAAATAATATTCCACCATCTCTACCACTCTGCTGCTGACCCCCACCCTGATCAAACAATCGAAACTTTTTATTCTGCCTTTCCCCTATCTCCACCTACTTATTCTTCTCCTCCTTAACTTATTGCATAAACACAACCAATATGGAGATGTCCATATACTTGTTCATCAAGGCAGCCTTACTCTGAAGAATCAAATCACGAGATAACACAGAATTAAATTTCCTCTTTCTAGCCCTTATGCTAGACACTAACTCATGAGCATACCGGGACAATTGATAGAATTTTAAGGCATACTCCTTGACTATCATCCTACCTTGCTTCAGATTAACAAACTCTTCTATTTTTGCATCCCTCAACTCCTAAGGAAAAAAGCGATCCAAAAAAGCACTAGAGAAATTATCCCACAGTATGGATTTGGCATTGTCTACCCTAGACTATTCTTATTACTTATACCATTTATATGCAACATTCTTTAGATGATAGGCAGTGAAGTCTACACCCTCAAAATTAAAAGCATGCATCACATGAAAGATATTTTCTATCTCATCGATAAATATTTGAGGATCCTCCTCAAATTTTGAATCAGTGAACACATGAGGACTCAACCTCATAAACTGGAAAACCCTTGTGGCCTCAGAAGATGGAGTAACAAAAGCTACACGCTTAGACTGAGAAGATACCAACTGAGCCAACATATGAATAGACTGATGTTCTTATTTGACACATCAGTCTATGGGGCATGAGGAGGACTAGAGGGGATCGGTCGAACTCTAAAAGGGAAATCAGGAACTGGACCCCTAGACCAGATTTATACCCCATAAGTCAAGCGTGTCCCATCAGTATTGTCCTCAATTAGGATAGAGAAGTTTCCATGAGCTTCGTCATTGACCTCAATTAGGACAGAGGAGTTTCCATGAGCTTTAGATCATCTGGGAGGCATGATCTGAAAAGAAAACACATAGGAATTAGAGAGACTCATAACCTCAGACTCTATAGCCTAAAATAAGACAACAAGAAAGAAAAACATTCTTAATACCTTGTAGTCTCTCTCTTATAAGTGTGGTCTGCTACACACCCATAAATGAGACTCTACTTGACACGTCACACCCAATGAAACCAAACCTAGGATCTATAGTACCATGATATGACCCAAAATAGGGACTTATTATGAAGGGTATCTCAAGTCCAACAAGGATCGGTGACCACCCCCAACACCCCAAATAATAAACCACCTTACACCTATGTCGATGAATTCCAAACATATAAAAAGATAGCATCCAATAGCTAAAGAAAATTTATAATACATGTCCATAATCAATAATCGATGATCGGCCAAACGACCGATCGACATCGCCCAATAACCACAGTAGTCCACATAAAGCATTCTAAATAGTGAACCAAAACTGAATATCAATAAAGTGTTGGGACCTACCCTCAAATATAGCCAAAAATAGTATCCAATAGTCTATAACTTAAAAGAAAAATATAATACTGAAATGGAGCCTTCTGAAGCATGAAAGCTCACCATTTCAAGTCGACTCTCAGTCAATCCATAATCATTGAGTAGGAGAAGTAAAAGTATGGCCAAATCCTAAATTGTATGGCGATACAGCATCCGAAGATGGTTAGCAAGGCGAACGCTAGCATGTAACTCAGGAATAAAGATAAAATAATTCCATCAATTCAAATTAAGTCAACCAACGTATAATAACCATATGAAAATACATATATACATATCATGCCGGTATAGAGAATAAGGTTTAGCATGAACTTTAAAACCTTAAACTGGATTATGTAGCTCAACCATCATATAATAGTACCCATTGGCTATATAGGCCCCAGCTCTCACCTCTTGGTCGGGCCCCAGTGTGTGTAGTCGCACTAATCAGAGAATAATCTCATATATATGCACATGGTGGAATCAAACCTCCCAATATAGACTAAGGTGACTTAAGTACCGGATCAAATAATAATTTATGAGGGACTTTAAACTCCCTAATCATGAAATAATAATAATAATAATAATAATAATAATAATAATAATAAGGGAGACTCGAACCTCCCTGGTCACTTTGATACCCATATCGGCAAACACGATCTTTAGTGTCGGTCATTCAAACCTCTACATTTACAACTTAGCTACACAACCCTATTTATAGCCCAGTTAAAATATTTATCACACAATCCCATTAATGAGTGACATTTTACATTAAGGCATACATTGTTGGTATCGACATACCAACTACACTTGCAAGGTAACAACAACATGCCAAAATAATTTCTATTAACTTAGAAAGAAAAACTCCTTTTATTCATTAATACAGTGTGAGGGACATCGACTCTCTTTACTCATTAAATCAAGACATTGTGCTTCAAGTACCGCTTTACATCATGCAACAGTTTAAGACTAGTTCAATTTTATGAATTCCCACCTTTCTCATAACTCAAAAAAATCTCACACCATGGGTTAGGGTCATAAATAATTCAAAAGTCACAAGTTTGGGAAATCACAATTCCCTAAATCATCCACCATACCCATATACTCACAAGTTCAAAATCATATTTAAAGCATAAATAATCATAATTAAATCATGGGAAAATATTGTTCAGCAATAAACATTCAAAACCCACAACCCTTGTTTTCAGGACCAAAACAATTCCATGTGAATAACACTTTAATACATATCTTTTTAAAAAAATTAACAATGAGAGAAGAGTCACATGCCTGAAATAGTAAGATGTACAGAGAGAATTCACCCTTAAAGGCCCTAATTGATAAACCTCTTACAAACCCCAAGTGTTTTTACCTTTGGGAATTTAAGAGTGTTAAAAAGTTACTTTGATATGTTTATGAGGGCTAATGATACCATAAAAGGGTTACAAGATATGGTTTTCAAGTTGGGTAAGAAGGGAAATATCTAGAATGCCCTTAACTTAAAAACTGAAAAAGGGTCTTCATTGACTAAGAGTCAACCATCGACTCGTAACCACTCCTTATGAATCATCACCATGAGTTGTAATCAAGGTAGTACCACCAAGGAGACATACACTACTGACCTTACCACTCAGCTGCAAGGATCATAATAGGACCCTATGACTCATAGGGTCCAGTCATAGTCAACACAAAGCCTAAATTGGGACTTACACTGGGCATCCTACAATTATACCTAACAACTCGTAACATCTCCTGATGTCTCTTAGTGATCTACCCATACTTAGAGCAAAATCTAGCCATAAATTTACTAGTTTAGTTATGACTCATCTCAACGACTCGTCAGGACAACCTACGACTCATAAGGCTAGTCGTAACTAGGGAAGTGAGCCTAAAGCTCAAGGAATTTTTAAAGGAAAAAATTTGGGGTGTTTCACTGATGCCCGTATTTGCTTTTCTTCATTTCCTCTATGTTGGATGGTACATGTTTTGCACTAATTTTATCTATCTTGAAAGAATTCTTTTGTAAGGAACTCATGCAATGTAATAGATATTTGGACCTTTTTTGACAAGGAACCATCAATCATATTTTAATACCAAACTTAACACTTTTGATGCTTGTAGATGATCCATGTTACTTCTCATTACTTTTAGGTTAGGAAATTGTATCCTTGGAACCACATGATGTCTTCTTGTCTTATGAGAAAACAAGTTCCAAACATCATCATCATAATCCTTAGACTTATTGTCTATCTCTAGTGAACCTTCAGGAGTTCTCATTGGAAGATCTAGGTCAATGGGCTAAAAAACCACAAATTACTAGGAGATTGTGCTTCGCATAGTCCATGATATTGAGCACTTCTTTTGTTCAACACTAGCATGATATTATTCTACTACTTCATCCATGTCAATGATGATTTTTTTCGTTGCTTACTAATGTTACAATTCTTTTCACAAAGATGAAGCACTTTCCTGTTGAGTGGGATGAAACTTGTAATTTGGGATCATTAACCTTATTGATTTCCCCGGTCTTCATTTACTTAAGAATATCAATGACTTTCTTGGTTGGAAATTTATCAAGGATCAAAGGTATGTCTGAATCTGGAAATAGATAAACCCTTGTATCTAACTATTTCAATGTTGAATGACATTTTTCCTTCATCGAATATTGCCTCAGGGTTTTATCTCATTTATATTTGATCAGTGTGACCTTCATAGAAGTTGCTTTCATTTTCATAGAATTTTAGTCTGGATCTTTGAGGTCTTACCTTTCTTGAACTTCTTCTTTTATTTTATAATATTAATAAAAAAAGATGTCTTCCCATGACTTGCAATGTTTAACTCCATGTCATATGCTTGTATAGCAAGTTCTTCAAATGTTCACAGTTTGATTCCTTGTACTATGTATAGATGGCCACAATGCATTCCTTGAATGCATATTTCTAAAGCAGATATTTTAGAATGACAGTCTTTGTAGTCCAAACTCAGTGATATCCAATGATTGATGTAATCCATCACATGCCCATGCTTCTTTTTCTTAATTGTAGTCAACTTTATCATGCTCAGAGTTTGTCGAGTTGTTGAAAAATTGATTGAAAAATTCCATCTCAAGCTGCTCTCAACTATTAATCAACTCATGCTCAGGTCGATATACAAGTTGAATGCATTTTCTTTCAGCAAATAAATAAACTATTTACCAAAAGGTCACCATAAGTTCCAGTGTTGCTACAAGTTTCAACAAAGTCGGAAATATGTTGCCGCAAGGTTCCTTTTCCATTAAATTGTTTTAATTTAAGTGGTTGATAGTTCGTTGGAATGGATAAACAATCAATCTTTCTTGTAAATGTGTAACTATAACACCCCGTATTCAAGTACGTGTATTGGCATATTCAAGTACTTGTATTGGTCTTATTTATATGGAATTAATTTTTTTATTTTAGTTATACCAGAATTTGCCCGTCGATGAATCCATGCAAAGGTTATTGAATAATCTTTATAATGATATAAAGATTTCTAAAAATGGATAGGTTTCAGATATAATCGAGCACGTTCGAAACTATAAAACGGTGGCCAGGATATTTGGGAATAGTAAATGTGCAGGAAAATTTCCTGCACACAAACTACTAAGGCCAGCCGAATTTTGGGTCAACTTCAAATGATCATAACTCCCTTAATATAATGAACTGGGATATCTGCGACCTACGAAAAAAATATCTTTGAGTCTTCTTTCTAATGCAATTAGTTTCATCCAAATCTAACATCTGAGTAAGGAGTTATACTCATTTTACTTCAGGCTATCAAAACAGATTTTTAGGGTCAACTTCAAATAACCATAACTCCTTGTACAGGACGAACTGGGTGGCCTACTTTATATGAAATGAAATCCCTTTGAATTATCCTTCCAACGATACCAATTTCACCCAAATCCAATATCGGAGAAAAGAGTTATGGTCGATCTACTTTAGCTTATCAAAACAGTCCACCAAAGGACAGATTTGACATTATTTAAATTTTAAAGGCATTTTGGTCATTTCCTATTATATTACGGATGGTAATATGTGTATATATACATGCATATGAGTTCAAAAACTCATTTTCATCATCAATCATTGAGAAATAACAAACCCTAGCCAAATTTGACCTTTAAATTTCTTTTGATTCAACCGTAGAAATTCCAAAGTAATTCGATAACTGCGTTTGTCATCTCAAGAGCTTCGAACAGCACCTATTATTTGTACAAACAGGATTGCATAATAAAGAGGTGAATTCTAAGGTATGAATATTGTTTGCCTTTGTTCTTTTCCATATGTGTATGTGTGATAGAGGATTATATGTATTGGTTGTTAGTGAAAGGTGATGAAAATAGGGTTATGGACTATTTTGCATGGTTTGGCAGTATTGAATTGTGGAAGGTGGATATGGTAATTGAGTTATGGAAGGTGGATATGGTGATATACTATTAAATTGACGATTATTTATGTCTATGGCTCAATTTGGTTTAATGGATTGGTTGGAAGGATAAATGAATCCAAACTTGATATTGGAGGATGTTGTACGAATATGCATGGCATGTGAATGTAATTGTAGTATAAGAGGGTTAAAGTGACACCCTTTATGGTGTAATTAAGGCTTACTACTTAACCACTAGTTTGGTGAACTCAAATAATTGAATTGTGACGTTTGGTCGCTAATACTAGATTGCTATATATGTTCATTGTAGATAAGTAATCCAGAAAGACGGGAAGTCCATTTGGGACTAGTATTGAAGGTTGACAGTCAGTTATGTAAAGCATACTCTATACCATATCTTTGGCATGAAAGTGAACAATTGTTCTATTAAGAAAGTTTCCAAAGTTATTCAGTAACATATGATCCATAATGGTTTTGTATGATGTCCTACGTTACCAATGAACTTGTTTCCACCCTACAAGATGTCAAGACATTCCAATACTTACTTGTTTTCCAAATATTACATGTTTATTGCACTAATGAATGTCAGAAGGTATCCGGTTACTCAAACAAGATCCATGTGCTATTAATGACTCCAAAACGTTTCATTGATATACCAATAAGTTCCTACTTCATTGTTATGGCATTGATGACTCTAAAACACTTCATTGATGTGCCAATGAGTTCTTACTTCATTGTTATTGCATTGATCGTCTATTTATATATCTCTTATTGATGTATCATTGTTTCAAAGTATCAAAAATGTGGTGGCGACCGAAATAACAATCTCAAAGATCAATTGAACTAAGTGATGGAAGTTCTCTCTTATCGGGTGGTATCCCAGGGGCATAAGCCTATCATAGGTCGATCCCTATTTATGTGTTTATGGGTGGTATCCCAGGGGCATAAGCCTATCATAGGTCAATCCCAGTTGATATGTACTGGAGGCAGCCTAATGGTCACAGTACAGTACAGTAATGATTACAAAGATGATAAGAACGAAGGTAAAGTGATTGAATAAATACAATGTACAGGTTGTCACAAGTTCTAGTAAGTGTGGTCCACTCCTATTACGATTTATTCACTTGTTTCTGATTTATATTGAGCTCCTATATCATATGTGATTATCTACAGCTTTACATACTCAGTACATATTTCGTACTAACGTCCCCCACGAGGGACCTGCATTTCATGCTGCAGGCACAGGTACCTCAGCTCATACACCACATAATTAGGAGCCAGGATATCCAGCTGCTTTTGATGAGCTCCAGTTTGCTTTGGGGCTTTCCGTGTCATATCCAGTCACTTTTGGTATTGTATAGAAGTTAGTTATATGGCGGGGTGTGTCCCGACCTTAGTTAAACTCTGTGTATTGTCTAGAGGCTTTGTAGACCAAATGTACAGTCAACGTGGTGTTTTGTTAATAGACAGGATGGCTCTAACAGCCAAGTATTGTATATACATATATATATGTGCTCGAGCTTATATAGGTGATTATTTCCTATTATATGCGACATGATGTTGTCCGAATTTTGGGTTATCATAGAGGTTTGCATGGGAAGTATAAGGTTATGAGCTGGTTCTCCCAGGCCTCCTCGGTTACGGGTACCAGTCTTCCCCAATAGGATTTGAGGCACGACAATAACGCCCTGGGAGTACACCCTAGACGCCACACGCTGCTTATACTCAAAAGTGACCACAAGCTAACACATGAGTTGGTACCTGCTATGAGAACTAAATAATAACAAAAAATAACATGTGCGGAATATCTTAATACGCCATAAGGTTTTAACTTCTAAAATATTTTCGAATAATAAATCTGGAAACAACTGTCTGAAACTGATAAAAATAATGACAAACTGACTGACTATCTGAAGTGTTCGGAAGCTTCTAAAACTAAATGAATAAGAGTTGATGGGACATGCCCCAACTAACTCCAACCAACTACTAAACTGAAAGCATGAAAATAAAAATAGTCGGTCCTCAAAATATGAGCACTCACTACAACTATTGTTGTTGATGTGCTGGGATGTCTAAGTATGGTCGAGAACCTGAGCGTTCGAACCTATGATATGAGACATCATAGTGCAATAAACGAGTATGTGGTCTATACTTTAAATGTATTAGTATGTTAAATGGGATTAGGAAGATATGCATGGGCTCATGTGCATGAATAATAATTGACTGAAGAGCATGAGATAACTAAATAACTGATATGAATGCGTGAATGTTTTAAAATCTGATAATACATGACCAAGCATATAACATGATTGTTAAAATAGTATGTAAACTGAAATATTAAAATCTGATAATTGTATGTTGTGGTCAATGTAAGCTTGAACTGAAGTATACTGAATATTGAACTGAGACTGTGGGAACTATCATATAACTGACATGCCTCAATGATCTAATTGGGTTCCAACCTGTCACCCCAGTTAGAAGGGTGTCAGAACCATGCCATGGGTACTAACACATGGCTGCATGGATCCACTATAGTGTTGTCCCAAAGGACTAAAGGTTACCCTCAACTGGCAGGTACACTTATGAGATCAACCTTCAACTGGCAGGTTGACATCCCAACCTATGCTGGATACGTAATTATTGAATGCAGGGACTGATAATAAAGGTCACACCCTCAACAGGAAGGTGAGCCCCCATCCCTAGGTTTGCTTGGTACTAAATCCTACTCCTAACTAAACTGAATTTAATCACTGGATTGAACTGAGCTTACTGACATGATGCATTGACTGAACTGATAATACTCTAATAGATTCAAAACTCTTCTGAAAGTTTTTGGGTATTCATAACCCCCAGGACTCAATATCAATGATAGAAAGATCATACTAACACTTTAAGGACATGATATATAAGTATTTATTCAAAACTCATTCTTTGAGGCATTTCATCAAACACTTGCAATAAATGGCTTAAACATGGAAATAGTTTTATTTTAAAGCTACTAGTAGTAGCATGATTTTAATACTAAATCCCCAAAATAAGGCTTAAATCAGCGAACAACACCATTCCAAACATGTAGGGTTTAATAACAACAACAATTTCAGGAAAAGATGATATAGAATAAAAATTCATAGGGATTCATAGTTAAAATCACAATAACTTGTATAATCCATAACTTTGAATTTGAAATTAGGTTCTTGAACTCCATGGGTGAAAGGGGCCCATGGATGAATATTTAACATACCTTGATTTCTGAATTTGTGAGAATTGTTGGTGAATTATTGAGACTTGGACTTGAACTTTGATGAACCTAGGGTTTGCTCTTGAGAGAATTTTATGAAATAATGAGTGAATTTGCCTTTTGGGAGGCTTAATTTCAAGTTATGGTTGAATAATGCAAGTGGAAAATGACTCAACTGCCCCAACAAACCCATAATTTAATAAGAAAAATTATGCCCAATGTGCAAAAGGTGATGCACCGCGTCGATCAACCCGATGCGATGACCGATGCACCGCGCCGATGGTGACGATGTGATAGCCAATGCGATGCATCCTGATCGTATTGGCCCACTATTTTGCTCATCCAAACATGTCTAAAATGACATACAAAAATTCTAAAACTCACCCGAGATGACCAATAGATAACCCTGACCATGAATCAATTTAATAATCGACGATCTAAGGTCGAAAAAAATCTAAAATAAGACCATAGAAATATCAAGGTCAAAATGAGTCTAAGTCTTAACACTGTGCTAGATTTTTTCTAAGTCTGGGACCTCTTTTGGCATGCTATATAGGATTGAAGTGGAATAGAACTTTATGGGGTCTTATAATATCCCCCCTTGGGAACATTCATCCTCAAATGAGACTGATTAAGCTGAAATGCACTGAGGTACTGCGACTATACTGACGTGCATAGTTGAAACATAACTGAATCTTAAGACATGACACATGACTGAACAAATTCATGAATGCGTGAATGATATGAGAATGATATATAGCTAGAACTAAAGCATGGAACAAAGTAAATCCAAGAAAGACTGTTACCTTAGGCTGAGTTTGAGTTTGTGTAGAAGAGATGAAGGTACTTGGTTCGCATGTCTGGTTCTGCTTTCCAAGTAGCTCCCTCAACGGACTAGTTCCACCAAAGAACTTTGACTAAGAGAACTTCTTTGTTCCTTAGTCTGGGAGTCTGACGATCGAGGATTACGACTGGGACTTCTTCGTAAGAGAGACTATTCTGAACATCTACACTCTCTACGGAGACTACAACTGCTGGGTCACCTATGCACTTCTTTAGCAAAGAGGCATAAAACATTGGGTGCACTGATGCTAAGTCTGCAGCCAACTCAAGTTCATAGGCTACCTTTTCAAAATGACACAGAATCCTATAAGGACTAACATTTAGGGGACTAAGCTTCCCCTTCTTACCAAACCTCTTTACTCCCTTAATGGGAGAGATTTTCAAATACACAATGTCGTCAATATCAAATTCAAGATATTTCCTTCTCACATCTGCACACAATTTATGTCGGCTCTGGTTTGTCTTAAGACTCTACCTAATCAACTATACTTTCTCTAAAGAATCAAACACCAAGTCAGGCCCCACCACCATGGCCTCATCTACTTTAAACCAACCAATTGGAGATCTACATCTCTTCTCATAAAGAGCCTCAAACGAAGCCATCTGAATACTGGAATAATAGTTGCTATTATATGCAAACTCAATCAAAGGTAAGTGGTTATCCCAACGAACCTTAAATTCAACGACACATGCTCTCAACATATCCTCTAGAGTCTAAATAGTCCTTTCTGCTTGACCATCTTTCTGAGGATGAAATGTTGTACTGAGGTGGACTTGAGTACCAAGACCCTTTTGGAAGGCTTTCCAAAAGTAAGAGGTAAACTGCATACCACTATCTAAAATGATGGAGAATGGGACACCGTGTAACATAAACAACTCTCTGATATAAAGCATGGTATAGTCCTCAATTGAATAGTAGCATGATTTTGATACTAAATCCCCAAAATAAGGCTTAAATCAACGAACAATACCATTCCAAACATGTAGGGTTTAATAACAACAACAATTTCAGGAAAACATGATATAGAATAAAAATACATGGGGATTCATAGTTAAAATCACAATAACTTGTATAATCTATAACTTTGGATTTGAAATTGTGTTCTTGAACTCCATGGCTGAAAAGGGCCCATGGATGAACATTTAACATACCTTGGTTTCTAAATTTGTGAGAATTGTTGGTGAATTCTTGAGACTTGGACTTGAACTTTGATGAACCTAGGGTTTGCTCTTGAGAGAATTTTATGAAATAATGAGTGAATTTGCCTTTTCGAAGGCTTAATTTCGTGTTATGGTTGAATGATGGAAGGGAAAAATGACTCAAATGCCCTCACAAACCCATAATTTAATAAACAAAAACTTGTCCAGTGACGCGACAGACGACGCGTCGTGTTGATCAACTCGACACACCGCATCGATGGTGACAACGCGATAGCCAACGTGACGTGTCTTGATCTCATTGGCCCACTATTTTGGTCATCCAAACATGTCTCAAATGATGTCCGAAAATTCTCAAACTCAACCGAGATGACCTATAGATAACCCTGATCATGAATCAATTTAAAAATCGACAATCTAAGGCTGAAAAATCTAAAATAAAGACCATAGAAATATCAAGGTCAAAATGAGACTAAGTCTTAACACTTTGCTAGATTTTTTTCTAAGTTTGGGACCTCTTTTGGCATGCTATATAGGATTGAAGTGGACTAGAACTTTACGAGGTCTTACAAAATGGCTTGGAGTAATATAGTGAACTCTGTGGTACTCTGCCATATTGAGCCCTGATAGTGTTAGTTATCATGTCTTGCAACTGTTGGATAGACAAAGCCACAACCGAAGTATATTGTTTCTTCTTTGAATTTAGGAACACCAAGTGGTTTCTTGATGTGTTTCTTTTATGGAGTGAATCATATCGTCAAAATACTTCTTCAAGGCTTCAATGGTTTGTTCCATCCTTGCGAACTTCTCGTCCATGTTGATTGAGTCAACTATCAAGGGTTGACCTTCATTGAAATTGAAGAATTCATCGAGAGCTAGGTTTCATCAAAGATGGAAGCAATTCATGACAGTTCGCCTAAAACATGAATGAAAGGTTGCCCCTAGGGGTTGCAGTTACAGCTGCCAAAATTTTTAAAGTGCCAAAAATTAATTGTGACCAAAGACAAATAGAAGAAAAATAATTTTATTATTTAATCTTGTGAGTACAATTCCGTAACTTTTTTTATTCTTCTCTCCTAGACTTATGAATGATCCGAGAGCCTTCAGTAGCGTGTTTCGCGAATCGCTAAATAATTTGGGCTCCTAGAGATGTGTTTTGATCGTCAAGAATATTGAAAATTGTCTTGTCACTTTGAAAAGATCTTCGGAAAGAACTTCATTGATCACTCCTTGGAAGAACATAGTAGTCGATGTCGATGTTGCTTCAATGTTGAAGAAGTGTTTGCAAAATATCCCTAGAATGTTATGTAATTTCCCTATTTAGAGTTGTAGGAAGTAGGTCGGTTGCTTCTGATTGCCTGAAACATGTTATTGTGACCCTTAACTGTTTTTGACTGGTTCTTGAATTTGAATGGGTTTTCCACATTATTTGGACATGTGGCGTCATCTTGTTAGTTTTGAATTGATGGGGACACCAAGTTACCCTGACACATGGCTTGAATTTGGGCTTGAAGATGTAATGGACCTTGGTCTTGAATTTAATAAAATAGACTAATTAAATTGTAAAACTAAAATTAAATAATCAACCCAAATAAGAATAAATTAAAATCCAAATTTTATATGAATTTTACCCAATAAAATTCATATATCTATAGTAATACTGAGATGGACTTAAAGAGCGGAAGAGCATAAGTTCTACACGTCGTGTATATTAAGCATGATGGTTGGTTCCTTGCTTCAAAACTAGATTGAAGGTATTTTGACAGTACATTTGAATAAGATAAAGGCCTATGTGTTACTAAAACTAGGTACTTTTCAACCGTCTGCCCAAACTGCAACCAACTATATTGAAGATATCTGCTATGGATGTTTCCTACAGTTTACATACTCTTGAAATGGAATAGGAAGAACAAGACGGGCTACAGTTGTCATATTAACAAGACCCTCTGCTTTCTTGCAAACAATCATACGACCCTGGGTGGACCTATAGCCTATCTTTTGATGTTTCGACATCCGTTAAATTCGATACAAGTTACGTATAATAATATAAAAAATATAAAATTTGGTATAAAGGTTAGAAAAACACTCAGTGAACCAAGAAGATAGTTGGATGTTTTAATTTGCAGGCAAAATTTTAAAGCTTTGGAAGTCAATATATATATTCAAACCTTGCGAACACTTAGAATCCCTAAATTTTAAATCCGACACCAATAAGAGCTTTCAACCATGAAATTTAGACGTTATACATAATATAACCACCTTCCAAATATTCTTGTGCTTAACTTAAATAGAAGAATGAGGACGTAATATTTAGACTTAAGTGAAAATTTTCCGAGACATTACAAGTTGCTTACAAGTATATGCTTTGTCAAAAATATGTCTTAATCGGTTGGAGCTAGTATATTTAGTGTTTATGATATTACTAGCGGCATATTAATTTTGTATTACTCCCATTATTTTATTTTACTTGAATTCTAAAAAAATTTAATTAGAGGTGTATTTTATTAAATAAACTTTATTAATAATATTTTGTAATTTTAAATTTGACTACTATTACTTTGTTACTCCCTCCGTTTCATTTTACTTGACATTTTTTTAACTTGGCACACTCATAAAAAAATATTAATTAAAAGTATATTTTATAAAATTAACCCTTATTACATGTCTTGAAACCCTAAATCTAACTATTCCAATTTTCTTTAGTTATTTAATACTGAGAGTAATATGAAAAAAAAAAAAAAAAAAAACTCTTGATTTGCAAAAATGGACAACTAATTTGAAATAAACATATCTTGAAAGAAGGTCAAGTAAAATAGAACGCAGGGAGTAGTTATTTATTACAAAGGATAGAAAGGGGGGAAATATAAAAAAAATTCACGATTTCATAAAATGATTATTTTGAGTATAACGGTAAAACGAAACGGAAAGAAATTAGCATTACTAATGATGTCTTGGAGCTTAAAATTTGATTATTATTATTATTTGATGTAGTTATTTATACTAAGGATAGAAGAGAAAAATATAACAAATTTTGTTGATTTCATAAAATGGACAAGTAATTGAAATAATTATTTTTATTATAAGGATCAAGTAAAATAAAATGAAGAGAAATTAACCTTAATAATGATATTTTGAAACTTTAAATTTAACTATTAGCATTTTATGTAGCTATTAAATAATACAAGTAAAAACAAAAAAATTATCTTAATTTCATAAATTAAATAAATGAATTAAAATAATTAATTTATATAGAAACCGATTAAAACGAAGCGGAGGGAGCACTATTTACTGGATTGTGAACCAAATCACCCTTAAATATGGTGACATTTCAATATATTTGGGGTGAGGCGCCAACAGAATTTAAAGTTCCAGAGTGTATCTGCACACATTTATAAGTGGACACTGCTCCAAAAGGAAAGGGAAATATATAATAAAATTATCTTAATTTTATAAATTAAAAAAGTAAATTAAAATAATTACTAATTTTTAATTATGGAGAAGGAATATATATATTATTAATTATCAAAAATGATATGTAAATATTCTTTGTTATATTATTGGATTATAAATATCTGTGTTATTTACCTTTTCTTACACTTATACGCCTGTTATTTAATTTTCAATAGTTTAAATTATATAGTGATTAAGTAACACGAAACAGAGGAAGTGTTATTTACTGGATTGTGAACCAAATCCCCCTTAAATTGGGTGACATTTCCATTTTATTTGTTGTGGGGCAATAACAGAATTCAAAATATATATGCACACATTTATAAGAGTGGACAGGTGCTTGAAACGGCTCAAATGTGAACGGCAGAATTTATCCGAATGGAGGGCCTCGAGTCCTCATACGCCGCTATGTGTCCACTTTTATCTAGACAAATCACTGCACATTTCGTTAATTAGATTTGGATTTTGCACTTTCCCATTTCTTCTTTAATTTGGATATGTTTTTGTATTTTTTTTTTCCTCTTTAATTTGGATTTGTACTCTATTTGTATTTTTCCTACGAGACATTAGGCTCTTGATTATCTAAGGGTGAAAATGGTCTTAAAAATTAACCTCTTCGAATTATCAATAATAATCAATCTCTCCCCCTTTATCTCATGCAATGTCTATTTTATACTTGTAATTTTAATTTTATATTTATATAATATTTTTTTATATTATATGTAATGAACATTTTTTTAACATAGATATTTATAGTATTTTATTTAAGTTTATTAACTTTATAAGCAAATTAATACTTTTTATAAATTTATCACAAAATTCAATGTTATTTTTTAAGATCGTTATTTTAGTATTATATTTATTAAAGAGCCGTTTGGTGTGAGGTATAATTATAATAATTCAGAGATAAAGTTCATGATTATTTATCATGCGTTTAATTAGATGTATTAGGTAGTGTCAAAATTATTTGTCGCACCATATATACCACAGTGATGAGATAAATTATCACACATACATGTTAGTACAACTTATGTTGTAATAACTAATCCCGAAATAACTTGTTTCCAAACAACCCACCCCTAAATGTGTATATATACATATGTATGTACATGCATATGCGTATATTTTCGTGTTTAGTACTCTCTTACTAAATTCGTTTCGTATTATTTAACTTTTTGTTAATATAACACAATCCTTAAGAAAATTTTATTGCTAAATTAACCTTATTAATAATAATTTGAAACTTTAAATTTATCTATACTGTTATTTTATATAGTTATTTAACACTAAATGGTAAAAATATATATAATACAATTCTTTTGATTTCACAAATTGTACAGATAAATTAAAACTTCTATTTTTAGTATGACGATCAAGTGATAAGAAACGATATTATCTATTGTCTATATCAGTAATTAAGATTTGATTGTCATTAAT
Organism: Capsicum baccatum var. pendulum; assembly: GCA_030864225.1. Lineage (NCBI taxonomy): Eukaryota > Viridiplantae > Streptophyta > Magnoliopsida > Solanales > Solanaceae > Capsicum > Capsicum baccatum. The sequence goes on along the minus strand of CM061554.1, from coordinate 56,355,992 downwards.
AGAGTATTACATATTTTATAATTTATATAAATAATATAATCTTTAAAATTTGGCCTTATTTTTATTCGAGAAAAACATCTAGTACCTCCGAACTATGATCAAATTTGTTACGACACACGTCAACTTCACGGGGGCCCTATTACCCCTTACTAAATTTTAGCGTATTTTGTCAATCTTTTGACTAACGTGATACCCTTTGTCAATCATTTTAGATGGCGTAACACCTTTGACGTGGGCTCCATTTTATGTAATAAAGGTTTTACTAGAGGCTTATCTCTTTCATTTATTGTTTTTATTTTTTGCATTGAAATATGTTTATAAAATTAGTATTACTTATTATTTTCACTTATAAAATAAATATTATAGTTTTGATTATTATTAATAAAACTAATTTTCTTATATCATGCTAATTTACTTCATAAAGATCATCATTAGCTTATATATTTAATTAGAATTTCTTTTTTTTTTCCTAGAAGATAATGTTTATGTTTTTATGAAGATTTTGTTATATGAATTTTTTTTTTTTTTAAATGAAGATAATGTTTATGTTTTTATGCAATGTCCATAAATATTATCATATTACAAGGACAAAATGGATAAAGGGGGGAGGTTGATTATTGTTGATAGTTCGGGGGAGGTTGATTTTTAAGACAAACTTCGGGAGAAACGATTTTCACCCATTATCTAATCATTGATTTTATTCTTTATAAACAATTACTCTCTCCCCTTTATTTTTCTTGTCTTTTATTGACTTGGCACATGTTTTAAAAAAAAATTAATTAGAAATGTATTTTATTATTTTAACTTTATTAATGATACCTTAAAATTTTAAATTTGACTATGTATTACTCTATGTTGTTACTCAATACTACTAAGGGTAGAAGAAAACAAATAACAAAATTTTCTTGATTTCATAAATTAAAAAAATAATTAAATATAATTATTTTTTTAATAAAAATTAAGTAAAATGAAACGGATGGAGTTCTAAGTAAAAAGAAAATTAAAAATGTGAGATGACTCATTTTGTGGCTTTCACAAAATAGCACATGGGAAGAAAACCATCTCTAAAGATGGTCCCGTTACAGTATTGATGATTTCCTGAAAATAAAAATATGATGAGCTTGACATGTATGGGAATCTATAAGGTTATTAGTTTTGCTATGCCCTCATACTCATAAATGTAGAAATGAAGCTAAAATTTTAAGTTATGAATTTTTAAATCTAGAAAGTGCAACTTACTGAATTCTTAGTTAATTATTTATGGATATAACTAATTATTTATGGATATAAAATAAATTGGTACATAATTATAGAATTTGAACTAAAACTATAAAATTTTGCCGAACCCTTAAGCAAAGCTATAGGTCGACCCTTACATGCAAGCGCTAATTTATGTTGCGGTGAGTTTAGAGACTCTCAAGTCTCAACCAACCAAACAAACATTTCCTAGATAGACGACAAAAAAAAATGTTGTATTTTTACTTTGATTCTTAAGAAAAACTCAATTAATTTTGTAGATTCCCTGGCCGTGTAGTTAGGTTATTAGAACTACAAGATCAAGAGCTTGGATTATTAAAACATTTACCAGCTAAATACTTTTGTATCACATCTCCCTCTTCCACTAAAACAATTTGACAATTAACATGCATTCATTTGAATTTTGAATAACCACCATTTTTACTTAATTCATTTTTGATATGTCAGTGCTTTACCTTTACACTTTTTGCCATGATGCTGCAAACATCATCAATACAATTGTGTAGTTCTGTCTTCTTTCGGTTGGCGACTTTTTATGACTACTAATTCTAGCATTTCCCATCTTTCCTCTTATGTTATCATTGCTCTATTATTCACTCACTGCATTATAGTTACAAAGTTTTTCTTAAGATCTTTTCCATTACTGTAGTGAAAATAAATGTGAAGTTACTTTTTTTTATAAAAAGACTTCTTATTTTAGGTAGTAAAATTAAATTCTCATTCAAGCATCTTTATCCAATGTGGTAAGAAAATTACGAAATCGTGGTTGATTTTTCTCAAAAGAAAATGATATAAAATGAGCTTAAGTAAAAAAGTGAAAATTCATATAATCAATCGTAACTTGTTTGAAATTGAGGCATAATTATGGTATTCTTTTGTTCTTTCTGTTTACTATGGCCATTTACCTTTTTATGTTATCTACGTGAATATAAAAAGAAGAAAAAGTTAATAGTAAATTTATTTCCATTTATGCGCAAGTAATAAACTTTATGATGCACCCTGGTCGCAATAATGATGTCAAAAAGATTGTGAAAAATGTATCAGGAACAGCTGACTAGGGCCTTTAGGGTCAAGAGTCAAATTTCATATAATGAAGTGGAGCACTAAGCATAAAATAATGAGGAAAAAAGATATAGTGATGTGTTTACATTACAATTCAAAATAGACCTCTTAGGCGTTTTGCAAGTTTTAAAGTAATGGGGGGCCATTGTCTTCTATCATTACTTTATCATGTAGTCCATAGTTCCCATTAATTTCCCCTCTCCAAAGTCATTCAAGTAAAGAGAATTAACCTAACTCGAAATAGATTCATAGCTCATCATAATTCCATCATTTGAGATTGAGGCCAAATCTATTTGTCTATGATGCATTATTAGGGGTGATTTATTTTGGATAATTTTACCACCGAAACTTGGCTCGTGATATATATATATATATATGTTATTTTTTAGTTTTATATGTGACATACATAAAATTTAAATAATCAAACATGTTTTTAATATGCTTTAGATATTTTAAGTTGTTAATTATCGTAATTTATAATACCTTTTATATAATTTTAAAATAATACATGTTGTTCTACTTGTTCAAACTTTTGTGGCATCGATATTCAATTATATTTTTAGAATAATTTAAGTTCTTAATTATTGATATTTATAATACCTTTTTATAATTTCAATTTAAGTGGCGCAGATATAATTTCTAGAGTCAACCAAATACTTTATATCTTTAAAAAAAATTTAGTTGTTATATAACAGATTATTTTTATAGATACGTTAAGTTGTTAATTATTGTAATTTATAATACCTTTTATGTAATTTTCAAATAATATATGTTACTCTCCTTGTTCAAACTTAAGTGCATTATTATTCAACTATATTTTAAACTATTTCAATTTAAGTGACACTGATATAATTCTAAGAGTCAACCAAATATTTTATATCTTTTAAATTTTTAAGTTGTTAATTGTTGTAATCTGTAGTATTTTTTATGTATTTTTTTGGAATATATAACAATTTTTTTTTAGATATTTTAAGCCGTTAAATATGTAATTTATAATCTATTTTATGTTATTTTTAAATAATATATGTTACTTTCCTTGTCAAAATTTTTGTGCCACTGATAGTCAATTATGTTTTAAAATTATTTTAAATTTTTAATTACTGCAATTTATAATACTTTTTCTTTCATTACAAATTAAGTGACAATGATATAATTTCAAGAGTCAACCACATATTTTATATTTTATATTTTTTTTTAAGTTATTAATTATTATAATTTGCATAATTTTTCTTGGATTTTTTAGAAATATATAACAAATTAAACTAATAAGAAAAATAAATTAAAATGGATGAAAAAAATAAAGGCAAGGAAAAGGAACAATGAAGTTGTGCCAAAGCAGGCATATTAACCTTTAAATTTTTTAAGTTGTCAATTATTGTGATGTATAGTATTTCTTACGTATTTTTTAAAAATATATGACAGATTAATTTTTTTAGATATTTTAAGTTGTTAACTATTACAATTTATAATACTTTTTATCAATATTCAAATAATATATGTTATTCTCCCTATCCAAAATTTATTGGCATTGATCTCAATTATATTTCTTAAATAATTTAATTTATCAATTATTGTAATTTATAATATTTTTTCTTCTATTCCAAGTGTCACAATGCTTAGATGACCATAATAATTAATTAGGGATGATATAATAAAATCATGATTGAAGCAGGGAAGTAGACATGTCTTAAATGACTTATAATAACTAATTAGAAGTGATATAACAAAATTATTATAAAAAAATTCTTGTGGAAAAAAATTAAGTGAACCAATTTAATGATGACCACTTATCTGAGTAAGAAGACGATGGCTTCTATTATTGGTGAGCGATCTCCTCTCCAAGCCGGCCATAATAGAATAGATAGGCGAAGCAGTCGATAGCAGTCTGTTCTAGCCTATCGATAGATAGCAGGTTGCTTCCAAGCTCAAACCATTTGAAATGAAATTGCTACTTTTTTCATATAAGACGTCAAGTTAATTCAACATTAAATATTATTAATTTTGTAATACTTAAATGATTCTATAATAATTTTATAATATTAATTTCTTAATACTTAAATTACTTATAATAATTGATTAGGGGTGATATAGTTAAATTATGGTTGAAGCAGCTAAAAAAAATATATCAGAAATATTTATTTTACCTTTTTTTTATTAAATATTAGTAATTTTCTAATACATATATGACATATAATAATTAATTAGGGGTAGTATAATAAAATTACGGAGCAAGCAGCTAAACGGTCGACAAGCAGGACGGCCGAAAGCTGCTCACTCCATCTCTCATTCACTCTTATTATATAAAGTTATATCTTTTAAATATTTTAAGTTGTTAATTATTATTATCTATAGTATTTTTAACAGCATTCAAATAATTATTTCAATTTAAGCAACATCACAAAAATTTTGAGAAGCAGTCGATTTTTTGTTATCATGTCTTTTAAATATTTTAGAATTAATTATTATAATGTATACTATTTTTTACGTAAATTTAAATTAAATATAAGGAATTTCAGAAAAAATCCTCAAATAATAATAAATGGAACTTTGAGAAGCTTAACTATCATTTTAAAAAAAACGACTCTAAGTTCATCATTCACTCTTATCCATTTTCCAAACTGACTCTAAGCTCATCAAAAAAATATAAGTCAGACTTTTAGGATCTTATTTATCATTTTTGAAATCTGATCCTAAGCTCCTCTCATTCTTATTTTTTATATATTTTTTAAATATTTTGAGTTGTTAATTATTATTATTTATAGTATCTTTTATATCATTTTTAAATAGTTATGCCAATTTAAGCAACACTACAAAAAATTTTGAGAAGCAATCAATTTTTTATCTTGTTTTTTAAATACTTGAACATTAATTATTGTAATGTATAGTATTTTTTTTTACGTAAATTGTAAATAAATATAAGTAATTCTAGAAAAATCCTCAAATAATAATACATGAAACTTTGAAGAGCTTAGTTGTCATTTTTTTAAAAACGACCCTAAGCTCCTCATTCAGTCCTCATTCACTCTTATTATATATATAGAGTAATATATATATATACTTTAAAAGAAAAAAAAATCTCGAACCCTACATTAAGGTGAAATATTTCATATATCAGATTATCTCATTTTAGGCCTCTTAAATATTTCCACAAAAAAATGTGGTATGTAATATTCGTTTTACATACCAAGTTCAACGCTTTCATCTTAATTTGAAGATACAAATTTTTTAAGAGAAAGAGAAAGTAGGACGTGTAAGCGACTTAAATTATTTTTTGAATATTAAAGGACTTTCTTATGTTATTAAACAGCAATTGTTGTAAAAACTTTGTTATTATTATATCATAAATACATGTTTGGAAATATATACTTTTGCGTAATAAAATAACTAGATAATTGTATTTTAATCTGTACTTCAAGTATAAGAATAAACAAATACTCTACATAATTGATATACTTAATTAGGCCCGTTTTCTTGTAGCTATAAATGCAAACTCAAAGTCTCAGAATTATAACAGAACCTAGCTTTACGTTATATATATTTTACATTTTTTTTACTTGAGAAGCGTAACATGTTCAATAAAAACGACCATTGGATATTGATAGTTTTTTTTTTTTCAAAATTCTCTAACCACCACTAAATAAAAATTCTCTATTTTGGCCAAAACTGACAAATATGTAAAGAAACACTTGTAGACATTTCAAACTCAAAATTTCCAAATAAAGGGGCGCTACGGTTTTATTCTCTTTCCTTAATTTATAACTTTGCTTTTTCCCCCCTTCAACATATCGAGAATGGACTTGTCTAAGACAAATCTTGCACAACATAATGTTGAAAACTCATCAATAACCTATCAATTTCCAAGACTTGTCTATAGAATTGGACGGAAGGAGTTTGTAAGTTTTTTGGTTAAATTGCTTAGTATATTTTTTTCCTTTAAGATATGATAACCAATTTGGTATGGCATCCCGAAGAAAAACCCTTTACAAGAATTTTTCACTCGTTACACCACTAATTATTAATTAAGTCAAGCTTTCCAAGTGGTTGTAGGTATCATAGAAGCTTAGGATTCTCTTACGAGGTTTAATTAAAATCAATTGGTGACAACTTTTTGGCTGTCATGAGTAAGACCAAAAAGTAATGAGAGAACAGGAAAAGTAGAATACGAAACTCTTATCGCTGACTTATTAGGAGGAAGGTTCACAGCTTGTTTAGAAATGTGTCATTGACACAGTCAAATTTCTACCTAACATCGATTGTTTGAATATTTTTTGATTGCTATATATACTAAATTGAACATTATTTAATATAACATGACATTGATATCGATTTGAAAGGATGTTTGAATGTTATAGTAAAATTTTATTGTAAAAAAAATCATAAAGAGGTCCGGTTGTATATATATAAAAATCTACTGGTAAAAGTGATTTAACAACTCCAGTTTTCTTTGCATGCCAATAGATTTGTTGCTTTCTTCGCCATCAAATCCAGAAAAAGGGTGTTTTCCTGTCGCAATTGTCTTTAAAATTTTCTTCTCCTTATCTTAAGCCATGCCATAAAGAGACTTGAAAGTAGTAAAAGATTGAAATAATTCTTGAAAAAAGTACTTGTAAGCATTTCGGACTAACTTTCAATGAAGAAATCAATGTTTTGTTTGACTACTATATTCCTAGTGCTACCAATCATGATCAACTAAGTTAACAAAAGTCATTTAACACCGGCAGTCAACTACAGTTAGTAGGTTGTCCAACATCCTTTTATATTTGGATTTATTTGTCATATACATTATTGAAAGTGGGAGTGCAATTTAACCTTAAATAGATTTTACTCATGTCTTAGATTGTCATTTCAGGTTTGATATCAAGTTTTGCTGCGGTTGATCAATTTTACCTTCGGTGAACTCCTACAATCAAAGGTGAATATAATGGACTTTGGTTTACTGCTAGCTCCGACGTCAGTCCCTAGCGACTTATCTTGTTTCTCAGGACTTTGGACTTTTACTTCGAGTCCCTCGTTGGATTACCTATCCCGGTCATTTCACGACTAAATATACTAGGTTCGGGACTAAATCCCTTTTAGATTAGGGCTCCGCTTGACATCGAGTTCATGATTTCGGGATTCAGTTCATGTGTCTTGGAACTTCAAGGTTCATTTTCAAAAAAGATTATCACACAAGTTTCTAGGAATAGTCTCCTTTTATTTACATGATAAACAATTCTAACTGAATAGTCTCCGTGAAACATTGTGCTTCTTTAAGACTTAGAGGTTGTCATTCAGGCAGAGTGCTTCTTGTCATAGCCTCTTCTACAAGCTTATCCTTCAAGTCCCCTTCGGTTCCTGCGACAACCTTCTCCAAGAGATGGCCCTACTCCGATGGTTGCACCTGATTTAGCTATCTGTGGAAGCTGGAATACAAATAGAAGGAAACAGTTATACTCCCTCCGTCCCATTTTATGAGTCATTATTTTTTTTTTAGTCCGTCTCAAAAAGAATGTCATCTTTCCTTATTTGGCAATTATTTAAAGATACAATTTCACTTTTATACTGATTGGTCCCACTTAATTAAAAAAATAGACACTAGCACATTTTTTGATAAAGGACAATTTGGTAAACATTACTAAGTCTTTCCTTATTTCTTAAACTCCATGTCCGGTCAAATGGCGACATATAAAATGGGACGCAGGTAGTAGTTATTTATAGGATGGAAAATAAACACACATGTGATCCCATTTTGCCTTAGTTTATCGTTTTATAGGGTTAACCTGTTATTTTGGGTACAAAATTTGTATGTTTCTACTCAAACTTCAATACTAAGTTCAAGAACAACTTTCAAGAAGTACAATGAAGTTACAACAACTTCAAATACAAGTCCAAATGGATAATCAAATAGACTATCAAAATGAAGTGTTTATCAATTTTAAGAAAGAAGATGAAGCAAAAAAATAGTAGAATCAAGTCCATCGAATGCATGGTGTGTCCTTAAGGAATTTATTCTCCTCAAGTACCCCGAGGTTATGAAATCTTTCTTCCCAGGATAAAATGATTCTCTTTCTGAAAATAGTGGTACCTCAAATTATCAGAAACTTTGAACACACTCAACTATTTAATGATCACACGAGAGTTTTTAGAAGAAGAAGATTATTTTTCAACTCAAAATCGTACCTTTACCTGAGAAAAAATTCAGGTATTTATAGTCATTAAGTGTCTCTTCGAAAAAGAAGTAATGGTTCATGAAAAAAGACAACTTTCTGAAATAGTACGTCACTTGTGTCCAGTCTGTACTGGACCTGCGGTAGTAGGTGACTGATAGCGGGCAGAGCCAGCTTGCACCAGGTCTGCGTGCGCAGGTCACACCTTTTGGTGAAACAGTTTGTCTCTTCCTTAAAGGGTCGCATTCTTTCGAAGTGCATTGTGTATGCGTTTGCACCACGTTCGCAAATGGAGAAAAACATTTTCATTGGATTTTTTGATTAAAACTTCACTTGTTTTCCAAGTTTCAAATAAATTTTATCCATCTAAATCCAAATCCAAAGTCGAAGCCAAAGCCGAGCGAGCGACGGCAACGATGCCGCGAGGCATCTCTTGTTCTTGCGTAACTATCCACATGGAGGAGTGTTTCTTAATATAAACACAAGAAAGTTTCTTTCTCCCAACAATATGGAAGAACTTGACTTTCTTAAGTGAAAAGTCACTTTTTCTCCAATTTGTTTCCTCCATTTTCCATTCACAAATCAATTTAGAACCCAACTATCCCCCATATGAATGGGGAGTGGCTATTTTATCAAAATTTTACGAATAAGTGTATGATCAACAAGCAAAGATAGATTGCATCTGGATAAGTGGATTTCCCTTTAAACTTTTGATAGTGAACATCCATCGAATTCACTCGGTCAATTAGTAGATTTGATATCTTTGAACCATCAAATTTTAATATACACCTAGACAACATAAGTCACACAACCAACCTTTTATCATTTATGGTTCTCAATTTTGTTTATTTTAGCCATTAACACGTCTTGATTTTATGAGAGCATAGATAATAGGCTTTTACTAACATTCTCCTTGAAGCAGCTTCCACTTCAACCTCACATAGGTAATTTCTAAACGTTTAATCTTATAGATAACACTATTTGGTCAAATCTGCCAAACATAGAAAACATTAAAAAGCTTCAAACCATAAGCCTTATCCTTGTTCTCTGAACATTGTCTTCATCATGAGAATATGTAAAGAATTTTGACAATGTTGAATCATCAGTCATAACTTTGTTTGATCTCCTTGAACCTAGCTTTTGGGATCTCCAGTCTGTTAGGTAGATTACCACCATGCCGATTTGTCCTAGGCCATAAACCCATTTCTTTTGATGATCTCTCAACTCCCTCTCTAGATAGGCCTTTTGTAAGTGAATCGAACACATTATCCTTTGACTTCACATAGTCAATGGTGATAGTTCCACTAGAGAGTAGTTTTTCTAATGGTATAATGTCTCCGTCTTATATGACAAAATTTCCTATTTTACATTATGCTTCCTGTCCTACATATCGCCGTTTGAATATCACAATGTATAAATACTGATGCCAAAGGTTTGGGTCAATAAGGAATATCTTCCAAGAAATTTTGAAGCCATTCAACTTTCTCACCAGCTTTATCTAATGCGATAAATTCAGATTCCATTGTAGAGTGGGAGATACATGCCTGTTTGGACGATTTCTAAGAGACTACTCCTCCATCTAAGGTAAAAATACATATCCACTTGTGGATTTTACTTCATTTGATCTAGTGATCCAATTTGCATCACTATATCCTTCAATTATCACTAGATATTTGTTATAGTGCAAAGTATAGTCTTGAGTTTGTTTTAGATACTCCAAAAAAATTTCCATTGCCATCCAATGAGTTTGATTGGGATTACTCATGTACCGACTCAATTTACTAATAGCATATGCTATATCTGATCGCGTATAATTCATGATATACATAAAACTTCTCAATACGCTTGTGTAGTCCAATTGTGAGTCACTTTCACCTTTATTCTCTTGAAGTGCAAAGCTCACATCTAATGGAGTCCTTGCAATACCAAAATCCAAATACTTGAACTTAATAATTAGTTTTTCAATGTAGTGAGACTGTGATAATGACAATTCTTGTGGAGTTTTATGAATTCTTATCCCTAAGATCATATCTGCAACTCTAAGTTCTTTATATCAAATTGCTCTCAAGCATTCATTTCGTAGCATTTATGGTAGAAATCTCTCTACAGATGATCAACATATCATACACAAATAAATAAATAATGGCCTTGTAATTTGGAGTGTCTTTAATGTATACACATTTATCGCATTCGTTTATCTTAAATCTATTTGCCAACATGGTTTGGTAAAACTTTGCATGCTACTATTTCAGTGATTGTTTTAGTCCATAAAGTGACTTAACAAGTTTGCACACTTTCTTTTCTTTACCAAGAACCATAAAATCCTCAGGGTGTTCCATGTAAATTTCTTTCTCCAATTCTTCATTTAGGAATGTTATTTTCACATCCATTTGATGGATTTCAAGACCATATACCGCTGCTAAGGCAACCACCATTTGAATGGACGTTATTCTTGTTACAAGAGAGTATATATCAAAATAATCAAGGCCTTGGTTTAGCTTAAAGCCTTTAACCACTAGTCTTGTCTTATATTTGTCAATAGTACCACCAACTTTCATTTTTCTTTTGAAGATCCATTTAGATCTAAGGTTTATTTTCTGGAGGAAGATCAACTAACTCCCAATTATGGTTGCTCAAGATTGAAACAATTTCACTATTGACTGCCTCTTTCCAAAAGGATGCATCTGAAGACGACATTGCTTCTTTAAACGTTTGAAGCTCACTTTCAAGAAGAAATGTTACAAAATCTTATCCAAAAGAAGTTAAAGTTCTTTGATGTGTACTTTGCCTTCGATTCTCATCATTATTTATATTCTTATTTGGTTCATCTCGATGTCGTTTAGACCCTCCACTAGACTACCCATATCCAATTTTATACAAATAGATATGTTCAAAGAACTCACATTATCTGAATCAATTATTATTTTTTATTCATATCCAAATATGTAAATTTATGAATCAAAAACTGGCATGCTTTACTACTTTTAGCATATTCAATGAACATGCAGTCCACAGTCTTAGGTCCTATTTTGATTCTGTTAGGCATAGGAACTTGACTTTCACTAGATACCCCCATACTTTGAAATATTTCAAGTTAGGTTTCCTTCTTTTCTATTTTTTATATGGAATTGAATGAATCTTACTATAGGGCACTCTACTAAGTATTCGATTAGTTGTAAGGATAGTTTTTCCCACAAGTTTTGCAGTAAATATGAACTTATGAGTAAGACATTCATCATTTTCTTTAATGTTTGGATTTTTCTTTCCTCAATCCCATTTGGTTGAGGTGAGTACGAATAGTATTTTTATGGATAATTCTATTTTATACACATATCTTTGTAAAAGGAGATTCATATTTTCCACCCCTATCACTTCTTATCGCTTTAATCTTTTTATCCAACTGATTTTCAACTTTTTTTTTGTATTGCCTAAACGCATCTATTGTCATCCTTACCATTTACCAAATAAACATAATAGTATCTATTGCAATCGTCAATAAAAGTTATTAAATACTTTTTTGCACTACGAGATGGACTTGACTTCATATCACAAATGTCTGTGTGGATTAAGTCTAAGGGATTGGAATTCCTTTCAACAGACTTATACAGATGCTTAGCATACTTTAATTTCACGTAAGTTTGATATTTTGATTTATTGCACTCAAAACTAGGAAAAACTTTCAAGTTGATTAGTTTACACAATGTTTTGTAATTGACATGTTCAAAATGTTCATGCCGCAATTCATTAGACTCAAGCAAGTAAAAAGAAATAGAAATTTTATTGATCTCAATAGTCGTTACATTAATCTTAAATAAGCCCTCGGTGAGGTAGCCTTTTCCTACATACACTTCTCATTTGCTAATTACAACCTTATCAGAAATAAATACACATTTGAATATATTTTTGGTAAGAAGTGATATAAAAACCAAGTTATTCCTCAACTCTGATACATGAAGGACATTATTGAGCGTCAACACCTTGCCTGATGTCATTTTTAAGAATTGTTTTTCCATTTCTTCAACCTTTGATGTTGCGGAGTTAGCGATGTAAATCTTCTCCTCATATTGATCCAGAGCATATGAAGCAAACAACTCCTTGTTGGCATATACATGGTGGGTGGCACCAATATCAATCCATCATCTCTAAGATTGTCCACATAGATCATCGACTTTATTTTTGGATTCAACCATATTGGTTTGATCCTTTTTTTTAACTTTTTTAGGGGCACGACAATATATGGACTTATGACCAGCCTTTCCATAATTAAAGCAGTTTTCTTTGAATTTCTTCTTTGGAGGATTGTTTTTTTCCTCAGATGCTTTCTTGCATTTCTTTGAGTTGTTAGGGTCATCCTCCACAATTTAGCTCTACTAATTGTGGAATTACCTTTTGAAATCTTCTCGATTGCTTTGTTATTATTTTTAATATGTAACCTTACAATGAGATCTTCAACTGACATCTTCTTTTTTTTAAGCTTCAAGTAGTTTTTGAATTCCTTCTATTGGGTGATAATTTCTCTATTTTAGCTGCTACATGAAAAGCCTCATTCACAATAAAATCTATGACAAAGGTTATGTGATTATCAATAACAACTTTAATATGTTCAAGTAAGGTATTCATTATGTTCATACCTTCTGCCAGGAGATCATGGATGATTACTTGCAGTTCTTGCACTTGAGAGATGACAGTCTTCTTGTCAATCATCTTAAAGTTAAGAAGTTTTATAATTAAGACCTTTTTCGTTCTTGCATCCTAGGGTTTATATTTTTGTTCCAAAGCGTCCCATAATTCTTTCGAGGTTTTCATACCATTGTACATATTGTACATGTCATCTTGAAGGCTACTCAATATATAATTCTTACATAAGAACTCTGAGTGTTTCCATGCCTTCATTACCATAAAATATTCCTTGTGTGGTGTCTCTTCCGGCAATTCTAGAACATTTTCAAAGATGAACCTTTGAAGACTTAAGAGTCATCACGTAGAAGAATATCTTTTTCTACCAATGTATGAAATCCACATTCAAAAACTTTTTGGATTTCTCCGCATATGCCGTTACGGACGCAACACTTGTACGGCTTGTCGTAGCAACAGTTACTGCTGCTACACTTGTTAATCCATCATTTGCATGACTTTCAGCATTTATTTTTCTATCATAAAAAGACAACCAATTTAGTATGTTAGAATACTAACTCTAAAGTTTTAAAAACTTTAAACACCAACTTGTTTCTAGTTTAACGATGAAGTTTTTATATTCTTCTAATCGTCAACAGTATGAACTTTAACTTGTGATGAACTTTTTATATCTTCAAATTATTATTAAGTTCAAACAAAATAGAAAGCAACAAGCTTTAATCTCCAGAAATCAAATAATGCAAATTATGCTAAATTCCTTAAGATTGTTATTCTCGGTAAAAAATTTGTATGTTTCAACACAAACTTCAATACTAAGTTCAAAAACAACTCTCAAGAACTACAATGAATTTACAATAACTTCAACCACAAGTCCAAATGAATAATCATATGAACTATAAAAATAAAGTGTTTATCAACTTTAAGAAAGAAAATGAAGCAAAAAATAGTAGAATCAATTCCACCAAATGAACGGTGTATCCTTAAGGAATTTATTCCCCTTAAGTAGCCGAGGATATGGAATATTTCCTTCCGGTATAAAATGATTCTCTTTCTAAAAATAGTGGTACCTCAAATTTTCAAAAACATTGAACACACTCAACAATTTGATGATCATACAAGATTTTTTAGAGGAAGAATGAAGATTGTTTTTAACTCAAAATCATACCTTTACCTGAGGAAAAGTTCAGATATTTATAGTCATAAAGTGTCCCTTCAAAAAGGTAAAAATGGTTCGTGAAAAAGGCAGCTTTCTAAAACAGTACATCACCCACGTCCGGTCAGTGCAGGACCTACTCCAGATCTGTGGCCTTAGGTTACTAGTATAAATTTCCAATGGCTTCTGTACTATACGTCTACTAGGCATAGCCATCCTGCACCAGGTCTGCATACGCAGGTCACACCTTTTGTTAAAATAGTGTGTCTTTTCCTCAAAGGGTCACTTTCCTTCGAGGTGCGTTGACTATGTATTTGCACTGTATCCGAAATGCATTCGCAAATAAAGAAAAATATTTGCATTGGAATTTTGGATTAATATTTCACTTATTTTCCAAGTTTCAAATAAATTTTGTCTAAAGAAATTAATCTCTCTCTCAATCATTTGAAAAATCCAAATCCAAATCTGAAACTGAGTGAGAGACGACAATAACGGTATGAGCATCTCTTGTTCTTGCCTCACTATCCACATAGCGAAGTCTTTCTTAATATAAACACAAGAACGTTGCTTTATCCCACCAATATGGGAGAACTTGACTTTCTTATGTGAAACTTCACTTTCTCTCTAATTTGTTTTCTCCATTTTCCATCCACACATCAACTTTAAACCCAACATAACCTAACTTCCTTTTTTTCTTATAGTCCTTGGCATTTTTCTCGTAATTAATCTTAGTTGGGTCACCTAGAAATTTCATTAGATGTTTATCCCTCAGGAGGGTAGCAACATTCTCCCTAAGATAATGATTTTCTTTAGTTTAGTGACAATACGTCACGTGAACGTCACACCACAAGCTTTTGTCACTCAAATATGGATACAATTGTACTAGCTTAGGGAACCTTGCCCTATTAATATGCCTCAGAAATTAAACAACTTGTCTTGAGATGATAGTAAAATAATATTTCGAAAGTGAAGAGATTTCATCAACTGTGTACACTATAGGCTTAATGGCCTCTTTATCCATTATCTTTTTCTGAACGTGATTCATGTTACTTCTTCTTTTCAAATTTGAAATGATCTGAGATACACGACCAGTTTTTGTGGCCCAAACTTGCCCTTGTATTTGATGGATACACAGAGTACCTACTCTAAGATGGACCTTTCAAACCTATCTCCCATTGATGTTTGCCACACTCCATCTTTTTTACCCAAAAAAGATATAAATTTTAAGTTCAAAAAGGGTTTTACTAGTAAGTGACAAAAGAAAATAATTTGTTTCAAAGAGGATTTTTAACAATCAAAACTCAGATTCGCCACTTGGAGAGGTTGTTATATTTGTTAAGAATTAATTATTTTTTGTCTTTTTATGAAAGAATTATGGAATGGGGTAGGGTGTGTGATAAGGTAAGGTAAATAAGTAAAAAATAATTTTTGGGAGGGATAAAATTATGTGTCTACATCATGCCCCTCTTTGGATGTAAACACGAAGTGTTTTCAAAAAAAGAAGTAGACAACGAGACAGAATTTTGTCCTGACCATTATTCAAAAGAAAGAAACAAAAGAAAAGAAGGCAACCGAGTCTTGATTTTGGGCATTATACCTATCCCAAGTTATGTAGGAATCAAGTCACATGTAGTTCTAGGGCTGAAAAAGAAATGGATTATACCGAGTTGGAGAGTTGAGTGAGGTCCCATCAAGGTTTCAGTCTACGGCTTTGTCATTACATCAAGATAAAAATTATAAGTTAAAAACATAAATGAAATTACAAAAGTCCTATTTATGCAGCATCTCTTGATTCTTTTCTTGGGTCTTCGATGCTTTCAAAAGTGACAAAAGATCTGATCTTATTTGGGTTGAACTTGAGAATAGATTTTTTCTCCATACAAAATTTGATGTTGGAGATGAACTCAAAAATTGACCATGTTCTGTCGGTGGTACTTCTAAATTTGACCGTGAATTTGAAAATTTTCACCCTATTCTCCAGGCGGGTTCTTGACTTACAATTTCTTCATCTTGTTGCTTGACTTTCAATTTATTCACCTTGTTGCTTGACTTTTTAATTTCTTCATCCTGTTCTTCAGACGGGTTCCTGAATTGCTATTTCAATATGTTGACTTTCAATTTCATCACCCTATCTCTAGGTGGGCTCCTAAAATCACACCAAAACTCAAAAGAAAATTATCCCAAACAAAGGTTATGATAAAGAGAAATCTAACTTTTTCAAAAACAAAGTCCTATTTTTCAAGAGGGTCCTAAAATGATGTTTCCAATAATATGAATTAAAATTTTTACCCCACTTTATGATCAGAAAACTTTTGTGGGTGTCAAATCCAATCATAATTACTTGCAAAATGCATAATGCATAGGTGACTCAAGACTTAGATTAATGAATTCATCTCTTGAGAATAAGGAGGCGCATCTCCTAGGAGTTACATGGAAGGACTTGAGTAGAAAGTACGGCTTCTAGGAAACAAAGCTTGAGTTAGGAAGTATTTCACCTAACCAGCAAAACTTGAATACCTAACAAAAAGTGTGTCTCCTAAGGATTAAGTGGAATGACTCGACTAGAAAGTGTATTTTATAGGAATCAAGGCTTGAGTTAGGAAGTACGCCACCTAACAAGTGAAACTGAATGCCCAAACATGGTAATGTGTCTCCTAAGGGTTAAGTGGAATAACTTGACAAGAAAGTGCATCTTCTAAGAATCAAGGCTTAAGTTAGGAAGTGAACCACCTAACAAGAGAAACTTGAATTACCCTGACAAGGAAGTGCGTCTCCTAAGGGTTAACTACTTAACTATAATGTACATTTTCTAGGATTAAAGGCTTAAGTTAGGAAGTATACCACCTAATAAGAAAAATTTGAGTTACCCTGACAAAAAAGTGTATCCCCTAAGGGTTAACTACTCAACTAGAAAGTACATTTTCTAGGAGTAAAGACTTAAGTCAGGAAATATGTCTCCTAAGTGAAACTTGAATACCCAACAAGGAAGTGTGTCTCCTTACAAATGCCACTTGAATTACCCAGACAAGGAAATGTGTTTCCTTACAAATGTCACTTATATTACCCAGACAAGGAAATATGTCACCTCACAAATGTCGCTTGAATTACTCAAACAAGTAAATGTGTCTCCTTACAAATGTCACTTAAATCACCAAGATAAGGAAATACGCCTTCTTATAAATGCCACTTAGATTACCCAGATAAGGAACTGTGTCTCTTTACAAATATCTGTTGAATTACCCAAATAAGGAAATGTGTCTCCTTTCAAATGTCAATTGAATTAACCAATTAAGGAAATGTGTCTCCTTACAAATGCCATTTAAATTACCCATATAAATAAATATGTCTCCTAAATATTAAATAAAAGGACTCAACTAAAAAGTGTGGCTTCTAGGAGTGAAGGTTTAATTTAGGAAATGCATCACCTAATAAATAAACCTGAATTACCCAGACAAGGAAGCATGTCTCCTAGGGATATTGTATGATGAGCTTTTACTATGGTTTTGATTACCAAACCTGTGTAGAAATATTATATGTTGCATTCGCAGAAGTGAGACAATGTGCCTTTTGATATTTTAGGCTCTGAAGTCCTTGATTTAAAGATACAGGTGTTCCTGTTTCATACAAAGAAAACTTGTGAGTTTAAAAACATAGTGGTTGGCTTGCAGCTTTAGCTTTTAAGGTGATTGCTCTTGCACTTGTCACCTCTAATCCTTCTTTTAGCTATTGACATATCATGGTATTGCTACACCATTGATCTAAATTCAGATTATTAAGAGTGACTCTAAAGCAAACACAACATCTCTACTTAGATATGTTTCGTAGATAACCCCCTTTAAATCTTGGTATTCCATGAATCCTCCAAATTTATCCATTGACAACAACTTTCTGCATGCCTTGTTCTGACTTACAATCATGCTTCTTTCATGTGATGGCCTTTTGTCTTGCTTTATAATTGAAGAAGTTGATAGCTAGTATTGAAATATTTTCTCACATGCTTTGACATTGATTTGACTCAAATACATAAGAAAAATGACTTTTCATTTGAAAAACTGACTCAAGAAAACAAAAATACAAATATAGTGAAGAAAGAAAAGACAATTAATGTCCCCCTTGAAACAGAGAAAAGAAAATTTTATCTGAAAATGACAATCAACTCTAATGATTATGACATGCATTTTGGATTAAGCTGCCTGATCTTTCCATCCAATGTTTCATTAATTGTTGTTGAGTTAATGACCCTAAAATTGAGTTGCTTCCATAGGCCAATTACGCTCACAGACCTCATTTGTATAGTGACGTCTTGAAGGTTTTCTCCAACAATTCTCTCTCATTTTTCTTTCTCTTATCTCACCATTGCTCTAAGGTAATGATAGTCTCTTATTCTTATTTCTCTCAACTTACCATCGTCTTACGATGCCCGTGAGGATTTTCACCATCATATCCATTGCATGCTTAGCCTTAACATTCTCAATGATTGATCTGAAGGAATTTCATTGGTTGTAACTTAGCTTTTGGACTACGTATCTCACCCCCAAAAAAGGAGAATCAGGTAAAATGTAGTCTCAGCAACTCATTCTTTTGCTTGACTTTGATTTTCTTTCCTTCTCTTTTATTGACTCTTTTTCTCTTTGAAACCTTTTTTGACTCTATTTTTCTTGGCTCTCATCACTTTTCTTTCTTTTCGACATATTTTTTCCTCTCTTTCTTTAAAATTTTTTGACTCTATTCATTTACTCACCACTTTTTCTTAAACTTTGTTGACTCAATCTTGATTCCAAAAAAAGGGTATGAAATAAATAGAACTAAATCTGAATCGAGATAAACAAAGGATGACACAATGTTTGGATAGCAAAATGAAATGTCTTCATTATATCAATCCTTAAAAATACAAATACATATCATGGAATATAACAGTGATAGATAAAGATAATTTGTGACATTCTTTATAGTACTAACTTTAACTGAGCCTGTGGGTCAGTACTTCTTCTACGCTTGTCCAACATACAACTCCATATTTGTTGTACATCCCTTACAACGAATGACTCATGCTTTTGTGGAGCTGATTTTCTTTCTGATCCTCTTTAGCTAAGATCACACATCCACCATTTGAAATTGAGACATTTCTTTCAATTGATGACCAAGTTATTCTTGTGATTCTCAAAATAAACCTTAATTTTGAAAGAAGGCTTCAACTTGGTCACCTAATATCTCAATACTCTTTCTATTTTCTCAAGCTTTTTCTAACTTTAGCCCTCTGATTCAAAGTTCATGCTGATTTTAAGATCTGCTGAAAATTCCGCCAGCATGTCATATCACTAGAATACCATAAAATGTACTATGTAAAGAAAACAAACAAACAACACATATTTAAAACACAAAAGTAAAAGAGACACTCCATTTAGTTAAAATAAAAGGTAGAAGGGTTTGAACATGATACAAGTTCGATCGTGATTATGGACTAATACGTAAAGACTCAAGCTCGGATGGCTAACCAACCAATGGAACAAGCTTTGAAGTGTAGATAACAATTCCCAACACTCCAAAGCCATCTAGTATGCACACTCCAAGGCCGCCCCTTTGCCATGGCTCATTAAGAGCATTTTAGTCATTTTGTAATAAGTTGTAACCTAGGCTATAAATAGAACATATTAGGTTATTTTCTCATAACTTTAATGATATATTTAAGAACTTTAGAGAGAGAGAGTCTTGCAAGGTGGATTCTTTGTAAACAAGTGTAGAATCACTTGTGTTGGTAGCTAGTTTGAGACGTTGATTGCTTGGAGATCCCGTTCCCTTGAGGTAACATAAGAGATATAGGTTTATGTTGTGTGTGGTATTAAAGTTCCAAGAGTGGAATAAGCTCTTGGGTTGTTAATATTATACCATCCATTTGTTTATTTTTCTATCTTTGTCTTGTTGTAATCTTGTAACTGATTCTATGTTGTTATTATGAAGTCATGTATATGTTGTTGTTCTTCACATTGTTATTGTTCATTTTAATTTTCATAAATTACTGTTAAAATTAGTTTGGGTTGTTGTTTTGGTGCCAAAGACACCACTAATTCTTGTATTCTTGTTGTTGGTAGCGAATCCGAGAGTGGTTCCATCTTGGTCCTTGGATCCTTAAGATCGTGGACTGATTTGGTGTATGTTTTTGTGTCTTCCTTATTTTTCTTGTATCATTTGGTATCAAATCCATCTTCTATTTTGATTTAACAAGATCAATCTTGGGCTTGAGAGTTGAAAAATAAAAAAAAAAGTGAAGTGTTCTTGAGATTGTTCTTGGCCGAAAGTTGGGTATTGTTGTTGTCTTGGCCAAGACATTTTCTTTGTGACTAGATCTTGTAGTCTTTATTTGTTTAGATTTTTTTTAGTGTTGGTTTCTTTCTCACCAACACTAAAAGTGTCTAGATCTAAAGGTTTGAGCTTATGTTTTTAAGATTTTGTAAACTTGAAGTTAGCCGTGGGTTGATATTGTTGTTCTTGATCGAATGGTATAATTATTGTGGACTTAGAGATAAATATTGGTGGAGTTGTTGTTGTTCTTGATAAATTGTTGTTATGATCATGTTGTTCTTGAAATGTCTTGACCAATATAAAGTATAACACAGATCTAAAAAGGTGTAAGATAAAGTTGAAAATTTGTTGGGGAAGAAACTTGAATACATCACTTCAAAGACTTGTCAACCATTTTTTCATATTTCAAGGACCTTGTTTTGTGGGAATAGTATAAGTCAAGTCTCACCTTTTTGAGTGAATTTGAAAAAGTTTCTAAGACTTGAATTTTTCCACCAACAAATAAACTCTTCCATTCCAAATTGTATCAAGACAAAAGCTTCAAGTTGGTGATTAAAATTGTGTGGGACCGTGACCAATTACATGGCTTCCATGCCATCATATTTTATGGTTAATGCAACATAATTAATCTCAATTTTCTTATTTCTTAGTTTTTAATATTTGTCTCTTAGTTCCCTTTTGTTGATTCTATTACTAATTAATAAACTAGTAATTGTCTACTAGGTTGTAAGTTCGCTTTGGGTCCGTTTATTCATATCTACGTATGTTTGTGTTCTTTTATCTTTTTGAAATGCGTTATAGTTTCTTGATTCAAGTCCCTACGTATTTTCTTTGAGTTGTTTCAAAAGAGAATCTATTCCGACCTCGAGCCCCAATTGATACCAAGCAATCTCCTTGGAGTATAAACGAGTTACCAACACTTATGAGGCCAATTGAGAGACATTTCAAAGTGTAAGAGCTTGAGAGCTTGTGAGGATATTTTCTTTTCTAAAATTAACTAGTTTGTTGTTTTTTGTGTTTTTGTTTTAGAATTTCTCTTGTTAGGTATTATGGCATTGGAAAAGGTGACCATGAATAATTTGATGGTAGCCATAATAGGTATGAAGCATGACCTTGGTAGTCGAATGGAGAGAATGGAAAAAATAATGGATCGAGTGGAAAGAAGAATAGAAGGGATGAAAAGCTCTCTTTGTAAGGAGTTGGATAACTTGATAGAGAATCCAAGCCTTCCTAATTAAGTTTCTGTGAGTGGAAATACTACACATGAGCTACAAGGTAATCAAACTAACCCTTTCACTCTAATGAATGAGGCTAGTAGCCAACTAAGTGTGAATGGTAGTTTGTCTTTAGGTGAGCCGAATGTGCCTCCATTTGGTGATGATAATGTACAACTTGAGATGGTGGATATACTAGTTGATCCATCTAGTGTTGAGACCATTGTGGTAAGTGATAATACATTGTCTTATGGAAGTCATGAAGACCAACTTGTGTGTGAAAATGGTAATGTTGAACATGTTGGCCAATTGACTATGGATGGCCCTCTAGTTGTTTTTGTTGTAAACCATGCTAGTATAGAGGGGATGTATGATTGTACTAGTAATAGTATTGGGAAAAGGAAATGCATCCTAAACCCGTGTCCATGGATACTTCACCCATTTAATCCCGCTGATCGTTTGAAGTATAGTGATGAGGATATCTTTTGGAATGACTTGAATGTGCATGGAATTTATGGACTTCCTATCTTGTTTTTCCAGCCTATTTGTTATTCCAAGAAGAGTCTATGTTTTCCAATTGATGAGCAACTCTTGTTCCTTGTTTCTTGCCACACTTATACGGATAGACTACTTGACTCTTTCTTGGGAGGGTATTTGGGTAAGAGGGATATTTGGGTGTGTGTGAAGTTTGAGCCACTTTGGCAAGATGCTATGACTGATTACACTAATACTAACCCTCATACCCTGAGGAACTTGTGTTTGCTTATCTTTCCTATTATTTTGCAAAGTTCGAATTCGAGCTCAAATTCTTTTTCAAAAAAGGGAGGATGATATAAGTACGATCGTGATTGTGGACCAATACATAAAGACTCGATCTCGAGTGGCTGACCAACTAATGGAACAAGCTTTGAAGTGTAGAAAACAAGTCCCAACACTCCAAATCCATCCAATATGCACACTCCAAGGCCGCCTCTTTGCCATGGCTCATTAAGGGCATTTTAGTTATTTTGTAATAAGTTGTAACCTAAGCTGTAAATAGAACATATTAGGTCATTTTCTCATAAATTTGATGATATATTTGAGAACTCTAGAGAGAGAGAGTCTTGTAAGGTGGATTCCTTGTAAACAAGTGTGGAATCACTTGTGTTGGTAACTAGTTTGAGACATTGATTGCTTGGGGATCCCGTTCCCTTGAGTTCACGTAAGAGATAGGTTTATGTTGTGTGTGGTATTAAAGGTCCAAGAGTGGAATAAGCTCTTGGGTTGTTAATATTATACCATCCATTTGTCTATCTTTCTATCTTTGTCTTGTTGTAATCTTGTAACCGATTCTATGTTGTCATTGTGAAGCCGTGTATATGTTTTTATTCTTCACATTGTTATTATTCATTTTACTCTTCATAAATTTTTGTTAACATTAGTTTGGGTTGCTATTTTGGTGCTAAATACACCACTAATTCTTGTATTCTTGTTGTTGGTAGCGAATTCGAGAGTGGTCTCCATCTTGGTCCTCGGATCCTTAAGATTGTGGACTAATTTGGTGTATGTTTTTGTGTATTCCTTGTTGTTCTTGTATCAGAACTTAAATAACAAAGGGACAAAGCAAGATAAATCTCAAACTACAACCCTGAAATAATTTGGATAACAGAAAAGAAATCAAAACAAACTACCAGACCTCTTCCTAGTAAGGAGAAGATTGACTTCTCAATTGCTGAGCCTGATATCTTAGCCACTAGTTTGCACATCAGCATGACCAGAGCTTTTACCACTGTTAATGTTCTGCACCATAATTGATTTATCTTGAATCATCTTTTCTATTTCTCTTTTCAAAGCATTATAATTTTTAATACTGTAACCCTGAACATCAGAATGATATGCACATCGCATATTAGGATTAAAATTTCTTGAATATAGATCAGGAGTGTTCCCAAGGAGAGCAGTGATCATACCCCACTATACCAAGCTTTGCAATAATCTGGTATACGAATCTCCAATTGGTGTAAGAATATCCCTCGACTTCTGGCTCATTTAATTACTTGGCTTGGATAAAAAATCGGGTCTAAAAGAATTTCAGTATATTTCTTGAGTTAGAGGATGTCTCTAAGGAGTTGGTGTGTGCCATGTTGGTAAGATGGGGGTTGAACATATGGTTGTGTGTTATATGCTGGACATAGAGGTGGTACAATGGAATATAATGGGCTTTGGAAGTGATTATATAGTGCTTGGGTATGAACTTGGGCTTGAGATTGAGGGTAACGACAATATGGTCTTCTTGGGCGTGCCCGTTGTCCAGCTACCATAGAAACTACATTTTCCTCATTTTTATTCCCTCCAACACTTCCTGAACCCTTTTGAATTGCTTGAGTAGTTGCTTTCAATGTTGCAAAACTCATAATGCAAAACTCCATCCTCTATCAACTCTCCCATTTTGAGGACCTCAATAAATGGCTTGCCTAATGCCGATAAAAACTGTTGATAATATGTTTCATTCTGTTCTTGAATAAACACCTCTACTATATTGCTTTCTTTCATTGGTAGTTTAACCCTAGCAACTTGTTCATGCCATCTAATCGCATACTCTCTAAAAATTACAGTACTCTTTTTCTTTATATTAGTTAGGGATTTCTCGTTAGGAATTAATTCCACATTGTATTGGAATTGTTGCACGAATTCATTAGCCAAATCATTCCAACTATTTCACTTGTCGATGCCTTGATCAACAAACTATTCTGATGCTAGACTTGAAAGGCTTTCACTGAAATAAGCCATGAGTAATTATTTCTTCCCTCCAGCACTCCTTAGTTGTTACAGTAACGTCTCAAATATGCCACCGGGTCCCCACACCCATTATATTTCTCAAACTTTGGCATTTTAAAACCAAAAGAGAGATTAACACCTGAAAATATGCACAAATCTTTATATGATACACTTTTATAACCCCCGAGGCCCTATAAGTTTCTCGTGGCCCGTTCTAAGCTCTTCAATATGTGTTCTATGCCCTCTTGTTCTTCTGCGACAACGGGTTTCTCAGTGTTAGGAGGAAATTCAAAAGGTTGAGTATAGCCATAAGGAATAGTCAACTAAAATGTAGGGTCGGGAGAATAATATTGATCACCAGAAATATTTAATACAGGATCTCTCGTAGAGTAGGGAGGCACAACCGGTGGATCAACATCAAAAGTAGGAGCTTTAGGTGGGGGTAGGGGTTCAAAAATATGAACAATATGTGGAGTCGAGCATATGGTAGTTTTGTATTGAGGAGTAAGGAAATGAATATTGAAAGTGTTTGGATAATGTTGCCCCAGAGTAGACCCTGATGCATGTTGTGGCGTGTCAACAAAAATGGAAAATTATGTGTGTGACGTGGGGGGGAAAGATAGACAGATATTCCAGATTAACAATGGGAACTGGAGGAGGAGGCAACCCGTTATCCCAAGTTCGATGCATTTCTATCATTTGCTACCTTAATTTCTAAATCTCTTTATTAGCTCCTAAATTCTCATTCCCCGAACTCTTTATTTTATTAGTGATAGTAACCTAGTCATCCTTGTTGGCCATAACTTTCTCTTCGACTTGGTGCAATATGGAGGACCAGCCAAAATGCCACAAACCAACCACTTTTAGCTAACTGATCAAAATATAGAAAATGCATTAGAGTTCAATATTTCCTAAAAAAAAATTCTTTTTTTTATTTTGAAAAGATCACCGAATCCAAGAAGGGTGCCTACGTATCTCACTCTCTCGAGAGAAGAATCAGGTGTGCGTAGTTCGTGAAGTTTTGGCACAACATGGCCAATCAAACTCTCTTTCTTTTCCTTTTTATTGAAACTTTAAGGGGGAAAATGACAAATTGTAAAAAGAATTGACGAAAATCTTTTTGAATTTTTTAGTTTTTTAAAATCCCCATAAATGAAACCTATAATTACTAAAGAAAAATCTTTTTGGATTTTCGACTTTGAATTTCATACTTAAATGAAACTTGAAACTATTAAAGGAGAATCTTTTTGTAGTTTTCTTTTAAAGATGCATATGAAACACCTACTCTAATAAAGAGTGAAGAAAATCTTTTTGAATTTTTTAAGAAAGATCACCGAACCCTAGAAGGGCTGCCTACATATCTCACTCCTGAGAGAGGAAAATCAAATGTGCATAGTTTGTCCAGATTGGATATTTAAGGATTGAATAATAGACTGAACCTTGACTTGAGAGACATGGCCAAAGACAGACGATGAACAACGTCAATAAAATCATTTTTTTTTGAGTTTTTTTTCAATTTGACACTTCACATAAAAATGACACTAACAACTATGAAAGGAAAATCATTTGGGCATTTTCATTATATAAAATGTACAAATATTTTACCATTTTATTTTTGAATTTTATTTTATAAAAAACTCCTATTAAAAAAAATCTTTTTGAAAATTTTGAATTATGAATGTTTTCTAAAGAAAACAAAAGAAAAATCTTTTTAATATTTTTTTGAGAAATGAGTACAAAAGGTAAAAAGATCTTTGTGAATTTTTGGGTTATGGAAAACAAAAGCCATAACGAACTCTAAAAAATTATGAAACTCTTTTTTGCTCACTTTTTTTTTTTTTTCTTTTTTTTTTTCAAACTTTTCCTTGCCTGCACACTTTTCTTTAATTCCATCATGTACTTTTCCCAAATCAATTTATTAAATGACCTTGTTACCTAAAAAATGCAATACCTAGCATGTAAGGATGCTTTAAAGGTGAGTTTCCTACAGAGGACCAAGTGGATCCTGCTAGATCTCAATATGATATAGATAAGCATGACCTAAAGGCTGACCTTGGTTGGAGTCCACTAACAAGGCTGTACGGAGGAGCGTATGACCGATAGTGGCTACGATAGTTTTCCACCTACTCCATATACCCAACGACTCCCCCTCCTAAAATAAAGGTGACTCAACTAGAGGTCGTGTACACACGTGTACTATGAGAGTTGTTGCAAAAGAATGACTCGAGGTAATGCACATGATGCCAGATATAAAGTGGTAACACATAAGAGAAAAACTGTAACACACGTAGCATGTAGGCACTCAACAATGATAAAATAATAACACAAATGATAACACAAACAAGGCGTCTATACACCTATAGTATCACACTAAGCCGATACAACTCAAAAAATAAGCTTGAATTCTGAAAAACCCCCCAACAGAGTTGCTAGAGCTATCACACCTCTTTTTTTAACAAAAAAAAGATAAATTTTAAGTTCGGAAAGGGTTAATTATTAAGTGACAAAATAAAATAATTTATTTCGAAAAGAATTTTTAACAATCAAAACTCAGAGTTGAAACTTGGCATAAATCTGGTGTGCCAAGTCACCTTTGTAAATCCTCTTTCAAAATGATTTTTGAAGCTTAAAAATTGATCTGTGAATAGAGATTCTGATTAAGGAATTCTGTTGGTCGAGGGAAGGGTGTTAGGCACCCTTCGGTCCCGTGGTTTGATCACGATCACTTTGTGGAGTGTATCGGCTAGTACTGCATTATAAAATATATAAAACAAATAAAATAGATGACACACAAAAACAAACAATCAAACAGTCAAAACTTCAAAATAGTGTTCAGTCTAATTTATTTCAAATCGAAATAAAAATGTTGAAATTAAAATCTAAACTATTCTAACTATCCTAGTTATGCTTTACCCGATGCCTTGGTCCTTTATCACAAGCCTCCTTTACGTATATGATACTTCAGAAAATTCTCCGGTAAATAAGTACAATGTGTCTCGGGGCATTTCCTGGCCAAATGAATACAATTGATTCAAATGTGGTAAACAAAATCATTCAACAAATATTCAAACATTCCACAATCCACAAGTTCTAAATTTGCCTACCCGATCCTACCGTTTATCTACCCAGCTCTACCTATCATGGCATTATCACATTCAACGACGTTAATGAATCAAAATAACTAACGCTTTCTTTTTATCATTTTCATTTTCTGCCCCAATTTCATCTTTAACATTGTCATCACATTTATACCATCCAGATCAATTATTCAAAGGCAAACAACACCAAACATCAATAAAATTATCCAGCAAAGAGAAAAATAATATTGAATAACATCCACAATCACATAGAGATTAAAAGGGAGAGATGAGAGAATTAGACCTCAATTTTTTTACTTCAATCTGCCAAAGTACTTGATTAGGGATCTGACCAGAATGCCTCGAGCCAAACCTCAACAACAAACCTGTGAACTGAACAAACCTCAAAAATTTGGAGTAACCAATCGACCTGACTGGCCCATTTTCTATTTTTGGTCGTTTACCAATGAAAATTTAGATGAAAAGATGGGTCTCGCTAGATTTTGGGGTGGTTGTTGTTGTTTCAGTTTTTTTCGAAGTAGGATTGAGCTGATGGCTTCGCTGGAAATTCGACGAG
Source organism: Capsicum baccatum var. pendulum (assembly GCA_030864225.1). NCBI lineage: Eukaryota > Viridiplantae > Streptophyta > Magnoliopsida > Solanales > Solanaceae > Capsicum > Capsicum baccatum. The sequence continues at coordinate 56,327,814 of CM061554.1, read as the reverse complement.
CTCAGAAGGAACAAAAAATGAAGAACCGGGTCTAATTTCAAGCGACAGTGACGTTTTTCTGGTGAGAAATTGCTGGAATAGTCAGCCTCCGCCTGTTTTCTCTCTCTCACGGTCCTCTGTGATTTTTTGTATTCTCGAGTCTTCTTTGTCTATTTTTCTCTCTCTCACGTTCTGCCTCAATTCCTCCCTCTTTCCCTCAAACACACACAACCCACCATAGATGAACACAAACTTACCTCGATTCCACTTACAAACACACAACATGTGTGTGTGGTATTGCGGTGTGTTCAGAGTATTCTAGAATGGTGAGGATCGGTCTTTTTTCCCTCTGTTATAGGAAAAACCCCAAGAAAAAATGTGAAGAGGGTATGTGTGCTAGGGGTGGGCGGTAAGGATGAGGTGTCCACCTCTAATTGGAGAGGTTTTTATATTTGTTAAGAATTGATTATTTTTGTCTTTTTATGGAAGAATTATGGAATGGGGTGGTGTGTGTGATAGGGTAAGGTAAAAGAGTAAAAAACTGATTTTTGGGAGGGACAAAATTACTTGTCTACAATGTTGAGTCCTAGTTGTCCTAGAAATGGCATACCTAGAGTTTTTAATGTCTGCATGATTGAGTATGTCTTACTATGAGTCCAACAACAATCATCCTCAATTTGAATCTTTGAATCGTACCTATTGTGGACATCAACCCACATCGCGGCCTCAAACTCAGTTATGCTTTCCTTATATTTTAATGAGGCTACCAATCTTTCTGGGATTAATTAAAATCCTTCATGAAAGCCTCTGTTGCGCTATCACCCGACACTATCAACAGTTACATCCTCCGATTTTGTAAACTAGCCAAGAACTCTAGGAGCAGATCTTGTCCTTTATTCTATTTTAAATATATCACCCCTACGAGGCTATACTTTCTCTACTCCAATATGTGTTTTGATAAAGATATTTGAAAATATGTTAACAGAATCAATTGAACTCTATGGAACAAGAAAATACTAGTTCAGTTCTCCTTCCACAAAGTTTCTCTAAACTTCTTCACCATCACAGACTTTAATTCTTCTTTAGTTAGGTTATTGCCATCCACAGTCGTTGTGAAGAACAACTGATGTTTCTAATGTCCTAAGTTTCCATTATATTTGGGAATGTCAGATATCTTAAACCTTTTAGGAATAGGTCTTGCCACTACACTAGCCATATAGGTTTGCGTAGCTTTTTGTGTCAGGACCTTTTATAATCAACAGTGCTTCTAAGATATGATTCACCAAGTATTCAACTCAATATATTGAGACTTCAGTTCTTTTCTAAATAATTCCACTATCATTGTTGCGATGTAGAAGCCTCAAGCTAGCTCCATATCAATCTCATTAGTAGCACGCTCCTTCAACCAGTCATCGAGGTCCATGTCGTCTTCCATTATGAATATCTCATGCATGTTTTCCCCTAGGAATTCAAGGTTATCGGGGCTATACAACTCCATAAATTTTCTATCCTAAACTTCTATCCATGCTATTAAGTTCTTTTGAGTCTCAACAAATTAAACCACAAGAGAATCTCCCTGTGGTTCTCTAAGTTGATCATTTCTCTTTCTTCTTTAATTTCCCCTGCCCCAAGAGGGTTCCTGTGATTCCTTCTTTGTGTATTCACATTGGTTGTGTCCATACCGATAGTTTGTTGTTCGTTACTATGGAGTGCCATTTGTTTAGTTGGGTTTAGGGCCAGGCAGTTCCCATATTGCGATGTCTTTGGCCACGTAGTCATCAGTCGTCCTTTCCACGACTTGATTGTTATTGTTTGTCATTTTGTGTTGCTTGGAAATTATTAAGCTATTAACATAGGAGTTAAAGAAATAGAAAATTGTTCTATCCCCACATAGGAGTTGAAGCAATAGAAAATTATTCTACCCCACAATAAGTGCCAAGTTGTTTAATTTAAATCGATATATTTAAATTTATAGAAGGTCAAGAGTCTGCATCTTGATTTTACTCTATGTTTAGATGAGTTTACCAACAGTTTGAATATCTCGTTAGCTATTAAAAGCGAAAGAATCACAATGGATAATAAACATAAGAAAATATTGAGAGTGTTATTCCCGAGAGTGTAAGCTTAATACTCAATAAAGTGAATAAAAATAGACTTGATGCATACGAAAATAGTGTTAAAGTTGTATTGCTTGGAATTCAAAATGTCTTTACAAGTAATGAGATCAATTGTTTATGTGTTATAACAATAAGGCCATGGATAGTAGTAAGGTTCCAGTAGAGCCTAAATATTGAGGTCAATGACTTGGTTCCATGTGTCAAAGCCGTTGGTTTTTCCAGCATATATTCCTGCACAACCCAGGTCCTTACGAGCTAGTCTGTGTACATGATCCTTCTGATATTCTTGTATCCTTTGTCCTTTCTTCCACATCATCAATGGCAATGGCGAAGCTATAATATTTACTAAGGGGATTAAGAGGTAAACATACGAATTAGTAGAAGAGGATTTAACATCAACTATATATACATATAAGATAATTTTAATCATGTATAAATAGTATAATTTTTCATCGAAGGAGATTCAGATGAACACCCTAAACTAAAGGTGGTTCCGCCTCTGATCAACAGTATAATATTTTTGCCACATCTTGTATAGGGCATTTTCTAAGGACAACCTCTTGAGTAGAGGCAGATCTGCAATAATAGGAGGAGCTCCCGAGAATCCACACCTGCTAGGCCGCTACGGATCGTGTAATTATATTGGAAAATATAGCAAGGCCATAAGTATCTTTCGCTGGAAACCATAATAGAATGAATGGTTAGCTACAAGGAAACTCGGAATCAAAATAAGCCAAGTTATGAATAAAGTGACCAAAATAGGTCATCTATTTAATAAGTTAGCAACATAGGCTAAACGTAATAAATTATTATGTTTTTCACTTTTTTCTTAATGGTCAACTAACGGAATTGACTTTTTATAAAACGTAATATATATTATTACGTTTAATACTTTTTTTGTAAAACGTGATAAATTATTACTTTTTACCAAAAAAAATATAAAACGTAATAAATTGTTACGACGTACACAAAAATTTTTAAAAAATTAAGCAGTGTTTTGTCACATCACCGCTTTATGTTACTTTTTTTGAAAACTGACAAATCTTAATAAAAACCTACTATTTACACTTTATACTTTATGTCAAATGGTTTACTGGTTATCCTATCTTTCTCGACCAGTCAGGGAAAGTCGATCTTTCTTTAGCTTATCAACTAGATTCATTTTCACTTGAACCAGGTTGTTGAACATGGTTTAGGACATCTTCCATTTACGAAAAAGCAGGTGTTGACTCCAACCGGTAAGCTGCTACGGCAGTGGGGCATTATTCATGCTTTTGTATTTAGAAATCTTGTTCAGAGGGCTCCGAAGTAGCTTCTTTGACGACTCTAGTTTATTTATCATATTTATTGTCATTAGGTCAAAAGTTTAGGCTTAATGGTGATCTTTTAGTACTGATGAGAGTGTGGATACAATTATGATACTTGGCCATGGTTTCTGAAGTCATGACTGATATAAAGAAAAATTGGTTGAATTGTAACTGGAAGAAACTAGACATTATAATGCAATTCATCTTCGATAAATATTGAGAATAACATGAGCCCTAATGTCGGTGCAAAGTATAAAGTATAAAGTTGAAATCACAGGTTTTTATTAAGATTTGTCAGTTTTCAAAAAAGTAGGCATAAAACGGTGATGTGACAAAACACTAATTAATTTTTTTTAGATGTTCGTGTAAGTCGTAACAATTTTTTATATTTTATATTTTTTTTGGCAAAACTTTATAATTTATTACCTTTTACAAAGAAAATTATAAAACATTATAATATATTACATTTTATAAAAAATCGACTACATTAGTTCACCGTTAAGAAAAAGGTGAAAAACGTAATAATTTATTACGTTTAGCCTATTTTGATCACGTGGATTCAATCTTGGCGCTGAATATCTTTAAATTTCCTGAGCATACACTTTTCTTGTTTTATTTTCTTTGTGTTCGTTTTAAAAAATAACTAACAAAATTAACTAAAAAGGAAATGAATCAATAAAATATTATTACTAGCCAAATTTCAATATTTCTTTTTTTTTTTGTTTCCCAAGGTATCCCCATAGCCGACAGCCGTGAGACTAATCCTTCATTCCTCAGTCAGCGCATTTTGCGGTAGGGAACTGGCCACAGAGTTTGCTCCATTCGCTAGAGACGGGAATCGAACCCCCAACCTCTTGCTTAAGGGACATAGCGCTGAACCACTATGCCAACTCTGGTGGTTAAATTTCAATATTTCGAACAATGATTTGAAACCCACAAAAGTACAAAACACGAAAAATTTAGGTGAAGAAATTCCTTTGAATCTTCTTCATCTTCCAGTCAACCAGTCCACCACACCCACGTCCATCCAGGTTCTTCTCTCGAATTTTCTTTTTTTTTTTGTTTGTTTCTCTTATTCCTTATTCTGATTTTTTTTGTATTATTACTAGATGTAGATAACAATTTTTTTATTCGGTTTGTTATATGTTAATCAATTAAATTGGTGAAAGATAGAATTAATTTTCTAACTATAAAAATTAAACACTATTAAAAAAAATAGTTGTTTGACTATGAAAAATCGATAACAGCTTGTGGTCGCAATAAAAGCGACCATATGTGGTCGGTTTTCTATTTTTTTTTTAAAATAAATAAATAAATAAATAAAAGCGACCATATATGATTGCTTTTATATTTTAAAATTCTAAAATTACCACTTCAAGATTTTTTTATATTAATTATTATTTATTTAAAAAAAAATAAAAAGCGACCACTTGTGGTGGTCGCTTTTGAAAAATATAAAAAAGATAGTTCTTTAAGAAACCGACCACTAGTGGTCGGTTTTTGATTAAAAAATAAAAAAATAAATTGATACCACTTGTGGTCGGTTTCTTTAAAAATTAAACAAAAATATTTATATAAAAGTGACCACAAGTGGTCGCTTTTATTTTAAAAATTATTTCTAAAAAGCGACCATAAGTGGTCACTTTTCTATTATATATATATATATATATATATATATATATATATATATATATATATATATAAAGAGGCCACTTGTAGTTGTTTTTTATTAAAAAATAATTGCAAAACAACCACTTGAGGTCAGTTTTGATTAAAAAATATATTTTAATTATTATATTAAGATCAAATATATTATTTTTTGAAATGACATTGATCACGCGTAGTCGATAACTAATATAATAATAATAAAATTTAATTAATCTTAGATTTTGTTAAAAAGTATACTAAGAAATATATCAAATAAAATAAATAAATAAATTACGTTAAACATAATCTTTATCTTTTACTTATGTTTCATTTTATATACGTTAAATTATGTTAAACAAAATCTTTGTATAATGAATATGTCTATATCATACAGTTGAGATAATAATATTATGCTACTATTGAAGTTCTAATAATGTAACGTACATATATATATATAACCGATAATTCATCAGATCAATATAATGAATGTGTTGTATTATGAGGTAATATACTTGTGGATGTGATGTATATAGTACGTATTCAAGAGTTGATATATATATATATATATATATATATATATATATGTATGTATATATATATATATATATGTGTAGTTAAAAACAAGCAGAATCTATCCAAACATATTGAATACCTTGATTTGAAACGATAGAAGTAATAATATACTATACGTTGAAGTTATATTGATGTAATCTAGTCAAATTAATCGATAACTCATCAAAGTATGTATATGAAATACGTCACATTATATTACGGGGTAATATACTCGTATACGTATGTGATGTATATAGTACGTATTTAAAACTTGATAGTCGATAGTGCGTATATGTGTGTGTATGTATAGGTATATATATATATTATGCAGTGATGTATGTAGTGCGTAGTTCAAAGCTTACATTTATATATATGTATGTATATCTTTTGTGTAGTGATGTACGTAATACGTAGTCAAAACTAAAGCTAACAAAATATATCCAGTTATATATTGAATATACTAATAGCATGTGATCGATCGATCAAGGTGATTGTAATGCCCTGAGATCCCATCCCGAGGCGTCACACGGTGCTTATGACCCGAAGGATCACAAGCTAACCCTTTTACTGATATCTGTACCTCTACACTGTATAATATCTGAAATAAATATGAAAACTAGCCATCAGGTTCAACACATCTATGAATACTAAAAACTTAAAACTGAATACTAATACAGTCGGAGAAGACTCTAAACTATCTGAACTGTGGAGTTGATGGGACTTGTCCCCAACTAACTCCGTCAACTGAAAGTAAACAAAAACTGATGCAATAATAGTAAACTGAGATTCGTCCTCAAAAGAAGAGGACTCACGGCTATGGCTACTGCTGCTGGCTAGGATTGAACTGCTGAGGAAACTCTGGATCCTGTGCCCCTGAACCTATGGTGTCAAATAAAACACCATAGCGCAAATGCGTCAGTATAGAAATGTACCGTGTATGTAAACGAGGTAGGTTAAATGCAAGGGCTCATGCATGTATAATATCTAAACTGAATAATCATGAAAATGCCTCACGAGAACACATACACAAACATGAATGCATAGACCATAGTCATAATCATCACAACTCTAGAGACTGAAACTCGGATACTGCCTTACTGCAGACTGAACTCACTACTGATACTGAGATACTGATGACACTGACTCATCTGATACTGATGACTGAGAAACTGGATGTACTTATATCGATGACTGAATTCTGATCTTACTGCTCTCGACTGAAAAGATTAAAGATCAACCTCTCTAACGGATGGTTAAGGAAGCTATTATCAATGGTAAAGAAATGATCATATCAGAATCTGACAACAAGAATACTTAATAGAATCTTAGACTGTGATCAAGCCTGTCTAGCGGTATATCTCTGAATATGATATCAAATAACTATATATGAGACCAATCCTATCTAACAGATGGTTGATGAATCAATGGAACTATCTGAGTTCTTTATAGAGATAAATGACTGTATCTGACAGTCCTGATTTCTGAAGATTGATACTGAGACAGAGACTGAATCTGAAACTAAAACTAAAACTGTGGGAAGTAGTTACTTAACTGATATGCCCCAACCTACCACAGGTGGGGTCCAAACTATAACCCCAGTTGGAAGGGTGTCAATACCATGCCATGGGTAAAGACCTCTCTTTGGTCAACCCCTCCTGACGAATGACTCTTACAAGGAAGTCGACCTAAGGCAATTTAATAGTCAAATACTCTCTCTTTGGAAGTGACAGCCTTTTTCCTAATGGTGACTCCTGTATCCTGCGCTGGCTAAGCAGTTCTGGAGATCAGGGATTTCTACTAACGACTCTGACTTCTCTCTCGCTGACGGAAGGAGACACCATCCCTTCCCTCGCTCGGTGTTAGTTTTTACTCCCAACTGAAAGACTCTGACTGAATTCTTAACTGAACACAACGGAACTAAATCTGATACTGATCATGTTTCTCAAAAGATATGACTAAGTTACGCTAAGATCACTTAGTTTCATATCTGATGAAAATAGTACTGAATCACGGTATCTGACTGACGATACAGAGCTTGAATAGATTGCTTGAATCGCTTCTGAGATTAGAATTGCACACTTGAACAATATTAGATCGGAGCTTATTACAGGACTGAGGCTAGATCACTAGCGATACGGAGATTACAGAGATAACTGAGATTACTGAGCTTTCTTAAGTTTTGTAACTGTCTGAGGATACAAAGTTCTATAGTTCACTGAATTCTGTGAATCGTGGCTAGACTGGAATTATCGTGAAACTAACACGGGCTCTAGACAACATCTATATTATCGGGTATAAATACCCCAAGGACTCGATAACATAAAAGTAAAACACAATCATTCCTCCGTCATCACAACCATTCATTCATCATCATCATCATAATCATCCATTCATCATCACAATCATTCATTCTTCATTATTATCATTAAAGCATCTCTTCAAGTATTTAGGAAATATAACATACCTTCACCTTTACAATCATTAAGGCATCGCATCAAGCATTTAGGAAACGTCGACATATACTAGCATAAGAAAACATACTACTAGATTATACTTCCTTCAACAAGGTCTTACCTCAAGTACTTCACGCCTAAATCAGTCTTGACATGCATTTGGATATCACATGATTTGGGGAAAACTTCATACTATCATGTCTCAACTACTTGCTAACTACTTGGCATGTATTAAAAGCTTAGCATATATCAGAGAGCACATAATTGCAGAATTTACAACCATCATATCTCGACTTGTTAACTAAGGTCTTTCAACAATACTAAGCAAGTACGGGTTTACACTTTATTGGGGATTTCATACTATCATGGCATATTTCACTCACTAAGGCATTTTATCAAACACTAGGCATGCATGGACTAGCTCCCAATTTGGGGTTTCCTATTCAACATACTATAATGGCCCTTATGTTTTACCTAAGATTTTTATCAAACCTATGGGGGGACATGCTTCGTTTATTCCACCATTTCTACACCCAAAGGACTTGAACATATCACATATAGGAAGTATCATTAAGAAAGTTCATCACCATCCTCACAAGAATTCCACATACTAGGGTTCATCACTACCAACACAAGAATTCCACATACTAGGGTTTAAGTTCATAAATCTTGTAGACAAACATGAATCAAAACTCAACAACACATAGAACATCAATTTCAAATCACATAAATCATTAATAACTCATAAACATAAAATCTTTGAGTTTTAGAAAAGGGTACTTGAGCTTCTTGGATGAAAAGGACCCAAGAATCAACATCTACATACCTGAGAAAACTCTTTTCTTGAAGGTTCTTGGAAATATTTCTTGATTCCTCTTAATTCTTGATTGAAGAAAAGGAGAGGGTTTTGATTTTGAAAACCCTAGTTTTTGGGTGGAAGAACAGAAAATGAGGTTGAAGGCACTCAACTGGATATTTATAAAGGCTGGGAAAAAGGGGAAAAGGCAAAAAATCACTTGGAATTAAACTGAAAAATCTTCAATTTTACATGCTGGCGCGACGCGCCATAATCATGTCAGTTCACTGGAAATTGGTCAATTGGGAAACTGTACGACGACGCGATGCAGTGGAAATCGTATTGCCCCCTGGGTTACGAACTGGAACTATATCATGATGTGGTGGAATCACGGAGGCTCACTGGAATTTGACAATTGCCATTTTGGCTGGCTCCATGACACGCTAAGGTGCCAGGAGGCACACTGTCTCACTAAAATGGCTCTAACTCTTCACCCGAGTGTCCGATTTGGGCAAATTTTATATGGATGGAAATCTTATTCAATGCTCTACATGACAAAAAAATTGATATTAGGGAAATTCTACATGGTTCAAAGTATTTCATAGTTGGGAAGATATTTCTGAAACTTTTAGACTCGGATTTCCGCTTTACTGAATACGCTCTAAGGCTCAGACTGGAAGAGGATTTTGCGGGATATTTCAGTGATATATAGTATACTGTTGAAGGTATAATAACATAAGATAAAGTAACCAATGTATATTATGGGGTAATAAATCATGCATCTGATTGATAACGCTCAACTTACACATCAATTTAAGTGCAAGGCAGTCGTCATTAATATATTGACCTAACTTTAGAGTTGGGCTCAAATTCATGAGGAACAATGTGAGTGGAATTCAGGTTGATTCGAAATAATAGACATGAGATAAATTCAGACCAATATTACACGAAGATAAAAATGATGGAGATAGTTATCTACACTACTATTTTTTTCTTTTTTTTCTAGTACAAATTTTGGGCTATGAATAATTAGAGTTTTGACAGTTATGTACGGATCTTGGGATTATGCACTACTAAGGGAGTGATATGTGGGTGTGAGCGATCAACATCAATTTAGCTAGTCAAACATTGGTAGGTTTGGTTATAGATTTTGATGCGAGTCTTTCAACAAAACACCAAACTTTCACCCATTGATTCGTTCGAATACCTAATTGGTGTGTTCAATAGTTGGTAACCACAACCTCAATCTAGGCCTCCCTATTTCTAGGATAATACCCATGGTGTAGTCAACCTCACATTCATCCTTATGTCTAAGATAGTGAGAATTTATCAAGCTACATACACAATTGTCTATCATTGCTTTGGTCTCCACATCCCTCTTCGAGGATGATATGGATTCCTAAACTTCACCCAAAACCCTTTTTTGAAGATAGCTTTGGGTTTTCTAGAGCATGAAGTTTTCACTCATCATACCCATGTGGGTATTTGGGGCTTTCACCCATCGAATCTCAACCAAGTTAGCATAAGAATGATAAAACCTATAAACATGAACTACTAAATAGAAGCTAATCAATTACAACCCACACACACTTTAACCCATATTCACACATAACCCCAAGAGGGAGATCTAGCTATACATAAGATAAATAAGTAAAGATATACCTATAATCTCCATTGAAATGATTTATTGAAGTTTAAGTGAATGTTACTTCAAACTTGGCACTTCCACAAATCAACAATACAAGTGAGCTAAATTTCCACTTAGAAAGTCTCCAATGCATTCTTTACCTAAAAATTATACAATATTTTCTTCTCAAAAAATTGAGGCTATGAATTCCAAGAACTGAGACCTAAAAATTGGTGAAGTTAAACTATGCTCCATGACTTAGGATTTGAGTCTTTTTGCCAAAAATTTAGGATAAGCCACATGTATTTCCAGATTTTCCCTTGGGATGCCATTTATTCGCTAAGCCACAATTGTCTGGGTCTGGCCGCGACCTCAGTTATACGACCGCAAATATATTCTATGACCGTAGTTGCTTACTTTTGCTTGACTGCCGCAACTGCGGTAACTGAGTCCTCTCTCTGCTCCAAGTCTTAGACTGTACCTTCTTGCTCCCTTTTTGATCATTTTGAGCTCTAATCCACATCTTTCCATCCCTTCAACTCTATGCCAACAAAGAGTGGATATTAGTGCATTTAATCACTATTATGTCTCATTTATTCATCCAAAATGTGTATGAATGTTGAGTGCGAATGAGTGGTAAAATCACTACTTATTAACACCCCCAACTTCAAGCTATTGCTCGTCCTCAAGCAATACTACATCTTACCATGAGACACAATCATTTATGCCCAAACTTTATGCTTTAAATATCATAATGAATTTAACCTTAGTCATTACCACAAGTAGCTCATTGCACATGGGCTAAGCTAATTTCACTACACCCCTCATTATAAAATGCTATATCCAAGGCTACATAGGACTTCAAAGAGCGACCAAGAAACAAAGAACCAATATTCTTGAAGTGACTCTCTTTTGATCACAACTAAGCTATACTCCATTTGCCTCATTGCCCGAAGGAGACAAAATCACCCACCTCAACTTGTTTTACATGTCAACCTCACAAGAAAACGAATTCTTTATACCAAGCTACAAAATATGAAACAAGTAATTTTATGTGGACAACCCTCTCCCTCACAAAATAAATATCCATGCAACAAGTGTCATACCATAGGCTTGCCCCTATTTTCAATCGCCACAATAAAGAAAGTAAGTGGTTGGAGATCTCGAAGGATTTTCTAAGCTCGATACGTAGATTCGAGTTAGGGTAGGATATCATTTTGGGAACAACATGGCTACTCTCTTCCTTGAGCGTCTACATCACACTTTTTCAATCTTTCTTTTTGACTATGGGCCACTCTTCTTTGTTTTCTATCTTTTATCACGCCTACCTTTTATTTTCTTTGTTTACCCAACTTCTTTCATTTCTTTTTCTTGCCCTTTCGCACAATTTTTTCCTTGGTTTGATTTTTTATTTTTCTATTCAGTTGTTTTCAATGTCTAGGCATATTAGGCATATAACTACATCTTCGTGGCACCAAACTTACTTTCATCAATCTTTACCACCCCTAACTTAGGCTTTTAGCCTCGAATTATATTTTCAAGTTCTAGAAAGGTATGGTTCAAAGGAGGAATAAAAAGAATGGTTTACGACTTGTAATGTGTTTGCCAAAGAAAGATCCAAAGTCTCAAAGTGGGTAACTAGGGATTATACTCATGCTTAGGTAGGCTTTTTAGGCTAGAGTGGGTACCAAAATGACAAAGGTGGCCTAGGATCATTTCTCCTACCAAATATAATCAACTTTAACTTTGAAAGACTACGGGGTATGTTTTAGATAACGCAAGTATACAAGTGATGTATGCCGATAGCTCTCCACACATGGCATGCAAAATTCCCAAAAGGAGCTTAAATGTCCCTTCCGCTAGTGACAAATTTAGAGTATCTATCTCTATTTACAAGTCAAAATCTTACGGAGCCACAAAAAGAGAAAAAGTTTCGTTACTAAATTACTCACGTCCATGCCCTTGATTTTGCTTTAAAAAAATTTGGACAAAGGGGGTTGTTCATTTCACATTAGCATTACACACAATTTGCTAAAATATGGCAACAACAAAAGCCTTAGTCTCACATTGAGGTTCAAAATGGGCAAACTACCCATATGGCTACTCAGACTTCACTAATGGCATATAACACGATCCCAAACTTACAATTTGCCATGCTATAGGTACTCAGACTTCCCTTGCATTTTTGACATTTATGCTACGGGTACTCAAAATTCCCCTGCATCTATGCCTCAAAACCCAAACACGATGTTTTTATCTCAAGAATATCGTCACTCAATCCATCATAGGTCAAAGCTAGTCATGCATCACCAAAGTCAAAATAAAAGTTATATTAAAAGAACACTAGAAATAAAAGAAAAACATGATAATCTATAAGACATAGGCACTAACTGGGTGCCAAAATTTAGCATCTCACAAAAAAACAAAGTAATATCCAAAATGTCATCTCAAAACAATAACATAAAAAGAAATGTCCAGCATCATAATACAAAAACTCTACAAATCCAGGCGCATCCCCAACTGAAAGGAATGCAGTGTCCTCACTACATGTGCAATAATGTAAGACTAAAAGGAGTCTCCCTGAATCTACCTCAAGAGTTGCTCTCTCCTGCTGACTCTGTACCACCACCACCAGCATCATCAGTCGATCAATCAGCAAAGGCCTCATCTTCACTATCCAACCTCGATGAAGGTATTTGTTCATTGGGTTTGAGCACCTTAAAGTTGCCCTTTACCCCCTTCCACAACTTCTTGAAAAATTTCTCTCTTTTTTTCTCTCTCTTCACCATCTTCTCATGTGACTCCTTGAGGTCTCTATGTGATCCCGCTAAGGCTGAGTAGGCTCTCTCTAAGCTGGAAACAGTGGCTCCCTACTTCTTCTGCTCCTCACGATATATGTCATAAGCCGATTGAGTTACATATGAGTTGCGAGTGGTGGATGTCTCTCCTGGTCCCTGAGGCAATCTGTACACTAGCTCCCTAACCTCTCTCATTTGACCTGATATTTCATGAAGGGGGTTGGCTAACGAAGGTCTACTAGAATATGTGTCCTCTTGGACTGATTTTCCCGTGTCCATTTTTCTCTTCTTACTCTGATCTGGGGTACCCTCACCTCTGAATTTAAGCGGGCAGATGAGGGATCCTGGATGCACCCAAGTATCTGCAATATATTCTTCCACTCCTGCCCACTTGCAAAGCTCAATGATAAAGAAAGATAAATAAAGTTGTGTACCTTCATGAGTCTAGAAATACGTCCACTCTGAAAGAACAATCTCGCCCATATAAAGAGAGATGCCAGATAGGATGCAAGCCACCATTCGAGCTCTAAAATCTGTGACAATGGTCATATGGGTGTATGTCGATACTCGGCTGCATATAATGTTCAATCAGAGCCTGGCTTCTACTATGAAGTCCTTCATCAAAATATCTCTCTTGGTGATGGACCAGGGAACTGATTTTCCAAGACATAAAATGTTGGCCATCCAGGTCCCTGGCTCATATGCTCTTGCCTGGAACTGCCCCATGTCAGCATCTGGGAGCCCATACACTGCATTAACCTGCTCCGCTCCAAATTTGACCTTCTTACCTTGAATTATAATCATTGGGTTTGTGAGAAAAATTATGGTGAGGTTTGCGTATAACTCATACACCTACTGTTTATTAGCGTAGTAGGGTTTTAGGGTAAAATACATCCACCAGGCTGCAGTAAATCTAGCGTGGAATTCTGGGAGCTTCTCCTTCACCTTATCTAAGCTAATACCCCTTTCAGGGAGTAGCTTAGTCCTGTGATAATCTTCATAGTAGGTGTGCTGGCATTGTACGACCATGAATCGGGTATTACCAAAATCTTCTATATTTGAGGCTGAGAACCTGTAAATAATACAGCTTAGGCCAACATTAGTATTATCATACCAAAATCATGTTAAATTTAACAGGTAAGCTCATGTGGTAGTGTTATAAAGGTTTTAGGGCTAGCAAGGGATGTGCAGAAGTTTTAAAGTCTGCCTAAAACTGCTCTCAGGTATGGTGATTGCAGAGTGTTAGCCGCGATCGCGATCAGTGGACCGCGATCATAGTACCTGAGACTAGGTTTAACAGTTTCTGTACAATAGTTGAAAAATAGTTTTCCCTAAATTTTTGCTTAAACTGGGCATGATAACATTATAAACATAGAATCTCAAACCTAGAGTGTGTAATCACAGCCCCAAACTTAAAGAAATTAAACATTGTATTAGTAGGGGCATTCTAATCGCACATGTGGTGTACACTTTAAGTTAAAAGGTTGAAGGCTTACATTTGGGTACTCAAGACTTCCCCAAATAGTGAGTACACTAATTGCAACAGCTAACGACAGAAAAATAATAATTAAGCATGGGTTTGGTAACAAAAATATTATTTCGGGCTCTTTTTATGCATTACGAGTCCAAAGAATGCAATTATATCAAAATCAAGGAAGTTTAGATAGCTTAACAAGTTAGATTATGCTATTGGAATGAGATGGCCCTTGTTTATGCAATGTAGTGCTAAAATTTGGAGAGTATTTTGAGAGAAAGTGAGAGAGGGGTGAGGGAAACAAAATGGGTAGTCGAATGGTCATTTAAATTGATTTGACAACGATTGTGGTCCTAGTCATGCGGTCGCGGTCACGCGGCCTCCACAATTGCGGTAGTATAAACTGCAGTTGCTGTAACTGAGACTAAATAATCGGGTTCCCTACACTTCTTGTTCAGTCCAACTTGCCAATTTCTCACATTCCCTTCTCAAACTCAACCAAAATTACTGTTAGCACAATATTTCATGGAGTGTGCATGCTTCAACAAAAATTAAAGCTACTCTATCATGCGTAAATAAAAAGGATACGGGCCACTTTTTATAGCGTGATGGGTTGCCTCCCATCGAGCGCTTAGTTTAATATCTTAGCAAGATGCCCCTTCCACTTCTTTTTGTGCTTTCACTTAGAAGATTTGAATCTCCATCCTAATTTTTGATCAATATGACATTAGCAGCAGAGGGACAAAAGATTCATATCTTTCAAGATGAGGCTTAAAAGAGGTGATGAAATGGCAAACAAGCTTCGATCTTGCCATTTTGAAGATTTGAACATTTTACCCAACTTCACATCAAACTTCTGAATTTGTTCCTTGGGTAAAAGTAAGCACATGAATAGGCCATTCCTTGTATTTTGGAAGTTGAGCATCTTGGACTTTGATGAATGAGATTCCATGTGCTCCTTTGGAATGTTAAACTCCAAAATATAAGATTCAGACTCCTTCTCCCCACAATCCACCATTTGTTCAGAGGCATTGATCCTCATCACATCCTATCACCATAATGTTGAAAAGTGGTTTGAACGAGGTCCAACCCTTAATTCCGGGTTAGCCTCCTCTAAAGCATCTCCACCCCTGAATGAGCTAGAGCCATCATAAGATATTTTCTTTGCTTCTTCTTAAGATTCTAGCACCATTCCTTCTATTGTGGATTCTTCTTCCACATATGACCCAGATGATTGGGAAGTCAACGAGGAGTCTTCACTGCCAAGATCATCATCATAGCTTGGTTTCTCTTCTTGATTAACCTCCTCTTGGGAAATGGGCAAGGTAATAGTAATTTTAAGATTTTCTTCTTTGCCTATTTCCTTTGTCTTGATACTTGCCCATCCTAATGCCATATGATATTTTCACATGTCTTCTGTATTCTCCCCTATTGCATCTACTCAATCTAAAATAGCTATTAGTTTTCATTCAAAGCTATTGGATTTGGTATCTTGATCCTCCTTCTTCTTATCATAAGACTATCGATCTAATAAGAAGAGCTAGCAAGTCGGTTAGTATAATGGGGAAGGAGGCATTTGGACAATCATATCAATATCCATCTCGACCACTACATAACGAGCACCTATACTCCCTATAGGAACTATAGTTATAATCTCTCCTAAAGTGTGGCCCTACATAAATTAGACATGGGTTGTCAGGATAGAAATCCCAATTACCGATATCATACTTATTGAAAGATGCCATAGATAAAAAATAAAAATAAAAATAAATCAAAATCTACTTACAAAGAAAAATCATACACAAATATATACAAGCTTGAATTCAAGTAAGTAACTAATTTCAAACTAACTTAATACGTCAAATTGTTCCCTGGTAACAGTGCCCTTTTTTATAACGCTCAACTTACACGTCAATTTAAGTACAAAACGGTCGTCGTCAATATATTTACCTAACTTTGGATTCGGGATCGAATCCATGAGAAACAATGTGAGGGGCAATCAAGTTGATTCAAAATAATAGACATTAGTCAAATTCAAACCAATGTTACATGAAGATAAAAATGGGAGAGATGGTTATCTACACTACTATTTCTTTTTGGGGTTTTTTAGTATAAATTCGGGGCTACGAATAATCAGAGTTCGACAATTATGCACCGATCTTGGGATTATGCACTACTAAAGGAGTGATATGTGGGTGTGACCGATCAACATCAATTTAGCAAGTCAAATAAGAGTAGGTTAGGATATAGATTTTAATGCTAGTCTTTCAACAAAACACCAAACTTTCACCCATTAATTCTTTCGAAATACCTAATAGGTGTGTTCAACAGTTGGTAACCACAAACTCAATCTAGACATCCATATTTCTAGGATGATACCCATAGTGTAGTCAACCTCACATTCACCCTTATGTCTAAGATAGTGAGAATTTAGCAAGCTACACACAATTCTCTATCATTGCTTTGGTCTCCACATCTCTCTTTCGAGTATGATATGGATTCCAAAACTTTACCCAAAACTTTATTTTTGAAATAGCTTCGGGTTTTCTAGAGCATGGAGCTTTCACTCATCATACCCATGTGGGTATTTGGGGATTTCATAACAATGATAAAACCCATAAACATGAACTACTAAATAGAAGCTAATCAATAACAACCCACACACACTTAAACCCCAATTCACACATAACTCCAAGAGGGAGATCTAACTAAACATAAGATAAATAAGTAAATATATACTCATAATCTCTATTGAAATGATTTATTGAAGTTTAAGTGAATGTTATTTCAAACTTGGCACTTCTACAAATCAACAATGAAAGTGAGCTAAACTTCCACTTAGAAAGTCTCCAATGTATTCTTCACCCAAAAATTATACAATATTTTCTTCTCAAAAAATGAAGGCTATGAATTCATAAAACTAAAACCTAAAAATTGGGGAAGATGGAATGTGATCCCTGACTAAGGGTTTAAGTCTTTTTGCCCAAAATTTGGGATCAGCCACGTGCATTTCCAGATTTTCCCTTGGGCTACCATTTTTTGCTAAGTCGTGATCGCGTGGGTCTGGCCGCGACCGCGTCTATGCAACCGCGAATATCTTCCATGACCGCGGTTGCTTGACTTCTGCTTGACTATATCGACCGCGGTAACTGAGGCCTGTTTATGCTCTAGGTCTTAGACTAGACTTTCTTGCTCCCCTTTTTATCATTTTGAGCTCCAATCCACATCTTTCTATCCCTTCAACTCTATGCCTTCAAAGAGTGGATATTAGTGCATTTATCACAATTGTGTCTCGTTTATTCATTCAAAACAAGGTAATGTGTACGAATGTTGAGTGGAAATGAGTGGTAAAATCACTACTCATCAGTGATCGATGTATCTAGTATGTATTTGGAAGAATAAAATCCAATCAAATATATGTATATATCCGTATATCTCGTGTAGTGATGTATGCAGTAATCAAAAGCTAAATAACTGAATCTAATTAACCGATTATCCAACAGATTAACACGTTGTATTACAAGGTATATTTCAAATTTATTATCAGTAATTTTTATATAATATTTTTTATGTGACATACGTAATTTATTTTTAAGAATAATAACTTATATAATATTTTTTAATTTATTATTTTCTATGAATTTATTATTATATTTAAATATCAGCTTAAGTTAATCCAATTATCTTCTCAATTTTATTTAAATTCTAGTCAACCTTATATCTAATTGTATCAACTTTAACCAATTTTTTAATTCAATTTGGTTCATTTTTTAAATCAATTTTTAATTTTCTTTCCAATTTTTATCACAATCGTCGATCTCATGAGATTGATGACTAAGATTAAATCTTGTTTTTCATATAAAGAACACTTAAATACCAAAACCCTAATTAAATCTAAAAAACTGCAGCCGCATCTCTTCTCTCTACTCCCTCCGATCGCATTCATCATCCATTTCAAGTCTCTATTTACCTCTCGATGCTCCTCTTAGGCTGTTATTTTATTAAAAAATATTAATTTTTAACATTAATATTCTTTCAATATTATTTTGATATCAATAACGACGTGTCACATCAATAATTTTAAAATATAACCAAATTATTTTTTATGATTTATCAATTCAAATATAATATTTTATTATTTTTTCATAAACATGAACACTCACAATTATTTTACAAAATACATTATCAATTATTATTATTAACTATGATTTTAAAATAAATATTCATAATTTATAGGTGTCTATTTCATTTCAAATTATGATTATCGTTGATTTCTATTACGCAATTTATTAATAACTAATATGAGAATAATTATATTATATTATTTAGTTTTACATTATTGGTGCATTTATTTAATCATTTAATCTCTGTCGCTGATCAAAGTTGATCGAACGACTGAGATCAATTCAACTTCTTCTTTCCTTTTAAACCAACATGAAATCCTAATCTCCCTCATTCCAACAAAACAACTGCATCTCTCTCTAAAATCTCTCTCTACTGCTCCACCACCAGTGAGTCCATCTCTCTCTCTCCTCAATTGTCTCTACCAACACCACTCCACCAAGATGTCTCCTCTTAACTTCACCAACCAAACAAAATATAACACCCCGAGCCTAGTGCTCAGAATGCTACATGATGCTTATGACCCGAAGGACCACAAGGAACCCATGACTGATATCTGTACCTGTACACTGCATAATATGATATAACAATGCAAAAACATGCATTGAAAGGCCATAAGGTTCAATACTGAACATGATCTGAATGATATAACATCTGTGTGGGGTAGTAGAATACCCAAAACAAAATTTAACATACTGAATTTTGAAACATGATAGTCTAGAAAGCCTCTAACTGACTGAACTGTCTGAGTAAGGAGTTGATGGGATATGTTCCCAACTAACTGCAACTAATAAACAAATTAATAAGATAATAAAGAAATAATCATATCCTCGATGGATGAGGACTCACTGCTAACTCTGACTGCTGATATCTGAAATCTACTGATGCTCTGAGCTGGTATCTCTGAACCTATAGTATAAGACACCATAGCGCAAATGCGCCAGTACTTTGAATGTATCAGTATGCATCTGAGGTAGGTTGAATGCATGGGGTTTATATGCATAAACAATACTGGCTAACTGACTAATATGAATGTGAGAATACATGAATGCATACATAGTAACAATATCTGAAATCATGATAACATAAATATGTTGATGGCTAACATGACTAATGACTACATTCTGATAACTGATAACATGAGTGACTGTATCTGACAGTCCTGAATTTGATGAAACTAGCTGAGTTCCATACTGTATCTGAGTTGACTATATCTGACAGTCCTGAATTTTGAAAAACTATCTAAGTTCTTTTACTGAGACTGTGGGAGGTAGTTATCTAACCGACATGCCCCAAATGACGCATTATAGCTGAATTGGGGTCCAATCTGTGCCCTGATTAGAAGGGTGTCAACACCCCGCCACTGGTAAGGACAACATGTGAGTAACCCAAATATAACAGGTAACTCTAATGAGAACGGTGGGAACCCTCATATAGCAGGTTAAGCCACCTCATCTACCCTCATATAGCAGGCTATGATGTCTCAACCTATGTTGGCTACATAGTTCTGGAATGCAAGGATTGCTTCAAAGAATCACACCCTCATATAACAGGTGAGTTCCCACCCTTGGGTTCTCTCGGTGCTAATTTTTACTCCCATCTGAATAGACACTGAACATGATTTACTAAACTAAACGTTGACTGAGTTACTGACTTATGTTGACTGATGGAATACTACTGACATCTGACAACTGACTGAGTTCATGAGATCATGGAGATTTTCTGAGTCATAAGACTTTCTGAAGTCTAAGGATCATAGCTTGACTGAGAGTATCGTGGAAACATAACATAGCTCTAGGCATACAACTAATATTTTGGGTATAAGTACCCCCAGGATTCGATGGAAGGAAACTAACCAAGCATAACTTACTTGAACATATAACTTACATCATAATCCATAATACATTTATAGACGCATTCCATCAAAACATGTGATACGTATAACTTATACATACATGGGGATTTCATGGTATCATGCTAGTTAGGCACTTTTCCTTCATCTAGGCATTTATTCAAACATATTGTAGGCATGGTACATGTAATTATCATTGTAAAATAATTAAACATGATGGTTCAATTCTAATTTCATCATTCAAGGGTTTAGTCATAGGTTTGCATGAATCTATATCTATAATAACTTAACCCACATAGAATTTATCACCCAACATGGAGCAGAATTTAATTTCTCATTATCCACATGAACAAGAGTAGCCCAATCATGAAATTCATAAGTAAATCCATAAACTTAAACTTTTAAAATAGATTCTTGGGCTTCATGAACGGAAAGAGTTCATGAATGAACACTATGCATACCTTGGTTCGTAAATACATAAAGACTGACGAAAGAAATTCTTGATTCTGAATCTTCTATGAAAAGACCTAGGTTGTTATTGAGAGGTTTTTGAGGTAAGAGAGAGTATTTTGGGTAAAAAGTGATTGAATCACGTGTTAAAGGGCTTAATAGGGGTGGAAAATTAACCCTTTTAACCCTAGACGTGTCTTGTAATTTCAGTAAAAATTTGCCAAATTGGACCCCTGGCGCGATGCGGAGCTATCACGCCGTGTCACTAGAATTTGACTATTGGGAAACTGAGGGATGGCACGATGCGGAGCCATCGCGTTGCCACTTTCTTTGTGACCTGGAACTTTGGCGCGACGCAGGGAAAATCGCTCTGAGACACTGGGAAACCAACAATTTTGAAATTGGCATTTCCTCTTGTGGCACGGCGCGCCACTGACTAATATGGCCCTGTTTTACAATGGGAACTTGAAATAGTCGTAACTTCTGACCCGGTTATCAGATTTGGGCGAATCTTATATCGATGGAAAGCTTATTGAATTTTCCACATGAAAAAGTGAAAAATCTTGAAAATTCCTCATGGAATAACCATTATTTAATTTAGAAGATAATACTAGACATTCTTGAGATGAAATTAGCTAGGAGAAAGTACGGGGTATTACAATATCTCCCCTTTGAGAACCTTCATTCTCGAATGAGGCTGACTGAAAGGGGAGAAACACAACTAATTTTCATACTGAACATTAATAACTGGAACATGATGTCATGACTGACAAGATGAACATATAATAGTGAACATGCATATCTGATGCATGTGTAACTGATTCATAAATGCATGACTGGGTGTTCTAAAGAACTAAGTTTCTCACAATGAGAATGCATGTCTGATGCATAATTACAAAACTGAACTGATACATGAGTGCATGATTAAATATACAATGCTACTTGATCCCAAATTTATAATGGGAACATGAGCATGAAACTGCATACCAAGCTTATGATGAACACTGAACATGAAATTGAGTAAGATTAAGGAGAACTGTTACCTTGAGATTGATCTGATTTGGTGAAGAAGAGGTGAGGATACTTGGTACGCATGTATGCCTCTGCTTCCCAAGTATCTCCCTCGACGTACTGATTTAGCCAAAGAACCTTAACTAGAAAGACTTTTTTGTTTCTCAATCTACAAGCCTGGTAGTGTAAGATTTCGACTGAAATCTAGTCATAAGAAAGAGTGTTCTGAACATCAATGCTCTGAATAGGAAGTACAACTGATGGGTCACCTATGCACTTATTGAGTAATGAGACATGAAAGACTTGATGAACTGAGGCTAGATCTAAAGGCAATTCAAGCTCATAGGCTACCTTTCCAAAGTGACTGAGAATCTTGAAGGGACCAATATATCGGGGACTGAGCTTTCCCTTCTTGCCAAATCTATTCACTCCCTTCATGGGAGAGATATTTAGATAGACATGATCACCAATCTAAAACTCGAGATCTTTTCTATGAACATCTACATAAGACTTTTGTCAGCTCTGAGCAGCCCGGAGTCTTTCTCTAATCAACTGTACTTTTTCTAAGGCGTCGAATACCAAGTCAGGACCTATGACTGATTCCTCACTAACTTCAAACCAACTAATTAGAGATCTACATCTCCTACCATAGAGAGCTTCTAATGGAGCTATCTGAATACTGGAATGATAGTTGTTGTTGTATGCAAACTCAATCAAAGGTAAATGGTCATCCAAACTTTCCTTGAAATCGATTGCACATGCCCTTAGCATATCTTCTAACTTCTCAATGGTCCTTTCTTCTTGACCATCTATCTGGGGATGAAAGCCTGTACTAATATGAACTTGGGTACCAAGACCTTTTTGGAATGCTTTACAGAAATAAGAGGTGAACTTGGTACCTCTGTTTAAGATAATGGACAATGAAACTAGAGATGATTCTGAACTACTCTAAACCCATATATCACCCTCATATATATAGACTAAGCAAATACCTATCCTGCCATCCACATAAGCAACACTACCCATAGACAGTCTACTAAGAGCGTCGGCCACTACATTAGCCTTTCCCGGATGATAGAGGTCACTCATGTCATAATCTTTCAAGAGCTCTAACCACCTTCTTTGATGAAGGTTGAGATCTTTCTAAGAAAAGACATAATGAAGACTCTTATAATCTGTGAAGACATCTACATGAAATCCGTAGAGATAATGCCTCTAAATTTTTAAGGCAAAGACTACGACTTCTAACTCAAGATCATGAGTAGGATAATTCTTCTCATGGGGTTTAAGCTATCTGGAGGCGTAGGCTATGACCTTACCATGCTGCATGAGGACAAAACCTAAACCCACTCTGGATGCATCACAATACACTATGAACCCATCTGGAAGAGATAAAATTGGAGTTGAGGTGAGTCGAGTCTTCAACTCCTGAAAACTCTTCTCGTAAGGATCTGACCACTGAAACTTGACTTTCTTCTAAGTCAATCTAGACATAGGGGATGCAATAGAAGAAAATACCACAACAAAACATCGATAATAGCCAGCCAAACCCTAGAAACTCCTAATATCTGATGGAGAGACAGGTCTAGGCCAGTTTCTTACTGCTTTGGTCTTTCAAGGATCAACTCTAACGCCATCACCGGAAATGATATGACCAAGGAATTCCACTGACCTTAGTCAAAATTCACACTTACTGTATTTGGCGAATAGCTGATGATCTCTGAGAGTCTGAAGTACTATTCTGAGATGGTCTGGATGATCATGCTTACTGCGAAAATAGACCAGAATATCATCTATGAAGATTATAATGAACATGTCCAAGTACTGCTTGAATACATGGTTTATCAAGTCCATAAAAGCTGCTGGGGCATTGGTAAGACCAAAGGACATAACTAAGAATTCAAAATGACCATAACGAGTACGAAAATCTATTTTCAGAATGTCATATTCCCTAAATCTAAGCTGATGATAGCCGGATCTGAGGTCTATCTTAGAGAAATAGTTGGCACCCTGAAGTTGATCAAACAAGTCATTTATTTTGGGAAGAGGATACTTGTTCTTGACCGTGACCTTATTAAGTTGATGGTAGTCTATGCACATTCTGAGAGAACTATTTTCTTGCGCACGAATAAAATTGGAGTACCCCACAGGGAAACGTTGGGCCTGACTAATCCCTTATCTAGGAGATCCTTCAACTGTTCTTTTAATTCTCTGAGTTCTGCTGGTGCTATTCTGCATGGTAGAATAGAGATAGGCTAAGTATCTGGAAAAAGATCAATTCCGATGTCTATTTCCTTTTCGGGAGGAATTCCTGGAAGATCTTTGGAAAAGACATCTGAATATTCATTCACAACTAGAACGGATTCAAGACTGGGAGTTTCAGAATTGGAATTCTTAACATGAACAAGATGATACACACATCCCTTAGATATCATTTTTCTTGCCCGAAGGTAGGAAATAAGCTGACCTCTAAACGCTGAAGTACTACCCTTCCACTCAAGGATGGGTTTATTTAGGAACTGAAACTGGACTATTTTATTTCTACAATCGACTGTGGCATAGCAGGAGTGAAGCCAATCCATGCCGAGAATGACATCAAAATCAGTTATCTCTAATTCGACTAAGTCTACTGAAGTGACTTTTTGAAATATCGTAAATGGGCAGTTCCTGTATACCCGCCAGGCTATGATGGTTTTACCCACTAGGGTAGTGACTGGAAAGGGCTCTGCTATAATTTTGGGACTGACTCCAAAATCAACTGCTATATAGGGAGTAATAAAAGATAAGGAAGCACCTGAATCTAGAAAAGCGTAAACATGGACATAAAATATCTGTAACATACCAATAACCACATCAGGAGAATTTTCCTGATTTTGCCGGGATTGGAGAGCATAGGGTGTGTTTGGGCATTGCCTACTAGTAGCGTTGGTGGTGGAACCCTACTGATTTGGGCGACCGAACTGAGCTAAGGAGCGGAGATAACTTTGATAACCTGTCTGAGGGCAATCTCTAACTCTGTGGCCTGGCTTACCATAATCAAAATAGACGTCGCTACCCACTCTACAAGCACCCTTGTGGTTCTTACCATAAGTCTGACAAAAGAGATTAGTTCGGAAATTGCTAAAACTGCCCTGAGACCTAGAGCCTGGCGCTCTATCTCTATTACCCTATCTGAACTTAGGAACTAGATCACTGGCTGAAGAAGGGGCTGGAACTAATGACTTAGGACGAAATTGGGAACGGTTTCCTCCTTCTGATTTAGGTTGAGCGAAGTTAAAACTACCTATTTTCGCTCTCTTATTCTGCTTCTCCCTCTACTTAATCTTCTGCTCCTCTATCTGCTGAGTATGAGTTATAATCCTGGCTAAAGTCATGTCACTGTTCAGCATGGTAGATCTACATTCATTTACCACACTCTCATTTACCCGTGAAGTGAACTTACTTATCTTGGCTCTGCTGCCTGCAACCACATGAGAGGCATAACTAGATAGTTGGGTGAACTTAAGAGAATACTCTTTCACCGTCATATTTCCCTGCCTGATGTTGATGAATTCTAGCATCTTAGCCTCTCTAATATCTTAGGGAAAGAATCTATCTAAGAATACAGTGATAAACTCCTCCCACTCCATTGGACCTGTATCATCTGACCTCTCTGACTTCCACTGTTTAAACCAAGTATGAGCCACATCCTGCAACTGATATACAGCTAGCTCAGCACTCTCAACAGTAGTCACCCCCATGATGTCTATCACCTTCTAAACCTGATCAATGAATTCCTGAGGGTCCTCATCTACTTTAGACCCAAGGAAGGATAGAGAATTTATTTGGGTGAAGTCTCGAATCCTAGCTGTGGTTGAATTGGCCACTGGGTTGGACGAAATAAATTTGTTCATTCATTCTGAGCAGTAACTAAGTTAGCAAGAGTAGTGAATACAGCTCAGAACTCTGCATGAGAAATATGTTCGCCTAAAGGTTCTTCGAGCTGAGGGGCTGGCTAATTCCCGTTTCTTCTTTTAGGAGACATGTTCTATAGAAAAAGAGGAGAAACAGATAAGACTAAGAGATTGACTTGAGATTATGCTTACTAGCACGACATGAATACTAAGAGAGGAAAGTGTTCCTAAAACATCTTATAGCCTCCTGTACATAAGTATGGCACGCAATACACCCATGTACAAGACTCTTCTAGATGTGGATTTCAGACTTCCTAGGACTTTATTAAACCTTAGGCTCTAATACCAAGTTTGTAACATCCTGAGCCTGGTGCTCGGAATGCTACACGATGCTCATGACCCCGAAGAACCACAAGCTAACTGATGATAGGCATATTTACACTCCTAAAGTGTTATAATGTACCCATATTTTAGCTAAGTTTTGAGGACAAAATATATAATTCATGCACTTTTAGTCCTTTTTCCTGTAAGTGAGCTAACAAACGTGATTAGCAAGTTTTCAGGTATAAATGATGCAGATTTCAGCATTTTATAGATAACTTGACGCCAAAGGAAGCTTCACGAAAGAAGGAAAGGAGAGCTTGGAAGCCAAGGACTAAAAGTGACGCATGGAAAACCTGTCCCGACAAAAACAACAATTCTAAAGACTTTGGGGATCAGCAGTAACTTATTAGGAATAGGATAATGAGGCAGTAATTTATTAGGATTAGGATAAGTACGCAGTAGCCTAGTAGGAATAGGATATGGGTATTATAAATACCCTATTTTGCTGAAGCTTTAATGCATTCTGATGATTCTTATTCCATTAATCATTCAACAATTACAGCAATTCTCTTTCAATTAATTCTTATTACTTTCTCTTCATCTATTCGATTCTAAATTTTCACAACAAGAGAAATACTACTTTGAACGGAAATCACGCCACAAGCCCTACCAACATATACTACACATTCTATCCATATATTGGTATGATGATAATGACTATTGTGATTTCCATTGCACTCATGAGTAGCTAAACTTCTCTGTTGGGGTTATGGAAGTCTTATGAGATACTATCTATTGCTATGAGTTTGTGAATTCTTGACACGTATGCTGCTTATATCATTATTCTCTTCATCTTAATGCAAATTCTTGTAGTTGCAAACACATAGAATACGCCAGTATAGCATTAACTTGTTCGAAAAAAAAGTTATATGTCTGGAAAAGAGATAATGTCAAGGTAATAGGGCACCAACCCCTATTAAAAAGTTAGTGTCGTAACTGGATTAACCTCTTGGAGAATTTGTACCGTTAGATACGCTTTAAGCTCGAAAGAGTTAAAGTGAAATAATCCTTGATGGTCGAAAGACGCCTGGATTTACCATAGAATACAATTCTCTATAAGCACATGCATGTCTGAATTCCGCATAACTTATAGCCAATAGAGACGTATAACTCATAAGGTGGACATAACCCCAACTCTCAATTCTCATTGGTTAAACATCTTACTAAACATTCTTTCTTTTTACTTTGCTATTTCCATTTTTCACTTTGTTACATTATTGCACGCTACAATCCCCCCTTTTTACGAAACTTTCACCAAAAGTCTAATAATTTTTGCTTACTTAGTGACCAAGTATTCTCTGTGGGATTCGACACCCAACCCAGTTGGATTCTATATTTGACAATGACCGCTTACACTCTTACGAGAGCTGTAGTTTGAGCGTTATCAAATTTTGGCGCCGTTGCCAGGGAATACGATTGTCAACTAAGTTTGCAATAATTACTAGACCCTTTAGTCAAAGATTCTCGTACTTTACTTTTAGTTGTTGTTTTTGTTTTCTGCAGGTTTTTGTTCAGTGCATGCCAAATACTCGAAGTTCGGGACAACCAGTATTACCCATAAATCCTGAACCGCAACTAATTGGAAGGATGGATGCACAACGTGACATTGAGAGAAGGGCTGCTCAACAGGAGCAGGCTAGACTAGCTGCGTTGGCCGCTGCCCAAGTATATCAATAGAATATCGATAACCCTGGGCGAGCAGCAGATCCTGATGATGAGGAATTAGGTGATGATGAGTTACTAAACCCTAGGAGTGATGCTGAGATGGCGACACCAGCCAACAGAAGAGATCGTCAAGCTAGGTTCAGGCCTGAACGCCGAGCCATACTATTCGATGATGATGATGATGATCTTGATGGAGCTGGTGCCACAGGAGCCATTATTCCTCCGCCATTGGCACCCGGAGCCAAGTTCAACATCACGAGCACCATGATTCAGTTATTGCAACTCAATGGATTATTCGGTGGACTAGCAGGCGATGATCCGAATATGCATCTGATCAACTTTATTTCTACATATAAGTCATTCGACAATCCTGGCGTTGGACAGAATGCAATTCGGTTGTGCTTATTTCCATTATCTCTATCTGGGGAGGCAACTCTATGGTTGAACGGGCTGACTCCTGATTCTATCGCTAATTGGAGGCAATTGAAAGACGCTTTCCTAGAAAGATTCTTTCCGCCATCCAAGAGAGCACAATTGAGAGATGAAATCAGCAATTTTCGACAGCTTCCAACTCAAGCCCTCCACAAAATATGGGAGAGATTCAAGAAGAAGCTTATGAGATGCCCAAACCATCACATGACCAATGTTCACTTGACGGAGATACTATATAGATCCTTGAATTCAGTAACTAAACCTGTGGTGGATAATGCGGCTGGAGGATCATTTATGGACCTCACCTTTGTTCGGGCAAGTGATATGCTAGACCGGATGACGAAGCAAAGTAGGGCGTGGCATACCAGAGATTCTGAGGTAGCAAGCCCCACTTTTTCTATAGGCATGACTGCAGAACAAAAGAGAAGAGAAGAAGAACGTGATCAAGATTTGGCGCACATGAAAACACAAGTGGATCTTATTACAAAGCATCTACTATCAGGGAAGACCAAAAAAGTCAAAGCAGTTACGTCAAAAGGGAGAGAGGAATCCGATTCTGAGGAAGAAGCCAACTACGTGAACAATCAGGGGGGTTTCTGAGGCAATGCCCAAGGAAACCAAGGTCGGAACTATTATGATAATTCTGGAAACAAGGATCGGGATCAAGGTAGTTGGAAGAACAAGACTCACATAAGTGGCGTGTATATTCCTCCTGGACGACGAGAGGACACTGCATCTGGTTCGGGAAATATGTCAATGGAAGATATGATGGCTCAGCTATTGAAAGGAGTGGAAGCAACCAGCACGGGAGTAACTGAGGTAATAAATGACTTGGCCTCAATGAAGTAATTGGTTGACTCACATTCCACTTCAATAAGACAGCTGGAACAATAATTGAGTCAAATTTCAGCCACATTAAATCAAAGAAAAGCTGGCACCCTACCGAGCGACACAGTGCAAAACCCAAGAAACGATGGAACATGCATGACTGTTACTACCAGAAGTGGTAAGGTGCTGCAAAATTCATCCCAAAGTAAGCAAGTGGCCGAAGATATCGAAGGAGATGACGCCGTCAAAACTGATAAAGACGTTCATGACGTCAGTCCTCGACGTCCACAGCCTGAAAAGATCTCCGAACCTAAGCATGATGAAAAGAAAGTCGTGGAGAAAACAATTCCCCTTCCACCACCTCCTTTTCCGCAAAGATTAAAGAAGAGAGCTGATGATACCAAGTTCAATAAATTCATGTCAATGTTAAAACAGCTGACCATTAATGTTCCCTTAGTTGAGGCACTAGAACAAATGCCAGGCTACGCAAAATTTATGAAGGATCTTTTAACAATGAAGCGAGCAGCAAGTGGTGAGTTGACAGATGTTGTTCATCATTGTAGTGCAATTGCTACCAGATCATTAGTTCAGAAGAAGGCAAACCCAGGAGCCTTCACTATTCCTTGCACTGTCGGATCTTTGAATTTTGCCAAGACATTATGCGATTTAGGAGCCAGTATCAACTTGATGCCTTTATCCATTTACAAAAAGTTGGGTTTGGGTGATCCTACTCCAACCAATATGAGGCTTGTGATGGCGAATAGGTCGGTAAAATGACCTGTTGGTATTTTATGTGATGTATTGGTGAAGGTTTCTTCATTCATCTTTCAGGCAGACTTTGTTATTTTGGATTGTGAGGTAGACTCTGAAGTTCCCATAATCTTGGGGCGCCCTTTCCTTGCAACAGGAAGTGCGCTTATTGATTTAAGAGCTAATGAGCTTCTATTCCGAATGAATGACGAAGTAGTCCGCTTTGATGTATGTAAATCAATGAAGCAACCCAAATATTTGAACGTGTTCTCCGTAGCTGATGTTTATATTGATGATGAGAAAGAATTACCCGTAGAGGAGCAACTTGTTGATGACCCATCGGCGGTTGTGCTGATGAATGTTGAGCATAAGGATGCTGAAAATTATGAAAAAACTATTTGTGCTCTAACAGGATTAGGGTCATATCCTCATGCTCCCAAGAAGCTGGACCTTGATCTCAAAAACCGACCAACACCACCAGCTAAACCATCTATAGAGGAACCACCCATGTTAGAATTGAAGGAGCTGCCTAGTCATCTAAAGTATGCATTCTTAGGAAGCGGTAACACACTTCTGGTTATTGCGGCAGCAGATTTGGGTGAGCAACAAGTTGCAACTCTCATCACAGTTCTATGAAAGTACATGAGAGCCATCGGTTGGACCATCGCTGATATCATTGGTATTCTTCCTGGGATTTGTACACACAAGATTCTGCTTGAAGAAAATTGCTTACCCACTATTGAGCATCAAAGGCGTCTGAATCCACCTATGCAAGAGGTAGTGAAGAAAGAAATTATTAAATAGTTAGATGCAGGGGTTGTGTATCCAATCTACGACAGTAAATGGGTAAGCCCGGTATAATGTGTACCAAAGAAAGGTGGCATGACGATAGTTGCGAATGAAAAAAATGAGTTAATTCCACTCAGACCTATCACAGGATGGAGAGTATGCATGGACTACCGCAAACTGAATTCATGGACCCTTAAGGATCACTTTCCAATGCCCTTTATTGACCAAATGCTTGATCGATTAACAGGGAAAGGATGGTTTTATTTTTTAGATGGTCATTCCGGCTATAATCAGATATGTATCTCTCCCGAGGATCAAGAGAAGACAACGTTTACATGCTCCTATGGTACGTTTACCTTTAAACGTATGCCATTTGGGCTATGCAATGCACCCGCCACTTTTCAGTGCTGTATGATGTCCATTTTTTCTGATATGGTGGACGACACGCTAGAGGTATTCATGGACGATTTTTCAGTTGTGGGTGAGTCGTTTGAATCGTGCTTGACAAATCTAAGTATGGCATTGCAGAGATGTGTTGAATTCAACCTAGTGCTAAATTGGGAGAAGTGCCACTTTATGGTGAAAGAAGGTATTGTTCTTGGGCATAAAATCTCCAAAAGAGGAATTAAAGTGGATCGAGCTAAAATCGAAGTTATTGAGAAACTACCATCCCAATTTCGGTCAAAGGAGTTCGTAGTTTCCTCGGTCATGCAGGTTTCTACTGAAGGTTTATCAAAGACTTCTCCAAAATTGCTAGTCCATTATGCAAACTTTTGGAGAAAGATGCAAAGTTTGACTTCAATGAGGATTGTATAAAGGCATTTGAATGCCTCAAAGAGAAGCAAATTGAAGCTCCTATCATGGTAGCACCAGATTGGTCTTTACCATTTGAAGTCATGTGTGATGCTAGCGGGGTAGATTTGGGTGCTGTACTTGGCCAGAGAAGATAAAAGTTATTCCATCCAATCTACTATGCGAGTAAGGTCTTGAACGAAGCTCAGAAAAACTATACTGTCACAGAACAAGAGCTTCTAGCAGTTGTGTATGCCTTCGAAAAGTTTCGTGCTTATTTGTTGGGAATCAAAGTGATAGTTCATACAGACCATGCAGCCCTTAGATATCTGATGACAAAGAAAGATGCAAAACCAAGGTTAATTCGATGGGTATTGTTGCTGCAAGAATTTAATTTTGAGGTAAAAGATAGAAGAGGTTACGAAAACCAAATGGCTGATCATCTATCTAGACTCGAGAATGAGCATATAGCACAGCAAGATCGTGAGATTGATGATACCTTCCCTGATGAAGAGATTTTAGCCACATTTATGGAGGAGTTACCATGGTATGCAGATTTTGCAAACTTCGTGGTGAGTAATGTGATGCCTACGAATCTATCATTTCATCAAAAGAGGAAGTTCATGCATGACGTGAGACACTATTTCTGGGATGAGCCATATTTGTTTAGACGATGCACGGATGGTGTTATCAGGCGATGCATATCCCATGTTGAGGTGCCGAATATATTGGAAGCATGTCATACTTCCAAAGTTAGGGGACATCACGCAGGTAATCGGACAGCAAGGAAGGTATTGCAAAGTGGCTATTATTGGCCTTTGATATTTAAAGATGCCTACGACTTTGTGAGAAGATGCGACCAATGTCAGAGACAAGGTGCGATTTTGAAACACCATGAGATGCCCATGTCGAAAATCCTTGAAGTAGAGCTCTTTGATGTCTGGGGTATTGATTTTATGGATCCATTCGTGAATTTGTTTGGAATGAAATATATCCTAGTTGCTGTAGATTATGTTTCAAAATGGGACGAAGCAGTAGCATTGGCTGATAATGAAGGAAAACGTGTTGTTGCATTCTTGAATAAAAACATCTTCTCTCATTTTGGGGTACCACGTACTATCATAAGCGATGGAGGATCTCACTTTTGCAACAAACTGTTCAAATCCGTGTTGGCAAAATATGGTGTTAAGCAACATAAGGTAGCACGCCTTATCACCCACAAACTAGTGGATAGGTCGAGGTTTCCAATTGAGAGATCAAGCAAATCCTTGCTAAGACTGTAAATGCGAATAGGAAAGACTGGTCTCGGAAGCTGGACGATGCATTATGGGCTTATAGGACTGCATTCAAAATGCCAATTGGCATGTCCCCATACCAACTAGTTTATGGGAAAGCTTGTCGTTTACCCATTGAGATCGAGCACAAAGCATTGTGGGCATTGAAGCAACTGAATTTGAATTGGGATGATGCTATGAACTTGAGGTTGGAGCAGCTGAATGAGATGGATGAATTCCGTCTACATGCATATGAAAGATCAGACCTCTACAAGGAGCGGATGAAAAAGTATCATGATCAGCGGATTGTTCAACGAAACTTCCAAAAGGGTGATATGGTACTTCTTTTCAATTCCAGACTAAAGCTATTTCCAGGTAAGTTAAGGTCCAAATGGTCTGGTCCGTACACGATTAGCCAAGTCTACTCGTCTGGAGTAGTTGAGCTAGAAGACAATAATGGTGTTGTCTTTAAGGTGAATGGCTAACGAGTAAAACCATATATCGTCCCCCTTGACTCGATGAACTATATGGCCACCATCTATCTCGACAAAGTTTAAGTACTCGAGGCAACTATGTCGTGCCGCGACAATAAATCAAGCGCTAGATGGGAGGCAACCCATCATAATTTTTTCATTTCCTTTGTATTTGTTTTTACTAAATAAAAATCCAAAAAGAAGAGTCGAGCCACGACCAAAACTAAGGCGCTTGATGGGAGGCAACCCATCGTTCTAATCATTTTTGTTGTTTTTGAGTGCATGTAGGTGCAAGAGGTGTAAAGGAAGAGATTGGTTTCAAATTTTGATTTGGAAGTATTGCATGTTGAAGGTGGTAAGTTAGGAATGAAAAAGCAAAAGGCTATGGGTGAGGCATTGCTTATGAAAATATAGGCTAAGAACAAGGCAAGGCCTATGAAAATCTAGGCCATAAACAAGGCACGACCTATTCTATGGCCTAAGATCTCGGATTCTAGAGTGCCATAGCATAGGCGCCGCCTATGCTCAACAATGCCATAGCATAGGCGTCGCCTATGCAAAAGCATTTTGTCTCTGAATCTCATATGCCATGGCATAGGCGCCGCCTATGCCTAACAATGTCATAGCATAGGCGCCGCCTATGCTCAACAATGCTTTGCAAAAGGCGCCGCCTATGCCAAGCATGGGCAAAGCATTAGGCGCCGCCTATGGTCACTTTTGGTCTCCAAATTCGATTCCAAATGGGTCAAAACCCGACCCAAGATTGTCCTATAAATAGAACCTTAGTCTTAAATCAAAAACACATTGCAATTCCACCCTAAAGCGCCACCTACCTCTCCAAATTCTCTCAAAAAATTTCCCTTTGCTCTTTTACGTTGCAAGAACATCTTCCTAGGCCATCAACCAAGTAAGTACTTCTTTGTTCTTCTTTTATATTCCATAAGTACTACACTACTACGTCTATAATGAATTGTTTAATCTTGAAGTAGTATTGATGATTTGAATATGGTTGATTTGTTGTGGTGAAACTAAGTGAGTGAAAGAATACGTAAGGATGCTATTGACTTGTTTCCAACTTGAATTTGATTTTGATACACTGTCATACTTTTGCAGAATTGACATAGTCTAGAACATTGCATAACCTTGTAACTTGAAAGCTTGCTTGAATGACTTGTTTCTTGCGATGAAAATCAAGGTTACCTACAAACATAAGATGTTGTGATAACTTGATACCATCTCTATGTAGTAGTTGTATTCAAAGTGATGCATGAAAGCATTACCAAGATTACATGATCTAAAATTGAGAAAGGATAGTCAAGATGATACGAAAAGTATGGCTGCACTGATTATATTGTTGGAACATAACACCTAAACGTATATCGATGAAATCTGAGAAATCGACATTGTTCACTTCACTAGTTCGTACAAACAAACTAAGTGTGGGGTGGTGCCACTACTTCTTGTTTATTGATTGTATCCACCGAGATGAAGCTAACATGACTATTATTTTAATCTCAGGTACAATGGCACCAAAACCAAGACAAGGGAAAGAAAAGGCTACCACTTCACAAAAAGGACAAAAAAGGGGACGAAAAGAGCAAGAAGAATCCTCCTCGCTGCAAATACCTCGCTGCATGTTTGGAATTAAATGAGTCCTCGAGGAGGAAGGAAAGGAGTGGTATAGGAACAATAAAGAGAAAAAATATGTTCATGTGGAGTTGATACACAAGGAAAGCCTAGCAAAGAAAGAACCTCATATGTTGGCTAAGATAATGGCGTTACATCTTGATTTCATCTTCCGAGATATGGGAGAGTGCAATCTTGATTTAACACGTGAATTCTATACCAGCTTGTCACCGAAAACTACAGGGAGTGAAGTAAAGATTCGGGGCCAAGTTCTACAACTAAATGCGGAGTTCTTCAACTCCTTTCTGGGTTTGCCATCTGTTGATCCATCACCACTCAAAGAGCTGTATAACAGACCTCCGTACAGGTAAATTAGACACACATTGTGCGGAACAAGATCTATGGCACGATGGAGTAGACACAAGGACACCAGTCGGCACAACACCTTCCCATATACTTCCTTAAATAGAGAAGCTCAGATATGGATGTGAATAGTCAACTCTTGTCTAATTCCAGGGACCCAGTACACAAAGATTACATGAGATAGAGTGTGCTTGGTGTACGCATTGATGACGAATGTCCCTATCAATATTGGGGCAATTATTCGATCTACAATGCGAACGGCCAGGCTACACAAGAGGTCCTACTTCAGCTTTGGCAATCTGTTGACTACAATATTGAGGAAGGAGGACATCGAAGAGGAACCAGCTAATCATAAGCTTCCATACAACCCAAAGAAGGTTGACCTCACAAAGGTTAAAGATGCTGAATCCACACATGGCGTCAACCTTACCACTGCAGAATGTCATGCTCGGGATGAGAGTTTCTTATGCCATCTTTATGGCATGACTCGGTTTACTATGATGAGCGGAGGTCGTGTTCCAACTGCTGTAGAGCTCCAACAGCTGGATTATGCCTACCCAATGAATGAGCACGCAAGGCAAATGTGTGGAGTAGGTGTGTACTTTGAGAAACCTCTTGATGACGATGTGCCAATCGATGATGATCGTCGAATGCCAGACTCCGACGTGGAGGAGAAATCTGATGGCGACGACTCTGATGATGATTCCGACGAAGGGGGTATGACCCCAGACATAGAGGAGGAGTCCGACTAACCAGGTTCTTCTTATTTATTTTCCACTGAGGGTAGTGTGTCCCGACTAAGTGTGGGGTGCTGGTATTTGCATGCTAACTTTCTTTATCTACATTTGCATTCATTTATGTTTGTTGGTTTTGTTTTTTTAGTAGTTAGTTTTGTTTTTTTTAGTAGTTAAAATTTTTTTTTTAACCTTGCATGAAATTGTTCTGATAGGCAGTATGGTATTACGACAAGAGTCTGTAATACAATCATTACTATTGAGACGTTTAGGCTCTAATAGTGACTCATTATGTGATAATTATTTGATCCAATTCCTTCATCTGTTGGGTCAAGAGTCTATACTGCTTCCAATAAAGTCAACCATGTGCCTTGTGTGTGTGAGATGATAGTATATTCTATGTTTGTGGCTGATGCTAGAACTTGCCAGGTATGTATATAAAGCGAAATAAAGAGTGTGAGTTTAGGAGATGATTTAGGCATTTCTTTGGCAACCTATGATTGTTTACCTTCATTTTTATCAACCCATGGACATCATCCTAGATAACCCCCTTTGAGCCTTTAGCCTATTTTTCTTTGACAACCTCATATGTAAGCCTAATCCATTTTTTTTCAAGACCATAATTTGATCCAAATTCCTAAGTGCTTTAAATTGTAAAGTCAGGTGACAAAACAAGAGGAAATTGGGTGAGAATAGTGCCTTAGAATGTATTGGTGCTTGAATTTGTTATGAAAAATAATTGCTATCATAAGAGGTGTGTTATGAAAAGAAAAAGGAAAAGAAAAATAAAAAGTTAATTCTGTTCAAAATTGAAAAACAAAAGAGGTGAGAAAGGGAGGTAGATTAAAACAAAGTAGAAAGGTTGTTTGAAAGAAAGCATAAATGGCATAATGTGATGTATTGAAGCACTTAGGAACATAGTCACTATTTCTGGCCAAAATAGTCCTACCCGTCCCTTAGCCTACATTACAACCTGTAAAGACCTATTTGATCCTAAGCTTAGCATTCTGATATTTAGTGGAGCATTACACTAAGGGCAAGCCTATGGTCATCAGTTGCAACATACGAATTCTTTGTGAGAGTGAGAGCAAGGATAATCTTATACCCATGTTTGAAATATATACAATACTTGTGAGTGATTATGGGTTATATTTTGTGAGAGACACATGGTTGATGAGTTTTGGGTGGTTGTGTATGATTCTCTGTGCCTTAACTTTTGAATACGAATTAACCATCATCATGAGTCTATATTAGAGGTTGAATTGTTTCTAGAAGTGATAAGAAAACTACTCTTTGTTAATAATTGTCGTGCCTGTCTTGATGAATATTTTGTGTTGATACTGTGAAACCCTAAGTGGATGTTTAGAAGGACATGATATTTTGTTCGAGGACGAACAAAGCTTTTAGTGTGGAGTGTTGATGATAGACGTATTTACACGCCTAAAGTGCTATAATGTACCCATATTTTAGCTAAGTTTTGAGGACAAAATATATAATTCATGCACTTTTAGTCCTTTTTCCTGTAAGTGAGCTAACAAACGTGATTAGCAAGTTTTCAGGTATAAATGATGCAGATTTCAACATTTTATGGATAACTTGACGCCAAAGGAAGCTTTACAAAAGAAGGAAAGGAGAGCTTGGACGCCAAGGACTAAAAGTGACGCATGGAAAACCTGTTCCGGGTAAAAACAGCAATTCTAAAGACTTTGGGGATCAGCAGTAACTTATTAGCAATAGGATAATGAGGCAGTAATTTATTAGGATTAGGATAAGTACACAGTAGCCTAGTAGGAATAGGATATGGGTATTATAAATACCCTATTTTGCTGAAGCTTTTATGCATTCTGATGATTCTTATTCCATCAATCATTCAACAATTACAATAATTCTCTTTCAATTAATTCTTATTACTTTCTCTTCATCTATTTGATTCTAAATTTTCACAATAAGAGAAATACTACTTTGAAAGGAAATCACGCCACAAGCCCTACCAACATATACTACACATTCTATCCTTATATTGGTATGATGATAATGACTATTGCGATTTCTATTGCACTCATGAGTAGCTAAACTTCTCTGTTGGGGTTATGGAAGTCTTATGAGATACTATCTATTGCTATGAGTTTGTGAATTCTTGACACGTATTCTGCTTATATCATTATTCTCTTCATCTTAATGCAAATTCTTGTGGTTGCAAACACATAGAATACGCCAGTATATCATTAACTTGTTCGAAAGAAAAGTTATATGTCTGGAAAAGAGATAATGTCAAGGTAATAGGGCACCAACCCCTATTAAAAAGTTAGTGCCGTAACTGGATTAACCTCTTGGAGAATTTGTACCGTTAGATACGCTTTAAGCTCGAAAGAGTTAAAGTGAAATAATCCTTGATGGTCGAAAGACGCCTGGATTTACCATAGAATACAATTCTTGATAAGCACATGCATGTCTGAATTCCGCATAACTTATAGCCAATAGAGACGTATAACTCATAAGGTGGACATAACCCCAGCTCTCAATTCTCATTGGTTAAACATCTTACTAAACATATTTTCTTTTTACTTTGCTATTTCCGTTTTCACTTTGTTACATTATTGCACGCTACAATCCCCCCTTTTTACGAAACTTTCACCAAAAGTCTAATAATCTTTGCTTACTTAGTGACCAAGTATTCTCTGTGGGATTCGACACCCAACCTAGTTGGGTTCTATATTTGACAACGACCGCTTACAATCTTATGAGAGCTGTAGTTTGAGCGTTATCACTAACCCATGACTAATATTTGTACCTGTACACTGCATAATATAATATAATAATGTAGAAACATGCACTGAAAGGCCATAGGGTTAAAAACTAAAAATGATCTGAATAATATAACATCTGTGTAGGGTAACAGAATACCCAAAACAAAACTAAACATACTAAAGTCTGAAACATGATAGTCTAGAAAGCCTCTAACTGACTGAACTGTCTGAGTAAGGAGTTGATAGGACATGTCCCCAACTAACTCCAACTAATAAACTAATTAATGAGATAATAGAGAAATAATTATGTACTCGTTGGATGAGGACTTACTGCTAACTCTGACTGCTGATATCTAGAATCTATTGATGCTCTGGATCTCGTATCTCTGAACCTATGGTATAAGACACCATAGCGCAAATGCGTCAGTACTTTGAATGTACTGGTACGCATGTGAGGTAGGCTCAATACATGGGGTTCATATGCATGAATAATACTGGCTAACGGACTAATATAAATGTGAGAATACATGCATGCATACATGGTAACTATATCTGAAATCATGATAACATAAGTATGCTGATGACTAACATAACTAATGACTGAATTATGATAACTGATAACATGAGTGACTGTATCTGACAGTCCTAAATCTGATAGAACTAGTTGAGTTCCATACTGTATCTGAATTGACTGTATCTGACAGCCCTGAATTCTAAAGAACTATCTGAGTTCTTTTACTTAGACTGATACTGAGGCTATGGGAGGTAGTTATCTAACCGACATGCCCCAAATAATGCATTTTAGCTAAATTGGGGTCCAATCTGTGCCCTGATTGGAAGGATGTCAATACCGTGCCACTAGTAAGGACAACATGTGAGTGAACCTAATATAACAGGTAACTCTAATGAGAATGGTAGAAACCCTCATATAACAGGTTAAGCCACCTCATCTACCTTTATATAGCAGGCTATGATGTCTCAACATATGTTGGCTACATAGTTTTGGAATGGAAGGATTGCGTCTAAGAATCACACCCTCATATAACAATTGATTTCCCACCCTTGGGTTTGCTCGATGCTAATTTCTACTTTCTTCTGAATAGACACTGAACATAATTTACTAAACTGAACATGGACTGAGTTACTGACTTTTGTTGATTGACGGAATACTACTGACATCTGACAACTGACTGAGTTCATGAGATCATGGAGATTTTTTGAGTCATAAGACTGTCTGAAGTCTAAGGATCATAGCTTTACTGAGAGTATCGTGAAAACATGACATGGCTCTAGGAACACAACTAATATTTTGGGTACAAGTACCCCCAGGACTCAATGGAAGGAAACTAACCAAGCATAATTTACTTGAACATATAACTAACATCATAATCCATAATACATTTATAGAAGCATTCCATCAAAACATGTGATACGTATAACTTGTACATACATGGGGATTTCATGGTATCATGCTAGTTAGGCATTTTTCCTCCATCTAGTCATTTATTCAAACATATTGTAGGCATGGTACATGTAAACATCATTGTACAATAATTAAACATCATGGTTCAATTCTAATTTCATCATTCAAGGGTTTAGTTATAGGTTTGCATGAATCTATATCTATAATAATTTAACCCACGTAGAATTTATCACCCAACATGGAGTAGAATTCAATTTCTCATTATCCACATGAACAAAAGTAGCCCAATCATGAAATTCATAAGTAAATCCATAAACTTAAACTTTGAAAAGAGATTCTTGGGTTTCATGGATGGAAGGAGTCCATGAATAAACACTATGTATACCTTGGTTCGTAAATACACAAAGATTGACGGAGGAAATTCTTGATTCTGAATCTTCTATGAAAAGACCTAGGTTTTTCTTGAGAGGTTTTTGAGATTAGAGAGTGTATTTTAGGTAAAAAGTGGTTGAATCATGTATTAAAGGGCTTAAATAGGGGTGGAAAATTGACCCTTTTAACCCTGGACATTTCTTGTAATTTCAGTAAAAAATTTCTGAATTGGACCCCTGGCGCGACGCGGTGCTATCGCATCGTGTCACTGGAATTTAACTATTGGAAAACTGAGGGATGGATCGACATGGATCCATCATGTTTCCACTTCCTTTGTGACCTAGAACTTTGGCGCGACGCGGGGGAAATCGTGCTAAGACACTAGGAAACGGATAATTCTAAATTTGGACCCTGGCGCGATGCGTCATTATTGCAGAACCTTACTGGAATTTTCCAAATACCATTTCCTCTTGTGGCGCGGCGTGTCACTGACTAATATGGTGTTGTTTTACGACGGGAACTTGAAATAGTCGTAATTTCTAACCCGGTTATCGAATTTGGGCGAATCTTATATCGATGGAAAGCTTATTGAATTTCTCATATGAAAAAAAGTGAAAATCATGAAAACTCCTCATGTAATAACCATCATTCAATTTATAAGCTAATACTAGATCTTCTTCAGATGAAATAAGCTAGGTAAAAGTACGAGGTATTACACAAAACCATCCCCCACCGGTGAAATCCTCCACTACCAATGAGGATTCCACCAGTCAACAAACTCCTTCCACCGGCAAAACCACCACCGGGAGAAGCTCACCGACAAACTCCCTTACGCTGTCACTGGCGCCGGTGAATTCCTTCTCTGTCATCTAGATTTCTTATTTCATCTCTTTACTGGTAATTACTTGTAAACTCCTTCAGGTAACATCCATAGACAATTACAAGTGTTGTTTTTCTCATGATCTTCTACTTCACCTTTCTATTTCTCCATTATGTGTTTACTATTTTTGCTTTTTAAAATTTTTAGAGTTGATTTATGTTAGGGATTAATCCCTTTTAAAACTGATTTGCTTAAGGGTTAAGTTTGTTCAATTTGATGTTGCTTACTCATTTTGGTATGTGATTGATGTATGTGATTGATGAGTATTCTTTTTGTGGATCGACTAAAAAAGTTTGTCAAGAGTATTATTTAGAGGTTTTGAGTTGGATTGTTGGATTGTTAGAGTGTGCAAATCAATTTAGTATAAGGCATATTTGACCTTGACAATTGTTAGCTATGATTACGAGCCATTTGATCATGAATTGTTTTCACCTTATTTCAAAAAATTATCTCATTTTTATTCAAAAAATGTGTAAATGCGCTATAAAAATGTTAAATATGACTTAGCAAGTTGTATTTGAGATTTAGAAAATAATTTAATAATTATTTTCACTTGTAAATGTATTGAATTAAATGTATGAGTGATACATAATAAATATGATATTAATAATACAAGAGCTATTAATAAATGAATAAGTTTGAAAATGATTAAGTTTAGTCACTTGAAATGTGAATTAGAGAGTTGAAAATGGTCAAGTGTAGTGTTTTGAAATGTGTACTAGTGACTTCAAATGATCAAGTATAGTCACTTGAGAACTTGTGTTTTGAATTTACTAATGTGTGGTCACTTGAGAAGTGAATTAGTGTGTCGAAAATGTTTAAGTGTAGTTACTTGAAAAGTGAATTTGTGTTTTAAATATAGTTAAGTGTGGTCACTAGAGAAGTGAATAAGTGACTTGAAAATGATTAAGTGTAGGTACTTGAAATATGGACTTGTATTTTGAATTTAGTTAAGTGTGGTCACTTGAGAAGTGAGTTAGTGACTTGAAAATGTTTAAGTGTAGGTACTTGAAAGATGAACTTGTGTTTTGAATTTAGTTAAGTGTGGTCACTTAAGAAGTGAATTAGTGACTTGAAAATGTTGAAGTGTAGGTACTTGAAAGGTGAACTCATATTTTGATTTTAGTATAGTGTGGTCACTTGAGAAGTGAATAAGTGACTTGAAAATTTTTAAGTGCAGGTACTTGAAAGGTGCACTTGTATTTTGAATTTAGTTAAGTGTCGTCACTTGAGAAGTGAATACGTGACTTAAAAATATTTAAGTGTAGATACTTGAAAGGTGAAGTCATATTTTAATTTTAGTTAAGTGTGGTCACTTGAGAAGTGAATAAGTGACTTGAAAATATTTAAGTGTAGGTACTTAAAATGTGCACTTGTATTTTGAATTTAGTTAAGTGTGGTCACTTGAGAAGTGAATAAGTGACTTG
This sequence comes from Capsicum baccatum var. pendulum, assembly GCA_030864225.1. Lineage (NCBI taxonomy): Eukaryota > Viridiplantae > Streptophyta > Magnoliopsida > Solanales > Solanaceae > Capsicum > Capsicum baccatum. The sequence continues at coordinate 56,284,777 of CM061554.1, read as the reverse complement.
TCGTTTGAACTTTGTTACTTGAAAGATGAACTTGTGTTTTGAATTTAGTTAAGTGTGGTTACTTGAGAAGTGAATAAGTGACTTGAAAATGTATAAGTGTAGGTACTTGAAATGTGAACTTGTGACTTGAATTTAGTTAAGTGTGGTCAATTGAGAAGTGAATAAGTAACTTGAAAATGTTTAAGTGTAAGTACTTGAAATGTGAACTTTTTATTTTGAATTTAGTTTAGTTTGGTAACTTGTGCAGTGACTTAGTGACTTGAAAATCTTTAGATGTAGGTACTTGAAATGTGAACTTTTCATTTTTAATTTAGTTTAGTTTGGTAACTTGTGAAGTGACTTAGTGACTTGAAAATGTTTAGGTGTAGGTACTTGAAATGTGAAATTTTATGTTGAATTTAGTAAAGGTTGGTAACTTGTGAAGTGAATTAGTTACTTGAAATGTTTAAGTGTAGTAACTTGAATTATGAATTAGTGACTTTTGTTTTGAATTTAGGTACTTGAAATGTGAACTTGTATTTTGATTTTACAAAAGTGTGGTCACTTGAGAAATGACTTAGTGACTTGAAAATGTTTAAATGTAGGTACTTGAAATGTGAATTTTTGTTTTGAATTTAGTAAAGTGTTGTCACTTGAAAAGTGAATTAGTGACTTGAAAATGTTTAAGAGTAGGTACTTGAAATGTGAACTTTTCATTTTGAATTAAGTTTAGTTTGGTAACTTGTGAAGAAAATTAGTGACTTGAAAATATTTAAGTACAGGTACTTGAGATGTGAACTTTTGTGACTTGAACTAATTACTTGAATGTGATTGATTGTGTAGATGGAACCTGATTATAGCTGGATATATCAACAAAATAATGATAATAGAATGGGTGAGGCCGAGAATGAGCATCGGATGATGAGTTGTAGTTTTTAGTCTTTTGTATGTTTTGTAGTTTGAATTTGAAACCTTGATAAATTTTGTAAATAATTTGACTTTTAATGTTTGTATTCTTATGGTGGTTGATTGTATATTAAATGTTGATTGGTGGGTTGTTTTGTATAGCAGGTTTGATGAAATGTAGCATAAATATATGTTGTTATTTTTTTTTTTCAAAATTACCAGAAAAACCAACATCATGTGGTCGCTTTTCTGAAAAATTTTCAAAAAATCGACCACATATGGTTGCTTTTATGAACAAATTAAAAAAAGTGACCACATATGGTCGCTATTCTGAAAAATTTTACAAAGAAAGTGACCACAAGTGGTTGATTTTAAAAAAATTCAATTAAAAAAACCGACCACATGTGGTCGCTTTTTATATAAATTAATTGATTAATTAATTAATATATACAAAAAAGATCACATGTGGTCGCTTTTGTTTAAATTAATTAATTAATTTAAAGACAATAGCGAGCACTTGTGGTCCTTTTTTTTGAAAATTTAGTTTTATTAAATTTATAAAAGCGACCACTGGTGGTCGCTTTTGTTTAAAAATAAAAATTGTTATTTTTTATTTTAAAAAAAGGATAATACCCACGAAAATACCCGAACTTTAACCAAATTTTCAGTGGAGCATATTGAACTTTGCGGGAGTCCTATTACCCCCTATACTTTTTTAAGTGGAATTAATTTCCCCCCCCCCCCCCCCCCCCCCCCCCCGCGGGACTTTTTTAAACTGGAATTAATCTCCCCCTGAAACGTTATCCCCAGTTTTTACGCTAGGAGGTGCAGTACACGCGTTTCTTCTTCTCCGCTTTATTCGTTTTCAACATTTTTTCACTATTACAACCATATTAAAGATTTCAAATGATTCCATTGAGTCAATTTCAAATTTCAAGTCCATTCTTATCACTCCAAAAGTTTTCAAATTCAATTTCAAGTTTCAAACTTTGAATTTCATTGAGTTTATGAAGAAAGTTTTTCAAATTATTGAATGGAATCTTCCATTAATTTTCTATTGAAACTCGAAAGATTCAATTAGCGAGTTTCATTAATGGAAGATTCAATGAAACTTCCTAATTAAATGGAACTCGCTAATTGAAAACTCAATGGAAGATTCAATTTCCATTAATGGAACTCGAAATATTCAAAAAATTTAATTTCATGTATGAAGACAAAAATACGGACTGTACATGTATGAAACTATTCAATCTTTCATTAATGGAACTCGAAAGATTCAACTTCCATTAATGGAACTCGAAAGATTCAATTAGCGAGTTTCCGAGTTTGAATCTTTCGAATCTTCCATTGAGTTTCAATTAGTGAGTTCGAAACGGAATCTTCAAGAATTCAATTTCAATTCAACAATGGTGCAAATTCAATTTCAATTCAACAAGAAAGAGAATGAAAAAATAAATAAAAATATAAAACTTTTAATAATTATAAAATTAAGGGGTTGTTTGGCAGAAAAAAAGAGTTTTATAACGATTTTAACACTGTACACACGCTCAATGCGCGTGACTAACACGCAATGTGCCAAGTGGCAGATATATGTCAATAAAATACGAAAAAAGAAGTCTGGGGGGTAATAGGACCCCCACAAAGTTCAGTATGCTCAACTGGTAATCCGGTCAAACTTCAGGTATTTTTGTGAGTATTCTCCCAAAACAAAATAATATTGAATTTTAAATATATATATATATATATATATATATATATATATATATATATATATATATATATATATATATATATATATATATATATATATATATATATATATATATTTAAAAAAATCGATCACATGTGGTCATTTTTTAAAAAAGCTATCACTCTTTTTTCGACCACGTCTTTTGGTCATTTTTGTGGTCGCAAGAATAGGAAAACCGATCATATGTGGTCAGTTTTCCTGGTTTTTTTAGTAGTGAAAATATCATCATCTTGTGGTCATGATCCTCTTTTTATGTTATAGAGATTCTTGATTTGTATAAAATGTTGTGAATTCTTTATCTCTGAGCTATTTCATGACTTGTTTTTAATTTAATTTGTATTTATTTTCTTCAACTTTGTGTGTGCACAAGTAGACATTGAAACTTCTATAGCAAATAGATACATGCGTCAGATGGGTCATCCTATGTGGTCAATTGTGTCCTACACATATTATGCCACATAGGGTGCATGTAACTATTTATTTAATTTTTTTTATAAGTTTAAGTGTTTACTTGTGTACATCCGAAGTTGAAGGTCTAGATGGCAGTTGAGGTAAAGTTAAAAAAAACCTTATGTATTATGTCTGTGTTATTTCCTGAATAATTTTCACGGAAAAAAGACAAATATACCTCTAAACTATTATAAATGGTACATATATACCCTCCGTTATACTTTGAGAATATATATACTCTGACGTCATACTTTGAGTACATATATACCCTTGGACCAAACGAAATGACACGTGGCATGATCTTGAGGTATTTGACAAATTTTAATTTATTTTATATCCAAAATGTAAAAACCCACCCAACTATTCATTACCCAAACCCAATTTATACCCGAACCCAGTTTTTTGTTTTTAGACCAGGAACACCCAGCAATACAGGGACCATTTATTTCATCATCGTCAACCTTGATCCATCATCACCGCCACCCCTTCCATCATCAACACCCTTTTATCATTAACACCACCTCATCTCCCTCCTTCTACTTCATTCAAACCACCGGCGATACAAGCTCAACAAAACAACAAACTCTAAGTACCAATCTGCATCGAAAACTTCGGCGAAGAGCCAAACACCACCACCAAACGATCAGAAAACCCAATTCCAACCAACACCCAACAACAATATCAAATCGATCGAACCTACCCAAACCCATCTTTGTCAAACAACAAGTGACCATTAACGCGAATCCACCTATCATTTTCTGTCACCACTCTAGTGGAACTAGGCACCTGCGAGCTTCGATTTCCGATCAGGAGTGAATACATTCGGTTTGGGTAATCAATTTTTCAAACAAAGATTAGTTAATCACTGAAATCATAAGTAATCACTGAAAATGATCATAAGTTGTCATGAAAGATTTATTCGAAGAAATTTGTTAAGACTGTCATGAATATAATAAAAGCTTTCTCGATTCAGTTATTCATTGAACAATTGATTACATTGGGATGTTATTTTATTCGGGCAATTTTTATTTCGGATCGAGTTTAAATTCAGGTAGGTAATAATAGTTATGTAGGTTTTTAAATTTCTGGGTATAAAATAAGTTTAAACAAAATAAAATCAGGTAATGTCTTGAGATCATGCCACGTGTCATTCCGTTTGAGCTAAGGGTATATACAGTTCAAAATATAGACTATAGAGATATATACGTACCTAAAGTTTGACAACGGTAATATATATGTACCCAAAGTATAACGGAGGGCATATATTTATCATTTATGATAGTTCAGGGTATATTTATTATTTTTTTCAATAATTTTAATGATTGACAATGTAGATTTTATATGTGAATTAGAGTAGTATACGTACTTTTATCTTTCAATCTGATATATCCATAAAAGCCAACCATGAAGTGGGTGACCAACACTAGATGACCGATCATCAATAATTAAAAATCGATAATTGATAAGTCAAATCATTAAACATAAATATTCCATCAAACCGCCCATAAACACATTTACTGGGATTAACCCACACACTTAAAATCCTAAAATCCGCTTCTACTCTCGAGACACCATGTTTCCGCCAAACCTTAGAACCATGCTTCAGTTTCCCAAAACGGTAGATGGTCAACAAATTATTTCCATAATACAAATTGCAGTCCGGCGGGCCTTCACCACAAATGCAACACGCCTGCTTGTGACGGTGAAGAACAATTTCCCTAACCTACCGCAATCGCGATGCTGGTGTTCAGTGATCACAAAGCACTGCAGTTGAAAAAGAATATAACCAGTCCATTTTTTGACAAGAAAAAAGTTTTGGTATGAGAAAATTTCACCTTGAAACTAGAATGGGTCAAATCAATTTTGGTACAACTTCGGACCATATATTTAATAGTCGTTTGACCATGAAAACTAAAAAAATTTTGAGTTGGAGTTGAAATTGGAGTTGGAGTTGTGTTTGGCCATGTCTTTTTTGAAAAGAAAAAAAATGACTTTTGAAAAAACTTTTTTAAATATGATTTTATGCCCTAACTTTTACAAACTATCAAAATCACCCAACTAAAATTTACCTACTAATGAAAAAAGAACACAATTAGCCACTATTATAAAAATAATTACATATACATGATCATATTTAATGAATTTCAATTATGACATATATAATATTTACATTAATAGCCGTTTTCTCATATTTGAAAATTTTAAATATGGATGTTATATTAACAGATCACTCCTTCCTGTTTTTTAGGTAACAAATATTATCTTTCAAACAAATTTATTTTTTTAGGAATTTATTTAATTTATTTCCTTCATTTTTCGTTCCTAAAAAATAAGAAATGATGAGTTGTTATTAAATTTTAGGGTGCTGCTAATTTATTTCTTTAATTTTCTTATACATGAAAGATTTTACTGTGTATGAATAAATTATTTCTATGTAAAACATGTTTTGCATATTTATGATATATTATATCATATATCATAAATATATAAATATGCTTAGTATGTTTCTTTATACTTTGTATTTTTATATATGTGTGTATATGGTATATACATGGTATAAACTTCATATATAACATACTTTGTATATTTATATTATAAATATGCTTAGTATGTTTATTAATACTTTGTATATTTATATATGTGTGTATATGGTATATATATGGTATAAACTTTATATATAACATATATATATGGTATAAACTTTATATATAACATACTTTGTATATTTCTATTATAAATATAATACTTTATATATTTATGGGTATAAATACTTTATATATTTATGGGTATAATTATAAATTAGCAGTAAAATAATGTCTTAAATAACAGAGAAAATTAAATAAGGGATAAAAATAATGATGAGAGAGAAAAAGAGATATATATTAATTAGGATAACATTAAGTTTGAAATTATAATTATCTTATTCTTTAAAACTGTTATATACGTAATATTGAAAAAGTAATGTTATAAGTAGAGTTTTATATAAAAATTTAAAAGATTGAGGTCATATGTAATAATAATAAAAGTTGGAATTGGAGTTGAAAAATTGTGAAAACAACAAAAATTTGTTTTTCCTTTTCAAAAAAAAATTCGGACTTATTTTTCGAATTTTCATGGCCAAACACCACAATTTTCAACTCCGAAAAAAATTTTGAAAAAAGAAAAAAAATTTCCATGGCCAAACGGACCCTTATTCATCCCTACTATTACCAATACTACCTTGCCTCCCAACACCACTAATCAATACCCTTTTGAGTATAGGATCAAAAAAGGCCATCTATTTAAAATAAATATCAAAATATGTTATGTATTTAAAATAGTATCAAACTATCTTTAACTCATAAAAAAAATGAGTTATACATTTTTTCATTGACGAAAGTTGAATGACGGAGTTAAGTTTCATAAAAAGTGTAAAACTTACTTTTTTGTGAGTTATCATTCTTATTTATATATAACTCACAAAAAAAGATGAGTTATATAAGACTCACAAAAATAGTGACTTATATATTGAATATAGAAACTTTCTTTTTCTTAATCCCTTACCTTTATCCATCCGATTCACCTTCAAAACCCTAGAAAATCCACATTGATTCCCCACTGGTCCCTCCTCCCCAACTCAAATTTTGTTGATTTCTAATCACTGGTCCTACGTTGTTGTTGTTGTTCCTTACTTGAAAATTAAAAAAAAAAATTACGGTTCAATTGGGATATTTTAGTCAAAAATATTAAGCACAATCTATAAAATCAATGCTCACAAAAAATAATTAAAAATACTAAGATGCAAGGACTTCATCACAAAACTTTTCATGTTCCAAAAAACTGTTATTATTTTCCAATAATAAGAAAAGATCAAGGAATGGAACTATTATTTTCTAACTTTGCTTTTCAGCCAAGAGAAGCAACATCTGCTCATCTTTCATTTTGGGTTACCTACAAGTGTATCAAATTCGAAGAAATGAAGAATGAATTTAAGGAAAAGAAGGAAGCCAAGAACTAATAGCAATGAAGCTTTCTCTGCTATCCAGGCATATCCAAAATATGGTTAGTTAATTAATCCTCAGTTGATCAGTATATTTCCTATATTTTTAGCTTATTTGCAAAATGAGTAACTTTTTTGAATTATTACATTGTATAATTTTCTCTTTTTGGCATTATCTTTTATATTGAACACTTCCGACCTCATTATTTTTCTTCTCTCATTTATTTTCTTTGGTTATAAGTTTATATATATAAGTTATTGTTATCTTCCTCAAGTCACACAACTTCAAATTTGAAGAAGTTACAATATACTACTACTGTTGCATCTATTCTTTAATGCATTACTAATGGATATCGGATGAGTGATGCATTAAACAATCCACAACTCCACACGGAATGAAAACTATAAAAAAATTTATGATCTCATGTTCACTCCAATTAACTATATTTGATTATCTTGAAGTAAGTGTTAAGCTTTATTATTTGCAATGGTTGTTCATTTGCTAATTTTTCCATTTTCAAGTAGGTTGTGGAGCCTGATTAATATGTGACATACTGTTATATATTAATGTTCACGCGGTTCAACCTCTGTGTAATTGTACATACTCTAAGTCATTAATATAAATAGCCCGTCCGCCGTGGAGGTTACCCACGGGTGTTACCACGAAATTACTTCTCTCTCTAGTTTTCTTCATCCTCTCCATAGATTTAGTGTGTGTGCACGCAAATCAATCCTAACAGGAACAACAACAACGTAGGACCAACGTTTAGAAATCAACAAAACTTGTGTTGGGGAGGGGGGACCAGTGGGGAATCGGTGTGGATTTTGTAAGATTTTGGAGGTGAATCGGATGGATAAAGGTAAAGGATCCAAGAAAGGGAAAAATTTTATATTCAATATAGTGAATAAGTTATATAGTTCATAAGTTGACATGAAGGATTACGACATTCCAAAGATATGCATATTAAGTATTAAACATATGTTGAAGAATTAGAAAATTCTTCATGAACTTTGAATGTTGCTTGTTCTTATGATAAGCTGGTTGGACCAACTAATTTTGGGATTGAATCCCTTAAAATCTGAAAAGTATAAAAGGTGAATATAGGTCCGTTCACCAGTCATGTGATATATTTTGAAGAGATGCATCAATAAGATGATCACATACATTTATTGTCAATCTACAGTTTGGCATTCATAAAGTTGCTTGCCCAATATAAATTGAGTTAAAAATATAATTTTCAGATTATGTAATCAAGACAATTCATCTTGATGATATACGATGGTTTAACATTGAATGTCTTCGATAAATATCTGAACCATTGCTAATGAGAACAAAACTTCATGTGTTGGTTTGAAATACGATATAGCACATACAAAAGAACTTGTACGCATCAAACCAATAAATTATGAGTAACTCCCCTCAAAGTTGGTTCTGAGTCAGGAACCACACATTGTCCATCTAATATTTTTTATGTGTGGTATAAGATTAATGAATTTACCATAACGCACAAAGATGAATTCCTCAAAGAAGATGGAGGATGTATGTTAGTTTTCCTAACATAAGGGGGAGATTATAAGCAGCTATGAAATATGTTAATTAGGAATTATCATCAGATCCTCATTCAAAAGATAATTAAAGTCAAATGCCGAATGCATCTCATATTTAAGTTGTAAGTGCTTCTATTTTGTGTCCTAAAGGACAAAGTTTGTGCACGCATGAAGCGTGGTAGACCAATCGGTTCCAAATGAAATAATTCTTGAAAAGGATAAGGAGCAAATGATCATAATAACAAGGCAATGTGCTTTTAAAGATCCTACGACATAGAACGGAGTACATATCGCCAAACCTTTTATACACACAAGCTATAAAAGAATGGTGATATTAACGTGCAACATATTCGTTCAAGTGACAATGCGACTGATTTATTCACCAAGACCCCTTCAATTGCAAATTTCAAGAAGATAGTGCACAAGATCGGAATGCAAAAGTTTAAGGATGTTCTCATTAGGGGGAGTTAATATGCGTCGTACTCTTTTTTCCTTATGAGTTTTTGTCCCACTGGGTTTTCCTTATAAGGTTTTTAATGAGGCAGTCTATATGCATATAGTTAGAGATGTGTACTCTTTTTTCTGGATTTTTTATTCATTTGAATTTTTTTAACGAGGCACATTATCTATCAATTAGAAATTCAAGGGGGACTGTTATAAATATATTACCATATATAGTGAATGTCGACTTTACCATACATAGTGAATGTCTACTTTATCATATATAGTGAATATCAATTTATGAAAATGTTAGAAACCCCAAGGTTAGTTTTTCCTTATAAATAAAGAGATTTTCTCTTCATTGTAATACACTCATCAATAAATTCCTCAAGAGAAATAATAATTACTCTCTTCTCTCTATTATTTTTCTTCTTTATTTTATATTCATGACATTCACAATTTTTTAGTATAGTTCAAAAAGACAACACCAAAATTTTTCTTGCACGGATATTTTGGCAACACTAATGTGCAAAAGAGATCTAACTTTGAAGAAGATTATTTTCTACTTGTTTTAATTGTTTAGTATAGGAGTAAAAGAAAAGAAATATATTACAATGAACCGATGTTAACATAATATATGCATTCAGTGTGGAACAAAATTGACCTTGCTAGACTGGTCCAACCAATACAATAAAACAAAAGTGATTATAAGTGGATAAAAATCTAGCTAGATTGTTGCAACTACAGTTGTCGACACATCTTTCATTTGGACATTCATGAAAAAGTACATGATGCACGTCTCATTTGAAAGTTTCAAATATATAAGTTGAGGAGACATACGTTGATTTCGAAATATTTATTGCACCATAAAATTATCGAAATACCCTTGGTAGTCATTTAATAAGGAACAAAAAAATATTCATAAAAAATTACTACCATATATAATTTAATTACAAAGGTCTAAATAAAAATATTATTAAAATAATACATGAGGACAAAACTAATAAATATAAGGAAAAAGCAATATAAATGTGTAACCATTTTATTGCACCATAAAGTTATCGAAATACCCTTGGGGTATAAAAAATAAGTAATTTAATAAGAAATAAAAAGATATTTATAAGAAATTACTACCATGTATAATTCAATTACAAAGGTCTAAATAAAAATATTATTAAAATAATACATGAGGGCAAAACTAATAAATATAAGGAAAACCAATATGCATGTGTAACTATTTTATTGCACTATAAAAATGAGGACAAAACTAATAAATATAAAGAAAAAATAATATGCATGTGTAACCATTTTATTGCACCATAAAAATGAGGACAAACTAATAAATATAAAGAAAAAGCAATATCCTTGTGTAACCATTTTATTGCACCAAAAAATTATCGAAATATTCTGGGTAGTCATTTAATAAGGAACAAAAAGATATTTATACAAAAATAGTACTATTATAATTCAATTACAAAGGTCTAAATAACAATATTATTAAAATAATACAAAAGGACAAAACTAATAAATATAAGAAAAATGCAATATACATATGCAACTATTTTGTTGCACCATAAAAATGAGGACAAAATTAATAAGTATAAGGAAAAAGCAATATGCATGTGTAACCATTTTATTGCACCATAAAATTATCGAAATACCCTTGGTAGTCATTTAATAAGGAACAAAAAAGATATTTATAAAAAAAAAAGTATCATGTATAATTCAATTACAAAGGTTTAAATAAAAATATTATTAAAATAATAGATGGGGACAAAACTAATAAATATAAAGAAATATCTATATGCATGAGTAACCATTTTATTGCTCCATAAAAATAAGGACAAAACTAATAAATATAAGGAAAAAATCATATGCATATGTAACCATTTTATTTACTACTATATATCAATAATGGTTGGGGTCATTAAACTTACCGAAATACCTTTGGTAGTCACTCTAACCTTCGCTTATATATAGTAGTAAAGTAAAGTAATAATGGTAGTAGTAATAGTAATAGTAAAAAAAAGTAATAATAGTAATAATAATAATAATAATAATAATAATAATAACAACAACAACAACAACAACAACAATAATAATAATAATATAATAAAAAAAATAATATTATGAATCACTAAAATTATCGAAATATCCTTGGTAGTCACCCCAACCTAACTTATATATAGTAGTAAAGTAAAGTAATAATAGTAATAATATAATAATATAGTAAGAATAATAATAGTAGTAGTTGTAATAGTAATAGTACAAAAAAGTAATAATAATAATAATAATAATAATAATAATAATAATATAATAATAATAATATTAATAGTAGTAGTAGTAGTAATAGTAATAGTAAAAAAATATAATAATAATAATTTCTCTAATATATAAATGAATGTATAATCATTTTATTGAATCATAAAAATGAGGATAAAACTAATAAATATATATATAAAAAAAGCAATATGCATGTGTATCTATTTTATTGCATCATAAAATTATCGAAATACCCTTGATAGTCATTTAATAAGGAATAAAAAGATATTTATACAAAAATAGTATCATGTATAATTCAATTACAAAGGTTTAAAAAAATATTATTAAAATAATAAATGAGAACAAAACTAATAAGTATAAGAAAAAAAGCAATATGCATGTGTAACCATTTTGTTACACCATCAAAATGAGGACAAAACTAATAAATATAAGGAAAAGGCAATTTGCATGTGTAACCATTTTATTGCACCATAAAATTATCAAAATACCCTTGGTAGTCATTTAATAAGGAACAAAAAGATATTTATAAAAAATAATACCATGTATAATTCAATTACAAAGGTTTAAATAAAAATATTATTTAAATAATACATGAGGACAAACCTAAAAAAAATAAGGAAAAAGCAATATGCATGTGTAACCATTTTATTGCATAATAAAAATGAGGATAAAACTATTAAATATAAGGAAAAACCCATATGCATGTGCAACCATTTTATTTACTACTATATATAAGTAAGAGTTGGGGTCACTAAAATTACCGAAATACCCTTAGCAGTCACCCAACCTTCACTTATATATAGTAGTAATAGTAAAGTAAAGTAATAATAGTAATAATAATAATAATATAATAATAATAATAATTGTAGTAGTAATAGTAACATAAAAAGAAGTAATAATAGTAGTAGTAATAACAATAATTAATAATAATAATAATAATATGGGTCACTAAAATTACCAAAATACCTTTGGTAGTCACTCAACCTTCACTTATATATAGTAGTAAAGTAAAGTAATAATAGTAATAATAATAATAGTGGTTGTGGGGGGCGCAGCAGTAGTAGTAGTAATATTAATAGTAAAACAATATAATAATAGTAATAATAATAATAATAATAATAGTAATAGTAATAGTAATAGTAAAAAAAGGAATAATAATAATTTTGTTTTATATATAAATGAAGAGAAATAATATTATGGGCCACTAAAATTACCAAAATACCCATAGTAGTCACCCAACCTTCGCTTATATATAGTAGTAAAGTACTCCCTCCATTTAAAGAAGAATGACCTAGTTTGACTTGACATGAAGTTTAAGAAAATAAGAAGACTTTTGAATCTTGTGGTGTTAAATTAAAGTTATGTCAAATGTACCAAAATGTCCTTCAATCTTGTGGTCTTAAACATGTCACGTGGGAAGTTAAAATCAAAAAATTGCTAAAAAGGAAAATGGATCATTCCTTTTTAAAAGGACTAAAAAGAAAAATAGGTCATTCTTTTTTAAACAGAGGGAGTAATAATAGTATAGAGAACTGGATCGCTTCACCGTTGCACTAGGTACCTTCACTATATGTTATTTAACCTTGGTCATAAGTCAAATCTTAAACCAAGTCCCAATTACGACCCTGCACGCCCACTTGACTAATCGGCCTTTACAAGGACATCCGACATTAATGCCAAGATTGAACTCATAACTGCAGCATCTTAACATATAGACCTCTGCAACAATGGAGGTTTAAAATTCTTATTAATAACAAAATGTCATTTCATTCATATAACATACTCTATTATAGTTCAACACTAGGAATTCAGCCCATCATAGGCTAGGGCTAATAAAGTTTAAATTAAATTTAAAATTAGACAAAAATTTAAATTAACCTTAAGATGGATGGATTGTGCTCAGAAGAAAAGATCTTTTATTCCCCACTCAGAATATTTTTACAAGAGAGGGTGAGAGAGTACAAAAGAGAGAGAGAGGGGTGCCGAAAAACCTGCCTCTTCCAAATGAAAAATGAGCTTCTTACATAATAGATGCTCTATACAAAGGACAAAATAAGAAATGACCCTTACTATTCACAATTGACCTTTACTATTTTTAAACGACCCTTGTTTTTTCAGAAAGCTAAGTGTCCTTTACTATTCAATGACTCTTACTATTTCATAAAGTTGTTTTCCGCTTTGTCTACCATCATAGCTTTCAATAATTTCAACATTGGCGGGCCCTCCATGTTCTCATGTCATTTTTCTTTTTGTTTTGCAGTGCTGGAAGATTCTTCTATTTTTGATTGAAATTTTCTCAAATATTCATCCAGATCTATGTCTTCATCACTTTGGATGCTCTGTGACTCTCCAGCCAAATAATCTTCTGCAGACGAGACTGACATATATGAAGTGCATTCTTGATCAAGATTTTTCTATAAATCTTTTTTGACCTCCATATAGGATGCTAAAATCTCGGCTTTGGTCATTGCGCCATTTTTTCATTTGAAGCTTTCTAGTGATGTTCTTGAAAGGGCTAAGCTCTTCCTGCTCATGAGGAGACTCTATTTCTTTTTGCTGCCTATATTTTGCAACAGTCATTTTTATTAACTCAATTAGGTGGTGACCATGGACATTACCATCACCCGTTTGCTGGTTTAATTTATTTTAAAATTTTATATAGTAAACCCGCATTAAATATGATAAATTATCCATATTTGGTTTTACTTCTATGGACCACTTCAAGATCCAGAAAATTAAAAATTCAATGAAGAAATACATCATAAATATTCCATCAAAATATATATTATCTTTTTGTATTTTTAGAAGTGTCGGTGATACTTCTATTCAGTCCTTGTATAGATTCTTAAATGGCTCTGGCAATATTTTTGGTGACAGACCATGCAAGATCCACCATTTAGCAAATCAATTTGGTATGCTTTGTTTGTGCACATTTGCACATATTTTTACAAACCATAAATGTATCTCTCAGGATTCTCATATAAGAAAACCTTATCAAAGTTTTTCATATAATCGCAGTAATTATATTTTACAGCAACTTTCTGCTGTTCGGGATGTATATATTCTCTTTCTTTTAGGGTACTCAAGCCCCATTCTTCATGAGTCAGAATCTGCTTGATTATAATTTTAGAATAACTATAATCTATTTTTACTGCCTCATTAGCATATAAATGTTGAATTTCTGCAGAACCCATTGTAGCTAATATTGATTGATAATATTTGTGATATTTGTAAGATACCACAGCATAAAATGTATTATCCAAATACCTTTGCATCAGCTTCCAAGGATTATCTTTCCATCGAAGATCATGATTTTCAGGGAAAATTATGACTTTTTTTATCTTGTTGCGTTCATACAACTCAGTATTCTCATTGTCATCTTTAAGAATACTTGAATACGAAGGGACTTCATTATCCCCTTGTTTCTTAGACTTGAATTTCATGAATTCTAAAAACCTGATATGTTTGTTCATCTGTATTCATACCAGAATAACTTGAGTTTGTAATGCTCAAGGATATCAGCCTCTAATTTCCAATTTGGGCGAGGACATTACCTATGCCTCTTGGTGAATTTCTTCCACCTCTTCCTCTAAACGAGGAAGAAGATCCTCGTGATGCGATCCTGAAATCCATAAGAGAAAACATTAGCTTAAAAATTCACGAGTTAAAAAATTGGGTAGACTATTATCCAACCCTTTTAAATATTGGATTTCAAAATCAAATGGGGCTAACAAAGCCTGCCATCTTGCAAACATTTGCTTAGAGACATCATGTTTAAAATCTTTGTTAAAGATAAATCTGGCAGCTTGACAATCAGTCATAATTAAGAACTTTTGATTATAAAGATTGCCTTGAAATTTAAGAACACATTTAACTATAGCAAAAATTTCTTTAGCTACAGTTGCATAATTTTTCTGGCTGGCACTCCATTTTCCAGAATAAACTTGAACAATATGAACACACTTTAATTCTGGAGAATATTGTTTAAGAATTCCACCATATCCAATGTCAGATGCACCGGTATCAATTATTTTTGCCCAATTGAGATTTGCAAGTGTAAGGCGTGATAGATTTTCAACTTTAGCCTTAATATTTCTTACCGCAGTAGTATGGCTCTCAAACCATGATTTAGAATTTTTCTTCATTCTATCATACAATATAGATGTATCTTTTTTCAGAACTTCCATAAAAGGAGATATATAATTTAGACTTTTTAGAAATCTTTGCAACTGGATTTTGGTTGTTATTTTATCAGGAAATATAGAAGCAAATTCAATACTTCTATTTATGGAGATAATTTTCTCTCTGTCAATATTGTGACCTAAAAATCTGACATTAGTCTGGAATAAAAACATCTTTGGCCTCGAAATGACTAAGTCATTTTGTAAAATGATCTTTCTGAAAAGATCTAGACGTATATAATGTCTCTATATTTTTTTAGAGCACCAGAATGTCATCAATATAGACAATAATAAAATTACTGTATGGCATAAAAATATCATTCATGATATTTTGAAACTCTGAAGGAGCATTCTTCAGTCCAAAAGGCATGACATTCCATTCAAATTGTCCCATTAGAACATTGAAAGCAGTTTTATATTTGTCAGTTTCTAATATTTGGATTTGCCAATAACCTAATTTCAAATCAAAATTTGAAAATATTATAGCATCATACAAACGATCTAATAAATCCTTCTTATTGGAAATTGGATATCTAATCTATTTGAGGACTTTATTCAAAGGTTTGTAATTAATAACCAACCTCAGAACTCCTCGTTCTTGTTCTGCATGCTTATTCACATAAAAAGCAGTACATGACCATGGAGACTTAGATGGTCGAATCAGGCCTTTATGCAAAAGAGATTCAATTTCTTTTTTACATAATTCTAAATAGTCAGAATTCATTTGACAAGGTCTGGCCTTAGTTGGTATATTACCTTCCTGGAAATCATTTTCATATGAAAGACTAACAACATCTTATTTCCTTTGCCAAAATGCATTTGGATGATCTCCACAAATTTGAATTGACAACTGATTTTTTAGAAACTCAATTTTTTTAATTAATTTTGGTTTTTGAAGAGTTTCAGTGATTGTCAAACTACAAATTCATTTGTAAAAAATTCCATTTACCTATTTTTTGAAAGAATCTTTTCTTTTACCAGATTTAAATATCTAGTATAGGGTGGATCACACCATTCAAACTGAATATTTTTATTATAAAAAGTTCCAATGATACTTTTTTCATCCCAATGGACTAAAGGATACAAATGTAGAAACCAAGGTTTCCCTAAGATAAGTTCATCGGTAATATCTTTAACTAAAATAAAAGTTTCAGGCATGCAAACTTTGTTTTTACAAATGTAAGATTTAGGGATTCTATATTCGACTCTCATTTTCTAACTACTTGCAT
This sequence comes from Capsicum baccatum var. pendulum, assembly GCA_030864225.1. Lineage (NCBI taxonomy): Eukaryota > Viridiplantae > Streptophyta > Magnoliopsida > Solanales > Solanaceae > Capsicum > Capsicum baccatum. The sequence goes on along the minus strand of CM061554.1, from coordinate 56,268,031 downwards.
TCCTCACAGTATTAGTGGTCTTTTCAAAATACTTTTAAGGTATCATACCTTCTTAAATGCAGTTACAGCCTGTGCCACTGTCAATGAAAGCTGTAAATTCCTTCTTATAATTGTAATTAATAAGAATGGTGACCTTAGCATAGAAATGTTGGTGAGCAACTTCTTCTAAGGTTTTAAGGAAATCTCCATCAGGGAGAGTTTGGCTATCCTCAATGGGTAATAGTTTTGGATTTTCTAAAGCAGAAACCCTTTGATCTAATGCCAAATTATGACTCTCAGGGAAAGATATTTTTCTTTTGAGATTATCTATTTCATTCTTTAGGTCCTGGGTTATTGCTGGAATAGCTTCAACCTTCTGTCTTTCCCTTATAAGTCATATAGTTTTCTTGATGGAGAACTCACAGGTCATTATCGGTTGAATTATTTTCATCATTATCACTATGGTCCAGACTAGAGTTTTTTGGAGAGGAATTGAACAAAATCTTACACAAAGAGTTTTTAATATCATTATCGATAGTGAGACTCTTGATCTTGCTTTTTACTTTGCAATCTTTTGTAAAGTGACTAAATCTACCACATCGGTAACAAGTGTTGGTTTTCTTGGCTTTTCTATAAGCCTTCTTGGATTTGTAATCCTCTTTTTTTTTCTTCTTAATTTTTTTAGACTTTCTCTCCTCAGAGTACTTCTTCTTATGTTTATGAGAATCTCTTGAGGTTTTGGGGATATCTATGGCAAATTGCTCACAAAATTATCCCAGCTGTTGTCTCTCAGTAAGATGATACTTCTTAACCTGTTGGTTTAACTTAATCTCATTACATAAAGCTAAACCTTCTTGAGTAACAACCTTTATAAGGTTATCGTAAGTGTAAGCCTTATAGTTAATACTCACATTAGGACCTCTAAGGGTATTCCTAATTCTTTCAGCAAATATAATGGGAAGGCCATCTATAAACTTGGACTTCCAATGAGAACTATTACTCTCAGGTAATTCCATTACTCTAGAAAGGAATACATCTTTATACCATCTCCGAGATATCAAGGGATTACATCTAATATTTTGGAGCAAAGTCCTAATACTTTCACTATTATCGAACTATCTTCCAGAGAAGTGCTTAATAACATTAATAATTAAAGTATAGACAGCGTTCATGACCTCTTGGCCATCTTCTTTCTTTACTAAAGACTGAATGATTTTGATTTTTTGGTCTTGGGTAAGATAATTAGCCCACCAGCCTTTAAGCTGACCAGTAAAACCTGCTATAATCATTTCAGCAATACCCCTATCATTAGTATTAGGAAGGGCTTTACAAATGGTGCTATACAACAACATTCTATGTACCATAGTAGATATCTACCTATTAGATAGGCTATCTATATTTCACTCGTAGATTTCATCTCCTCTGAAACTATTATGGACATACAATCCTTGTTCTTCAAATAGAACATCTTGAGGAGTTAGTCTAGGATAGTAAAATATCTTTTGGGTAGGCTTCCTAGAAATTTTTTCTGAGATTTTATTTATCTCAACAGGAGTATTATGCCCACCATTGTCTCCTACAAAATTTTCATTGTGGATAGAATTTATTTTTAATCTATGAAATTTTTCTTCTAGCAATTTTTCGATATTATCCAAGTCACTAGTTAACTTGAAATCTTTGATTTCAGGGGGAAGCTGGATCATAGGAGTGGCCAGGACTTCAGGGTCCTTTTGTTTGAGGTCTAATTGCTTAGTATGACTAAGCTTTATCTTTCTTAATTCGGATAGGACCTTATCTATTTTTTCATGTAGAGCAATAATTTGTTCTCCTAAGATGCTCATACAATAATTAGCATAATTATGTTGTTTAAGCATTGTATCAACATTTCGAGCAGTTATTAGGGCAGTATCATTCTCAACCAGCTTAGCAAAAGCTGTAAAATGAACCACCTTGTTATCTCTTTCGATTTGAAAGGATTGTTGGGGAGGTAATACTGAAGTAGTAATTTCTCCAGTAGGTAATTTAAAGTCTCGAGCTAACGTGGAAATGTAACTATCCACATAGCCATAAACCAGGGCACAAAATTAATTATTTTATCATGCACAGAAAGATCTGCATAGAATTCTTCCTGGAATGCAGTTTTTTCTTATTTGCTAAAGTTTTGAAAAAACCATGTTCGGAACAGTTCCCATTTAGGTTTATAGAATTCTTCAGAAATTTTTTTCTTGCCAGGGATCCTAGACTAAAATCAATTTGGTTGTGATTCATTTTAAACTAGTTGGAAATTCCATTTCGGACTCGGTTGGATCCATATCAGGGATTACAGTAACAATATTATCACTATTAATCCTGATGTTATTCATTCTAGTGCTTTCTCTAATCTGAGATATAGAAACTCTATAGGGAGATCTAATAATATAATCAACAAAAGATATGTATGGAGATGTTGATCATGTTAATCACAATGATGTTGCAACACACAAATCATCAACTTTGTTTAATAGAGGTAATGAATCGGAAAATTTGATTCGAACAGTACCATCAGCGGATTGTTCTACCTCTGAAATCTCTTCATTGAGATTTGTTTGAGGAGGGGCTGCATCCTCAAGGATCCATTCTTTTGATAAATCAATTTCATCCCATTTTATAGGTCGTCTAATAACAACTTTGAACCTATAAAAATTTACTTCCATTGAAATAGTTTTATTTTTGAAATCCATCATTCTATACATTGGATTTAAAGTATGAAGAGGTTTATAATAAATCCTATGACAAATACATTTAACCTCAGTACCAGGCATGTAATCATATCCATGCAATTTAATACTCAGAATTAATGCATCCAAAGGATTCTCATCAGTGAGAGATATTTGTAGATTAGGATAAGCATTAAAATAAACCGAGCCTTAAGCCAAACTTGTTTGGACTGTCCCAATAAGAGACTTTTTCCAATTTTTATTTCTACCATTTCTTAAAGCTGCAATAAAGCTTTCAGACAAACCTATCAGGGTTAGTGGTTTAAATAAAACTTGAATTAAATCAATATGCATAAACTTACATGTTTCATTATATGGAGAAAAATCACTATTAGATAATAATTGAAAGTAGCATGATCACTATTTACTGTAAGTGTCTCTTCGGTTGTTTTAACAACTTGTTTGAGACTTAAAGTCTCGAAAGTTCTATTTGGTACAACTTTCTGGGTGTCACTTTTCGGATCGTCCTCTTATTAAGCAAATACAAGTGCTGAGGAATATCATACTCCTCTTTTCTACTATTTTTCACAGTATTCTTCTTCCTTATGATATTCATTAAGAATGATGTGTTGAACATATAACAGTTATGTATACAAGTAAACCTTATAAAAAGACAAATTAGTGGTACACCAATCCTTCACTTATATATAAGAGAAGAAATATGAAGGATAACTCACAAAAAAGTGAGTTTTATACGTTTTATAAAACTTAACTCCGTCATCCAACTTTCATTAACAAAAAAAGGTATAACTCATTTTTTTTATAAATTAAACTTATTTTAATACTATTTTAAATACATGACATATTTTGATACTTATTTTAAATTAGTGAACTATATTTGGTCGCCCACTCTTCCCTTCCTTACATAAAAGTTATAGAAGGGAGGAAAAGGAGTCCCACTTCTTGAATATTATTACCATCATAGAATATTGTGAGCCACAATGCACAAAAGTAATTGACACCATATTTCAATAATAAGGTAATAAAACTCAAAAGTTGGTCACGAGGGTTTTTGTCTTGAGTTAAGTGTGATAGGTTTATATCAAAAGCCAACAACGTATAGACTCAAAAGTTGAAGGGAGAAAGCAGCCACGTTCACACACAACAATTATAGACAAACTCTAACCCTACCAATGTGGCCACTTCGTTTTTTACAATTTTTTTCTCCTCTATGAAAACAACAAGATTTATTAATTCTCCCAAGAGCTTTGGAAATCAAGTTGGTGGAGTTTCTTTAACCTTCCGCACAAACATGCCCTAACCTCCTTCTTAGACCATGACCACTAGTAGTCTACACAACTTTTCTCAAATACTCCCTTTGGTAAAAAAAAATCGTTGAGCTATTTTTTAATGTTCAAAATAAATAAATTATTTATTTTTAAGAGACATGTTGAAAATTTCTTTTAATTTTACCTGTTCAAGTACGTACCCTACTGATTACCTTATTAACTTATTTTAGCCTAGATATTGTCTATCGATGAAACAGGTTGACTAACGTGTTTCAAACCAGCTAAAACAGTAAGTAAATAACACAATGAATTTTCACGTGAAAAACACCTGGCTCAAAGAGGTGTAAAAATCCATGGCCTGTAGAGGTACAGGATTTAACCTCAACTCCACTAAATCACTTGAGCCTCAATAATCTACAAATTACAAGACTCTTGTAAATTGGGAATTATAAACTTCTAATTCGTACTTCTACAAAACACAAACCTTTCCAAGGTGAGTTTTCCTAAGTCTTCAAGTTCACCAACTTGAAGACAATACTCCTAACTCAATTTATACTTCACTGAGACTAGAAATGAATAAATAGTACAACTCAAGAACCAATATAATACATAAATTCTTAGACTCCTTAACTCTAAGTAATAGGAACAGGTTCAACTATGACTCCTACAAGCTTTGCAACTGCAGAGATAATTTGTCGATGGTTGTTATCTTTGTAAAGGCATGAGTGACTATTAGTGTCACTTTCTCTATTTAACAACCTTTCTTCAAAGAGTCCTTCGTGTTATCAATCTTCTATCTTCAGTTGGACTCTTCAACTCATCAGAGTTTGTTGTTAAGTCTAAGTCTTTCATCAATTCAATCTTATCACCTGAGTGAAACTCTTTCTTTCGCTTATCTTCAAGTGTTGTATTCAAATACAACTTCTTCTTTTTCACGTGTAATCAATCCTTATGATTTTATCAAGCCCTAATCTCAAGCATTCTCATCTTCATCTTTCAGTGATGAACTTGTGTTACCTTGACTCTGCACCTTAGTTTAGTGGACTACTTCAACTAATATGTTTCATTTGTCATGTCAATCATAAAAACCATCCCAACAAATTTCTCCTTTTTGGTGATGATAAATTTCTGCCATCGTGCAATTGCTGACTTTTCCTGTAGTCGCGAAGTCATATATTTTTAATAAGAAATAGGTTAGTTATGAGTTATAAAAACTTCACACCCTAAGACTTTCTATTTTTGCCATCATTGAAAAGTAACCAATCCAAAATCAGATAAGTGTAATGCGACTCAAATTATGGCCACTGAAGCTATCACTAAGATAATCAATATAAGAAAAATAATAAAGCAATGCAATAGTCAAAACATTAAAAGATTAAGCATAGGAAAAAGAAAATTCCTTTGAAATAGCATGAGAAGATCTACAATTCAAGCACCAAAAAAGAAATCATATAAAGGAATCTAGGCACTGGAAACAAGAGAGCAACAAAATACATAAATCCTAGGGCTCTAGAGAATAAGATGAAGGGGTAGATGGAACAATTCAGATCAGTTTAGTGAGTTTGTAAATGATTTCTGCATTCTCAGCCCCTTCTCTGGCAAGATCAGCTTCCAGTGCCTAAATCTGAGCTTAAAGTCCTTCTCTTTCAATAGCATAAGTGGTCTTGACTTCATCCAACTCAGATAGAGCATCAACCAACTCATTCCTCAATTATTGCATTGGTGTGTCTGGTTGTCTCATGGAAATAGGTAGAGCAGTATGGTTCATTCTCCGAAGTATGTCCTTTGTAGTTTGGAGAGACCAAACCTGAATAGGCAAATCAAAATCCTCAAAGAAGAATGCCAACTAAAATCCATAAGCTAGTGTGTGTGCCTTTTTGTCATCCTTCAAGAGAATTCTCTGCATATGCTTGATTATGAGGCTTGGAAGATTGATTTTCACCTTAGTGCCAATCAACTTCATTATATTCAGATTAATATAGTTAGACTTAGTTCTCCTCTCCTTTCAGAGTATTATCATTTTGTGAGCTACATCAAAGTAGAGCTGATGAAGAGGAGACATCTCCTTATTAAGGACACGTCTGTGTTGGATCAGATTAGGATTTCCCAAAAATTTCCTAGTGATAGCTAGAGCAGAAGCCATTTTATCTAGAGAAGTCCAACAAAATTTCATGTAGTTATCCCAACCCCTTAGAGGAATTTTAAGAATACGGTCAATATCTTCAACAGCCAAATACATGGAGACACGATAAACAGTTGTGGTGAAGAGGTTTTCTTTTGCAAAACCATTGGTATAGAACTCATAGACTTCAGGGAGGCCAAACTTATGTTGTGTCTCACCGCAAAGAAATAATGAGGACCATCTTTGAAATTGAAGTCTATTTAAGAGAAATTCCATTTCAGGTCCCTCATAACTAGTGATAAGCTGACCACGAATGAATTATCGCTTCTAAAAGTATAACACTGGTCCAAATAATCATCCACAGTTTCAGAGATATGCATGTTAATGTGTAAGGGAATATCAAGATCAGTCTCTGAAGAGAAAGGCTTAGTATACTCAGTAGCTTCAGAATCAGAGGAAGAAACAAGCTACGGAACCTGTTTCTTGGTATCTATCCTTATGACCTTAACACCTGCAAAAGTAAAAATTATTTTGCTACTTTTATCACATAATTATGATATGCTGAGCAGGTTGTGCTTCAATCCTTCTACAAAGTAGACATCTTTCAGTGCCCTTGATTCAATGGTTCTAATTTTTCCAACTCATGCAATATTTTTCTTTTTACCATCACCAAAAGATACTCTCCCTCCACTTATTTTGGAGAGTAAAAGGATTTTTTTTATTACCAGTCATGTATCTAAAGCATGCACTATCCAGGTACCAGTTCTTCTTGCTTTCTTTTACTCTAACCTGTAAAAGAATACCAGAGGTTAGATTTAGGAACCCAGACAAGCTTGGGTCCTTTATTATGAGGAAACGGATGAATCAAATTTCTTTTAGCCCACTGAGGAAATAGGTTGTGTGACATGTTTCTCTTACCAGTTTGATTTTTCTTTTGATTGGTTTGGGCTATCATGGAGTTAGATATTTTTGCCAGATTTATACTCCTTGATTTGCTTTTAGTAGCTACTGGACACTCAGAAGTTTGTTATCCACAATTACCACATATGTAGCACAGATCCTGAGTAACCTTAAAGCTTTTGTAAAACCCAGTTCAGCCTTTTCACTGTGAGTTTCACTCAGTTGATGAATAATTCTTTAGGAATTTGTCTACGTATTTGCTCTTTCAAGATCAATTTTGAGTTTAGAGACCTCTTGACTTAATTTGTTCACCTTTTTCTTTTCATCACTACATTTTTGTTTGAACATAATCAGTTCAAGTTTAATATTTTATTGTTCTTTACTTTTGACTTTTTCCCCTTTTTCAGAAGTAGACAGTTTTAAGATTTCAGATTTCAGATTTTAGAGTCAGATTTGAAGAATCAAGTTGACCAACCTACTCCTTAAGAGTGCGGTTTTTATTTTCAATAGTATTCTTGCAAGCTTCTAGATCAATAAAGTCAAATTTTAGACTTGCAAAATTGTTGAACAACTCATCCCTATCAGAAGTTAATTCTTAGAAATCATCAATTAGAGCACTCATTAAGAAAATAAGTTTTCTTTTAGAAAATAAATGCAATTTTTCTTTAAGATCAAGAACACATACCTCAGAAGCATCTTCTTCTTCTTCTTCTTCTAAGTCTGAATCTCCTATGTCCAAGAGTGCAGTTTCATAAATTTCTTCATCTTCATCTGTACCAGATCCCCCAAGTGGCTACCATAGCATATTCTTCCTTCTCCCTTTTCTTGGCTTTTTCCTTCAAGTCCTTCTCAACTCTTTCCTTTTTCCATTCAATTTCCTAGACAGAATAGTACCTAATTTGATGGTCAGATTTACCACACTTATAACATCCATAAAAATTGTCATTGGGTCATTTTTTGTTACCTATTTCTTTCTTCTTTTTGAAGAATTTGCTGAAGTTTTAAGTTATGAAGGCTACTTGTTCTTCATCCAGTTCAACTTTTTCATTACTTTCAGATGCCTTCAAGGTCAAATTTTTATCAGGAGCTATGTGATGCCCCAAAAAAATTTTTCATTAAGATCTCAGACGAAAATGTGTTGAATTCTATTCTTTATCATGATTAGTAATTTTTCTATGTGGAATTTCTTGATATGCGACCTGTCATCACGTAGAGCATCGAATAAACTTTGCAACGATATGCGGATCATCCAAAACAGACACTCGAGCGATGAGTTATGATCATTCCGATCTAACTATTAATAATGGTGAACAGTAAATGTACAGGAAAAAAATACTGAGGCCAGACGAATTTTAGGGTCAACTTCAAATGATCATAAATCCTTGTACATAATGATCTAGGTGAGATACTATATATAAACAGAAATCTCTGAATGTCCTCTTACCAATGAAATTGATTTCATCCAATTTAGCCATCGGAGAAAAAAGCTATGGTCGATCTACTTCAGCCTATCAAAACAGTTCACCAATCCATCCGGGTAAACCATGGATTTAAGTCCATTAAGAGCATTCAATAGCTCATTTTTCTCCAAAATTTCCTAAGGCTCAAACCCCAACCCTACTACTCCAAATTTCATCCTTCTATGTCTCTTGATTGAACCGTAGAAATTTTAAATTGATTTGGGATTCGAGTTGATCATGTTAAGGGCTTCGAGAAGCAAACTTTATTTTTGTGAATAAAGTTTTGGAGTCGGAAGTTCATATTAATCTTCCATTTTTAGGTATGTGGGGCTTTGAATAAGATTATCCTTTCGATCTTGTGCCTGGCATTTTTGTTGAATTACATTGACATGAGATTTTACATGTTTTACCATGAATTGAAAATATGGTTTTATATCTTATATTATTGTCCATGAGTTATGGGATTATATCATCCGATATGTGTATGATGTTGATATTTTGGGAAGTTACAAACTTGGTATCAGAACCTAAGGTTGTGAAGAGTCCTAGGGAGTCTGACAATCCGCATTACGTAGAGTCTTGAGCATCGGTATGTAGCGCACCATACCTATGATCAAGTGGCTTCGAGGTGTTCTAGGAAAAGTCATTTCTTTCTTTCTACAAGAGTCTATCATGCTTACAATTGTTTCCTTCTACTGTTAATTCGTGCGTTCTTATGACAGAAAATGTCTCCACGTCGAGCTCGCGGAAACAACAACCAACCTCAACCCATTGATCCGTTACATGAGATGATATCCCATTCCAAATTTCTACAGTTTTTCAGACGCTAGCCCAGGCAGTTACCGCCAATACTCAGGCCAATGCTCCACCTCCGCAAGAAAATAATTCAGTAGCAGCACAAATTCATGACTTTATGTGGATGAATCCACCAGAGTTTCATGGGTCGATAGCAGGTGAGTACCCGCAGATGTATGTTGATGAAATAAAGAAAATTATACAAATTATGCACGTGACCGAGGAAGAAAGTGTGGAGCTGGTTTCTTATCGGTTGAAGGATGTTGCCTATGACTGGGTGAAGATGTGGAATAAGGGTAGAGAGGAAGATACCGCTCCGGTGACTTGGCAATTATTCCAAGATGCTTTCTTGGATAGATTCTTTCCTCTTGAGTTACGGAAAGCTAAGATAGAGGAGTTTATGAATTTGAGACAAGGCTCTATGTCAGTTAAGAGTACTGTCTTAAGTTTAATCAGCTATCTAAGTACGCTCCCAATATGATGGCTGACTCGAGGACTAGTATGAGTAAGTTTCTAACTGGGGTGTCAAGTTTTGTGGTGAAAGAATGTAGATCTGCTATGATCAACAGGGAGATTGATCTTCCTAGGTTAATGATTCATGCCCAATAGATTGAGTCAGATAAGATAAAGGAAAGAGAAAGAGTAAGAGGGATTAAGAGAGTCAGATCAGAGCAACAAGGGTCTGGTCAGACTAGATTCTCCGGAGGGAGTCACCCTCAGTTTCAGAGACGTCCATTTATACATGCGCCTTTCTCAGCTAGTGCTCCCGTATGTCGGGGCAAGCAGGAGCTCGGGAATAGGTCGGTACCTTCCAGGTCTCAGGACAGTGTAAGCAACCGACCTCATCCTCTTTCGTGTGCTAAGTGTGGTAAAGACCATTTTGGAGAGTATTATATGGGGAAGCGGGGATGTTTTGGTTGTGGTAAGTTGGGCCACATACTTAGAGACTGCCCGTATGCCAGACAGCAGAGTCGTGATGCCCGTCCCCAGAGTCAGGCTACCAGTGCCCTGCCTCTCGCAGCCCGTCCAATTTCTCCTCAAGGTGCTTCATCTAATACTGCTGGCGGTCAACGTCAGAATCATTTCTATGCTATACCACCTCATCAAGAGCAGGAGGACTCTCCCGATGTTATTACTGGTATGCTCCGTGTTTTCTATTTTGATGTCTATGTGTTGATGGACCCCGGTTCGAGTTTTTTTTATATGACACCTCTGGTTGCTGTAAATTTTGAAACGAATCCTAAACTAATTTTTGAGCCTATTTTGGTTTCTACTCCGGTAGGAGAGTCTGTCATTGCTAAGTGGGTGTATAAGAAATGTCCCATTACTGTCTTTCATCGGGTTATGTATGCTGATTTGATTGAGCTAGATATGGTTGACTTTGATATCATTCTAGGTATGGATTGGCTTCACTCATGCTATGCGTCTATTGATTGTCGTTCCCGTGTGGTCAAGTTTTAGTTTTTTGATGAACCTATCCTCGAATGGTCCGGGAGTTCTGTGATTCCTAAGGGTCGTTTCATATCCTATCTCAAAGCTAGGAAGTTAATTTCCAAGGGTTGCATCCACCATTTGGTTTGGGTTAAAGACACTAAGTTTGAAACCCCGACCATTCAGTCAATTAATATTGTTAATGAGTTTCTTGATATATTTCCAGAAGATCTCCCTAGAGTACCTCTTGATAGAGACATAGAGTTCAGGATTGACCTTTTTCCCAATACTCAGCCTATTTTCATTCCTCCGTATCGCATGGCTCCCGTGGAACATAAAGAGTTGAAGGAGCTATTGAAAGATCCTTTAGAAAAAAGTTTTATCAGACCTAGTGTGTCCCCATGGGGTGGACCTATACTGTTTGTGCTTAAGAAAGATGGTTCTTTGCGGATATGTATTGATTACCGATAGCTTAATAGGGTTACAATCAAGAATAAATATCCGCTTCCTCGAATTGATGATTTATTTGATCAATTGTAAGGTGCAAGCTACTTTTCAAAGATAGACCTCAGATCTGGTTATCACCAACTTAAGGTTAGGGAATGTGATATCCCCAAGACAGCCTTCCGAACCTGTTACGGTCATTTTGAATTTCTAGTGATGTCTTTCGGGCTAACTAATGCTTCAGTGACTTTCATGGATCTTATGAACCATGTATTCCGGCCATATCTGGATTTATTTGTAATAGTGTTCCTTGATGATATTTTTATTTACTCTCGAAGTGAGGGTGATCATGCGGATCATCTCTGAATCGTGTTGGAAACTCTTCGAACTCATTGGTTGTATGCTAAGTTCCCTAAGTGTGAGTTCTGGCTGAACTTTGTTGCCTTCTTGGTTCATGTTGTTTCTTCCGAAGGTATTAGAGTTGATCCTCAAAAGATAGAGGCTATAAAGAGTTGGCCTAGACCTATTTCTCCTTCTGATATCCAAAGTTTCTTGGGTCTAGCTGGTTATTATCGTCGTTTTGTTGAAGGGTTTTTATCTATTACGTCTCTTATGACCCATTTGATCCAAAAAAAAGTGAAGTTCCTGTGGTTCGAATCTTGCGAGAGGAGTTTTCAGGAGTTGAAGACTCGACTCACTTCAGCCCCTGTATTGACTTTGTCTGACGGTGTTGATAGTTTTGTGGTGTATTGTGATGCTTCCAGAGTCGGTTTGGGTTGTGTATTGATGCAAAAGGGCAAGGTTATAGCTTATGCTTCCAGGCAGCTAAAGCCTCACGAGAAGAATTATCCTACCCATGACCTTGAGTTAGCTGTCGTAGTTTTTTCTTTGAAAATCTGGAGACATTATTTGTATGGTGTCCATGTCGACGTCTTCACGGACCATAAGAGCTTGCTGTATGTATTAACCCAAAAGGAGTTAAATCTTAGGCAGAGACGATGGTTAGAACTATTGAACGATTATGATATGAGTATGCTATATCATCCTGGCAAGGCCAATATAGTAGTAGATGCCTTTAGTCGGAAGTACATGGGTAGCGTAGCACATGTGGAGATTGGTAAGAAGGAGTTGGCCCGTGAGGTACATCGTTTGGCTAGATTGGGGGTCAGGTTATTTGGTGATGCTGAGGGTAGTATAGGAGTGCAAAGCGATTCCTAATCCTCTTTAGTTTTGGAAGTAAAGGAGAAGCAAGACAGGGATCCTACCTTGATCAGGTTAAAAGAGTCAGTCAAAGACCAAAAGGTAGAGGTTTTCTCCCAAGGAGGATATGGAATTTTGAGACTCCAAGAAAGATTATGTGTTCCTGATGTTGATAACTTGAAGTAGAGGATTACGGCAGAAGCGCATGTTACGCGATACTCCATCCATCCTGGTGCTACCAAGATGTACCATAATTTGCGGGAAAACTATTGGTGTAACGGTATGAAGAAAAACATAGCAGAATTTGTGGCGAAGTATTCCACGTGTTAATAGGTTAAAATAGAGCATCAACGGCCCAGTGGCGTGATGCAAGAGTTTAGCATTCCTACTTGGAAGTGGGAAGAAGTGAATATGGACTTTATAGTAGGTTTGCCTCCTTCTCGTCACCATCATGATTCGATTTGGGTTGTCGTAGATCGGCTGATGAAATCATCTCATTTCTTGCCTATGCATTCATTGTATACAGCTGAAGATTATGCTAGAATATATATTCGGGAACTCGTCAGACTTCATGGAATCCCTTTGGCTATTATTTCTGACAGAGGTACTCAGTTTACCTCTCAGTTTCGGAAATCTTTCCAGAAGGGTCTCGGTACCCAAATTCATTTAAGTTTTGTTTTCCATCCACAAACAGATGGTCAGGTCGAGCGAACCATTCAGACTTTAGAAGATATGTTGAGGGCTTGTGTTTTTTATTTTAAAGGTAGTTGGGATGAGCACTTAGCATTAATCAAGTTTTCTTACAATAACAGTTTTCATGCTACTATTAGAATGGCCCCGTTTAAAGCTTTGTATGGTAGAAAGTGTAGATTACTGATTGGTTGGTTTAAAGTTGGTGAGGCTGCCGCGACTGGACCGGATGCGGTGATTGAGGCCATGGAGAAGGTTAAGTTAATTCAAGAAAGGTTGAAAACCGCCCAAAGTCGTCAAAAATCATACGCAGATGTAAGGAGGAAAGACCTTGAATTTGATGTTGGTGATTTAGTGTACTTGAAAGTTTCACCCATGAAAGGGGTGAAGAGATTTGGGAAGAAAGGGAATCTAAGTCCACGTTACATTGGTCCCTATAAGATTATGGATCGCATTGGGAAGGTATCGTATAAGATTGAATTGCCCGCGGAGTTATCTAACGTCTATCCAATTTTCCATGTTTCTATGCTTAAGAAGTCTATTGGTGATTCTGTTGTGATTGATTCTTTCGAAAGCTCGGTTATTCAGGATAGTCTTTCATATGAAAATATTCCAGTTGAGGTTTTTGACTTTCAAGTTCGTAGGCTAAGAAACAAGGAAGTTCTTTTGGTTAAAGTGCTTTGGCGAAATCAATCCGTGGAGAGTGCTACTTGGGAAGCCGAAGCGGATATGCGCGCCAAATATCCGCACCTCTTCCCTACGAATCCTGAGCATGTCAAAGGTATCTTTCTCCTTTGATTTAATCCTTATTGCTATGTTTATCTTGGCTTGTGTGTTTTCTACGATATCCAAAAAAATCTAGAATGGAGTATATGCTTGGGCAAGATGATTTTTCTCTATTTAATTATTTTCATAGTATTCTTGACCTACCTATCAACATTCGAGGACGAATGTTTCCAAGGGGGAGATGATGTGATGCCCGAAAAAATTTTCCGTTAAGATCTCGAACGAAAATGTGTTGAATTTTGTTCTTTATCATGATTAATAATTTTTTTGTGTGGAATTTTTGGATATCCGACCTATCATCGCATAGAGTATCAAATAAGCTTTCCAACGATATATGGATCATCCAAAACGGACACTCGAGCGATGAGATATAATCATTTCGATCTAACCGTGAATAGTGGTGAACAGTAAATTTGCAGGAAAAAAATACTGAGGCCAGGTGAATTTTAGGGTCAACTTCAAACGATCATAACTCCTTGTACATAATGATCTGGATGATTTACTATATATCAACAGAAAGCTCTGAAAGTCCTCTTTTCAATGAAATTAGTTTCATCCAATTTGGCCATCAGAGAAAAACGTTATGGTCGATCTACTTCAGCCTATCAAAACAGTCCACCAAAGGACAGATTTGACATTATTTGATTTTTAAGGGTATTTTGGTCATTCCCATTCCAATCCATCCGGGTAAACCATGGATTTAAGTACATTAAAAGCATTCAATAGCTTATTTTTCTCCAAAATTTCCTAAGGCTCAAACCCCAACCCTACTACTCCAAATTTCATCCTTCTATGTCTCTTGATTGAATCGTAGAAATTTTAAATTGATTTGGGATTCTAGTTGATCATGTTAAGGGCTTCGAGAAGTACCCTTTATTTTCGTGAATAAAGTTTCGGATTCAGTTCATATTCATCTTCCATTTTTAGGTATGTGAGGCTTTGAACAAGATTCTCCTTTCGATCTTGTGCCCGGTATTTTTGTTGAATTACATAGATATGAGATTTTACATGTTTTACCATGAATTGAAAATATGGTTTTATATCTTATATTATTGTCTATGAGTTATGGGATTATGTCATTCGATATGTGTATGATGTTGAGATGGAATTATGTCCAAAAAGTATTTGATTATGAGAGTATGATGATTTAATTTGTTAAGCCTTGATTTATACTATCATTCCACTATTTCCTTATTATGAATTTATAATTGATATTGGAAATTCTATATCCCTACTGTGGGTTGATGTCTCAAGTACATTTAAATGAGAGTTGGATGGCAAATTGAGAAATGTTGATATTGAAGTTGCAATGAGTCTTGGTATTTTCCAGATGGTTTTGATGAGTTAAATTGTTGAAAATATTATGTATTGAGTCTTCATATCCTTTTCCAAATATCGAGTCGGTTATGGTTCAACGCATTGATACCTTGCTGATGTTGAGGAAGATTAAAATATTTTGAGCTAAAATATGTTGAGTTAGGAATCCACAAATTGATATGATTTGATAAATGAGAAAGAGATTTGATTTGGTCTTTATGATAGACCCTTGTGATGTTGTGGTGGATTTCCTAACGCGTTCTGAGCTTGTCAGGGAGTAGTACTTAGCACCGAGAGGGAAATTTGGTATTTCCCCAAACCTATGTGCCACCGTAGAGTTATTTGATGATGATATTATTGTCCAGAGAGCCCGATTGTGATTATTGCAGTTTTAAGGCCTTACTCCCTGGCAAAGAGTATGACGCTCCCACCAACGGGGGTTTCAAACATTGGTATTCCACGTAGCTTACGTGGGGTTTTCGGTTATAGGAAACTCCCATGTCCATAAGAGTCATGTTTATTAAAATACCGAGTCACTCTGAGTTTTGATGTGGTAAGTCAAGTTGCCTATGATGATCTATAATGATTTATGAGGTTTTTCTCCTACATTTCCTATCTAAGATGTTATGAGTTGCATGATTCAATGTCACTCATGCCAGGTGTATCATTATGGTCCGTATGTACGTTTTTATGAAATTTATGATATTATTTATATTTTGCATGCGCCCCCATATACTCAGTACGTATCTTGTGCTGGCCCACATATTTCTCTATGGGCTACATTTTTACCATGATGTAGGTTCAGGTACTCAGCCACAGCCACGATAGTGATATTCGAGTGTCGCATCTACGTTCCTTCAGTGGTGAGTCCTCATGGTTCGAGGACCAAGTTGCTAGTTTTGGTGTTGTTGTTTTGTGATCCCTTTGGTCTGTTGAGTCAGTTGGGGTTTGTCCCAATGGCTCGTTGATTTTTCTGTATAGAGGCTATGTCAAACTAGTGTATTGTTGGGTTGGTTTGTGTATAGACATTCCATATATGTACAGTCTAACGATATTCCGTGCCATGTGTGATGTGATATGGTATGTACTTATATAAATATCCTTAGCGTAGCGTGTAAGTTGTTGTGTTGGAACCCAAGGGTAGTGCTATGGCTTAAAGGGTTAGCTTGAGGCTATGTGTAGCCTTGGGCACCGTGTGGCATCTCAGGATGATATTTCGGGGCATTACAAGCTGCTACTTCCTTCTTGATTTCATTAATTTGTATTTCATAATTCTTCAGATTTTGCACTAGTTCATCCAAAGTCATATTTGTAAGATCCTTTGTTTCCCTAATGGCATTGACTTTGACATCCCATTTAGACTTGGGCAATACCATCAACATCTTTTTAATTTGTTCTTCAAGAGGGATGACTTTACCCAAGGAGGTTAATTTATTTGTTAAAGTGGTAAGTCTTGTCATCATCTCATGAAGAGATTCATTTTTCTTCATTTAAAGGCCTCATATTCAGTGAAGAGAAGAGCAATTCTGAATTTTCTTACTTGGGTGGTTCCTTTATATGCATTGACCAAGGCATCCCAGATTTGCTTGGCAGTGGTGCAATTTCACACTCTATTGTACTTAGCTGGACCTAGTCCACACACTAAAATGTTTTTAGCCTTCATGTTCTTCCTTAAAGTAGTCAAATCATCAACAGTAAATTCATTTCTCACTTTCTTGACTTGTTCACCATTAACCAGTTTCATTGGAATAGTTGGACCATCAATGATCCTGTCTCACAACTCGTAATCTTCACCTTGAAAAAAGATTTCTATCCTGGATTTCCACCAAATAAAGTGAGACCCTTCAAAGAGAGGAGGTCTAGTAGTGGATTGACCTTCACTGTGACCAGTAGGTTGTGCGGAATTCATCATTGTGATCTTTGTCTTAGGTGCTAACCTTTTTTAAGACAACTGCGCTCTGATACCACTAATTACCTTTTTTTAGCATAGTTGTTGCCTATCGATGAAACAGGTTGACTAACATGTTTCAAACCAACTAAAACAGTAAGTAAATAGCATAGTGAATTTTCACGTGAAAAACACCTGACTCAAAGAGGTGTAAAAAAAGACAACCTATACCTTTACAGAAATTAACCCCAATTTCACTAAATCACTTGAGCCTCAACAATCAATAAATTACAAGACTCTTGTAAATTGGGAATTATAAACTTCTAATTCCTACTTTTACAAAACACAAACCTTTCCAAGGTGAGTGTTCTTAAGTCTTCGAGTTCCCCAACTTGAAGACAGTACTCATAACTCAGTTTATACTTCACTGAGACTAGAAATGAATAAACAGTACAACTGAAGAACCAATCTAATACTTAAAGCCTAAGACTCCTTAACTCTAAGTAATAGGAACAGGTTCAACTATGACTCCTTCATGCTTTGGAACTGCAAAGATAATTTGTCGATGGTTGTTATCTTTGAAAGTGCATGAGTGACTATTAGTGTCACTTTCTCTATTTAACAATCACTCTCCAAAGAGTCCTTCGTGTCATCAATCTTTTTTCTTCAGTTGGACTCTTCAACTCATCAGAGTTTTTTGTTAAGTCGAAGTCCTTCTTCAAGTCAATCTCCTCACCTGAGTGAAACTCTTTCTTTCGTTTATCTTCAAGTGTTGTATTCAAACACAACTTCTTCTTTTTTTCACGTGTAATCAATCCTTATGATTTTATCAAGCCCTGGTCTCAAACAATCTTGTCTTCATCTTCCAGTGACGAACTTGTGTTACCTTGACTCTGCATCTCAGTTCAGTTGACCACTTCAACTAACATGTTTCATTTGTCATGTCAATCATCAAAATCATCCCAACATTACGCTTTCATTTAGTGAAGTTCTTAAACACTTCACAATTTTTAAAGGAATAATTTAAGAATAATTGAAAGGATAATAGAGAAAAATAACTTACAATTTATATCCTAAAAGATATTTCTTAAGGAGTGTGTCATATTTCGATAATTCATTTATTTTGGACTAGAAGGAGTAGTAGACTTCTAGTAATCAACGGTAGTCTATATTTACTTATCCATATTTGACTTGACACATCTTTAAAAAATTAATAATAAAAGAATAATTTTTCTATATCATACTTATTAATTATAGATAGAGAAAGTACTAATTTGACTTAGAGATATATACTCTGGTAATTAGAGCATATTAGGAGGGGGTGCACCACCACCAATTTACTTCATAAAAAACAATATATATCTCTGTGTCTCTTAACTAATTGCCATATATTTTAAAAGAATCCTTCGAACATATCTACTGGATTGGGGCATGTGGTCGTCGTACCTCTAGGCCTTTGAGCACGAGTATGTAATCGAAGTTTAAGTGTCAGCTGCAACAGTTCGTAGTTTTTTATGGTGTTTAGCTGATATTTTATTTTAATTGGCGTACAAAAAATAATGATGTCCCCATTGCGCTGAATCCTAGATCCACCCTTTACAATAATTTAAGGTTTTGTATTATGATGTGTGATTGTAAACTCGTTATATTAGGGGTACTATTTAAGTTAACATACCAATTGATTTTTAATTATCAAGAAATTTATTTATAATTAGTTAGTATTTTTTTAGTACTATATAATCTATATCTATAATGTATAATCTATAATTTATATATATAATTTATAATATATAAAAAGTGTGAAGGACCTTAGAAATGTTGTTTGAACTTTTTGCCCTTTATTAAAAGTTTTTACTTTAGATAAAATTGTCTTTTTACTATTTTTCCTGATATTTAAGAGTTGAAAATTAATTACATATATTTATGATTAAAAAAAAATTATTAGGAGTCATCAGAATTAGTGATTTTTTCTAATATTTAAGTGTTGAAAATTAATTAAATATATTTATGACAAAATCTTTTCTTATTAAAAGTCATCAGAATTAATGAAAACAAGTACTTTTTTCATTAGTTTAAAAATTTTAAAGCAACTAAATTTGATTTTAAGAAGATTCGAAAAATCTAAAAATAAATATAAAAACGTCAGAATAAAAAAAATTAAGAAGTACCAAATTTTAAAAGTTTTAAGTACGTAATAAGAATGTAGACAATGATTTTGTAAAAAATTAACTTTAAAAACAAGGAAACAATTTAAATATAGAAAAAAAATAATCTACCACAAATATGGCTCAAATTGATGTGTCTCTCTTAATTAACCTCTAACAGCAAGGGAAAGAGGTACTGCATGACAAATGCAAAAGTGATTATCGACAACCACTTGAAACTTCTGGTTGTAAAATATATTTGTGCTTAAACAAAAATATATGTTATGTTTATGTTATTATATTAAAATGTGAAGGATCCTTGAAAAGTGAGTTGAACTTTTACACTTCACTAAAAATCTTCACAATAAATAAAATTATTTAATTTTAAATAGTCAAACGTTACATGTGCAAGGCACGTGCAGTTAAACTAGTAACTTAAAACTCATGAGTAGAGTTGTCAATACGGGCTGACCCAATCCATTCGTGCTAGCCCATGCGGGCTTTAGAGTTTGACGGGTCAGGCCAGGCTGGTCCATCAACATGACGGACAAGTAAATAGCAAGCCCAAGCCATCACACTATGGGCTACGGACCTCCACGGGCCAACCCACTTTTTAAAATATATTATTCTTATAATCTTAATTTAAATTTTAAATTGTTAATTACTTAAATATTTACAACACTATGAAGTTACTATTTGTTAATCAAGTCTCAAATTTATAAAAAGAACCTAATAATCTGTGAAATTAAATAACTTTTGATACTAAATTCAAGCCAAATAGAGATGTATGTTGAAAAACAAACGAAACTGTTAATGAGTAATAATATAACTAGTTAAATAACAATATTAACCTAATTTTGTTTTAATTGATCATAATAAAACACAAAGAAATGTCAATATTTAGTCCATTAAAATTGAAAATAAACTCCTAAAAAAAACTCATATGACACTTATGACGTGATCAACATTGTCACATCATCTTCATCAAACATATTTAATTCTTTAAAAAGTTAAGTATTTTATATTTTAATTATTTATATATTTTATAAATATATTTAATATTTAAATATCTATGATGGTTCAAATAAACTTTGATTTTTGACTTATTTTTAATTTTTAGTACTCTATTTCATTTTTTAATCATTTTTTATTTGACCTATGAGCCAGTTCAATCCATATTGCTCAAGCCCCATGACCTATAAATTTATATGGATCGAGCTAAAAAATTCTATTCTTAAATAGATTATAAAAATTATAACCCAAACCTAAAAATTTACGGGCTGGCCGGCCGGTCCAACGAACTTGACCATATTGACCGCTCTACTCACGAAAAAAAAAAATGTAATCAATTTCGAGGAAAAGCTATAATCTCGCCTTTATATACGACCCATTGTGTCCCTCATCCTCTTCATTACTTCCTACTTCCCTTTCTACTACTCACTTTCCTCTTTGCTGCTTTTCTTTGTTCCTCATTTATTTCACCCTTATATGGAGTTACTTCTTGGTGGATGCTTATGGACTTTTGGTGACTCTGAAGGTGTCTATCAAGGAACAAGTTGGTTATGGACGCGGAGACGGAGGAGAAAAAGTTGTGTATTGATGAAGCAAGAAGAACAAAGCAATGCAATTTCGATCTCTTAAGTTTCTAGCTAAATTTTTAGTTGAATTGAGAGATCGCCATTATGCATTGTGGGGAATTGAGGGTAACGGTCCGAGTTTACCTAAGTTTTGTTTAATTTAGCCTAATTTTAGGTCCTTATTTTTCTTTGACTCTCCATCTTGGTCCGCTCGTGAAACTCATCAGTATCTCGTAAGGGTGTTGAGCCCATATAACATGTTACTGTGAAGCGCCTGCTTTCGTTGTATTGTTGTCTGTTTCGGATATTTATGGCTTTTGCTAATTTCATAGTATAGCATAGTGTATAACATGAGATGTAAGAGATGCATACGAGGCAGCTAGCCAGGAATTGGAAGTTTACAATTTCTATAAATAGAAATTGGGGTTTGTTTATAAGGTTATCAAATGCTGCCAGGCATGCATCACTTACACCTCTACTATATTTGTATCAGTATTATTTACTTTTCATGTGTTGGATATAAAAGAATAGTTGTTTTAATTTCCTATCTTTTGCTTGAATGATTGATTTTGCTTTCTGCAGAAAAGTTGAAACGATTGGATGTTACTGTTTCTTTTTCACCCTTTTCCTTATATAATGGGAAACTAGTGATAGTGACAGTTTAAGCTACCAAATGGAGTATTTTATTGGTCTTTTTCTTTTCTTACACGTAAATATATTTAAGAGAAAATGATCAAAAGCTTTAATGTCGGCCTATTAATCCTCAACTATTTTAAAGTAGAATTATTATTTTTTGAACTATTTTAAAGTGGAATTATTATTCTTTCGAAAACTGACGATCAGTCATTTGAAATGTGGTGTGATGTACGCGTTGCCACGTCATTTTCTCTTTTTTTTTACTCTAAAAAAATTAATTATTTAACTTTATTATTTCATTTTTTCTTTTCCATTTTTCATTTTGCTTCATTTTCTTCAAACAATTTCATTTTTTTGAGTCAAAAATAAAATTCTTGAGAAAAAAAATGGTGGATTAATGAATTTCTTGAATGGCGGATTAATGAAATTCTTACACCCAATTTCATTTCTTTTTGCTTAAGATCGCCATTAATGGTGAATTCTTTCTCATTGTGAAAATTCAAAGCTTTGAGTTCGTCATTAATGGCGGATCTTTAGCAAAAATAGAGAAAATCGGAGAAATGGGTTGAATATTATACGTGGGTTATGTTGAAAATTATAGATAACATTGTGAAAATTCAAAGTTTTGAACTCGCCATTAATGGTTATCTTGAGCAAAAAGAGAGGAAATCGAAGTTCTTGAATTTTTTCAAGTTTTTTGAATTGGAGTTCCCCAACTTCTTCATTTAAGAATTCATTAATCGGAGAAATCTTATTGTTTTCTTAGTTCAAGTGTTTCTTGGTTTCGGTTTCGGAACAAAAAGAATTTCTTAGTTTCGGAGAAATCCATTAATGAGGAAGATGAGGAACTCCGTTAATGAGTTCTTGAATTTTTGTTTTGAAAAAGAGAAGAAGACGACATGACGTGGTAATTAGAATTTATTAAGAAAAAATAATAATTAAAATATTTATTATATTATTAAAAATAATGATGTGGCAATCAGGAAAAAAAGAATTTAAAGTGAAATTGGGTCAACTGACGCGCCCATGGACGGTTGTAGTCACGTTCAGTGATAGATCAGCAATTGGGGGGTAATAAATTCGGTAAAAATAAGTTTAGGGGGATAATAGGTCACCTTTAAAGGTTGAATGTGTAGTTGAAATTTCAACTAAATGTTGAGGGGTAATAGACCATTCTCTATATTGAGTCCGAAACCATTCTATGCCACCAAACTAAAAAAAGCACCAAACTATGTCATATATTTAAAAATGTACCAATCTATGCTTAACGGAAGACAGCACACGGTGTTAATTTTTTTTAAAAATGCATAACTCACAATTTTTGTAAGTTATTCATTCTTATTTTAACACAACTCACAAAAATTGTGAGTTATGCATTCTTATTTTAACATAACTCACAAAAATTGTGAGTTATGTATTTTATTTTAACATAACTTACAAAAATTGTGAGTTATGCATTCTTATTTTTAACATAATTTTAGTACATTCAAAAAGCATGAATAATAATTGAGAAAATACATCAAATCCCTCCTCAACTTGTTAGCAAAATTTACTTTAGATCCTAAACTAATTGGGCAATTATTTACCCCCATTATGAACTTTAAAGTGTATTATTTTGCCCCCTTAACGGCTGACATGGCAAAAAAAAAATATATAAGCACGTTTTTAGTGAAAAAAAGTATAAAAAAATTTTAGTGGGGCCCACTTTAATATTTTTAATCATTATTTTTTTTCCTTCTTCCACACACCCCACCACCCCTATTTCTTCTTTTTCTTCACACCCCACTATCCAATGTCTTTTACTTCCTCTATTTTTTTTTTCTTTTTTCACTTCTATCCACAAAAAATGTTCAATCAAATACACAATCACAGGAAGAATAAAATATACAAATTATACAACAAATAATTTTTTTAAAGTTCAAGAATCAACAAATTGATTTTATTTTCGCACATCAAAATCGAATTTACTGAAATTACTATCAAAGTTCATAATTTTTACATGAATTTTTCACAGGGAGCTTCTATACCACAGTGTGCAAATGAAACAAATATTTTGATTCCATTGTCGCGACCAATTAGATGAAACGACGATCGAAAAGTTAGGCACAAAGCATTCAAAGCTCCATTAACAAAATCACTATTTTTAATCAAATGAACAGATTGACTAAATATACAAGGATTATCCAAAAAATCACTCAGCCTTACTTTATGAAAAACTCCATTAACAATAAGTATTTAGAAATTACAAATCTAAGAGCAAATTTACCCCCCAAAAATTGCTACAATCTTCAAATCAAATCTCCAACTTTAGGCCATCAACAATTCACTCCTTGGACGAATCAGCGACAGAGTAGAGGGAGAAAGGGGTGGTAGGTTGGAGTTTTGCTTAGACGAAATTTTCACCGGCCAGCAATTGCAGTGGCGGTGAGCTGTTTCGCGGATGTATTGGTCTTGGTGGGATACGAATTTGAGAGAGAAAAAGTGAGAAGGATGGTACAAGAGAAGAGAGGAGGAGCATTGGCAATGGTGGCTGAAAATGCGGAGCTTCGCCGGCCATCGCCTCCGGCAAAGCAATGGCGAAAAAGTGGAGAAGAGAGAAAGAGAAGAAAAAGACACTGAAAGGTTAATAAATTATATATATATATATATATATATAATTTAAAAAATAATATATGTATGTATTATTTAAAAATAATAATTTATTTACGTGGTATTGACGTGGATCCGATGTGGCTATGACGTGGTTTCAATGTGGCGCGAGTGTGATGCACTCTCCATAGTGAGAGTTGTATAATTTTTTTAGGGTGGTAAAATATTCTTGTAAAAGTTGTTTAGGGAGGTAAATAATTAAAGGTGAAATTTACGGTCTAAAGTAAGTTTTGTTAACTAGTTGAGAGGGGATTTGATGTATTTACTCATAATAATTACATGAAATTAGCAATATAAATAATAATAATAACATGAAATTAACAAACATAACTTATTAGCGATGATATTTTAGACCAACCGATAATAATCAACAGTATCCAAGCTTAGTGACAAATGAACATTTGCAGATGTTCCAGCATTGTGCATCCATCCAAGTTGAGATGATTGACCATAATTATAGTCATTTTCAAATAAATCAACATTATTCGTGTCACGCAGAGTTAAGCCTCTAAATAAAATATAACATATGACATAAGAAATAGACAAAAAAATTATTAAAAATATAAAATATTAATAATAACACAAATTCAGAAAAAATACCGATCACTTTCATTCAAAGTTTCATTCAAATTAGGTATAGAGAATTGTGTTGGCATGTTACTCGGCATGATGTATTGGGGGAGCATTCCTGTCAAAAAAATATTATACTGAGTTAAATGAGCATTAACATCACTTGTTGGATCATCAAATTGCATATGCACATTTGTCTGTATCGAAGACTGCACAAGATGATTTTTACGCTCCTTCTTAACATAAACTTGAATAATGTTCAGTTTTATTTGACTAGCATAGTCATAAGGAGCCCTCTGAAATTCAGTCAACGA
Source organism: Capsicum baccatum var. pendulum (assembly GCA_030864225.1). Taxonomy (NCBI): domain Eukaryota; kingdom Viridiplantae; phylum Streptophyta; class Magnoliopsida; order Solanales; family Solanaceae; genus Capsicum; species Capsicum baccatum. Next base: position 56,243,144 of record CM061554.1, on the reverse strand, counting down.
CTCATCATCACTAATAATCCATTCTCCATAATTTACCATTCCTTGAGACGAGAAGGAATTTGGATATTGTTCGACTATAAATAAATCAAAATCATTATTTTTTATTTCCTTTCTTCTAAAAATTGATTCTACAAATTCTCTATAACCAATTGAAATTGGATACTTCGCGTTGGACTTGGGGGACATACTATAATATATTGTATTTCCCTCGTGAATAATTTTGCCATCTAAAAAAAGTGTAATTTTAACACGTTCAGAATTTATTCTCTAAAATTTGATGAAGTTTTAAAAAAATAAATTGAGTTTGAAGATGATTGAAAAAAAAAAAAGAATTGAAGTTAAGAAGAAGAAAAAGAATTTGAAAATCATATACAAAGAATGAATGTATACGGGTGTTTAAATAGGAGAATTTGATAAAACAGATGCATAACTCACAAAAAAGGTGAGTTATATAATTTTATGAGTCATATGTTAAATAAAATTTCGGAAACGTTTTTCATTATTTAAATAACTCACAAATGAATAAATAACTCTCAATTTATCTGAGTTATGTTAAAATAAATGGCATAACTCACAATTTTTGTGAGTTATGTTATAATAAAATGCACAACTCTCAAAAATCGTGAGTTATGTTAAAAATAAGAATGCATAACTCACAATTTTTGTGAGTTATGTTAAAATAAGAATGAATAACTCACAAAAATTGTGAGTTATGTTAAAATAAGAATGCATAACTCAATTTTTGTGAGTTATGTTGAAAATAAAATGCATAACTCATAATTTTTGTGAGTTATGTTAAAATAAGAATGAATAACTCACAAAAATTGTGAGTTATGTACTTTTCAAAAAAATTAACACCGTGAGCTGCATTCCGTTAAAGATATTTGTGCATAACTCACATTTTTTGTGAGTTAAGCATCGATTGGTACATTTTTAAATATATGACATAGTTTGATGTTTTTTTTTAGTTTGATGGCATAGAATGGTTCTGGACTCCTCTATATTCAATGGTGAAAGCTCCCCTAGAGATTTTATGTTCTGAGTTAGACCTATGAAAGCACTATTGGAGATAGAATACTGAATGCAGGTACTGAAAATTTAGTAACTTTTGTATTGTTATACTTATTAAGAAATCTATTACTTCCTTTGTGCTCGAGATGAAACATTGATTAAAAAAATAGTAATTCATAACGTGACTAGTTTATCATAGTTTAAATGATGTTTATATTTTAATTTGAAGAAAAAGTAATTAATGTAAAGATAAAACATGATTTTTTTTTTTTGTTTCTTTTTGATTAATGAAAAAAGACAAGTAAAATAAGAAATCAAATTAAAAAATTTGAGACGGATAATTTGAGATGAAGAAAGTATATATGTAAGAAATATTTGGAAACCCAACAAAGTAGTCACACTCTAAAAATAGTAAAGGAACTTGCTGAAGTTGGCTTTCTGTATGGAGGTTCAATTAGTATTTGGCATCTATAAAGAAGTTTTCTTTCTCAAATTAGTTAACATTGATATCAATTCATAAAATTTAAATTTTAGATCCATGAAAATAATTATTGATGTTTGTATTAAAATAAGTTGTATACATCATATTCTTTAATGTGTACCTTTCCCCTGTATGAACACATTATAAAGAGAAGTTTTGTTTTGTTTTTAATTTGGGATTGTTAAAAATTCATAAGTTTTAAGTTTTGAATTTATCATTGCATTTAAGCCATTATTAATATTTGTATTAGAGCAAGAGGGTGTTTGGGTAAGCTTATTTTTTTTATCAAAATAACTTTTAAGCCATTTTTTGTTTTTGGAAGTGTTTGATAATTTTTAAAATTACTTTAAAAAAGTTCATTTTGACTTTTTAAAAGTCAAAAATAAGAAGTAACCATTCCCTTGCTTTTTTGTTTTTTGGGAGGGGGGAGGGGAGATTTATAAGCCATTAAAGTTGACCAAGCAAATGATATTTATGTCCTAATTGTCCCTTATTCAAAATATACCCTTTTGTAGCCCTAATTTTTTTTTACTACACAACATATTTTGCTTAATGATAAGCTCGGCATATATTTAATACTATCCTCAAAGGTTAAAAGCAACAAGTCCAGTTTAATAAAAAAATGCCTTCACAAATTGCACCTTAATGATACGAAATCTTAACATAACCATAAAGAAACAAATAATCTTTTGATATATAACTGTTTTTTTCAAACACATTAAAACATTCAACACTTAAAACGATTTTTAGCGCACAAATTTATAGTCATTCATGAATATATATATATATATATATATATATATATATATATATATATATATATATATATATATATATATATATATATATATATATATATATATATATATATATATATATATATATATATATATATATATATATATATATATATATTAATTTTAATTTGAATCATTTTAGCAATAAAAATTAATAATAATAATCAAAGTCTATATATTATTAACAACTATAAGGGTATGTAAGACATTTTGACAAAAAAAATGCTTAAAAACATTTATTTACCAAACACATCAATAATTTTTTTTCAATTTCATCACTTTTACCCAAACACATAACTGTTTGTTTTTAAAATAAGTTCAGCACTTTTAAAGAATATTTTAAAAGTCATTTTTTTTCAGTCTATCCAAACGGGCTCTAAGTTATCTACAAACTCTTGAGGTTCGTTCCTTCTCCAAATTGTATGAACACATTATATTTTTTTGAGGGAAAATACACAAAATGCATTGTGCACTAGGCTGACTTTTTGTAGTTAAATTTTGAAAGTTGATCGAACAAGATTTGTTTTTATAATGAAAAATTGTACTCTCTTCTTTCTTATCTATCCGACAATATTTCCTTTTCGGGTGTTTTCTAAAATGTCAATTATTAAATTTTGAAAATAGTTTAATCTAAAGTTTTTATTTCACCCTTTATATTCCCTATGTTTTTTTTAAAAATATATTTGGCCTTTACTGACAAACACTTCTCTTAAGAAATTATTATTAGAAATTTGTGATTTTTAAATTATCCTTCTCAATTATATTTTAGTAATCTAAAGTTGATATTATTAGATAGTTACTTAATTGTAAGTGTGTGATAATGGACGATGTATATATATATATATATATATATATATATATATATATATATATATATATATATATATATATATACATACACACATATATCTGATTTGTTAAAATAGTTAAGTAAAATAAAATTTTATTTTTAATATTAAGGTTAAATAAAATAAAACGAAAGGAGTAGCTACACAAATGGTATGGACTGATTTACTAATCTGTTTGACCAAACTTTTAAAATCTTCTTATTTTAAGAAGTGTCTTTTTTCTAAAGTGCTTTTCAAAAAAGTAGTTTTGGTAAAAAACAGTTTGTATTTGACCAATAAATTTAAAAAATATTTTTAAGTAACAATTAGTGTTTGGCCTAAGGGTGTCAAGTGGGTCGGGCCGATCCGATCTGACCCGACCCTTGTAACTAACCGGCCCGATTTGACCCAGCCCGGTAAGCCCTAGGGCTTTAGGGTTCCGAATCCCGGGCCGATTATTTTTTTAAAATGGGCCCGGCTAACCCAGCCCGGTCCAGGACCGCCGGTTAACCGGCCCGACCCGGCTCGAATACCTTTTTTTTAAAAAAAATAAATAAATAGAATTTTGGGTCAAACTAGTCGTTGGCCCAACGGCTATATAGCCGTTTTTAGGTCCAAACGGCTAGTTTGGGCCCATTTATTAAAAAAAATAAAATTTTAACTTTAAAAAATATTTTTTAATCCCCAAAAGAATTCTATAAATACCCTACAACTTCAAATCATTTTGCATACAATTTTTCACTCTCTCAAATCTCATTCTCTCTCAAATCTCAATTCTCAATTCTAAAATATTCAATATATTTAATTTCTTAAAGTGTTCACTTTAATATTTTATTTTTTCATTTACAAAGTACGAGCGGAAGTTTCTAAAGTCGCAACCTTCGGATACTTTCAAAATTTGGTATTGTCGTTCCATCTCTTACGTTTAATTTTTATTTATTGTATTAATTGTTTAATACTTAATTTTATTATATTTGTGTATTTTGAATATTTTTAGTTTAATTTAATTTATATTATGGATAAATTAAGGAACCTTACTACTAAGGGTGTTAAAATTTTTTGTCCTAGAAGCGGTAGTGATAGTAAAAAGAGAAATACTAGCGGTAGAGGTAGTTCAAGTAGTAGATATACCCGTGTGTCTTCGCCTTCGGTACCGCTTGGTACACCTTTTGAGGAAGAAATAGGTGTAGGTGCTCACGATATGGATTATGTAGAAGCTCAGGAAAATTATGATATAGAAGAAGAAAATGAAGTAGATGCGGTTAATTTAGACGAAGATAATGAAAATATTGCTGAGACACCCGCAGTAGGAGATGCTAACGTTAGATCTGAATCGGTTAATCTCCATCCCCGTCTTTCCAGTGCCCCAAGACCTCGTAAAAGAACTAGTGTTGCATGGTAATTTTTTGAACGTATATCAGATATTGAGGTGCAATGCAATATTTGTCAACAAATATATAAGCATAGAAGTGGAGGCAAGTAAGGGGTACGGGTACGTTAATGAGGCATATAGCTGAAGATCACAAAAGAGAGTTAAATATTGCATAAGGTGGTGGGGATGTTGGTGGGCCAACGCAAACTAGAATGGACCCAGCAACCGATCACGTAGCGAAAAAGTATAATAAATTGAGGTACCGGGAAGAAATAGCTAAAATAGTAGCTGTGGGTTGTTTGCCTTTTAGTTTTCCTTCTTCTGATGACTTTATTCGTTATATACAAGCAATTTATAATCCTATGTTTAACGGTATTCCTAGAACTACTTATTGGTCTGATATTTTTAGACCTCATTCACAATATTGTTTTTATTTATCAACATTGTTAAAAAATATTCAATGTAGATTGTCCCTAACTTCTGATCTTGGTTGCACTGTAAATAAAAATGATTATTTAACCGTTACTTGTCATTGGATGGATAGTAATTTCGTGATGCAAAAACGTATTCTTGCTTTTTTATATGATGAAGATCGTAAATATACTGGACAATTTATTGCTGATTCTATTGTTAAAATTATCGGATATTATGGTATCAAAAATAATTTTTTATGTATTGCTTTTGATAATGCTTCTAACAACAAAACTGCTATAAAAAAAATAAAATCTACGCTATCTCCGCCCTTGCCTGAAATTTTTCATATTAAGTGTGCATGTCATATATATAATTTAATTGTAAAAGATGGTCTTGAGTTTTTTGCGCTTTATATTGAAAAAGTTCGTCTTGCCGTTGGTTTTATTCAAGCAAATAATCGTAGATCGAGAATTAGAGAATTTAAAGTTAAATGTCAAGAAAATGGACTTACACCGATTTTAATGCCTGAGGAAATTGATACTAGATGAAATTCTACATATGAATTTTTAAAAACTTGTTATAAATATAGAATTCCTATTACACTAGCTTTAAACCAACATTGCGGTTCATTTGCTGATTCTGCTGATTGCATGCTACATAATTCTGATTGGGTTGTAATTAATGATCTTGTTAAGTTTTTTAAAAAATTTTATGTAGCTATGGTTGAATTTTTCAATGCTTATTATCCTACTGTTTGTAATATTTTGACATATATAACCGATATTTCTGGTTTGCTCAAAGAATATAAAAATAAAGACGGTTATAAAGAAGCTGTTGGTGCCATGTTTACGAAATTTTAAAAATATTTTTTCTCGATTTTCCCTATTTACTTGGTTGGTACTATGCTAAATCCGTGCATGAAATATAATAATATGTGCCACTTTAGTACTCTTATTTATCTTAACTTAGAAATAAATACTAACCATGATTCTGAACAAGTAAAACCGGATTTGTGGACGGCTACGACTGATGCAAAGGATTACATAGAAAAATTATATAATCACTATGCTGATTTATTTGATTTAGCCGTACCTACAAATATCACTCCAACTGTCGCTCCTCATCCTCCCGAGGAGCCATCATCTTCTAAAAGGCCGGCACATAGTAGTTTTTCTGATTCGTTTTATGATTTAAATTGTTGGAACAATGTTGATGAGAGAACTTACACATCAACTTATTGGGAAGAGATGAAATATTATCTTCGGACGGCACCAGAGGATCGCAGACGACGGATCAACACATTGGATTGGTGGAGGAGTAATGAAACACAATATCCTGTGCTTTCAAGATTAGCTAGAGATATCTTGAATGTTCCAATGTCAACCGTTGCATCAGAGAGCGCCTTTAGTCAGAAACGACAACAGCTTGGAGACAACTGACACTTATTGGGAAGCAATGCAATGAATGTTCTAGTTTTCCTCAGAGATTGGATTAGAGCGGAAAGAAGAAATCAAGGAATGGAACCGGAGCCGAGCGACGAGCTGAAACTTGAAGAAATTTCTTCACGGGAGAACTCAGCAGAATCAAGTCCAATGCATGGTTTTCCCCCCGTTGACTTTGACTATGCTATGCAAGTTCCCGTTAATATTAACATAAATGAGTTGGAAAAAATGATGCATAATTTGTAGATTTTTCATTCATGTAAATTATAAATTTTGGATCATTTTGCAATCAATAAAATTCCCCAAATTCATTCACTCCTTAGTCCTTGCTTTTTATATTTTTCATTTAACGATTTAAAATTTTAAATTGAATTTCTAGTTTTCTACTTTAAATTAAAAACTTACTTCTAATACATTATTAATTTACTACCAAATATTATTAATTTATTATATTAAGTAGCATATGTTTTGTATATTTGTGCATATATCTTCTATAGAAGTGTATATTTAACGTATACATGTGTATATGTTTTATAAATTAGTATATAAGTATGTCTATATGTATTGTAATGTATATATAATGTAGTATATTTTATAAGTAGTAGTATATATACATTGAATGGTGCGTATACACATGTATATATCTTCTATAGAAGTGTATATTTAACGTATACATGTGTATATGTTTTATAAATTAGTATATAAGTATATCTATATATATCGTAATGTATATATAATGTAGTATATTTTATAAGTAGTAGTATATATACATTGAATGGTGCGTATACACGTGTATATATCTTCTATAAAAGTGTATATTTAATGTATACATGTGTATACGTTTTATAAATTAGTATATAGGTATATCTATATATATTGTAATGTATATATATATTGTAGTATATTTTATAAGTAGTAGTATATATACATTGAATGGTACGTATACACTTGTATATATCTTCTATAGAAGTGTATATTTAACGTATACATGTGTATATGTTTTATAAATTAGTATATAAGTATATATATATATATTGTACTGTATATATATTGTAGTATATTTTATAAGTAGTAGTATATATACATTGAATAGTGTGTATACACATGTATATATCTTCTATCGAAGTGTATATTTAATTTATACATGTATATATGTTTTATAAATTAGTAGATAACTATATCTGTATATATTGTAATGTATATATATTGTAGTATATTTTATAAGTAATAGTATATATACATTGTATGGTGCATAGACACGTGTATATATCTTGTATTTTTAACGTATACATGTGTATATGTTTTATGAATTAGTATATAAGTATATCTATATATATTGTAATGTATATATATTATAGTATATTTTATAAGTAGTAGTATATATACATCGAATGGTGCGTATATATGAGTAATTGTCTAATTGTATATATGTGTATATATTTTTTAAATTCTAATGTAGTATATACTATATATATAGTGTATATATATTATTTAACGTATTTATAATGTATATAGGTGGGTATATGTAATGTATATTGAAAGAAAGTTTGTTTTTTTTATATTTTTGACCGGGTTTGACCGATTTCTTAACCAGGTTTGACCGGGTTTGGGTGGATTTGACCGGGTTGGGTTAAGTGGGTCAGGTTAGGGTGAGTTTTAATTTTTTTACTGTTTGGTCCGGCCTGTCTAGTGCCAAAACCGGCCCTTAACAGGCCCTCAACCCGGTTAAAATAGAAGGACCGATTCTGGGTTGGCCCGGCCCGGCCCGTTTGACACCCATAGTTTGGCCATGACAATTTTTTATTTTTTTCAAAAATTCATTTCACTTTAGTAAAAACTATAGTATTTGACCATAAGAATTTCAGATAGTATTTGAAAAAGTGAAAACAACTTAAACTTGTTTTCATTTTTACTTCTTCCACGAAAGTCAAAAACAACTTTAATTTATATTAATGATCAACATAACTCCAAAATTCAACTTTAACTTCAAAAGATTTTGATTTTCATGGCCAAACACCTACTTATTGCTTTTAAGTATATTTTTCTCCAAAGTGTTTTATAAAAAACTGTTTTTTTTTTACAAAAAAATTACTTTTTTAACTTAAGAGAAACTATTTTTTAACTTTGCATAAACACTTATTTTCTTCTATAGGCTTGGCCAAAAACTCCAATCTTTTTTGTTAAAAAGATAAGCACTTTTTTTTAAAATAAAGCATTTTTGAGGAAAAATAAGTTTGACCAAATTGGCTAGCCATTCCTTTTATAGCAACACAAATATTATGACATACCCCCCCGTCTCATATTACCCGTCCCAAAATTTTTAATTTGATTTCTCATTTTACTTATCTTTTTTTATTAATCAAGACAAGATAATTTTTTCCCCGTTATACCCGTAGTAATTGATTACTCCTTATTACTAGCATTGAATTATCAAATCTTGAAAAATGTTGCAAAGATTTTGACAATCGTATAATCCTAATTATTTATGTAAAAAGTGCTTTGGTATCAGTCATATAATAACTCCATCAATATTAGCAACATGACACAATTAATAGGGGTAAAATGGTAAAGTTACATTATCAATCATTGTTTTTTTAATAACTGTGTTATCTCAATTTAGGACGGATAATTTGAGACGGAGGGAGTATTTATGATCATAATTTTTGTTTTCTAATTAAAATGAAGGAAACTTTTCATAATGAAAGTCGAGGGATATCTTTTTAAACATTTACTCAATTTTCACTTTTATCTGAATTTACAATAGTAAACCACTAGAGTTGGCATAGTGGTTCAGCGCTATATCCCTTAAGTAAGAGGTCGGGGTTCGATCCTCGCATCTGGCGAATGGAGAAAACTCTATGGCCAATTCCCTACCGCAAAATGCGCTAACCGAGGAACGGAACGGAGGATTAGCAAAAGTGTGGATGCTGTTCAGAATAAAAGTGTACTATTATTTTCAACAAAAGTAATTTTCACACATTATGTAGTGATTGCAACTTAACTACGTAATTGATTATTTTTTGTTTATGTCAAAATAATTTTAGTTATGATAGATTGAATTAATATCATGTTAGAGCCCACATCAAGGTGAGACTTGCAATTGGCAACTAAAGAAAAAGGATAAGAAAATTAACTGGTCGTGAACTTCTCTAACATCATCTGGTTCCTTTGTAATAAGAAATGTTACCGTAATTACTGTGTTTACTTTTATTTGTTTATTATTTTAAAAATAATTTTTCATTTTTATTTATCACTTTTAACATATTAAATTTTTTTAAAAAAGATAATTATTTTTTAATTTCAGACTTGAATATCAATGTATCTTATAAGTGTGTCTTGTAACATTAATCCTATCAGTAACACATTTATCTAATCCAAAGAATAACAAGAAAAACAGATGCATATTTCAAAGGATGTTATAAAATATAGACAAAATATCAATATTAAACATTAAAGAAGGAGAGAATTTTAGAGAATTAGTAGTACATTTGTTACTATTTGGATATATCAATAAAATGTACAAATGATGGCTATTTATAGACACCAAATTTAGCTTCTAAGCTTGCCAAACTTGACTTCAAGTTGACAAGTTGGCCAACTTTTTGGGCATTCAAATTCAAATTGAACAAGGAATATTTTGGTCTCCAAATCCAACTTGATTACTAACTATTAACTCTAATATTTCACACATATACATGTCACATGACATCCATATTATATAACACTTCCCCTTGGATGTCCATTAATAGATAATGTGTCTCGTTAAAACCTAACTAGGAATTCCTAATGGGTAAAAGCCCAGTGAAGAAAAAAGAATACACACATCTTGTTATACGTCTTTAGTATCGCCTCATTAAAAATCTTACCAGGAAAACCTGATTGGGACAAAACCTTGGTAAAGGAAAAAAGAGTACAACGCGTATTTTAGTCCCCCTGATGAAAACTTGAATTTAATGACTTGAATCTCTGTATCCTAATCTTATGCACCATCTTCTTGAAAGTTGCAGTTGATAGAGACTTGGTGAAGAAATCAATGGTATTGTCACTTGAACGAATCTATCGCACGTTGATATCACTATTCTTCTAGAGCTCATGTATGTAGAAAAGTTTTGGCGAAATATGCTTTGTTCTATCTTCTTTTATGAATCCTATCCTTAGTTGCACTACGCATCCTTTTCAACATATGTTCATCAATGGACACATATTTCATTTGTCAAACACTTCGAGTATACATCCAGTAGTACGCATTGTTAGCTGCCTTATTAAAAACCTTGCTAGAAAAATCCTGTGGGATAAAACCTCAGCTGAGGAAAAAAGAGTGCAACACGCGTATTATACTTATATCGTTTAAAACACCACTTTATTCTTATAAATGATGCTCCTCAATTTAGCGTATTATACTCGTATCATTTAAAACACCACTTTATTGCACATCTTCAGGATGGCAAGATCGTTCATGCCAACTAATGAACTTATTTGTACTAGTAAACTCCAAGTTTATCATGACATATAAGTTTTAATTAGTAAATTTTAGATTTACTAGAACATGAATAATTTTTTAAGTTTATTATTTTGGAGTATATTTCGTAATATTTCTTCTTAATTATTGTACCTCTTGTGGAGGTATTACTCCTATCACATTCACCCTAGGAATATGTAGTTTTAACAATCAAAATTCTCATTTCTCAGAAATTAAATATAATAATGTCTTAAGCCTACCAAATTATGATAGATTAGAATTTCTTTTAAGATATTGATCCTTCATGAGCAAATCGAGGCGTACATATAATGTAACGAAAGATTTTGTCCTTGTTACGCCTATTTTCATCTTCATAAATTCAATCACATGTCTTTTTTCAAACATGTAATGCACTACTACCGTATTCACTTCAGGGAATGAAGCATATTCAATGAAAAATATTTATTAACTTTCTCCAAAATTTTAGCTTAGTCATCGTTATATCACCAATATGGTGCATTGAGATTCAAACTCAACGTCTAATCCATATAAAAGCGTCTTAGAACAAAAATCAATGGGACTTAAACCCAACATCTTATCATCATGGTGCATCGGCACTATTAACCCAATGTCTTACCCTCTTAATGTCATGAGAGTTCAATCCATCATCACACCCTCGATCAATAACATATTAGGCCAAAGTATAATAAACTTAAACTTGAGCCTATAACAATATCACCACTTTGTGATTATCAATATTCTTTTCAAACTTAATTACAGAACATAAGTTAATAATATACTTGTCTTATCATAAATAGTAGAAAGGTGAAATCTAAGTCGTCATGATCGCATAGTTCTTGCGGTCTTGCCTTTTCCACCTTTCTATTCAATTTTCTTTTCTTAGCCTTTAAATTTTGAGATAGTAGAGTCTTATGCAGATAACGTGTTATAAAATAAAGATAAAATATCAATATCAAACTTTAAAGAAGGAGAGAACTTTAGAGAATTTAGTAGTACATTTGTTACTACTTGGATATATCAATAAAATGTACAAATGATGGCTATTTATAGACACAAAATTTAGCTTCCAAAGTTGCCAAACTTGACTTCAAGTTGGCAAGTTGGCCAACTTTTTTGGTATTCAAATCCAAATTGAACAAGGAATATTTTAGTCTCCAAATTCAACTTGACTACTAACTATTATCTCTAATATTTCACACATATACATGTCACATGACATCCATATTATATAACAAAGGAGCTGAATATATATATATATATATATATATATATAAAGTTCTTTGCTTTAAAAATTAAACTCCCTCCTTTTATTCTATGTAATGCCCATCTTTTTACAGTTGTTGCATCAAGTACATTTATATAATTCCTCTTTATATTATATATAATTTATCTTTTTAACCTAGGTATTTTTATTTTTTTATTTAAATTCATTGACATTATAACTAGAGTAATACTTTTATGAATTGATCACAAAATTTAATATTACTTTTTATGACCGTTATTTAAATACTATTTGCATTAAGCATGTGTATATGTATGTACATTATTGTGCATATATTTTTGTCTTTTTTCACTCTCTTATTTCACGCGTTTCATATTACGTGGTCATTCTTGATATGATACACGCCTTTAATAAAATTTAATTAGTGGTATATGTTACTAAACTAACTTTATTAAGAATATTTTATAATTTTAAATTTGACTACTACAACTTTATGCAGTTATTTAATATCAAGATAGAAATAAAAAAAATTCTCTTGATTTCATAAATTTCACAAATAAATTAGAATAAATATTTTTATTATCAGGATCAAGTAATATAAAATGGCAAAGTTACTATATATTGTCTATATAAATAAACTAGGTTTGATTATCATTAATGAAATATTACATGAATTATAGTTTAGAATCTATATAAATAGAATCGTTAAAAATTTGACCTTAATTTATTTAATTATTTTATATTTTCTTAATAGAAATATATTTATATAGTTATTATTACCAACTATTTTCACATATAAAAATAAATATTAGACATTTGATTATTATTAATAAAAGTAATTTTCTCATTATACTAATTTACGTCATTTTAGAACATCATTAGCATATATATTTAATTAATATTTCTCACTTTTTTCGCCTAAAATATAATATTTATTTTTTATTAAAAATTGTTACATAATTTAAAAAAAAAAATCAAGATTTTTAAAGAAGTAAAAGGAAAGCTGATAATGAAGGGTATAATAGATATTTTAAAAATTTAATTAGGTTAAATGAGGGAGTTTGATTATTGTTCAAAGCTAAGGGCGAGTATGATTTTAAAGCAAAGTTTAGGAGTGAAAATAATTTTGAATATATATATATATATATATATATATATATATATATATATATATATATATATATATATATATATATATATATATATATATATATATATATTGACATGACCCGACCCCGAGCCTTGTCGTAATGGGCATCCCAAGTCCAACCAGGACCGGGGACCGCCTCCTGTTACCCAAACAAACCACCTATGTCCAACCTTAGATGGACTGAAATTCAAACATATTACAAGATAACGTTATTGTTCTCATTAAAACTCTAGGATAGGGTCACAACCGTGACTGACCCCACTGTACCGCAACAACCACCAATCATACAAACCAAACCATAAACCGTAAACCAAAATAGAATACCAAAACATAATATGAAAATCAATTCCAAAATGTAGTAGGATGGAACAACCAACAATATTGTCCAATAATGTCATTCTACCGGTTTATTCCAATGCTAAGGCCGACACCAATACCGATCCCGCCCATACTAACCCTCAGAAGTACCACAAAGCCTCTATCTGAAAAAGTAAACAAAGTTGGTTGGGACATGCCCCCAACCATGGCCAAAACCAATATCCAATATAAAAGAAAAGTGTCTACATAAATCTTTAACATGAAATGATGCCTTTCGAAAGGATGGAAACACACTACTTAGTCCAAATGCTGATACCAAATCTGCTTGCTTAACAGAAGAAGTAGAATGGCTGGTTCCTGCATAGTGTGGGTATACAACCGCTAGTAGACGGGGTTAGCGAATGACCGCTAGCATGAATCTCAGGATGAGGATACAATAATGCCAGTCATAAAACTAAGTGAAACCATCCATAATGCATACAACCATACATATATATAAGTCTCGAGAAAGGGAACCAGTTTTAGCATGGATTTAAAATCTGTAACTGGGTTATGTAGCTTTGCCGTTCTAACCATCCACGAGCCATATGAGTTCAGCTCCTTTGCTAAAAGGGCCCAGTACGTGTAGCCGCACGACCAGGGAATATCCCATGGGATGACTAGTACATCCCTCCAACATAAAATGTGACAATCGTACATGATCATCGAAGACCTCTCATATTGGCAAATATGAGTTTTCGATTTTGGTCCCCCTAGGACCGCCACCTTCCACGGCTTAGCTACACTTTATGCCAGTAATGCGCAGTTAAAATCATGTCCAAAAAATCCATGTACCATTTATTAAGAAAGGCCAATATTAGTGGTATCTTCATACCACTCCATTACTTGGAAGTAATATCCATAGCCAAAGCATTTAGGTTAGGGGACCTTAAGTTCCCTTCCTTTTATCATACTAAATTCACCTGGGAGACTTTCATGTTATCCACAAGCATAACCATTTAGCCTTTAGCCTTTTCAAATCATCTAAACCATGCATAATTCCTTTATCCAGTTTAAAATATGCAAGAGTTCCATTAAAAGAAGTCAATGCAATGAACATATATTTATAAGTATTTTATCAAACACCTTGGGGGCATAATATAACCAAAACCAATTTCAAAGATCATTAAACCATTACCATGTAATCCAATTGTCTAAATCCACCATTAATGCATATAAAAGCATAATTAAAACCATAGGAAACCACAACAAGCATTTAATAGAAAAACCCCTAAATAATAGTTGAAAACCAAAATCATGAAATAGTAAAACCATGAAATCAATCTTATAAATTATGCCTTTAGTTGAAATTACAATGAGGGAAGATAATCATGCCTTATACCGAAGAATTGATGGAAAGAAATCACCAAAGCAAGCTCCAAAGCAATCCGTAAGATGAAACCCTAGCCTTCTTTCTCAAAAAGCTCTTGAGAGAATTATGAGATGTTTTGAAATAGTTACTAAGTGTTAATGAATAGAATAATAGGGTAAATAACCTCCCAAGTGTATTAAAAGTTGTGGGTCCTAGTTAGGGTAAGTAGGAAAATGTCTAGAATACCCCCACTTAAATCCCTTAAAAACCCCATCACAGGGATACGACTGACCCATACGAGTCGTACCCTCCTATACGATTGGTATCCACCACTCGTATATAAGACTCAACCCTTGGATCAAATACTGTACAGTATACAACTTATCCAACCAAGTCGTAAATATAGTATACAATCTGTATCCACAACCTGTATCCCCTGGCAGAATGAAATACCAGGAAGATCAAATACTGCCCACCATACGAGTCCTTGATACGACTCGTACCAATCCCTACGACTCATACCCTTAATTCTTACCTGTTCTAGTGACCAAAAACATCCCACCAAATAACACTGGTCAGCATACGATAGGACCATACCACTCATTCCCCAGTATACGGCTCGTGCCCATGAGTTATATTGGATCCGGAGAACTAATTTCCAGGAAATTTTCTAAGGGTCAAAATCCAGGATGTTTTAATCTCCCCCACTAGGAACATTCTCGTCGAATGATGGACAAGGTAGGGGTAACCACACATAGAGTCATTTGCATTATCAAATATCTCTTTAACAAAGTTTGAAAACTAATAGGCAAAGATGTTAATCTTTCCTTTAACAAACTTAGGAAATAAAGATATGCTCAAGACATATACCTTCCGACGAATACCAGGAGCAAGAAATAAATACAGATACTTGGACTTTATGTCCTCTTCCGCTTTTCAAGTAGCTTCTTTCA
Source organism: Capsicum baccatum var. pendulum (assembly GCA_030864225.1). Taxonomy (NCBI): domain Eukaryota; kingdom Viridiplantae; phylum Streptophyta; class Magnoliopsida; order Solanales; family Solanaceae; genus Capsicum; species Capsicum baccatum. The sequence goes on along the minus strand of CM061554.1, from coordinate 56,227,326 downwards.
CCTTATGTTTCCACCATAGAACCTTAACCGAAGACACATCCTTGATCCACAATAGATGAACTTGTCTATCTAAAATCTCAACTGGGACTTCTTCATAAGACAGAGAATTCGAGATACCTAATCCTTCTAAAGGAACAACATAAGAAGGGTCACCAAGACACTTCCTCAACATAGAAACATGGAAGATCAGATGAACTAAAGTTAGATGACAACTCCAGCTCATAAGCAACATTGCTAACTCTCCATAAAAACATAAGGACCAATATAACGAGTACTGAGTTTTCCCTTTTTCCAAACCGCACCACTCCCTTTATGGGTGAAACCTTGAGGAATACCCTATCCCCGACCTCAAACTCTAATTCTTTACACCTAACATCTGCATAGACTTTTGGCGACTTTGGGCACCTTTAAGCCTATACTGAATCAACTTAACCTTCTCCATCGCCTGATAAACCAAATCCAAGCCAAATAAGTCTGCTTCTCTAAGTTCAAACCACCCAATAAGAGATCTACACCTCCTACCATACAATGCCTTGAAAGGAGTCATACCAATACTCGAATGGTAGCTATTGTGGTAAGCAAACTACACCAAAGGTAAATGCTCAACCTAATTACCACCATAGTCTATCAGACACACACAAAACATATTTTCCAATGTTTGAATAGTTCTCTCCACTTGCCCATCTGGCTGCGGATGAAAAGCAATACTCAGACTAACCTTACTCCCCAACCCTTTCTAGAAAGACCCCTAGAAATGAGATGTAAAATACGTACTACGATCAGAGATAATCAAAACAGGTACCTTATGAAACTTCACAATATCCTGAAGGTATAACCACGCATAATCTTCCACCGAAAAGGTAGTCTGTACTGGCAAGAAATACGCAGACTTGGCTATCCTATCCATGATGATCCAAATCGAATCACACTGATTCCGAGATCGAGGAAGACCGATAACAAAATCCATATTGATCACTTTTTACTTCCATTCGGGAGGGTCAATTTCTTGATACAACCCACCATATCTCATATGCTCAACCATAACCTATTGACACACCATACACTTGGCCACAAAATCATCCACATCCTTCTTCATGCCATTCCACCAACAGATCTCCTTGAGATCATGATACATCTTAGTCGAGCCAGGATGAACAACATAGCACGACTCATGTGCCTCAACTAAAACCCTTTGCTGCAGCCCATTGACATCAGGAACACATAATCTCTCTTAGTACCGTAAAGTACCATAACCACTGATCTCAAACATCATTACCTTCTACCTACCAATATCACTCTTGATTTTCATCAAGACAGTATCCAACACTTGCTTCTCCTTAATATCTTCACTAAGAGACGATCAAACCACTTCTTGGACCATTACACAACCATTCTTAGAGTCCAAGAGATGAACTCCAAGATTAGCTAAGCGGTGAATATACTTCACCAATTCCCACTTGCCCTTCTCCATGTGAGTCAAACTTCCCATGGATAACCTGCTAAGAGCATTTGCAACCATATTAGCCTTACCCGGGTGGTGTTGAAGAATCATATCATAATTCTTGAGAAGTTCAAGCCAACATCTCTGCCTGAGATTATTGTGAACACTATACAAAAAATGCCACCATATTTTTAAAGCAAACACAATCGCCAACAACTCTAAATCACGAGTAGGATAATTCCTCTTATGTACCTTCAACTTTCTGAAAGCGTAGGCAATCACTTCCCAAACTGTATCAAAACATAACCAAGCCCTAATTGAGATACATTACAATAATCCACAAACCCATCATTGCCTTCTGATAAGGTCAAGATTGGAGTCGAAGTCAACTTATTCTTCAACTTCTCAAAACTCTCTTCACAAGTGTAACGACCCAAAATTGTCTCCTGGGATTTCACACGGTGCTTAAGGCTACAAGTATCCTCAAGCTAACCCTTAAAGCCGATTTCTACTAATAGCACTTAATTCAAGATAAAATAGACTCGACACTCGCATAGTCATATCACATGAAAGGAAATACGGGAAAGATACTCGGTCCATATAACCATAATACAGAAAAACCTCAACAAAACCACAATACCAAACCCTCGACACATCACAAGTATGATACTAGTCTGACAAAACCTCTATGAATCAAAAACTAGAGAGCCGTTGGGACAGGTCCCCAACTGACTCAAAATGAACTGAAGATAAAACATAGTCTCTTAACTATAAAAACTATCTGAAGATCAGTCCTCGAACCATGAGGACTTACCACTGCAGAAAATGTAGGCAAGACACTCAAAGAATCATGAATGAGGCTGGGACTGATCACCTGAACCTACATTATAAGACAATGTAGCACATAGACATATATGTGAATCAGTACTTTGGAATGTACTGAGTATGCGGGGGTGAATGCATATGTATTAAAATAGTACCGATCTTCTTCAATCAAATCATGTATGCAAAATGAGATGAATCACATGGCTTGAACAAGTATAAAATATAAAGCTATAAATCATGTAGAATGAGGCATGTAACACAAATCTCGTGAGTCATCGCTCTTTAACCTTAAAATCAGAAATCTTCTCTTATTCTCAATACCCAAAGGCTAAGGGACTTTGAACAATACTTTTAACTCATGCATATGTCTCATGGAGAGTAAAACCTCTTCAATGCTCAACATTTCATAATTATTTAGAACTCATATACTTAGAATTCAGAATCATATGACTTGGAAACATATTTGAAGATATTTCATTCACCTTAGGAAAATATCTCATTTCAAGCTTTAGGAAAATCATTCTATCTCAAATGGAAAAGTATTCTAGCTCAAGGAAATAACTTATCTCAAAGATTTATGAAAAGTACTATATCAAGGGAAGATACTTTTATTTAGGGAAATAAATTACCTCAACGAAGCACTTTAATTAGGGAAACAACTTTGCAATTCCACCATTTAGGAAAATAGATCATAGAAAGGGAAAATAAGTATCAAATTTGAAGTTTAAAAGGGCAAGGGTGGTTCTCATAACCGACATAAACCATGCGAGCTACATGGAGTCTAACGTTTTGTCCTCCTAAGGAGGAGACCCCACGTTGGGGAGGAGTATTATAATCTTGCCAGGGAGTATAACCTAGGTTTAGTGATCACTAAATGAAACTCAGCCTCAGGCCCAATTGATAATGCTTAAACTACACTCTTTAATGGGTGTAAGCGATCGTTGTCAATATAAAACCCAACTAGGTTGGGGTCGAATACCATAGGGAATAGGGTGTGAACTTCGATTTGTTTACGAAATACTTTACTGTTAGTTTACTATTTTTGAAAATAGGGGTTTAAGTTTCACAGAGAGTCAATCGTCACTTTTAATATTTTAGTATTTGTAACCAAGATAAATAGGAGACCAGAGTTATGTTCACCATGGGTTTTGGGAATTGACAAATACTAGGTAATGCTTAAGACTCTTAAAGTAAGTAGAAACAGCAGAATATCCCTGACGATGATACTATCTGACTTATCTCTCGACCTCGCCAGACAATTTATTATCTAATTCTCTCAAACTTAGATAACTTATCTATTTCCAATAGGATTTTATCTCAGGTAGATTAATCCAGTTATGACATCAATCATTAAACAGATGGTTGGTAGCTTCCGAGTCCCTATTGATAATTCACGTCCTTTAGTTTATTTCTCTATTAAAAGAAAATAAGCCTAAGGCATAACCTATTGTTTGCAACTAATAGATTCAAGTTAAAGCAATAGAATTTCAAGATGTCCTACTACTCTTTGAATCCTTTAAATACCCAGCATCATATCAAACCCTAATCCATGGATCCCATAACTCGGGCTAATGGAATTAGCCGCTCATGATTTTAAGAATGAAATAACAAGTTGGATTTATGATAATATGGATAAAGTTACTGATGGATGAAACCCACTAAGTATTTCTTCAATTTAATCACAAGATAAAAACCCATAATAGTTGATAGGTGTTTTGCAAGAAAATAAGAAAAAATATCTAATGAAAAAGGTGAGGCAATTTTACATACCACCCTCCGAGTTAATTGTCTAATAGATTCTCGATCAATTAAATCCCCAAAAAAGATCTTTTCTTAAAAAACCCTAAAACAAGTCTTTAAATAGTTAATTCTAACTAAGAAAACAAAAATTAATATTCCATTTTTATCTTCGGAATAGTCGATAGCGATCTTGATGGCGTGTTAGACGTCTAATGACGTGTGCAAGATATCGTTAAAGATTCTAGTGAATTTTTATCTTCTTAGTCTTCTGACAACAGATCTGACGGCGTGTCAATTAAGTGACGACGCATGAAAAATGTCATCACATCTTCATTGGAAATCATCATGTTCTGCTTCGAGTTGACGGTAATTTTGACGCCTTATCACAGTTGTGAAGGCACTTTAAAAAGGTCAGCACATGTCACTTCAATTCTTCAGATTCTGTCTACGCTTGACGGTGACTTTGACATCCTTTCACATATCTAACGATGCTTCAGAAATGTCGTCAACTTTACTTCAGCTTATTTGTACTAGATTCTAACTGATTTGTTCTTCTTTCCTTTTGTTTCCTCCCCCATCACTCACATTTGCATTAACACAATAAAAAAAATCAAAACTAACAAAAGTTGCTTAAGACTTTTCAATTATTTTGAGTTAAAACCCTCAAATGTGGCAGCATCTACTTACACATCAACACTCTCAACTTAAAACAATTGCTTGTCCTCAAGCAACAAAAACATTACTAGGAGTATACAAAGTCCAATTCGGCAGCGAACTACTCTTATCAGGTCAGAATATATGCACCATCTCCATGATCAATCAAAGTAAAATCATTTGTGTCTAGTATTTGAAAACGACCATATAATTCACAAGTATCTAGATATGGCAAAGATCTCAGCTATGACAACCTAGAACATACCCAAATTACATTATCCGAACAAAGCAGTTATTACCAACAGACCTAGTATGCCCTCACAATAAAGAAATCCCTTTTTCACTCAGATTCACATGTATAGACATAGGGATGAACATAAGACTCTCTCTCAAAACGAAGTTCCAACATTGCGCATTAAATGCCATAGGCTTGCCCTTATAGTCAATGCCTAAGTCTTCAGACAAGTCAGTTAGGATCATTATAGGGATTTTCTTAAGCTTGTAACGTAGGCTAGGGCTGGTATGATATTCATGGGTATTTCATAGTGACTACACCTCCTTGGAACTATATTCAATCTCGGGATTTCAACTCTTGACCTTCTTTTTCTCCCCTTTTTATTTGTCAAGCATGCTTAAGATGGGTGCTGTCTGTTCAAGCATTAGATTTACTTTTTCAGTTTTTCTCTTTTCCTATTTTCTTTGTCATTGTACCCAACTTGTTATTCATTTTTCTTTTTTTTCCTCTTTTCATACTCATATTGCATCACACACCCTTATAGTAGCCACCCTCAACTTAGGTTATTTGCCTAAGTCAAGGTGTACAGTGTCCAAGGAGGACCAGGGCCAAAACAGGTTCATTGTGATGTAATAGGAAGGTGAAATGTGTACAAGAAAGAACTAGGCTATTTAGGCTCAAAAAGGGATCAAGGGATATTATTCACAATTGGATGGTAATTTAAGCTAAAATGGGTTAACATGCAAAAACGGCCTATGATCCTTTCCTAACGACTATCCTATGGTATGGGATGACTAACTGGGCAAGTTCTGGATTCAACACATAATGGGAACTGAGTAAGACCTTACACGCACATGGCACACAATTATATTGCATATCACTACTTATCTATTTTATGCATTTATTTTCTACAAGTTATTCATTTGCCATATTAATGCCACAAATAGATACACAGTGGTCACAATGGATGCAATCCACACAGTACACAACAAATCAGACCACTAGAGAGGTACTCAAAAATCATAAAATAAGCTAACTGCCTCAAGTACTTCTACTACTCGTAATTATCTCCAGAACATGTTACAACAATAGATTCCCTACCCCCTCAACTTAAAATTAAGAAATAAAAAGCATTAAGAGTTGGGATATACCAGAAGATTGTCAAACCTGTGGATCTTGGGCCTCTGACCCTGCTACTGCATCATCTGCTGTCTTTCCCTCACTCGTAGCATCTGTCTTTGCAGTGGTTGAAGCCTGGATCGATGAAGCACCTGCAGCCCTAGCTCTGATGGCTGCTTCTTATTTCTCCGTGTCAGCCAGAGACTCCAGTCTTTCCCTTTTAAAGTCTTCCTTCTCTGCCTTCTTCTTTGCTTTATTTTTAGCTTTTATCTCCTCTTTACTATCCGGCTCATCTCTCTTGTTCTTGACTTTTTTCCCCCTTTTTCTTTGAGGAATCTGCAGTAAGATCAAGGATAGGAATTTATTTCTCTATATCATACATGGCTGATACTGTTGGCACCATAATTTGGTGCTGCTGCAGCATCCCAACCTCATCCTTCACCTTGTCCAATGCATCCCTAAAAGTGGAAATATCAATATCTGTCATCTCTCTTGCCCAGGCGTCAAATCTGTTCTCTAGATCTGCTCCCGCCCAGGCAAAGTCATGAAAGGTTCAAGTGCAGCCTTGATTTTTTAATCTACAGCGGTAGAAAACTATTTGGTGAAGGCTTGTAGTTGTACCTCGTACCAATTTGCTTGCCTAGCCACCTTCCTAATATCAATCGACTGAAATACATAACCTATTGCTGCTGGAGAAACTGAGGTAGTCTGCTCACTTTGAGGCACTGAGCTTGCCTGAGCTAAATATGCTGGTGGTGGTGGTATATCTTCAGAGCTTTGCACCCCCATATCTGGTGCTGAAATAGTCTCAGTGACTGGAGGATCTGCTGCGCCAACTGCATCTCGATCAAGTTGCAAGCCTGGATGCAATTCATCTTTTTTGATAGGGTTGTGGGTATTCTTGGCATGTAACTCAACATCAATACCTGGAATCTCAGGTACATTAGCTGCTTCACACAACCTAGTGATTAGACATGGGGATGGATATGCAGCATCAGGTTTTGCGAGCCGAATCTTGATCTCTTTCGCTATAGTTTCTCCGAAATCCAAAGGAGTTCTATCTATCAAGCTTGCAACCAATATTGCTTGATCATCCCCTAATATGTTATCTCCATTGGTGGGTATCAGATAAATCCATACTAAACCCTACCAAAATCTTGCCTTTGAATTTAGAGACGCTTTGGTTTTCTTTTCTATAAGATTATTCAGCCACTCAGGTTCCCCATCTACTATGAGAGTCGCTAGCTATTTACGCTAATTTTCTCGATGCTTCAATCGGGCATAGAATGTAGGTGAAGTTACTCATGGGAAGAAGGTTGGCCCATGAAGAAACCTATTTATGGTGGAATCTGAAGTTCTATCCCCTTCCTCGCACATATTTTCCACCGTAGCCTGGTAGTTTGCATAGAACTCTCGGACTAACAAAGGGCAGTAAACACCGCTTCCCCTAGTAGTCCACTCCAGGCCATAATCCTTGAGTTTTGACATCACCTTAGGGTATTTGATCAACCCTGCAGTGATAATCTTCTTCTCCTCTAAAATTGGACTTCGAGCACTTCTTCAATCTGTTCTGCGAAGTTGTCCCAAAAGATTATTTCAGCTTTAGGGATTTGCCATATCACATTGTTCCTAATCTTGGGGTGTTTTCATTTCACCAGAGTTCCCCATACTGGAGAATCCTTATCACCTTGTTGCTCTGATGATGGTGATTCAGACTCAGTTTCTTCAATTGCAGGCTTCTCAGAACCCTTATTTTCAGATTCTTGTTCAGTATTCCCTGACTCTTACTCAGTGTGTTCTAATCCTTGTTCCTCCGATACTTGCTCAGATGAGGTTGTTACCTCAGTATCATCCATATCCTCCACCTCAATAGGCTTAGGTGGAGGTGGTGTCTTTGGACCAACCCTCTTTCTAGTCCATCTGAGCAATGGTTCGTCGTCTTCATAGTCAGAGTCCTTATTGACAAGTTGCCGAGGTACACTCTCTTTAGCCACTTTCTTTGGTGTAGTTGGATTCTTTTTCTTGGGTGCCATGCTCAGTTCTGTAATAACATAAAAAATCCTCAATTAGTGTCCATAATTAAACAAGAGAAGAAAAGGATCACCTCAGTTTAAGTTCAAAGGTTTGAAGGTCTTTCTGATTTGCCATCACAAGTGTGATGACACTTCAAAGGCATCGTCAACCTTATCCAAAATCTACAATATTTCCCAAATTTTGATGGCATTTTTGAAAAGCTGTTACACAGGTGCAAGGCCATAAAAGTTGTCGTCAGACAAAATTACCACTTCCAATTCCTTTTTACTTGATTGTTCATCTACCATTATTGTCAATTTCAACTTAGGTCATGTGATTCAACTGAAATTTTAATGAAATTATACCGCATAAACCTACAAACCCTAGTTTTCGAAGAATCTTGAAACATGTTGATGGGTTCAGCTCATTCCTTTGAAACCAAGGTTTCTTGTAGTTCACAATTTCTCCAAAGAAAGATGAAGTTGAAGTTTTTCTCATACCTGAATGTCGACTCTTAGCTGATGTACTTCGAGCACTTAGAATTGTGAGTGAGAGAATACTATAATGAGAGAGAGGGAAGGTTTCTTGACTTAACTCTCAAACTTCAACTTACAAGGAAAGTATTATAAATTTGCCTTAGATGGAAATAACTTTGAAAAAGGAAGGGAAATAATTCACTAAGAAAAGAAAACCAAAACTGAAAAAAAAGTATCTGTAGTACATGGGAACATGAAAAGATGTTGCTGGGCCGAGCTAGATCAAATTTTTAAACTGGGCCCAACTTGTTTGACGAAAATTTTTACGGCTCGTCAGAGATCGTACAATGCTTTAAAATTGCCGTCAGCCTTAACAGTATAAGGCTTTGATTTGATTGTTTTGATGACATTTCTCACGGCTTGTTATACTTGTGATAGCCTATCAAAATTAACGTCAACCTTCTCAAGCTGACTGCAACCAGTTCACCTTCTTTGTACAACTCTTAGCTATAAAAATTAACAACACTAGTGCAACAAAATTAAAACTTTGGGTTGCCTCCCAAATAGCGCCTGATTTTATATCGCGGCACGACTTGGTTATCTGGACAACTCAAACTTCATTAAGATACCATATCGATACCTCATTACCATTTTCCTTGAATACATCCAAAACCAAGAAGATACTCATCTCCTTCACTTGCTTTATAGGAGGATGCATTTTGAATCTGGCCTCCCTTTTTCCATACCTGAACCTTATCTCATTGAGCTCTATATCAACTAGTACTCTTCCCATGGATAACAGTGGTCTACCCAAAATGATGGGTACCTCAAAATCAACATCACAATCCAATATCACAAAATCTGCAGGCAGAATAAAGTCATCCACCTTTACCGGTACATTATGCAATATACTAACTGGTCGTTTCACCGATCTGTCTGCCATCACAAGACGCATCATTATGGGGGTAGGTTCCCCCAATCCAAGTTTCTTGTAGATATAAAGTGGCATCAGATTAATACTTACTCCTTAGTCACATAAAGCTTTGGTAAACTTCATGGACCCAACTGTGCATGGTATAGTAAATGCTCCAGTGTCAAGCTTTTTCTGCACTAAGGATTGTGAATAAACAACACTAAAGTGGTGGATTTTGTCCACCGGCTCACAGCTTACCTTCCGCTTCTTTGTTAACAATTCCTTCATAAATCTAGAATGTTTTGGCATTTGCTTAAGTGTCTCTATCAATGGCATATTCACTGTCAGTTATTCAGTATTGCCATGAATTTGATAAATTTTTCATTATCTATTTTCTTCCTCAATCACTAAGGAAAAGAAGGTGGTGGTCTTGGCATTTATTTCAATACCACTTCCCCTTTTTTTCGTCTTCTTTCTCTAAAATATCAACAAAACCATCCAGCTTCTCAGAATCTACTGGATTTCTTTCTTCTGATTCATCAACACTTACCTCATTCCCTACAGATTTGCCCACAAGAGGGCCACATAATATCTTACCACTTCGAGTGGTAATCACCATACAAGAGCCATCAGTCTGTGAGTTTTGGACAGTATCACTAGGTAAAGTACCAGCTTTTCTCTGGTTCAGTGTAACAGAAAGTTGGCTTATCTGTTGCTCCAATTGCTTAATAGAAGCAGACTGTAAGCTAACCAACTTGTCTGAGGGTAGAAAACTCACTCTTCATAGTATTTACCCCCGAGTTGGTAGCTTCAACTCCCTCTAACAACTTTTTTATCATGTCCTCTATGGACATCTTGACAGAACTAGTTGTTGTAGTATCTCGACTTTTAGGAGGAACATACAAACCACTCCTGTAATTATTGTTTCTCCAGTGTCCCTGCTCCCTATCTTTATAATTAGGATTGTCATAGAAAGTACGACCTTGGTTCCATTGGCTATTGCCTCGGAAACCCCCTGATTACTCACATAGTTTGCCTCTGCATCAGCACCTGCAAAAACAGTACCCTGAGATTCCACTACTTTAACCATTTCAGTGTTACCGAATAGCAAGTGCTTGGATAGCAAGTCCATCTGCGTCTTCAAATGGGCCATGTCCTGATCTCCCTCCTCATCCCTTCTACGCTTCTCCACAGTTATACCACCAGCAATTTCTAGCCACCATAGAATCCCTAGTGTGCCAAGCCTGACTCTATTTGGTCATTCTATTCAGTATGTCAGAAGCATCTAGAAAAGAGAGGTCAATAAACCAACCGCCTGTAGCATTTTCAACAATTGGCTTTGTCACAGAGTTGAAAGCTCGGTACAAAGTCTCCATTAAGTGTAAGTCCGTCATGTTGTGGATCAGACATTGTGTAAGTTTCTTCTTAAATCTTTCCCAGGTTTTGTGTAATTCTTCATTCGGGAGCTGCCTGAAGTTACTAATTTCATCTCTCAATTGTACCCTTTTGGAGGGTGGAAAGAACCATTCTAGGAACGCATCTTTAAACTGTCTCCAGTTGGTTATAGAATCAGGTTCTAGTTTATTCAACCACATTGTTGCCTCTCCAGACAGAGACAACGGAAACAACCTCAACCTGATCGCATTCTGGCTTACTCCCGGATTGTCAAAGAATTTTCAAATGGTGATAAAGTTCACCAAATGCATGTTCAAATCATCACCTGGCAAGCCTCCAAATAACCCCTTCAGATTCAAAAGTTGGATCATGGTACTTGTTATGCTAAATTTTACACCTGGTGCCAACGGTGGAGGAATGATAGCACCCGTTGCACCGGATCCATCCATTCCTTCATCATCTCTATCAGCCTTATATTGAATAGGCTGTTGACCATATCTTCCTCGGACTGGACGGTTTCTATTGACGTTTCGCTGTACTGGTGCAGCAACTTGCTCAGCTCTCCTTGGATTTTGAGGATTCAGCAATTCCTCATCACCCAAGTCTTCATTATCAGGGTTCTGGTGACGTGCTTGTTGACCTAAATTCTGCACATTCATCTGAGCCCTGGCCAAAGCAGCTAGTCTCTCTGCTTCCTATTGTTCAGCCATTCTCCCTATAAGCTGAGGTTCCGGGTTGATTGGTAATAGCGGTTCTCCAGAACTTCTTGTTTTTGGCATAAACAACACAACACCTAAAATAGACAAAAACAACAAATAAATGTAAATCAAGGAAACTTAACTATCAATAAATTTTCACGCACAAACTTTTAGTCTACAACCGTATTCCTCGGCAACGGCTCCATTTTTAATAATGCTCAAACTACACTCTTGAATGGGTGTAAGCGATCGTTGTCAATATAAAAACCAACTAGGTTGGGGTCGAATCCCACAGGGAATAGGGTGTGAACTTCGATTTGTTTACGAAATACTTTACTGGTAGTTTACTGTTTTAAAAAATGGGGGTTTAAGTTTCACAGAGAGTCAGTTGTCACTTTTAATATTTTAGTGTTTGTAATCAAGATAAATGGGAGACCAGATACTAGGTAATGCTTAAGACTCTTGAAGTAAGTAGAAACAACAGAATATCCCTGACGATGATACTATCTGACTTATCTCTCGACCTCACTAGACAATTTATTATCTAATTCTCTCGAACTTAGATAACTTATCTATTTCCAATAGGATTTTATCTCAGGTAGATTAATCCAGTTATGACATCAATCATTAAACAGAAGGTTGGTAGCTTCCAAGTCCCTATTGATAATTCACGTCCTCTAGTTTATTTCTCTGTTAAAAGCAAATAAGCCTAAGGCATAACCTATTGTTTGCAACCAATAGATTCAAGTTAAAGCAACAAAATTTCAAGATGTCCTACTACTCTTTGAATCCTTTAAATACCTAGTATCACATCAAACCCTAATCCATGGATCCCATAACTCGGGCTAATGGAATTAGCCGCTCATGATTTGATGAACGAAATAACAAGTTGGATTCATGATAATATGGATAAACTTATTGATGGATGAATCCCACTAAGTATTTCTTCAATTAAATCACAAGATAAAAACCCACAATAGTTGATAAGTTTTTTGCAAGAAAACAAGAAAAAATATCTGATGAAAAAGATGAAGCAATTTTAGTGTCATCCTCTGATTTAATTGTCTGATAGATTCTCGATCATCAAAGTCCCAAAAAAGATCTTTTCTTAAAAAAATCTAAAACAAGTCTTTAAATTGTTAATTCTAAATAAGGAAACAAAAATTAAGATTTCAGTTTTCTCTTCGGAATAGTCGACGACAATCTTGATGACGTGTCAGACGTTTGACGATGTGTGCAAGATATCGTCAAAGATTCTAGTGAATTTTTATCTTCTGAGTCTTCTGACGGTAGATCTGACGGCGTGTTAATTAAGTGACGACGCATGAAAAATATCATCACATCTTCATTAGAAATCATCATGTTCTGCTTTGAGTTGATGGCAATTTTGGTGCCTTATCACAGTTGTGACGGCGCTTCAAAAAGGTCATCACACGTTACTTCAATACTTTAGATTCTGTCTACGCTTGACGGTGACTTTGATAGTCTTTTCACATATTTGACGGCGCTTCAAAAATGTCTTCAGCTTTACTTCAGCTTATTTGCACCAGATTCTAACTGATCTGTTCTTCTTTTCTTTTGTTTCCTCCCCCATTACTCATATCTGCATTAACACAATAAAAACAATCAAAACTAAAAAATATTGCTTAAGACTTTGCAATTATTCTGAGTTAAAAGCCTCAAATATGTTAGCATCTGCTCACACATCACCAATCATAATCATCATAAACTCGGCCTCAGGCCCAACCTACGGTGGCACGTAGTTTTGGGGTAAGAAATCGTAGTGACTTACCCACTCGGTGATAAGTACTACTCCCTTTAGATTATCTAGCCTCATCTCATGAAAATCCACTTTTAGAATAATCTCATGGTTCACCACGAACCCAATAATCAAATCAATAATCTCATATGATGAAGTGGATTTCAAAACTTTCGGACCATTAGGTCAATTCATTTCTCAATCATCTCCTAATACTCAAAATGTGGGTGCTTATAGAACAAGATTTCATAATTTCACAAGTCTCAAATAGGTCTTACTAACCCATAGTTCAATCTGAAGTTAAATCTTATCAAAAGCATATAGATTTATAAATCATATTGAAATCTGGGAATTTCTGCAATATATCTCAAAATCTCAATTTAGTCATACGCTTTACCACCTCAAACATTGTAAATATTAGCTTACCAAGGAGTAAAATCATGGGATTTATACCTAGCTGTAAACACTCAAGAAAACATGTAGAAATCATGCCATTTAACTCATAATTTATGAGAAATATCAAGGTAGTGCATTCAATAATAATGGGTGAAAAACCCCAATTCAAATTCATGTTAAAATCCCATAGATTTCAGCAAGATCATGATGTAAATAAGCTTTTTGGCCACAAGGGTGAAAGGGTTACCCTTGTTCTAAAAGTCCACAACCTTGAATTAGAAGCTATGGATGAACTCTCACTTTTGGAACTCTATTCGTACTCTTGAATGAGGGTTCTTGAGGCCCTTGACTTGGGAACCTTGAATCTTGACTCAATTTAGAAATTCCATGGTGGATTCTTGAGATTTTTGGAAGAGGTTTTGGATACTTAGGGTTTTTGATGAGAGAAAACTTAAGAAAAACCTCATAGGATGTTTGCAAACTACTTTGATTTGGTGTCTGCATAGTTTTATAGGCTTGGAAAAATTCTAAAATGCCCCCTTTAACATCTGTACGAAGCTGAAAAATTAAACTGGGAACCCGATTTAAGGAGTCACCGCGAAACGCCACTTATCGTGGTGGCTCACTGGAAATTGACAATTGGTAAACTTGGAGTCACCGCAATACGGAGCCATCGCATATTTCCACTGGTTGGGACCTAGAACCTCAACGCGATGCACCAATATCGCGGAGCTCCACTGAAAATTGATTATTGAGAAATTGGGCTCCTCCGCGATGCGTGACTATCGCAGAGTCCCACTGGAATTTCACAATTGTCAATCGACCCTCTCCGCGACGCGCCAAGCACTAAATTGACGCAGTTTTATGACTATGTCTTAAATTAGCCATAACTTCTTACCTGAGTATCAGATTTGGGCAAATCTTATATCGACGGAAAGCTTATCAAATTTCCCACGTGTTAAAAAGTAAAAATTAGTAAATTCTACATGGTTAACACGATAATCACTTAGAAGTCACTCCTACATCTTTTAAGGTCAGAATCATGCCTCACTCAACATGCCCTAAGGCTCAAACTACGAGAAAACTTTACGGGGTCTTACAACAAGCATCCAACCAAGAAACCTTAACCTTCTTCTTAGTAAACTTAGTTAAAGGAGCAAAAATCAAAGAAAATCCTTCCATAGACCGCCTATAATACCTGACTAAACCCAAGAAGCTTCGAATATCAGATGGAGTCATAGACTTAGGCCACCTTTTCACCACAACAACCTTCTGTAGATCTACCATTGTCCCCTCACTAGATATAATATGGCCCAAGAAAGTCACAACGTTCAACCAAAACTCATACTTAGAGAACTTGGTATACAACTGTTGTTCCTTTAAGGTATGCAACACCGCACAGAGCTGATTGGTATGATCCACCTCACTCTTTGAATAAACCAAAATGTCATCATTAAACACAATAATGAAGAGATCCAAATACTGCCTAAACACTCTGTTCATCAAGTCTATAAATGCTACCAGAGCATTTGTCAACCAAAATGATATCACCAAGAACTCAAAATTCCCATATCGAGTATGAAAAGTCATTTAAGGATATCTACCTCCCTAATCCTAAGATAATGGTATCCAGACCGAAGATCTATCTTAGAGAAGAACTTTGCACCCTATAACTGGTCAAACAAGTCATCTATCCGACGAATACCATCACCTTGTTCAACTGCCTGTAGTCTATTTACACCCGAAGGGAACCATCATTTTTATGCACAAACAACAGTGGTGCACCCCATGGAGAAGTACTAGGATGAATAAACCCCTTATCCAAAAAATACTTAAGTTGTTCCTTGAGTTCCCTCAACTTAGCCGAAACCATTTTATACGGAGGAATAGATATTGTACGATTGTCCGGAAGTAAATCAATACCAAACTATATTTCCCTATCCGAAGCAACACTAGGAAGATCATCCAAAAAGACCTCTGGGAACTCATTAACCATAGGGACCAAAGACAAAGAAGGACCTTCCGATTAGAAATCTTTAACCCAAACCAAGTGATAAATACAACCCTTAGAGATTAACCTTTGAAATCTAAGATAAGAAATAAACCTTCTCCTAGGAGCTAAGGAACTACCTACCCATTCTATAACCGATTCACCAGGAAACTTAAAGATAACCCTACGGGTCCGATAATCCAAAGACACAAAATAAGAATGAAACCAATCCATACTTAGAATTACATCAAAATCTACCATATCTAACTCAAACTGATATGCGAAAATCTTTTTGCTACCTACAAATGCCACACCCCCTATAGACTCTCTTAGCAATAACTGAGTCACCTATCGGGGTAGAAATAAAAAAAAGATATGAGATAACTTCTGGATCGAAACCAAAAGACACAACCATATATGAAGTCACAAAATAAAGAGTGGACCCCAGATCAAGTAAATAATATACATCACGAGATAAAAGCTGTAACGTTCCAGTAACAACATCAGGTGATGCCTTTGATTCCTGCTGGGATGCCAAAGTATACAACCTGTTCTGACCAATGTTAGAACCATAAGCCATAACAGAAGAAGATGCCACCCCACCATGTGTAGGAGTAGAAGATGAAGCCACAAAAATTTTATTCGCCCCCGTAACAACCTTATTGATTGGACAATTCCTAAGACAATGGCCTACCTGGCCACATTTGAAGCACTTGTCCCTTCCTTCCTCGCAATAACCCCGATGAGGATGACTACAGAATTGATAAGGAGGACGCAAAAAAATTGACTAACCTATGCTTGCCTGAGATTGGGCAATTTGTGCTCGATAATTGTTGCCACCTTGATGACACCTGTCTCCCGACTGATTAGGAGCACTAGAAGAAAAGAATCTCAAACTCCCCCACTTCTTTTTCTGCCACTTTCCACCATCTCTACCAACCTGAGACTGGGTACCTCCCTGATAAAAAAACCTGCTCATCTTTCCCTACCTATTCCCAAACTCCTTCTGCTTTCTCTTTTTATTCTTAACCTGCTGTATATGAACGGTCAACCTCGATATATTTATATTTTTAATTATCAAGGAAGTCTTTCTTTCCAAAACCAAATCTTGTAACACCCCGTAGCATTCTTTACTTGATACGACTCTTAGTAGCATGCATAGAGAACTTACAACCTAAATTTTTTTTAAGTGTTAAAAGACTTAGCCATATTTTAAGCTCCTAAACTTCAATGATTTTTAAATTGATCTTACTAATACCAAAACATAGATGTTTAAGTTGAATTATGTTCACGGGTGTAAAAGGGTTGTCTCGGGGGAGTTTCAAATTTTTCGAATAAGGTTTGGAACGTTTTGAATTATGTTCACGGGTGTAAAAGGGTTGTCTCGGGGGAGTTTTAATTTTTTCGAATAAGGTTTGGAACGTGTTTGGATTCCAAAAATTGAATGTCACCATGACATCGACATATTGTGACACTTATCGTGCTGGTTCAACTGGCATGATGTGTTGGTCGTCAAAAATAGGATTAAGCAGTGAATTTTATCTCCGAAGGGCAATTTAGACTTTTCTCCATACCCCCAAATTGTAATAACAACTGATTAAATCATCATTAGGGCATTATATGCTAAAAATTACATAATTTTTCTCATAAACTAAACCCTAACTCTTCTTCGAAAATCAAGAATCTAACCCTTACGTTCAAGAATTCTTCATTCTTCAAACTAAGTAACCTAAGGTATGTGGGACTATCCTTAAACTCCATGAGCATGTATTTTTATTATATTTATCAAGTATAAGGATTTATAATCATGTTGTAAATTAAGGGTTTTGAAGATTATTTCACAAAGCATGCTATGAAATCGTTTGATGAAAGTATATTATATATTGTGTCGAACTCTTTTTTGTAGAAATCTTATTATAGCCCCTTATGTTTACACGTTTATTGTTTTAGAAAGTTTAATTGAGAGCATGAACAATGAATTTCCTCTCTTGTTATTAATTAGTGTCTATTGGCATTGTGAGTGATTTCGACTGCATGAACTAAGGTTTGAAATTGAGTTTCCTAAAATCATGGTGTTTGACATGGTTTATGATATGGTGAGAGGGAATTTTCTTGCCATAACTAAACTCTTTGCATTAAAAAAAATTTACTTGTGATTAAACAATTATCATGGCCACCACATGTTTTGAATCTTGATAAAGGAGAGTAATTGCATAACATTTTATAATAAAACTTTACTATGATGTTATAAATCTTTGGGTGGTCATCTGCATGTTTTGAATGAGATGGCCTGTGAAGTTAATATGTTATCAATGACTTGCAGGTTAGGGTATGATGATACCTGGTGATGACATACCCTTAACAGAATAAGCATTGAATGTTTTGAAAGTTTAAAGCATGATTTTGAAGAACTAAAAGTTGATCTTAAGAGAGATAGTGGGTTACCTGAAGATGGAATTTGAGTGTAACGGATTATCACCGGAAGAATGTAGTTACCAATATGGGTATTATCCTGAAAGGGGGATAATGTGGACATCATGTAAGGATGATGCCACTGTATACTTGTAAGGGCGTGTACCAACTTAATAAAACTCTAATCCTTACGACACACTTGGATTAGAGGCTTGGCCACCGAGTCTAGAAAGGATTCCATATAGCCCATGAAATTATAGGTTTGTAGGGTGTACCGACTAGCTCTGAAGAATAATAAAGTATTGAGTCATGAATACAAGAAAGTATTGTAAAACTCTAAATTAGGCCCATGATTTTACTTACATAAAATGTGTAATGTTTTGCAAAATTCTCTTATTTATGTTGTATAATAAAAAAATGCTATTTTTGAATTATTTCACATACCAGTACAATTGTATTGACCCCCTATATTTCAGTATTTGAGGCACAATCCTGTGGTCTCACCAAGCAGTAGATTGACTTGTCAAGAGTTTGCAGTTGGTGAGCATCCCTTATTTCAGAAGGCCTTGATTGTCATTTGATTTTAGTTTATGGTCCGACTGGGGGCCTTGTCCCATCTTTTAGGTAGCTGTTGTTTTCATATTGTTAGAGATTTTGCAGACTAGTGTCATGTGTCTTGAATGTTATGAACTTAATTACGTATTGTCCAGTTGGAGTAAGAGAAAGTCCATGTTTCCATTTTACTATGTTTTTCCGCATTTATTTATAGTATGTGAACATTGCAAATGATTGCCAATAAGAAGGGCTCTCGAGCCTTCATGGTTTGGGATGCTCATCATAGACATGGCCTCAATTTGGGTTGTGATAAATATCTATTCAACCCAGAAGTGAACTTCCTCATTATCGACCTCATATCGCCACCAAATCAGGAGCATACCTTGATAGTTAATGGAACTTCAAAGCATATTCCTTTACTGACATCCTCCCCTGCCCGAGGTTTATAAACTTCTCTATCTTAGCTTTCCTCAACTCTTAAGGAAAAAACCGATCCATGAAGGCATTAGAAAAGGCTTCTCATAATCCATCCTCTTCTATATCACCTCTATCCCTATCCCATTCCTCATACCACTGATAAGTAGATAAGCTGCAAAGTTAACGCCCTCTACATTAGTATCCTAAATCACCTAAAACATCTTTTCTATCTCATCTAAGAAGACCTGTAGATCCTCCTCCACCTTTACCCCTGTAAAATTCAGAGGACCCATCTTCATAAATTGACCAAACCTTATGGCCTCAGTTGATAAATCACCAGTCATAACCCGCTCAGCTTGAGCAGTAACTAATTAGGCAATGACATGAATAAACCGATGAAATTCTGGATTTGTCACATTGACCTGAGGGACTTGAGGAGAAGTAAAAGGAATAGGAGAAACTCCAGCACTATCAGGGATAGGACCATGAGATTGAATATGTACTCCAGACGTAGGACATACCCCTTTAGTGTTATCCCCAGATGGGATAGAAGAATTTCCTTGTGTTCCAGATCTGGGAGAAATTATTTGAAAGATGAATAAACAAGGATTAGAAAAAATTCCAGGATTGAGAACTCAAGCTTGAAGATAGAATACCAAGAAAGTGAAATATTCCTAAATGTCTTGCAGCCTATCCCTTATGAGTGTGGAGCACTTCACACCCCTAAAAGATATTCTACTCGATACGGCTTTATGGACTTCCCAATTGACCTTGAACCTAGGATCTGATACCAACTTGACATGACCTAACCCCGGGCCTTATCGTAATGGGCATCCCAAGTCCAACCAGGATCGGGGACTGCCCCCTGTTACCCAACCCAACCACCTATGTCCATCCTTAGATGGGTAGAATTTTTATTATATCATAAAATAATGTTGTTATTCTCATTAAGACTCTGGGATAGGGTCGCAACCGTGATCGACCCAACCAAGTTCAACCGTATTGCAACAACCGCCCAACCATACCAACCAAACCATAAACCATAAACTAAAATAGAATACCAAAACATAATATGAAAATCAATCCCAAAATGTAGTAGGATGGAACAACCAACAATATCATCCAATGATGTCAGCCCACCAACTTATTCCAATACTAAGGCCGACACCAATACCGATCTTGCCCATACTAATCCCCAGAAGTGTCACAAAGCTTCAATCTGAAAGAGAAAACTAATTCGGTTGGGACATACCCCAACCATGGCTAAAAAATATCCAAAATAAAAGAAAAATGTCTACATAAATTCGTAACATAAAATGATACCTTCTGAAAGGATAGAAGCTTACCACCTCAATCCCAATGCTGATACCAAATTTGCCTTCTAAACAGGAAGAGTAGAATAGCCAATTCCTACATAGCGTGGGTATACAACCGCCAGTAACTGAGGTTAGCGAATGACCACTAGCATAAATCTCAGGACGAGGGTAAAATAATACCAGTCATAAAACCAAGTGAAATCATCCATAATGAATACAACCATACATATATATAACTACCGGAAAAAGTAGACGAGCTTAGCATGCATTTAAAACCTTTACCTGGGTTGTGTAACTTTGCCATCCTAACCACCACGGGCCATATGGGTTCATCTCCCACTGATGAAAGGGTCTCAGTATGTGTAGCTGCATGACCAGGGAATATCCCATGGGATGACTAGTACATCTCTCCAATATAAAATATGACACTCCTATATGGTCATCGAATACCCCTCATATTAATAAATATAAGTTTTCAGTTTTAGCCTCTCTAAGATTGACACTTTCTATGACTTAGCTACACTTTCTACATTAATGCCCAATTAAAACCATGCCAAGACAGTCAATTTACCATTTGTTAACCAAGGCCAATATTAGTGGTATCATCATACCACCCAATTACTTACAAGTAATATCCATAGCCAAACCATTTAGGTTAGGGGACCTTAGGTGCACTTTCTTTTACCATATTAAATCCAGTTGGGAGACTTTCATGTTCTCCACAAGCATAACCATTTAGAATTTAGCCTTTTTAAACCATTTAAACCATGCATAAATACTTTATCCAGTTCAAAACATGCAAGAGTTTCATTAAAAGAAGTCAATTCAGTGAACATATCTTTGTAAGAATTTTATCAAACACCTTGGGGGCATAATATAACCAAAACCAATACTAAAGACCATTAAACCATTACCATTTAATCCAATCGTCCAAATCCACCACTAAAGAATATAAAAGCATAATTAAAACTATAGGAAATCATAACCAAGAATTTAATAGCAAAACCCCAAATAATAGTTGGAAACCAAAATCATGAAATAGTAAAACTATGAAATCAATCATATAAACCATGAATTTAGTTGAAATTACAATGAGAGAAGAGAATCATGCCTTATACCAAAGAATTGATAGAAAGAAATCCCCAAAGCAATCCCCAAAGCAATTCGTAAGATGAAATCCTAGCCAGCTTACACCAAAAGCTCTTGAGAGAATTATGAGATTTTTTGGAATAGTTTTGAAGTGTTAATAAATAGAATAATAGGTTAAATAACCTCCTAAGTGTATTAGAAGTAGTAGGTCCTAGTTAGGGTAAGCAGTGAAATGTACATAATACCCCCACTTAAATCTCTTAAAAATTCATCACAGGGATACGACTGACCTATACGAGTCATACTCTCCTATACGATTGGTATCCACCACTTATATCCAAGCCTCAACCCTTGGATCAAACATTTTCCAGTATATGACTTATCTAGCCAAGTCGTAAACACAATATATGATCTGTATTCACAACCCATATCCCTGATAGAATGAAATACCAAGAGGATCAAACATTGCCCACCATATGAGTCCTTGATATGACTTGTACCAAGCCCTACGACTCATACCCTTAAGTCGTAACCATTATAGTGACCAAAAATATCCCACCAGCTAACACTGGTCAACATACAATAGGAACATACCACTTGTACCCCAACATACAGCTCGTACCCATGAGTCGTATTTGGTTCTAAGAACGAATTTCCAGAAAAATTTCTAAGGGTCAAAACCCAGGATGTTTTTATATATATATATATATATATATATATATATATATATTAATCATGTAGAATATAATATAATGTTTTTTTAATGTAATTAATATTCATAATTCTCTGTTCCTCAAATTCACTCCTCTCTTAGCAATAACATTTCTTGCAATAACTTATATAAGCATCATCTTGGTGAACAGAAAAACATACCCCTCAAATAATATCTTCCTTCTTTATTTCTTCTCATTATTTGTTTTGGGTAATCTTTAATCTTTCAGCCCTGAATGAACATATTTGGAAGTATTGTGGAATCTTGGCGAGCAACCAATTACAACGATTTACATTGTAGTCGGATGAATTTCCACGACCAATATTTATAATAATAAGTGATTTATCATGTTTGTAATTTTTGTCCAATATTGATATTATCAGTTTTATTTTTTTTAATACAACTAAGTAGTTACAGACCACCATCACCTAAAATAGGAGACCTTAAAGACCAAATATAACAATGCACCCATTATGAAAACAAAAATTAAGATAATGATTGATCACATGTGAAAGAATAAGTGGTGATTGAGTAAGAAGTGATGATTGAGTAAAAAAATAGAAGATAAACTTAAGAAAGAGTTAACTCAGTTAAGGAGATTGGGTTGAAAGTGGACTTTGAATAAACAACAAACTCTGTTGAGTTGAAGAGTCCAAAGGAAGATAGAAAACTGATGACATTGAAGGACTCTTTGCAAAAATGTTTTTATAGTTAGGGAGTGAGTCACTTAGTCACTTATGCACTCATAAAGAGAGCGAAACATCGACAAAGTATTTGTGTAGTTCACCATCTTGAAGATATCATCATTGAACCTGTTCCTAAGTACTTAGAGTTAAGGAGTCTTAGACTTTATGTATTAGGATTGGTTTCAAGTTATATTGTCATTTTAATTCTAGTCTTAGTAGAGTATAAACTGAGGTAGGATTATTATCGTCAAGTTGGGAAACTCAAAGACTTGGGAAAACGCATCTTGAGAAGGTTTGTGTTTTTGTAGAAATAGGAGTTAAAGTTTGATTCATAGTTTACAAGAGTCTTGTAATTTGTTGATTTTTGAGGCTCAGTTGTTTTATTGGAATTAGGGTTTAATTCCGTAGAGGTATAGGTCATGATCTTTTATACCTTTTTGAGCTGGGTGTTTTCCACATAAATATCATCGTGTGATTTTCTTACTGTGTTAGCCAGATAGGAACACGTTAGTTAACCTGTTCCATTAATAGGCAACTGCTAGGCTAAAATATAGTAATAAGTAGGGCATATACTGAAACAAGTGGTATCAGAGCGAGGTCTCTTAAATAAGGGTGACACCTAAGATTATATCACTATTATGAATTCCACACCACCTAATAGTCACAGTTAAGGTCAATCCACCACTAGGTCACCACTCTTTGATGGATCTCATTTCACCCGGTGGAAAGATAGGGGGGAAATATTTATTCAAGGAGAAGACTATGAGTTGTGGTATAAAATTACTGATGGTCCAACTATCCTAATGAAGTTAGAAGATGGAGAATAAGTTAATAAAGTGAGAAATGAATTTACTGATGATGATTTGGTGGCAAAGAACATCTTAGTGTGTGGAATAGGTCTAGTTGAGTACAGCAGAGTATCTATTTGCACCACTGCCAAGCAAATTTGGGATACCTTGATGAATGCACATGAGGGCACCACTCAAGTGAAAAAATTCAGATTTGCTCTCTTCTTTATTGAATATGAGGCTTTTATGATAAAGGAAAATAAATCTCTTTATTAGATGATGTCAAGACTCACTGATTTAACCAATGAATTAACTTTTTGGGGAAAAGTCATTACTACTGAGGAATAAGTTGAGAAAGTGTTAAGGGTCTTGCCTATGTCTAAATGGGATGCCAAAGTTATTGCGATTAAGGAGGGAAATGATCTAGCTAGTATGACTTTGGATGAATTAGTGGGTAACCTGAAGACTGATGAGATTCATACTGATAAAGCCAAGAAGGAAATAACATCTCCTAAGAAAACCTTGGCCCTAAAGCCCTCAGACAATGATAGAGATG
Source organism: Capsicum baccatum var. pendulum (assembly GCA_030864225.1). Classification (NCBI taxonomy): domain Eukaryota; kingdom Viridiplantae; phylum Streptophyta; class Magnoliopsida; order Solanales; family Solanaceae; genus Capsicum; species Capsicum baccatum. Next base: position 56,203,141 of record CM061554.1, on the reverse strand, counting down.
TGAAACTGGCTAAAGAACAGGTGGTATTTATAATAAAAAATTTCTTCAAAGTCTTCAATAAGAAGAATGGAATAGGTAGCAAAAGGCGTTCCAATGATAATTCCACTGGGTGTTATAAATGTGGTAAAACTGATCATCACATTAGAGATTGTACTGTTTGGGAAATTGAATAGAGAAAAGAAAGAGCTGATAACGAATTGAAAGAAAAGGCTAAGAAAAGAGAGAAGGAAGAATATGCTATGGTAGCTGCTTGCGGATCTAACTCAGAAGAATCAGATATGGAAGATGAAAATAACACAGTTGAAGTAAGTGTTCCTAAACTTAAAAAGAATTTACATTTATTTTCCAAAGAAAAGATTGTTTCTTTGATGAATGCTTTGATAGATTATTTCCAAGAATTAACTTCTGATAGGGATGAACTATTCAACAGTATTGCAAGTCTCAAGTCTAACCTTATTGATCTAGAAACTTGCAAAACCACCGTTGAAAAGGAAAACAATACTCTCAAGGAACAAGTTAGTCAACTTGATTCTTCAAATTTGAATCTACAATATCCGATCTTAGACATGACTCTTTATGAAAAAGGAAAAAGGTGGAAAGTTATGAACAGAAAAGATTTGAGCTTGAGTTGACCAAGTGATGATAGGTGTATTTATGCATTCTAGCGCTACTATTCTAGCCTATTTTGCCTTATTTTGAGGATGATTTGTAGTATATATGTGTTGATAATGATATAAATGAGAATTTATGTGTCCAAGTATGTGCTTGCAATGTTTAATGGTGTTTTCACATGAGTTTTGATTCAATTTGAGCATTTAGAGTTCAATAGAGAAAATTAGTGTTACTAGCTTGAGCTAGGTGGTTGTCTAGTCTATTGTGTTGGGTTATAATGTGTTTTAATGAGTTCCTAAGGTTGTTTTATGTAATTATATGTGAAACAACTTGTTGGAGATTTTCAAGGGTCAATTGTATCAAGACAAGAGTCAAAACAATAAGCTTAAGCTCAATGTGAATTTAGCCTATGCTTAGCTCGTGTTTCTATTTCACTATCTTGGATGTCGTATTTTTTTGAGCTTTAAATTGTTGTGTTTAATGATATAGGATATTTTTTTAATGGATTAATATGATATATTAAGAACATACAAGCTTCAAATCAAGTGGAAATAACTCAAAAAGGCTCGGAATGACTCAACGAAAGCACAATAAAAAAATTGACACAATTTGGACCCCTGAAATGTATGGGGCGCGCGTGTACTATGGTAGTGGCCAATGGATGTGAGAAAAATACCACTGTATTTAGAAGAGGCCCATGTTTTTGACCAACTAGCGCGTGTATCTTATAATAGGGTTTAACGAGGCTCCATGATGGGTGAAATCGCGATGAGATACTAGATTTTGATAGATTATTTGAAAATTGTGAACTGGCATGTCATCACGATGCAGTGATTCCCAAAATTGGGATAATTCTGCCCAGCTTAAAGAAAACAGTGGGGAAACCCAATCCAATTGGGTTTATGACTTATATACTATAAATATAACATCCCAAACTCCGTTTTAAACATCTTGGAACACCCTAGATCACTTGGGACATCATTGGAGGCAGCCAAAACTTCTTTTTAGGTTTTATCATTCTTTAATTTAGTTTTTTGTATGGTTTTTATCATCACTCCAAGGTATTGGATGATGAATATTTCCATTCAAGGCTAAACTCTCTTTTCGGGGTTAAGGCCAAGATCATGAATACTTTTGGTTTGAATTAATTTCATTTAATTTGCTTATCATTATTGTTTGTTTGTTTATTCTTAATTTAACTATTTTAAGGATTATCTACCTTTAGAATACATCAATTGTCAATCTTTTGATATCGGGAGAGGGAATAGGGAGATAGAATATGGGAATAAATAAAGTATGATTTTTATTCTTTTATTAAATAAAGAATTTGAATTAGCGTCTAGCATAGAGATGTACTTAGAGATGCCTTACTTGATCTAGCATAGGATGATATCTTTAAAATAATTAATTGGATTATTACATCCCCGCTCAATGATATAGTTGTAATATCCATATTACGCAAACGATTAGAGGTCGGGAGACAATGATCATGCAATTAACCCAATAAATCAACAACCAAGATAAGTGAATTATCTAATGAAGTTCAACATCTTAGTATGATTGTTCTTAAGCTTTAACCCGGGGTTTGTATCCTTTGATTGTCCTAAGTCATTACTTTTACGCATTATTTTAGTTTATTTTCAAATTACAATTCTAAAAGTCTATTTGCTACTCTACTCAATTGGTTAAACTAGAATTGGATAGTCGGTGAACATAAGTGCCTGAGAGATCGATACTTGGGCTTTCTTGAAGGCCACTTTACTATTTGATAAGACCACGTACACTTGCGTGTGTGCTTGGGCGCTGTCACCAAGGTCAAATAAGAATGCAATAATGAAAAGAAAAAGGTAGATAGGTTAAGCCATGAAATTTCTAGGCTGAAACTTGATCTTGAAAGGGCCAATAGATGGATAAATTCCTTAAGAATTATTCATCAAATGGGTGAAAGGACTCAGAATGAATAGGCGGAATTAGGATTTTACAAGAGCCACACTATCAATAATGATTTGTGCTATATTTGTGGCAATATTGGACACCCCTCTACTGAATGACAAATTGCTAATAAAAGCAGATCCAGAAGTGCAAATCTGGCAAAGAAATTAGATTTAATAAAATCCCACAAAAATAAAATAAATAACAAAAGCAGTCAGACAAATAGGTCACATAAACTGTTGCCTCATTGGGCCAAAACAAACCCGATTCATCTTTTTTCTCATAAGAAAGGACCCAAGCTTGTCTGGGTGCTTAAGGTTAACCCCTAATTTGTTTTGCAGGTAATAGTAAAAGGAGTAAAACAAAATTAATATATAGTTTGAGCTTTCTCAAGCATAAGATCGGAAGAAAATAAAGTTCCTTTCACTCAGTATATCTAAAGAGGGGGTATGCACAGAAATAAGTTGTACCACCTAGTCCAACTGTTGAAGGCATATTGATAGGGGGAACACCAAAGCAAGTTGTTGATAAAGTTAAAAAAAAAGAAAATAGGGGAATCTTGAGATACTTCTTGGGAATCAATGGCTTGAGACAAGTGGTACCTTAAAGGGAGTAAAACTTTAACTTGGTGAGTTACTCTGATGTTGATTATGAAGGTTATTTAGTGGATAGGAGAAGCACTACAGGTATGGTACACCTTCTTGGATCATGTATAATAGCCTGGTTCACTAAGAAATAAAACTCAGTAGCTCTATCTACTGCTAAGAAGGAGTATGTTGCTGCTGGATCATGTTGTGCTCAAATTGTTGTGGATTAAGCAATAACTCATGAATTTTGGTATGAATGTTGTCTTTGTTCCTATATTTATGACAATACAAGTTCCATGAATATTGCAAAGAACTTTGTACAATATAAAAGAACTAAACATGTTGACATTAGACACTATTTTCTTAGAGATAATATTAAGGAAGGTCTTGTATATATCATGTTCTATTCTATTTAAGATCAAATTGCTGATAATTTCACTAAGGCACTTGGTAGAGAGCACTTTGAAAAGAATATATTAGAATTAGGGATGATTAAAATTTCATGAACTCCCTTCAGTGATTGACTAGAATTGTATGTTCTTGGCTTGTCCTAAGCTAATATTATTGAATAATTCAGTCTTGCACATCGAGTTGTGTGTCCTAAATCTAGTATTTTGACTAACATGACAAATTGTGTATTGAATTATGTAGAGATACTGGATCATACATATATATCGGCTATGATTTAATAAGTTCTAGGTATAATATTACCCTAATTATTTTTAAATTAGCATGATGAAATAGCTCAGTTCACTTGGTCCCAACATTACTTAAATCTGTAACTGCTAAATTCCAAGAGTTTATCTTTTCAAAAAGGGACTGCTACCGCCTTCAGCTTTCCCATCATTGCCTGACAAGTCTTTTCACATCAAAACTCTGCACCTATTAAATTACTTCTACACCTTTACATTTCATCTTCCAATTCTTTTAACCTTTTAAACTAAAAATTGCCTACCAAAATTTATCACTCATAAATTATATCTCTCTTTCTCTCTCTATGAATAGCATGTTCCTTTCTCTTGCTTCAATGGTATCTTCTTTATATTTCTTCAATATGTCAAAATCCCACCCATCCGGTGAATCAGAATCCATTCATCTGGTGGTTCATCCTACTTACAACACCACTTTTAACATTCCCCCAAGCATCTGCATGAATTTCTCCAATTTTCTTGCTTGGACAAACTTCCAAAACCCATTCTTAAGGTTTTCTGCTAGTTCTCTTGTTCCTCCCACCTCAACTTCTAAGGTTACTGATGTTGTCCCTCTTCATATCATCGACACTGATGATATTTCCATTGCCAATCTGAAACCTCAAAAAGATAGATCTAAGTCTAAACAATAATAATCTTTCACTCCCATTATTGCCGATGCTATTGAGGTTCCTAATAAACCACGTCTATTTATTATCTCTCTAAGAACTCATCATACTCTCCCTAAACAGCAACTAAAGGAGGAGTTGTCAGCTGATGCCCTTTGAGCCAGCAAAAAGAAATGCACTGTAACACTTGGTCCCTCTCTTGAACACTCTTCTAAAGTTATGTTACTGCATTCTGTGCAAAAATGCCAGACAATTAAATGCACAATTCCAAAACCTTCTACTTTTCGGCCTTCAACTTCCACCTTAAAGTCCAAAGCTAAGCCTATACCTTCTTCCTCCTTTGAATCCCTAAAATATAAAACTGATTCTCATTCTAAGAAAGGGGTTAGACGACCTATTCCTTCTCACTCTTCTAATTCTAAAGAAGCTCCTACATCTTTTCCTGATCTTTCTTTTGAACCTGAGAAGATACGTCAAGGCCTGGATTCATAGGTAGGCCATGTTCTTCACTTTCAAAAAAGAAAATTAGCTCGTGGAAGAGTAGTTATAGATTTTGGGGAGCCTGCTATGACAACCTTACTAACGAAGTTGGAAGCTTAGGGGTGGTATAATCTATTTTACAAGATAATTTCCTATGAAAGTTTGGAAAAACTAAAGTATATGAGTTTTATATAAATGAAAGGGACTGTGGAGTCTTATTTTCCATAACTGTGAGGGGTGTAGCCATAAATCTTATGGTAGATGACATTGCGAAGATTCTGTATATCCTTATGGGAGGATGAATCCATTATGTTAAGTTTGAATGGCCGCCTTTGGATAATTTATTCTGTGCTTTAGAAATCTCTATGAAACTTTTTGGTAACCCAAATCTTGGTCATCACTATAGGATTTCCAAAAGAGAAATGTCTCCTCTACATCAGTTGTATTTTAATGTTGTGCTTAAGTTGATCCTTCCCAGGAAAGAAAAATTCATTGAGGTAAATTTTCTTGATTTAACCCTCATGGAGATCTTGGACACTCAGGTAAAAAAAATGATTTGTCTAAGCTGATTATTAAGCATATGCAGAGAACCCTTATCAAGGATGCCGAAGAACACTCTTTGCCATATGAATTTTATTTGGATCCAGTGTTTGAGGATTACTTAGTTCCTGTTCATGTATGGTTATTGTAGACTACAAAGGATGTCATTGGAAAAGTGGAACACATGGCCTTATATGTTTCTATGATGAGTGCTGATACTCCTCTTCAATGTTCCAGAAATGATCTTGCTGAGAATAATTCTGCATTTAATGTATCTCAGTTATCGCAACTTAGGATGAACATAAAGTCGAGAGAGCATTGCTTTAGGTTCAAATTAATTCTCTTCAGGCTAAACTTGCTCGCGAGCGAGCTGAAAATATGGAAAATTTTCATAGGCTGACCCAGTTGCTTCCATCTGCTCCTTCTACCTTTTCCAACCCTTAGAGCTCTAGGATTGTTGTTCTTAATGTTATAGTTGTTTCTCAATATTCATTTGAAATGATTAAATGGTATTATATGATGGAAGTTTAGTGAAATGGCTACTTTTTGTTCTTACTATTAAGCCTTTCCGTAATTTTTATGAATTATTTGTCTTTTCTTTCATGTTCTGCTTGTCTTAGTGATAGCCCCAATGGACTTGGATTATGAAACATCTATTTTTTGGTCTTGGCTTATCTTGAACCAGTTTTTTTTATGTCAAAAGAGGGAAGATAAGTTGTGCAAATGTTTATAACCTAATTAAATAATTTGTTTTATTTTAGTGCCTTCTTTTGACTAAGTGTTTTAGGGAATATAATAATAGCTGCATCAAGGCAGTGGTTTGTCATCATAAAAAAGGGGGAATTTGTTAGATCAATAAAGTTTTGATGATTGACATGTAAATAAAATATGTTACTCAAGCTGGTCCAATCACATGAAGATAGGGGTTCGACCTCACTAGGGGATACATACAAGCTTGCTTGAAGTCAGGAATGGACAGACTCTCTTGATAAAGTCATAATAATTGATCATGTGTAAAAGAAGATGTGGTGATTGAGTAAGAAGTGGTGATTGAGTAAAACACTAGAAGATAAGCTGAAGAAAGAGTTTTACTCAGTTAAGGAGATTGGGTTGATAGAGAACTTTGAATAAAGTACAAACTCTGTTGAGTTGAAGAGTCAGGAAGATAGAAAATTGATGACATTGAAGGACCCTTTGTAGAGTTTTTTTTATATCGAGGGAGTGTCTCACTTAGTCACTTATGAACTCATAAAGAAAGCAACACATCGATAAAGTATTTGTGCAGTTCACCATCTTGAAGATATCATCATTGAACCTGTTCCTAAGTACTTAAAGTTAAAGAGTCTTAGAATTTATGTATTAGGATTGGTTTCGAGTTATATTGTTATTTTAATTCTAGTCTCTGTGAAATATAAACTGAGGTAGGATTATTGTCTTCAAGTTGGGAAACTCAAAGACTTGGGAACACTCACCTTGAGAAGGTTTGTGTTTTTGTAGAAATAGGAGTTATAGTTTAATTCCTAGTTTACAAGAGTTTTGTAATTTGTTGATTTTTAAGGCTCAGTTGATTTCATGGAATTGGGGTTAAATCATGTAAAGGTACAGGTCATGTTTTTTTATTCCTCTTTGAGTTGGGTGTTTTCCACGTAAATATCACTGTGTGATTTACTTACTATTTTAGCCAGATAGGAATATTTTAGTTAACTTGTTCCATTAATAAGCGGCTATTAGGACAAAATAAGGTAACAAGTAGGGCACATACTATAACAAAAGCATAAGAAAAATGGGTATTTGTGATAATACAAGAATTAGTGAAAGACTATTAATGAAAAAACATTGTGTTTGTTTTTGAATGTTTAGTTTTACAAAAGATGTTCCTTAAATAGGCACATAATTAATGTTTCATCCATCAAAAGAGTGATAGAAGCCTAATAGATTTAATAATGTATGTAATGTGATCTTGGGAGTATTTATGCATCCAAGTGCCAATTGTTACCCATACATGTACTTGTTCTATGAGCTAATGAGTGCAAAATATCTTGTGTTTGAGGAAAATTTGTATTCTCGAGCTAATGGATATGATTAGTGATGCAGGGCTTGAATGTGATAAAAAAGAATATGGTGGAGAATAAACTTAAAGCTTATGGACTGTGAAAAGCACTAGGAGAAACACACTGAGCATGAGAAGAGTAGAAATAAGCTTGTAAAGCACTGGACTAAGGAAGAAAAAGAATGAGTACACACCAAGGATGGAAATGCAGAAATAAACATATCAGCGTGCCATGGAACCTAGCATCCGTGATAAGGCCGTAGCACGTTGGTAGTATAAAAGTTGATGGAAAATTCCAGTGAACATGTGTGATATTGTCCTGCCATACCACTTATCCTCTATGATAAGGGCATGGCACGGAGGTTGCATATAAGTGAATTGGCAAATTCCAATATGCTTTAGCGATACTGATGTGGCATTCCACTTATCTTCTACAATAAAGGTGTGGCACGTTGAGGTGTTACAAACATGCAAAGAAACCCTACTATAAAAGGAACACTTATGATATTAGAGCATTATATTTGGCATACGTAATAGCAAGGAAAACACTTACGAGGGTTTTGTTAGGGTTCTTTATCATTCAACTTTCCACTTTGAATTTTGTATGATTTCTTATATTTCGTGGATATTGATTTCGAACATGAGTAGCTAAATTCCCTTGTTCTGGGGTTATGGCCGAGCACATGATTGTAGTTTGATATTCTCAGAGTTGGTTAAATGTATGTTTATTGTATGGATTGTTCTTAATCTCTTCCTCTTACTATTTTAATCATTGGCCACCATTGAAATACATCTTTAATTCTATTAATATCCCAAAAGGAGGAACATTAGGGTAGATCGAAGAGTTTAAGGAGTAAGTTCTTATTCTTATAAATAACAAAGGATTTGAAGTTGCTTCTAGGATGGAAATCTACCTTGATTGCCTTGTTTCATACAATTTCAGAAAGATAACTTAAAGCATCTAAAATGGATTATCACATCCCCGCTCAATGATGTAGTTGTGATGTCTTTTTAGGTAGAAGATTAGAGGCTCAAAGGACCATAATCATATTATTAACCCCGTGAATTAACAACCCGATAGACAACACAACCAAAAATAAGGATAGCAAATTATATGATTGCAAAGAATGCCTTTGCACTTGAATTTTCTCTCGTATTGTTTAGATCTTTACTTACATTGCTATTGTCACACTTCATTATTCGCTTATTAGTTTTTTAGTTACTAAACAATCAAAAATATTTTGATACTCATAACACTTTAATATAATATTGTCGAAATTAAAATTAAGTTAATTGCTAAAAAAGCATTCCCTGTGGGTTTGACATCCGATTATTTTGAGTCACTATATTACTTGTCCAATCACATACACTTGCATGTGCGGTCGACCGCAACAAGTTTTTGGTGTCGTTTCTAAGAAGTCAAGTAATTAATAATTCTCTAAAATTTTTCTTTTGATAATAAGATTTGAGTGTTAATGACTTGATCTTAGCGTCTTACTTTTGCAGTTAAATTGACATATTAGACTGTCAAGGGAAATAGAATTGGTTGAGTCATTTTTAGAACTTGATCCAGTATTTCATTAGTGAAGGGTAGAACTACAATCCATCATCCAATTTAATAGTTACTTATGGAAAATCTGAAAGGTATAACTCCTGCTAATGCACTAGTGGCTAGGCTCGTTCTTGAAGTGCCAATCCCACTCACGAACAATGCTACTAATAGCATCCACAAACTAGATGTGGGTGGTCGATTTGAACTGAAACAAAACATGGTGCAACTCTAGAACATGAGTGGGAAATTCCCATGTTTATCTCATAAAGACCTATAATAGTATATACAGAACTTCCTTAAGATCAGCAATACTTATATCCTCACTGAGGTATCTACTAATTATCTTAGACTGACTTTTTTCCCTTTTCTTTGTTGGGGGAAGAGAATAGGTGGTTAAAGGCAGTGCCACCGAACTTCATCACTTCCTGGAATGACTTGGCTCATAAATTTCTTATTTGATTCTTCTCTTTTGGAATAACCACACGGTTAAGAAGTGAAATTCTAAGTTTCGAGTAAAGAGATGGAGAGAATCTATACCAAGCTTGGGAAATATTTAAGTCTATGCTCATCATAAGACCAATGATGTGTTGGTGCATACTGTTATTGAGGGTCTCATTCCAAATACTAAGATTCTCCTGGATTCGACTGTAGGTGGACAGGCACTAGAAAAGACTTATGATGAATTGTATACACTGCTGAATCAAATTTCATAGGGGAATCCTGAATGGAAACCAGATACAATGAGGAGTGCTCCAAAAAGGGTTGTAGGGGTGCTACAGATCAAGATTAGCAGCACAGATGATTCTTTATAGAACTAGATAACTACACAGTTTAGTAATATGAATATGTGAATCATACCAGCAATAGCAAATGAAGTATATCAGACTTAGACTAGGTGTGAGGTGTGCGATAATAGTTACCGTGCAATAGATTCTTATTCAGCCAATCCAGAGTCTGTTTGTTATGTGGGTAATGCACATAGCTGAGAAAATAGAACTATGGAACTATTTACAATGCTAATTGGAGGAATCATCCCAACTTCACATTGGGTAAAAATTAAGGATAAAATACAAATCAATATCATGGGCCAGTAATTCAGAATCAGTAGCAACATGCTCTGAGAAATCAAGCCACCACTCAGTTAAGTCATATAATAGAGATTCTGAAATAGATTATGGCTACTCAACAACAGTTGGTAGAAGATATGAAGAACAAGTAGATACCTATGGAAACCTAAGAGGTTTAAATGGGTCAGCTTGTGGGGGCACAAAATAATAGACCTCGAGGAGGTTTACTTAGTAATATTGATCCAAATTTAAAATAAGTAAATTCAATTTTTACTCGGAATGGGATACAATTGAAGGAGTTAGAATCTAAACAGGTGACTTACAAAGCTATTAATGAAGATAAAGATAAGGATAAAAATAAAGTTGTGAATGACAAAGCGGAGAGCGCTAAAACCAAGGTGGAAAGCTTAAAGCCACTTCCACTATTCCCATAAAGGCTTAGGAAACAGAAGGAGGAAGCTTGCTATCAGAAATTTATTGATTTTTTAAAATAGATTCACATTAATCTTCCATTTATTGATGTGTTGCAGGGAGTTCCAAAGTGTTCCAAGTACATCAAAGATACTATGGAAAAGAAATGATTGTTGGAGTATACCGCAGCATCACTTACTGAGGAGTGCACATCCAGAATTCAGAATAGGTTGCCTATAAAACATAAAGATCTCAGCAGTTTCACTATTCAGATCACAATTGGGTAATCTATCATTGCTAGAGGCTTATGTGATCTTGGGGCGAGTATAAACCTCATGCCTACATTATTGTTCAAGAATATGAGGCAACACAATGTGATACCTAGTATAGTGGTTCTACAGTTAGCAGACCATTCACTTGGTAGACCATATAGGATTGTAAAAGATGTGCTATTTCGTATGGGTTCGCTCATATTTCCAATTGACTTTATTATTATGGATTTTTATGTTGATCTGGAAATTTTATTTATTTTGGGATATTCCTTCTTTGCTATGTGGAGGGCTTTGATCGATGTGGCTTTAGGGCAGTTAATAATGAGAGCTCACGATAAGGTCGAGGTATTTGATGTGTCTAAGGCAATAAAATGCCAATAATATATGGAGAATTAACTATTATTACAGTCATAGACCTTGAGTCTGAGTTTCAGCTTATTACATCTAAGGACCTACTGGAGCAAGCATTGGTGGGATATGTATTTTTTGTGATGTTGAAGCATTTGAAATAGTGTAGATCCTGGATGCGGCAAGCATTATTACTAGAAGGATTGAATTTGATCCTTCTAATAAACTTCTTGGCCCCTCTCCTAGGGCATCTATTGAGGAGGCACCAAAGTTAGATCTTAAAGATCTACCATCTCACCTTAAATATGCATTCCTTGGTGATGATGAAACTTTATCGGTAATTCTACTTGTAGGTTTGTTCAATGTACAAGTAAAAGAGGCATTGGCATTGCTTAAAAGAAGAAAAAAGGCGATTAGATGGTAAATGACAGATATTCATAGAATTAATCCTGCTTCCTGTATTTACAGAATATTTATGGAAAAAGATCACAAGTTGAGTGTGAAACATAAGCAAAGATTAAATCTAATGATGAATGAGATGGTCTGAAAAGAAGTGATTAAGTGGTTTGATGCAGGGATATTTTATCCCATCTCAGATTACAAATGGGTCAGTACTGTATAGTGTATTAGAAATCATGGGATAAAAGTTGTAACAAATGATTATAATATGTTGATCCCAACTCGTACTGTGACTAGGTGGAGGATCTATATGGGTTATAGGAATCTAAATGAAGCCACCCGAACGGATCATTATCCTATAATATTTATTGACCAAATGCTTGACAGACTTGCTGGGCAAGAATACTGTTGCTTCCTTGATGGCTATTCTAGATATAATCAGATAGACATTGTGCTAGAAGACCAGCTGAAATTAACATTCACCAGTCCGTATAGAACCTCTGCTTTCAAGTGTATGCCCTTGGGATTGTGTAATGTACCTGCGACTTTCCAAAGATGTATGATGGCCATTTGCTATTACATGGTGGAGTATTTTGTTGAGGTATTTATGGATGATTTTTCTATGTTTGGCAACTCGTTTGATGTTTGTTTATGAAATTTAGACAGGGTCATGGCTCGGTCTAAGGAAACCAACTTGGTATTGAACTGAGATAAATGCCACTTTCTAGTTAAGAAAGTTATTATCCTCGGTTATAAGGTGTCACAAAGAGGACTAGAGGTGCACAGAGCAAAAATAGAAGTAATTGAGATGCTACCACCACCTGTCTTAGTAAAGGCTGTGAGAAGTTTCCTTGGTCATGCAGGGTTTTATAGGATATTTATCAAAGACTTCTCAAAGATAGTAGGTCCTATATGCAAGCTTCTGGAGAAAGAGGTAAAATTCAAATTTGGGGTCGACTGTTAAAAGTGTTTAATGACTTAAAGAGAAGATTAATAGAGACACCCATATTGATTGCTCCTGACTAGGATTACTATTCGAGCTAATGTATGATGGAAGTGATATGGATGTAGGATCAGTACTGGGGAAACATAAGGAAAAGGTATTTTATTCTATCTAATATGCTAGTAAGACCTTGGACCCAACCCAAATAAATTATACAATAACGGAGAAAGAGATGTTGGCCTTTGTCTATGCATTTGACAAATTTAGAGTGTATTTGGTGGGAACAAATATAATTGTTCAAATGGATAATACTGCAATCCGATATCTATTTAGTAAGAAAGATATAAAGACGATATTAAGAGGATATATTCTTCTACTACAAGAATTTAATTTGGTGGTACGTGATAGAAAAGAGGCTGAAAATCATGTGGCTGACTAGTTATCGAGGCTAAAATGTTGAGATCATGATATTAATGATAAGTTATGTATTTCAGAGGAATTTTTGGATAATTATGTGAGGTCACTGAGCAAAGAAGAACGTCCTTGGTACGCTGATATAGTGAATTTACTGGTTAGTGGTGTAAATTCTCCAGAAGCCACTCGTCGACAAAAGAAGAAACTCTTTCATGACTCTTATTAATACATATGGGATCAACCTTATTTGTTCAAGCAGATGGCTGATTGAGTAGTGAGAATATGTGTTCCAGAAGCTGAGTCCTAACAAGTGCTGGAGAGTTGTCATTCATCACCGTATGGAGGTTATCATAGGGGTGGACGAACAACACACAAGGTATTACAACCAAGTTTATTTAGTGCCATGCTATTTAAAGATGTTTCCTATATGAGAGAATGTGATCAATGCCATAGAATGGGTATGATATCAAGGCTCCATGAAATGGCCTTTAATAATATTCTTTAAGTTGAGATTTTTGATGTATGAGGGATAGATATTTTAGGACCATTTCCACTATTGTATGGTAATGTGTATATTTTGGTGGCTGTAGATTGTGTGTCCAAGTGGGTAGAGGCAGAAACTCTCCCCACTAATGATGCTAGAGTGGTAATGAAATTTGTCAAGAAGAATATATTCTATCATTTTGCACACCTAAAGCGATTATTAGTGATGGAGGAAGTCATTTTGTGAATCATTGGCTTAAGAACCTGCTAGCAAAATATGAGGTCAGACACAAGATGGCCACAACGTATCACCTATAGACGAGTGTCCAAGTGGAGGTATCTAATCAGGAAATCAATCAGATTCTGCAGATATAGTCAATGGTCAACACAAAGATTGGTCGATCAAATTGGATAATGCATTAGGGGCATACATGACAGCCTATAAAATGCCTGTTGGGACCTCTCCATATTGATTGGTGTATGGGAAAGTATTTCACTTTCCTGTGGAGCTTGAGCATCAGGCTTATTGGGCAGTGAAGAAATTTAATCTTAATTTGGTAGCTTTAGGAATAAAGAGGATGTTGAAACTGTGTGATCTTGATGAGTTCTTCTTACATGCTTATGAACATGCAAAATCATATAAGAAGAAGACCAAACGATGGCATGATAAGCAGATTATGACTAGAGTCTTTTAGTTGGACCAGAAAGTTTTGCTATTCAATTCTAGGATGAATCTATTTCTGAGTAAGTTGCAGTCCAAGTGATCTAGACCATTTGAAATGGCAAGAATGAACCCTCACAGGGCTATTGAGCTTTGGCAAGAAGACAAGAGCACTATATTTTTGGTGAATGGAAAGAGAGTTAAGTACTATTGGGCAGATCATGTGGATAGGCATAAGACGTCTATCACATTTTAAGCAGAGTGATGTTAAGTTTACTTATGCCACGACATTAAATAAGGAACAACATGGGAGACAACCCACAAATGTATCTGAATAGTGCAGTTTAGTCTTTTTATTTGAAAAAAGAGAAAAGAAATCTAAAATACAAAAAGATTCGTTGAGCCACGACCAAAACTAAGGTGCTAGGTGGGAGGCAACCTACCCTTTCTTATGTGTATGATATACTTTGTGGCATGGGAAGGAATCAAATTAAGTAAATTGTGTTTTAGGGAGGCTATCAAGTATGAAAATGCTTATTGAGTTGATGAAAACTAAAGGCAAGAAAAAGGGGGAACCAAAATCCCCAAAGTGACAAAATAGGGAACCTCCATGATAGGAGCGTGACATGGACTCTATCTTCCAAGATAAGGCCATGGTACACCAAGAGAAAAATTTTGTGGAGGCTATTCCAGTAAGACTCCACAATTTTGATGCACCACACCACTTATCCTTAGCGATAAGGGAGTGGAATTGAGGTTGTAAATTTTTGGGAAAATTTAAATAAAAAGTTGGATTTGACCCAACGTTACCCCTTTTAACCCGATATCCCCTTATAAAACCCCCCAAAATCCTCAAAATTCAACAAATTCCCTTTTCCCTAGCGTGTTACTCTCTCCAACTTCTCTCATCCCCAAGCATGTCGTGCCTAAGAACCTCAACAAAGTGTTTCTCTCATCTCTACAATTTCCAATTGGGTAAGTGATCAAGTTTCTCTTTTTTATTTTTACTTGAATATTGTGGTTGAGACTCAAGAATTAGGTTATACACTTGCAACCACCTAATGAATACGTAGCATACTTTTCATTGTTTAATGTGTGGGGTAAGATTTTTTAGTGATTGAATTATAGGTTTACTTTATACATCACCTAGTGCAATTTAATTTGTTAGTGAAAAATGTGCGTTCATTTTGAGCCCTTCAATTATGCTGGGAGAATATTTTTGGAGTACATATTTTTATCTTGATTGTGGATGATATGTGAAACTGAGCATTATAAGTTGGCGAGTAAATTGACTTAGGCATCGGATTATGATTTTAACTTTTTCTCGATAAGTGTGTTTCGACATGTGTCGGTGTGTATTGGGTTGTGTAAATATGGATATATTTGTTTTCACTTTTTGAGACTTAAAATAGGGTATATGGTTCTTTTAGTAAGATTTAGTGTTTGTATGAACTGCTAGTACTTCTTAGGAATCTGTGGATTTCGTTGTTTCTGCACAAGAGGAGGTCTTGTTCGTACTGTAATGATATCTGGGGCATGTTAACTACACATATTTGTTCTATGACTCATGGCCGCACAGTCACACTTTTGTTATGTTCTAAACTAAAGAACCATAATGATCTGGTAAGGAGGAACATTAGGATAGATTGAAGGATTTAAGGAGCAAGTTCTTATTCTTCTGAATAATGAAGGATTTGAAGTAGCATCTAGGATGGAAATATACCTAGATCTCCTTGTTTGGTTCAATTGTAGGAAGATAACTTAAAGCATCTAAAATAGATTATCACATCCCCGGTCAACGATGTAGTTGTGATGTCCTTTTAGGTAGAATATTAGAGGCTCGAAAGACCATAATCATAATATAAACCCTGTGAATCAACAATCCGATAATCAGCACAACCAACAATAAGGATAGCAAATTACATGATTGCAGAGAGTGCCTTAGCCCTGAAATTTCCTCTCATATTGTTTACATCTTTTCTTACATTACCCTTGTCACACTTTATTATTCATTTATTAGTTATTTAGTTACTAAACTGTCACAAACATTTTGATACTCATAACACTTGAATATAATATTGTCGGAACTAAAACTAAATTAATTGCTACACAACAGTACGTGTTCGTCGACATGCTTGCTTGATTTGTGATTTTACTAAATCACCCATAATTAATTATTATATGTCATTTACATATTAGAAAAATAATAATATTTAATAAAAAATAAAATAGACATTTATGAAATGTTTGTTTTAGTTGTTTCAACTATAATTTTACTATATCACCCTTAATTAATTATTATAAGTCATATAAGTATTAAAAAATTAATAATATTTAAGCAAAAAGTATAATAGACATAAAATGATAAATTAAATTTTATGTTTTAAAATAACTCTACATTTTATATGAGGCTCACTTAAATTCTTTTTACAAGTATTTTTTACAACAATTTTGTTATATCACTTCTAGTTAGTTAGTATGAGTCATTTAAGACATATCTGCTTCGCTACTTTAATTGTGATATTTGGTTGACTTTTACGTATTAGAAAATTAATCTTGTTTAATAAAAAAAATGTAAAATAGACATTTATGACATTTCTGTTTTAATTGATTCAACTTTAATTTTACTATATCACTGCTAATTAATTATTATAAGTTATCTATATATAAAAAATTAATCATATTTAATAAAAAAGATAAAATAGACATAAAATGATAAATTAACTCTTGATGTTTTAAATTAACTTGACATATTAATGAGGCCCACTAAAATTTTCTTCATAAGTATTTTTTATAGCAATTTTGCTATATCACTTCTAATTAGTTATCATGAATTATTTAAGACATATTTGCTTCGCTACTTCAATGGTGATATTTGTTTCGAAATTATATTAGTATCATCAAATTGGAATAGAAGAAAAGATACTATAAATGACAATAATAAAAAACTTAAATTATTTAAAAAAATATAATTGACTATCAATATCACAAAAGTTTGGACAAGGAAAGTATTATAAATTAAAATAGCTAACAGATTAAAATGATAAATTACAATTCAAAAAAGATATTTTAAATTACAGTAGCTAAAAACATAAAATATCTAAAAATATAATTAATTATCTAAATTTTATTTATATTACATAAACACAAAAAAATAACATATATTGAGTCCGTGCTAGCATGCCCTTTCCCCCGATACCTAGTACCATTTATGGAGAGGTAACTTAATTCTCCCACTCCATATATATATACACTTACGATTTAGAAATGTTGCACAGACTAATTGTGGAGAGTTATAAGATGTTATTTCCTCTTTGCATTAATGGAATTGTACCAACAACTTTCTCCGTTTTAATTTATTTTACTTTTTTTAAAAATTTATTTCAAAAGGAATGTTTTTTTTTTAATAATATTTTAATTTTAACTTTCACTTGACATGTTTGATGTCACAAAATTAAAAGATATTTTGATATATTTCATATGATTTTAATTTAAGATCACGAAAATTTAATAAAAAAACCTTGTATTTTTTAAAATTTCATGTCAAATTAAATCTACACAAACAAATTAAAAGTAACAGAGTACTTGCTACGACAGCTATTATATGACTCGGTGACTGACAGCCCATTTACTCATTAAAACTGGGGCCCAGCTCACTAGCTCTAGACAATTTGCGGCTCGAAGGAATTAGCTAGCTAGGCTGGATTAGTGATGGTACATTGCTGTGAACTCTCTTGATTTTTTTGGGTACTAGTGCAGCACTGGGTACTACTTGAAGTAGTGTAGTTGCATTAATATTTGGTAATGGGACTATTAGTTCGGATGAATACTGATATATAGAGCAGCCAATAGGCCAACTGCACCATCCTGAAGTTGTGTATAGCTTTTTCCCACAACCGTAGACAATTATGTTTAGTTCTGCTGGTTAGTTGCACTGCAATCTTGTTAGATTGACAAATACTCCGTACGTTTTGCAATAAATGAATTATTGAGGTATGAACAAAAATTACTAAATAAGATAAATCAATTTAAAAAAAATTAGAAATAAACAATAAAGAAATAAAAAATAAGGAATTAGAAATAAATAATATAGATGTTGAAGAGACAGATAATTATGATTCAGAAGATAGTGAAATATATACAGAAATATTAACAAATACAAAATTTTTTAGAAATCAATGAAAAACAAGAAGTAATTAATAAAGAAAATTTAAAAAATATCAACACAGAAATAAATACTCTTGATAAAAAAGAAGATGAAAATATAATACCTAGAACATCATAAATAAGAAAACCCAATCTTTTAACATTTATAGTTCTTTTTCTAATTCAGCAATCCTACTTGGAAGAATTATTAAACAGTATAGAAAACTTACACATATATTATGAACATCAATATTACTTCGATTCAGATGGATATTATTCAGAATAAATAAATGTTAGAATATATAAAAAAAATTAGAGAAAGGCAAAATTGGATATATGAAGAAGTTAATTACAGAAATCAACTTATTTGTAGGGGGGTGCGGATAACTGACTTGTGAAATAGATCTATTATATGTATAATGGATCTATTTTTCTTTGTGCGTGGATATTTCTTAACTTCTCTATATATTTTTATTTTAAGTCTATTTGTGTTAGTTTTATCGATATTCATATCTTGGGGGTGATAAATATCCAATTAGATTATCTTTCGTAAGTTTTTCTAATAATATTGTTTCATCCATATTTTGTCTCCAATATTTTAAATATTCGTAGTCTATCATTTTATCCTGTAGTAATTGCAGAGTTACAGATTTCTGTATAATAATTTATCCTAATTGTACTGTAATGTATATCTAATTCTAGATTTTCAATGTTATTTATTATCTTGTGTTGTTCTTCTCGTAGCGAGTTTTTTAAATTATATAAACTATCACATGTACTTTTTCCTAAATTTTCTAAGGTTCTTCTATCCATATTAATTTTTCTTTTAGATTCTCCATTATTTTTCTAATTCGGTTTTTATAATTAATTTCTTTATTTAGATTATCTTGATTTTCTCTAGTTTTTCTAATATATTCTAACATCTCTTAATCTGTATAATATCCATCTGGGTAATTATCCAGGTATAACTGTGCTATCCAATTTATAGTTTCAATTTCATAGTCTAATACTTTTTCTAATATTATTTTCTTAATATCTATAATTTCTATATCTCTAAGTATATATAAGATTAAGACTTTAAGATTATCTATCATTTAAAATTAACTAAATATTTTATTATAATATTTTGTAGTTGTTTGTTTTAGTCTTAGTATTTCTTGTATATTTTCATTAAGAAATTCTATATATTTTATATCTTTAGTTTCCATGTATTTGTCTAAATTTACTTTCATCTGTTTTTCTATTAACTGTATGTTTCTCATATCTTTTTCCAAAAAATCTAGATATATGTAATTTATCATGGTAAGTATTTGTAAGAGTAGTTAGGTAGGTATGGTATGCAATTTATCATAGTCATATAATATTTACCAAATGTTTTTTCTAATATGATTTTTCTTATATCTACTACTTTTATATCCTTAAGTGCATACAAAATAAGTATTTTAAATTTATCTCCAAATATAATGGAGAATCTAAAAGAAAAATTAATATGGATAGAAGAAACCTTAGAAAATTTAGGAAAAAGTACATGTGATAGTTTATATAATTTTAAAAACTCGCTACGAGAAGAACAACACAAGATAATAAATAACACTGAAAATCTAGAATTAGATATACATTACAGTACAATTAGGATAAATTATTATACAGAAATCTGTAACTCTGCAATTACTACAGGATAAAATGATAGACTACGAATATTTAAAATATTGGAGACAAAATATGGATGAAACAATATTATTAGAAAAACTTACGAAAGATAATCTAATTGGATATTTATCACCCCCAAGATATGAATATCGATAAAACTAACAAAAATAGACTTAAAATAAAAATATATAGAGAAGTTAAGAAATATCCACGCACAAAGAAAAATAGATACATTATACATATAATAGATCTATTTCACAAGCCAGTTATCCGCACCCCCTACAAATAAGTTGATTTCTGTAATTAACTTCTTCATATATCCAATTTTGTCTTTCTCTAATTTTTTTTATATATTCTAACATTTATTTATCCTGAATAATATCCATCTGAATCTAAGTAATATTGATGTTCATAATATATGTGTAAGTTTTCTATATTGTTTAATAACTCTTCCAAGTAGGATTGCTGAATTAGAAAAAGAACTACAAATGTTAAAAGATTGGGTTTTCTTATTTCTGATGTTTTAGGTATTATATTTTCATCTTCTTTTTTATCAAAAGTATTTATTTCTGTGTTGATATTTTCTAAGTTTTCTTCATTAATTACTTTTTGTTTTTCATTGATTTCTAAAATTTTTTGTATTTGTTAATATTTCTGTATATGTTTCACTATCTTCTGAATCATAATTATCTGTCTCTTCAACATCTATATTATTTATTTCTAATTCCTTGTTTTTTATTTCTTTATTGTTTATTTTTATTTTTCTTTAAATTGATTTATCTCATTTAGTAATTTTTGTTCTTTATCTTTTTCTTCCTTTTTCTTTTGTCTTTCTTCATACAAATCTTTTAACATTTGTAGTTCTTTTTCTAATTCAGCAAAATCCTACTATTTTTAGTTTCTTCTATTTTTCGTATTTCTTCTGTAGTTTGTTGTTTGATTTTTTCTATTTCGTTTTTCCTATCTATTTCTTCATTTTCTCTTTCTATTCTTACCATAGCTGTCAATTTATCTTCTAATTTTAGTTCTTCTTTTTCTAACATTAAATATAAATGTTCACCAATTTTTATATCTTCTTCCTAGATTAGAAAATACTATTTTTATTTTTAATCCTTCGTGATTTTCATATATTTTTTCATTTATTATAAATTCTTCTTTGTTCATTTTATTGTAAATAGTTCATGTTGATATATATATATTCTAAACTATCTATTTGTGATTCTAATTTTGATATTTCATCTTTTTGTGTATTTATTGTGTTTTCACTAACTCCAGCAAATATATTATAATGTAGTCTTTCTATTCTTATTTTTAATTCTTTACATTTTTCAGAAATAATTTGTTTTAGTTCTTTGTATTTTTGTACTTTATTCATTTAAACTATATTTATAATATTTTGATGGATATCTAAATCTGATTTTATCATAATTAGGTGGTATGTGTCTCATTCTTCTAGATTTTAAATGGATTATTAATTTTGCTTCAATACTAGATATTAAGGTGATTAGGTAGGCTAATCTTTGTGGGTTTTCTTTTGTTTTATTTAGTCTTATATATTCTAAATAATAACTAATTAAAGATTCTTTAATTTTTCTAAAAGCTTCTCTATTTTTAAATGGTCTTCTCATAATTAATCCAATCTAATCTAAATTCAAACATATATGCTACTATATGCTACTGCTGTATTTGTTAAATAACTGGGCTTTGATACCATTTGTAGGGAGGTGCGGATTAGGCATGGTAACTTTACTAGATGATAAATAGTTATTTAGTAATAAGTATTTATTTTTAAGTAAATTATTTCGTGTATATTATTGGTTGGTTTAATTTTCATTTTTATCCTCTTGACTTAAGATGTTTTATTAATTCATATTCTAAATTAGATATTATCGTAATTAAATTATCTAATGTTTTAGGATCTTTGTTAGTATTATATAATCTTTTGTATTCTAGGTATAAACTATATCGTTTAGTTTCAATATCTTTTAATGATTTATTCTTTTCGTAAGATGTATTCATTAATTTGTGCAGTTTATTATATTATCCTATTGAAATTTTAGCAATTTCTGTGTAGTATTTTATTCTAACTTTGCTATATTCAATGCGTAGGTTTATGTTCTTTATCTGATTAACTAGTATTTGTTGTTCATGTATAGGTAATTTTCCATCTGTATTAAATAATTTTTCGTATGTATTAAATAAATCATTATCTGTATCTTCTTTTTCTAAGGTTAATTTCATTTTAAGTAATTTTTCTTCTAGTTGTCTTTTTTCTATTCCAAATTGATTTTTGTAATTAACTTCTTCATATATCCAATTTTGCCTTTCTCTAATTTTTTTTATATTCTAACATTTATTTATTCTGAATAATATCCATCTGAATCTAATTAATATTGATGTTCATAATATATGTGTAAGTTTTCTATACTGTTTAATAATTCCTCCTCTTCATAATTTTGTAATTTTTTCCATATTATTTTCTTTATGTCTATAATTTCTATATCTCTAAGTATATATAAAACAAGTATTTTAATATCATCTGTCATTTAAACTTGATAATATTTTTCAGTTGTTTGTTTTAGTGTTAGTAGTTCTTGCATATTTTCATTAAGAAATTCTATATATTTTATATCTTTAGTTTCCATGTATTTGTCTAAATTTACTTTCATCTGTTTTTCTATTAACTGTATGTTTCTCATATCTTTTTTCAAAAATTCTAGATATATGTAATTTATCATGGTAAGTATTTGTAAGAGTAGTTAGGTAGGTATGATATGTAATTTATTCTAGTCATATAATATTTACCAAATGCTTTTTCTGATATGATTTTTCTTATATCTACTACTTTTATATCCTTAAGTGCATACAAAATAAGTATTTTAAATTTATCTACCATTACATCAGATAAATAATTATTCATTTTCATAAAATTGCTATTTTCAAAATATTCCCTTCAATCATGTACATAACAAAATATGGTCATCTTAGATTACTATATACTAGATTATTCTTAAATAACATGTTCTTCAGTCACTATTAGCATGGTAATCTGGATATTTTTCCCTTAAACAACGCCTGTACTCTGGTCACTCCCCACCACGGCTTCTTGCCTCATTGGTTTCACCTTTAGGATGGCATATTCTTAGGGATTTTTCTCCTTTTCCACTTTACTAATGTACTTCTTAACATATTATTATTCGAATAATTCTACTATAAAGTAACTAACATGAATTCATTTTATCATACCATGATTGTTGGGAACTATGAATTAGTTATTCATAATCATAAATAAATATACCTGTTCGGGTAGGTTTGATATTTCTAAGCTTTGCTCCTCCATAGCTTTTTCCATTGAAATAAATCTATTTTTTAATAACTAAGCAAAATATTTGTTGTGGACAAGAGAGAGTTTTTTGCTTCAACACATGAAGGCTTGCTTTGCAATGCCTTCGGTTCATCTTATTTATAGACTGAAACTTTACAAGAGTATTCACGTTTCTAAAATCTTTACAAGAGCATTCACTTTTCTAAAATTATCTACCTAGTCTACTTTACAAAAGTCTCCTAAGAAGACAAAAATTATTAATGCCTAGACTAATAATAGTCAAAAGCCTATACAAAAGTTTTCAATATTTTACGTAAAGCAAATTGTGAAAGTTTACATGTCTCTTTCAAAATTTAATAACTTGTCTTCTATTATTACTTCGCTGATATCTTCTTGTTGTCGTATTTGCTGCTTTTCCATATCTCAATTATTGCTTCTTATCTTGTATCTTCCAGGTGGCGTTCTTATCTACTTGGTTGATTTTTCTTCTATTCTAGCTGAACTTCTGGGATATCATTATCTCCTCCATTACATTTTGAACTTTTATGATCTGGATATTTATGTCCAATTGTCTTGCATATTTGGTTAATAATTCTTCTGAAATAAATTTTTCTTTGATAGCTCTGGCAATAGGTTCTGTCTCTGGTTTGAGTAATGTCAGAATCCATTGCCTAATAGTTTCCATATCTGTTTCTTGTAATTTCTTTGAATATGAATATATTAGTACATAATTTCTTGAATAATAACTCCATATGGGATTTTGGCTGCGGTATGTGTTTGCTAGCTCTTGCAAAATTATAGATAGTCCGATAATCCTCTTATTCGCATAAAATTTGGTATCTCAATTCTAGGTATTTCTGGTTGTGGAATAATATCTTGTGGTATAATCATATCTCGTGTCATTCCTATCTTTACAACTTGTATGGGTTTTTTAACTTCATCATATAATATCTCTGCTGGTGCCGTGTAGATTTTTATAAAAATTAGGGTACCTTTGGTTATTCTTTTAAAAATGCTAAATGCTTCATATATTTCTGGTATAGTGGATATCTCATTTCCGTCAGAGGTATATACAGTACTGAGTAGTCCATATTCATAGCAAGTTTTAACTAGACTTGGTTTGGTTTTAGGTAAAGCAATTAGCTTATTATATCCGGTCAATCTTTGGGTTATATAGTTTGTATCTGGTTCTTGGATGTTTATAGCTCTGGGGTTAGTATTTAAAAAGGTTTGTACATTGTAGATATTTTCTATATATGTCCGGGTTGTGTAGTTGTAAGTCTTTTGTCTTGGTTTAAACTATCTCGGTATGTGGTAATTTGTGGGGGTATAAACATGGGATCTTTTGATGTATTTGGTATATATGGTTTATCAAATAGCTTGTTTAGGTTCATATTTGTGTTTTTCCTAACTGCTTTGCTTGTACCTGCAGAAGTAGATTGATAAACGTTATGGGTTTTATGTAGTGTCCCATCGTCTCCTTCTAGCTCTGGAACTTTAATGTCTTCCGATCGACAAAGCTCTGCACACTGCTGAGTTATCTGATTTGTAGCTATAGACTTCAGTTTAACTTCATTAGTCTTTAGCTTTTCAATTTCATTACCCATTCGAAAAAATATTCAACACCCTAACTACGCTTTCAATGAAAGTGGACAGTATGGGTAATGAAATAGAATACTTAATACTCGTAAATACAAGACAAGAAGAAAATTATATAGCAAAATATCTAGTAAAAAATGAAGAAATAAAAACTGATAATGATATATGCCCAGATCTACCAAGAAGTTTAATAAATAGTAAAAATATAGCAGAAAAAGAAATAATAATAGGAATTAGAAAAATACAAATAGAATTTGAAGTAAAGGAAGAAATGCAAAAAACAGACATAATATTAGGAATAAAATGGCTAGAACAGGTAAAACCATATAATATAGAACATACACAATTAACCTTAACATGTAACAGAGAGAAATTATTCTTAAAAAGAGCCTTAACATAAAATAAAAATATATGTATTAATGAAGATAGTACTAGAAGGATATTACAGTAGATATTATACGCCTATGATAGATACAGGAGCAGAAGCTAATTTATGTAGATATAATTGCTTATCAGAAAGCAAATGGGATAAATTAAAAATACCAATAATAGTTAAAGGAATTAATAATGAAGGAAGCTTAATCACTTATAAAGCTAGGAATGTAAAAATACAAGTATGAGATAAGATATTAACAATAGAAGAAATTTATAATTATGAACTAACATCAAAAGATATACTTTTAGGAATGCCGTTTTTAGATAAATTATACCCACATATAATAACTAGAACAGATTGGTGGTTTACAACACCATGTAAACAGAAAGTAAGAGCAAAAAGAGTTAATAATAAAATAAGAAAGAAAACTGATTGGATAAAAGGAAGTGAAAAAATTACACAAAAGTTAGAAAATATAAAAATTACTGAAGATACAATAAAACTAGTTGTATTTTCAATAAATAAAACATAAATAACTATATTTTCAATAAATAAGATAGAAATAATTAAGAAAAAATTAGAAAAATTATATAGTGAAGATCCATTAAAAGGATGGGAAAAACATAAAACTACTATAAAAATTGAATTAATAGATAAAAATAGCATAGTAACCCAGAAACCATTAACATATAATTTTGACAATTTAAAAGAATTTAAAATGCATATAGATGAATTATTAGAAAAATAATATATACAAAAAAGTAATAGTAAACATAATAGTCCAACATTTATAGTAAATAAACATAGTAAACAAAAAAGAGAAAAAAGTAGAATGGTTATTGACTATAGAAATTTAAATGCAAAGACTATGACATATAATTATCCAATACCAAATAAGATATTAAAAATAAGACAAATACAGGGATATAATTATTTTAGTAAATTCGATTGTAAATCATGATTTTTCCAAATTTACCTTTATGATTTGATAACTAATTAACTTTTGAAAAGATATTACCAAGGTCAGCTTTTTTTTTTTTTGAGATAAAAATAGAAAGTTATGTTAAATTTATGTCTTTAATGCTTTTTTCGTAATTTGTACGCCAAAATTCAACAATTCATTTATCATGAAACGGAGACAGTAATATTTAAGATTGAAAGTAAATGGTGATCTAGACAAGGCTGAATACATACACACACTCTATGAACTTTTTGACTTTTTTTATATTGACATCTCAATTAGATCATGTATCTATTGAACCCTTTTATCATTCACAAACCGTGTCAATTAAGCACGATTGCTGACATAACACTGACATGACATAATACACTCTCCACTAGGAGAGTCAGAAGTCATAATTAATCAAAAAATTTAAACATAAAATGCACAACCAATTGAAAAAAGATATGTGGAGGAATTAGAAAAAAGAAATTATCATCTTCTCCATTGTAATCCCTCCCATGCCTCCACCATCTTCCTATTCCTTAAATCTTTAAACATAACATTTTATAACTTCAAATTGCATCTGAAATCAATGATATTTTTTGTATACAATAAAATTCAATCATTGCTTCTTTTGATTGGTTCTCCAATTACCTATTATTGATTCTTTAAAATCCAAAATTTATTATTTTTTTTTCTAAAATTGTTGGTGGGTATTGTTTTGATGGAGAAATGAAGGAGTGGCGGTGAAATATTTTTTTCGTCTAACTAAAAATTGGGTTTAAGAAGTGAGAGAAAAAATTTAAAAAGCAAAAAAAGTTGGAAGAAGTGCTTCAATGGTGGAAAAAAAAGAAATAAAATTTAGAGATAAGTGAAGAAGAAGAAGATGATACGAAAAAAGAAATAAAATTTAGAGGTAAGTGAAGAAGAAGAAGATGATACAATTTTTTTTTCTTTTTTGTGCTTAAACAAGGGAAAAGGGTGTTTAGAAGGGGGGGGGGGGGGGGGGAGGATTGGGTAGGCTGCAATGGGGGTGGGGTGTATTTTTTTTTTTCTTATTTAAGTTTAATTATATTAAAAAAGTATTTTTATAATTTTTTAAGTTAAAATGACATGTGTCGTTATTTGATTTACCACTTTGCCACTTTGCCACATCATTAGCGTGTGTATTACACACATTTTATATTTTTTGCCACATAAGCAGATTGTGCTTAATTGACATGGTTTATGAATGATAAAAGGGTTCAATAGGTGCATGACCTAATTGAGGTGCCAATACAGAAAAATTCAAAGAGTTCACGGGTCTGTCTATGTATTCAACCTCTAGACAATAAGATTTGAAAAATATACATAAAAGTGCATGTCACAAAGTTACATTGAAAAGTATAACTCACTTTTAAGTTATTACAAAAAAGGACAAATCACATAAATATACAATTTAAGACTCAATATTACAAAACATACCAATATTATTTTTTATTTATCAAATGCTATTTTTATTTACAAAATCTATCATCTATAAAAAACTATTTTTTATTTTAGTTGATATACACAGAGTATATCTTTTTTGCTCTACCAAGCTGCGCACCAGTCGAGTTTGTGCCCTCTTTAAGATTTTTCCAACTTTTCATATATATTTCATTTTATTTCATCTAGTTTAGAGATAAGAGGGTTGATCATCTTACTTCCAACATTATTATGGTTCTCTCTTTGATACTTTAGATTTTTTGAGAAAGACTGGGATATTCAACATCCAAAGAAAATATAAAATCAGTAAGTGACCATCGAGCATCAAAATCTTTATCTCTCAAAGTATGGAGGAACCATCCTTATCTAGTGCGCCTTTACCTTCTCGCACAACAGTTTCTATACTCTTACCTTCTCGCACACCAGTTTCTATACTCTTATCATATCATGTTTCCATGAAGTGATTACACCTTTAATTTCTTATAGACCAGTTTCTAAACCTTTATCATACCATGTTTCTATAAGGTGATTACGCCTTTATCTTTCCGCACATTAATTTTATACCCTTATCATACCATGTTTTCATGAGGTGGTTAAGCCTTTACTTTCCCACACTCCAATTTTTATACATAGTTCACACCATATTGCGATGAGGTGATTACACCTTTACCTTATCGAACACTAGTTCCTATATCATTATCATACCATATTCCTATGAGGTGATTATGCCTTTACCTTTCCACACACTATTTTTAATACCCCTATTATACCATGCTTTCATGAGGTGATTAAGTCTTTACCTTTTCACACACCAGTTTTCATACATAGTTCATACCATCTTTCCATAAGGTTATTACATTTTTACCTTCCCGTACAACAATTTTTATACATGCTTTATATCATGTTTTCATGAGGTGATTGAGCTTTACTTTCCTACGCACTATGAACTATGACATATGTTATGAGCGTAATGCCACCTATGATGATGGCAAGCTCTTGAAGCAACAAATTCAAGATAAAGAATTCTTTACTCAATCCTAGTATGAGAAGTTTATAAATCATCGAAAAAAGACCCTAATCCTAAGGCTCTACCAGAAGCTGACTCTATAGCTTTCTAATTTAAATCAATATCCATTACTATATCATTCCTCAACAAAACCTTTTTTAAATAATTACTATATCATGATTAGTGGCATGCATCTCGTGAATGTGGATTTAGTTGAGGTGTGTCAAAGATGACTGAACAATACGATTATTACAGGAGTATTTTGGAGAGAGGGAGAGGAAGAGGTTTGGGGAGCACGATGGGGTTGAGATAATAAAATAGGTGATAGATTGGCACAACTTTGGACCAATTAATTTGGTACTTGTGGGAGTCGAAGAGTAAAAATAGAATAAAATAGAGAAGATGAACAGTCAAAAGGGTTAACAATGTTAGCAATCAAATGGCTTTATCATATGTGCTCAATAAAACTTGTCAGTGAATTATGAAGATTGGAAAATAAAAGGGAGAAAATTAAGGAAATAATATTAATCGGGAAAGTAACTCACGCAATTCTTGGAATTTGGTTTATCCTTCTTTTTTAAAAACTTTATTTATTAGATTTGTTAGTTTTCTATTGGTATATTTGAAAAACAGAAATCTTGGTAGATTTTATAGTATTGACTCTTAAATTTTATATTTATGTGTTTTTTCCTATAAAAAATGGTCTACTTTTATAAGACTAAAATGTTACATTCAAGTCTGTGACCCATTAGATCTGAAGAATAAATTTTATGAAGCTATTATTGAAGCTCGAAGCTTCAAATTTGAAAAACAAACTTTTGTAGATAAGCTCTGCTTTGAGTCGGTGTGATTACAAAAAATCTATTATGCATTGAGGAGCCTAAATCTGTGATAACCCTTTAAGTTATTTTTTGCATTTCCACACTATTTTCCTAATTAGAGCTTTCCCATAGCTACCAAGTTATTTATGACTTGCTGGAGTAGGCATATCATTTAGCAGGCAGTTCATTTGTTTTTTAGAGCCAATTTTATATTTTGAAATTTTATTGTTGAGAATTGGCTATCAAGCTTAAACTTTAGGTTAACGATAACATATACTGATTATGGCAGTTCTATCAGCTCTGGAACATCAATTTTAGGTTGGGCAACCCTTGGTAAGGGTCCCGAGGCTTTCGAACTTATTTTGAGCTATTGGGTGAATTTTGATTAAAATGGCATTGGGTGTGAGACCCATATTTTGCCAAAATAACTTCAGATGGAAATTTGATGGTGTCGTCAAGTACAGAATATCTAATTTGGTAGGGTAACATAGTTTATTTGAATTCACGAGACTCCGAATGAATCCCATGGTTTCTATTGGAGATTTGACACTTAGCCAAATCTGTTGGTGCATTTTCAGCTTGTGTAGGCCAAAAATGTCCTTCACTTTTGTGAGTCCCTTTTCTGCATTTTCAAAGGCTAATTCAAACTATTATTATAACTGTAATGACCTTGGTTGCGTTCGTAAAGGACAAGTTCATTATCTATCCCAAATCTTGGCTGGTCTACGCGTTCGCAAAGAGTCTTCTCTAAATCGAAAAAAATTTCCTCTTTTGAGATTATGGTAGACCAGTTGCATTCTTGAAGGGTAAGTCGAGTCTTTATCTGTGATCGCAAAGAAGGAACCCTTGGCCGCATTAATAGCTGTGGAACCCAATTCCTTAGTCATTTATTTCAATTCCAAGTTCACAAAGCCCTAAAAAACTTGGAGCATTATGGATCTTAATCATTGGGTGATCTAAGTGAGTTGGAGAGTTCATTAGGATCATTTCCTCATATATTTTCGTAAGTTTTCTTTGATTTCTTGATTAATCCTCCACTATATATCTAAATCTCTAGATCCTTTATGGGCTGATTTGAGGAAGTATTTGTACTCGAATTTTACCTATTTTTAGCATAAATGATCCCTGAGCTTAGAGGGAGGTTTTAGTAGTTTTAAAGTGGTGATGTCGCAAGCAGGACCCACATAAGATTTTTAGCATAATATTAATTCAAGGCCTTTGAATTCAATATGGGTATTATTATTCCTTTAATAATATTTAGATTATTATTTTGATAGTGTGGCACTGTGTGGTGGCTTCTGGAAATTTAAAAGCTCTAATTTTGTGGACTTTCTCAGTCTTCATCGGTTTTCAGGTAGGATAGGCTTAATTTCCTCATAGATTGAGCTTTATTATGATATTATTATAGTGTTATTCTAGTTTTGGGTTGGAACTTACAGGTTGGTTGCATGTTTAGTGTAATTTGGAATATTTAGCCAGTTGAAAAGCCATTTTTAGGTAGAATTGACCCATTCTTCATTTCCCTGAGTTAAATTGTTTCCTTAGGACTTATCTAAACTTATTTAACATCTTGCTGTGGAACTTGGAATCCTTAGTCTAGTTTTGGGTAGAAATTGTCTTAGTGTGGACTTTCCGTGTTAGTATCAAATATCTTAATTAACTCTATGTAGCCTAAGAGGCATTCTTTCATATATATGTATATGTGTGTGTGTGTGTGTGTGTATGTATGTATTATGGAGTGTTAGAATGGTTTAGACATCTTTACGACTCTTGACTAAACTTTTTACCTTACTCTACCTTAAAGACCGGTTCACGTTCAATATTTTCTATTCACTGTTGATTCAAAATTCTTAGTTCGAGTCCGACATATATGATACTAGAGTCCGATATTTATTATTCACTCATGATGCTGATGATCTGGCTTAATTTTGGTGGTTATGGTACGATAGGTATTCATAGATATGGTTTTGATTGTTGGTTACTTTATAATTAATATTGTTGTTGGTGATTCTCTCTTGATTGTATCCATCAAACTTATGGGGGATCCGTTGAGTTGTTTTCTCTTATTTACGCCTTCTGGGATTATGTGGGTCTAGTTAGGTTGTGATTAGCTTGTATTCCTTTGACTTTTTTCATCTCATTATTTATTATTTGTTAGCCGGAGCATTATTTTAGTTTGCCCCTTTGTCCCTAATTTTAGTCTTCATTCTCACATCTTATTATCTTTATGTTATGATTTAGCTTAAATAGTCGATGATGCCTGCTGGATAAACATTGTATTGGTACTCATACTATACTTCTGTATCTTTTTCTGATGTAAATTTGAGAATTAACTGCCGCTGCTGACGTTCTATCTAGCTTATTATTTGGTTCTGGAGATAGGGTGACCTTATAGAGTTAGAGCTAATTCTTTCTCTCTCCATTACTTTATGATAGTCTTTAGTTATAAAGACTTCCTTTATATTGGATACTATAAGTACTTTTATTCATTTGAATTTGCTGCTCTTGTACGGACATTACAAGGTCATGGGATATTCTTTTAGTTATGCTTATATTTTATCGCTTATAATTCTATTATATGCTTGATTTTGGTATTTATTATACTTTCCACCAATTAGCGCATTAATTACTGTTTTGGGCTATGGTTTGGCTTACCTTCTATAGGGTTAAAATATATGCCATCATGAATCATGAAATCAAGTCATGACATATTGGTATCAGAGAGCCTAGGTTTACTAGTGTTGTTGGTAATAGAACATATGTCAAGTAGTGTCCTGCGGTTCGAAATAATGATATCCATTTCTTATCATTAGGAGGGTATAGGACATTCCTAGAAGAACTTTACTTTCTTCATTCATTTCATGCCGATCCTGTGTTGGTATTAAAAATTCACATTGTTTCACTCTTTCGCAGATGGTCAGGATACGAGCTGCGATAATAAGAGACGGAGACCCTAAGTCCATGGCTAGGGCTCTATTAGATGCTGTGGCTGACCCAGGGGCTGAGGTTAGGAGATCCTGCAAACCTAGCAAGGGGTCAGGATAGGGAGCCTTTATTGAATCTTGCTACTGCTCCCTAGATGAAGATTCCACCACCCAGCTTTGGTAGTCTAGGGGGTAGCTCAGCATCTTTTAAGTTTTATTACTTCTTTATTATTTACAAATTTCTTGGTCTAGTTATTGAGATTAGTTGGTGGTGCACCTTTTGATGGTGATTAGTTTGTGTATCAAAGTAGTATAGTAGTAGAGGTGTAACCTGTAGCTACGATAGGTCCCTCCAGTATCGGTTGTTGCTCAGTTGGTAACTTTTCAACTCTTTATGTCTGTTGAGAAGTAAGAGATATTAGGTAGATTTCTGAGATTGACTTCACTTAGGTTTATAGGGGATCCGAGTGAGCATGCATTTGAGTTCTTGATTTCTTGCTAGGATAGGCTTTGTTATTTGGTCCTAGTTAAAACTTATGGGGTTGACTACACTACTTTCCAATTGGATTTGGTAGCTAGATATTGGTTGAATTGTTATCTTAATTCCAGGACAGCTGGATCTCTACTTTTAACATGATCTCAGTTCTCTGAGTTTCTCTTGGAAAAGTATATGCCTCACATCTTTCGAGAGCATCTGAGAGATTATTTCTCGAGATTAAAGTAGGGTTTTACGATTGTTCTGGAGTATGAGGCATGGTTCTATGAGTTTTCTAGACTTGCTAATGATATCTTACTGATCGAGTATGAGCTAGTTTGGTGCTTATTAGAGGTGTGAGACCTTCCCTTTGCATGGCTACTTAGAGTTTGGTTGTATCTAGTAGGTCTTTTGCTGAGGTTTCTAATTATGCATAGACTATGGAGGAGATGTATTGCAAAGACTAAGGGGACAATAATAAGAGAGCACGTTAGTAGTTGTAGTGTGAGCCAAAGTAGTTCATAGTTAAGAGGCAGAGGTTCTTGGAGTAGGTACCCTCCGTGTCAGTTTTATCATTACTAGGGTCATCCTGGCAGACTCATTCATGATGCACTTAAGATAGATAGGCGATAACCCATCTATAGTGATTACCCTAGTTAGAGAAATTATTTGTCTTTGAGAATAGAACATTCTGGGTTTTCTAGCTAAGGTGGTTATTTTGGGTTTGCTAGATCTTTTGGTTAGAGAAGAGTGCCTGGGCATGCTATAATTATGGGTCATCAACCATTATTCTATAGAGTGTCCTCAGCATGGGAAAGTGTTCCTAAAATGCAGAGTGTTAAACCGATTATCGCAGTGCCACCCCCAACTAGAGGTTTTATACAGGGTGTAGAGGTAGTCCATAGGGTTCTTGAAGAGGTCCTCAAATAGGTAGCACAAGTGGTCGGTCAGGAACCTAACTAAATAAAAGACGAGGTCATATGTATGCTATATCGATAGACTGGTGGCGCAGATACTATTATTATAAGTATAATTCAGTATTCTGTCAACCAACTATTTCTTTATTTGATTGGGGGTCCTCTTATTCATATGCTTCTGCTTATTTTACATCATAGTTAGAGTTATCTTGGGAGTCTTTATATATGCTATTGTATGTATCTACTCCTGTGGGAGATTTTTAGTATTGGATCGGGGTTATAGATTAGGTGTTGTGACCGTTCATGATTTTAATACTCAGGCTGATCTTATTATGTTAGATAATGTAGACTATGATGTGATTCTAGGCATGGACTAGTTATCCCCTTATCACATAGTCTTTGATTGTTTTTCCAAGGCTGTTACCTTAGCTATGCCCATTATACCCTCAATTGTATGGTAGGGTTCTATTAGACACACATTGATAGGGATTATTTCTTATGTTTGAGCTAGGGAACTATTATCGAGGGGTTGCGAGTCTTATCTAGCTTATATTCATGATGTTAGTGTAGAGAGTCCTTCGCTTAATTCAGTTCCTATGGTATGTGATTTTCTTGATGTTTCCCTTACCGATCTACCTGCCCTTCCTCCTGAGCATAGGATTGAGTTTTTTTACTAACCTTGAGTCAAACACCCGACCTATTTACATGTAACCTTATGCTCTTGTCAAGCTTAAAGATTAGAATTCTCAGCTTCAAGATCTCTTGGATGTGGGTTTTATTAGACCTAGTGTATCACTTTGAAGTGCTCCTATCTTATTGGCAAAGAAGAAAGATGGTTCTATATGTATGTGTATTGACTATAAGCTGTTGAATAAGATGACAATAAAGAATAAGTATCTTATGATTTGTATTGATGATTTGCTTGACCAACTTCGGGGAGCGGTAGTTTTCTCTAAGATTAACTTGAGATCCGATTACCATCAGTTGAGGTTTTAGGTTGAAGACATCCCTACGACAGTATTCAGGAATTACTGAGGCCATTATGAGTTCCTAGTGATATCTTATGGGTTTACCAATTCCCCAACCTCCTTTATGGATTTGATGAACCTAGTGTTCAGGCTCTATTTGGACTTATTCATAATTATTTTCGTTGACGATCTCCTTGTGTATATGAGGAGTAAGGAGGAGCACGAGCAATATTTAAGGATTGTTCTCTAGACTTTGAGAGATCACATGCTTTATGCCAGATTCTCAAAGTGTGAGTTTTTTTTGGAGTTTATTACATTCATGGGACAAATGGTGTCTAAATATGGGACTATGGTAGATCCAGCGAAGATCGAGGCTATTTGTGATTGGGCTAGACCTACATCTTTGGTTGAGGTTTGTATCTTTATTGGTTTGGAAAGTTACTACAGGCGATGATTGAGGGTTTTGCTACTATTATAGCACCAATGACTAGGTTGACTATAAAGGAGATTCCTTTTACAATGGTCCAAGGAGTGTGTGTTGAGTTTTCTAAAGCTCAAGGTTATTCTCACTTCTATTCTTATTTTGATTCTTTCTGTTAAGGGCCAGGGTTTATCATATATTGTGATACTTCTAGTGTTGGTTTAGGTTTTGCTTCAATGCAGCATGATTGAGTTATTGCTTATGTGTCGAGGTAGATAAAGGTCCACGAGTGCAACTACCCGACTTATGATTTGGAGTTGATGGTTTTAGTATTTTTAATTATGATTTATAGTCATTACTTGTTGGTGTTCGTTGTGAGATATATATTGATCACCATAATATTTAAGACACTATGACTCAAAGGGATCTTAATTCTACATAGCATAAATGGATTGAGTTGCTAAAGGACTATGATATCTCTATTATTTATCACCTAGGCAATAAGAATATAGTACCAGATGCCTTGACCTAAAAGATAGTTAGTATGAGTAGCTTGGCTTCTATTTCAGCTTCTAAGTGGATGTTGGCATTGGACATCTTTTCCTTAGACAACTTTATGGCTCGATTTGATATTTCAAACACCAGGAGGATCCTTGCTAGTGTTAAGGCCAAGTCTGCCTTATTTGATCAAATTTAAAGTCAGTAGTTTTAGGATAACAAACTTTATAGTATTTGTGATCAAGTTCTTAGGGGCGAGTCAAGGAGGGACACCTTGGTTTCAGAGGGTATTATGAGATGTGATTGTCTTATTTGTGTTCTAAGGGTTACAGACTTGATTTAGTTGATATTGTGGGAGACTCACTACTCTAGATATTATATTCACCCTAAGACAAATAAGATGTATAGAGATTTGGAGTTTGTGATCGGGTTTTCTTTCAAGGATCTCCTATAAAGGGAATGGTGAGGTATGAGAGGAGGGTCACACTCAGCCTTAGGCATATTGGGACCTTTGAGATATTTCATATAGTTAGAGAAGAAGCTTACGAGTTGGCCTTGTCTCCAGTTTTTCAACTATTCGTCAAGTTTTCCATGTTTTTATGTTGTAGCGTTATATCCAAGATGAGTCTGATGTGCTTCAGTGGGACTCAATTCAATTGGATAAGAGGTTGACCTTCATAGAAAAGGAAATTCTTATATTAGCTAGGGATGTCAGGAGGTTGTGCTCTTGAGAGATCCTAGTGTTTAAAGTTCAATGGAGACACCACCTTGTCAAGGAAATTACATAGGAGATCAAGAGTAAGATGCGGACCCATTATCCCTACCTATTCGATCCTTTAGGTACACATTGATTCCTTACTTTTATGGACAAAAATACTTTTAGTGGTGGATATTATAGTGACCCCCAGGTCATTTCAGCATTTCTGCACTATTTTGTTATTTTGAGCTTTCTCATAACTGCCTTAAGTTATTTATGACTTTCTGGAGTTGCTAGTTTGATTATCGGGTAGTTCGTTAGTTTTTTTTATAGCAATTTACCTATTTTTGCTATTATGAATTGGGCATCGGTCATAAACTTCAAGTTAACGACCTCGTATGACAATTCTGGCAGTTTATCAACTCTATAACTTCAATTTTAGGCTAAGAGAATCCTTGGTTTGGGTCCAAAGGCTTTCAAACTCATTTTGGGCTATTGGATAGATTTTGGTTAAAACAACCATTGGGTGTGGGACCTACATTTTGTCAAAATAACCCTGGATGAAAATTTTGGTGGTTGCACTGAGTCCAAAATATCGAATTTGGTAGGGCAACATAGTTTATTTGAATTCACGGGATTTTGAATGAATCCTGAGGGTCCGATTAGAGATTTGACACTTAGCCAAATTTGTTGGTGCAACTTCAGTAGGTGCAGGAGAAAAATGACCTTGCACATTCACTAGGCCCTTGTTTGCATTCGAAAAGGCCAAGGTAAATATCTACCGTGATCGCTATGACCTTGGCCGTGTTCAAGAAGTCTAAGTTCGTTGGCTATCACGATCGTTGGTTGGTCTTCATACTCATGAACAGTCTTCTTCAAATAGACTAGATTTCCTCCTTTGTGATCACTATGGACCAGTTGCATTTGAGAAGTATTTATGCTTAGATTTTACTCATTTTTGAGGGTAAATAACCCTCGAGCTTAGAGGAATGTTTTGTGGTATTAAAGTGGTGATTCCATAAACGTGCCTTGTATGGGATTTTTAGCTTGATTTTGGACCCAAAGCATTTATATGCAATATGGGTATTGTTATTCTTGTATTAATGTGCAGATTATTATTTTAATTGTGTGACATTGTGTGGAGGCTTCTCTGAAGGAAAAAGCTCTAATTTAGTAGACTTTCTCGTGCTTTATCGGCGTCTAGATATGTTGGGCTTACTTTGCTCATAGATTGAGCTATATTATGGTATTAGTATAGTATTATGATAGTTTAGATTTGAAACTTACAGCTTGGCTGCTTGTTTAGTGAAATTTGGAATATTTATCCTGTTGGAATGCGGTTTTTAGGCAGAATTGATCCATTCCTCCTTTACTTGAGTTAAATTGATGCCTTAGGGTTTATCTAGACTTATTTAATACATTGTAGGGGAACTTGGAAACTTTAGTATAGTTTTGGATAGAGATTTCCTTATTGTGGACTTTTGGGGTTAGTAGCAGGCCCCGCTAGTCCTCTTTTAGATCAAATATCCTAATTAATTCCTTATAGACCTAGGAGGCCGTCTTTTATCGACTTATATATAGTCTCGAGCCTTAAAATAGTTTAGACATATTTACCACTATTGACTTGGCTTGTTACCTTGCATCTACCTTAAAGACCAATTCGAGTCCGATATTTACTATTTACTTATGATACTGAATTCCCAATTTGAGTCTGACATATATGATACTAGAGTCTGGTTCAAGTCTGACATTTATTATTCACTTGTGATATTGAGGATTCGATTTGACTTTCGTATTTATGGTACGAAAGGGATACATAAATATGGTTTTGACTGTTGGTTACTTCATAATTATTATTATTGTCGGTGTTTCTCTCTTGAATGTATCCATCAAGCTTATTGGGGATCATGTGGGTTTTCTTTTCTTTTATTTATGCCTTCTATGTTTATAAGGGCCTAGTTAGGCTGTACTTAGCTTGTATTTCTTTGACATTATTTACCTCGTTACTTATTATCTGTCAGCCGGAGCAGTAGTTTAGATTTGCCCCTTTGTCATTGACTTTAGTCTACATTTTCACATCTTATTACACTTTTATTAGGATTTAGCTCAGTTGACCAATGATACCTACTAAATACACATTATTTTGGTACTCATACTACACTTCTGCATCTTTTTTTGATATAGATTTGAGTACTAGCTGCCACCACTACCGTTCTGTCCAACTTATTCTCAAGGTTTGGAGATTATCACATACAATTCCATTTTATGCTTGATTTTGGTAATTATTATACCTTCCACCCCATTACTCTCAGTTTTGAGATACGATTTGTCTTACCTACTAGTTGGTTAAAATAGGTGACATAATGACTCATGAAATTGGTTCGCGACAAAATTTGAAGTGTTGGATGATTTGGTATATATCGAGTTGTTTTCAAAAAAAATTAAAAATCAAACTTCTATTATTTCGGTGGGTATGATTGCAAACGATCGATTAGATGAATTCGATACTTAGATTCATGAAAGTATTGGATAATTTGATGTAGTTTTGAAGTATTTTTGACGGATTCGGCACTTAGATTCGTGAAAGAAGATAAAGTCCATTTTTTGTATGCATTTGTACATTGTATTGTATATTGTTGTATATAAATATTACAATGTTTGTATTTTGATGATTTTCTTCTCCTTCTTCATTTTATACACACTTATGTAATATAGATACATTGTTTAAACATTCTATATATATATATATATATATATATATATATATATATATATATATATATATATATATATTTGTCTATATAATGTATATAATTAAATAACTATATACATAACATTATGCAATACAATAAAAAGATTATATTATATATACAATAATATACACTACAACAAATTAATGGGCAACCCTTCATCGTAATATGTAGATTCTAGGAGTTTGATTCAAGAGAATTCAAAGAGGATTTCTTAGAAATTCTTTGTGAGAGTTGTTATTTAATATTGTTAAGTATGTTTAGGGCATTTATCAAGGTTAGAGGTATGTTTGCTTCCTATGTATCTCTATTTTGAAAATTCATTCGAAGTATGTTTTTTCCCATGTATGTTGCTTTTCAACCACACTTTTGAATATAACTATGATTCAAACTATGGATTTTTAAGCTTGTTAGACAAGCTCGTATCGGGTCTTGATACTTTTATTCTACATGATAATATATGTATATGCATGTGTTTTTTTTCCTTATGACCAGAAGTTGTTGAACTTGATTTCTAAAACTATATTTTAAGGAAATTTTATTTTTTACACAAGTTATTGACTTGAAATTTGACTTTAATTTTGAACTCAGTTTTCTAAATAATTTGATGACCTAGAAATACCCGTTAATGGAAAGATAATTATATTGGTAAGGTTGTTCAATTGTGTTGTGTTTGGTCTTGTATGGACAATTTGTGATATTCTAGAGGACTAATACTCGTTATGGATTCTAATAAAAATTTGTGTCAGTTTAGAGGATACTTTACCATCAAGGACTTATAGGCCCCAAAAAACAATAGGATCCTATCTATGAATCTCCCACCTTTGATTTACCCTAAATAATAGGATCCTATCCATGGATCTCCTATCTTCGATTTACCCGCATTCTTATATAATTAATATGGTTTCCTCCTGAGTTGACATGTGTTTACTTTTAGGTTTGCCCTCTGTTGGCATATTAATGTGTTATTTGATTTTATTTTTGTTTGAAAGAATTTGACTTAATTTTGAACACAGTGAACTGAAATTAACTATTTCTTTATTGGTAATGTTTACTGGGTTTGGACTGCTTCACTTACAATACATTACTTATCTATTTCTTACTATTACTTTTTTGTTTATATGAACTCTTCTCCTAAGACATTCATTCAGTATCCAATACTTATGCATACCATTATTGTTTTTTATGGTGTGTTAGGTATATGACAGGAGCAGGTTCATAAGGATCATATTTCTTAGGATGGACTTTCTATGCACACAAATTATTGGTGAGTCCACCTTCTTTCTCGTGAAACTTCATACTTATTTTATTGCTTTATCAAAATTTTTCATTGTGTCTTGAGATTGTTATCCTTTTCTTAGAAGCTCTATAGATCTATATTATATCGTGGGTAATAACTGAAGTCATTGCTTGATTTATTGGGTCATACAAATATATTTAGCTTCTAGACAAACATGTTATACTTTATAAATATTGAAATACACATGGATATAATTAAATATACATACTAACTACAACTGAATTTTGTGTTACCTCTAATCATGATGATCAAATGCAGAGATCATAGTTATTCCTGTAAATTAGAAACACCAAAGGTGAGAAGCAGTAGTGGGTGTTTTAAATACTATTTTTGATATTCATTTCTTAACTAGTCTGGTACGATGGAAACACAAACTTTTATAATCAGTCAGCCCTGGAACCCAACTAATAGTAGGAATCTAATCCTTCCCACCACAAGATAAATGTCCTAAGAGTTCTTCCACATCCAAAACTTTTTCCATTGTTACCACCAAACAATATATATGAAGTACTTATATAATTTAATATGTATAAATATAAAATCATTAGTAATGAGTTGGGGCACATTTGATAAAAATCTAACATTCTCCTACTAAGGACATATATTACTAATTCAAGTGATAATGATTGAAAATTCTAATGAGTGGAGTGATTCCTTTCATGTATCACATGCATAATCCTATCATGTAACTTTACTTTATGCTAGTACCAATGCACATGGTTAAGATCTTGCCTCCAAATGAGATCTAAATAATCTATCTTAAATTTTGACATGACCTGAAATTAGGTCATATCTATGGGCACCTTAAGCCCACATGAACTGGAGGTTGCCCCTATAACCCATTATAATCATAGCATCAATCACAAGGGTTGGGTGATCCCAACCGCATAATGAGATAGTGGAAAACATACTTCAAGTCATAACTTAAACATTTCTAAAAACTTCATTAGATTCCTCAACCAACCAATATATTAGATTCATCAACCAACCAATATACCCAAGTCCACAGTCATCCACAAAACCTCTATACGACTCAAAATTTAGAAATGTATATGTCAGGATAAGCCCCCAATAATATCCAAACCAAATCTAAATAATACTAAGTCTAAAGATGGGTGTAACATCCAAAAAATGGGTTTTGAGATGTCACACAGTGCTCAAGACTATGAGTAGCCTCAAGCTAACCCTAGAAGCCTTCTACTTAATCTAAAGCTCATAATAGAGAAATATAGACATATAATAAAAGTTAAAATGCTGAATTCAGTATAAGTTAAACTTAAAATGTCTGAATATAATATCTGAAAATGCTAAACTCAAGAGTCTGATCAATCAATACTAAAAATCTGAATTATATCTAGCAGCCTGATAAGCCTCTGCTACTATTAACCAGAGAGTCACTGGGACAAACCCCCAGATGACATGAACTATCTGAAAATACTGAATCATCTAAACAAATAAGCTAAAAAACTAAAGGACTGGGTCCCTGAACTATGAGGACTCACAAACTATCGAGATACAGATAGAGATGCTTAAAATCACTCACACTGCTGATACTAAGCACCTAAACGTACATTATGAGATAATGTAGCACATAGACGTATATGTGGATCAGTATTTCTGGATTGTACTGAGTATATGGGGGTGAATGCACATGTAAATTATAAAGCAATAGTACTATAAATTTATAATAGAATGTATGCTAAATATATATGACTCACATAAGCTGGAATATCTGAAAACTAAAAATCATGATCATGAATAGCAAGACATACTGCTTATGTGTAGTGAGTCATAACATTTTGTTTCTAAAAGCAGTACTGGTATTTTGTCTATAGCTAATGTTTTTAGTAAAACAATGTCTGAATAAAGTTGTGAGCCTTTACACTTAGTTTCTATAAGCTTTTCTGTTAGGATTATTCTGTTCTGAAATCTGTAGTCTATAGGCTTTAGGCTATAGGGAGGTTCTTCTAACCAACATACACTATGTGAGCTATCATAGTGTCCAACATCTAGGTCCTTTATGGAAAAACCTCATGTTGGGGAGAGGTGTCATACTCTTGCCAAAACGTATAACCTAATCTAAGTGATCACATCTGTTTCTGTCATTCATATAGAAATAGGAATAATCTGCTAATCTGAACCTACGTTGGCTCATAGTTTTGGGGCATGTGAATATACCTAACTCGGTGCTAAATACTACTCCCTTTAATCTGTATGCCCATTCTGTTGGAAATCCACTTTAAAACTAGTATATAGGTTTATAATGACAGCCAATTGTATATCTGTTATTCTATTCTATAACTGAAATTGTAAAGTGGATTCCATACCAAAGCCAAGATCAAAAGATCAAAAGATCAAATCTTTATCAAATCTGAAAATAACTAATCATGGGATGCTTAAAGCATAGTCATTCTTGAAATATCAATATACAAACTAGGGAGTTATAACCTATGCTTCAAATTCATGTCAAAACATCATAATGTTCATGCTTGATAATTTAAATATTGGTAATTAAATTCAAAATCTTGAAATTTGTACAATACGCATAAAATTATGAAAGAAGACGTGCGATTCAACATTTTCATTACTTGAAATCTCATAACCTTCAATTAGTGATAAGTGGGTATAAACCCTAAACTGAAATTCATGTAATTTCATATAAAAATCAACTTTAAAACTAGTTTTAGACATAAGGATGAAAGGATTATCCATGTTGAAAAACCCCACATACCTTAATAGATGACTAGATGAAGAAGCTTAGACTTTGAGTTTTTAGTTATGATCTTGAAGATTGATTCTTGAAGTTCTTGAATTGAGAATCCTTAATTTTGAATTATCTTCGAAAAAGAATAGTGGAATTTGGATTTCTTGGGGATTAAAATTTGATGTTCTAGGGTTTCTTTGAGAGAAAGTTGATGAAAAACATGCATAATATTCTTAGAATAGGCTAGATTCTATGCTTTACACGATTTGGGGTTTAGGGAAATGACTAGATTACCCTTTGTAAAATTTAACTCGAAACTAAAAAATCCCAATTTGGAATACCACCACGACGCACCACTTTCGTGGTAGCTTACTGGAAAATGAATGACTTTCATTTTAGCCTCTGACATGATTCGGTGAAATCACGCTGGGTCACTGGAAAAGGATGTGTGCCATATTGCACTCCACCATGACGCGGTGCATGTCCAATTAAGGATTTTGATGCTATACGGGAAAATTGTGGTGAGTTACTGGATTTTGACAAACGGGAACTAGAAATTCACCACGATGTGGGGTAATCGTGGTGCTCCACTATAGATTGAACAATTGCCGAATTTGTCCTTCACCGCGATGCGGTGCTTATTGCTATGCCCTACTGCTTTATTAAAATAGCCATAACTTCTCATTCGAGTATCTAATTAATGTGAAATTGGTATCATTGGAAATCTGGTTCCATTATCTACACATTGAAGGGTCTAGAGCTAGAAAATTCTACTTTTATCAAGAGTTATACACTTTCAAAGCTAACCCCCAACACACTAGAAGCAAAATTGAGCTAGGAAAAAATATAGGGTATTACAATGAGAGACTAAGAAGGAATGTCTTCCAAAGTAAGGAAGCGCACTACTCCGGAGCTAATTCACGAATCTCTTTGATTGCCTAATCACTATGCAGGAAGAGAGGAAGTTGATCCTGCCCCTATTTCACATGGGGACATAGCGTCCGGAGATAGTTAGCGATTGGAATGCTAGCATGTAACTCAAGGATATGGATAAAATAGAATCATCATTCAACAACAAGTCAATATATATAATATTCAATCACATTCATAACCTTATCCCTACATATAGACATATTACTTGATAACCAAGGGGCAAGTCTTATCAACACTTTGGAAACACGTATTCATCATACATGCAATGGAGGACTTCAACCTTCCACACTTATAGATTCAAACATTTCTTATAATCAATTAAGGGATTCTAATGGCATACACATCCATTTAAGTGAGGTACTCTAACCACTCACACATATTCATATAAGTGAGAGACTCTAAACACTCACTCACATTCATTCAAGAAAGGGACTCTAACCATATACTCACACATTTGGAAAGGGACTCCAACCTAATTACATATTATATAGGTGACTCTAACCCTAAGCCAATTCATTTGGCAAGGCACTTTGACCTCATGAGATCTCATTATGTATGGGACTTTAACCACAAATGATTCCATTAGGAAAGAGGCTTTAACCTCAAGCCATAATGACCATTTTTAGTCGACATTGGGACTCTAACCCTTTGTCCATACATCCAAATACATTCAATTTCTCACATAAAGACTTTAACCCATTTAGATAATTCAACCCCACACATACCCACATGGTCCTCATGGGAGCCTTCATTGCTTAACCATTTCAATAGACCAATTCCTTAATTCAAATCCTTATACAATTCAAACCATGGTCCTCAAAATCCTTACAATCCATTCACTCTTCATTATTAATTCTATACCATAATAGTTCAACACAAAATTCAAGTTCATTTTCATGTTAGGGACTTTAACCCCCTTCGTATTCATCAAACCATCAAGGTCATCAA
The DNA here is from genome assembly GCA_030864225.1 of Capsicum baccatum var. pendulum. Classification (NCBI taxonomy): domain Eukaryota; kingdom Viridiplantae; phylum Streptophyta; class Magnoliopsida; order Solanales; family Solanaceae; genus Capsicum; species Capsicum baccatum. The sequence continues at coordinate 56,158,204 of CM061554.1, read as the reverse complement.
TTACATAATACATGGCTCACTTTACCTTCACAATATCATTTACCAAGCATTAATACATATTAGGCCATTACCCTAGTTCAAAACATCATCATTATGTAACTAGACATCTCACTTAGATATTTTCATAAACACCTTGTGTACATACCTTTACCAAGGCTAATTTCATGGTAGAAATCATCAAGACTAGGGTTAATCAAAACCCGTATATTAGACCACCTACAACAAGTAGTCACGTGTTCAAGATACCATCAATAACATGTATAAACATATGTCTAAGCAAGAATCATCATTATTCATCATTCGGCCACAAAACCCTTTTCTTTTGATTTCAGAAACACCATGTACACTTAATAATCCAAGTGTGAAATACATGGGCTTAGAGTTACTTAGCAAGGGAAATATTTACATGCCTTAGACAACTTGAATCACCAAGAATATTGACTTCACTTTGCCTCTTAAAGATCACCCTTGAAACCCTAGCCTCCAATCCCTCAAAGATGAGCTTAAGAGAGTATTTAGGGTGTTTGATGCATCAAATGGATGTTTAAGAGGCTAAACTCACTTATATAGTGAGAGATATTATGGTTTTATACATGGGAAATGACCACTAGGCCCTTAATTAAAATCTAAAAATTGAACTCATCCAGGGGTACGACTCACCATACAACTAACTTAAGTAGTCATACCCTAGGGTACAAGTGGTACCCTAACGCATACACTAGGCTTCTCCTATGTCACACAAATTTTTAAGGATACGACCATTCATATTTGAGTTATATCCAAATGGTACGACTGAACCCTAACTCGTATCCATCAATCGTATAAAAAATAGTACACTTTGATTGAGGCATCAGTTTATACGATTGGTCTAGGTAAGACTCATACCTTAAGGTATAATTATTTGGAGCCTCACTTGTATCTAGGACAGTGAGTGACCCTTACCACATTGCCTATGGTATGATAGAGGGGTCACCAACTCATATCCAAAGGGTACCACTCATACCCTTAAGATTCCAAATATTTACTTTTAGGCAAGACTCTTTTCCAAATGAGAGGATCTCTTTGTTTCTTTATGATTTTTGACTTTCTTAAGCTTACTAAATTTTATTTGCTATCTACCATATGGATTTAGAAAACAAAGCTAATTCACCAAAATTAGAGAGACCATCTACTATAAGTAATTTTGACATATAAAATTCAAAGATTTTAATTTTTTCCAAATAATTAAATCTACTTGTAGTACCCATTTTATATGCCCATTTTCTGACAGAAGGAGCACCTTATGATTTTCCAAATGAAGGACTTTTCATATTCTTGTAATGAACTGATTTTTTGATAATTTGTGTGAAGTATATGATTTTGTGTGATTTGACTACTTTAACCCTCTCCGTGATTGCATTGCGGTATTTTTGGGATATGGAGATAATTGACATGGTTTGCAATACATTTTAATGTGATTTATATGAGATTGTGATTTTTGGTGGTTATAAAGGCTCTATATTTGACTTTGGTCAATATTTATTGATGTGTGAATCAAATGGCAAAACAGACAGTGCCAGCAGATCCTAACATTGTTTTTAGGTTGGTAATATAGTTGGTATGGTTTTATGATTTTTATATCGCATTTCGACCTCGGTTCGAAAAGTTGTGAAATTGGATTTCGGGGGTCAACTTTGTGAAAATAATATCTTTTTAAAATTTGTTATTTCCATTGATTCCAAAATTTTAAAGTTGATTTAGCAGTAGGGTGTCATGACCCAAAGCTACTCTCTAGTCGCGACAATGGTGCTTATGGTCATAAGTGACCATAAGCTAACCTATGAGTTGGTACCTTGATGTTTGAGCAGATGCTAACACATTTGACGCCTTTAACTAAGAATAACAAAGTTTTAAAAAACTTTTGTCGTTTTTTGATTGTTTTCTGTTTGATATTGCAGTAAAAGTCAAGATACAAAAGAACCAGTAATAATGAAAGTAAAAGAGTTAATTTCTAAGCAAGTAGAGAGGGAAGTAAAACTGACAACTTTTCTGATAAGTCTTCAACCATGTGATAATCTATTAGAGTTGCCGTTTGCCTTAGACAGAGAATAAGCTTCAGTTAGAATTCATGATGACATCTATGATAGGTTGTCAGAAGTGTGATAAGTTGTCAGGCTCGTCGTTAGGCTTAGGCAGGGAATGGGATTTGAAGTGAAGAAGCGACGACAATTCTAATAAGTCATCATATGTTTGATAAGCCTTTATGTATCATCGTCAACCTAAAGGCAGAGATTGTCAAAAGTGAAGAGGAGCTGACGACACTCCTGATAAGTCGTTAAACTCTTGATAAGCCATCACACATGTCGTCGGCTGTCCGAGAAAATACTGTGATCTATGATTTTGTTTCCATAATTAGGCTGAAGTATTTAAAGCATATGTTAGGGTTTTCTAATAAGAAGGGGCGGAAGATCTGGAACTTATTCAAGGGGGAGTTTACTTTTCTTATTGGCTCTCAAAAATTTAGAATTCAATTTTCAACTCTTTGATTTGGTTGTGGGAATTCAATCAACTTTAGACTTCATCGTTTGTAAGTTTAATTACTTTGAATGATGATTACAATTGTTGCTATATTTTTCTTTCTCATGTGGAACTAAAAACCACAACTAGGGTTATGGGATCTATGATTACTCCCCCATGGATTTAATAATTGGTTAGGATTTGAGTGATTGTAGGGATATCTTGATAATTCCTTTGTTATGATTGTTATTTATTGGTTGGAAACAGTAAATCCCTCCTTATATTGATTTGCTTGACTGAGAAATGAACTAAAGGTAACAAATTATCAACAAGGATTTGGGAAGGTTAAGCTCCCATCTAATGATTAATGCTGTAACAAGATTGATCAACTTGAGATAAAATCCGGATGAATAGAATGATTTCCTAAGTTCGAGAGAATTAGGGAGTTCAACATCTAGGTAGGTTGAGAAACACTTAGATTATCGAAACTGATAATTTGGTGTTTTCCATAATTCATGAGAACCCAATACTACATTTATTATTTAATAGGGATTAATAATCATAATGATCACAACCCTAGTTTCTCTTTATCATTGATTTGAACTATTGAAATTTAAGCTTTGAGCTCTGAAGCAAGTTAAGACTTTAACATTCATTTGATCATCAAAAACCCCCATTTTGAATTCAACTTATAGCTATAGTTTCAAATTAGTTTAATTGCCACAACATTATTCCTCGTGGATTCGACCCCGACTCTAAAGTTGGGTAAATATATTGACGACGATCGTTTTTTACTAAATTGATGTGTAAGTTGAGCGTAATCATACCTACTATAAGCACTGAATAAAATGATAATACAGCAGGTGTGTGGAAGATAAATTACTGAAGTAATACTAATCTGAATACTGATATGTGATTACATCACAAGTATAAAACATCTGACAAATATTGAAAAACCAACTATCTATCTGAACGAAAAAAGTACTAAAAGAACTGGTTACTAACTAACTGCTTACCTAATTTTCTAATTGTCTGAAGGCCTCTAAACTGAACGAGGAGTTAAAGAGACCCAACCAAATTCAACTAATTAAACATAAAGATATATTAAAATAAATAAATCATGTCCTCGATGAATGAGTACTCAAGACTATTGCTGCTGAGTACAATGATCTGTCTAAGACCGGTCAGGAAACTAAGTGTCTGAACCAATGCTGTAAGACAACATAGCGTAGCGAAAATTATGCGATCAATACTTTAAATATATTGGTACGTGAGATGAGAAATGATTGAAATGCATGAGATAATTGAGTATAAACGCATGAACAAGTAAAAATCTGAGAATGCAAGAGAAAGCATAAACATATTTCTGAGAAAATATGTAAATAACTGAATAACTAAAAATTTGTATGCTTTGGTCTAGCGAACCTGAGCTGAGAGATATAAATTACTGATTCACTGGTATCTGTATACTGATTTACTGATGTCTGTATACCAATTTATTGATATCTAAATACTGATTATGTAAACTTATTTGTACTTAGTCTAAATAGCTGGACTGAAACTTTGGGAGGTATTAGGTAACCAACATGCCCCAATCTGAGCTAATCGGTGTCCAACCTATAACCCTAGTTGGAAGGGTGTCAGTATCATGCCACGAGTAATAACACTGGTAGAGTGGATCCCCTAAACTGGTGTCCTAAAGGACTAAGGTGAAACACCCAAGATTTTTTGGTTTTGATCATGATGACCAAGATACGATTCAACATGCCAATCGTACCCTTTAGATATGGTTCGTATCCAATCTCTCCTTTCCCTCTCATACCTTAACTAGACTGGTAAGGATATTATACTATCCCCTCTATGAGTGTCCCTCCCCTCCATCATAGCCTAACTATATGAGTTGTACCCAATATAATTATATGGAGTGAATTCTCAACTTGAGTAGAGTATTTTGTATACGGTTGGTCTATAAGAGTTAGGGTTTGAGTCATACCCTTTGGATATGACTCAAGGGTGTAAATGCATACCCTTGACCATATATAAAATCTGGGAATGAGTCAGGGTACCACTCGTACCCTAAGGCATAATTCACTTAATGTGTCGTATGGTGAGTCATACCCCTAGAATGGACCAATTTTTAGCTTTTAACCAAGGGCCTTGTGGTTATTTTTATACCCTAAATCCTAATACCTCTTACTATATAAGTGTATATGGCCTTCTTGAGAATATTTTGAGTGGATCTAACACCCTAAACTCACTCTCAAACACTCTCTAAGTTGTTGGAACAAGATTGGAGGCTAGGGTTGGGGGGGGGGGGGGAGGTGTGCTCATCTAAAATATAAAGGGGAGTCAAGTTCTTGGTGACTCATATTATTTAATGCATGTAACTATTCCTCTTATTAAATAAATCTAAACCTATATATGTCATACTTGGATTAGTAAGTGTACATGGTGGTTTTGAAATAAAATAAAGAAGGGTATTGTTGCATACTAATGAATAATGTTGATTCCTGCTTAGACTTGTATTTATACATGTTATTAAGGAAGATTTACCAATGTAGGTGCTTGTTGTATGTAGTTTAACATGAGGGTCTTGAGTAACTCTAATTTTGATAATTTCTACCATGAAAATAGCCTTGTTAAAGGTATGCACATAAAGTGTTTGAGAAAATATCTAAGTGAATTATCTAGTCACATATTGGTGATGTTTTTTAATAAGGCAATGTCCTAATAAGCATGACTAATTGATAAACAATATCGTAAAGGTCCACGATCTATGTATTGTATAATTGAATGACTTTGTTGAGTAAATGACTAATAAGGGGGTTGAAGCCTCTAAATATGAAAATGAACTTAATTTTTTTGTTGAGGCTAAATATGGTGAAAGCCTACTAATTAAATGTGAATAGTTATGTAGGTTTTGACAACCATAAATTAAATTGATTCAAGTCATTTAGTCTATAGAGTGACTAGTGGTTAAATGGTTCCCTGAAGGTCATATGTCTATATATGGGATTGGTCTAGTGGACATGAATGAGTCATGATAATAATATAATAATTGTGAATTCTTGGTAAATGGTTGATATCTTGTAATGGATGAGCTTATAGCTTTAAATGTGGTGATGGCCCTATAAGTATAAATAGTTTATAATTGGTATTGTATTGATGCTGTTATCCATGTAGTTAGTTAAATTATGTCTATGTAGGTTTGATCTCTAAGAAAAGGGTTTAATTCCCTAAGTTTGAACTTAAACTTATGTGAGGAACTAAAGTTTGGTATGAAAATGCTAATGAAGATTGAATGAGTTGGTAAAGGTCTTGATGACCGCTGATTGAATTATATGATGAATTGAGTTAGGGCATTGGCCTATAGTTATGGCCAACCAGTGAAGGCTCCCATGAAAACTATGTGGTAGCGTATAGTGTTGATGTGGGTAAATGGTTCATGTCCTTAAACATTGAAATAAATTATATGGATGTTAATGTATGAACTAATGTGTTAAGAGTTAATGCCGACTAATAATAGTAATGAGATGACTAGTGGTTTAAGTCCCTAGTCCGATGAGATGGCTTGTGGTTCGAGTCCCTTGCTCAATGAAATGACTAGTGGTTTGAGTCCCTAGTCTGATAAGATGGCTTGTGGTTTGAGACCCTCGCCCAATTAAATAACTAGTGGTTTGAGTCCCCAGCCCAATGAAATAACTTATGGTTCGAGTCCTTTACCTAAAGAGATCTCTCATGGTTAAAATACCTCATCCAAAGAAATCACTAGAGGTGCGATTCCCTAGTTCGATTAGATGACTAGTGGTTCAAGTCCCTAGTCCGACGAGAAGGCTTGTGGTTTGAGTACCTTGCTTAATGAATTGATTAAATTGGTTAAATCGGTTAATTGGTTGACTTGGTTAAACTGGTTGGATTGGTTGAGTTAGTTTGGGTTTCATATCCCCATTGACTAAGGTAACAAATAAGTTTAAGGTTATAAAATTGGTAATGTTGAAGTTTCAAAGTTCTTTACTCTATAATTTGTGAATGCATGTCATCACTTGTTCCATAGCTTGGCATGTTGCATAACTATATGTATATTCATATTCATATATGACTATACTTCTGTAGATTTGATTGTATGAAATGATTTGACTTGGATAGAACAAATGTGCTTTTTTATCTTTATCCTTGGGTTACATGCTAGTGCTCCAATCGTTAACCGTCTCCGACCGCTATGTCCCCACACGATATCAGGGCCAAAGCATTTTTTTTCTTCTACATAGTGATTAGGGATTTGAGCAGTTTGGGCATTGAACTTGAAGTGGTGAGCTTCCATACTCCAAAATACCTACCTTTCATAGTCACATTATTCAATGTCTTAGTCTTGTATAGATCTAGTACTTGGCTATCGTCGGGGGCATGTCCCAATATATTTTTGACTTCGGTTTGGTAGAGGCTTTTGTGGATGATTTTGGACTTGGGTGTATTTCTAGATTATTGACATTAATGAAATGTTAGATATTTTCTAATTATTGATTATTGGCCTTATATTTCTGCCATTTTGTTATGAGGTTGGGATTCACCCAACCTTTGTGGTTGTTGTGATGATGGTTATGTTAGGTTATTGGGGCGACCTCCGGTTCATGTGGTCTTGAGGTTCCCGTACGAAACGGTTTGAGTTTGGGGCATGTCAAGTTGGTCTCCGAGCTAAGGTTTATGGTCAGTTGGGAGTCCACAAAGATGTACAAAGTAGAGTCTCTTTTATGGGTGTGAAGCACGCCACACTTGTAATAGAGGGGCTATGAGATATTTAAGAATATTTCCCTTTATTATGTTTAGTCTCAAGCTATATAGAGTCTAAGGTCTTGGGTTCTTTTAATTTCTGCTTGATCATATTTTAGATTATGTATCCAAGAAGATCTAACATTCAACTAAGATCTTCTGTGCCAACTGGGCCAATATAGACAAAGTTTGTCCAACTTCTGGGATTCAGACCTAGTCAAGGGCCGTGTCATCAGAATTTCCTCGTGGGTTTCCACCCATTCTCACTAACCCCACTATTAGAGTTGGCACTTTCCCTCAGTTGCCTTCAAATTTTGGGTTTTATTTTTCCTTTGCTCAGTTGGCTCAGGTTGGTGGAAAAAGGTCTAGGAAAAAGTATTAGTTGGGTCCTAGTTTTCTCTTCGTGGATAGTTCTCCCAACCCAAACTCATTGGGAGGTGGGCGTATTCAGATTTATAATGCTCATGGGTCACAAGATTCCCAAAATTAAGTTAGTAGGGCCCAATCCTCATTCACCTATCCTCCTTGTTGGTTTTGCTGTCAATTACATTGTGGTTGTTGTAAGAAAGGAAATAACATATGTTTTAAGTATGGCCGATTGGGTCACATACAATGGGATATATATAGTGGCTGCCTCTTCGGCAAAGCAAAGGATTTTGGTTATCACTTCTCTAGCTCTTGCACACAGGGGTGCCACTTCTAACTCTGACATTGGTCGAGACCATCTCAATGGTCTCACTATACCTCAAGAGCCTGAGGAATCTTCTAATGGTGATGCGGGTATGTTGAAACTTTTCTCTTGTGATGTGTATTGTTTGCTTGACCCATGGTCTACTCTTTTTTATGTGACCTCAAATGTGACAATGTTCCTTGGTTTTGATCCTAAGAGTCTGTCAATTCTTTTCTGTTTCTACCCCAATAGGAGACTCTGTGGTTAATAAGTGGGTCAATAGGGGATGTGTGGTATCTTTTGGTGGTATTAAGTCTCTTTTAGACTTAATTGAGTTGGATGTGATTGATTTTTATACCATTGTAGGGGTTGGATTGGTTGCACTCTTGCTATGCTTCCTTAGATTGTCGGGCCGTTAGGTTATGTTTTGATTCCCTAATGAGCCATTCATTATATAGAAAGGTGGTTCTTTAGTGCCTAATGGAAGATTCATTTCTTATATTAAAGCCCCAAAAGCTGATCTTAAAGGGGTGTTTGTATCTTTTGGTCTAAGTTAAGGATTCTACCTCGAAAGAGCCTTCTATAAAATCTATTCCCGTGGTTAATGAGTTTTCTGATGATCTTCCTGGTGTTCCTCCCAATAGGGAAATTTATTTTTGTGATTTATGTTGTTCCAGACACTGGTCCAATTTCTATCTCTCCTTATAGGATGGCTCCGGTGGAGCTAAAAGAGCTTAAGGAGAAATTTAAAGACCTCTTAGACAAAGGTTTCATCCATCCTAGTGTGTCTTCGTATGGGTGCTCCCACATTGTTTGTATGCAAGAAGGATGGTTTCTTTCATATGTCCATTGATTATCATCAGTTGAACATAGTGATCATAAGTAATAAGTGTTCTCTCCCTAGAACCGATGATTTTCTTGATCAACTTTAGGGTGCAAAGTATTTTTCTAAGATTGATCTTAGATTGAGATATCATCAGCCAAAGGTTAGGGATGCGGATCTCCCTAAGACTTCTTTTAGAATTCGTTATGGTAACTATGAGTTTCTTGTCATGTCTTTTGGGTTGACCAATGCCTCGACAATATTCATGGATATTATGAATAGGGTCTTCCATCCATTCTTGAACATGTTTGTCATTGTTGTCATTTATGACATCTTAGTCTACCCTATGAGTGAGGTGGATCATGCAGATCACCTCCTTTCTATATTGCAAACTTTGAAGGATCATCATTTGTATGCCAAATTCTCTAAGTGTGAGTTTTGGTTAAAATCCTTAGATTTTCTTGGTCCTATTATCTATCTTTAGTGGAGGGAATATGGTAGATACCCAAGAGGTATGCAGTGGTGTGTCTTTTGGTGTTCGGACCTAAGGACTCCTCCTTTGGCATGTTGTCTTAGGATGAGTCTCATTTATGACCTAGGGGGTTGCTATGGAGCACGTTATTCCTACAGTGTCGTGTCTTTGCGGAGGGTCTTCCCTTGAATGAAGTGAGTGGTTCTTGTACTTTAGTTCTTCTATGACCTATCTTGTGTCGGATATTGGGTCGAGAAGTATGGTGATATTTTAAAGTGGGAAATATAAAATTCCTAAGTGGGTGAGATTCTAGGGAGTTTATTTTTTGTAAGGCATTGTATGGTAGGAGATGTCATTCTCCCATGTAATGGTATTAGTTTGGTAAGGGTAAGTTGATTGACCCCAGTCTGGTTCACCAAACCTTGGAAAAAGGTGAAGGTGATTTGTGAGAGATTGAAAACCGCTCAAAGTCGCCAATAGTCATATACGAACGTGTGGCTTGGAAGTTTAGAGTTTAGTGTTGGTGATTGGGAATTCTGGAAGGTGTCTCCCATGAAGCGAGTTATTCGGTTTTGTAAAAAGGGGAAGCTTAGTCCCCATTATGTTGGTCCCTATTTGGTCTTGAACGAGGTTGACAAGGTTGCCTATGAGTTGGAGATGCCTTCTAGGTTGAACTCCATTTCCCCATGGTTTCTATGTCTCTATATTGCGGAAATTTGTGGGTGATCTTTCGTAAGTTGTTCCCTTAAGATATGTTGATATTTTGGACTCTTAGTCCTATGAGAAGATCCTGGTTAGGATCTTGGATTAACAAGTTTGGTGGGTGAAAATGATAGAAGTGGCTTTGGTGAAGGTTCTATAGGGAAACCAATAGTCTGAGAAAGCTAATTGGGAGACAGAGAAGGACATGAAGTCCAAGTATCCGTATTTGTCCTCCCTCCTGGGAACTCATGATTGAGGATATGTTGATCTTCTTGATTTGAATTATGTCTTGGATTGATAATGGGTTTGAGTCCCTAAAATTTGAGGGAGCCAAGTGTCTTTGATAAATGATGGGTTTGAAACCCAAGGATCAATAAAATGAAATGGTGGATTGATGATGGTCATGACGAGGTACCCCAAAACGAGAGAAGATATTCCTCTTTAAGAACGTTACCACACTCTTACCTTCATTATCAGCTAGTGAGACTGCTTCGACCCATTTGGATACATAGTCCACAGCAACTAGGATATATTTCATCCCAAATGAGCTCACAAATGGGCCCATGAAATCAATACCCCAGACATCGAATAACTCTACTTCAAGCATTTTCGACATGGGCATCTCATGGTGCTTTAAGATAGAGCCTTGCCTCTGACACTGATCACATCTTCTTACAAAATCGTAGGCATCCTTGAATAATGAAGGCCAATAATAGCCAATTTGCAGTACTTTCTTGGCCATCCGATCACCTGCATGGTGACCCCCAACTTGAGAAGCATGAATTTCTTCCAGTATGTTAGGCACCTCCACATCTGGGATGCATCGCCTAATAATACCATCAGCACATCGTCGAAAAAGATAAGGCTCATCCCAGAAGTAATGTTTCACATCATGCATGAATTTTCTCTTTTGATGAAAGGAGAGATGCTTAGGAATCACTTCACTTACCACGTAGTTAGCAAAGTCTGCATACCACAGTCAGTCTTCCACCATAGTTGCTAGAATCTCTTCGTCGGGGAATGCATCATCAATATCAAGGTCGGTTTGTACTATGTGCTCACTCTCGAGTCTAGATAGATGAGCTACTTGGTTTTCGCAACCTTTTCTATCCTTCACCTCGAAATCGAATTCTTGAATCAGTAACACCCACCTAATTAGCCTTGGCTTAGCATCCTTCTTTTCCATTAGATATCTTAGAGCCGCATGATCTGTATGAACCACTACTTTGGTTCCCAACAAGTATGCACGGAACTTTTCAAAATTATAAACAACTTCTAGAAGCTCTTGTTCAGTGACTGTATAGTTATTCTGTGCTCCATTCAAGGCCTTGCTCGCATAGTAGATTGGATGAAATAGCCTTCCTCTTTTCTGACCAAGTGCAGCACCCAAGGCTACCCCGCTTGCATCACACATAACTTCAAAAGGTAGAGACCAATCGGGTGCTACAATAATAAGAGCTTCAATTAGCTTTTCTTTGAGGCATTCAAATGCCTTCAAGCAATCTTCACCAAAGTAAAACTTATCCTCCTTCTCCAAAAGTTTGCATAATGGTCTAGCAATCTTGGAGAAGTCTTTAATAAACCTTCGATAAAAACCCTCATGACCGAGAAAACTACGAACCCCCTTTACAAAAATTGGAGGTGGAAGCCTCTCGATAACTTCAATCATGGCTCGATCAACCTCAATTCCCTTTTTAGAGACTTTATGCCCAAGAACGATGCCTTCCTTAACAATAAAATAACACTTCTCCCAATTTAGCACCAGATTAAATTCAACACATCTTTGCAAAGCCATACTCAGATTTTCCAAGCATAATTCAAATGACTCACCTACAACCGAAAAGTCGTCCATAAACACCTCCAAGGTGTCTTCAACTATATCAGAGAAAATGGACATCATACACCGCTAAAAAGTGGCAGGTGCATTGCATAGCCCAAATGGCATTCGTTTGAATGCAAAAGTACCATATGGGCATGTAAAAGTGGTCTTCTCCTGATCTTCAGGAGCAATGCAAATCTGATTATATCCGGAATAACCATCTAAGAAACAAAACCATCCCTTCCCTGCGAATCGATCAAGCATCTGATCCATGAATGGCATTGGGAAGTGATTCTTTAAGGTCCACGAATTCAGCTTCCGGTAATCCATGCACACTCGCCACCCTGTGCAGGTCTGAGTGGAATTAGCTCATTCTTTTTATTTGCGATTACTATCATGCCCCCTTTCTTGGGTATATATTGTACTGGACTTACCCATTTACTGTCTGAGATTGGATACACCACCCCTACATCTAACCACTTTATGATTTCTTTCTTCACCACCTCTTGCATAGGTGGATTCAGACAACGTTGATGCTTAATAGTGGGCGTGCAATCTTCCTCGAGCTGAATCTTGTGCATACATATCCCAGGAGGGATACCAATTATATCAGCAATAGTCCAACCAATGGTTCTCTTGTACCTCTGCAGAACAGAGATCAGAGCTGCTACTTGTTGTTCACCTAAATCAGCAGCAACAATAACCGGAAGTGTATTTCCACTTCCCAAGAACGCATACTTTAGATGACTGGGTAGCTCTTTCAATTCTAGCACTGGTGGCTCTTCAATGGATGGCTTCGTTGGTGGCGAAGGTCGATTCTTAAGGTCAAGGTCCAGCTTCTTAGGGGCATATGAATACAACCCCATTCCTGTCAGAGCACAGATAGTTTCTTCGTACTCTTCAACATCCTCATGTTCAAAGTTCAAAAGCACAACTGCCAATGGCTCAATAGTAAGCTGCTTCTCTAAAGATAATTCCCTCTCATCCTCATAATAAACATTATTTACAGAGAACACATTCATATCTTTGGGCTGCTTCATTGATTTGCATACATCAAAATGTACCACTTCGTCATTCATCCAAAATAAAAGCTCATTTGCTCGTAAATCAATAAGCATACTTTCTGTTGCAAGGAAAGGACGACCCAAGATTATGGGAACTTCAAAATCCACCTCGCAATCCAAAATAACAAAGTCTGCAGGAAAAATGAAGGTAGAAACCTTCACTAGTACATCATATAAGATACCAACAGGTCGTTTTACTGACCTATCTGCCATTACGAGCCCTATGTTAGTTGGTGTAGGATCGCCCAACCCCAACTGTCTATAAATGGCTAGTGGCATCAAATTAATGCTAGCCCCCAAATCGCACAACGCCTTATCAAAATCTAAAGATCCAACCGTGCAAGAAATAGTGAAAGCACCCGGATCTGCCTTCTTCTGTACTAAAGACCTCGTGGCAATTGCACTGCAATGATGAAAATTATCTGCCAGTTCATAGCTCGATGTCCTTTTCTTTGTCAAAAGGTCCTTCATGAATTTGGCGTACCCTGGCATCTTCTCCAGTGCCTCCACCAAAGGCACATTAATAGTCAGTTGCTTCAACATAGTCATGAATTTACTGAACCTTGTGTCATCAGCCTTCTTCTTCAGTCTCTGAGGAAAAGGTGGTGGTGGATTTGGAAGAGTTTTCTCCACCACTTCCTTTTTATTTTGCTTTCCATTATAAATCTTTTCAGACTGCTGACATCTAGGTGTAGTATCATGAACGTTCTCATTCTGATTTTCAGTTTCAACAGAATCATCACAATCTGCTTCAATAACATTCTCTTCTATATTATCAACCACCGGCTTGCCTTTGGATGGGTTTTCCAACACCTTACCACTCCTGGTAGTAATAGCCAAACATGATCCATCATTCCTTGGATTTTGCACAGTGTCACTAGGTAAAGTGCCAGCTTTTCTTTGATTGAATGCCACTGATAGTTGACTCATTTGTTGTTCCAGCTGTTTTATTGCAGTGGAATGCGAGTCAACCAATTGATTTATTGAGGACAAATTATTTTTTACCTCAGTTACTCCCGTGTTGGTTGCCTCCACTCCTTTCAACAGCTTAGCCATCATGTCCTTTATGGACATCTTCCCAGAGCCAGATGCAGCAGCTTCACGATTTCCAGGAAGAACATACAAACCACTCCTATCAGTCTTATTCTTCCAACTCCCTTGGTCTCGGTCCTTGTATCTGGATTTATCATAATAGGTCCGACCTTGGTTTCCGTGGGCATTACCTCAGAAACCCCCCTGATTATTCAAGTAATTTGCTTCCTCCTCAGAATCGGAGTCATCTCTTCCCTGTGATACAACGGCCTTGACCTTTTCTGTCTTCCCTGATAATAAATGCTTGGTAAGAAGGTCCATCTACATTTTCATGTGAGCCATATCCTGGTCACGTTGCTCTTCTCTTCGTCTCTGTTCTGCCGTCATGCCAATAGATACAGTAGAGCTTGCTACCTCAGAATCCTTGGTATGCCAAGCTCTACTCTGCTTTGTCATACGATCTAGCATATCACTTGCCTCAATAAAAGTAAGGTCCATGAATGACCCACCCGCAGCATTATCAACCACTGGCTTAGTCACTGAGTTCAAAGCCCTATATAATATTTCCATCAAGTGGATATTGGTTATTTGATGATTTGGGCACCGCATAAGCTTCTTCTTGAACCTCTCCCATGTTTCGTTGAGAGCTTCGGTTGGAAGCTGTCTAAAATTGCTTATCTCATCTCTTAATTGTGCTCTCTTGGATGGCGAAAAGAACCTTTCTAGGAAAGCTTCTTTCAGTTGCCTCCAATTAGTGATAGAGTCAGGAGTTAGCCCGTTTAACTATAGAGTTGCCTCTCCAGATAGAGACAATGGAAATAAGCGCAGCCGGATCGCATTCTGTCCAACCCCTGGGTTGTCAAATGATTTGCATGTTGATATAAAGTTAATCAGATGCATATTCGGATCGTCGCCTGCAAGTCCATCAAATAACCCTTTGAGTTGCAATAGCTGAATCATGGTGCGAGTGATATTGAACTTGGCTCCGGGTGCCAAGGGCGGAGGAATAATAGCCCCTATGGAACCAGGCCCATCCAAATCGTCATCATTATCATCAAAAGGGACCTGCACATCTCGCCGTTCAGGTCTCATTCTAGCTTGACGATCTCTATTGACATTCCTGTTCACATGTGCAGCCACATCATCTGCACGCCTTGGATTTAATAACTCATCATCACCCAGTTCCTCATCATCAAGATTTGTTGCCCGACCTGGGTTATTAGCGTTCTGTTGATTTACTTGTGCAGCTGCCAATGCAGCTAATCTAGCCTGCTCCTGTTGAGCAGCCCTTCTTTCAATGTCTCGTTGTACATCCATTCTGCAAATAAGATGTGGTTTAGGATTTAGAGGTAATAATGGCTGACCAGAACTTCGTGTATTTGGCATGCACTCTACCAAACCTGAACAAAACAAAAACAACAAACAAAAAGTAAAATTTGAGAATCTTTGACAAAGGGTCTATTAACTATCACAAACTTATTTGACAATCGTATTCCCCGGCAACGGCGCCAAAATTTGATATGCCCAAATTACAACTCTCGTTAGAAATTGTAAGCGGTCGCTGTCAAATATAGAACCCAACTGGGTTGGGTGTTGAATCCCACAGGGAATACTCTGGTCACTAAGTATTATGATTATTAGTAGACTGTTGATCGAAGGTTCCAAGATAAGGGGGGATTTTGGTTTAAGTGCAAGAAAATACTATTAGTGTAACGAATGAGACGATATATGTAATAATATTTAATCACAGAGAATGACAAGTTAGGGTTATGTACACCTTGTAGTTTCTACTTCTCTATTAACTATAAGTAATGCGGAGTTTATACATGCATGCACTTATAGAGAGTCGTATTCTAATTCTAAATTCAAGTGTTTTTCAACCATCAAGGATTTATTCACCTTAGCTCTCTCGAACCTAAAGTGTACAACAAATTATACGAACTCTCCAAAAAGTTAATCCTGCTAGGGCATTAACGTGTAAATAGAGGTTGGAAACCCTATTTTCTTGTCACACTCTCTTTTCCAAACAATAACTTTTCTTTCAAACAAGTTAATGCTATAATGGCGCATTCCCTATGTTTTCAACCATGAGAATTCAATCAAAATGAAGAGAGTAATGATATAAGTGGCATGACACATCATAAATTCACAAACTCATAGCAATAGAGAGTATATTACAAGGTTTCCTTAACCCTAACAGATAAGTTTAGCTACTCATGAATACAACGAAAATCAAAATAGACATAATCATCATACCAAAACTTAGAGCAATCTTGGCGATGAAGATGATTAGCGACAATAAGAGAAGAACGTGTTTCTCTCTCTCCGTTGCTCAAGCTAAGCCGTTATCTGCTTTCAAAATATTACAGAATCTGAATAATGAATAATAAAAATTCAGCAATAATGCTTTTAATAACATCCTAGTCTAATAAGTTGCTACTGCATCCTTAAGTATTTAAAAATACTGAGTTTGCCCGGGAAAAAGTTTCCATGCATCACATTCAGTCCAAAAGTTGCCTTCTCTCTTATGTGAAGTTTTCCTTTGCTGCCCACAGGTCCATAAAGTGCTGAAATCTTCCTCATTAGTACCTGAAAATCATGCTAATCACATAGGTCAACTTACTTAACTAAAAATGAACTAAAAGTGCAAGAAGTATGTATTTTATCCTCAAAACTTAGCTAAAACATGGGTAAATTATGGTACTTAGACATATAAATACGCCTAACATCACTTTCCTTACTCGTCAATCAAGGACGAATGATCCTAAGTAGGGGAGAATGAAACACCCAAGAACTTGGCCTTCCAATTATTTTTTGGTTTTGAGCATGATGGCCAAGATACAATTAGACAAGCCAATCAAACCATTTGGATCCGAGTCATATGCAACCTCCCCTTCCCCTCTCGTACCTTAAGAAGCCTAGGAATTATAGTATATTGTCCCCTAAACGAGTGGATCTCCCATCATTCATACCCTAACAATACGAGTCGTACCCAACCTGATCGTATGGAGTAAACTCTCAACTTGAGTGGACAGTTTGTATACAATTGGTGTATATGCGTTAGGGGTTGAGTCGTATCCTTTGGATATGACTCAAGGGTGTACACTCATATCCTTAATAGTGTGTGAGACAAACGAGATGCCTAGGGTACAAGTCAGGTTATCACTCGTACCCTAGGGTACGATTTCCTTAATGAGTCATACCCCTGGAATGGACCAATTTTAAGCTCTTAACCAAGGGCTTTATGGTCATTTTCTACAACCTAAACCCTAATACCTCTTACTATATAAGTGTGTATGGCCTCATCTAGCATATTTTAAGTGGATCTAACACCCTAAACTCTCTCTCAAACACTCTCTAAGTTCTTGGAACAAGGTTGAAGGCTAGGGTTTGGGGGGGGTGCTCATCTAAAAAATAAAGGGGAATTAAGTTCTTGGTGAATCATCTTGTTTAAGGCATGTAACTCTTCCCTTTGTTAAATGACTCTAAAACCATGTATTTCACACTTGGATTGGTAAGTGTACATGGTGGTTTTGAAATCAAATGAAAAGGGTTTTGTTTCCTACTATTGAATAATATTGATTCTTGCTTATACTTGTTTTTGGACATGTTATTAATTATGATTTACCTATTTGGGTGCTTTTTGTATGTAGTTTAACATAAGGGTCTTGCGTAAAGCTAATTTTGATGATTTTTACCATGAAATAGCCTTGTTAAAGGTATGCACATAAGGTGTTTGTGAAAATATCTAAGTGAATTGTCAAGTCACATGTTGGTGATATTTTGAACTAGGGAAATGTCCCAATGAGCATGAATGATTAATAAATAATATCCTAAAGGTACTGTGAGCAATGTATTATATAATTGAATGACTTTGTTGAGATAATGACTAAAACAAGGGTTGAATCCTCTAAATAAGAAATGAACTTTATTTGTGTGTTGAGCCTAAATATGGTGAGAAGTGGTGAAAGCCTGCTAATGAAATACAAATAGTTATGTGGGTCTTAACAACCTTAAATTTAATTTATTCAAGGTATTAAGTCTATAGAAGTGTCTAGTGGTTAAATGGTTCCGTGAAGGTTAAATATGTATCTATGGAATTGGTCTACTGAACATGAATGAGTCCCCTCTCAAATGAAATAGCTTATGGTTTGAGTCCCACGCCTAAAGAGATCTCTTGAGATTAAAATACCTCTTCCAAGAAAATGAGTAGAGGTTTGAGTTCCTAGTCCGATGATATGACTAGTGTCCGACTCCCTAGTCCGATGAGATGGCTTGTGGTTCGAGTCCCTTGCCTAATGAATTAATTGAATTGGCTAAAATCGGTTAATTGGTTGAATTGGTTAAATTAGTTGGATTGGTTGAGTAGGTTTTGGGTTCGGATCCCCATTAACTAAGGTAACAAAGAGCTTTAAGGTTATAAAATTGGTAATGTGGAAGATTGAAAGTTCTTCACTCCATGATTGTAGAATGCATGTTATAACTTGTTCTATATTTTGGCATGTTGTGTAACTATATGTCCATGTATCTTCATATATGCCTATACTTGTGTAGATATGATTGTATGAAATGATTTGACTTGGATTGAACAAATGTGCTATTTTATCCTAATCCTTGGGTTACATGCTAGCGCTTCAACCGCTAACCGTCTCCGGATTCTATATCCCTACGCGACATAGGGTTCAGAGCATTTTTTTTTACGTAGTGATCAGGCGTACGAGTGGTTCAGGCATTGACCTTGAAGTGGTGAGCTTTCATACTATGGAAGACCTACCTTTTATAGTCACGTTATTCTATATCTAAGACTTGTATAGATCTAGTACTTGGCTATTGTCGGGGTCATGTCCCGACATATTATGGACTTTGGTTTGGTAGAGGCTTTTGTGGATGACTATGGACTAGGATGTATTAGCTATATTGTTGATGTTAATGAAACGTTAGATATTTTCTACGTATTGATTATTGGCCTTATATTTACGCTATATTATTATAAGGTCGGGATTCACCCAACCCTTGTGGTTGTTGTAATGAAGGTTAGGTTGGGTTATCAGGGTGACCTCTGGTTCTTGTGGGCTTGAGGAGCTCATACGGCACGGTCCGAGTTTGGGGCGTTTCATAAGAAGTCACCCTCTACTGGCAGGTGCTCTCATGATATATGTGTCAACCCACAACTGGAAGGTAGGCATCAAAAACCTACACTGGCTATGTAGTTCTGCAACTCAGGAATTGCTACTAAGGGTCACACCCTCTACTGGCAGGTGAGCCCCCATCCCTGGGTTCGCTCGGTGCTAACTCCTACTCCCAACTTAACTGACACTGGTACTAAACTGAACTAAGGTTAATTGAACATTATTTCTGATAGTGCTCATCATGATCATATCAACTGAATAAATAGGAATACTCATGGTTTAACTACATCATAACATGAAAGATCTGAAATCATGTAAAACATATAGGTACCGGGTGTTCATAACCCACCAGCACTGAATGACCATAGTTTACGACAATAAGCTTTTAAAACAATAATATGGGATCATGGTTCAAACACAAAAGAATAGACATTTCATCAAACATGTGAGAATCATAAACTTGAATATGGGAATGTGTTAAACATAAGAAATCAACTTGATCACATGGCTAAATTCATAAATTGGGGAATTTATCATGAAAGTCACTTAAACAAGACATAGGAACTAAAATTTAAAGCATGGGGAAATCAAATCTTTCGTAGGATCATACATGGGCTGAATTGAATTTGAATTACCAATGAAAAACATGAATTAATTCCATGTTGAACATATAAAATACCATGATAAAGGAAAAGTCCATAATTTAAATAAAAGAGAAAGTTTTTGGGCTCAATAGGTTTACAGGACCCATTTATGAATATCCCACATACCTTAAGCTTCTTAACTTGAAAGAAAAACACTAATCTTGATGCTTTCTTGAAGGTTCCTGAACTTGGGGAACTTGAATTCTTGATTTCTTGGGGAAAAAGGAACTCAATTTTGTTCTTGGGAAAAGGAGAGGGTTTTCTTAAGAGGAATTTGGATAAGATGGGAAAATAATGTCCTAACTGATGCCACAAGTCGTGTTATGAACGATTGAGTAGAGGGAAAAATCATCCAATTGCCCCCCTGTCTTTTAAATTTAGAACTAAACACAATATTCTCACCACAACGAGGTCTTATGCAGTTGTCAATTTCCTTCACAGCGACACAGTCCGCATGACATTGGGACTAATGCCACATCATGGGTTTATCGCGATGACCCACTAGTTTCGTGATCCAAACATGACCAAAACCTTGTCCGAAAAATCTAAAACTCCCTTGAGACATAACTTTTAAATTCCTTAATTAACTCTAAAACCATCGTCTCTAGGTCAAGAAAAATAAAATAAAAATCCTCGAAGTTAGAGGGGTCTTGAAAAATGACTAAGTCCACAACACTTAGTGAAAATTTCAAGCCTTAATCCCCTTATGCATGCAAAAAAAAGCTGATTCGAGATTAGATTAGTATGGGGTATTACATTATCTCCTCTTTAAGAACATTTGTCCTTGAATGAGACTGATTAGACTGATAGTACTCTACTAAGGTAACTAAGATCACATACTGAATATGCATTAATTGGAACATGAAAATATATGACAGCGCCCAAGCACACACACAAGTGTACGTGGTCTAATCAAGTAGTAAAGTGGCCTTCAAAAAAGCCCAAGTATCGGTCTATCAGGGACTTGCATTTAGCGACTATCCAATTCTAGTTTAACAATTGAGAAAAAGTAAACAAAAAGAGAGTCTGTAAATTAAAATAAAAATAAAATAAATAATGCATAAAAATAAAAGTCTTGGGATAATCAATGGATTAAAACCTAGGTTAAAGCACTTCGAACAATCATACTATGTTATTAAATTTACTTCGTTAACTTGCTTATCTTGGTTGTTGATTCGTAGGGTTAATTGCATGATCATGGTTTCCCAACCTCTAATCTTTTACCTAATATGGACCTTACAACTACATCGTTGAGTGGGGATGTAATAATCTACTTAAGTTAATTAAAACTATCATCCTACATTTGAATCAAGTTAGGCATCTAAGTACATCCTTTTCCTAGACGCTAAGTTTGATTTTCTATTTCAAAAAAGAATAAAAACTCAAACTTTATTTATTTCCATGTTCTATCTCCCTATTCCCTCTCCCGATATCAAAAGGTCTACAATATATGTATTTTACAGGTGATCAATCCATAAAATAATTTAAACAAGAATAAACAAACAACCAAATATGTTAAGCAAAATTAATCAAAATTAATCCAAAACAATAGTACTCATGTTATTGGCTTTAACCCCGGAAAGAGAATATTTAGCCGATAATATTAATAATCATGATCCAAATAATTGAATACATGATGTGAAAAATTAGAAACTAAAATAAAAAATATTAAACAAAACCTAAAAGTGTACAGCCTCCAAAAATTATTCCACCGTGTCCACAAAATCGTTCCAGATGTTGTCCACCGTCACACCGCTCCAGGTGTCCAATTATTAATCCAAAGTTGTCCAGCTTTTTGTGTCTAGCAACAATTATATATATAAATTATAAAATATTTTCAATTCTTATGGGATTAAGAATGCTGTCATGTTTCCCAAGAAATTCCCATTAGGATTCCTTCTCCACTTTAATAAAATGTGCCTTTTGCCTAACCTTTATATTTAATATCCGCTAATTATAATTGGGATTAAAAACAAGGCACAAATCCCATATATTCCCACCATCCGCTTTCCAATATGCAGTATTTTTCATGGTTGAACACATCGATGCGACGCGTCGACTTCGTGTACACTCACTGAAATTTGCTTCTAAAATTTTAGTTAAGTGTTGAACGTCCTATTCTTTGACCATGCCTATTTAGTGTATTTTTAGTGAATTTTCAGTCTTTAAATCATCAACATATCATTGTATTTAGTTCACAAATCCTCCTACAGTATCACACACCACAAATTAAAGATTAAAATAACACAATATTTTCAACGACAAATCAAAACAAGAGCTAAGATAAGGCAAATTCTCAATGATCTTCCACTTATTATTCCGACTTTTGACTTAATTAAATTAAACTTTGCATATTACAAAAAAGTTATTCCACATAAAATTACAACATTAAAATATTATGGAACAAATTAAATACATTAGAATCCACCGAAATCAACTAGACACTCACCTAACTCAAGCTAGTAAAACTAGTTTTTTCGGGTTAAACTCTAAATGACTCAATTAAGCACAAACTTGTTTAAAAATACTTTGGACGTTGCAATCACATACTTGGACACTTAAAATGCTTATTTATATCAATATGAACACATAAATCACATGGATTGCTCTCAAAACAAGACGAAATAAACTATAATAATGATACAAAAGTGTATATAATCACCTCAGATCATCACCCCACACTTAAACTCTTGTTCGTCCTCGAACAACTCTTTACTTTAAGTATAAAAATCTGAGGTGATGCTACACTTCTACTAAAATAAAGACACTCAAGCTAGTACTACAATGACTACACGGAATGCAAGTTTCTACACAAAGCACGTTATTTACACAATTGATAGCTCATGAACACTACTCCAAAACATCCTAACCTCAAGAATTGACTTACCTAAGTGGAAAAATCATGCTTATTATTCAATCAATGATGTTATATAAATCACACACATTCATCAAACATGTGCCCCTCACAACAAGAGAGTTACCCATAATCACTGACAATAATTTAATTTATAACATAATGGGTACAAGAATCAAATAACGCTCACTATCACAAGGAATTCACAAGTTACACATAATGAACCATAGGCTTGCCCTTAGTGTAATGCTCCACTAATATTGGAATATAAAACTAGGATCAATTAGGACTTTTATAGGTTGTAATGTAGGTTAAGGGATGGGTAGGAACTATTTTGACAAAGAATATTGATTAACCTCTCTAAGCGCTGTAATACACTACTTTATGCAATTAAAACCACTCTTTAACAATCAAATTACACCCTTTTTTACTACCCCGTTCTCTTGTTTTTCACCCTATATATTTTAAGTATTTTCACAAAAATATGGTGGGTGCATTGTTTATTCCTTCAAAATTCAATTTTTCTCATTTTTTTCAATCATGGGAATATTTCTAACACCATTTATATAACTCCCAACCATAAAACATCAAATATAAACACCAATAACTATTTTCTTTGGGTATCAATTTCACCCTTGTCTTCTTTAATTTCTCAAACTCTTTTATCAATTATTTCTTTTTTTCAATTAAAGCACTTAAGAGATTTTTGGATCAAATTATGATCTGTAAAAGAAGAGAATTAGGATACTTATTAGGTTTCTAAAGAAAATCTAAAGGTTTAATGGGGTTTAACTTGGATAATGCATAAGAGTAGATAAAAAGAAGGTATAACAAGGCTATCAATGAAATGACAATATCATCTCCTAAACCCACATTCTTTATTTCGCTTCACACACACCGAAAAAGTTCTATATATCACATGCAACAAGGAATAAACAAAAATGTCACATCATATATGGCACATGCTCAATTCACATAGGATCATCATAGACTCTCAATCACAAAATAGCATGAATTCCAAATTAAGCCAACATAAAAAAAGTCATAAACTTGAGCCTTAGAGTTTCAAAAATAGCAATTTATATCAATCAACATACTTTTACAAACAAATCCACTTGCATCATGTAATCACAAATAGCACCAACAAGAATATTTCACTTATTTCAAACCTAATTTTTTTTAAATTAAGACAAAAATTTGGGAATTTTCCCACCCCACACTTAAAAATTTACCTTGTCCCCAAAGTGAGTTTTAAAGTAAGAGATAGAAATACATTCTGAGGCCTCTAGTCCTAGCTAGTAGCATCTTTACGCATAAATGGGATCCATGGGACCTCACACTTAATATTTGCCATGTTTCATGCTCAAGTTTATTGTACTCAGACTTTCCATTAACTTGTGACTCAACCAAAAAAAAGTTAAGAGAAATAGAACCAAAAAAACTGATAAGAAAACATACCTTATTAACATAGGTTGACTCCCAAGAAATGCCTAATTTATTGTCGCGGCACAACCCAACTCAACTCAACCAAATTCCGTCACCCTTTTACTTCTTTTTGGGAGCCATTTTTTCATTCTTTTCAGACATTTTTTAACTTTTAACATGTTGGGAAATGGTGTTTTAATTTTAGGCCGTGCAATCACGTATTCAGAATAGGTCTTTAATGGCTTAGGCACCCCATACTCATCCCTTTCAAACACATTGATCATGCATAAATATTCATATAAGGGATTTTCAATGGGGTCTTTGTAAACATCAAATACCACCTCTTTAGCATCTACCCTCATCTTGAACGTTCCTTCTCTAACGTCTATTAAAGCCACTCTAGTTGCTAAGAATGGGTACCTCAAAATAATTGGTACCTGTTCGTCTGCCACAAATCAAGAACAAAAAAATCAGCAGGAATAATAAATTTACCAATCTTTATAAGTAAATCCTCAATGATTCACTCCGGAAATGCTATGGATTCGTCTACAAGCTGCATAATCACTCATGTGTCTCTTGGCTCTCCCAAGCCAAATTTTCTAAATAATGATAGAGGCATCAAATTTATGCTTGCCCCCAAGTCATTTAGTGCATGGAATTCCTTTCCCCTCAATTTTTATGGGAATAGCAAACTTCCCTTGATTTTTTAATTTCTTAGTAAATTTCTGAGCCATTACAACACTACACTCTTTAGTTAGTGTGATTGCTCCCACATCTTGCAATTTCACCTTTTTTCCTACCACATCCCTCAAATACTTTGCATACGTAGGCATACTGTGCAAAACATCTACCAAAGGTAAATTAATAAGAAACTTCTTGAATGTGTCAATGAACTTATTAAACAAGGCATCCTTCTTCGCTTTTATGTACTTTTGAGGGAAGAGCAGTGGGAACATCTTCTTTTTCTCTGGTTCAACAACTTTTTTATTCAAGTACTCAGACTTTCTTGAATTTTTAGAAACTTCTTTATTTATCTTTTGGGACACCATATCAGCATCTACCTCCTTTATTGCCTTGGGAGGTTCTTCTTGAAGCTCTTTACCACTTCTCAAGGTGATTGCCATAACCTTCTTTGGAGTTTTTGTGTCAGCTGACAAGCGACCTTATGGAAAACTACATCTGATTAGCTAGGATCTACTTTCTAATTCTGCCCTCTTGTAACTCTAAACTTCTAGTATCTAGTTGGAAATTTTTTAGGTCTGCAGCAAACTGCGTCTGATTAGCTAGGATCTGCTTCAATATCTCTTTCGTATTTCTAGCTAACTGACTTGGTTGGTCCTGTGACAGTGGGGAATTCCATGGCTGATTTGTTGGCTGAGTCTACCACTTCATGTGAGCATTACCATAATTTGGCCTTTGAGCATTGCCTACATACATCAAAGATTCTGGATTTGAAGCACAAATAGCTGCTGAATGGCCATTATTTTTGTATACCTCACACCAACCTGTAGCTTGTTGGATGGTATTGACTGTGGCTACTGGTTGTGCTGTGCTCAAATTCATGCTGCTGAATAATATATTGATCAAATTCTGTAGTCCAGAAACCTACGCAGATAAGGCTGTGAACTGTCCTACTTCCAATAAACTCCCAATACTTTTTGTGGCATTTATTGAATCTGAATGCCATTCTAGATTTCCTTGTGCTATGAGGTTCAACAATATGTGGAACTCATCATAAGTCAATTCCAGTACTTGACCACCTGCGGTTAAATCTACCAAAATCTTCGTATTATGATCAAGAGCTTCTACAAAAGTATGAGCAAGTACCTCATTTGACTGTTGGCGGTGTGTACACTCCTGAAGAAGAGCCTTGAAGCATTCTCAAGCATAATAGAGGTTTTTATCAGGCTTCTGTTTGAAGCTCACAATCTCACTGCAAAGTCTGGCAGTCTTGCCTTATGGAAATAATATGATGAGGAACTTTCTGGCTAAGTCGTACCATGATGTGATTGAATTGGTCGGCTCCGTATTCAACCAAATTTTAGATTTCCCTAAAAGTGAATGGAGAAACAGTGTCAACCTCACTTAATCTGGAGTCACCCAAGTCGAAGTAAATGTATCTATAAGCTCAATAAAGGTCTGGAAGTGGACTTATGGATCCTCATATAAAAGCCCTGCAAACTGTCCACTGCTAATAAAAAGCTTAACCATATTGTGTTTCAACTCAAAATTCCCCCCTAACTGCCTTATCTTTGAATTAGGGAAGTCAAGTTCGTTGGAAGTGGGACTTCCACTTCCCTAACCTTCAGACTAGCTACTTGTTGTTCAGCTATAGGAACAATTTTCACTTGTCCTTCTTGGAATTTAGGAATTCTAGGGAGAAGGATAACTTCTCTCCTGCGTTAGCGATAAAGTTTTTCAAGTTTTGGGCTTGGTTCTACCAACTCCCGATCCCTTGCCAACTTATCAACTTAAACCTGTTTCTCGCAAGAACAAAACCAAGACCAAGCGTAAGAACACCACATAAACCTAAAAGTAAAACTAAAATAAATAATTAACAACTAACAAGTCCCCGACTATAGCGCCAAAAATTTGACAGCGCTCAAGCACACACGCAAGTGTACGTGGTCTAATCATATAGTAAAGTGGCCTTCAAGAAATCCCAAGTATCGATCTCTCAGGAACTTGCGTTCGCCAACTATCCAATTCTAGTTTAACAATTGAGAAAAAGTAAACAAAAAGAGTGTTTGTAAATTAAAATTATAATAAAATAAATAATGCATAAAAATAAATTCTTGGGACAATCAATGGATTAAAACCCAAGGTTAAAGCACTTTGAACAATCATACTATGTTATTGAATTTACTTTATTACAACTACATCGTTGAGCAGAGATGTAATAATCTAATTAAGTAAATTAAAGATATCATCCTACATTTGAATCAAGGAAGACATCTAAGTACATACCTGTCCTAGATGCTAAGTTTAATTATCTATTTCATAAAAGAATAAAAATCCAAACTTTATTTATTCCCGTGTTCTAGCTCCCTATTTCCTCTCCCGAGATCAAAAGACCGACAATATGTGTATTTTAAGGGTGATAAATCCATAAAATAATTAATAAAAGAATAAACAAATAATCAAATATGATAAGAAAAATTAATCAAAATTAATCCAAAATAATAGTACTCATATTCTTGGCTTTAACCCTAGAAAGAGACTTTTTAACTGATAATATTCATAATCATGATACAAATAATTGAATACATGAGATGAAAAGTTAACAACTAAAATAAAAAATATTAAACAAAACCTAAAAGTGTGCAACCTCCAAAAATTATTCCACTCTGTCCACAAAATCATTCCAGGTGTTGTCCACCGTCACACCGTCCTAGGTGTCCAAGTATTAATCCACGCTGTCTAGCTTTTTGTGTCCAGCAACAATTGCATATGTACATTATAAAATATTCCCAATTCTTGTTGGATTAAAAATGCTGTCACGTTTTCCCAGAAATTCCCATCAATTTTCCTTCTCCACTTTAATAAAATGTGCCTTTTGCCTAACCTTTATATTTAATATCCACTAATTTTAATTGGGATTATGTAATACCTTGTACTTCTATCTAACTGTAAATCATCCCAAGAATGTTTGAAACTTACCTTGAAAGATAAATTCATTTGCGTACATGTGGAATTTTTAAGATTTTCACTTTTTGTTGAGTGGGAAATTGAATTAACTTTCAAATGATATCAATTTAATCCAAATTTGGTATCGGAGTAAAAAATTATGGACATTTTATCGAGAGCTGTCAGAACTGCCTAGGTGCGACGGGTATGTTGACGGACTGTCGATCTAGCGACGGACTGTCGCCTAGACCATCGCAGCTAAGGCATTAAGTTAGACTTTTAGCTAAGGTGCAATGGACAGGTTGACGGACCGTCAAAATTGTGGCGGGCCGTGGCCCAAGCCGTCACTACTAAGGTAGTGAGTCCCTATTCTGGCCCAGGAGCGACGGTCAGAATGACGGACCATCGAGCCAGCGATGGACCATCGCATGAGCCATCATAGATCCCATTCAGCGAATTATAAGCCATTTCTAAAAGGGTATTTAGGTCTTTTTCCATCCATTTTAACCCCTAATTATACCAGACCATAGCCCATAACTTCATTATCCATCTACAACATCAAATTAGGATTTTCTCTCAAAGATAATCCCCAAGAAACAAGATCCAAATCATTCTTCAAAAAACTAAGAGATTCCAAGTTCCTCAAGTCCAAGAACTTCAAGAAACTCACAGTTAAGGTATGTCATGTGTTGATTCATGGGTCCCTTTCACCAATGATGCTCAAGAATTTCTTTTCAAAATCCAACATTTGTGTATTTATGAATGTTCATGATTCAAATTGAATTGAAATTCATGTTCATGATATTGTAGGGATTTAATTCATGTTTGAAATTATATATTCCAATGATTGACCCTAGGATGTGGTGATTTGCATAATAATCATGATAAATCTTTAAATTTACACGTTGATTAATGTATTTATGATTATTAGATGTGTTGATGATTGTATAACGAAAGCATGCTCCTCATGTGTTCGATTAAATGCCTATGTGAAAGAAAAGTGTCATACTAGTATGATAATATGAAATCCCCAATCATGTACCAGTTTATGCATGTCAAATGTTTGATGAAATGTCATATTCAATGAATTATGGATACATGTGTAACCCTTACGGTGCTTTAGAACTTCTACTTCATGAAATCTCAAACTTATTGTATTACAGATTGTAATGTTGGTTATGTTTTCAAGAAAGTCATGTTTTGTTAGTTTCCTTCTAGCGAGTCCTATGGGTACTTGTACCCGAAAATTTAGCTATGTTCCTAGAATCAATGTCATGTTTTCAAGATACTCTCAGTCAAGCCATGATCCATAGAATTTAATCAGTCTCATGACTCAGGAAAAAACTCAGTAATCTCAGTAGTATTCCATTAGTCAACGAAACTTAGTTAACTCAGTCCAGTTAGTTCAGTTAATCATGTTCAGTGTCTATTCCATTAGAAGTAGAAATTAGCACCGAGCAAACCCAAGGATGGGAACCCACCTGTTATATGAGGGTGTGATTCTTAGAAGCAATCCTTGCGTTTCAGAACTACATAGCCAGTGTAGGTTGAGACATCATAACCTGTATGAGGGTAGATGAGGTAGATTAACCTATTATATGAGGGTTCCCACCATTCTCACGAGACTTACCTGTTATATGAGGGTTACTCACAAATTGTCCTTACCAGTGGTGCTGTATTGACACCCTTCCAATTGGGGTTTCGGATTGAACCCCAACTCAGCTATATTGCGTTATTTGGGGTATGTCGATTAGATGACTATTTCCCATAGTTTAAGTACAGAATCAGGACTATCAGTTATATTCATTTAGTCTCAGTAATATAACTTAGATAGTTCTACAAGATTCAGGATTGTCGGATAC
Source organism: Capsicum baccatum var. pendulum (assembly GCA_030864225.1). Lineage (NCBI taxonomy): Eukaryota > Viridiplantae > Streptophyta > Magnoliopsida > Solanales > Solanaceae > Capsicum > Capsicum baccatum. The sequence continues at coordinate 56,128,818 of CM061554.1, read as the reverse complement.
AGTTGCTTAGTATCAGTTATTTCAGTTATACAGATATCAGTATCTCATGTTATCAGTACTCAGACTCAGTAATCATGTTATCATGAACTCAGTTATAGTTATTATATAGTCATGCATATATTCTCATGTTTATGTTTTGCAATCTGTTAGTATAATTCAAGAATGTGAACCCTTTTGCATTCAGCCTACCTCACATGCATACAAGTATATTTAAATGTACTGATGTATTCGCACTATGGTGTTTTATACCATAGGTTTAGAAGCACGAGCTCTAGAGTATCATTAGCATTCCAATCTCAACAGTTAGAGTTAGCAGTGAGTCCTTATCCTTCGAGGACATGACCATTACTTTATTATCTCATTAATTAATTTATTAGTTGGAGTTAGTTGGGGACATGTCCCACCAACTCCTTATTCAGAAAGTTTAGTCAGTTAGAGGATTTTCAAACTACAGTATGTTCATACAATTTATTTCAGTTATTTTGGGTATTTCATACCCCATCGATATGTTATGTTTTATCAATTATGTTACAGTTTTGAACCTTATGGCCTTAGAACCTTTATTTCCATATTTATACAGTATATTATGCAGTGTTCAGGCACAAATATTAGTCATGGGTTAGCTTGTGGTCCTTCGGGATCATGAGCACTTTAATACACTACTTTATGCAATTAAAACCACTCTCCAACAATCAAATTACACCCTTTTTACTACCCCATTCTCTTGTTTTTGTAACACCCCAATTTTTTGAATCGGAATGCTACACGGTGTCATGACCCCGAAGGGCCACAAGCTAACCCATGACTGATATTTGTACCTTTATACTGCTTAATATATATAAAATGCAGAAACATGTACATAAAAGGCCATAAGGTTCAAACTGAATAAACGTCTGATAACAAAATGTCTGAAAAAGGTATAACAATACCAAAATAAGTTATAAATACTAAAAATAATGAGATATGAATATCTAATCTGTCATCTATTCTGAAACCTTCTAACTGAACTGAATAAAGAGTTGAAGAAACATGTCTCCAAATAACTCCATCTAGCAACTGAATAGTAAATGTAGCAATAATCATATCGTTCTCGAATAAGAAGGACTCACTGTAAACTCTGAACACTAGAATGCTACTGTTTATCTGGAGCTCGTGCCTCTGAACCTATGGTGTAACATAAGAGAAAGAACCATAGCACAAATGCGTCAGTACGTCTGAATATACTGAGTATGCGAGTGAGGTAGGCTAAGTGAAAAGGGTTATATGCATGAACAATGCTAACTAATATGAACGTGAGAATACATACATGCATAAACAACTATAACTGAACTCGCGATGGTGCTGACTACTGAGTCTGAATGCTGACAACATAACTTTACTATTACTGAGGTACTGAATAGATTATTAACTATATCTGATTGTTCAAATTATGAAGAACTGGTTTGAATGACTGTGTCTAACAATCCTGAAACTGAATACTAGTAACGTGAGCTATGACAACTGATATAGCTAATATAACTGTAATGATTGGACTAATTGATATAACTGATACTAAGTGACTGTATCTGACAGTCTAAGTTCTGATGGAACTATCTGAGTTCTGTTCTACTTGGAGTAACTAAATCTGAGATCAGTCCAATCTAGCGGGTGATCATGAGTATACTGATAATAAGGATGATTTGACTTAGTCTGAGATTAGTCCTATGTAGCGGGTGATCTTTAAATATAATGATTCTAATACTGATTAATTATAGTTGAGATCAGTCCTAGCTAATGGGTGATCTTGAAATCCATTTGCAATGATAAACATTGACTATATCTAACAGCATTGAATCTGTACTACTAAGCTGAGTTAACTGTGTCTGAAAGACTTGATTCTGTAACTAAAACTATAGGATGTGTTCATCTAATCAGCATGACCCAATCTAAGCTGACTGGGTCTAATCTCTGCCCTGACTAGAAGGGTGTCAGTACCGTGCCACCAGTACAGACATCTGTTGTGGAGTCAGTCCTAATCTAGCGGGTGACTCCTGGGATCAGTCCTATACATATAAATGGTCTAATGGGTGAGCCCTGAGTATGTCAGTCCTATATAATGGGTGACATCTCATACCTACGCTGGCAACGTAGTTCTGGAACTTAGGGATTGCTTCTAGGGATCTCAGTCCTATTTTAGCGGGTGAGCCCCAATCCCTAGGTTTGCTCGGTGCTGAATCCTACTCCCATCTGAAAGACACTGAACTGAATAACTGGGTTGAACTAAATAACTTAACTGAATTCATTTACTAAACTGATACTGATTAACTAAACTCATACTAGTGGTATTGTTTAGCGGAGCTAAAACTAAGTTTACTGGATTTCGATGACGGATGGAATATAATTAGTTCTGAGGACTGATTAGGAGTACTGAAGATATTGAGATTTACTGTGATTACTGAGATTACTGAGTACTGAGTTTACTGAGAATACTGAACTACTGAGATTACTGAATTTTCTGAGTCACATGACTGACTGATTTCTATAGATCATGGCTTGACTAAGAGTATCGTGAAAACATAACATGGCTCTAGGCACATAGCTATATTTTTTAGGTACAAATACCCCTAGGACTCGATAGAGGGAAAGTGACACACACGACATGACTTGTTCACATAATTGGAGTCCACAATTCAAAATATCATAAGTAAAGGATTTCATACTAATCATGGTTCTCAGCACCTTATACATGGAAAGGGGAATTCATACGATATGTAATTACTTGCATAGATTCAATATAATGATTTTTCCATACCACAACCATGACACATAACAACAACATGGAATTCATGTAAAATCATAAAGCATAGAGCATGGAATTCATATCAAATTATAATGGTTATCATTGGCTTGTCATTCAAATACTATTGAGTCATGGAAACTTGGTTTATCACATACTAATCATTTTATAAAACATCTTTCATGCACTCTTTAAGGCATAGATGTATTCACAAACTTACACCACTTTAATCCACCCAAATTCATGAGTTCCAACTATATGATCACAATCTTCCTGGAAGTTCATCAAATTTCCACTCTATAAGACAAACCATAAACAAAAACATGAATACAACCATATCACCACAAAACATTCATGATTTTATTATCAAATATTGATACTTGAACTCCATGAATGAAAGAAATCCGTGTATGAACTCTATGCATACCTTAATGGCGATGAGATTGTTGAAAGATTGGACCTTCAAGCTTGATTATGCAGCCCTAGTAGTTTTTCTCCTTCTTGTGCTCTTGGATAATGAACTTAAGATGTTAATAGGGTTGTAATGTGATTATAAGTTATAAATTTCGTGAGGTTAAGTATTGGGACGTGTAAGGAGTGTTAAAAGACTTAATTATTCTCAAAATTACTCAAAAACTAAGTGTTTTTCGTGGCTGACATCATAAGTGTGCATCGCACACCTCATCGCACATGCTAAGGTGTGCGCCGCACATCCTATCGCATAAGCTAAGGTGTGTGTTGCACATGCTATCACACACTTAAGGGTGTGCACCACACAACCTGTCGCACACTTGTTCCAGTAGCCATTTGCTATTTTTTATGCGTCGCACTCCTACTTTACAGGGCCATAACTTCTATCTCGGGTGTTGAATTTTTATAAAATTGGATTCGTGGGAAAGATAATTTGATTATCTACAATTTTATGGGTATAAACTACTAAAATGTCACATATAAATCAAGTTATCCTCATTCAAAGGTCACTCTTACAGAATCACACACTAAAACTTGATGGATCCAAATGCTATTAGCTTGCCTTACTCTGAGTGACTCACATGAGCATGCTTAATACATCATAATCTATCTTATCACTAGTAAAATCATTGTAAATCATGTAGTCAAATATGAATCACAGGATATGAGGTCTCATACGTAGCAGAACTGATTCATTTCCTAGCTTGGAAACATACGGGGTATTACAATATCTCCCCCTTGGGAACATTTATCCTCGAATGATAGTGGTTGAGATGAGAGAAAATAAAACTTACACAAATATATAGCATGAATGACTGATCATGATTCCATGGCTGACATGCCTGAAAACTGAGCATATCATACTATACATGCATATCTGATGCATGAGTAGCTGATTTATGAATGTAGGACTGAGTGTTTTGATAAATTGAGTTTCTTAAACTGAGAATGCATATCTGATGCTTAACTGATAAGTTGAATCCATGCATATCTGATGCATAATTATATGACTGACATGATACGTAAATGTATCACTGAAAGTACTGATAAACTGATAATGTATATCTGATACGTGAATACATGACTGAACTAACTCACGAACATGTGAATGAACATGCAATGGTAAAGGAACTAAGATTGAACTGAAACATAAGAACATGATTGATTCTGCTACATGACATATGGATTGAACATCATGAGCTGAATTGAACCACTGAATACTTGACTTACAGCTGAGGTTTAACTTAAAGGTCAACTTATGAGTACCCTCTATTCTAGACTGAATTTGTTATGCGAGGAGAAATTGAAGGATATAAGGCATGAGAGCATTAAGAGAAAGTGGGGTATCTCCCCCTTGGGATGCTATGTCCCTCTAAAAATGCTTACCTTACTGAGATACTGGGTGATGCACAGGGCATCTACGAACTAGATTATAACTAAACTTTGGGAGTCTAAAACTAATGCATGAGATGCAGTGAACTTGCAGCAACTAGGAGGTTCTACTTTGAAATAGTTACATTCTCTGAGATTTCGAATAACATGAATAGATGCAACGATGAAAAAATAAGCTATACAAATTTGACTGCTCACTGGCACGACATGAATACTGAAAGAAGGAAAACTGTTCCTAAAACATCTCATAGCCTCCTACACATAAGTCTGGTGCACAACACACGCATGTACAAGACTCTACTAGATGCTGCTTTTAGACTTCCTAGGACTCTATTGAACCTTAGGCTTTAATACCAAGTTTGTAACACCCTGATTTTTTAAACCAGAATGCTACACGGTGCTCATGACCCCTAAGAACCACAAGCTAACCCATGACTGATATCTGTACCTATATACTGCATAATATACATAAAATGCAGAAATATAAACATGAAAGGCCATAAGGTTCGAACTGAATAAACGTCTGATAACAAAATGTCTGAAAAAGGTATAACAATACCAAAACAAGTCATAAATATTGAAAATAATAAGATTTGAATATCTAATCTGACATCTTATCTAAAAGCCTCTAACTGAAATGAATAAGGAGTTGAATGGACATGTCTCCAACTAACTCCATCTAGCAACTGAATAGTAAATATAGCAATAATCATATCATTCTCAAATAAGAAGGACTCACTGTAAGCTCTGAACACTGGAATGCTACTGCTGATCTGGAGCTCGTGCCTCTGAACCTATAGTGTAACATAAGAGAAACACCATAGCGTAAATGCGTTAGTACATCTAAATGTACTGAGTATACGAGTGAGGTAGGATAAATGCAAAGGGTTATATGCATGAACAATGCTAACTAATATCAATGTGAGAATACATACATACATAAAAAACTATAACTGAACTCGTGATGATGCTGACTACTGAGTCTGAATGCTGACGACATGACTTTACTATTACTGAGGTACTGAATAGATTATTAACTAATTTTGACAGTTCAAATTATGAAGAACTGGTTTGAATGACTTTATTTAATAGTCCTAAAACTAAATACTGGTAACCTAAGCTATGACAACTAATATAGTTAATATAACTGTAATGATCAGACTAATTGATATAACCGATACTGAGCAACTGTATCTGACAGTCTAAGTTTTGATAGAACTATCTGAGTTCCATTCTACTTGGAGTAACTAAATATGAGATCAGTCCTATCTAGCGGGTGATCATAAGTATACTAATAAAGGATGATTTGACTTAGTCTGAGATCAGTCCTATCTAGCGAGTGATCTTTAAATCTAATGATTGTAATACTGATTAATCATAGTTGAGATCAGTCCTAGATAATGGGTGATCTTGAGATCCATTTACAATGATAAGCATTGACTGTATCTAACAGTACAGAATCTATAGTACTAAGCTAAGTTAACTATGTCTGAAAGCCCTGATTCTATAACTGAAACTGTGGGATGTGTTCATCTAAATGACATGCCCCAAGCTAAGCTGACAGGGGTCTAATATCTGTCCTGACTGGAAAGGTGTCAGTACTGCACCACCAGTAAAGACATCTGCTGTGGAGTCAGTCCTAATCTAGCGGGTGATCCCTAAGTATGTCAGTCCTATCTAACGGGTGAAATCTCGTACCTACACTGGCAACGTAGTTCTGGAACTTAGAGATTGCTTCTAGGGATCTTAGTCCTATCTAGCAGGTGAGCCCCCATCCCTAGGTTCGCTCGGTTCTGAATACTACTCCCATCTAAAAGACACTGAACTGAACAACTGGGCTGAACTAAATAACTTAACTGAACTAATTTGCTGAACCGATACTGATTAAATGAACTGATACTAATGGTATTATTTAGCGAATCTAAAACTGAGTTTACTGGATTCCGATGCCGGACGAAATATAATGAGTTTTGAGGACTAATTAAGAGTATTGAAGTTACTGAGATTTACTGTGATTACATTGGTTACTGAGCACTGAGATTACTAAGAATACTGAACTACTGAGATTACTGAGTTTTCCTGAGTCACATGACTGACTGATTTCTATAGGTCATTGTTTGACTGAGAGTATCGTGAAAACATGACATGGCTTTAGGCATAAAGCTATATTTTTTGGGTACGAATACCCCCAGGACTCGATAGAGGGAAACTAACACACACGACATGACTTGTTCATAAAATTAGAGTCCACAATTAATAATATCATAAGTGAGGGATTTCATACTAATCATGGTTCTCAGCACCTTATACATGGAAAGGGGAGTTCATACGACATGTAATTACTTTCATAGCATCAATATCATGCTCGTTCGATACCACAACCATGACATATAACAACAACGTGGAATTCATGTGAAATCATAAAGCATAGAGCATGGAATTCATATCAAATTATAATGGTTAACATTGGCTTGTCATTCAAATACTATTGAGTCATGGAAACTTGGTTTATCACATACTAAGCATTTTATAAAATACCTTACATGCACTCTTTAAGGCATAGGTGTATTCACAAACTTACATCACTTTAATCCACCCGAATTCATGGGTTCCAACTATATGATTACAATCTTCGTGGAAGTTCATCAAATTCCCACTCTATAAAACAAACCACAAACAACAACATGAATACAACCATATCACCACAAAAAATTCATGATTTTTCTATCAAAGATTGATTCTTGAACTCCACGAATGAAATAAATCCATGGATGAACACTACACATACCTTAAGTGTGCGTCGCACACCTCATCGCACATGCTAAGGTGTGCGCCACACATCTTATCTTATAAGGTAAGGTGTGAATTTCACATGATATCGCACACTTTAGGGTGTGTGCCGCACAACCTATCGTACACTTGTTCCAGTAGACATGTGAGATTGTTTATGCGCCGCACTCCTACTTTGCAGGGCCATAAATTCTTGCTCGGGTGTCGGATTTTTATAAAATTAGAATCGTTGGAATGCTAATTTGATTCTCTACAATTTGGTGGGTATAAATCTACCAAAATATCACATATAAATCAAGTTATCCTCGTTCAAAGGTCACTCTTATGGAATCACACACTGAAACTTGATGGATCGAAAAGCTATTAGCTTTTCTTACTCTGAGTGACTCACATGAGCATGCTTAACACATCATAAGCCATATTATCACTAGGATACTCATTGTAAATCATTTACTCAAATATGAATCACATGATATGAGGTTTCATACGTAGGAGAACTGATTCATTTCCTAGCTTGGAAACATACGGGGTATTACAGTTTTTCACCCCATCTCTTTTAAGCATTTTCATAAACATTTGGTGGGTGCACTGTTTATTCCTTCAAGATTTAATATTTCTTATTTTTTCAATCATGGGAATATTTCTAACACTATTTATATCACTCCCAACCATCACACATCAAATATAAACACTAATAACTATTACTTTAGATATCAATTTCACCTTTTTTTTCTATAATTTCTCAATCTCCTTTTTCAATTATTTCTTTTTTTTTAATTAAAGCACTTAGGAACTTTTTGGATCAAATTATGGTCTACTAAAGAAGGGAATTAGGCTACTAATGAGGTTGCCAAAGAAAAAGCTAAAGGCTCAATGGGGTTTAACTATGATAATGCACAAGGGTAGGTAAAAAGAAGGTATAAAATAAGGCTATTAAGGAAATTCCTATATCATCTCCTACACCCACATTCTTTATTTCGCTTCATACATACACTGAGCAAGTTCTAGACATCACATGCAACAATAAATATGCAATAACCTCACATCACACATGGCACATGATCAATGCACATAGGATCATCATAGACTCTCAATTACAAAATAGAACGAATTCAAAATTAAGCCAACATAAAAAAAAATCATAAACTTGAGCCTCAAAGTTTCAAAACTAGCAATTCACATCAATTAATATGCTTTTACAAACAAACCCACTTACATCATGTTATCACAAATAGCACCAACAAGAATATCTCACTTATTCCTAACCTATAAAAATTTTTAAATTGAGCAAAAAATTTAGAAATTTTCCCAACCCACACATAAAAATCTACTTTGTCCCCAAAGTAAATTTAAAAGTAAGAGATAGAAATACACCCTAAGGCCTCTGGGCCTAGTTAGTAGCATCTTCACATATAAATGGTATCCATGGGACCCCACACTCAATCTTTGCCATACTTCAAGCTCAAGTTTATGGTACTCGGACATTCCATTAACGTGTGACTAAAACAAAAGAAAAAACTACGTGAAATTAAACTAAAAAAATTGAAAAGAAAATATACCTAATTAACTTGGGTTGCCTCCCAAGAAGCGCTTAATTTAGTATCGCGGCACGAGCCAACTCAACTCCACCATATTCCTTCGCCTTTTTACTCCCTCTTGGGAGCCATTTTTCATTCTTTTCAGACCTCTTTTACCTTTTAACATGTTGGGAAATGGTGGTTTCATGTTAGGCCGCGCAATCAGGTATTCAAAAGAGGTGTTTAGTGCCTTAGGCACCCTACACTCATCCCTTTTAAACACATTGATCATGTATAAATCTACATATAAGGGATTTTCAATGGGGGCCTTGTAAATATCAAATACCTCCTCTTTATCATCTACCCTCATCTTGAGTATTCTTTCTCTAACGTCAATTAAAGCCCCTTCGGTTGCTAAGAATGGTCACCCCAAAATAATTGGTACCTGTTCATCTGTCACAATATCAAGAATAAGAAAATCCTCAGGAATAACAAATTTACAAACCTTTATAAGGACATCCTCAATGATTCCCTCTGAATATGCTATGGATCCGTCTGCAAGCTGCATAACCACTCGTGTCTCTCTAGTTTCTCCCAAGCCCAATTGTATAAACAATGATAGAGACATCAAATTTATGCTTGCCCCCAAGTCACTTAGTGTATGGACTTCCTTGAATTTTTAGCAACTTTTTCATTACCTTTTGGGTTGTCATATCAACATCTACCTCCTTTATTGCCTTTAAAGGTTCTTCTTGAAACTCTTTACCACTTATCAAGGAAATTGCCATAACCTGCTTTGGAGTTTTTGTGTCAGCTGGCAAACCACCTTGTGTCCTAGTATTCAACACTTTCTGATTCTGCCCCTCTTGAAACTCTAAACTTCTAGTAGTCACTTGTAAAATTTTCAGGTCTACAGAAAACTGCATTGGATTAGCTAGGATCTGCTTCGGCATCTCCTCTGTGTTGCTAGTTAATTGACTTGGTTGGGCCTACGGCAGTGGGGTATTCCATGGATGATTTATTGGCTGAGTCTGCCACTTCATGTTTTAGGAATTACCATAATTTGTCCTTTGAGCATTGCCTACATATATCACAGATTATAAATTTGAAGCACATATACCCGCTGAATGGCCATTATTTATGTATACCTCACACCAACCTGCGGCTTGTTGGACAGCATTCACTGTGGTTGCAGGTTGTGCTACTCTCAACTTCATGCTACTGAATGATGTGTTGATCAAATTTTGTAATGCAGAAACCTGCGCTGATAAGGTTGTTAATTGGTCCACCTCTAATACACCCGCAATTCTTTTTATGGATTTCTAGAATTTGAATTCCAATCTAGATTTCCTTATGCTATGCGGTTCAGCAATGTGTTCAACTCATTATTAGTCAATTCCAGCACTTGACCACCTGCGGCTGAATCTACTAAAATCTCCGTATTATGATCAAGAGATTCTACAAAAGTATGAGCAAGTACCTCATTCGACTATTGGTGGTGTGGACACTCCTGAAGAAGAGCCTTAAAGTATTCCCAAGCATGATAGAGTTTTTTATCAGGCTTCTGTTTGAAGTTCACTATCTCACTGTGAAGTCTGGCAGTCTTACCTGATGGAAAGAATCTAATGAGGAAATTTCTGGCTAAGTCATTCCAAGATGTGATTAAATTGGTCAGCCTTACATAATCTGGAGTCGCCCTAGTCGGAGTGAATGTATCTGTAAGCTCAATGAAGGTGTGCAAGTGGAATTGTGGATCCTCATGTGAAAGCCCTTCAAACTGTCCACTGCTAATAAGAAACTTAACCATATTATGTTTAAAGTCAAAATTCCCCCCAGCTGTCGATCTTTGAATTGGGGAAGTCAAGTTCATTGAAAGTGGGATTTCCAGTTCCCTAACCTTCCTACCAGCTGTTTGTTGTTCATCCATAGGAACAATATTCTCTTGTCCTTCTTGGATTTAAGGAATTCTAGGGAAAAGGATTGCTTCTTAGGGACTTGCGTTCGCAAACTATCCAATTCTAGTTTAACAATTGAGAAAAAGTAAACAAAAACAGAGTTTGTAAATTAAAATTAAAATAAAATAAATAATGTGTAAAAATAAATGGATTAAGACCCAAGGTTAAAGCACTTCGAACTATCATTCTATGTTATTGAATTTCCTTTATTCACTTGCTTATCTTGGTTGTTGATTCATTGGGTTAATTACATGATCGTGGTTTCCCGATCTCTAATCTTTTACCTAATATGGACCTTACAACTATATCATTGAGCGGGAATGTAATAATCCAATTAAATGAATTGAAGATATCATCCTATATTTGAATCAAGTAAGGCATCTAAGTACATCCCTGGCCCAGACGCTAAATTTAATTCTCTATTTCATAAAAGAATAAAAACCCAAACTTTATTTATTCCCATGTTCTAGCTCCTTATTTCCTCTCTTGAGATCAAAAGGTCGACAATATATGTATTTTACGGGTGATCAATCCATAAAATAATTAAAACAAGAATAAACAAACAACCAAATATGATAAGCAAAATTAATCAAAATTAATCCAAAATAATAGTACTCATGTTCTTGGCTTTAACCCCAAAAAGAGGGTTTTTAGCCGATAATATTCATAATCATGATCCAAATAATTGAATACATAATTTGAAAAATTAACAACTAAAATAAAAAATATTAAAAAAAACCTAAAAGTGTGCAACCTCCGAAAATTATTCCACCGTGTCCACAAAATCGTTCCAGGTGTTGTCCACCATCACACCGTCCCAGGTGTTCAAGTTTTAATCCAAGCTGTCTATCTTTTTGTGTGCAGCAACAATTGTATATGTACATTATTAAATATTCCAAATTCTTATAGTATTAAGAATGCTGTCACGTTTCCCAAGAAATTCCCATCAAGATTCCTTCTCCGGTTTAATAAAATGTGCCTTTTGCCTATCCTTTATATTTAAAATGCACTAATTATAATTGGGATTAAGAAAAAGGCACAAAATCCCATATACTCCCACCAGCCACCTTTCCAATATGCAGTGTTTTTCATGGTTGAACACATCGACGTGATGCATCGTCTTCGCATCGACTCCACCAAAGCTTGATTCTAAAATTTTGGTTAAGTGTTGAACGCCCTATCCTTTGATCATGCCTATTGTAGTGTCTTTTTAATAAATTTTTGGTATTTAAATCATCAATATATCACCGTATTTAGTTCACAAATCCTCCTTCATTATCACACACCACAAATTAAAGATTAAAACAACACAATATTCTCAATGACAAATCAAAACAAGAGCTAAGATAAGGCAAATTTTCAATGATCTTCCATTTATTATTCCGACTTTTGACTTAATTAAATTAAACTTTGCACATTACAAACAAGTTATTCCACATAAAATTACATCATTAAAATATTTGGAATAAATTAAACACATTAGAATCCATCGAAACCAACTAGACACACACCTAGCTCAAGCTAGTAAAACTAGTTTTTCCGGGTTGAACTCTAAATGACTCAATTAAGCACTAACTTGTTTGAAAAATATTTTGGACATTGTAATCACATACTTGGACACTTAAATGCTTATTTATATCAATATGAACATGTAAAGCACACAAATTGCTCTCAAAATAAGGTGAAATAAGCTAGAATAATGATACAAAAGTGTATAAAATCACCTTAGATCAATATAATTGAGTCTAAAGCGTAATACATGAGCTGGAATAATTTTTGTGAATGCATGAAATGACATGGAAATGGTTACATAGCTGAAACTGAGTATGGAAAAGAGTCAATCTAAGGAAAAAAAATCATTACCTCAAGTTGAATGTGAGTTTGTTGAGAAAAGAAAAGGGTACTTGGTTTGCATATCTACTTCTGCTTCTCAAGTAGCTCCCTCAATAGACTGGTTCCACCAAAGGACTTTAACTAAGAGAACTTATTTATTCCTTAGCCTATGAATTTGACAATCAAGGATCTCAACTGGGACTTCCTAGTAGGAAAGGTTATCCTTAATGCCCACAACCTCTAAAGGAACAACTACAACTGAATCACGAATACACTTCTTTAACAAGGAAACATGAAATACCGGATGTATTGATACCAAATCTGCAGGCAACTCTAGCTTATATGCTACTTTCCCAAAATGACTCAAGATTCTAAATGGGACAACATAGCGGGGACTGAGTTTCCTGTTATTTACAAATATCTTCACTTCTTTTATTAGCAATATTATCAAATAGACCAAATCACCATTCTCAAACTCAAGATCTATTCTCCTCATATTTGCATAAGATTTTTGATGGCTTTAGGCTATCTTCAACCTCTCCCAAATCAACTAAACCTTCTCCATCATTTCAATCACTGAATTTGGCCCTATCACTGCAGCCTAATATGCTTGAAATCAACCAATGAGAGATATATATCTCCTACCATTGAGAGCTTCAAACGTAGCCATCTAAATACTAGAGTGATAACTATTGTTGTAAGCAAGCTGAATCAAAGGTAAGTGGTAATCCCAACCACCTTTTAAGTCAATAACACATGCCCTCAATATGTCCTCTAAAGTATGAATGGTCCTCTCTACGTGAACATTTATCTCAGGATGAAAATTTGTACTGAGATGAACTTGGGTACCAAGACCCTTATGAAAAGCCTTCTAAAAATGAGAGGTAAATTAAGTACTTCTATCTGAAAAGATAGACAATGGAATCTCGTGGAACTTAACTAACTCTACGAGATAGAGTCTATAATAATCCTCGATTGAGTACAAAGTATGAACTGGCAAGAAATAATCTTATTTAGTCATTCTATCGTTAATGACCCATATCAAATTATACTTATGATAAGTACAAGGCAATCCTATCATGAAATCCATGTTTACCATTCCCTCTTCTAAGTGGGGATGCTAAACTCCTACAATGTACCACTAGGACTTTGGTGCTCAACCTTAACCTACTAAAAATATGGGCACTTAGACACAAACTCAGCAATATCCTTCTTCATACCATTCTACCAATAGATTTCCCACAAATCATGGTACATCATAGTGGCTCCTAGATTGATAGAGTATCGCACACCATGCACGTCTATAAGTATTCATTATCTCAAACTATCAACACACGAAATATATAACCTGCCCTAACAACGAAGCACACCATCTTCCCCTTGGGTGAAAACCTCTACTTTCTGATGTCTAACTGACTCCTTCAACTTAACCAAAGTAGGATCTGTATCTTGATTTTCTTTCACTTCGGTAACCAATGAAGATTCTGAACTATTCTGAACCCATATACTACCTTCAGCTAAATAAAACAATCAAACACCTAATCTAGCAAGCTGATGAACCTCTTGAGCTAACTTCTTATCCTCCTCAACATGAGCAACACTACCCATAGAAAACCTGCTAAGTTCATTTGCCACTACATTGGCCTTGCACGGATGACACAACACACTTATATCATAATTTTTTAACAATTCAAGCTACCTTCTCTGACAAAGATTCAGATCTTTCTATGTGAACAGGTACTGTAAACTATTATGGTTAGTGAACACATCAACATAAACCCCATAAAGATAATGTCTCAAAATTTTCAAGGCAAAAACCATAGTTGCCAACTTAAGATCATGGGTAGGATAATTTTTTTCATATGGTTTAAATTTTCTAGAGGCGTAGGCTATGACCTTGCCTCTCTAGATCAAAACACAACTAAGACCAACTCTAGAAGCATCGTAGTAAACTAAAACCCTATCCATGCTATCTAGCAAAGTCAAGACTGGGGTGGAAGTGAGTCGAGTCTTCAACTCCTTAAAAACTCTTCTTACAAGAATCTGACCACAGAAATTTGTCTTTCTTCCAAGTCAATCGTGACATGAGGGATGCAATAGAAGAAGAAACATCAACGAAACATCTGTAATACCTAGCTAAACCCAAGAAACTCTGAATATCTAATGGAGAGATGGGTCTAGGCCAGTTTCTCACTACTTTAGTCTTTTGAGGGTCAACTCTAATGCTATTGTTGAAAATAATATGGACATGATAACCTATTAATCTTAGCCAAAATTCGCACTTACTGAACTTGGCAAAAAATTGATGAGCTCTAAGGGTCTACAACATAATTCTCAGATAGTCTGCATGATAATTCTCACTACGAGAATAGACAGGGATATTATTAATGAAGACTATGAAGAACATGTCCAAGTACTACTTGAACACCATATTCATCAAGTCCATGAAAGCTACAGGGGCATTCAGTCCAAAAGCCATAACTAGAAATTCGAAGTGACCATATCAAGTTTTGAAAGTTGTCTTCAGAATGTCATATTCTCTGACTGTAAGCTGATGATAGTTGGATCTAAGGTCTATCTTAGGTAAATAAATAGCACCCTGAAGTTGCTCAAAAAAGTCATTAATTCTTGGGAGTGGATACTTATTATTGACTATGACTTTGTTCAACTAATGGTAGTCGATGCACATTCTGAGAAAACCCTCTTTCTTATGTAGAACAAGACTGGAGAGCCCCTTGGAGAAACACTGAGCCTAATGACACCCTTATCTAAGAGATCTTTTAACTATTCTTTCAGCTTATTAAGCTCATCTGGAGCCATTCTGTAGGGTGGAATAGAGATATGTTGGTTATCTGGAAGGAGATCTATTCTGAAGTCAATTTCCTTTTTGGGAGGAACTCCGAAAGATCTTCAGGGAATATACTTGAAAATTCCCTTATTACTGAAACTGAATCAAGACTCGGAGTCTCAGAACTAGAGTCCTTGACTTGAATATGAAGCTAAAAACACTCTTTATATATCATCTTTCTTGGTTTAAGATAAGAAATAACCTGACCCCTAAGCACAGAGGCATTACTCCTTTATTCAATAATTAGCTCAATAGGAAAATAAAACTGAACGACTCTATGTCTATAGCCAATTGAGGGATAGCATGAGTGGAGATAATCTATGCTAAGAATGGTATCAAAATCAGTCATTTCTAACTCCAAAAGATCAACTGAGGTGATTTTCTGAGATACTATGACCGGGTAATTTTTGTATACTCGTCTGGCTATAATAAATTTACCCACTGGGGTAGACACTGAGAAAGGCTCTACTAATATTTTGGGACTGACATAAAAAATGACAACTATATAAAGAGTTACAAAATAAAGTGAAGCTCCGGGATCTAACAATGCATAAGCATAAATATGGAAAACCTATAGCGTACCCAGAACCACATCAAGAGAACTTTACTGATCATATCAAGTGTGGAGTGCATACAATCTATTCTAGCACTGCCCACTGGTGGCACTGGAAGTAGCACCATACTGAGTCGGTCGACCTGCTGGAGTTGAAAATGATTGGATTGACCTTGCTGACCAGCCTTTGGGCAATTCCTGACCCTGTGGCCTGGCTTTCCATAACTAAAACACTCATCACTACCAACCATAAACTCACTCAAATGATTCTAACCATATTTTCGACAAAGTGAATTAGTACGACCACTGTTCACACTGCCCTGGGACATTGAGCGTAGCACCTTATCCCGACTGTCTAACCTGAACTTAGGCACTGGTTTACTAGCTAAAGATAAAGCTAGAGCTAAAAATTTTAGATGGAACTAAGAACTGTTACTACCTTCTAATCTTGGCTGAGAAAAATTGAAACTACCTGATTTGTCCCTTTTACTCTCTCTCTCTCTCTTTCTTCTTAAACTTTTCCTCCTTAATCTGTTGAGAATGAACCATAAGACTAGATAGGTCCATCTCCTTAATCAGTATGGCTGTCCTATATTCCTTGACCATACTATCAGATACACTAGATACAAACTTACTCATTCTAGATGTATTATCTTCTACTATAGGAGGAGCATACCTCGCTAACTGAGTGAACTTAAGCGAGTATTCCTTTATGCTCATATTACCCTACTTCAAATTGATAAACTGCTAAACTTTAGCTTCCCTCAACTCTAAGGGAAAGAACCTATTTAAGAAAGTTGTGGTAAACTCTTCCCACTCTATTGGCCCTGCAACAACACCATAATTCTTTCCACTGCTCAAAATAGGTGTGAGCTACATCTTGAAACTAATATGTGGCCAACTCTGCACTCTCACTCGAAGTGACAACCATAATATTAGTCACCTTCTGCACCATATATCCAGAAACTCCTATGGATTTTCTTTAGACTTGAACCCTAAAAACAAAGAGGGATTCATTCGAGTGAAATCCCAAAGCCTAACTGCAGCTGTATTTAACAATTGATTGGTTGGAGCAATAGCCTATTGGTTTTTTTGGGAAGATACTGAGTGGTCTAAGGTAGTGAAAGTAGCTCTGAATTCGGCATGGGAGACATGTTAATTCATGGGATTTTCCTAAACAAGTAGGGGTACAGGCTGATCCCCGTTCCTTCTTTATTTGTTTCTTCTAGAAGGCATTGTCTATAAATAAAATAAAGGATGAGTTAGAAAGAGAGTTTAAATAGGTCTCGTTCTCTTTTGTATGACATAAGCACTGAAAGAAGGGAAACTTTCCTAAAACATTTCATAGACTCTTGTCCATAAGGGTGACCTCTTTCATACCCATACACAAGACTCTACTCAATGTGGTTTTCAGACTCCCTAGGACATATTAAAACTTTAGGATCTATTACCAAGTTTTTTCATGACCCGAAGCTACCCCCTAATCGTGGCAACAGTGCTTACGGTCACAAGTGACCACAAGCTAACCCATGAGCTTGCACCTACTATGAGCACTGAATAAAATAATGATAAATCACGTGCGCAGAAGATAAACTACTGAAGTAATACCAAGATTAATACTAAGATGCGATTACATCATAAGTCTAAAACAATTAATAAATACTAAAAAACCAACCTTCTATCTGAATGACCGAAAAGTACTGAAAGAACTGGTAACTGACTGTCTGATTATGTGAAATCCTCTAAATTGACTGAGGTGTTGATGGGATAGACCTCGAACTAATACCAACTAACTGAACATAAGGAAGTACTGAAATAAATAAATCATGTCCTTCAATGGATGAGGACTCACCACTACTGCTGCTAAGTGCGATGAGCTGTCTAAGAGCGGTTGGGTAACTGAGCGTCCGGACCTATGTTATAAGACAACATAGAGTAAAGAAAAAATATGATTAGTACTTTGAATGTACTGGTACTGAGATAAGGACTAACTAAAATTCATGAGATAATTGAGAATAAATGCATAAACATATAAAAATCCGAGAATGCAAGACCAAGCATAAATATGTTTCTGAGAAAAACTATAAATAACTGAATAACTAAATATTTGTATACTTTGGTCAATCAAACCTGAGCTAATCATATTGATTATTGTTTACCTGGTATCTGTATATTAATTAACTGATGTTGTATACTGATTAACTGATATCTGAATACCGATTAAGTACTGCTAAATTGTAATTAGTTTGAATAACTAGACTGAAACTGTAGGATGTATCATGCAACTGAGTTGCCCCAATCTAAGCTTATTGTGGTCCAACCTGTAACCCCTGTTTTAAGGGTATTAGAACTGTGCCATGGGTACAAATACTAGCTGTGTGGATCCACTAAAATGGTGTCTCGAAGGACTAAGGAGTCACTCTCTACTGGCAGGTGCTCTCATCCGATATGTGTAAACTCTCAACTAGCAGGTAGATATATCAAACCTACACTAGCTTTGTAGTTCTATAACTTAGGAATTGCTACTAAAGATCACACCCTCTATAGGTAGGTGAGTCCCCATCCCTGGGTTCGCTCGGTGCTAAATCCTACTCCTAACTGAACTGACATTAGTAATGAACTGAACTAAGGTTAACTAAACATTATTTTAGATAGTGCTCATCATGATCATATCAACTGAATAAATTGAAATAGTCATGGTTTAACTGCATCTTTACTTGAAAAATCTGAAGTCATGTAAAACACATAGATATCGAGTGTTCATAACCCGCCAACACTGAATGACCATAATTTATGATAATAATCTTTTAAAAATATTATATGGGATCATGGTTCAAACCCAATAGCATATACATTTCATCAAATATGTGAGGATCATAAACTTGAATATGGAAATGTGTTAAACATAGGAAATCAACTTGATGACATGGTTAAATTTATAAATTAGGGAATTTATCATGAAATTCACTTAAATAGGACATGGGAACTAAATTTAAATCATGAGGAAATCAAATCTTTCATGGGATCAAACATGGGCTGAAATGAATTTGAATTACCAAGGAAAACATGAATTAAACCCATCTTTAACATATAAAATACCATTGTAAAGGAAAACTCCATAATTTAATTAAAAGAGAAGGTTTTTAGACTCAATGAGTGAAGGGATCCATTGATGAATTACGCACATACCTCAAGCTTTTTAAATAGAAAGAAAAACATTAATATTGAAGCTTTATTGAAGGTTCCTGAACTTGGGGAACTTGAATTCTAGATTTCTTGAGGAAAAGAGGAACTCAATTTTGTTCTTGAGAAAAAGGGAGGGTTTTCATGAGAGAAATTTGGAGAAGGAAAGATAATGCCCTAACTGATGCTCTAAATCGTGTTATGAACGATTAATTTGAGGGGGAAAAGACCCAATTGCCCCTAAGTCATTTAAATTTAGAACTGGACGCTACAAGCTTACCGTGATACAGTCTTATCGCAGTCATTGATTTCCCTTACGGTGATGGGGTCTGTATGACACCGGGACTAATGCCGCATTGCGGGATTATCGCAGTGATTTACTGATTTCATGATTCAAAAATAATCCAAAACTTGTTCAAAAAATACAAAACTCCCCCGAGACATACTTTTTACATCCCGAAACACGAATTACCTAAAAACCAATGTCTATTGGTTGGAAAGACCAAAATAAAAATCCTCGAACGTAGAGGGGTCTTGAAAATGACTAAGTCCCCAACACTTGGTAAAAATTTTATTCCTTAAGCCCCTTATACATGAAACTAAAAGATGAATAAAGCTAATATTAGTATGGGGTAATACACGGGGTTGGTTTGATTTTGTGGCATTTAGATTCTATTTAAAAACTTGATTTAAAAATAAAGTAAATAGGTTTTCGAGTATCAAATTTTTTATTATACAATTTTTTCAAAAATCTGATGATTTCATTGGATACAGAACGTGTTTCACAATCAAATTTTACTATTGGATCATGTTCATAGAATTTCAAATGAGTTTCGGAGGTTAAAAATAAGTTTTCAAAATTGTTGGTGCTAGTGTGGTCGCGTACGCAAACTTTGGGTCATGTAAGTAACATTTTGACCCTTTGACCATGCCACCTAAGCGATCAATGTGTCGCTTAAGCAACCACCGGTGTGTATAAGTGACAAATTTGTATTTTTGATATTTTGGGAGCTAGGAAGCTCCAATTTTGATAATTTTTAATGTGTTCTTTTTGTACAATCATTGTCTATCAATTTTTAAATCTATTTTCCTGATTTACTAAGAACTTATATTTTTTTTTTTGTAATTTCCCACCAAGTTGAGAATCAGGACCCTATTTTTACCATTTTTTGGGGCTTGGAAACTCGAATTTGGTCGATTCCAAAGGAGTTTTCGAGATTTGTTCCTCAAATAAGTTTATAATCTTAAAATTGTCATTTTTCTATAAATTTCATCTTTAAAACAATTTCAAATTAATGATTTTTAAAGTGAATTTTGGAGTTTCTATCGGTAAAACATAAAAATAATTTGTTTTTAACTCGTTTTCATATGGGTTTTAGCTGTAGACTCATATGAGTACTGGAAACATGTTTCAAAAATAAAATTAAAATTTTATCCTTCTTTTTTAAAAATCTATTTCACGGGTCTGTTTTAACACCGATTCGGAGTTGGATAATATAGGTATCATTGGATTTTTTTTATGCGTAAATCCTATATTTGTATGTTTTCATTGATTTCAGATATGTGCATGGAGTGAAAGCTCGGTGATAAAGGTTTAATCATATCAGTTTCAACATTTGAGGTAGGGTATGGCTTAACTTTCTTCATACTGAATTGGGTAGTTAACAATAATGAAAAAGATGCTATGGGTAATGGGTTTGTATAATGAAAAATATGTTAGGTGATTTATGTGCCAATATGAGAGCCTACGTGGATTATATTTGATGGTTTTGACACATTATTTGCTATGTGTGACCATGTGGGGTCTTGTATGATTTTTTTCCTTGGTATTGATGTATGTATGTTTGGTTACACTCTTTTTTGTTATAAAAAGCCTATATTTTGTGAATTATGTGGTATCAATGACATTTTCTTGCATGTTTCACTAGATGGTTTCAAGATTATATTGGATCATGGATGCTTGGTTGATTTTAATGGATTTTTTGCTTACGTGGTTGTTATATTAGTTGGATTATAGATATTCTCACTTTGGTTGGTTGAGAGAATTACATCCTTATATTATATTCATTCATGAAACATTAGTACCACCATGGAAATTCTAGTTTTTTCTAATAGAAAATATGACATCTTTAAAAACCCTCTACTGATGTTTGTACCGGAGATAAGATATAGATATTGGTATTGGAAATTAGTTGTATATGGATTGGTGAATCCCCATGGGTCCTACCTCAGAAATATTTAGCTTTATAGGTATATATGAGGTTGTACGATGACCTCGTTCATCATATCACCATCACCACCACCACTACCATCATCATCATTATTATTTTCATTGCACTTCATCTATTGTGCTTATGATGCGATTGTATTTTTGTATTTAACTTGATATCTGTCCACTTGTTTGATCTTCCTATACTTATATTTGATATACATGTTTATTTTTTTCTTTTCTCTACATGTATTTGTTATATGTATGTATATTAGAGCTGTTAGTGGATACGGTCTGGGCTATCATTTGGGACATTTTTTGATTGCAGGTGACATGCCAATAGTTTGTTTTTATATGCTTTATTTTCTACATTACTCAATCGTCCTAAGCACAAGTAGACCGTACTCATTCCTACTGTGCCCATTTGGTGCAAATCTAGGTACGAGTGCATCATGCGGATAGGTGACTCTAGAGACATTTGGAGTATATCCGAGGTAGTGGTCGTCCCGTATTTCAAGAGTTGGTCTACTACCTCTTCCTATATATTTCTTATCGTATTTAGGATTTGAAGACAAATTTTGATCATATTTAGGCTACTATTGTATCTTTGATATTAGGGATGTATTTAGTAGTTTTTACCGTGTGGCACTAGGTTTTGGGATATTGTATAGTATCTTTGGTTGTATACTTGTCATTTTTGCTATATTTGTGTAGTCTGACTTTGTTCTAATAGTTTTGCCTTGAGTTTTGATATTATCTTTCATTTCATATTTGTTTGGGTGATAGGTTTACTTGTCAAGACTTATCACAATAAATGCCATGATGACCCTTGATTTTTGGGTTGTGACAATTCTTTTTCTTAAGAGCATTCTTTCCCTTCTAATTAATGAAGGTGTTACTAGATAAACTGAGAAACATAACCAATATAAGTGGGATAAATCTACAAAATTTAATGGTACCTTTGTGCTATAAGATAAATGAACTTGATGCTACTAGATTCCAACATCTCCTTTGGACAAAAGTTTGCAAACTGCATGGAATTTACTAACCATAGAACAAAAACAATTTAAATACAAGAGCCCTTCGAACTTTACTACGTGAACAAAAAATTAGTTCTTGATGTTTAGATATTTTATTTTACTCCAATCATTGTCCTAATATTAATTGTACCTTTGGGCAATTGTATAATTACCAAATGCATTCATTGCAATATTTAACACCATATTCTAATATGGTTGACACATCTTGACTGCCAAATTTAAGATGTTTTGCCTTCTCTCAAATTTTTAGACATATAACCTTTGGTATTAGTGATTTATTTTTGATGTCATAATCTATATGGTCTTTTCAAAATTATTATACCTTATAGTTCTAGGACGCGTTATCAATCCAAAAACCATAGACTTAAGAAAATTTCATGACATTAATACTTCACTTCATGTTACTTTCCATATGAAATTCTTCATAATCTAATACATTATGATCTTTGAATGCGTTTGCAATTCATACAATCTTATATATAATGAAAAAAATTCTTAACATCTATATTTTTATTAAAATTTATATTTTAAGTTTTAAATTTTTAAGTTAAAAACTGGCACAAGGCCCTTTTATAAAATAAAAAGAGATAGTCTATACAAATGGACAGATCCAAAAGTGACTCGGCCCAGAGAGAAAAATGGAAAACATAAATAAAGCAAAAGAAAAAGGGAAAGTGATTTAAATGAAGAGGCTTGAGATATATCGATCCCATTTATCTCAAGCTTGACCAAAACCATTTTCATGTGTACCAACACTAAATTAAGTTGAGATCATAACTTCCCTCTGTCCTCTCTAGCCTCAATCAGAAGAGTTTTTCATCAACTTCGGCTTTTCCATTCCGACAAAAGTAAAATCTCCCTTTCCAAGATCATCCGATGTAGATTACCAAAGCCAAATCTTATCTCAATTGATAAAGCTTGATCAGGTTCAGCAACTCGTCTTTACCTTCAAGTGTTGGGTAACATTCATCCAGTCCAAACAATGCTAAGTATTTGTGAATTTCATTTGTTTATCTCCTAGTTATATTGATTCTATTTACTCCTAAATCAATGGATTGAACCTTGACGGAGGCTAATACCACCACTAAATCTAGTAACAAAAAAAACTGATATATCTAGGAAGAAAAAATGCCTGAATAACGAATTTGTTACTGCAAGTACATAGGAAACAATCCAGAGTTGTGTTGATAACATTACAAAACCTAGTTGATCTGGACTTATTGGATACCACCTAAAATTCTCACTAGCGCAAAAAATGAAATTGATTGAAATTACTTCAATATAAAAACCCAAGTAGAAAAATTAATGTATCATCAGTATAAATAATTTTTCTATATACATACATGATAAGAATCAATTGATAACTATTTCTTGGTGCCTTTTCTTTTACTTGCTTTCTAGTTTTCATCTTTATGTTGTGGCAGTTTGAACTTATTACTTCCTATTGTAGCAACATGAATCATTTTGTAGTACCCTTTTAATATTATGAATTCCTTAATTTTCTAGTATTAAAATCTTTCTTCCATTTTCTATTGGCAGGAATGCCTAGTAACTAATCTGTATAATAATCACATGCAAAAGAGAAAATAAGATTAGCTAAAAAATCATCAAGAGTAGTCCTTCCCTAAGGGAGTGTTGTACTCTTACTGATATAGTATTAATTAAATCCAACATGCAATTAACATCAACTGCAATGCTCCAAGGGATCATTCACTCTCTTCTTAAAATTTGAATTAGTGTTAGTGAATCTGACTATAATATCACATTATTTAAGAAATTTTTCTTACTATATAGTAAACCTTCTTTGATAACCCTTTCCTGATCCACTAAATTAGTGATGTCTTGAATTTTAATACCCATTTCAACCACCAAATTACCTCCTAAATTTCTAATACAGAAGGCAGTCGTACTAGGCAAGATTTCCCCTAGACTACCCATCTATATTACACTTAATTTAATTATCACAAGGTGGAAACCATTGATGTTGCCCAAAACTACACCTCTAAAAATTTATAACGTGGTCGATGTAAACTAAAGAACCTAAAAAGGTTGGGTTCAAACCATAGGGAATAGGCCAAATATCTATCATGAACTTGTTAACGTAGCCAGAAAGTGCAGAAAGTAAAAAGGGGGGATTTTGTTTAGAATAATAACAGTAATGACAAATCTTAATCGCTTTAGGTTAAAATCAATATGAGATGAATACTAGGATTGTGTTCGCTGTGAATTCCTAACACTATAAACTTATCGTGCTTCTTTAAGCTATCTCAATGCCTTACATGAAGAATCTGACAACTTATGTATCACCAACTATTTTTTGAACAACTTTGATGAATTTCACTTATCACCTTGCGAGTTTTATAGCGTCACCATACTAACTTTTGCCCTGAATCCTAGATTAACTATCTCCTTTTGGGTCTCAATTTAATTAGATGAAGGTTGATAGCTTCAAATTATTGTTGTGATCTTTGTTATAAAATCATAATGCATGCAAGAACATCAATCAAGAATGACTGCAGACTTTCTCTACTTTGTTATTTTATCAGGGTTCCCACAAACCTAGTTAAGAGGTTTTGAGCCGCTCATGTTTGTAGGAACACCCATAGAATTAATTAGAGAAAGCATACGAATAATCTTACAATCAATTAAGAATGAAAACTAGGATCTCTAATCAATATCCATCCATAAAATCAAAGAACAAGGATTCCAAGATCAAAAGTTAAATGTCAGAATCAATATATTGTTGTAAGTATAAAGAATGTGTAAACTAATACAAAAACATCCAAGGGTATTTATAGTTACCCAACAAAATCTAAAAATACTATCCAAAATAAAATACAAAAATAAGGTAGGCAGTGGTAACGCCTCAGACAATGAGTCATCTGGACTGAAGATGACTCGTCGTCCACTTTATAATCTGTCTTCTTGCTTTTTGGTGATGACTCATCAAGTTCCCCTTTTGAGTCATTGCCTGACTCGTTGCCTCTCCAGTTACTTTGTTAACTCTTAGAACTTTACTCCTCATGATCTAGACAACATTTACTATGAGTCATAGTTAAATCCTATGACTCTTTACTGACATTATTTTCACTTACCTCAGACTTTTATACTTTTAGGACTGTCAAAATTTTGCTAAGAATAATCTTCCCTATGACTCATAGTCAAATCCTACCAGTCGTAGCAAGTTTCAACTTTATTCCTCTTCTCATATTTCCTTATAGGTCACCTTACGACTTGGATGACAAGACGTAGCATCACCTAATGACTTATTGTCCAATTAGAGATTTCACTTTTTGGAGCTTTTTCTTCCTTTATTTCTTCTATTCACTGCCAACTATGTTTCCTGCAAAACAAACACAAAGAAAATTACATATATCAAATAGGACCTAAGTACTTGAATAATTTTATTGTTTTAAGCATCGAAAGTTCCATGAAAATGTAACATCAACACCGTCAACTTAGAATGTTTGTATGTCCTCATGAAACAAACACTTAATAAACACAACATGATACTTAACTAAGAGAAACCTAAGGCACCTACGACAGTTGACTCATCTTTTAGCTCAAACTTCTTACCCCTCATATTTCTAACTTTTCAAAACATTTGTGTGGTTCTATGTAGCACAACAGTATGTCATAAAGGAATCAAGCTATGGCATTACATTAGAAACAAACAACTCAACAAATATGCAAGTTGCCCTACTCGAACAAATAAGTAATTAACAACACAACCCATGTACCCTCACAAAAAAGAAGTCCCAATACTTACTATATCACCAAGAATGTTAATGCAAGAGATTATTTCAAAGCACTCACTCTTACAATAGAAGTTCCAATCAATTTGCATAGAATACCATAGGTTTTCCCTTATTTTGTAAACCTTAGTTTTCGGACAGTTGGACTAGGATCACTATATGACTTTACTAAGCTTGTAATGTATGCTTAAGGGCTGGTACGTTACATTTTGGATCTAATGATTCACCCTCCATTACACTATACTTACACTTTGCCTCTACTTCTCAATTTTTTTTTACTTTTATTCCTTTCTTTTTCTCCTTTATTGAATTTTGAATTGGGTGCATTTTTTTTTTCTTATATTTTTCATTTTTTTCTAAATTTTTCTCTTTATAGGTTCATTGTAATCAACTTTGGAAGGTTAAAGTTGAAAACCAAGATAATGGGTCAATATATGCCTAAATTAGAGATTTTGGGATACATATTCATTTTTAGGTGGTCATTTAGGCTAAGAGTGGACTAAATAAAAAATGACCTATGATCATGTCCTAACCAACTATCCTACAACTTAGGCAAGAATAACTAGATAAGTTTTGGATTAAATGCACATAGAAAACTAGGTAAGCATCTCTCACACACATGGTACAAGGTTATACTACCAACTACTATCTATCCGATTTATGCAAATGCCAAGCTAAGATTCTTTTATATGTAATCCTAATGCTATAACAAGATTCAAAATAATACCACATATATTAACATCACACAGTTCATAAAATTTTTAGAAGGGTGTCATTTTTCTCAGATTATTTCTGCATAGTTCAAAAATACAAACAATAACTATCAACTGCATTTAGGTTTTTTATTTTTCTCCTATATAAAAAAAATAAATACAAAATACAAAATAGAACACACAATATGACCTAAACATGCCAGTTTTACTAGGATAACACAATCGATGAGAAAATAAATATGGAAGGAAAAACCCTCAGCTATGATATACCCCCACCCCAACTAACGACTATGTAATATAAATACAAGGGATGGAAATATACCTGGGTGCACTAGTTGTCGAATCAAGATGTATTAATATGAGGGGACTCATAATAGGCCCCACTCTCATCAATAGTGGTCCTAGGGTTGGTTGAGGTACTTACATTAATAGTGGCATCGATAGTTTCCAATGCACTCAAAGGATGGATCTTGGGAGGTACACTAATGCTCCCACTCTCACTGCTATAGTTGTAGCTGTAATCTAACCCATACGAGAGATACTATCTACCTCTCCAATCTCGTAGACCATAGTAAAATGGTCATGGGAAGTTTGCAGGCTAGCTACCAGTGCTGCTCGCCCCTCATCTTTATTTCTTATTCTCTTTCTTCTCTTCCTCGATCACTCTCCACCTTCTTCCTCCATAGTAGTCTCCTTAACTTTTGTGTCCTAAATCTAGGACCTCATCAAAATATAGCTCCTTAATAATAGGAAAAGTAGGAAACAACCTTATAGCTATGTCCTCGATAGCAGCCTATGGCCAACTTCACATGCACATTGCCGGATTTAAAGCCTAAACTTCCTCTAACTTCTGGCTAATCTGCCACTTAAGGCTATCAATTTAGGTATACATACCCTATATATCACTCCTTATCTCCTTTTTTACCTATGAATATACCCTATCCTCGATATTGGCCACTTTGCACTTGAGGATACGTAATCTATTTAGAACACAGATCAAGAACTCTTGGGAGACCCAAAATATATCCACCTAGAGGTGGATGGTCTCAAGGTCGTATAAGGAGGCGGTTGATGAGTGGTAGATTTACCACTTATTTGCATCCTAAATTCATGCATACTACTACAATTTAAAGGTATGAATGAGACCAATGTGTTACTTGAATTCACTAATTTCCACATTGTGCAAGAACACTGGTGATGAGATGGAAAGATGTGGATTTAAGATAAAAAGGGATCAAAAGGAGAGAAAAAGTACACAACTAAAGATCTGCACATATTAGGCTTAGTTACCGCAATCACGATCTGAGGGACGAGATTGCGTCCAGTCAAGATGGGTCAGCCACTGCGATTGCATGGATCTAATATTGATCGTGATAGCCATGATCGCAACAACGCTAATATGGTTGCAACTCTATGGGATTTTGAACCAGGTGCAGTTTTGTAATTTTCAAGAGACAACCCCAAATCTCTTAAAAGTCTCAAACCCTTTCCCATTTTGGTATTGTACACTTTGGAGTGAAATTGAATTTGTAGTTACAAATCCTAATTTGGGCACCAATTGTAATTTGAATCTCTTTATTTGAATTTGGTGAAATTGAAAAACAGATGTTTTGAATGACCCTTATGGTATATTTCTTTCTCTTTACTTCTTGAGTAGCTAAATCTCTTTGTCTTAGGATTATGTTGAACTAAGGTGCATTTATATGTGGGTTATGATGTATTTGTGTAGATTCTAAATTGTTGATGATGGTTTTTACTATTTCTTAATTTAACTAGTTGGGATCTGTGGGTGAAAATCCTAAATGGCCAAAATGGGTTTGTGGATGAAAACCCCAAACTCTTGAAAGCTTACATCATCCTTGAAAATGTTATGTGGGTGAACTTTTGGAACCCATGGCATCCTTGAAAGAGGGTTATCGGGAACAAATCAATATTTGACAATAGAAGATATTGTTTGATATCTTTTTTCCATCTTAGAAATAAGGGTGATTAGATAGTTGGCTATGTATTGGGCATCTTCCGAAAAATAGGGATGCCCAATTGAGGTTTTGGGTGGATTTCTTTGACACATTCATTTGGTACTTGAAAGGGCCAATGAGTGATAACCTTGAGGCTTTGTTGGCAAACTATCCTTAAGGACTTTTAATCTAGCCTACTTTATCATCACTGGCTAGAATTTGCACTAAATCGTCATGTTCCCATGCATAATTTGCCCTTAGGTTGACATAATTCCAAGATATTTCTCATATTGAATTATAAATCAAAAGTGTTGCCTTAATTTGTTGATTTAAGTTGATAGTGATAAACCTTTATTCCAAACCAAACCCTCCATTTTAAATTATGTTTTTTACTCTTGATACATTATAAGTATCTTTTTAGTAATTGTTAACACCCATAGGACTAGAAATTTAATATCACTCCTCGTGGATTTCCTTTAACATAAGTTGAGCTATATGCAACTACCGTCCTTTACCAAATTGAATGGTGTAGGTGAGTGTTATTAGCAGTGCCTGTGAGGACCCTGCTGCATATATAGAGGGATTTGGCTCAGATTGACCAGTCTTTGTGGAGGCTTCACCAAGATCGGCAAAACCCAGAGTATCAATATCTATCTGCCCGTTGCCCTGGAAAGCTTCCCAAAAAAGTGAAGCACCAACCTTGGACTTTAAAATCAGGTTGGCATGGTCATGAATCTACCCCAAGTTTATGGTCCTATGGATTTTCAGAAATTTATCAACCTTCAGGATTATCGACACCCCCTCATCTAAATAAATTTGTGTCAATAAGTAAGCGTAGGATAGGTTGGTGTCCGTACTCATAGCCCGATCACGAATCTCCCTCTCAAGGATATTGGCTATATCAATCTTGTTGCCCTAAATAATAATTGCAACCAAAGAAGCCCTATCTAGGCTCAATAAATTAGATAGGCCCATAACCCATAATGTCTCCTTCTGTGCTGTAGAAATAATCCCTACTATCCATCTAAAGTGCATAAATATATCATCAAACCCGATCTAATTCATCTTCACCTTCCGTATTTTCTCAATCCGATGATCAATTTAGGAAAGTATTTATGGTGAGCTAAAATTCTACTCAGTAAAAAATTAGAAATAGTCTAAGTGGATATGTTCACCCAAACATCTTGGATGATCAATGATTTTAGGGGATCACCTCCCTTCCATGACATTTCATGCAAGTACATCCGCCTCAGCTTCATGGGGTATGCTGCATCAAACTCCCAAATTAGTGTCGAGTTGTATCTATTGGAGACCCTCATCATCACTCAAAGTGATACTTCTTAAACCGAGCCTCGAACTCTAGCAATCAAAACAATCTCGTTGTGCTAAAATTGGGGCTCAATATAGAACCCTCTCTTTGGCCTCTATGTGTTGGGGACTATAGCATTGGCCAAATTATATAACTCCTGTATCCCGGGGTACCCATACCAATTAACAATAGCCACCGGGGTAGTCTTAATCTATAGAGTAGCATAAATTGGTGGTGGAGGAGGTATCTCTACTGGGGTACTTTTACTCGACTCTCTTTCTAGCTTCAATCTTAATTATCTAAACTCGACTCTTAACCTCCACTGTTAGATCCACTACCAGCTGCAATATCTTCTTCACCTTCTTCACCGTCGGGGCCTGATTCAGAATTCTCTCGCTCTTCTGACTGGGGAGGTGAGTATAGTGGTGATTAACTTGGTTTATTCATCTGAGGCCTAGCATTTAGAGCTGACTATCCCAAATGCCTAGACTTCATGCCCTGGGGTAAGCTACTTTTTGGTTCCATCGATTTTGAGATGGGATATTCCTTTAAGAAACTACTAGACTCATCATAGTGGGCTCATCCCTAAGTTGATGAGTGGGAGAAAGAGCTTGATTCTTTGGAGTTGTCTTGGTGAAGTCATTCTTTGGGGCCATTATACTTGGGGAAAGACATATGTTAGTTAATACTAGGAAAAGAAAAGGAAAATAAAGAGAAAAACTACAAAAAATTTATCGTACCGGGCACCCTACAAGTCCAAATATGAATCATTGTTAGAGGCAACGAGTCGTATTGATAGTTGTAGGGTGGCATCTATTGTAGGGTAGTGGACACTGGTCACCTACGATTCCACTCGATGA
Organism: Capsicum baccatum var. pendulum; assembly: GCA_030864225.1. Lineage (NCBI taxonomy): Eukaryota > Viridiplantae > Streptophyta > Magnoliopsida > Solanales > Solanaceae > Capsicum > Capsicum baccatum. The sequence goes on along the minus strand of CM061554.1, from coordinate 56,097,656 downwards.
GTCGTTAGGTCACCCAACAACTCATCAAGTTACTCATAATCTTACCAAAAACTATTATTTTGAGGCAATGACTCATAGGGTGAGTCATATTATGAGCAGAGAATTTTCATTCTTACCCTCATATATTATCAGTGACTATGAGTCACTTGCTTAATCTTAAGGGTACCATAGGAGTTGTTAGGTAACTCGTTGTGAGTGATAAAATTAAAAGTTAAGAATTGTTCGTGTTAAATCATATTCCCAATAGGGTACTGATGATAGGCGAATTTACACGCCTAAAGTACTATATTTCACCCATATTTTAGCTAAGTTTTGAGGACAAATTATATAATTCATGCACTTTTAGTCCCTTTTCCTGTAATTGAGCTAACAAACGTGATTAGCAAGTTTTCAGGTATAAATGATGTAGAATTCAGAATTTTATGGATAAATTGACGCCAAAGAAAGCTTCACGAAAGAAGGAAGGGAAAGCTTACACGTCAAGGACCAAAAGTGGCGCATGGAAAATTTGTCCCGGGCAAAAACAACAATTCTGAATACTTTGTGGACTAGCAGTAATTTATTAGGATTAGGATAATGATACTTTAACCTAGTAGGATTGGGTTAAGTATTTTATTAGCTTAGTAGGAGTAGGATATGGGTATTATAAATACCCTATTTTGCTAGAGATTTTAATAATTATCATCTTACCTTACAATTCATTCACTACTACTTTTAATTCTTCCATTAATTCTACTTTTTATTCTTCTTCTATTCATCTATTCAATTCTTAATTTCTGCAACAAGAGAAACGTTACTTTGCTAGGAATTCACGCCTAACGCCTACCACACTATTACTACACGAAATCTTTATTGTGGTATAATAACAATGTCAATTGTGATTTCCTTCGCATTCATGGGTAACTAAACTTCTCTGTTGGGGTTATGGAAGCCATATGACATACTATCTATTGCTATGAGTTTATGAGTTCGTGACACGTATGCTGCTTATATCATTATTCTCTTCATCTTAATCTAAATTCTTTGTGGTTGCAAACGCATAGAATACGCCAGTATAACATTAACTTGTTCGAAAGAAAAGTTATATGTATGGAAAAGAGATAATGTCAAGGTAATAGGGTCCCATCCCCTATTAAAAAGTTAGTGCCGTAACTGGATTAACCTCTTGGAGAATTTGTACCGTTAGTCACGCTTTAAGCTCGAAAGAGTTAAAGTGAAATAGTCCTTGTTGAGGTCGAAAGACGCTTGGATTTACCATCGAATACAATTCTCTATAAGCACATGCATGTCTGAATTCCACACACTCATAGCCAATAGAGACGTAAAACTCATAAGGTGGACATAACCCCAACTCCTCAATTCTCATTGATTTACATCTTACCAAACATTCTTTCTTTTTACTTTGCTATTTTCAGTTTTTACTTTAATATTTTGGTTACATTACTTGCACGACAAAACTCCCCCCTTTATTACGAGATTTGCACTAAAAGTCTAGTAATCGTTGCTTACTTGTTGACCAAGATATTCCCTGTGGGATCGATACCCAACCCAGTTGGGTTATATATTTGACAAACGACCGCTTTACACTCCTACGAGAGCTGTAGATTGAGCGTTATCAAAAATTGGCGCCGTTACCGGGGAATATGAGTGTCAATTAAGTTTGTGATAATTACTAGACCCTTTGGTCAAAGATTCTCGTACTTTTACTTTTAGTTTTTGTTTTTGTTCTCTGCAGGTTTTTATACAGTGCATGCCCCATACTCGAAGTTCTGGTCAACCGTTATTACCTATCAATCCTGAACCACAACGTATTGGCAGAATGGAGGCAACACACGAAATTGAAAGGATGGCTGCTCAACAGGAACAAACGAGATTAGCTGCTCTTGCCGCCGCTCAAGTGTATCAACAAAACATTGACAACCCTGGGCGAGCAACAAATCCTGACGATGAGGACCTAGGTGATGACGAGTTACTAAACCCTAGGCATGCCGCTGAGATCACCACACCTACCAACAGAAGAGATCGTCAAGCTAGGTTTAGGCCTGAATGCCGAGCTATGCAACCGGCTTTCGACGATGATGATGATGATCTTGATGGAGCCGGAGCCACAGGAGCCATAATTCCTCCACCATTAGCGCTCGGAGCCAAGTTCAACATCACAAGCACCATGATTTAGTTATTGCAACTCAAGGGATTATTTGGTGGACTAGCAGGCGATGATCCAAATATGCATCTCATCAACTTTATTTCTACATGCAAGTCGTTTGACAATCCTGGTGTTGGTCAGAATGCAATTCGATTACGTCTATTTTCATTATCTCTGTCTGGGGAGGCAACGCTATGGTTGAATGGGCTAACTCCTGATTCTATTACAAATTGGAGGCAATTGAGAGACGCTTTCCTAGAAAGATTCTTTCTGCCATCCAAAAGAGCACAATTGAGAGATGAAATCAGCAACATTTGTCAGCTTCCAACTGAAGCCCTTCATGAAACATAGGAGAGGTTCAAGACAAAGCTAACGAGGTGCCCAAACCATCACATAACTAATGTTCACCTAATGGAGATATTATACAGAGCCTTGAATTCAATAACTAAACCAGTGGTGGATAATGCGGCTGGAGGATCTTTTATGGACCTCACCTTTGGTCAAGCAAGCAATATACTAGATCGTATGACGAAGCAAAGTAGAGCTTGGCATACTAGGGATTCTGAGGTAGCAAGCCCCACTTTATCTATTGGCATGACTGCAGACCAAAGGAGAAGAGAAGAAGAACGTGATCAAGATATGGCGCACATGAAAACACAAGTGGATCTTCTTACAAAGCATTTATTATCAGGGAATACCGAAAAAGTGAAAGCTATTGCGTCAAAAGGAAGAGACGAATCTGATTCGGAAGAAGAGGCCAACTACTTGAACAATCAGGGGGGTTTCCGAGGTAATACCCAAGGAAACCAAGGTCGGAACTACTATGATAAATCTCGAAACAAGGACCAAGGTAGTTGGAAGAACAAGAATGAAAAGAGTGGTTTGTACGTTCCCCCTGGAAGACGTGACACCACCACATCTAGTTCTGGAAATATGGAAGAGATGATGGCTAAACTATTGAAAGGAGTGGAAGCAACGAGTGCTGGAGTAACAGAGGTAATAAATGATTTGTCCTCCATGAAACAATTAGTTGATTCCCATTCCACTTCAATCAAGCAGATAGAGCAGTAATTGAGCCAACTTTCAGCAGCACTCAATCAAAGAAAGGCTGGCACTTTACCTAGCGACACTGTGCAAAACCCAAGGAATGATGGGTCATGCATGGCCATTACTATCCGAAGTGGTAAGGTTCTGGAAACTTTAGCAAAAGGCAAGCAAGTCGTTGACGAAGTAGTGGACATTGATGATAAGGCGAAAGAGGAAGATGACGCAGTAGCTGAACCTCACGTCCATAACCTCACCCCTCACGATTTGCAACCTGAAAAAGCTGAAAAACGGAAGCAAGAGGAGAAGAAAGCCGTAGAGAGAACAATTCCATACCCACCACCACCTTTTCCCCAAAGATTAAAGAAGGTGGCGGATGATACAAAGTTCAGCAAATTCATGACAATGTTAAAGCAGCTAACCATTAATGTTCCATTGGTTGAGGCACTTGAACAAATGCCTGGGTATGCGAAATTTATGAAGGATCTTTTGACAAAGAAGCGGGTGATAACGCTCAATCGACAGCTCTCGCAGGAGTGTAAAGCGGTCGTTAGCAAATATAGAACCCAACCTGGGTTGGGTATCGATCCCACAGGGAATAGCTTGGCCAACAAGTAAGTAAAATTACTAAACTTTTGGTGCAAGTCTCGTAAAAAGGGGGGATTCTTGTTTTGCAAGTAATGTAAACAAAGGCTGAAAATAATAAAGTAAAAAGAGAGAGATTGTTACGTTGGTTGTAAACAATGAGAATTGAAGCGTTGGGGTTATGTCCACCTTCTGAGTTATACGTCTCTATTGGCTATGAGTGTGTAGAATTCTGACATGCAATTGCTTATAGAGAATTGTATTCGATGGTAAATCCAAGCGTCTCTCGACCTAAACAAGGACTATTTCACTTTAACTGTCTCGAGATTAAAGCGTGTCTAACGGTACAAATTCTCCAAGAGGTTAGTCCAGTTATGGCACTAGCTTTTTAATAGGAAAAGGTGTCCTACTACCTTGACATTATCTCTTTTCCAGACAAATAGCCTTTCTCTCAAACAAGTTAAATGTTAGACTGGCGTATTCTTGCATTTGCAACCGCAAAGAATGTAGATTAAGATGAAGAGAATAATGATATAAGCAATATATGTGTCATGAACTCACAAACTCACAGCAATAGATAGTATCTCATTCGGCTTCCATAACCCCAACAGAGAGGTTTAGTTACCCATGAATGCGAAGGAGATCACGATTGACATTGTTATTATATCACAATATTGAGTAGTGGCGTGTAGATCAAGTGATAGGCTTTAGGCGTGTTTCCTTGGCTTGGTAACGATTCTCTATTTGTGGGAGATCACGATTGACATTGTTATTATATCACAATATTCAGAAATGCTGTTTTAGCCCGGGACAAATTTTCCATGCAGCAGTTTTGGTCCTTAGGCGTGTAGACTTTCTTCCCTTCCTTTGTGAGCTTTATTTTGCGTCAAGTAAGCCATAAAATGCTGTATTTTGCATCATTTATACCTGAAACTTTACTAATCATGTTCGTTATCTCATTTATAGGAAAAAGGACTAAAGTGCATGAAATATATAGTTTGTTCTCAAAACTAGGCTAAAATATGGGCAAAATATATTGATATAGGCGCGTAATTTCGCCTATCATCAACACCCCACACTTAGAGCTTTGTTCGTCCTCGAACAACATATCATGTCCTTCTAAACATCAACTTAGGGTTTTTACAACAACAACACAAAACATTTATCAAGACAAGCACAACAATTCTCAACAACGAGTAGCTTTTCGATTATAAGTAGAAATAATTTAACCTCTAGCATAGACTCGTGATGGTGATCAACTCGCATGCAAACGTTAAAGTGCGTAGAATCATATACAACTATCCAAAACTCATCAACCATGTGTGTCTCACCATATAGTACCCATAATCACTCACAAATATAGCATATTTTTCAAACATGGGTATCAACAATATCCTTGCTCTCGCTCTCACAAAGAATTCATATGTAGCAACTGATGACCATAGGCTTGCCCTTAGTGCAGTACTCTACTAAATGTCAGAATGTTAGGATTAGGATCAAGTAGGTCTTTTGATGGTTGTAATGTAGGCTAAGGGACGGGTAGGACTATTTTGGCCAGGAATAGTGACTAAACGCCTAAGCGCTTTAATACATCACATTGTATCATTGACACTTTTTTCTTTCAACCTTTCTTCTTTCTTTTATTCTACCACCCTTGTTCTCCTCTTTTGTTTTTCAATTTTAAGCATAACTCACTTTTCAGCTTTCTTTTCCTTTTTCTTTTCATAACATACCTCTTATGATAACACTTTCTTTTTCATAACACATTCAAGCACCATTACAATTTAAAGCATCATACTCACCCAATTTCCTCTTATTTCATCACATGACTTTATACTTTAGAGCACTTAGGAATTTGGATCAAATTACGGTCTTGAAAAAAATGGATTAGGCTTACATACAAGGTTGTCAAAGAAATAGGCTAAAGGCTCAAAAGGGTTTTAACTAGGATGATGTCCATGGGTAGGTAAAACTGAAGGTAAACAAATATAGGTTTCCAAAGAAATGCCTAAATCATCTCCTAAACTTACACTCCTTATTTTCGCTTTGCATACATACCAGGCAAGTTCTAGCATCAGCCACAAACATAGAATATACTATTATCTCACACACATAAGACACATGGTCGACTTAATTAGAAGTAATATAGACTTTCGACCCAACAATTGAAGGAATTGAATCACACAATATCACATAATGAGTCACAACTAGAGTCTAAACGTCTCAATAGTCACAATTGGAGCACATACTCTTGTTATAATCTCATGCTGCCTATCAAAAATAGTTTCATGCGAAGCTAGAAAAAAAATTTACTCCTAAAAAAAACTTAACTTAACTAAAAAAATCGAAAAAAAACACACAAAAAAAAGTAAACAAACATAAAAAAAAGTAAACAAACATAGATGCAAATAGAGAAGTATAGCATGCGATACCGCCACCCCACACTTAAACGGGACACTGCCCTCAGTGGAAAATAAATACGAAGAACCTGGTTAGTCGGACTCTTCCTCAATGTCGGGCGTTATACCCCCTTCGTCTGAATCATCATAAGAGTCATCGTCAGAGTTCTCCTCCTCGTCAGAATCAGGCAAGCGTCGATCGTCATCAGTCGGCACATCATCATCTAGAGGTTCCTCAAAGTATACACCCACTCCACACATCTCCCGTGCATGCATGTTCATTGGGTAGTCGTGGTCCAGCTGTTGGAGCTCTTCAGCAGTTGGAATACGTCCACCACTCATCATAGTAAATCGTGTCATGCCATAGAGATGACGGAAGAAACTCTCATCACGAGCATGTCTCTCCGCAGTAGTAAGGTTGACACCATGAGTTATTTCAGCATCTTTGACCTTGGTGAGGTCAACCTTCTTTGGGTTATGTGGGAGTTTGTGGTCAGCTGGTTCCTCTTCGATATCCTCCTTCCGCAAGATTGCTGTCAACAAATTTCCAAATGTGAAGTGGGACCTTTTGTGGAGTCTGGCCTTCTTCATGGTAGAGCGAATGATTGCCCCAAAGTTGATAGGGACATTAGTCATCAAAGCATAGACCAAACACACTCTATCTCTTGATATCTTGGTGTATTGAGTCCCAGGAATAAGACATGAGTTGACAATGCACATCCAGATTCTTGCTTCCCTATTTAGTGGAGCATAGGGGAAGGTGTTGTGTCGGCCTGTTTCTCTATGTCTGCCCCACCTTGCCATCGATCTACTTCCACAAAGTGTGTGTCGTATTGCTCTATAAGGGGGCCTGCTGTACAACTCTTTGAATGGTGCTGTGTTGACCGAAGGTAAGCCAAGAAAAGAGTTGATCCAATCCGCGGTGAGCTGTAACACTTGGCCCCGAATTTTGACTTCATTACCTGTTGTGTTCAGCGACCAGTTGGCATAAAATTCTCTTGTTAAATCAAGGTTGCATTCTCCCATGTCGCGGAAGATGAAATCCAGCTTCAGTGCCATTATTTTTGCCAACATACGCGGCTCCTTCTTTGATAAGGTCTCCTTGTTGATCAAGTCGACGTGCACATATTTTCTTTCTTTGTTGTTGCTGTACCATGCTTTGGCATCTTCCTCAAGAACCCATTTTATTCCAAACATTCTGCGGGGTAGTTGTGCTGAGGATGATTCTCCTTGGTCCTTTCGACCTCTCTTTTTGCCCTTTTGGGAAGTGGTAGTCTTCTCCTTGCCTTGCCTTGCTTTAGGTGCCATTGTACCTGAGACTAGAATTAGTGTTAGTTGCAGCAAAATCTCACTTGATACAATCTATAAGCAAGCAATAGGGGTACCACCCCACACTTAGTTTTGTTAACACAAATCAGTGAGGTGAAAGTAGTCGATTACTCAGATTTCGTCGACATACGTTTTAGGATTGTATTCCGACAAGAAAATCAGAAATGCATCACTTACTTGCAGCCATTGGACTACTTTCATGGTAGATATAGCAACACTACTACATAGGGGTTACCACATAGAATAGTTATTCTTACAACAATCACAACCTCTTATGTCGGTAGGCACTATAAGTCTTACCCGATGGCCGGGATAGTCTAACATGTAAGTATCCAAACAACAATCTTAAGCACTATTCATATCCATAGTAATTCCTCAAATAGTATAACAATGCTATTAAAACCAATTTCAAGTCGGAAACAAGTCAAGATTTTCCTACGTACATGTTCACTCACATGATTTTGTATCAACAATCCAAACACATGAACATCACCAACAATCTTATACGATTTAGCAATTCATAATAGACATAGAAACGTAGTACTTACGAGAAATAAATGAAGAATAAGAGAGTACTTACTTGCTTGAAGCTTGTGGAGATGGTTTTGTGAATTGGACGAGCAAAAGAAGAAAATTTTGAGAGGATTTGGATGTATATGCGGCGCCCTTAGGTCAATTTTTAGTGTGGTTGTGTTGTAAAACTAAGTCCTCTTTATATAGGAAGAGAATGGGTCGGGTTTTGACCCATTTACAATCGGTTTTGGAGACAAAAATACCACATATGCGGCACATAATGCTCGGCATATCAATGACATATGCGGCGCATTATCTATAGCATAATGGGACATATGCGCCGCATAGTCTATGGCATTTGTAGACATATGCGCCGCATATATGAGATACTGAGACCAAATGCCATAGCATAGGCGGCGCATAGTCAAAAGCATACCTAGGAATAGGCGGCGCATAGTGTATAGCACACTAGATTCCGAGACCTTAGGCTATATGATAGGTTGTGCATCGTTCGTGGCCTAGTTTTACCAAGGCCTAGCCTTCCTCGAAGCCTATTTTGGCGTGAGAAAGGCTCAATCCATAGCCTTATGCATCACCGTTCCTAACTTACCAACTTTACCATACAATGCGTCCAAATCGTCAATTGAAATCAATCTCCCCGTTGAATACTTCTTGCACCTATTTTTGCTCAAAACAAATGAAAACGATTAGAACGATGGGTTGCCTCCCACCAAGCGCCTTAGTTTTGGTCGTGGCACGGCTCTTATTTTTGGATTTTCATTTATCAAAAACAAAACAAGTACCAAAACGACAAAACGATAAAACGATAAAACGATAAAACGATGGGTTGCCTCCCATCTAGCGCCTTATTTATTGTCGTAGCTCGACGTAATAATCTCGATTACTTAGACTTCATCGAGATAAGTGATGGCCATGTCATTCATCGAGTCAAGAGTACCGATATAAGGCTTAACACGTTGGCCATTCACTTTGAAAACAACACCCTTGTCGCCTTCCAATTCGACTACTCCAGACGAGTAGACTTGGATGACTTTAAATGGACCAGACCACTTTGATTTTAACTTACCTGGGAAGAGCTTAAATCTAGAGTTACAGAGTAGTACCATGTCACTTTTTTGGAAGTTTCGTCGAACAATACGCTGATCATGATACTTCTTTATCCGCTCCTTATATAAATCCGATCGTTCATATGCATGGAGACGAAATTTATCTAGTTCGTTCAGCTGCTCCAACCTCAGATTCTTCACATCATCCCAATTCAAGTTCAATTGCTTCAATGCCCACAATGCCTTGTGCTCGAGCTCAATGGGTAGATGACAAGCCTTCCCATAAACTAGCTAATAAGGTGACATACCAATGGGTGTCTTGAAAGCAGTCCTATACGCCCATAGTGCATCATCTAGCTTCCTAGACTAATCCTTCCTGTTAGCATTAACCGTCTTTGCAAGGATTTGCTTGATCTCACGATTGGAAACCTCTACTTGCCCACTAGTTTGGGGATGATAAGGCGTAGCCACCTTATGTTGCTTGACACCATACTTAGCCAATACAAATTTGAATAACTTGTTGCAAAAGTGAGATCCTCCATCACTTATGATAGTACGAGGTACTCCAAAGCGAGAGATGATATTCTTCTTTAAGAATGCTACAACACGCTTTCCTTCGTTGTCGGGCAATGCTACAGCTTCAACCCATTTTGAAACATAATCCACCGCAACCAATATGTATTTCATTCCAAACGAATTCACGAATGGACCCATGAAATCAATACCCCACACATCAAAGAGTTCTACCTCCAGAATATTGGACAGGGGCATTTCATGGTGTTTTGAAATAGCACCTTGACGTTGGCATTGGTCACACCTTCTAACATAGTCATATGCATCTCTGAATATCGAAGGCCAATAATAACCACTTTGCAAAACTGTTCTTGCCGTTCGATTGCCTGCATGATGTCCTCCAACTTGCGAAGTGTGGCATGCTTCTAATATAGTGGGCACTTCTTCATGGGATATACATCGTCGAATGATACCATCCATGCATCTTCGAAACAAATAAGGCTCATCCTAATAGTAGTGCTGAACGTCATGCATAAACTTCCTTCTTTGATGGTAGGATAAATTGGCAGGTAGCATATTACTCACCACGAAATTTGCAAAATCAGCATACCATGGTAATTTCTCCATTGTTATTGCTAATATCTCCTCGTCAGGGAATGCATCATCAATCTGAATTTCAGGTTGCGCCACATGTTCATTCTCAAGTCGAGATAGATGATCGGCCACTTGGTTCTCGCAACCTCTTCTATCTTTGACCTCAAAATCAAACTCTTGCAGCAGCAATACCCATCGAATCAACCTTGGTTTTACATCCTTCTTTGTCATTAGATACCTAAGAGCTGCATGGTCTGTATGGACGATCACCTTAGTACCCAATAGGTAGGCACGAAACTTCTCAAATGCATACATAACCGCTAGGAGCTCTTGTTCAGTAACAGTGTAGTTCCTTTGGGATTCATTCAGGACCTTACTCGCATAGTAGATAGGATGAAATAGTTTCTCCTTTCTCTGTCCAAGAACAGCACCAACGGCTACACTACTAGCATCACACATGACTTCGAACGGGAGCGTCCAATATGGTGCTACCATGATAGGGGCTTTAATGAGTTTTCCTTTAAGGCATTTGAATGACTTCAAGCAACCTTCATTAAAGTCAAACTTCGCATCTTTCTCCAGTAGTTTGCACAATGGACTCAAAATTTTGGAAAAGTTTTTGATGAATCTACGATAGAACCCAGCATGGCCAAGAAAACTACGAACTCCCTTCACTAAAATTGGAGGCAGTAGCTTCTCAATAACCTCAATTTTTTCTCGATCAACCTCTATTCCTCTTTCAGAGATCTTGTGCCCAAGAACGATTCCTTCTTTTACCATGAAGTGGCATTTCTCCTAATTCAGCACAAGGTTGAACTCTACACATCTTTGCAATGCCATGCTCAAGTTTGCCAAACATGCTTCAAAGGACTCACCAACAACTGAAAAGTCATCCATAAATACCTCCAAAGTGTCTTCAACCATATCAGAGAAAATAGTCATCATACAACGTTGAAAGGTGGCTGGTGGGTTACATAACCCGAATGGCATACGTTTGAAGGCAAACGTACCATATGGGAATGTAAATGTTGTCTTCTCTTGGTCTTTGGGAGCAATACAAATCTAATTATAACCTGAATAACCATCCAAGAAGCAAAACCATCCTTTCCCCGCTAATCGATCTAGCATTTGGTCCATAAATGGCATGGGGAAGTGATCCTTGAGTGTCCAAGAATTCAGCTTGTGGTAGTCCATGCATACTTTCCATCCAGTAACGGGCCTGAGTGGAATAAGCTCATTCTTCGCATTTGCGACCACCGTCATACCTCCTTTCTTGGGAACACATTGTACAGGACTTACCCATGTGCTATTAGAGATAGGATATACAAATCCTGCGTCTAACCACTTGATAATCTCCTTCTTCACCACTTCTTGCATAGGTGGGTTTAAACGCCTTTGATGTTCAATGGTGGGTGTGCACTTTTCTTGAAGCTGAATTTTATGTGTGCAAATCCCAGGTGGAATACCAATAATATCCGCAATGGTCCATCCAATGGCTCTAATATGCTTGCGTAAGATTGCAATAAGAGCTGCAACTTGTTGCTCACCCAAATCGGCTGCCACTATGACTGGAAGAGTGTTTTTGCTTCCTAGGAATGCGTACTTTAAATGACTTGGCAGCTCCTTCAATTCTAACGTGGGTGGTTCTTCAATAGATGACTTAGCTGGTGGTGTGGGTCGATTCTTGAGATCAAGATCCAGCTTCTTGGGAGTATAGCGATAGGTCCCTAATCCCGATAGAGCACAAATAGCTTCTTCAGAAATTTCAGCATCCTCAATCTCTCCTTTCATGATCAAAACCTCCAAAGGATCATCAAGAATTTGCTCTTCTTCAAGTCGTTCTTTCTCATCATCAAGGACAACATCATCAATAGAAAATACACTCAGATCTTTGGGTTGCTTCATTGATTTACAAACATCAAAACGAACCACTTCATCATTTATTCGGAATGAAAGCTCATTAGCTCTCAAATCAATGAGCACACTTCCTGTCGCAAGGAAAGGGAGCCCCAAGATTATGGGAACCTCATAATCTGCTTCATAATCCAAGATGACAAAGTCTTCTGGGAAGATAAATGAAGAAACCTTTACCAAGACATCGCATAAAATACCAACAGGTCGTTTTACCGACCTATCCGCCATGACAAGCCTCATATTGGTTGGTGTAGGATCTCCTAACCCCAAATTCTTGTAGATCGATAATGGCATCAAGTTGATGCTGGATCCTAAATCACATAATGCTTTGGCAAATTTCAAAGATCCGACGGTGCAAGGAATAGTGAAAGCTTCGGGGTCGGCCTTCTTCTGAACTATCGATCGGGTAGCAATTGCACTACAATGATGCATATCATCGTTCAGCTCATAACCTGCTGCCCTCTTCTTAGTCAAAAGATCTTTCATAAACTTCGCATATCCAGGCATTTGTTCAAGTGCCTCTACCAGTGGAACATTAATGGTCAGCTGTTTCAACATAGTCATAAATTTGCTGAACTTAGTGTCATCCGCCACCTTCTTCAATCTTTGGGGAAAAGGTGGTGGTGGGTATGGAAGTGTTCTCTCCATGGCTTTCTTCTCCTCTTGCTTTCGTTTTTCCCTTTTTTCAGGCTGCACGTCACTAGGTGTAACGTCCTTGACGTTGGAAGTAGTTGTTGCGGCATCATCTCCTTTTGCATCGTCACTAGGTGTAACATCCATGTCCGCAATTTCGTCAACCACTTGCTTGCCTGTTGCTGAAGTTTCCAGCACCTTACCACTTCTGGTAGTGATGGCCATGCATGACCCATCATTCCTTGGGTTTTGCACCGTATCGCTCGGTAAGGTGCTAGCCTTTCTTTGATTGAATGCTGCTGAAAGTTGGCTTAATTGCTGCTCTATTTGCTTGATAGAAGTGGAATGAGAATCAACTAATTGCTTCATGGAGGACATATCATTAATCACCTCCGTAACTCCTGCGCTCGTTGCTTCCACTCCTTTCAATAACTTAGCCATCATGTCTTCCATACTTCCAGAATTAGATGTGGTGGTGTCACGTCTACCAGGGGGAACGTACAAACCACTCTTTTCATTGTTTTTCTTCCAACTACCTTGGTCTTTGCTTCCAGATTTATCATAATAGTTCCGACCTTGGTTTCCTTGGGCATTCCCGCGGAAACCCCCCTGATTGTTCAAGTAGTTGGCCTCCTCTTCAGAATCAGATTCGTCTCTTCCTTTTAGCGCTACAGCTTTCACTTTTTCGGTCTTCCCTGATAATAAATGCTTTGTCAGAAGATCCACTTGTGTTTTCATGTGCGCCATGTCTTGATCACGTTCTTCTTCTCTTCTTCTTTGGTCTGCAACCATGCCAATAGATAAAGTGGGTCTTGCTACCACAGAATCCCTGGTATGCCAAGCTCTACTTTGTTTCGTCATACGATCTAGCATATTTCTTGCTTGACCAAAGGTGAGGTCCATGAAAGATCCTCTAGCTGCGTTGTCCACCACTGGTTTAGTTATTGAATTCAAGGCTCTATACAATATCTCCATTAGGTGAACATTGGTCATGTGATGGTTTGGGCATCTCGCTAGCTTTGTCTTGAACCTCTCCCATGTTTTATGAAGAGCTTCAGTGGGAAGCTGGCGGAAGTTGCTGATTTCATCTCTCAATTGTGCTCGTTTGGATGGCGGAAAGAATCTTTCTAGGAAGGCGTCTCTCAATTGCCTCCAATTTGTAATTGAATCAGGAGTCAGCCCATTCAACCATAGTGTTGCCTCCCCAGACAGAGACAATGGAAATAGACGTAATCGAATAGCATTCTGACCAACACCAGGATTGTCAAAGGACTTGCATGAAGAAATAAAGTTGATGAGATGCATATTCGGATCATCGCCTGCTAGTCCACCAAATAATTCCTTGAGTTGCAATAACTGAATCATGGTGCTTGTGATGTTGAACTTGGCTCCGTGCGCTAATGGTGGTGGAATTATAGCTCCAGTGGCTCCGGCACCATCAAGATCATCATCATCATCGTCGAAAGCTGGTTGCAAAGGTTGGCGATCATACCTATACCGAGCTTGTCGACCTCTTCGGTTGGCAGGTGTTATAATTTCAACATCATGCCTAGGGTTTAGTAACTCGTTATCACCTAAATCTTTATCGTCAGGATTTGTTGCTCGCCCAGGATTATCAATGTTTTGTTGTTGGACTTGAGCAACGGCAGGAGCAGCTAATCTTGCTTGCTCGTGTTGAGCAGCCCTCCTGTCGATTTTAGCTTGTGCTTCCATTCTTCTAATTCGTTGTGGTTCAGGATTGATTGGTAATAACGGTTGACCAGAACTTCTAGTATGGGGCATGCACTAAAGTAAAAACCTGCAAGAAACAAAAACAAAAACTAAAAGTAAAAGTACGAGAATCTTTGACCAAAGGGTCTAGTAATTATCACGAACTTGATTGACACTCGTATTCCCCGGCAACGGCGCCAATTTTTGATAACGCTCAATCTACAGCTCTCGCAGGAGTGTAAAGCGGACGTTAGCAAATATAGAACCCAACCTGGGTTGGGTATCGATCCCACAGGGAATAGCTTGGCCAACAAGTAAGTAAAATTACTAAACTTTTGGTGCAAGTCTCGTAAAAAGGGGGGATTCTTGTCTTGCAAGTAATGTAAACAAAGGCTGAAAATAATAAAGTAAAAGGAGAGAGATTGTTACGTTGGTTGTAAACAATGAGAATTGAAGCGTTGGGGTTATGTCCACCTTCTGAGTTATACGTCTCTATTGGCTATGAGTGTGTAGAATTCTGACATGCAATTGCTTATAGAGAATTGTATTCGATGGTAAATCCAAGCGTCTCTCGACCTAAACAAGGACTATTTCACTTTAACTGTCTCGAGCTTAAAGCGTGTCTAACGGTACGAATTCTCCAAGAGGTTAGTCCAGTTACGGCACTAGCTTTTTAATAGGAAAAGGTGTCCTACTACCTTGACATTATCTCTTTTCCAGACAAATAACCTTTCTCTCGAACAAGTGAAATGTTAGACTGGCGTATTCTTGCGTTTGCAACCGCAAAGAATGTAGATTAAGATGAAGAGAATAATGATATAAGCAATATACGTGTCATGAACTCACAAACTCACAGCAATAGATAGTATCTCATTCGGCTTCCATAACCCCAACAGAGAGGTTTAGTTACCCATGAATGCGAAGGAGATCACGATTGACATTGTTATTATATCACAATATTGAGTAATGGCGTGTAGATCAAGTGATAGGCGTTAGGCGTGTTTCCTTGGCTTGGTAACGATTCTCTTGTTGTGGGATTTAAGAATAGAAGAGTAGAAGAAGAAAAATAGAATTAATGGAAAGATTAGAAGAGTTGTAATTGAGAAGTAGAATGTGTCTCTCCACTAAGGGAGGACTTAATTAAAAATCTCTAGCATAATAGGGTATTTATAATACTCCTATCCTACTCCTACTATGCTAATGAAATAAATAACAAAATCCTACTAAACTAAGGAAATACTTAACCCATTTGTACTAGGTTAATGTAACATTCTCCTAATCCAAATAAACTAATGAAATACATAACCCAATTGTACTAGGTTAATGTATCATTGTCAAAATCCAGCTTTGTGTCTGTAAGTCCCCGAAGTCTTCAGAAATGCTGTTTTAGCTCGGGACAGATTTTCCATGCAGCAGTTTTGGTCCTTAGGCGTGTAGACTTTCTTCCCTTCCTTTGTGAGCTTTTTTTTGCGTCAAGTAAGCCATAAAATGCTGTATTTTGCATCATTTATACCTGAAACTTTACTAATCATGTTCGTTAGCTCATTTATAGGAAAAAGGACTAAAGTGCATGAAATATATAGTTTGTTCTCAAAACTAGGCTAAAATATGGGCAAAATATATTGATATAGGCGCGTAATTTCGCCTATCATCAGCGGGCAGCAAGTTATGAGTTGAACGATGATGTTCATCACTGCAGCACAATCGCTACCCAATCAATAGTTCAGAAGAAGGCTGACCCCGACGCTTTCACTATTCCCTGCACCGTTGGATCTTTGAATTTTGCCAAGGCATTGTGTGATTTAGGAGCCAGCATCAATTTGATGCCACTATCTATCTATAAAAAGTTGGGGTTGGGTGATCCTACTCAAACCAATATGAGGCTCGTAATGGCGGATAGGTCAGTAAAATGACCTGTTGGTATTCTATGTGATGTATTGGTAAAGGTTTCTTCATTCATCTTTCTGGCAGACTTTGTTATTTTGGATTGTGAGGCAGATTCAGAAGTTCCCATAATCTTGGGGCGCCCTTTCCTTTCTACGGAAAGTGTGCTTATTGATTTGAGAGCTAATGAGCTTTCATTCCGAATAAATGACGAAGTAGTTCGCTTTGATGTGTGCAAAGCAATGAAGCAACCCAAAGAGATGAATGTATTCTCGGTGGATGATGTTTACTTTGATGATGAGGAAGAATCACTTGAAGAAGAGCAAATTATTGATGACCCATTGGCGATTGTGCTCATGAATGGAGAAAGTAAGGATGCTGAAAATTGCGAAGAAGCTATTTGTGCTCTATCAGGATTTGGTACATATCACCATGCTCCCAAGAAGCTGGACCTTGATCTCAAAAATCGACCCACACCACCAGCTAAGCCATCTATTGAAGAGCCGCCCACGTTAGAATTGAAGGAGCTGCCTAGTCATTTAAAGTATGCATTCTTAGGAAGCGAAAACACACTTCCAGTCATTGTGGCAACAGATTTGGGTGAGCAACAAGTTGCAGCTCTCATTGCTATTCTACGCAAGTATATTAGAGCCATTGGATGGACCATTGTGGATATTATTGGTATTCCACCTGGAATTTGTACACACAAGATTCAGCTTGAAGAAAAATGTACACCCACCATTAAGCATCAAAGGCGTCTAAACCCACCTATGCAAGAAGTGGTGAAGAAAGAAATCATCAAGTGGTTAGACGCAGGAGTTGTGTATCCAATTTCTGACAGTACATGGGTAAGCACGGTACAATATGTTCCCAAGAAAAGAGGCATGACGGTGGTCGTGAATGAAAAGAATGAGCTTATTCCACTTAGACCCGTCACCGGATGGAGAGTATGCATGGACTACCGAAAGCTGAATTCTTGGACGCTCAAAGATCACTTTCCAATGCCATTTATGGACCAAATGCTTGATCGATTAGCGGGGAAAGGATGGTTTTGTTTCTTAGACGGTTATTCAGGCTATAATCAGATTTGCATTGCCCCCGAATACCAAGAGAAGACAACGTTCACATGTCCATATGGCATGTTTGCCTTCAAACGTATGCCATTCAGGCTATGTAATGCACCAGCCATCTTTCAGCATTGTAGGATGTCCATTTTTTCTGATATGGTTGAAGATACTTTGGAGGTATTCATGGATGACTTTTCAGTTGTTGGCGAATCGTTTGAAGCGTTCTTGGCAAACCTAAGTATGGCGTTGCAAAGATATGTAGAATTCAACCTAGTGCTGAATTGGGAAAAGTGCCACTTCATGGTAAAAGAAGGAATCGTTCTTGGGCATAAAATCTCCGAAAGAGGAATTGAGGTTGATCGAGCAAAAATTAAAGTCATCGAGAAGCTACTGCCCCCAATTTCAGTGAAGGGAGTTCGTAGTCTCCTCGGTCATGCAGGTTTCTATCGGCGGTTCATCAAAGACTTCTCCAAAATTGCGAGTCCATTGTGCAAACTCTTGGAGAAAAATGAAAAGTATGACTTCAATGAAGATTTTTTGTAGGCATTCGAATGCCTCAAAAGAAAACTCATTGAAGCCCCTATCATGGTAGCACCATATTGGTCTCTACCGTTCGAAGTCATGTGTGATGCTAGTGGGGTTGCTGTTGGCGCTGTACTTGGCCAGAGGAAGGAGAATTTATTTCATCCTATCTACTATGCTAGCAAGGTCCTAAATGAAGCCCAAAAGAACTATACTGTCACAGAACAAGAGCTCCTAGCAGTTGTGTCTGCTTTTGAGAAGTTCCGAGCGTATCTGTTGGGAACCAAAGTGATCGTTCATACAGACCATGCAGCTCTGAGGTATCTAATGACAAAGAAGGATGCAAAACCAAGACTAATTCGATGGGTTTTGCTGCTGCAAGAATTTGATTTCGAGGTTAAAGATAGAAGAGGTTGCGAGAACCAAGTGGCTGATCATCTATCTAGACTCGAAAACAAGCATGTGGTGCAGCCTGAAATCGAGATTGATGATGCATTCCCTGACGAGGAGATCTTAGCGACAATAATGGAAGGATTACCATGGTATGCCGACTTTGCAAATTTTGTGGTGAGTAATGTAATACCTGCAAACTTATCTTACCATCAAAAGAGGAAGTTTATGCATGATGTAAAACACTACTTTTGGGATGAGCCATATTTGTTTTGACGATGCATGGATGGTGTTATCCGACGATGTATATCCCATGTAGAGGTGCCTACTATATTGGAAGCATGCCACACTTCCCAAGTTGGGGGACATCACGCAGGTAATCGGACAACAAGAAAGGTATTGCAAAGTGGATATTATTGGCCTTCGATATTTAGAGATGCCTACGACTTTGTTAGAAGATGAGACCAATGCCAAAGACAAGGTGCTATTTCGAAACACCATGAGATGCCCATGTCGAAAATCCTTGAAGTAGAGCTCTTTGACGTATGGGGTATTGATTTCATGGGTCCATTCGTAAATTCGTTTGGAATGAAGTACATCCTAGTTGCTGTAGATTATGTCTCAAAATGGGTTGAAGCTGTAGCGGTTGCGACAATGAGGGAAAGCGACTTGTAGCATTCTTAAAAAGAAATATCTTCTCTCACTTTGGAGTACCACGTACTATCATAAACGATGAAGGATCTCATTTCTGCAACAAGCTATTCAAATCTGTGTTGGCAAAATATGGTGTCAAGAAACATAAGGTAGCCACGCCTTATCACCCACAAACTAGAGGCCAGGTAGAGGTTTCCAACCGAGAGATCAAGCAAATCCTTGCAAAAATGGTAAATGCTAGTAGGATAGATTGGTCTCGGAATTTGGATGATGCACTATGGGCTTATAGGACTGCATTCAAAACACCAATTGGCATGTCCCCGTACCAACTAGTTTATAGGAAGGCCTGTCACTTGCCCATTGAGCTTGAGCATAAGGCATTGTGGGCTTTGAAACGATTAAATTTGCGCTGGGATGATGCAATAAATCTGATATTGGAGCAACTGAACGAGATGGATGAATTCCGTCTACATGCTTATGAAAGATCGGATCTCTACAAGGAGCGGATGAAAAAGTATCATGATTAGCGGATTGTTCAACGAAACTTTCAAAAGGATGATATGGTACTTCTCTTCAATTCCAGACTGAAGTTATTCCCAGGTAAGTTAAAGTCCAAGTGGTCTGGTCCATACAAAGTTAACCAAGTCTACTCGTCTGGAGTAGTTGAGCTGGAAGACACTAATGGTGTTGTCTTCAAGGTGAATGGCCAACGAGTAAAACCATATATCGGTACTCTTGATTCGATAAATTATATGGCCATGACTTATCTCGATGAAGTCTAAGTACTCGAGATAGCCATGTCGTGCCGCGACAATAAATCAAGCGCTAGATGGGAGGTAACCCATCGTTTTTCATTTTTTTTGTCTTATTACGTGTTTTCTTTTGATAAATAAAAATCCAAAAAGAAGAGTCGTGCCACGACCAAAACTAAGGAACTTGATGGGAGGCAACCCATCGTTCTAATCGTCTTTGTTGTTTTTGAGTAAATGTAGGTGCAAAGAGGTGTAAAACGAGGAGGTCGGTTTTAAATTTTGATTTGGACGTATTGCATGTTAAAGGTGGTAAGTTAGGAATGAAGAAGAAAAAGGCTATGGATTGAGCATTGCTCATGAAAATATAGGCAACGAACAAGGCTAGGCCTAGGTAAAACTAGGCCACGAACAAGGCAAGGCCTATACTATGGCCTAAGGTCTCGGAATCTAGTGTGCCATAGCATAGGCGCCGCCCATGCCCAAGTATGCCATAGCATAGGCGCTGCCTATGCTAATGCCTTTTGTCTCTGAATATCATATGCAAAGTGAAAGACGCCGCCTATGCTAGACAATGCTTTGCAAAAGGCGCCGCCTATTCCAAGCATAGGCAAAGCTAAAGACGCCGCCTATGGTCACTTCTTGTCTCCAAATCCAATTTTAAATGGGTCAAAACCCGACCCAACCTTTTCCTATAAATATGAGACAAAGTCTTGAACCAAAAACACATTGGAAACCTAGCTTATGCGCCGCCTATTTCTGCACAAGAACATCATCCAAAGGCATCAATCAAGTAAGTTCTTGTTTGTTCTTCATTTATTTTTCGTAAGTACTACATTACCATGCCTACTATGAATTGTTAATTCTTGAAGAAATATTGGTGATGTGAATGTGTTTGAATTGTTGATACACAACCAAGTGAGTGAACATATACGTTAGGATGATCTTAACTTGTTCCCAACTTGAATTTGATTTTGATGCATTGTCATACTCTTGCGGAATTGCTACAGTCATTAAAATTGCATAATCTTGTCACTTGCATACTTACATGTTGGAATGACTTGTTCATCGGAATAAGATTTATGGTTGCCTACCGACATAGGAGGTTGTGATTATTGTTAGATACGATACCTTGATTCAATCCCTATGTAGTAGTCTTGATATATCCAACATGAACGTATTGCCAAAATTACAAGAAGTGTGACTGCTCTGATTTTATTGTTGGAATATAGCACCTATAACGTATGTCGATGAAGTCTGAGTAATCGACCACTTTCACTTCACTAGTTTGTGCCAACAACTTAAGTGTGGGGTGGTACCCCTATTGCTTGTTTATAGATTGTATCTATCGAGAGGATGCTAACATGAACACTATTTCAAGTCTCAGGTACAATGGCACCCAAAGCAAGACAAGGCAAAGATAAGGCTACCCCATCCCAAAAAGGTAAGAAAAGAGGCCGCAAAGAGCAAGGAGAATCATCCTCGATGCAATTACCACGCCGCATGTTTGGAATAAAATGGGTTCTTGAGGAGGAAGTGAAGGAATGGTATAGGAACAACAAGGAAAGAAAATATGTTCATGTGGACTTGATAAACAAGGAAAGCCTAGCGAAGAAGGAGCCACGCATGTTGGCTAAGATTATCGCATTACATCTTGATTTCATCTTCCGAGACATGGGAGAATGCAATCTCGATTTGACAAGAGAATTTTATGCCAACTGGTCGCTAAAAACCACAGGCAGCGAGGTCAAGATTCGGGGCCAAATTTTACAACTCAATGCGGATTTCTTCTACTCTTTTCTTGTCTTGCCTTCAGTCGATCCATCACCATTCAAAGAGCTGTACAGTAGACCTTCATATAGAACAATCCGACACACACTCTGTGGAACTAGATCCATGGCAAGGTGGAGCAGACATAAAGACACCGGATGACACAACACCTTCCCATATGCTCCTTTTAATAGGGAAGCAAGGATATGGTTGCGCATTGTCAACTGTTGCCTCATTCCAGGGACCCAGTACACCAAGATAACAATAGATAGAGTGTGCCTGGTATGCGCTTTGATGACGAATGTTCCTATCAACATTGGGGCAATTATTCGATCCACAATGCGGAAAGTTAGGCTACACAAGAGGTCCCACTTCAGTTTTGGCAACCTGTTGACTGCAATCTTGAGGAAGGAAGACATCAAAGAGGAATCGGCTGATCATAAACTTTCACACAATCCAAAGAAGGTTAACCTCACAAAGGTCAAAGATGCTGAATCAACACATGGCGTCAACCTTACTACTGCTGAGAGACATGCTCGGGATGCGAGTTTCTTTTGCCATCTTTATGGCAGGACTCGGTTTACAATGATGAGCGGAGGTCGTGTTCCAACTGCTGCAGAGCTCCAACAGCTGGATCATGACTATCCAATGAATGTGCATGCAAGGGAGATGTGTGGAGTAGGTACATATTTTGAGGAACCTCTTGATGACGATGTGCCGACCGATGATGAGCGACGAATGCCAGACTCCGACGTGGAAGAGATTTCTGATGACGACGACTCCTATGATGATTCCGACAAAGGGGGTATGACCCCCGACATAGAGGAGGAGTCCGACTGACCAGGTTCTTCGTATTTATTTTCCACTGAGGGCAGTGTGTCCCATTTAAGTGTGGGGTGGTCGTATTTGCATGCTATACTCCTTTATCCGCATTTGCATTTATGTTTGTTTGCTTAGCTAGTTTTTTTTTTTTTTTTTTTTGTTTTTTTTAGTAAGCAAAGTTTTTTTTTCTCTCGTTTTAAATTTTTTTTTTTACTTAACTTCGCATGAAATTATTCTAATAGGCAGCATGAGATTATAACAAGAGTTTGTGCTAAAATCATAACTATTGAGACATTTAGGCTTTAATTGTGATTCACTATGTGATATTGTGTAGTGTAATTCCTTCATCTGTTGGGTCAAGAGTCTATACTACTTCAAATAAAGTCGACCATGTGCCTTGTGTGTGTGAGATAATAGTATATTCTGTGCTTGTGGCTGATGCTAGAACTTGCCTGGTATGTGTGTGAAGAGAAAATAAAGAATGTGAGTTTAGGAGATGATTTAGGCATTTCTTTGGCAACCTATAATTGTTTACCTTCTTTTCACCTACCCGTGGACATTATCCTAGTTAAACCCTTTTGAGCCTTTAGCCTATTTTCTTTGTCAACCTCATATGTAAGCCTAATCCATTTTTTTTTCAAGACCATAATTTGATCCAAATTCCTAAGTACTTTAAATTGTAAAGTTATGTGACGAAATAACAGGAAAATGGGTGAGTATGATGCTTTAGAATGTATTGGTGCTTGAATTTGTTATGAAAAAGAAGTGCTATCATAAGAGGTATGTTATGAAAAGAAAAAGGAAAGAAAAAATAAAACTGAAAAGTTAGTTATGTTCAAACTTGAAAAACAAAAGAGGATAAAATGGGTGGTAGAATAAAAGAAAGTAGAAAGGTTGTTTTAAAGAAAAGTGTTAATGATACAATGTGATGTATTAAAGCGCTTAGGAACATAATCACTATTTCTGGCCAAAATAGTCCTACCTGTCCCTTAGCCTACATTACAACCATCAAAAGACCTATTTGATCCTAAGCTTAGCATTCTGACATTTAGTAGAGCATTACACTAAGGGCAAGCCTATGGACATCAGTTGCAGCATATGAATTCCTTCTGAGAGCGAGAGCAAGGATACTTTTATACCCATGTTTGAAAAATATGCTATACTTATGAGTGATTATGGGTAATATATTATGAGACACACATGGTTGATGAGTTTTGGGTAGTTTTGTATGATTCTTTGTGCCTTAACTTTTGAATATGAGATGGCCACCATCACGAGTCTATGTTAGAGGTTAAATTGTTTCTACTAATGATCAGAAAACTACTCTTTGTTAATGATTGTTATGCCTGTCTTGATGAATATTTTGTGTTGTTACTGTGAAACCCTAAGTAGATGATTAGATGGACATGATAGTTTGTTCGAGGATGAACAAAGCTTTAAGTGTGGGGTGTTGATGATAGGCGAATTTACACGCCTAAAGTACTATATTTCACCCATATTTTAGCTAAGTTTTGAGGACAAATTATATAATTCATGCACTTTTAGTCCCTTTTCCTGTAATTGAGCTAACAAATGTGATTAGCAAGTTTTCAGGTATAAATGATGCAGAATTCAGCATTTTATGGATAAATTGACGCCAAAGAAAGCTTCACGAAAGAAGGAAGGGAAAGCTTACACGGCAAGGACCAAAAGTGGCGCATGGAAAATCTGTCCCGGGCAAAAACAACAATTTTGAAGACTTTGGGGACTAGCAGTAATTTATTAGGATTAGGATAATGATACTTTAAGCAAGTAGGATTGGGTTAAGTATTTTATTAGCTTAGTAGGAGTAGGATATGGGTATTATAAATACCCTATTTTGCTAGAGATTTTAATAATTATCATCTTACCTTACAATTCATTCACTACTACTTTTAATTCTTCCATTAATTCTACTTTTTATTCTTCTTCTATTCATCTATTCAATTCTTAATTTCCGCAACAAGAGAAACGTTACTTTTCTAGGAATTCACGCCTAACGCCTACCACACTATTACTACACGAAATCTTTATTGTGGTATAATAACAATGTCAATTGTGATTTCCTTCGCATTCATGGGTAACTAAACTTCTCTGTTGGGGTTATGGAAGCCATATAAGATACTATCTATTGCTATGAGTTTGTGAGTTCGTGACACGTATGCTGCTTATATCATTATTCTCTTCATCTTAATCTAAATTCTTTGTGGTTGCAAACGCATAGAATACGCCAGTATAGCATTAACTTGTTCGAAAGAAAAGTTATATGTATGGAAAAGAGATAATGTCAAGGTAATAGGGTCCCATCCCCTATTAAAAAGTTAGTGCCGTAACTGGATTAACCTCTTGGAGAATTTGTACCGTTAGACACGCTTTAAGCTCGAAAGAGTTAAAGTGAAATAGTCCTTGTTGAGGTCGAAAGACGCTTGGATTTACCATCGAATACAATTCTCTATAAGCACATGCATGTCTGAATTCCGCACACTCATAGCCAATAGAGACGTAAAACTCATAAGGTGGACATAACCCCAACTCCTCAATTCTCATTGATTTACATCTTACCAAACATTCTTTCTTTTTACTTTGCTATTTTCAGTTTTTACTTTAATATTTTGGTTACATTACTTGCACGACAAAACTCCCCTCTTTATTACGAGATTTGCACTAAAAGTCTAGTAATCTTTGCTTACTTGTTGACCAAGCTATTCCCTGTGGGATTGATACCCAACCCAGTTGGGTTATATATTTGACAACGACCGCTTTACACTTCTACGAGAGCTGTAGATTGAGCGTTATCAGGTACTAAGACTCCCTCTCTCAATTTAACCTATATTTTATTCCATAAATCACCCCCATCAAGTTCTACTCCATTAACAACACATTTTTCTAAAGAACCGTAATCTGTACTCTAACCCTAAGCAAGTTACAGACTTAGAATCTAAAGAAATTATTGGTATAAAATAAGGATGAATTTTGAATTAACAATACGAGATTAGGGCACTCACTTTAAAAATAGGGAAAAATTTCAAGGATTCCTTAGTTTTAGTAGCCTTGTTCTTCAGATGTAACTTTCGGTCTTTTAGGAGTAATTATGTAACACCCCGAACTTTTTTTTAAAGTCTAATTTAGTTTCCAGAAGATTTAGGGATGACTTCCTAAGTGAATGATGTTTAAACCTGATAGAATTTTCCCAATTTTGACTTTTTATCATGTGGATAATTCATTTAGTTTCCAACGATAGCAATTTAGCAAAAATATGGTATCGGGGTAAAAAGATATGGATATTTTACAGTGAGCTATCTGAATTACCCAGGAGCAACGGAAGGCATGAAGAACCGCCGATCTAGCAACAGACCATCGCCCTGTTCGCAATTGAGGCAGAGAGACTACCTTTTAGTCAAACTACAATGAAAAGAGCGACGAACCATCGAGCCAGCGATGGACCGTTGCCCAGACCGTCGCAAATATGGTAGTAATCTATTTTCTGGCTAGACTATGATGGACAGAGCGACGAACCATCGAGCCAGAAATGAATCGTCACCCAAGCCATTGTAGATTCCGTTTAGTAATTTAAAGACATTTTTAAAAGGGTTTTTGGGTCTTTTTCTACCCTTTTTAACACGTAATTATACTAGACCAGAGCTCATAACTTCATTATTCACCTACAACACCAAATTAGGGTTCCTCTCAAAGATCAATCCCCAAGAACAAGATCTAAACCCTTCTTTAAGAAACTAAGAAATTCAAGTTCTGGAACCATCAAGAAAATATCAAGATCTGTGTTTTCCAATCCAAGAATGTTCAAGAAACATTAGTTATCTTTTAAGATTAAAGATTTTGAGGTATGTTTAGTGTTGATTCATGGGTTTATTTTACCCATGAATCTCAAGAATCCTATTTTAAAATCATGAATTATGAAACCCATATTGTGGATTGAACATGACTGATATCTATACCTGAACATTGTATAATATACTGAATGAATGTGGAAATAAAGGCTAAAAGGCCATAAGGGTAAAAACTGTAACATAACTAATAAAATATATAACATCTGGATGGGGTATGAAAGACCCAAAATAATTGAAATAACTGTCTGAACATGATAGTCTAAAAAGCCTCTAACTGACTGAACTTTCTAAATAAGGAGTTGATGGGATATGTCCTCAACTAACTCCAACTAATAAATTAATTAATGAGATAATAATGTAATGGTCATGTCCTTGAAGAATGAGGTCTCACTGCTAACTCTGACTACTGAGACTAGAATGCTATTGATGCTCCGGAGCTCGTACTTCTAAACCTATGGTATAAAACACCATAGCGCAAATGCGTTCATACGTACTGGTATGTATGTGAGGTAGGTTGAATACAAAGGGTTCACATGCATAAACTATACTAACTGACTGGGTGACATGAACATGAGAATGCATGCATGAATACATAATAACTATAACTGAGTTTGTGACAAAATGATTACTGAACCTGAGTACTGATAGCAAGAGATACTGATAACTGTAAAGTTGAAATAACTTATACTGAGCGATTGTATTTGACATTTTAGATTTTGATGGAACTAGTTGAGTTCAGTACTGTTCTGAGTTGACTGTATCTGATAGTCCTAAATTCTGTAGAACTATCTGAGTTCTATTATTGAGACTGAATGACTGTATCTGATAGTCCTGATTTTGTAACTGAAATTGTGAGAAGCAGTCATCTAACCAACATGCCCTAAATACGCCATTATGGCTGAGCTGGGGTCCAATCTGTAACCCCAATTGGAATGGTGTCAATACCGCACCACTGGTAAGGACAATCTGTGAGTAACCCTTGTATAACAGGTAACTCTAGTGAGAATGGTGGGAACCCTCATAAAATAGATTAAGACACCTCATCTTCCCTCATATAAAAGGCTATGATGTCTCAACCTATGGTGGCTACGTAGTTCTGGAACGCAAGGATTGCTTCTAAGAATCACACCCTCATCTGATAGTGTGTATTCCCCTTCTTGGGTTCACTCGATGCTAATTCCTACTCCCATCGGAATAGACACTAAACATGGATTAAAGAACTGAACTGGAATGAATTAACTAAGTTCCGTTGACTGACAGAATACTACTGAGATTACTGAATTTCTGAGATTTATGAGTTTACTGAGTTTTCCTGAGTCACATGACTGATTGAATTTCTATGAACATGGCTCGACTGAGAGTATATTGAAAATATGACACTGATTCTAGGCACACAGCTAATTGTTGGGTACAAGTACCCCAAGGACTCGATAGAATGAAACTGACAAAGTATGACTTTCTTGAATACATGACCAACATCACAATCTATAATATAATAAGTTGGAGATTTCATGGAGTAGAAGTTCTAAAGCACCAAAATGGCCATGCATATATCCATAACTCATTGACTAAGACATTTCATCAAACACTTGACATGCATAAACTTGTACATAAATGGGGATTTCATATTATCATACTAGTATGAATTTTTCCTTCCCATAGGCATTTAATCGAACACATGGGGAGCATGCTTTGATTTTATAGTCATTAACACATCTAATTATCATGGATACATCAATCAACGTATAAATTTAAGGGTTTATCATGATTATTATGAAAATCACCATATCCTAGGTTCAATCATTAGAATATCTAATTTCAAACATAAATCAAAACCCCACAACATTATGAACATAAATTTCAATTCTTAGATTTTGAAAAAAGATTCTTGAGCTTCATGGGTGAAAGGGACCCATGAATCAACACATGACATACCTGGGTTATGAGTTTCTTGAAGTTCATGGACTTAAAGAACCTAAATATCTTAGTTTCTTGAAGAAGGATTTGGATGTTGTTCTTGTGGATGATCTTTGAGAGAAACCCTAATTTGATGTTATGAATGAATAATGAACTTATGATCCTTGGTATGATATAATTTGGGGTTAAAATGGGTGGAAAAAGACCCAATTACCCTTTAAAAATGACTTAAAATTTGCTGAATGAGACTTACGATGGCTCGTACGACGGTTTGTCGCTGGCTCAATGGTCTGTCATTTTGACCGTCGTACGTGGACCAAAAAAAAGACTCACTGCCTTATAGCGATGGCTTGGGCGATGGTCCGTCGCAAGTTTGAAGGTCCGTCAACCTGTCCATTGCACCTTATCCAGAAGGTTGATTCACTGCTTTTGCTGCGATGGTCTAGGCGACGGTCCATCACTAGATCGATGGTCCGTCAACCTGGCCGTCGCACCTGGGCGATTCTGACATCTCTAAGTAAAATGTCCATATATATTTACTCTGATACCAGATTTGGACGAAATTGGTATCATTGGAAAGATAATTCAATTTACCACATGATAAAAAGTGAAAATATTAAAAATTCCATATGTATAAAAATAGATTCATATTTCAAAGTAAGTTTCTACTATTCTTGGGATGATTTCAAGCTAAGTAAAAGTATGAGGTATTATAGTTTTCATGAATTTTTTTTAACGTATGGATTGAAATCTATGAAATGGAGTTGAAAGAAGGAACCTGATGTATTAAGTTGATGTTCATGCTTAAGCCCTATGTTATGCATAATAGATGTTTGAAAAAAATGCCTAAGAGAGTAAGAATTATGCTTATTGACTCAATAGGGCCTAAATGATGAAGCCATGCTTTATCCTTATGTTTCAAAATGAGCATTGTGTAATGTTCCAGGTACCAGATTCGGGGTGTTATAGATTAGAACTTAAATGTGGTAATTGAGGATCATTAGGGGAGTATTTAGTGTATGAGTCATTGGGATTTTAATTCCATTTTTATTTCACATAAGCTCGTTGGGTCTATGATGTTGGCTTTGACAAATACTATTGGCAATAACTCATAGTTAAAGGTCACAAGTCGTTGGATTTCTCTGTTTAAAGTTAATTCTTACCTGGGTCTCTAATTATGGTGACTCAAGGTGGCGATGAGTCGTTGTCACTGATAACGACTCATTATGAGAGTCATCAAGACTCTAGAGACCACTTACATGGAATCATTCACTTGGTCTTCACCCTAAGGGTCTGGTGATGAGTAGTAGGGAGTCCCTACGACTCGTAAGGTCCTTCGTGGGGAGCAGGGCTTTAGAATTTTTTTTTTGGTGTTTCACTACATCTTTCAGCCCTGAGACACAATGCTTTATTTAATGTCATGACATGACGTGTCTCTGTTGGATACTTAGTCTTCACCAACAAGCCCACGGGTTGCCTCCCATTCATCCTCTAATTTAACGTCACGGCACAGATCAATTACCTTGGCTACTCATTCTTTGCCAACACTTATGTAATCACATACTTTCACTTCCTCCATGCATCATGTGTAGTGCTAAACCTGATGCTCTTTCACCTTGAATGAGCTTCTCCATCCCTTTTTCAAGTCAACTTCGCCATATAGAACTATCCTAGCCATGATAAATGGTCCAAACAACATAGATTTCAACTTGCTTGGAAACAAGCGAAGCCTCAAATTATACATGTCCATATCACTATGCTGGAATGCTCTTTTATAAATCTTATTATCATCATACAACTTCATCTTATCCTTATAAAAAAGAAAACTCTCATAAGCACAAAGTCATATCCTCAATTTTGCAGCATCACTCCACTCAAAATTCAACTTTTTCAATGCCTATAGTGCCTTATGCTCAAGTTTAATTTCCAAGTGGGATGACTTGTCGTACATAATCTAATAAGTAGAGGCACCTATGGGGGTTTTAGCATCTATTTGGTAAGCCCAAAGTGCATCATCGAACTTTCTCGACCAATCAGTCATGTTGGCATTCACAGTCTTTATCAAAATGGACTTGATATCACGATTGGAGACCTTAACCTCCACACTTATTTACGGATTGTAAAGTGTTACCACCTTATGTTTCACACCATACTTCGCAAGTAGGACCTTAAATAGACGATTATAAAAATAGGACCCACCATCACTAATACATCTCCTGGAGTACAAAACCTAGAGAATATTTTTTCTTCTAAATATTGTGACACTGTGACCCTCTTTATTGGGAAACGCAACAGCTTCAACCCATTTAGAAACATAGTCAAATGCTATCAATATATACTTTATACCATAAGAACTCACAAATGGACCCATAAAATCAGTTCCCTACACATTAAACACTTCAAGCTTAAGCATAGGTGTCATCATGAGCTCATGCTTCTGTGATATATTTCATTAGAGATGGCATTGGTAATAGGAATAAGGATAGTCATGTGCATCTTTATAAATAGTCGACCAATAGTAACCATACTATAAGAATTTATGGTCCGTGCTAGTACTACTATGGTGACCCCCTACAAGAGATGAGTGACAGGCCTCAAGAATACGCATCATCCCAACTTTGGGAATACACCTCCAAATCACTCCATTCAAACATACCCAAAATAAGAATGTCTCTTCCCATAAAATATTTTATGCCTTATGCATAAATCGCTTTCTCTGCTAAAATGATAAGTCTTTTGGGAAGTGGTCTTTTGCCAAATAATTGGCATAATCCGCAAACTAGGGGCTTAAGTCTTGTGATGCTGCCAAGAACTGCTCATCTTGGAAAGTATTATGAATCTCAAACTCATCCCCTAATTTGGTCGCTGCTTCCTCTTCTAGGCAAGATAGATAGTCCGCAACCTAATTCTCTGTACCTTTTTAGTCCTTGACCTCCAAATAAAATTCCTAAAGCAATAGTACCCACCGAATCAACCTAGGGTTTGCATATTTCTTTGCCATGAGGTGCCTTAAAGCTGCATGACTAGTATACACAATGACTTTGGCCCCAATCAAATAGGACCAAAATTTCTCAAAAATAAATACCACCATAAATAAGTCTTGTTCTGTCACCGTATAATTTTACCTTGCAGGGTTGAGTGCTTTGCTGGCATAATATATGGGATGAAGTATTTTCTTACGTGTTTGGATGAGGATAGATCTTAGGGTTATACTACTAGAGTCACACATCTCCTCAAATGGAAGAGACCTATCTGGAGATAAAATGATAAGGGAAAAAATCAACCTCTCTTTTAGGCACTCAAAGGCCTTGAGAAAAGCATCACCAAACACAAACTTCACCTCCTTCGCAAATAACTTGCACAATGGATTTGAAATTTTGAAGAAGTCCTTGATGAATCGCCTATAGAACCCAGCATGACCCAAGAAAATCCGAGTACCTTTGACTGAATAGGTAGAGGCAATATTTCATTCACCTCAATTTTAGCTTTGTCAACCTCTATACTCTTCTTCAAAATATCATGCCCCAAGACTTCTCTCTTTTACCATGAGGTGGCCTTCTCCTAATTCAACACCAAGTTTTACACCTCATATATCTAGAATATCTTAGCGAAATAGGCCAAATAGTCATCAAGAAAGTCAGCCATAATTGAAAAATCATACATGAAGACCTCTTATAATGTCCTCTATCATATAAAAAATAGATACTATACAATGCTAAAAGGTGGTGGGACCACTATAAAGTTTGAAAGGCATCCTCTTGACTGCCAACATACCATATGGACATGTGAAAATGGTTTTGTCTTGGTCTCTGAGGGAAATAGAAATTTGATTATACCGTGAATAACCATCAAGAAAATAATACCATCCATTGCCTAGAAGACAGTCTAGCATATGGTCCATGAATGAAATAGAAAAGTGATCCTTTTACATCCACGTATTCAACTTTCAATAATTCATACAAACTCTTCATCCCATAACTGGTCTTATGGGAACGAACTCATACTTGTCATTCAGGGCCATAGTTATCTTACCCTTATTCAACACACACTAGGTAGTTTACCCTATATCACCCTTATTCAACACACACTAAGTAGGTAAGCCCTATTTAGTAATTCAGTGTGAGTAATTCAGCAAGTAGGGTGAGATATTATCGGTATTCCACCCAAAATTTAGACTTAAAAAATTCAACTAGAATCGGAGTGTGTTTCTAGCATTAAACATCAATGTCATTTGAATCTACCTATGAAAGAGATGGTGAAGAAGGAGATTATCAAGTGGTTAGATGCAGGTATAGTTTACCCTATTGCCGACACTGAATTACTCATCAATATAGTGAATCAAGAAATGAAAAAAGCTCATATTTCTGAAGTTAAAAATCTCTGTGTGTGCTTATGTTTTGTGGTTCTTGAGTCAAGTATTGATCTGTAATTGAATTAATCATCTTATAAGAGTAATTCTTTTCATTTAGCTGTAGAGTGCATAGGATGATTTACCTGAGGTTATATTGATTAGAGTTAATCAATATTTGACAGAGTTGTCAAGAGGAGAGTTTGTAATAGAGTTATTACAATTAGTGTAGATTGGAGTTAAGTTCCAATGGATTTTATAAGCACGAGTTTGATTATAGTGGATTCTTGAATGCTTATGAGGGAAAGTCATGGGTTTTCCTCCCTTGAGCAAGGAGGTTTCATGTTAAATCATTGAGATTTTTTATTTTCATATAAAAGTTTAATCTCCTCACTGCTTTACTTCCTATGTCTGACTCTAAGGTACCTGGTCCCTTATAAGGTAGAGCACTGCCCCATATTTCATCACCTACCTTCTTGGTTCTTGTTCATCATTTGAGGAAAAGGTGGGGGAGGTCGTGTGATGGTCTTCTAAATCAGTTCAACTTCCTTACCCTTCCCTTTATTGATGTATGAGCTGATGCTAACACATTTGAGGCTTTTAACTGAGAATCATTGCAAAGTATTAGGCAAATTTTATTAGTTTTGATTGTTTTATCTTTGATTTTACATTAGAAGATAAGATGCTAGGGAACCAACAAGGATGGAAACAAAAGAGATGAAATTTGAAGCAATTAAAAGACAAGTGCAGCTGACGACATTTATGATAGGTCATTAGCCCGGTGATAGGCTATCAAGGCCATCGTCAGCCTTAAATAGGGAATGAGTTCCAGTTGGTAGAATTGATGATATTTTGTGATACGCCATCATAATGGTGATAAGTGGTCAGGAATGCCGTCAGACTTTAGGCAGGACATGAGAATTGGAGCAAAAGTGTGATGACATTTTTGATAGGTCGTCATAGTCCTGATAAGTCGTCAGAAGTTTTTGTCAATCTAAGATAGGACTAGTGCATATTTGAAGAAGTCCTGACGACATTCTTAATAAGTTATCAGGATACTGATAAGGAGTCACCAATAGTTTTCGTCTATTCCGAGAAAAATCTGGAACCTTGATTTTGTTTCCTTATTTAGGGTGAACTATTTTAAGCTTTGTTTGAGGTTTTTCTAGAGGGATCCTCACATTGAGTTTTGACAATACTTTTGATATTTTCTCTATAATTTCTTGGCTTGAAAAAGAAAATACTTTGAAGAGATTATTATCATTATTCTGGGATTTTCCTTTGTGATCTAATCTGTGATTCACTAGTTATTATTCATCTCTGTAAGTTTATCTTTCAAATCATGAATTCAATTATGTGTTTCGTTTGTTACATTATGAGTGGCTAAACTCAATTAACCTGAGTTATGGGATCTAGGTTTAGGTCTTGATAAGGTGCTAAGTTTTCAAAATTTGAAAGGTGGTAGCATTTCTTGATAATTCTGATGCTTTAATTAACGTCTGTTGGTTGCAAATAGGAGACACACTTTCTTTGATTTTCTTGAAAAAGAAATCAAATATAGTAGGAAGTGAATTATCAACAGGGACTCAGAAATACTTCATTTAATAATCAGCGTTGTAACAAGGTTGGTTAACCTGAGGTAAAATCTGGGTAGTGAATAGAGATTCCCTAAGTCCGAGAGGATTAAGAAATTAAATGTTTAAGTAGGACGAGAGACATTTAACCATAACATCGATAAATATAGCTTGTTATCCTACCTACCGTGAGAATCTTGAACCACCATTAGCATCTGTCAAGTATCAAAAGCCCTAGTAATCATAATTCTAATTTTTCAAAAACTCTTGATTATGAACACTGATCAAAGCAACCGTCAATTACTTGTTAAACTCAAAACCCCCATTTTATCTTTTCATGCCATTTGTTTGAATTTAACTTGTAGCTTTAGTTTCAAACTAGTTTAATTGCCACTCACATTATTTCCTGTGGATTCGACCCCAACTCCAAAGTTGGGTAAATATATTGATGATGACCGCCTTGCACTAAATTGACGTGTAAGTTGAGCGTTATCATTTATCAATTTCAACTTTGTTCTCAACACCTATCGAATTCTTTGATATCTAACCATCATTTACTAATTTCTCCATTTTAGCTTCATGTGCATTATATCATCCCTTGCTTCATGAACTACCGGCATAGAAGGATCAGTAGTAGCCTTACCACTATGAGCGGTGATGGCCAAACAGTGACTGTCATTCTTTGAATTCTATGCAATGTTACTTGAAAGAGTTCCCATTGACACGTGTTCAACATTTTTGATAGCTGACCAAATTGGTGCTCTAGGCAAATTAATCGGAGTAGCATGTGATTCTACCATCTAGCTCAAATCCAAAATATCTTCCTTAATCACTTTAAGGAAACTCTCTTGATTTCTGAACCCTTAACCAGCTTTACAAGTAATGTTTTCATCCTTGAATCAGTATCATCGTTCCTGAGTAGAGTATACACACCACTCATTATCTTATAGTCATTCTTTCATCTCCAGTCTCCATTTATATCTCTGTTCCAATCCCATACCTATCCCACGACCAAGATTCCCTTTCCCCGAGTTCCAAGAGTCCTGATTGGACCCTTAGCCCTTGGCTTTAAAAACCTGTTATCTCTCTTTTCCATTAATTAGACTCCTCTTTTGAGTCAGACTTATCATGTATAACAGATTACCTCTCGCACCTACTATATTCACCTTTTTAGCATTCATAGTTGCAAACTACTTAGTAGTAACTGAATTTTCATCCTTAGTCGTGACACCTCTTAAGCCACACTCTCATCTATGACTCTTTACTCACTAGAAGAACAAATAGCATAAGTACCCACTTCTCCTTACACTTTCCAAGTATTCCACCATTGATTGGTATTAGAGACCATCTATGATTTCTATAGCAAGCTCCCAAAAAAGGCTCTTAAAAGCTATACAAGTAATAGTATTAACAACAACTTTGGTGTTCATATTTAGGGCTCTATAAAATATCTCGAGCAAGTCCTTCCTAAAATTCTATGATTAGGAATAATCGTCAACTTATTCTTGAACCTCAACCATGTTTCGTACAACGCCTCTAAATGCAATTGCCTAAAATTGCAAATCTCATCCTTCAACTACAGTATTTTAGAAGGTGGGAAGAATTAGTCCAAGAATTATTTCTGCAACTCATTACAATTAGTGAGGGACCTTCAAGGTAGTTCCCCTAACCATACTTCCGTTTCGCCTATAAGAAAGAATGGGAACAACCTAAGTTACAAAGTTTCCCGATTTACCCTAGGTAACATTTATGAAGTGAAAATCCTAAAGAAAGTAATGATTGCATGTTTATATCATCTATCGGCAAACCCGCAAACATACCCTTCAGATTAAGCAACTAAACCATAACACTCATAATGTCAAACTTCACCCCTTGGGGCGACTCCAGAGGAATGATTGCTCTTGTCTCGATAAGTTAAACATACCTCAAATCTTTATCTAGATCATCAAACATTGGTAAGTACTAAAAAGTGGGTGGTTGAACTCTATACCTTCTGGCTCTGTCTTTATCAATTGTTTCTTGACGCTCTTCTTCCTGTCTTATTCTTTTATCTTGAGATTCATGTTGGGAATATTCCCTTCTCGTATTCTCTTCATCTATTAACCACACAGTGGTTTTCGCAGTTGTTTCTCAAACACCATGCGGAGAAGGAGAAATCAAATTAGGGTCATCATGAACCCTATGCTTATACTCTCCCATGTTATAATTCAATCATAAGGTTCTTTCAAGCATATATCAGGAGGGATCAAGGGATTACCTTGATGATGAGTTTTGGGCAAACATTAGCATACGCCCCAAAAAAGTAGAAAAATAAAAACCAACAACCTTAATCAATCAATCCATATTTGTATTACCGGACAATGACACCAAATTTTAATGTCGTCCAAAATTACACCTCCATGAAAGTATAATATGGTTGCTGTTAAATAAAGAACCCAATAAAGGTTGGGGTCAAAGCCACAGTAAATAGGCCGAATCTCTATCATGAACTTATGGAAGAAGCTGAAAAGTGCATAAAGTGAATGGGAGATTTTGTTGAGAATAAGTAACAGAAATAACAAATCTTGATCTCTTTAGGTTAAAATCAATATGAGATGAATACTAGGATAGTATTCCCCCTGACTTCCTAACTCTGTAGACTTATTGTGATTTGTTAAACTATCTTAATGCCTTGCATGAAGATTTAGACAAGTTATATATCACCATCCATCTTTTGAACACCTTTGGTGAATTTCACTCATCACCTTGTGAACCTTAGAGCATCGCATTACTAACCCCTGCCATGGATCCCAGATTAACTATCTCCTTTTGGGTCTCAATTTAACTAGATGAATGTTTATAGCTTCAAATTACTATTTTGATCTTCATTATAAAATCATAATACATACAAGAACATCAATGAAGAACGACTTTGCACTTTCACTACTTCATTCCGTCAGGGTTCGCATAACCCTAGTTTGGAGGTTTTTTGCAACTAATTTTTGCAAGAACACTCATAGAAAGCATTAAATAAAGAATAAGAATAATCTTACAATAAATTAAGAATGAAAACTAGAATATCAAGTTAATAGCCAACCGTAAAAAATCAAAAACAAGGATTCCAAGATCAAAAGTCAAATCTCAGAATCAACATATTATTGTAAGTATAAAAATTTTGTAAGCTAATACAAAAACCTCCAAGGGGTATTTATAGTTACCTAACAACTCCTAAAAATTCTATCCAAAAATGAGATAGAAAAATAAGGTCGGGATTGATAACACCTAAGACAACGAGTCATTCGGACTTACGATGACTCACTGTCAGCTTCATAATTTATCTTCTTTACCCTTTGGTGATGAGTCGTCATGTTACCATACAAGTAGTTGCCTAACTCATTACACTCCAGTGACTTTTTATCTTTTAGAACTTAAATCCATATTCTTAGGATGCCCTTCACTATGAGTCATAATCATATTCTATGTCTCATCACTGACATTGTTTTAACTGGTCTCAAACTTGTATACTTCCTGGACTTTGTCAAAAACTTTCTCAGAACGATCTTCCTACGACTCATAATGAAATCCTATGAGTCGTATCCAATGTAAAATTTATTCCCTTTCTTAGATTTCTTCACTAGTCACCTGATGACTTGGACGACGAGTCATAGAGTCACCCAATGACTAGTTGTCTAAGCATATACTTAACTTCATGGAGGGTTTTCTTTATTTATTTCTTCTACTCACTTCCATCCCTGTTTTCTTGTAAAACAAACACAAAGAACATCACAACTAATAACAAAGACCTTGTACTTGTATAATTTCATTATTTTAAGAATCGAAAGTGCCATGAAATCATGGCACATCAACCATTTGATAGTTTTGACAACATAAACTGGTGTATAAACTTAAAAAAAACATCCACAGTTTATGGCAAATCTTTACTATCCCAGTTAATAGTAAATCTACTCAAGAATTTTATCACAATATCAGTTGCTTCCTAGATTAACTTGCCGAAAGAGCACCTTCTTCTATGAAGTATCGAGTTTCTTCTCTTAAACAAGAACCACATTATAAATATATGAATTACCAGGAATATTGATACGAGAAAAAATTACAAAAATTAAAACTAAACTAATATTCAAAAATGAAAGAACAATAAAGTATAGGAAGAGAAGATAGATATATGGACATAAGAAGATAACAAAAGGGCAATCAAAGGGTGTATCAAACCCAAAGACCTCCCTAATTAATTACGTACGAGCACCTAGCTCTTATGTAGATCACAAGGGAATCATATTCCCAAGTAACCAACGTTTCTAAATGAAAAATCAAGACAAGTGACTCCACATTTGCCACTCACTCACAAAGGAGTAATCATTCCTAATTTATCAAAATATAAGATAATGAATTATCTAAGACACTTATTTATAGTATTTGACTTTAATGCGTCAAAATTTGACCTCTTGAGATGCCACAAGGTGCTCTGAACTACAAGTAGTCCTGAGCTAACCCTGACTTTCTTTTACTAAGTCTGGATTTCAAAATAGGAGATATGAAGGTAAAATCATAATATATGCAAAAATCATAACTGAAACATACTAAAAGTTTTGGTAAAACAATATTAAAGAATTCTGGATACTCTATCAAATGTCTAAAACTGAATCCAGTAGTCCGATAAGTCTCTACTAACTGAATCTAGAGAGTCACTGGGACAGGCCCCTAACTGACTCAAACTATCTAAAATGAATATGGAAAGATCAATTAATAAAATGAAAATATGAATAGCTAAGTCCCCAAACTATGAGGACTCACCAACTGCAGAGATGTAGATAAGATGCTCAAAAATCACTCATGCTGATGAGCCTGAGCACCAGAACCTACATTATAAGACAATGTAGCACATAGACATATATGTGGATCAGTACTTTGATGATGTACTGAGTATATGGGGGTGAATGCAATAAGTGAGCAATATAATCACAAGTTATAAAAACAAGCATGCTAAATGTAAATGACTCACATAGGCTTGAGTAAATCTAAAATCTGAAGATCATAAAGCATAAATAATAAAGCATATACTGGATATCTTGTGAGCCATTACACTTAGTTCTGAAAT
Source organism: Capsicum baccatum var. pendulum (assembly GCA_030864225.1). Taxonomy (NCBI): domain Eukaryota; kingdom Viridiplantae; phylum Streptophyta; class Magnoliopsida; order Solanales; family Solanaceae; genus Capsicum; species Capsicum baccatum. The sequence continues at coordinate 56,058,551 of CM061554.1, read as the reverse complement.
CTTCATTCTATTCTTAATCTCAAATCATATAGGCTAAGTGAAATCTGAAAACTTATTCTGAAAATCATTACTGTTAGGGAGGTTTTATTAACCTACATACACTATGTAAGCTACATGGAGTCCAATGTCTTGACCTCCTAAGGAATAAACCTCACATTGGGGAGAGGTGTCATACTCTTGGCATAGAGTATAAAATAATCCAGGTGATCAATCACAAGCTAAATCTGCCATCCATATAGAAATGGGAATAATCTCAATCAGTACCTATGTTGACTCATAGTTCTGTGGAAGATAGGGCATGCTATTCCCATACTTCTCGCTCGGTGCTAAATACTACTCCCTCTTAAATTTGTATGCTCAAACATTATCCACTTTTTAAAACTAGCATACACATTTATATGAAAACCAGTTATGCATTTATCTATGTAAATCTTTAATTGTAATAGTCGGTAGTAGATTCTAAAGCTAAACCAATGATCGAAAGATCAAAGCTTTACTGAAAAACTATAAATAATCTGTTCATAAGATGCTTCAACCATCATATTTCTTGAAGTAATAATACTAAATCTTGGAATAAATAACCCATGCGTCAATCTCATGTTAAAATATCTTAAAATTTATGCTTGGTAATATAAACATTTATAATTCATCATAAAATCTTGAATTTTCAGTAATATGCATGAAAATATGAACATAATCATGGAATTCAACTTTGAAATCATTGGAAATATCATAAACTTGAAAATAACAATGAAGGGTGCAAACTCTAACTTGAATTTCATGGGAAATCATATAAAATTTAGTAAATTTGAATTTAAAATAAATTTTGGGCACAAGGACGAAAGGATTATCCTTGTTGAAAACCCCCACATACCTTAATTGATGATCTTTGATGAAAAGCTTGAATCTTAGATTCCTAGAAATGCTTTGAAGATGAATTCTTAGAGTTCTTGTGTTGGGGATCCTAAATCTTGAATTTCTTTGAAGAATTAATGTAGGAATTTGGATTTCTTGGGGAGAAAGTTTGTTGAGCTAGGGTTTTTCTAGAGAGATATTTGATGAAAAGTAGATGTAAAGTGCTTTGGAGGGGTTTAATTCATTATTTAAGACAGATTAGGGGATGTGAGAATGACCAAAGTACCCCCTTTTATCTTTTAGACGGAACTAGAAAAACAAACTCATTTTGCGAATTGGGTGGCCACTGCGACACGCCACTTTAGTGGTGGCTCGCTACAAAATGAATGAGCGGGAACTGGCCTTTCTCCACAATGTGCCACGACCGCAAAGCCCTTTAGTTTGCCATTTTGACCACTAGTGCGATGCGGCAGTAGCGCGAGGTCTTACTGGAAATTGCCAAATGGTAAATTGGCCCTCTCCACAATGCGCCAATATCACGGAGGTCTACTGGAATTTGAAAATCATCATTTTATACTTCTCTGCAATGTGCTAATGGACCAAATCACAGTGTTTTACGACTAGAGCTTAAAATAGCCATAACTTCTTACTCGGTTATCGAATTTAGGCAAATCTTATATCGTTGGAAAGCTTATTCAATTTCCCACACAATAGAAGCTCTAAATCTGAAGAATTATATCTGAAATAAATAGTATTCATTTTGGAAGCTATCCCTTAACATTCTAGGGATGAATTTAAGCTAAGAAGGTATGGTGTATTACAATATCTCCCCTTTGGAAACATTCGTCCTCGAATGTTGCTAGTTAGACTAAGAATACTGAGGAAATCTGAGACTATAAGCTATCATGCACAACTGAAATAAACTGAGCAACAGAATCCAAATCATTCTAAGCTTATAAGTAATTCTGTGTGTACATTAACTTACATGAGGACAACTATATAGCTGAATATATGAATAGAAAAGAACTATATCAAGGGAGAATATTACCTTCGACTAAATCTGAGTTTGCAAAGAAGAGGTGAGGGTACTTGGCTCGCATATCTGCTTCTATTTTCCAATTGTCACCCTAAACAAACTGATTAAGCCAAAGAACTTTGACAAAGGGAACTTCTTTGTTCCTCAATCTACGGATCTGATGGTCTAAAATCTCAATTGGAATCTTTTCGTAAGAAAGGTTATTCTGAATATTTGAGCTTTCTAAAGTAACTACAACGGTAGAGTCATCGATGCATTTCTTAAGCATAGAGACGTGGAATATAGGATGAATGGCATCAGGCCTAAGCATTTCATGGGTGAAATATTCAGATACACTTTCATGGGTCAATATATCAGGGACTAAGTTTCCCCTTCTTGCCAAATCACTTCACCCCTTTTCATGGGTGAAATATTCAGATACACTGAATCACCAACCTCAAACTCAAGGTCCATTCTTCTCATATCTGCATAGGATTTCAGACAACTCTGAGTTGTTTTTAATCACTCTCTAATCAATTTAACTTTCTCCATAGCTTCAAACACTGCATCAGGCCCAAGAAAAGCGGCCTCACCTACTTCAAACCAACCTATAGCTGATCTATATCTTCTTCCATAAAGAGCCTCAAATTGAGCTATCTGTATGCTAGAATGGTAACTGTTATTGTAAGCCAACTCAATCAACGACAAATGCTCATCCCAACTACCTTTGAAATCAAGATTACATGCTGTCAAAATATCCTCTAGAGTCTAAATAGTCCTCTCAACCTGACAATCTGTTTGAGGGTGGAAAGCTGAATAAAGATGAGCTAGGGTACCAAGACCTTTCCGAAAAGCTCTCCAAAACTGGGAAATGAACTGAGTACCCTTATATGAGATGATAGAAAAGGGAACTCCATCCAATCTGACTAACTCTTGGATATACAATATAGCATAATCCCCAACTGTACAGGATGTATGATCTGGAAAGAAATGCACTGACTTAGTCAATCTGTCTATGATAACATAAATCGAATCATGCTGGCAACGCGAATGGGGTAAACTAGTCACAAAATCCATATTCACCTCTTCCCATTTCCAAGTAGGGATATCAAACTATTGCAACATATGACCATGTCTTTGGTGCTCTACCTTTACCTATTGACAAGTCGCGGTACATCTTGGTGGCACTGGGATAAATAGAATAACGCACACCATGTGCTTCAGCCATAATCTGCTGTCTCAACCCATCAACACATGGCACACACAATCTACTTTGGTATCTCAACACGCCATCTCCCTCTTGGGAGAAAACCTCTACTTTTAGTTCTTTAATCGAAATCTTTAGTTTGCCAAAACTAGAATCCATATCTTGCTTCTTCTTCACTTCTGAAACTAGGGAAGATTTGGAACTACTCTGAACCCATACATTCCCTTCAGTTGAATCAACCAGCCTAATGCCCAATCTAGCCAAATGATGAACTTCTCGAGCTAACTCTTTCTTGTCATTCTCCACATGAGCAATGCTACCCATAGACAATCTACTAAAGGTGTCTACCACTAGATTGGACTTGCCTGAATAATACAACACGCTCATGTAATAATCCTTCAATAATTCTAACCATCTCCTCTGACAAAGATTTAACTCCCTTTGGGAAAATACATACTGCAAACTTTTATGGTCCATGAACACAGCAACGTGTACACCATACAGATAGTGTCTCCAGATTTTCAATGCAAACACCACAATATCTAATTCAAGATCATAGGTTGGTTAATTCTTTTCATAAGGCTTAAGCTGTATAAAGGCATAGGCTATGACCTTACCACTCTGTATCAACAAATAATGAAATCCAACTCTAGAGGCATCCCAATACACCACAAAACCGTCTATACCATCAAGTAATGCTAGGACTAGGGCTATAGTGAGTCAAGTCTTCAACTCCTGAAAACTCTTCTCATAGGAATCTGACCAATGGAACTTAAATTTCTTTTGGGTCAATCAAGACATAGGAGATGCAATAGATGATAAACCCCCAACAAAACGTCTGTAATAACCAGCTAGACCAAAGAAACTCTTAATGTCTGATAGAGAGATAGGTCTAGGACAATTTCTTACAGCATCTGTCTTTTGGGGATCAACTCTAATGCCATCAGTGGAAATAATATGACAGATAAAGGCTACTGACCTTAACCAAAATTTAAACTTGCTGAACTTGGAAAACAATTGATGATCTCTATGAGTTTGCAAGACAATCCTAACATAATCTATATGGTCATCCTCACTGCGGGAATACACAAGGATATCATCTATGAATACTATGACAAACATGTCTAGATACTGTTTGAACACTCGATTCATGAGGTCCATGAAAGTTGCTGGAGAATTGGTTAGCCCGAAGGACATGACTAGAAACTCAAAATGACCATCACAGATTATGAAAGCTGTCTTTGGAATAATAAACTACTTCGATGTGAAGAAATAATACGGGTTCCTCACAAGTCTCTGAAATATCAAAAATGTCTTGTTGGGTGTCACATAAGGGTGTGTTGACTTATCTTACAAGCAAACATTGGGTATGTAACAATTGGCCACTTTGGCACTCATGCTCGGGGAGAAGTAAAAACATTATGTACCAAAATTAAATGATTAAAATGGGTGCAGGTGTTACATCCACATGTTAAGACAATCAAGTCATTGTATTCACATAGAATTAGTAAGTATTTTTAACATAATGCATGTAATTGTCTAAAAACTGAGCTAGGATAGAATACAATGGTATTAACACTATTGTATTTTAAAATAGTCAAATATTTGTATAAAAATGAACATGTAATGCAGTAGCAATACCACAACAATCTAAAGGTTGCGGGTGAAGCCAATCCTTAAGGTTACAGTAGCAACACCACAACAATATCTGTATTTCTTAAGGTTGCAGGTGAAGCCAATTCAAATAGTTTTGCATTAATGCCTAGCTCATAAATTTTATCTAAAGTGCAGTGCAGTAGCAACACTACAACAATAATAAAAATATAGAACAATAACATCACTTGTAAATGCAGTAGAATGTACAACACAATGGCAACACCACAAGATTAAAATGAACTTAACTAGTAAACAGAGTAAATGAACACTTACATAAGTAGCTTTAGCTTTATCATTTACCCAACTTTTGTCACTTTTCTCGTGATGAGTTCGAAAATAAAATTCTAAAACAAAAGGATCATTTCCAATAGCTTCTTTCTATATTTGAAAAAAGGATATGTATGTTTTCAACATTGAAAATGATATTATTTTCTTCAAACAAATATATTTAAAAAGATTTATAATTATGATTCTCTTTTAGATCAATCGATGAGGTACACAACCACTTGCATAAAGTGATGCACCAATATTTGAATCACGATTGTTTCTATTTCATTCAGACTTTGTTTTGAACTCATCATACTCCCAATATACTTTCATCTCCTTGAATATAACATCTCCCATCCAATGTGGTTTCAGAGGAAATTTGTTTCTAATATCTTGTAAAATTTGGGTCATTTTTTACGATGCCATTTTATTAAAATTAGACCATATAGCATCATTATGGTAAGAAAACCACTTAAATTTCTTCGGCATATATCAAATGAATATCATATTAGCTATATAGTACCATAATTATATTTATACATGAATCTGAATGTATAAAATTTTTACCTTGAATTCCTCAAACCACATCTCGCAAGTAGACTCTGGAAATTGTTTCAATGAAGGTCTAGCCAATTCAAACTTACTCCAAATGCAATTAGCAATACCATTAATAACTACCTTGTGTGGATCAAACCTACAAAACATATAGTAGTTATCAAATATGTGCACATATAAATAGTTTACCAAAATACATGTATTATTAAATGTTACTCGTATTACCCATCCCTTCAGGTACTAATATTAGGCGTATTTACACGCCTAAAGCACCTTAATTCACCCATATTTTAGCTAAGTTTTAAGAACAAAATATATAATTCCTGCACTTTTAGTCCTTTTTCCTGTAAGTAAGCTAACCAACGTGATTAGCAAGTTGTCAGGTATAAATGATGAAGATTTCAGCATTTTGTGGACTGTTGAACGCCAAAGGAAACTTCACTTAAGAAGGAAGGCAGCTTTTGGAAGCTTGTGGACCGAAAGTGATGCATGGAGAACTTGTCCCGGGAAAAAACAGTATTTCTAAAGACTTGGGGATCAGCAGTAACTTAGTAGGAGTAGGACAAGGATAAAAACCCTATCTCAGTAGGACTAGGATAAGGGTGTTATAAAAACCCTTATTTGCTAAATTTTTCAGCAATTCAATTCACTCATTCATTAATTCAAGTCTTTTTCATTCAACTTCCGCTCCTAATTCACGTTACAATTTTTAACAGAGAAAGACGCTAACTCGTGGGAAACACCAAGAGGAAAAACGTCAACCTTGTTGTGACGCCACACTCCTCTCCAACGTGAGATCATTCTAGTTTTTCTACGATGATGATGCTTATTGTGATCTCTGTTGCACTCATGAGTAGCTAAACTTCTCTTTTAGGGTTATGGAAGCCTTATGAGATACTATCTATTTCTATGAGTTTGTGAATTCTTGATACGTATGCTGCTTATATCATTACTCTCTTCATATTAATTGAATTCTTGTGGTTGCAAACATATAGAATACTCCAGTATAGCATTAACCTGTTCAAAAGAAAAGTTACATGTCTGGAAAAGAGAGAGTGACAAGGAAATAGGGCTACCAACCCCTGTTTAAAAGTTAGTGCCGTAACTAGATTAACCTCTTGGAGAATTGGTACCATTAGTTATACGCTTTAAGCTCGAAAGAGTTAAAGTGAAATAATTCTTGATGGTCGAAAAACACTAGGATTTACCATAGAATACGAAACTCTATAAGCGCATGCATGTCTGAATTCCGCATAACTCATAGCCAATAGATACGTAAAACTCATAAGGTGGACAGCGACCGCTTACACTTTTACGAGAGCTGTAGTTTGAGCGTTATCAAATTTTGGCACCGTTGCCGGGGAATACGGTTATCAACTAAGTTTGTGATAGTTACTAGACCCTTTGGTCAAAGATTCTCAGATTTTACTTTTAGTTGTTGTTTTTGGTTTCTACAGGTTTTTGTTCAGTGCATGCCAAATACTCAAAGTTTGGAACAACCATTATTACCCATCAATCCTGAACCGCAACTTATTGGAAGGATGGATGCACAACGTGACATTGAGAGAAGGGCTGCTCAACAGGAACAGGCTAGACTAGCTGCATTGGCCACTGCCCAAGTCATCAACAACATATTGATAACCCCGGGCGAGCAACAAATCCTGATGATGAGGACCTAGGTGATGACGAGCTACTAAACCCTAGGCGTGATGCTGAGGTGGTGACACCTGCAAACAAAAGAGATCGTCAAGCCAGATTTAGGCCTGAACGCCGCACTATGCAGATGCCTTTCGATGATTATGATGACGACCTGGACAGAGCTGGTGCCACAGGAGCTATTATTCCTCTGCCCTTGGCACCTGGAGCCAAGTTCAACATCACTAGCACCATGATTCAGTTATTGCAGCTCAAATGACTATTTGGTGGACTTGCAGGTGATGATCCGAATATGCATTTGATCAACTTTATCTCTACATGCAAGTCATTCGACAATCCAGGCATTGGGCAGAATGTAATTCGGCTGCGCTTATTTCCATTGTCTCTATCCAGGGAGGCAACTCTATGGTTGAATGGGCTGACTCCTGATTCTATTACAAATTGGAGGCACTTGAAAGATGTTTTCCTAGAAAGATTCTTTCCGCCATCCAAGAGAGCACAGTTGAGAGATGAGATCAGCAATTTTCGACAGCTTCCAACTGAAGCTCTTCACGAAACATGGGAGAGATTCAAGAAGAATCTTATGAGGTGCCCAAACCATCATATGACGAATGTCCACTTGATGGAGATATTATATAGATCCTTGAATTCGGTAACTAAGCCAGTGGTGGATAATGCGGCTGGAGGATCATTCATGGACCTCACTTTTATTCAGGCAAGCGATATGTTAGACCAAATGACAAAGCAAAGTAGAGCTTGGCATACCAGGGATTCAGAGGTAGCAAGCTCTACCACATCAATTGGCATGACTGCGGAACAAAGGCGAAGAGAGGAGGAACGCAATCAAGATATGGCGCACATGAAAACACAGATGGATATTCTTACCAAGCATTTATTATCAGGGAAGACCAAAAAAGTAAAAGCAGTTGCGTCAAAAGGAAGAGAGAAATCCGATTCTGAGGAAGAAGCCAACTACTTGAACAATCAGGGGGTTTCCGAGGCAATACCCAAGGAAACCAAGGTCAGAATTATTATGATAAATCCAAAAACAAGGACCGTGATCAAGGTAGTTGGAAGAAAAAAACTGACAGGAGTGGTCTATATATTCCTCCTGGAAGTAGGGAAGCCGCAGCATCTGGCTCGGGGAAGATGACAATGGAAGATATGATGGCAAAGCTGTTGAAAGGAGTGGAGGCTACTAATACGGGAGTGAATGAGGTGAAGAACGACTTGTCTTCAATAAATCAATTGGTTGACTCGTATTCTACTGCTATAAAACAGCTAGAGAAGCAATTGAGTCAACTTTCAGTGGCACTTAATCAAAGAAAAGTCAGCACCCTACCTAGCGACACTGTGCAAAATCCAAGGAATGAGGGATCATGCATGGCTATTACTACCAGGAGTGGTAAAGTGCTAGAAAATTTATCCAAAAGCAAGCAAGTGGCCGATGATACATTAGATAATGCAGAACCAGAAAACGACGAAGAAGCTGAGGAGGGCGTTAATGACGTCACCCCGAGAGATCTAAAGCCAGAAAAGATCGCCAATCTGAAGCAAGATGAAAAGAAAGTCGTGGAGAAAACTATTCCCCTTCCACCACCACCTTTTCCTCAAATACTAAAGAAGAGAGCTGATGATACCAAGTTCAATAAATTCATGACGATGTTAAAGCAGCTGACCATTAATGTTTCGTTGGTTGAGGTGCTAGAACAGATACCTGGGTATGTGAAATTTATGAAGGATCTCTTAACCAAGAAGCGGGCAGCAAGTTATGAGTTGACAGACAATGTTCATCATTGCAGTGCAATCGCTACCAGATCACTAGTTCAGAAGAAGGCCACCCTGGTGCCTTTACTATTCCTTGCACGTTGGATCTTTGAATTTTGCCAAGGCATTATGCGATTTAGGAGCCAGCATCAATTTGATGCCACTATCCATTTACAAAAATTTGGGGTTGGGTGATCCTACTCAACCAAATATGAGGCTCGTGATGGCTGATAGGTCGGTAAAATGACTTGTTGGTATTTTATATGATGTATTGGTGAAGGTTTCTTCATTCATCTTTCCGGCAGACTTCGTTATTCTGGACTGTGAGGTGGAATATGAAGTTCCCATAATCTTGGGGTGGCCTTTCCTTACAACAGGAAGTGTGCTTATTGATTTAAGAGCTAATGAACTTCTATTCCGGATGAATGACGAAATAGTCCGCTTTGATGTGTGCAAATCAATGAAGCAACCCAAAGATCTGAACGTGTTCTCAGTAGCTGATGTTTATTTTGATGATGAAGAATTATCCGTAGAAGAGCAGCTTATTGTTGACCCATTGGTGCCTGTACTTATAAATGTAGAGCGTGAAGATGATGAAAATTATGAAAAAACTATTTGCGCTCTAACAGGAATAGGGGCGCATCCTCATGCTCCCAAGAAGCTGGACTTTGATATCAAAAATCGACCTACACCACCAGCTAAACCATCCATTGAAGAGCCACCACCATTAGAATTGAAGGAGCTGCCTAGTCATTTAAAGTATGCATTCTTGGGAAGCAGAAACACACTCCCTGTTATTGTGGTGGCAGATTTGGGTGAGCACCAAGTTGCAGCTCTCATCGCTGTTCTAAGGAAATACATGAGAGCCATCAGTTGGACCATTGCTGATATTATTGGTATTCCACCTGGGATATGTACGCACAAGATTTAGCTTGAAGAAAATTGCATACCCACTACTGAGCATCAAAGGCGTCTAAATCCACCTATGCAAGAGGTGGTGAAGAAAGAAATTATAAAGTGGTTAGATGCAGGGGTTGTGTATCCAATCTCCGACAGTAAATAGGTAAGCCCGGTACAGTGTGTACCCAATAAAGGTGGCATGACGGTAGTTGCAAATGAAAAGAATGAGTTAATTCCACTCAGACCTGTCACAGGGTGGAGAGTATGCATGGACTACCGGAAGCTAAATTCGTGGACACTTAAAGATCACTTTCCAATGCCATTTATGGACCAAATGCTCGATCGATTAGCAGGGAAAGGATGGTTTTGTTTCTTAGACGGTTATTCTGGCTATAATCAGATTTGTATTGCTCCCGAAGATCAAGAAAAGACAACGTTTACATGCCCATATGGTACGTTTGACTTCAAACGGATGTCATTTGGGCTATGTAACACACCCGCCACTTTTCAGTGTTGTATGATGTCCATTTTTCTGATATGGTTGAAGACACCTTGGAGGTCTTCATGGACGATTTTTCAGTTGTGGGTGAGTCGTTTGAAGCATGCTTGGCGAATCTAAGTATGGCATTGCAGAGATGTGTTGAATTCAACTTGGTGCTCAACTGGGAGAAGTTCCACTTTATGGTTAAAAAAGGTATTGTTCTTGGGCATAAAATTTCCGAAAGAGGAATTGAGGTGGATCGCGCAAAGATTGAAGTTATCGAGAAATTACCACCCCCAATTTCTGTAAAAGGAGTTCGTAGTTTCCTTGGTCATGCAGGTTTTTATCGACGGTTTATCAAAGACTTCTCCAAAATTGCTAGTCCACTATGCAAACTTTTAGAGAAGGATGCAAAGTTTGATTTCGGTGAAGATTGCTTGAAGGCATTTGAATGCCTCAAAGGGAAACTAGTGGAAGCTCCTATCATTGTAGCACCTGATTGGTCTCTACCATTTGAAGTTATGTATGATGCTAACGGGGTAGCTTTGGGTGCTGTGATGATAGGCGAATTTATACGCCTATATCAATATATTTTGCCCATATTTTAGCCTAGTTTTGAGAACAAATTATATATTTCATGCACTTTTAGTCCTTTTTCCTGTAAATGAGCTAACGAACATGATTAGTAAAGTTTCAGGTATAAATGATGCAAAATACAGCATTTTATGGCTTACTTGACGCAAAAGAAAGCTCACGAACAAAGGAGAAGGAAGTGGGACGCCTAAAGGACCAAAACTGCTGCATGGAAAATCTATCCCGGGCTAAAACAACATTTCTGAAGACTTTGGGGACTTACAGACACAAAGCTGGATTTGGACAATGATACATTAACCTAGTACAATTGGGTTATGTATTTCATTAGTTTATTTGGATTATGATAATGTTACATTAACCTAGTACATTTGGGTTAAGTATTACATTAGCCTAGTAGGATTTGGTTATTTATTTCATTAGCTTAGTAGGAGTAGGATATGGGTATTATAAATACCCTATCATGCTAGAGATTTTTAATTAACTCCTCCCTTAGTGGAGAGATACATTCAACAATTAATCTTCTTCCATCCCTCTTTTCTTCCACCACAACAATTCTACAACTCTTCTAATCTTTCCATTAATTCTATTCTTCTTCTATTCTTAAATTCCACAACAAGAGAATCGTTACCAAGCCAAGGAAACACGCCACACACCTATCACTTGATCTACACGCCATTACTCAATATCGTGATATAATAACAATGTCAATCGTGATCTCCTTCGCATTCATGGGTAACTAAACTTCTCTGTTGGGGTTATGGAAGCCGGATGAGATACTATCTATTGCTGTGAGTTTGTGAGTTCATGACACGTATATTGCTTATATCATTATTCTCTTCATCTTAATCTACATTCTTTGCGGTTGCAAATGCAAGAATACGCCAGTCTAACATTTAACTTGTTCGAGAGAAAGGTTATTTGTCTGGAAAAGAGATAATGTCAAGGTAGTAGGACACCCTTTCCTACTAAAAAGCTAGTGCCGTAAATGGACTAACCTCTTGGAGAATTCGTACCGTTAGACACGCTTTAATCTCGAGAAAGTTAAAGTGAAATAGTCCTTGTTTAGGTCGAGAGACGCTTGGATTTACCATAGAATACAATTCTCTATAAGCAATTGCATGTCAAGACTCTACACACTCATAGCCGATAGAGACGTATACCTCAAAAGGTGGACATAACCCCAACGCTTCAATTCTCATTGTTTACAACTTACATAACAATCTTTCTCTCTTTACTTTGCTATTTTCAGCTTTTACTTTATTGTTTTCGTTACACATTACAATCCCCCCTTTTACGAGACTTGCACCAAAAGTTTAGTAATTTTGCTTACTTGTTGGCCAAGCTATTCCCTGTGGGATTGACACCCAACCCAGGTTGGGTTCTATATTTGCTAACGACCGCTTTACACTCCCACGAGAGCTGTAAATTGAGCGTTATCAAAAATTGGCGCCGTTGCCGGGGATTACGAGTGTCAATCAAGTTCGTGATAATTACTAGACCCTTTGGTCAAAGATTGTCGTACTTTTACTTTTAGTTTTTGTTTTTGTTTCTTGTAGGTTTTTACTTTAGTGCATGCCCCATACTAGAAGTTCTGGTCAACCGTTATTACCAATCAATCCTGAACCACAACGAATTAGAAGAATGGAAGCACAAGCTGAAATCGACAGGATGGCTGCTCAAAACGAGCAAGCAAGATTAGCTGCTCTTGCCGCTGCTCAAGTCCAACAACAAAATATTGATAATCCTGGGCGAGCAACAAATCCTGACTATGAGGATTTAGGTGATGACGAGTTGATAAACCCAAGGCATGTCACTGAAACTGCAACACCTGCCAACAGAAGAGGTCGACAAGCTCGGTATAGGTATGATCGCCAACCTTTGCAGCCAGCTTTCGACGATGATGATGATGATATTGATGGTGCCGGAGCCACTGGAGCTATAATTCCACCACCATTAGCGCCCGGAGCCAAGTTCAACATCACTAGCACCATGATTCAGTTATTGCAACTCAAGGGATTATTTGGTGGACTAGCAGGCGATGATCCGAATATGCATCTCATCAACTTTATTTCTACATGCAAGTCTTTTGACAATACTGGTGTTGGTCAGAATGCTATTCGATTACGTCTATTTCCATTGTCTCTGTCTGGGGAGGCAACACTATGGTTGAATGGGCTGACTCCTGATTCAATTACAAATTGGAGGCAATTGAGAGACGCTTTCCTAGAAAGATTCTTTCCGCCATCCAAGAGGGCTCAATTGAGAGATGAAATCAGCAACTTTCATCAGCTTCCCTCTGAAGCTCTTCATGAAACATGGGAGAGGTTCAAGACAAAGCTAGCGAGATGCCCAAACCATCACATGACTAATGTTCACCTCATGGAGATCTTGTATAGAGCCTTGAATTCAATAACTAAACCAGTGGTGGACAACGCAGCTGGAGGTTCTTTCATGGACCTCACCTTTGGTAAAGCAAGCAATATGCTAGATCGCATGACAAAGCAAAGTAGAGCTTGGCATACCAGGGATTCTGAGGTAGCAAGCCCCACTTTATCTATTGGCATGTCTGCAGACCAAAGAAGAAGAGAAGAAGAACGTGAGCAAGACATGGCGCACATGAAAACACAATTGGATCTTCTGACAAAGCACTTATTATCAGGGAAGACCGAAAAAGTGAAAGCTGTAGCGCTAAAAGGAAGAGACGAATCTGATTCTGAAGAGGAGGCCAACTACTTGACCAATCAGGGGGGTTTCCGTGGGAATGCCCAAGGAAACCAAGGTCGGAACTATTATGATAAATCTGGAAGCAAAGACCAAGGTAGTTGGAAGAAAAATAATGAAAATAGTGGTTTGTACGTTTCCCCGGGTAAACGTGATACCACCACATCTAATTCTATGGAAGACATGATGGCTAAGTTATTGAAAGGAGTGGAAGAAACGAGCGCAAAAGTGAAGGAGGTAATTGACGATTTGGCCTCCATGAAGCAATTAGTTGATTCCCATTCCACTTCTATCAAGCAAATAGAGCAGCAATTGAGCCAACTTTCAGCAGCATTCAATCAAAGAAAGGCTGGCACCTTACCGAGCGATATTGTGCAAAACCCAAGGAATGATGGGTCATGCATGGCCATCACTACCAGAAGTGGTAAGGTGCTGGAAACTTCAGCAAAAGGCAAGCAAGTGGTTGACGTAGCCGCAGACATTGACGCCACACCTAGTGACATTACAAGAGAAGAAGCCGCAACAACTACTTCAAACGTCAAGGATGTTTTACCTAGTGGCGTGCAGCCTGAAAAAAATAATAAACGGAAGCAAGAGGAGAAGAAATCCATGGAGAGAACACTTCCATACCCACCACCACCTTTTCCACAAAGATTGAAGAAGGTGGCCGATGACACTAAGTTCAGCAAATTCATGACTATGTTGAAGCAGCTGACCATCAATGTTCCATTAGTGGAGGCACTTGAACAAATGCCTGGGTATACGAAGTTTATGAAAGATCTTTTGACTAAAAAGAGGGAAGCAAGTTATGAGCTGAAGGATGATGTGCATCATTGTAGTGCAATTGCTACCCGATCGATAGTTCAGAAGAAGGCCGACCCCGGAGCTTTCACGATTCCTTGCACCATCGGATCTTTGGACTTTGCTAAGGCATTGTGCGATTTGGGAGCTAGCATCAATTTGATGCCACTATCTATCTACAAAAAGTTGGGGTTGGGAGACCCTACACCAACCAATATGAGGCTCGTGATGGCTGATAGGTCGGTAAAACGACCTGTGGGTATCTTGAATGATGTGTTGGTGAAGGTTTCTTCATTCATCTTTCCTGCAGACTTCGTTATTCTGGATTGTAAGGAGGATTCTGAAGTTCCCATCATCTTGGGACGTCCTTTCCTTGCAACTGGAAGTGTGCTTATTGACATGAAAGATAATGAGCTTTTGTTTCAAATTAATGACGAAGTGGTACGGTTTGATATATGCAAAACAATGAAGCAGCCCAGCGATATGAATGAGTCATCTGTAGCAGATGTTCCTCATGAGAATACGAAAGCATTATCTATAGAGAAACAGCCTACTGTTGAGCCATTGTCTGCTGTGCCACTGAAAGTTGAGCATAAGGATAATGAAGATTATGAAGAACTTATGGGTGCTCTAACATAAATAGAGTCTTATACTCCTAAGCAACCGGATTGTGATCTCAAGAATTAACCAACAGCGAAGAGTCCCATTGACGAGCCACCAATGCTAGAATCGCAAGAGCTCCCCGATTATCTAAGGTATGTGTTCTTGGAAAGTAGAAATATACTTCCGGAGAGAGCAGATGATTTAAGTGAACAGCACGTAGAAGCTCTCATCTCTTCTCTGAAGAGATACAAGAGAGCAATGGGTTGGACTATTGATGATATAATTGGTGACTCTCCGGGGAAACGTATGAGCCATCTCGAAGAAGATCACATGCCCACAGGTAAGCCTCATTGACGTCTAAATCCTTTCAGAAAATGATCCATCACTTATCTCGACGAAGTCTAAGTACTCGAGATTACTACGTCGAGCCACGACAATAAATAAGGCGCTATATGGGAGGCAACCCATCGTTTTATTGTTTTATCATTTTATCATTTTTCTTTCGTTCTAGTACTTGATAAATGAAAATCCAAAAATAAGAGTCGTGCCACGACCAAAACTAAGGCGCTTGGTGGGAGGCAACCCATCGTACTAATCGTTTTCATTTGTTTTGAGCAAATATAGGTGCAAGAAGTAGTCAACGAGGAGATTGATTTCAATTGACGATTTGGACGCATTGGATGGTAAAGTTGGTAAGTTAGGAATGGTGATGCATAAGGCTATGGATTGAGCATTTCTCATGCCAAAATAGGCATCGAGGAAGGCTAGGCCTTGATAAAACTAGGCCACGAACGATGCACTACCTATCCTATAGCCTAAGGTCTCGGAATCTAGTGTGCTATACAATATGTGCCGCCTATTCCTAGGTATGCTTTTGACTATGCGCCGCCTATGCTATGGCATTTGGTCTCAGTGTCTCATATGCCATAGACTATGCGGCACATATGTCTACAAATGCCATAGACTATGCGGCGCATATGTCCCATTATGCTATAGACAATGCGCCGCATATGTCATGTCTATGCTAAGCATTATGCGCCGCATATGTCATGTCTATGCTAAGCATTATGCGCCGCATATGTGGGAATTTTGTCTCCAAAACCGATTGTAAATGGGTCATAACCCGACCCATACTCTTCCTATATAAAGGGGACTTAGTTTTACAACACAACCACACTAAAAATTGACCTAAGGGCACCGCATATACATCCAAATCCTCTCAAAATTTTCTCTTCCAATTCACAAAACCATCTCCACAAGCTTCAAGCAAGTAAGTACTCTCTTATTCTTCATTTATTTCTTGTAAGTACTACGTTGCTATGTTTATTATGAATTGCTAAATCGTATAAGATTGTTGGTGATGTTCATGTGTTTGGATTGTTGATACAAAATCATGTGAGTGAACATGTACGTAGGAAAATCTTGACTTGTTTCCGACTTGAAATTGGTTTATATAGCATTTTTAGACTATTTGCGGAATTACTATGGCTATGAATAGTGCTTAAGATTGTTGTTTGGATACTTACATGTTAGACTATCCCGGCCATCGGGATAAGACTTATAGTGCCTACCGACATAAGAGGTTGTGATTGTTGTAAGAATAACTATTCCATGTGGTAACCCCTATGTAGTAGTGTTGCTATATCTACCATGAAAGTAGTCCAATGGCTGCAAGTAAGTGATGCATTGCTGATTTTCTTGTTGGAATACAATCCTAAAACGTATGTCGACGAAATCTGAGTAATCGACCACTTTCGCTTCACTCATTTGTGTTAACAAAACTAAGTGTGGGGTGGTACCCCTACTGCTTATGTATAGATTGTATCCATTGAGATTGTTCTACCATTAATACTATTTCAAGTCTCAGGTACAATGGCACCTAAAGAGAGACAAGGCAAGGAGAAGGCTACCACTTCCCAAAAGAGCAAGAAAAGAGGTCGCAAGGAGCAAGGAGAACCCTCCCCGCTACAAACACCTTGACTCACGCTTGGAATTAAGTGGGATACTTATGAGGAACCTCTAAGGATGACGACTTTGATGATGATTCCAATGCAAGGGGTATGACCCCAGACATAGAGGATAAGTCCGACCAACCAGGTTCCTCGTATTTATTTTCCACTAAGGACAGTGTCCCGACTAAGTGTGGGGTGGTGGTATTGCATGCTATACTTCTCTATTCGCATCTATGTTTGTTTGCTTTTGTTTCAATTTTGTTTTGTTTTGTTTTTTTAGTATTTAAAATTTTTTTTAGCTTCGCATGAAATTATTTTGATAGGCAGCATGAGATTATAACAAGAGTATGTGCTACAATTGTGAGTATTGAGACGTTTAGGCTCCAGTTGTGACTCATTATGTGATATTGTGTGGTTCAATTCCTTCACTTGTTGGGTCAAGAGTCTATATTACCTCCAATAAAGTCGACCATGTGCCTTGTGTGTGTGAGATTAATAGTATCTTCTATGTATGTGGCTGATGCTAGAACTTGCCTGGTATGTATGCAAAGCAAAAATAAGGAGTGTAAGTTTAGGATATGATTTAGGCATTTCTTTGGCAACCTATATTTGTTTACCTTCAGTTTTACCTACCCATGGACATCAATCCTAGTTAACCCTTTTTGAGCCTTTAGCCTATTTCTTTGACAACCGTGTATGTAAGCCTAATCCATTTTTTTTCAAGACCGTAATTTGATCAAAATTCCTAAATGCTTTAAATTAAAAAAAAAGTCATGTGACAACATAAGAGGAAATTGGGTAAGTATGATGCTTTAAATTGTAAATGGTGCTTGAATGTGTTATGGAAAAGAAAGTGCTATCATAAGAGGTATGTTGTGAAAAGAAAAAGGAAAAGAAAGCTGAAAAGTGAGTTGTTCTTAAAATTGAAAAACAAAAGAGGAGAACAAGGGTGGTAGAATAAAAGAAAGAAGAAAGGTTGAAATAAAAAAGTGTCAATGATACAATGTGATGTATTAAAGCGCTTAGGAGCTTAGTCACTATTCCTGGCCAAAATAGTCCTACCCGTCCCTTAGCCTACATTACAACCATCAAAAGACCTACTTGATCCTAATCTTAACATTCTGACATTTAGTGGAGTACTACACTAAGGTCAAGCCTATGGTCATCAGTTGCTACATATGAATTCTTTGTGAGAGCGAGAGCAAGGATATTGTTGATACCCATGTTTGAAAAATATGCTATACTTGTGAGTGATTATGGGTAATATATTGTGAGACACACATGGTTGATGAGTTTTGGGTAGTTATATATGATTCCTTTTACCTTAACGTTTGCATGCGAGTTGACCACCATCACGAGTCTATGCTAGAGGTTAAACTGTTTCTACTAATAATCGGAAAGCTACTCTTTGTTGATAATTGTTGTGCTTGTCTTGAAGAATGTTTTGTGTTGTTGCTGTAAAACCCTAAGTTGATGTGAAGAAGGACATGATATTTTGTTCGAGGACGAACAAAGCTTTAAGTGTGGGGTGTTGATGATAGGCAAATTTATACGCTTATATCAATATATTTTGCCCATATTTTAGCCTAGTTTTGAGAACAAATTATATATTTCATGCACTTTTAGTCCTTTTTCCTGTAAATGAGCTAACGAACATGATTAGTAAAGTTTCAGGTATAAATGATGCAAAATACAGCATTTTATGGCTTACTTGACGCAAAAGAAAGCTCACGAACAAAGGAGAAGGAAGTGGGACGCCTAAAGGACCAAAACTGCTGCATGGAAAATCTGTCCCGAGCTAAAACAACATTTCTGAAGACTTTGGGGACTTACAGACACAAAGCTGGATTTGGACAATGATACATTAACCTAGTACAATTGGGTTATGTATTTCATTAGTTTATTTGGATTATGATAATGTTACATTAACCTAGTACATTTGGGTTAAGTATTACATTAGCCTAGTAGGATTTGGTTATTTATTTCATTAGCTTAGTAGGAGTAGGATATGGGTATTATAAATACCCTATCATGCTAGAGATTTTTAATTAACTCCTCCCTTAGTGGAGAGATACATTCAACAATTAATCTTCTTCCATCCCTCTCTTCTTCCACCACAACAATTCTACAACTCTTCTAATCTTTCCATTAATTCTATTCTTCTTCTATTCTTAAATTCCACAACAAGAGAATCGTTACCAAGCCAAGGAAACACGCCACACACCTATCACTTGATCTACACGCCATTACTCAATATCGTGATATAATAACAATGTCAATCGTGATCTCCTTCGCATTCATGGGTAACTAAACTTCTCTGTTGGGGTTATGGAAGCCGGATGAGATACTATCTATTGCTGTGAGTTTGTGAGTTCATGACACGTATATTGCTTATATCATTATTCTCTTCATCTTAATCTACATTCTTTGCGGTTGCAAACGCAAGAATACGCCAGTCTAACATTTAACTTGTTCGAGAGAAAGGTTATTTGTCTGGAAAAGAGATAATGTCAAGGTAGTAGGACACCCTTTCCTACAAAAAAGCTAGTGCCATAAATGGACTAACCTCTTGGAGAATTCGTACCGTTAGACACGCTTTAAGCTCGAGAGAGTTAAAGTGAAATAGTCCTTGTTTAGGTCGAGAGACGCTTGGATTTACCATAGAATACAATTCTCTATAAGCAATTGGATGTCAAGACTCTACACACTCATAGCCGATAGAGACGTATACCTCAAAAGGTGGACATAACCCCAACGCTTCAATTCTCATTGTTTACAACTTACGTAACAATCTTTCTCTCTTTACTTTGCTATTTTTAGCTTTTACTTTATTGTTTTCGTTACACATTACAATCCCCCCTTTTACGAGACTTGCACCAAAAGTTTAGTAATTTTGCTTACTTGTTGGCCAAGCTATTCCCTGTGGGATCGACACCCAACCCAGGTTGGATTCTATATTTGCTAACGACCGCTTTACACTCCCACGAGAGCTGTAAATTGAGCGTTATCATGCTGTACTTGGTCAGAGATAAGAAAAGTTATTTCATCCAATCTACTATGCAAGCGAAGTCTTGAACGGAGCCCAGAAGAACTATAATGTCATGGAACAAGAGCTTCTAGCAGTTGTTTACGCTTTTGAAAAGTTTTGTGATTACT
This sequence comes from Capsicum baccatum var. pendulum, assembly GCA_030864225.1. Taxonomy (NCBI): domain Eukaryota; kingdom Viridiplantae; phylum Streptophyta; class Magnoliopsida; order Solanales; family Solanaceae; genus Capsicum; species Capsicum baccatum. The sequence continues at coordinate 56,038,365 of CM061554.1, read as the reverse complement.
TGTTGGGGACTAAAGTGGTAGTTCATACTGATCACGCAGCCCTGAGATATCTAATGGCAAAGAAGGATGCGAAGCCAAGGCTGATTCGATGGGTGTTATTGCTGCAAGAATTTGATTTTGAGGTAAAACATAGAAGAGGTTGCGAAAACCAAGTGGCTGATCATCTGTCCAGACTTGAAAACAAGCACATAGTGCAGCCCGATCTAGAGATTAATGATGCATTCCCCGATGAAGAGATCCTAGACACAATGATGGAAGAGTTACCATGGTATGCAGACTTTGTGAACTATGTGGTAAGTAATGTGATGCCTGCAAATCTATCTTTCCATCAAAAGAGGAAGTTCATGCATGATGTAAAACACAACTTCTGAGATGAGCCATATTTGTTTCAACAATGTGCGGATGGTGTTATCAGGCGATGCATATCTCATATGGAGGTGCCGAGTATATTGGAAGCAAGTCATGCTTCCCAAGTTGGGGGACATCATGCAGGTGTCGGAAAGCAAGGAAGGTATTGCAAAGCGGCAATTATTGGCCTTCGATATTTAGAGATGCTTACGAATTTGTGAGAAGATGCGACCAATGTCAGAGACAAGGCACGATTTCAAAGCACCATGAAATGCCCATGTCCAAAATTCTTGAAGTAGAGTTGTTTGATATATGGGGTATTGATTTCATGGGCCCATTTGTGAATTCGTTTGGGATGAAATACATCCTAGTTGCTGTGGACTATGTCTTCAAATGGGTCGAAGCAGTATCACTGGCCAATAATGAAGGAAAGCGTGTTGTAGCATTCTTGAAGAGAAATATCTTCTCTCATTTTGGGGTACCACGTACCATCATAAGCGATGGAGGATCCCACTTTTGCAACAAGCTGGTCAGAGCCATGTTAGTGAAGTATGGGGTTAAGAAACATAAGGTAGCCACACCTTATCACCCATAAACTAGTGGACAGGTAGAGGTTTCTAATCGAGAGATCAAGCTGATCCTTGCTAAAACTGTAAACGCTAATAGGAAAGATTGGTCTCGGAAGTTGGACGATGCCTTATGGGCTTACAGGACCGCATTCAAGACACCAATTAGCATGTCACCATACCAATTAGTTTATGGGAAGGCCTGTCACTTGCCCATTGAGCTCGAGCATAAAGCATTGTGGGCGTTGAAACGGCTAAATTTGAATTGGGATGATGCTATGAATCTGAGATTGGAGCAGCTGAACGAGATGGATGAGTTCCGTCTTTATGCGTATTAAAGATCAGACCTCTACAAGGAACGGATAAAAAAGTATCATGATCAGTGGATTATACAACGAAACTTTCAGAAGGGTGATATGGTACTTCTTTTCAACTCCAGACTGAAGCTATTTCCAAGTAAGTTGAAATCTAGATGGTCTGGCCCATTCAAAATTAGCCAAGTTTACTCATCCGGAGTAGTAGAGTTAGAAGACAATAATGGTGTTGTCTTTAAGGTGAATGGCCAATGAGTGAAGCAATATATCGGTCCTCTTGACTCGATAAAATGCATGGCCATCATCTATCTCAATGAAGTCTAGGTAATCGAGGTAACTATGTTGTGCCGCAACAATAAATCAAGCACTAGATGGGTGGCAACCCATCGTCTTTACTTGTTTTGTTTTATTAGGATTTTTATTTTGTAGTCGAGCCACGACCAAAACTAAGACGCTAGATGGGAGGCAACCCATCGTTCTAATCGTTTTTGTTGTTTTTGAGTAAGTGTAGGTGCAAGACGTATAAAGGAGAAAATTGGTCTCAAATGTTGATTTGGAAGTAGTTCATGTTGAAGGTGATAAGTTTGGAATGAAGAAGCAAAGGCTATGGGTTAGGCATTGCCTATGTAAATCTAGGCAACGAACAAGGCAAGGCCTATGCTATGGCCTAAGCTCTCTGATTCTACAATGCCATAGCATAGGCGCCACCTATGCCCAAAAATGCCATAGCATAGGCGCTGCCTATGCCAAAGCCTTTGGTATCGGATTCTACAATGCCATAGCATAGGTGCCGCCTATGCCAAAGCCTTTTGTCTCTGAATCTAGTATACCATAGCATAGGCGCCGCCTATGCCAAAGCCTATGTCCAATTAGGCTTTGCAAAAGGCGCCGCCTATGCCAAGCATAGGCAAAGCACTAGGCGCCGCCTATGCTCACTTTTTGGTCTCCTAATCCGATTCCAAATGGGTCAAAACCCGACCCAAGCTTGTCCTATAAATAGAACCTTAGTCTTAAAATAAAAACTCATTGCATATCCAACCTAAGCGCCACCTACCTCTCCGAATTCTCTCAAAAATTTTCTTTTTGCTTTTTTGACTTTGCAAGAACATCTTCCGAGGCCATCAACCAAGTAAGTACTTCTTGGCTCTTCTATTATTCCGTAAGTATTACAATACTACGCCTATAATAAATTGTTAAATCTTGAAGTAGTGTTGGTAATTTGAATGTGGTTGATTTGTTGTGATACAACTAAGTGAGTGAAAGAATACGTAAGGATGGTCTTGACTTGTTTCCAACTTGTATTTGATTTTGATACACTGTCATTCTTTTGCGGAATTGACATGGTCAAGAAAATTGCATAATCTTGTAACTTGAAAGCTTTCATGTTCGAATGACTTGTTCATTGAGATGAAAAATCATGGTTAACTACAAACATGAGATGCTGATTATTTCTATGGCATAACTTGATACAATCTCTATGTAGTAGTCTTGTTCAAAAGGGTACATCAATCCAAACATGAAAGTATTGTCAAGATTACATGAGATAGAATCGAAAAGGATAGTTAAGATGACTAGAAAAGTATGACTGCACTGATTATATTGTTGGAATGTACCACCTAAACGTATATCGATGAAGTCTGAGTAATCGACAACGTTCACTTAACTAGTTTGTGCCAACAAACTAAGTATGGGGCGGTGCCACTACTGATTGTTTGTCGATTGTATCTACCGAGATGAAGCAAACATGACTATCATTTTTAATCTCAGGTACAATGGCACCAAAAAGTCGACCAGGAAAGGAAAAAGCAACCACCTCACAGAAAGGCCAGAAAAGGGGACGAAAAGAGCAAGCTGAATCCTTCTCGCTGCAAATACCTCACCGCATGTACGGGATAAAATGGGTCCTAGAGGAGGAAGGAAAGGAGTGGTACAGGAACAACAAAATGAAAAAGTATGTTCATGTGGAGCTGATACAAAAGGAAAGCCTAGCGAAGAAAGAACCTCGCATTTGGCCAAAATAATGGCGTTACATCTCGATTTCATTTTCCAAGACATAGGAGAATGAAATCTTGATTTAACGCGAGAGTTTTATGCAAATTCGTCCCCAAAGACTACCGGCAGTGAAGTGAAGATTAGGGGCCAAGTTTTGCAGCTGAATGCGGATTTCTTCAACACTTTTCTAGGACTTCGATCTGTCAATCCATCACCACTCAAGGAGCTTCAACAAAGACCTCCATACAGGGCAATCAGACACACACTGTGCGGAACAATATCAATGGTACGTTGGAGCAGACACAAGGATACCAGTCGGCACAACACCTTCCCATATGCCTCCTTGAACATGGAAGCTCGGATATGGTTGCGAATAGTCAACTCTTGCCTGATTCCAGGGACACAGTACATAAAGATAACTAGAGATAGAGTGTGCTTCGTGTACGCATTGATGACAAACGTCCCCATCAACATTGGGGCGATTATTCGATCTTCAATGCGTAAGGCTAGGTTGCACAAGAGGTCCCACTTCAGTTTTGGCAATCTGTTGACTGCAATATTGAGAAAGGAGGACATCGAAGAGGAACCTGCAGATCATAAGCTTCCACACAACCCAAAGAAAGTTGACCTTACAAAGGTTAAAGATGCTGAATCTATGCATGGAGTCAACCTTACCACTGCAGAAAGACATGCTCGTGACGAAAGCTTCTTCCGCCATTTATATGGCATGACGAGGTTCACCATGATGAGCGGGGGTCGTGTTCTAACTACTGCAGAGCTCCAACAGTTGGATTATGACTACCCAATGAATGAGCATGCGAGGACTATGTGTGGAGTAGGTGTATATTTTGAGGAACCTCTTGATGACTATGTGCCAACCGATGATGATCGCCGAATGCCAGACACTGACGTTGAGTAGAACTCTGATGACGATGACTCTGATGATGATTCCGATGCAGGGGGTATGACCCCAGACATAGAGGAGGAGTCCGACTAACCAGGTTCTTCTTATTTATCTTCCACTGAGGGCAGTGTGTCCCGTCTAAGTGTGGGGTACTGGTATTTGTATGCTATACTTCTTTATCTGCATTTGCATTTATTTGTGTTTGTGTGTTTTGTTTGTTAGTAGTTAAATTTTGTTTTGTTTGTTAGTAGTTAAATTTTTAGAGTTAAATTTTAGAAATTTTTTTTTTTTAGTTAAACTTTGCATGAAATTGTTCTGATGGGCAGCATGGTATTATAACAAGAGTTTGTGCTAAAACCATTACTATTGAGACGTTTAGGCTCTAAATGTGACTCATTGTGTGATAATTGTGTGGTTTAATTCCTTCATCTGTTGGGTCAAGAGTCTATACTGCTCCCACTAAAGTCGACCATGTGCCTTGTGTGTGTGAGGCAATAGTATATTCTGTGTTTGTGGATGATGCTAGAACTTGCCCGGTGTGTGTGTAAAGTGAAATAAAGAGTGTGAGTTTAGGAGATGATTTAGGCATTTCTTTGGCAACCTGTGATTGTTTACCTTCATTTTATCTACCCGTGAACATTATCCTGGTTAACCACCTTTGAGCCTTTAAGCCATCTTCTTTGACAGCCTCATATGTAGCCTAATCCATTTTTTTTCAAGACCATAATTTAATCCAAATTCCTAAGCGCTTTAAATTGTAAAGTCATGTGACAAAATAAGAGGAAATTGGGTGAGAATGACGCCTTAGAGTGTATTGGTACTTGAATTAGTTATGAAAAAGAGTGGCTATCATAGAGGTGTGTTATGAAAAAAAAAAGAAAAATGAAAAGAAAACTAAAAAGTTAGTTCTGTTTAAAATCGAATAACAAAAAAGGTGAGAAGGGGTGGTAGATTAAAAGAAAGTAGAAAGGTTGTTTAAAAGAAAGTGTAAATGGCATAATATGATGTATTAAAGCGCTTAGGGAACTTAGTCACTATTTCTGGCCAAAATAGTCCTACCCATCCCTTAGCCTACCTTACAACCTGTAAAGACCTATTTGCACCTAAGCTTAGCATTCTGATATTAGTGGAGCATTACACTAAGGGCAAGCCTATGGTCATCAGTTGCGACATATAAATTCTTTGTGAGAGTGAGAGCAAGGAAAATCTTATACCCATGTTTCGAAAAATGAAATACTTGTGAGTGATTATGGGTGATATATTGTGAGACACACATGGTTGATGAGTTTTGGTTAGTTGTGTATGATTCTTTGTGCCTAAACTTTTGGATACGAATTAACCATCATCACGAGTCTAGGTTGGAGGTTGAATTGTTTCTAGTAGTGATCAATAAAACTACTCTTTATTAATAATTGTTGTGCCTGTCTTGATGAATAATTTGTGTTGTTACTGTGAAATCCTAAGTAGATGTTTACATGGACATGATATTTTGTTCGAGGACGAACAAATCTTTAAGTGTGGGGTGTTGATATTAGGCGTATTTACACGCCTAAAGCACCTTAATTCACCCATATTTTAGCTAAGTTTTAAGAACAAAATATATAATTCCTGCACTTTTAGTCCTTTTTCCTGTAAGTAAGCTAACCAACGTGATTAGCAAGTTTTCAGGTATAAATGATGAAGATTTCAGCATTTTGTGGACTGTTGAACGCCAAAGGAAACTTCACGTAAGAAGGAAGGCAGCTTTTGGAAGCTTGTGGACCGAAAGTGATGCATGGAGAACTTGTCCCGGGTAACAACAGTATTTCTAAAGACTTGGGGATCAGCAGTAACTTAGTAGGAGTAGGACAAGGATAAAAACCCTATCTCAGTAGGACTAGGATAAGGGTGTTATAAAAACCCTTATTTGCTGAATTTTTTGGCAATTCAATTCACTCATTCATTAATTCAAGTCTTTTTCATTCAACTTCCGCTCCTAATTCACGTTACAATTTTTAACAGAGAAAGACGCTAACTCATGGGAAACACTAAGAGGAAAAACGTCAACCTTGTTGTGACGCCACACTCCTCTCCAACGTGAGATCATTCTAGTTTTGCTATGATGATGATGCTTATTGTGATCTCTGTTGCACTCATGAGTAGCTAAACTTCTCTGTTAAGGTTATGGAAGCTTTATGAGATACTATCTATTGCTATGAGTTTGTGAATTCTTGATACGTATGCTGCTTATATCATTACTCTCTTCATATTAATTGAATTCTTGTGGTTGCAAACATATAGAATATGCCAGTATAGCATTAACTTGTTCGAAAGAAAAGTTACATGTCTGGAAAAGAGAGAGTGACAAGGAAATAGGGCTTCCAACCCCTGTTTAAAAGTTAGTGCCATAACTGGATTAACCTCTTGGAGAATTCGTACCATTAGTTATATGCTTTAAGCTCAAAAGAGTTAAAGTGAAATAATTCTTGATGGTCGAAAGACACTAGGATTTACCATAGAATACGAAACTCTATAAGCGTATGCATGTCTGAATTCTGTATAACTCATATCCAATAGATACGTAATACTCATAAGGTGGACATAACCCTAACTTACAATTCTCATTGATTAAATTCTTGCTAAACAAACACATTTCATTTTTACTTTGCTGTTTTGATACTTTTATTGCACGCATAAAATCCCCCCTTTTTCATAGAATTTTAGACCAAAAGTCTACTAATAGTTGCATACTTAGTGACCGAGTATTCCCTGTGGGATTCGACACCCAACCCAGTTGGGTTCTATATTTGATAGCGACCGCTTACACTTTTACGAGAGCTGTAGTTTGAGCGTTATCAGGTACAATCCATATTTGATTATCATCGTCTAAAATGTCAGCTATATTAGCTGGGGTGGAAGGAGTCCTATTAGCCGGTGGTGAAATTAATGGTTCAGAATATTGATCTGTAGGTTGGGGGCGATTAGATTGAGGTGGAGATTCAATAATAGCAGGCTGGAGTTTGTTGATCCCAAGATCAGGTTGATACTCATTTACATGAAGTAGACTAGTATGTGAATAGAGGGGTTGTGATGGTATTATGGAAGGCACAACATTGTTATAAGTCTTGAATTGATTGAATTTAGGATTTGGTTGATATGAGTAAGAGTTATTGACATAAAGTGAACCAGTATGGGATTGAAGGGATCCTGACGGAATTATGGGAGGCAATTGAACTGTTTATCACTCTATTGTCTGTTTTTTTTACTTGTCTTCCCTTATTTTCCATTAGTTATTCCAACTCTTTTAGATCCTACACCTAGTATCTGTAGAAATAAAAACACAGAAAATAATATATTAGTGATGTAATGATAAACAACACATGAATAAAGGTGATTATCAAACATTTTGGGTATCAATATCTGACACTAGAGAGAAATAACAACTAATAAGTCATTTAAACATGTTAAAAAAGTCATTTTAACCACAATCTCTACAAATACATAAAACCATGGAGAAATAACAACTAATAAGTCATAGGACATAGTAAGAAATAGAATTCCAACAACCAATGGTTGTAACATCAGACAGTCTATTTGACCTTATAAACTAGTACGATGCTGAAACTGTACACGTATCTAAATCACTGAAAGAAGAAACTCAATCCAAGCACTAAAACATCTCTTTTTCAAAATTAGAAATTGATAAGCTTAGAGGCACATCTTCAATCCTCGACTCTATCAAGTGGAAACAAAACAATGATGGAGATTTCTCTGTGCTGAGCACTTCTTGTTGCTCTAGCAATAAATTTTGATAAATATTTCCTCTTGAATATGCTGGGGGACAGAACTATTTCTGTTATTGTCTTATTTCTGGGTTGTGATTGGAGCCTCCAAAGATGATTACGATATGCTTGCTAAAAGTGTTAGAGGACAATTTCTTTATAAATAGTATCCTCCAATAAATCATGGGGCTTTTCGCATTGGGGATGAGAAACGGTAGAGGCTACTCTCATAATAAGAGTTCTGATAGGAGGTCCATTTCTCGAGCAGAGAAATCAAATATTTCTTGCTAAGAAATCATTAGTGTTAGTAAGTTGTTTCAGACTTTAGAATTTCTCTGTGTTGTATGCTGATATGCTCCCAGGTCAACTGACCTGGGGTATAATTTCAAGGGGGAAAATCATTATATTTATACTGCTTTATTCCTCGTAGGCTGGTAGTAAGGCTTCCATTCAAAAAATATTAATGAAAGGTGTTTTGAGGAAAGATTCAGTTCTATATAGAAAACTAAGGAGAATTGCATTGCAAAATTACATTTCTGGCATAAAGAAGATATTATAGAGGATGTATTTTAGTTGGTAGACTTCCTAGGGTCTCTGCAATTGGTTTTTTTGATTTTTTTTGTTCCTCTGTTGATATTGTTAGAGGTAGCCAGCATATCGCTTCATGCTGAGAAATACAACTTACCAGCTTTCAAAAAAAAATCTACACATCCACAACATATAATAAGGTAAACGAAGAACCTATGTAACACTACTAGAAACCAAAAATCTACACATCCCAGTATTATTCAGAATTTAATGAACCCCCCACCAAAAAATATACTTTGCCAAAAAAGTTTCACGTCCAGACCTAGTGAGAGTCAGCTTTCGCCTCGAGTGTATATGTTTTGCCATTCCACTAACGAAATTAGTTCCAAAACAGTATTTTGAAATCATTAAGATCAAAATCAGTCATGATACAAACTTGTTACTATAATTTGTTCAACTCCAGTAGCCCAGCTTACAATAAAAGTTTTTCATTAAGCCCAAAATATAGGTAGCTATAGGAACGGGTCTACTTGACAAACAACATAAAACATATTAACTCATTCATCAACACAAAGCATATCAACTCTTTCAACTGAGAACTCAACAGAGTTTTTAAGACGCAATTTGACATACACAAATCCATTCACCAATTATGAAATCATATGAGGAATTAAATTAAACAAGTGAATTCTCTCCCAGTAGACAAGTTAAATAACAATAATTTTGACAGAAATCACAGTAGCTTTAGTAAAATATAGTATTGTACATTGACAAAAAAAATCAACAAACTAATATTCTTAATCCTCATCATATTAATCTTCATATTCTTCTTAAGTATGAAAGTTACTTGCTAAATCATCACTATAAAAAAAGTCATCCTCTTCACTTGTTTCCTTCTTTTCATCATTAGCCTCTTCACTTGATGTCTCCTCATCACCTTCCTCTTCTTCATTTGATATATCCTCACCTCCTTTTTCACTTAAATCACATTTATTTTTATTGACAATAGCTTGAAAACTACTTCCATCAACTGCTTCACCATCAACTTGTTCATCATGTAAGCAATCAATTGGGTCATCCTCTATACTTACACTAAAATGTGATTGCTCCTCTTGGTAAGCAACTTTTAAATTATATCTTGTATCTACAGCTCCTCTTGGCTTTGACTTTATAACTACCCACCAATTAGCCTTATTTTTTTTTCTTTCAGGATGATTTGCATAATAAACTTAAGTTGCAGTTTGCAGAGAGATAAAAGGCTCAAATTTAGAATATCATTCCTGTTTTCTAACCTCGACAATACTAAATTGACTATCAACTTTTATGCCATCTTTTGAGGGATCAAACCAATCATAATAAAATAAAACTAACTTCATAAATTATGTCATTGGCAATTCTAATTTGATAATCTCCTTAAGTACACCATAATATTCATTTGTAATGCCATCTTGTCCAATGTCACTAACTCCACCCCACTGTTATATGTACTTTTTCCTTCACCCCAAGAAGAAGTATGAAACTTATATCAATTCACAAAATAAACAGGCCAAGACTTTACCTTTCTTAATGGTCCCAATGCTAAGATTTACAACTATGGATTCTGCAGCATCTCTTGTGGATTACTATTTACCTATCAAATAATTGAAGCATATTAGATATGCATTTTAAATGATATTTCCTTTATTAAAATATAATATCACAAATATTTCTAGCTCAGTCCAATCCTTAGTATGGACTTGTAACACTTAGAAGCTAGAAAATAGCTTGTTTTGGGTAAGTTTCAGGATTTTTAAACGGGGATTGAACCGCATTCAAATTGGCAAAATAGTAGCTCACCGCGATTAGGGCGTGTCATAGTGAGTATCGCGATGAGCATGTCATCGCATCACAATAAAGGCTATTTCAGCTTCTATCAATTTTTAGGAGGTCACTGCGGTTGCACCGCATCGTAGTGAACCCCAAAACAATAATTTCCATAATTCAGAGAGTCATCACGATTCCACTGCGTCGCGGTGGGTATCGCGATGACTCACTCACTGCATCGCAGTGAGGCCTTAATCAGTGTTCAAGTTTCTGGATTTTAAGTCCCAAGGGCAATCTTGTCTTTCATCAAGCCCCTAAACCGTGTAAACAGAAGATTAATCTTGAAATTGAGCAAAATATACTCATTGTTTATTAAATTTATCTCCATTAAAACCCTAGCTCTCAAATACAAGATCAAATCTCAAGAAATCTCTCCACCAATCTTCTCAAATTCATTAACTCAAGTATGTTAGATATTCATCCATGGATTCCATCCACTCATGGAGTCCAAGTATCCAGTTTAAATTATAAAAATTATGATCTTTTCAAGTTATTTTGATTTTAGGTTATGATTCCACCCATGAATCTCCATAAACTATGATTTTACACCATGTATAAATGAAATTAATGTTGTTATTCAATTCTCCGCATTTTAATATTGTCATTCATTGGATTAAACCATGATTTAGTGCTATTTATATTGAATACATGTTATTACTATAAGTCCTATATTATTCCCATGATTTGAATAATCTATGAACTACAAGTGTTTGATTAAATGCCTACAAGAGTGAAGATTTGATAGAGGCCTACCTGTTATGTCCTTTAAGCTTAAGTATCATGTTAACTATTTTTGCTTTTGAGTCCTAGGGTATTGAATACCCGAAAACCACAGTTGTTTACTTAGTCTCATCTCAGTATCTTCAGGATAACTTTAGAATATATTATGAGCATTACTACATCAGTCAGTTAATCTCAGAATAGTTTAGCATCTAGTGTCATTCAGTTGGGAGTAGGACTTAGCATAGAGCAAGTGCAGGGATGACGGCTTCCCCTTAAAATAGGCAGAGTCATTAGAAGCAATTTCTATACTCCAGAACTACGTAGCTAGCATAGGATATGAGAAGTCACCCATCAGTTTAGGCTTGACTATCTCGCAGGGGTCACTCATTAGATTAGGCTTGGCACCTTTTGTCCTTCGGGACCTTACAGTATACCATCTTAGTGGATCTAAATAGCCACCATTAGTACCTGTGGCACGGTACTAACACCCTTCCAACTGGGGTTACAAGTTGGACCCTAAATATCTCAGATCGGGGTATTAGGTTAGATGATACCTCCATAGTCTCAGATACAGTTCCAGTCCAATAATCAGTTCAGACACTCAGTCTCAGTGTTGGTTGACCAAATCTTAAAGATTTCAGTTATTTTAGTAGTTCAGTTTACAGATCTTATTTAGTTCATGTTACATGCTTGGTCATACATTCTCAGTATTTACAGATTTCACATTTTCTTTGTAACTCCATATTTTATGCATTCTATTCAATACCTTATGTATACATATATATTCAGACGATTATTTATCTATGTTCATAAAACCATTCATATTAGCCCACCTCATTTAGCATACCAATTCATTCAAAGTACCGATCATAAACTTTTTCTTTTTTACTATGATGTATCATATCATAGGTTCGGACGCGTAGTTCTTGGATCGTGTTTAGACTTCTCAGGCTCACAGTAGTAGCAGTGGTGGTTGACATATTTTAAGGATAGATTATTTTGTTTGTGCTTTCAGTTTAGTAGTTAGTTGGGGTTAGTTAGGACCCGTTCCATCAAATTATATTCAGTTAAGTTTAGAGGCTTTTGAATATGTCAGTTAGTTATTTAGTTTATCAGTATTTTATCAGATTCAAATAGTTGTTTTCTTCAGATTCATGCTTCAATACTGATTTAGTTGATAAAACCTTATGGATAGTCAGTTGTTCTTCGGCATTTATAATGTTATTATTTAGTGCTCATAGCAGGTACAAGCTCATAGGTTAGCTTGTGGTCCCTTGGGACTATAAGCACCATGTGACACCCAGGGTATACTCTCAGGGTGTTACAAACTTAGTATCAAAGCCTAGGGTTTTAAAGTATCCTAGGAAGTCTAATATCCACGTCAGGTAAATTCTTGTGCATGGGTATGTAATGTGCTACACTTATGGGCAAGAGGCTACAAGGTATTTAGGAAAAGTTTTCCTTCTTTCAGTATTCATGTCTTTTGACAGAGCATGAGCTAATGTTAAACTCTCTGCCTAATCTAATCTTTCTTCTATTTACAGAATATGCCTCCCAAAAAAACAATAGAAGAAGAGAGAGAAACCGTCCAGTACCTCCGCCCGTTCAGGAAGATTCTCTGGATAAGCATATTTCTCATGCAGAATTCAGATCTGCGTTCACCACTATAGTGAATTCTATAGCAGCTCAAAATGAACGACCAGCTGCTATTTAGGCTAACCTAGTGGCCAATACTACTGCAGCCAAGATTTGGGACTTCACCCGAATGAATCCTCCTTCCTTAACTGGATCCAAGTCTGAAGAGGATCTATAAGAATTCTTAGATATGATTTAGAAGGTGACAAATATTATGGGTGTGACATCTAGTGAGAGTGTTGAGTTAGCTGCATATCAATTTTAAAATGTAACCCATTCATGGTTTAAGCAGTGGAAAGTAGATAGGGGCACAGATGTAGGGTTTGTAGAATAGGAGTTTGCTACATCATTCTTAGATAGGTTCTTACCATTGGAGTAGAGGGAGGCCAAGGTGTTAGAATTTATTAAACTGAGGCAGGGCAGCATGAACGTAAAGGAGTATTCCCTCAAGTTTACTCAGTTAGCTAGATATGTTCCTCATGTAGTAGCTGATTACAGGTCCAAGATGAGCAAGTTTCTGTCTGGAGTATCTGATAGTGTGGTCAAGGAGTATAGGTCTACAATGTTGATTAGGGAAATAGACTTGTCTAGCTGATAGTCCATGCTCAAAAGATAGACGAGCATAAGACTAAGAAGAAAGAGAGAGAAAGTAAGAGGGCTAGGATAGGTAGTTTTAATTTTAGCCAACCAAGGTCAGAAGGTGGTAATCATCCTTAGTTTCCTCAGAAGGCTTTATCCCCAGCACCCTCTTCAGCGAAGTACCCAGTACCCAAATTCAAAAATAATTATAGGGATAGAGCACCAAGCTCTAAGTCCAAGGCAGTGTTAATAGTGCCCGTATGAACCCTCTATGTTAGAAATGTGGCAGAAACCATCAAGAAGAGTGTAGAGCAGATAGTGATGCATGCTTCAAGTGTGGCAAGACCATTTATTGGATTTGAGAGTGTCGGGTAGTTGCTAAAAAAGGTAGGAAGTTACGCCAACAGGGCCAGTCCCATCAGTCGTGAGTTCTATCCGATCGCCTAACTAACATGGTATCGCTTCCAGTGCTACCAGAGGTCAACATCCGAATAGGTTATATGTTATTCAGTACCGCCAAGATTAGCAAAAGTCTCTTGACGTATTTAATTGTATATTTCAAGTCTTTTATTTATATATTAATGTTTTACTAGACCTTGGAGCTTCTCATTTTTTGTAACTTCATATATAGCCGTCAATTTTGAAGTCAGTCCCAAAACTCCAGTAAAGTCCTTTTCAGTGTCCACCCCAGTCGGTGTTTTTGTTGTAGCCAGGCAGGTATACAAAAACTTTCCGGTCATAATATCTCATAAAGTTACCTCGATTGATCTTGTAGAGTTAGAGATAATAGATTTTGATGTCATTCTTAGCATGGATTGGCTCCACTTAGTCTATGCCTCAGTTGATTATAGAAACAGAATAGTTCATTTTTAGTTCCTAAATGAACCAATCCTTGAATGAAGGGCTAGTACTACAACTCTTAGGGGTCAGCTTGTTTCGTAATTTAGAGCGAGAAGGATGATATCCGAGGGGTGTATTTACCATCTTGTTTGAGTCAAACATTCTAATTCAGAGACTCCAAACCTTGAGTCAGTTTCAGTAGTCAGAGAATTCCTAGATGTGTTCCCTGAAGATTTTCTCGGAGTTCCTCCCAGAAAGGAAATCAATGTTGGAATAGACCTTCTTCTAGATACTCAACCCATATCTATTCCACCATACAAGATGTCTCTAGAAAAACTCAAGGAGTTAAAAGAATAGTTAATAGATTTCCTGATAAGGGATTCATCAGGCCCAGCATTTCCCCGTGGGGCGCACCAGTTCTATTCATGCATAAGAAAGACGATTTTCTCAGAATGTGTATAGACTACTGCCAGTTAAACAAAGTCACAATCAAGAATAAATACCCACTCCATAGAATAGATGACTTATTTGACCAACTTCAGGGTGGAGGCTACTTTTAAAAGATAAACCTTAGATCAGGTTATCATCAGCTCAGAGTCAGGGAATACGACATTACAAAAATAGCTTTCCGAACCCAGTATGGTCACTTCGAGTTTCTAGTCATGTCATTTGTTCTTACTAATGCCCTAGCAGCTTTTATGGTCTTAATGAACCGCGTGTTGAAGCAGTACTTTCGCATGTTCATTATAGTCTTTATTGATGACATTCTTGTCTACTCCCGTAGTGAAAATGATCATGCAGACCATCTCAGAATAGTGTTATAAACTCTTAGAGATCACTAGTTTTTCGCTAAATTCAGGAAGTATGAATTTTGGCTAAGATCTATAGCTTTCCTTGGCCATATTATTTCCGTTGATGGCATTAGAGTTGATCCTCAAAAGACCAAAGTGGTGAGAAACTAGCCCATACCTATCTATCCATCAAACATCAGGATTTTCTTGGATTTGGCTAGCTATTACTGTCTGTTTGTTGAAGATTTTTTGTCTATTGCATCCCCCATGTCCAGATTGACTCAAAATAAAGTTAAGTTTAGTGGTCAGATTCCTATGAGAAGAGTTTTCAGGAGTTGAAGACTCGACTTACCTCAGCCCCAATTATTACATTGCTAGATGGTTTAGATGGGTTTGTTGTGTACTGTGATGCATCCAGAGTAGATTTGGGTTGTGTCCTCATGCAAAGAGGTAAGGTCATAGCCTATGCCTCTAGATATCTTAAGCCTCATGAGAAAAATTACCCTACCCATGATCTTAAGCTAGCAGCAGTAGTGTTTGCCTTAAAGATTTGGAGGCACTACTTATATGAGGTGCATGTTGATATGTTCACAGATCACAAAAGCTTATAGTATGTGTTCTCTCAAAAAGATTTAAATTTGCGACAGAGGAGGTGGTTAGAGTTATTGAAGTATTATGACGTGAGTGTTTTGTATTATCCGAGCAAGGCCAATGTAGTGGCTGATGCACTCAGTAGATTGTCTATAGGTAGTGTTGCTCATGTTGAGGATGGTAAGAAAAAGTTAGTTTAGGAAGTTCATCAGCTTGCCCGACTAGGTGTCTGCTTAGTCGACTCAGCAAAAAATAGTGTATGGTCATAGAGTAGTTTAGAATTATCCCTACTTTCCTAAGTGAAGAAAAAGTAGGATAGAGATCCCAGTTTAGTTAAGTTAAAAGAATCAGTCAGAGATTAGAAAGTGAAGGCTTTCTCCCAAGGGGGAGATGGTGTGTTGCATTGTCAAGGTCAATTATGTGTGCCTGGTGTAGATGATTTGAGGCAATGAATTCTTGTAGAAGTACATAGTGTGCGTTACTCGATTCATCCAGGGGCCACTAAAATGTACCATTATTTACATAAGATCTATTGGTGGAGTGGGATGAGGAGGGACATTGCAGAGTTTGTAGTTAAGTGCTCTACATTCCAGCAAGTTAAGATTGAGCACCAAAATCCTAGTGGGTCGATGTAGAAGTTCAGTATTCCCATTTGGAAGTGGGAGAAAGCGAACATGGACTTTGTGATAGGTTTGCCTCGTACCCGTCATCAGCATAATTCTATTTGGGTTATCATAGATAGGATGGCCAAATCAGCCTATTTATTGCCAGTCCATACCTCTTATTCAGCCGAGGACTATGCCAAACTCTATCTCAAAGAGTTGGTTAGGTTGTACGGTGTTACCTTATCTATTATCTCAAATAGAGGTACCCAGTTTATCTCTCACTTTTGGAAGGCATTCCAAAAGGGCCTTGGTACCCAAGTCTACCTCAATACAGCCTTCCACCCTCAGACAGATGGTCAAGTATAACAGACCATTCAGACTTTGGAAGATATGTTAAGATCCAGTGTTGTTGATTTTAAAGGTAGTTGGGATGACCACTTGCCCTTGATTGAATTTGTATATAATAACAACTATTATTCTAGTATTCAGATGTCTCCATTTGAGGCTCTTTATGGTAGGAGATATAGATATCTGATTGGTTGGTTTGAAATGGGTGAGGCAGCAATAGCAAGGCCTAACTTAGTGTTTGATGCATTCGACAAAGTTCAGTTGATCAGAGAAAGTCTTACGGCATCCCAAAGCCGACAGAAATCGTATGTAGACGTGAGGAGAAAAGATCTCTAGTTTGAGGTTAGTGATTTTATGTACTTGAAAATATCTCCCATGAAGTGAGTGAATAGGTTTGGCAATAAAGATAAACTTAGTCCCCGGTATGTCGGTCCTTTCAGAATTTTTAGCCTTTTCAAAAAGGTAGCATATGAGCTTGAATTTCCTTCAGATATAGATTCAGTGCACCCAGTGTTCCATGTTTCATTGTTGAAATAGTGTATTGGTGACCCAGCGGTAGTTGTCCCCTTAGAAAATGTGGATGTCTAGAAAAACCTTTCCTATGAGTAAGTTCCAGTCCAAATTCTTGATCGTCAAGTTCGTAGACTAAGGAACAAAGAAGTTTCCTTGGTCAAAGTTCTTTGGCGGAATCAATCTGTTGAGGGTGCAACTTGGGAAGCAGAAGCAGATATGCGGACCTGGTAACCTCATCTTTTTAATTCAGATTTAGTTCAAGGTAACTAGTTTCCTCAGATCATCTCTTTTCGCTCTAAGTTTCATCATTATATAGCTATTCATTCAATAGTTCTTGCATTTATATATCAGTTTAGTCATGCTTTCAGTTGTGCATGCCAGATATAGCCTCAGTTTTCAGATTCTCAACTTTATTAGTCTTATTTGGGGATGAATATTCCCAAGAGGGAGATAATTTAATACCCTGAATATTTCTAGCTCAGTCCAACCCTTAGTACGTACTTGTAACACTTAGAAGCTGGAAAATAACTTATTTCGGGTAAGTTTTAAGATTTTTGAATGAGGATTAGACCGCATTCGAATTGGAAAAATAGTAGCACACTGCGATTAGGCCACGTCACGGTTAGTATCGCGATAAGCATCTCATCGCATTGCGATAAAGTCCATTTTGGTATTTGTCAATTTTCAGAGGGTCGCCGTGGTTACACAGAGAACCCCAAAACAACAATTATCACGATCTAGAGAGTCACTGCAATTCCATCACATCACGGTGGGAATCGCGATGACCAACTCACTGCACATGGTGAGGTCTTAATCGACGTTCCAGTTACGGGATTTTAAATCCCAAAGGCAATCTTGTCTTTTATCAAGCCCCCAAACCGTGTGAAAAGAAGATTAATCTTGAAATTGAGTAAAATATGCTCATGGTTCATCAAATTTCTCTCCATTAAAACCCTAGCTCTGAAATACAAGATCAAATCTCAAGAAATCGCCATCAATCCTCTGAAATTCATTAACCCAGATATGTTAGATGTTCATCCATGGGTTCCTTCCCCCCACGGAGTCCAAGGATCCTTTCAAGTTATTTTGATTTTAAGTTATGATTTCACCCTTGAATCTCCATGAACTATGATTTTACACCATGTATAAATGAAATTAATGGTTTTATTCAATTATCCACGCTTTAATATTGTCATTCATTGGATTAAACCATGATTTAGTGCTATTCATGTTGAATTCTTTCTATTACTACAAGCCCTGTAACATTCCCATGATTTGAATAAACTATGAACTACAAGTATTTGATAAAATGCCAACAAGAGTGAAGATTTTATAGAGGCTTGCAAGTTATGTCCTTTAAGATTAAGTATCATGTTAACTATTTTTGCTTTTGAGTCCTGGGGGTATTGCAAGTTATGGTGTGGGTTTGGAGCATCCTAGTTCCCCAAAACTACGAGCCAACATAGGTACAGATTATTTAGATTATTCCTATTTCTATATGGATGACATTTACTGATGTGATCACCTAGATTTGGTTATACTCCTTGGAAGGGTATGACACCTCTCCCCAATGCGAGATTTTCCCATAAGGGAACTACACGTTGGATACTATGATAGCTCACATAGTGTATGTCAATTAGAAGGACCTCCCTTGTAGAATATTTTTTAAAAGTATTTCCCTATAGCCTACAGAATAGAGTAATCCTAATAGAAATGAATAACAAAAAAGATTCTAGAAACTAAGTGTAAAGGCTCACAATTTTGTTCAGATCTTGTTTTACATAAGTCATTATCCATGAGATTTCATCTTTTAGTTTACAGACACAAAGGTGAGTCCTTTTACACTTAGCTTGCATAAATTGAAAACAGATTACACGTACAAATTTTAGAAGTAAGTGTTATGGCTCGCAAGATTTATACGATATGCTTTATAGTTTATGATTCATGATTTCCATCTTTCAGTTATTCAAGCTAACGTGAGCCATTTACATTTAGCATGCATTATTTTATGAGTATATGTAAGTGTTGACATATTTTTTTACTTATGCATTCACCTCCACATGCTCAGTACAGTCCAAAAGTACTGATCCCCGTATATGTCTATGCTGCATTGTCTCATAATGTAGGTTCAGGTGCTCAGTTCCTTCAGAGTGATTAATTGTGAGCTTCTCTATCTATATATTGATAGTTGGTGAGTACTCATAGTTTGGGGACCCAGTGATTCAGATTTCCAGCATTCCAGATTAGTTTATTTATTTATGTCAGACAGTTCGAGCCAGCTGGGGGTCTGTCCTAGGTGCCAAAATATCAAGCCTAACAATCTGGTTAGTTAAAGACTAAACCTCCATGGCTAAAGACCACTCCTAGATCAAGATATGAGCTAAACTTCCCATACTAGTTGGCTTCCAAATCTCGGCATCTACAACCACATTAGCCTTGTTCGGATGATATAAAATAGTGAAGTCATAATCCTTAAGAAACTTAAGCAAACATCACATCCTCATATTAAGATCTTGCTGTCTGAAGAGGTACTGAAGGTTATGATGGTTTGAGGAAAATCTTACAAGGCAGTCCACATAAGTAATAATGCCACAACTTCAACAAAAATACTGCAGCTGCTAACTTCGAATCATGGGAAAGGTAATTTCTCTCATGAGGCCTCAACTGATGATAGGCATAAGCAATCACCTTATCTTCCCGCATCAATACTATACCCAAACCAACACCTGACATATCATAAATAACAACAATACCCACACCCACCTTTGGCAAAGTCATGATAGGAGCCGAAGTCAATCACTCCTTGAGCTTTTGAAATCTTATCTTACACGCATTTGACCACTAAAAAATCATTTTTTTCTGAGGTAACTTTGTCAAAGAAGCCTCAACAGATGAGAAACCCTCTACAAAAACTGATAATAACCCTTCAAACCAACAAAAACCTAAATCTCGATAGGATAAATAGTTCTAGCTCAATCATGAATTATCGTAATACTGGCCGGATTAACCACATTACCGTAGTTAATCACTACTAACTAAACCATTAATTAGACATTCGCATTCGTGGCCAAGGTTTCACATTTATAATAGCCTCACTACATTTGTAATAAAGTACTCCATTTCCCTTCGCCACCACCTCGTGATCATGATTAAGGGTGATTTCCTTCTTTGTGATTGTGCCAGAGGCCTACTTTCATAAAGAAGGATCCATGCACCAAATATCAGTTGTGCACCAGCTTATTTTTCATGATTTTGACTGCTCTGAACGAACCCTAGGAATTCATTCTGGATGCTACAGAAGTAAACCATATATGCTACTAGGCGAGTTTTGATGTTCCGAACCCAATGACAATGTCAGATTATTGAAAAAGGGTATTTTCACAAAATTAAAAGCCAATGATCGAAATGAGAAATAAAAGCCTCAAAATCATGCCAACCCTGCTACTAGTCCCAATTCAATATTTCAGATCTGCTAAAGCAGTCAATTTTTCCATTCGACAATCAAAATAATAAAAATTGATCAAAGTCAACTATTTGGCTTCTCAAACTTCTAAAAACCACAAACTCGCATAAATCTATTCCAATCACTTCAGTTATGGTGCCAATAATTCCCAAACCACAACATCAACATATAGAAACTACGGAGAAATGAAAAAATGGTAAAAATACAAAAAAGAAATAAACAATTCACAAATTCAGATCATTACACATACGGACTAATGTGTGGGCCTTATGTTCATTTTATGGCTCGTAGGTTTCTTCTGCTCCTAACTCATCCCCAATACATTATGGATACATTTGTATATTAATTCTACAGATCGTATGTTGTTCTGCATATTGAGTCTAAGTCTTCTCATTCTTCCATATTATCTCACATGACAATCTCTATGATGTTAAATCCATGGGATGAAATCATAGTGTGTTCAAGTACATCTATATTCTTGAATAACCCTTGTGGTTCTTCGATCCTGAACTGGCCTCCTCGTGATTGGTGGACTTTTATGCATCTTGGTTTCCATCATATTTTCAATGTTAATTTTGCCACCCCTAGGAATAACCTGAGGCCCACTCGAAATCAATAAATTTTTATTTTCTTTAGTGTTATTTCTTATTGTACTTTTAACGCTAAATAAAATCTCAACAGACTTTATCTTTGATTAAATGAAAAAAGCATATTGTAAGTTGGTATTTTATGTTGTAGTACCTTTGTTCTCCTTAGATAACAAAAGTTATTGTACCTAAAAAATCCTTACATATACAAGCATGATAAATTTATTGTTAAATACTTAGTTTTTATGATTGAAAAAATGTATGTAAATCTATGTTGGGATCTATTTTTTGGAGTTCTTGTGATGAAAATGCTGTTACAAATTAAGGAATAGGTTGGGCTCGCTTGTCACTAACAAGATCAACAGTCACAGCTAACACAAAGTACAAAAGTTGGTGGAAAAAACTGTTGCCACCTTTTTGCCTCAACCAATGGGATCTCTCCCAGGTTTTCTTGTGTCATACTATATATTTCTCATATTCCTTAACAAGAAAACCAATGCTTCCATATTATCATATTTAAATGTATTTTGAAGCTAAAAGCAAAGGCTACACACAAAATATCACGACTCAAAGCTACCCCCTAGACGTGGCAATGGTGCTTATGGTCCCAAGTGACCACAAGCTAACCTATGAGCTAGTACCTGCTGTGAGCATTGAGTAACTAATAATAAAGACATATGAAAAACAAATGATAAATGCCATAAGGTTTTAAATACTAAAAATGTAACTGAATCTGTGAGTCTAAAAATATTTGCAGAAATGTTGAAATCTAACTGATAACACTGATAAACTAACTGACTATCTGAATGTCTAAAAAGCCTTTAACTGACTAACTGTGGAGTTGATGGGGCAAACGCCTAATTAAATCCATTTGACTAAATTAGAGGAATACTAAAATAAGATAAACGCGTTCCCGAAATATAAGGACTCAACACTGTTGCTGCTGTGGTAATGCTGAACTATCTAACCGCAGTCAGAAAACTGAGCATCCGAACCTATGATATAGGACATCATAGCGCAAAGAAAAAGTATACGGTCAGTACTTTGAATGTACTGGTATATGAGATGAAGTTAGGCTAAAATGCATAGATTCATGTGCATAAAATAATGACTGACTGAATAGCATGAGATAACTGATGCAACCAAGTATATAACATGATACTGAAATAGTCTGTAAAATAAAAATACTAAAATCTGGTCAACTGAATAACTGATGATCTGTATGCTATGGTCAAGAAAACCTAAACTAAAATCTGTACTAAATACTGAACTGAGACTGTAGGAGGTATTATCTAACTGAAATACCCCAATCTGAGCTAATCGGGGTCCAACCTATAACCCCAGTCGGAAGGGTGTTAGTACCATGCCACGGGTACTAACACTGGCTATGTGGATCCACTAAACTAATGTCCTGAAGGACTAATGAGTTACCCTTATCTAACAGCTGCTCTAATGAGATATGTGTCACCCTCAACTATCAGCTAAACACTTCACCAGCCCTTAATTGCAGGTTAATGTCTCTAACCTACGGTAGCTACATAGTTTTGGAACTAAGAGACTACTACTAAAGGTCACATCCTCTATTGGCAGGTGAGCGCCCATCCCTAAGTTCGCTCATTTCTAAATCCTACTTCCAACTGAATGACAATGATTATTGGATTGAATTAAGTTAACTGAACGAACAACTGATCGTAATAACTGATTATATGATAATGCTCATGATATATCTAAAATCATTCTGAAGATACTAAAATTATGTAAATAAATAGGTATTGGGTGTTCATAACACACCAACACTGAATAAAAATAACAATAAGGACATATGAAGCTTTGAAAAAACCAAAATAAAGTATCATTGCTCAAAACCCAACATTTAAACATTTCATCAAACACATGAAAAACATGAAATTATGCATTGAAATGGGTAAAACATGTGATTGAAACCATAGTTTCAATACTAAAACCATGAATTAGGGATTTAACATGGGGATTCTAATAGTCAAATCATATAAGGGCTCATTTCATGGAAAACCACTTGTAATTTAACTTGTAATTTAATGGAGACAATTCATACATGTAAAAACTCATAATTTGATATAAAAAGGGGATTGTTGGACTCCATGGGTGGAAAGAGCCCATGGATGAACATCACGCATACCTTAAACCTTAAATCTTGAAAGAGAAACACAAATCTTTGAACTTTCTTGAAGGTTCTTGGATTTGGTAACTTGATTTCTTGGTTTTCTTGGAGAGAAAGAAATGAAATTGTTGAACTTGGGGGAATGATTAGGGTTTGATTTTTGATAGGAAATTAGGGAAAAATAGGCATATAATGCCCTAACCCTAACCAAGTTTAATTCATGTTTTTTTACGAATTGGATTGAGGGAAAAAGATGTAATTGCCTCTCAGAAATTTAAATTAGTAATTGGAATGTGGATTGAAGGGACACCACGATGTGTTGGGTGCCTCATCGCTATAGCCACTGTGATGCACCACTATTGCGAGGAGCTGCTGGAATCAAAATCTAAACATGACTCAATCTTCATATGAAAAATCTAAAACTTTTCTGAGACATGATCCTTACACCCCTGAACATGAATTAATTCAAAAACCTATGTCTCTAGGTCGGAAAGACTCATTTAAAATCCTCAAAGTTAATAGGACAAAAATAAGACTAAGTCCCCAACACTTAGTGAAATTTTCAAGCCTTAATCATCTTATGCATACAACTAGGAGTTGAACTAAGCTAAGAAAAGTATGGGGTATTACAAAACTCCACCTTGGGAACATTTGTCCTTGAATGAGACTGATTAAGCTGAGAATACTGGGGGAACTAAAGTCACATCCTAAACATGCATAATTGAAAACATGATTACATGATTGAGCCTAAAACAAGATACATTATTCAACTGAATTCATAAAAGCATGCAAAGACATGAGAATTCTATATAGATAAAACTGAGAATGGAAAAAAAGACAATCTAAGGAAAATTGTTACCTTAAGCTAAGTCTAACTTTGCGGATAAAAGATAAGGGTACTTGGTATGTATATCTTCTCCTGCTTCCCAAGTGGCTCCCTCAACAAATTGATTCCATAAAAGAACTTTGACCAAGGGAACTTCTTTGTTCCTTAGTCTATGAATGTAGAGATCAAGTATCTCGATTGGGATTTCTTTGTAAGAAAGGCTATCCTGAACGTCTGTGATTTCTAAAGGGACTACAACAACTGGATCACCAATACACTTCGTTAACAATGAGAAATGGAACATGGGATGCACTAATGCCAAATCTACAAGCAACTCAAGCTCAAAGTTACCTTTCCAAAATGACTTAAGATTCTGTAAGAGCCAACATATCGGGGATTGAGTTTCCCCTTCTTGCAAAATCTCTTCACTCTCTTCATAGGTAAGATTTTCAAATATACCAATCCCCAACTGCAAACTCAAGATCTCTCCTACACATATCTACAAAGGATTTTTGATGGCTTTGATCTATCTTAAGCCTATCCCTTATTAACTGAACCTTCTCTATTGCATCAAATGCTAAACCTGGTCCTATCAAAATAGCCTGATCTTCCTTAAACCAACCAATAGGAAACCCGCAACTCTTCTCATAGAGAGCCTCAAATGAAGCCATCTAAATACTAGAGTGATAACTATTATTATAGGTAAACTCTATTAAAGGATAGTAATCATCCCAACTACCCTTAAAATCAAGAATACATGTCCTCAACATATCCTCTAGGGTTTGAATGGTTCTCTGTTCTTGACCATCTGTCTGAGAATGAAAAACTATACTGAGATGAACTTGGGTACCAAGACCCTTATGAAAATCCTTCCAAAAGTGAGAGGTAAATTGAGTACCTCTATCTAAAATAATAGACAGTGACACTCTATGCAACCTAAGAAACTCTCTAATATAGATCTTGGTGTATTCCTTGGCTGAATAAGAAGTATGAACTGGCAAAAAATTGGTTGTTTGGTCATTCTGTCTACAATAACCTATATCGAATTATGTTGCCGATGTAAATGGGGAAATCCTGTCACAAAATCCATGTTCACCTCTTACCACTTCTTAGTGGTAAATTTAAACTCCTGTAATGTGCCACTAGGCCTCTGGTATTAAACTTTAACTTGCTGGCAATTAGAACACATAACTACAAAATTTTCAATATCTCTCTTCATAGTGCTTCACCAATAGATTTCCTGCAAGTCATGGTACATATTAGGTTATCTTGGGTGCAAAGAGTAACATGCACCATGCACTTCTTCAAAAATCCGTTGTCGCAAACCATCAACACATGACATACACAGCCTACCCTGGCAATGCAACACACTATCTCCCCCTTAGAAGAAAACCTCTACTTTCTGTTCTCTAACTGATTCTTTCAACTTAACTAAAATTGTATTCCCATTTTGTTTCTCCTTTGCTTCAGTAACAAAAAAAAATTCTGAATCATTCTAAATCTATACACTACCCTCAGTCGAATCAACCAACCTAACACCTAATCTGGCAAGCTGATGAACATCCTAAGCTAACATTTTTCTTATTATTCTCAACATGAGCAACACTATCCATAGAAAATCTACTAAGGGAATCTTCTACTACACTGGCCTTGCTCGGATGATACAACACACTCATATAATAATCTTTCAACAACTCTAACTACCTTCTCTGAAAAAGATTTAAATATTTTTGCGAGAACATATACTGTAAACTTTTGTGATCCATAAACACATCAATATGAACCCCATACAAATAGTGCCTCTAAATTTTCAAGGCAAAACAACACTGACTAACTCAAGAACATGGGTAGGATAATTTTTTTCATGAGATTTAAGCTATCTAGAGGCATAGGCTATGATCTTACCTCTCTGCATCAACATACAACCAAGACCAACTTTAGAAGCATCATAGTAAACAACTAATCCATCTTAACTATTTGGCAATGTCAAGATTGGGGCTGAAGTAAGTCAAGTCTTCAACTCCTGAAAACTCTTTTCACATGAATCTTACCACTAAAATTTGACTTTCTTCTGAGTCAATTGAGACATAGGGATACAATAGATGAAAACCCTTTAACAAACTATCTGTAATAGCAGGCCAAACCCTAGAAACTTTTAATATCTAATGGAGAGATAGGTCTAGGCCAGTTTCTCATGGCTTTGGTCTTTTGAGGGTCAACTCTAATGCCATCACCAAAAATAATATAGCCAAGAAAAGTTAGTGATCCTAGACAGAACTCACATTTACTAAATTTGGAGAATAACTAATGGGCTCTAAGAGTATGAAATACGATTCTAAGATTGTTTGCATAATCATTTTCACTATGGGAGTAGACAAGAATATCATTAATAAAAACTATGATGAACATGTCCTAGTACTACTTGAACACTCTGTTCATCAAGCCCATGAAAGATGCTAGGGAAATCGTTAGTCTGAAATATATAACTAAAAATTTGAAGTAACCATATCGAGTTCTGAAAGCTATTTTTAGAATGTCACATTCTCTGATTCTGAGCTGATGATAGCAGGATCTGAGGTCTATCTTACAGAAATAACTGGCACCCTAAAGTTTGTCGAACAAGTCATCAATCCTAGGGAATGGGTACTTATTTTCTTGACTGTGAATTTTTTCAACTAATGATAATCGATGCACATTCTGAGAGAACCATCTTTTTTACGCATAAAAAGGACTAGAGCGCCCCATGGGGAAACACTAGGCCGTATGAATCCCTTATCTAATATATCTATCAACTATTCTTTCAACTATAGGGTAAAATAGAGATAGGCTGGGTATCTGGAAGAAGATCTATTCTGTAGTTAATTTTTCTTTCGGTTGGAACTCCAGGAAGATCTTCAGGGAACACATCTGGAAATTACCTTACTACTGAAACTAACTAGAGACTTGAGGTCTCAGAACTAAAGTCTTTGACTCAAACAAGATGGTACGTGCACCCCTTGGATATCATTCTTTTCCCTTAAGATATGACATAATCTTCTCCATAAGCACTGAAGTACTACCCCTCCATTCAATAATTGGTTCATTAGGACACTGAAACTGAACGACTCTATTTCTACATCAAATGAGGCATAACATGAGTAGAGCTAATCCATACTACGAATAACATCTAAACCAGTCATCTCTAACTCCACAAGGTCAACTAAGGTGACTTTCTGGGATATTGTGATCGGATATTTCTTGTATACCTGCCTGGCTACAATAGAGACACCTACTGGAGTAGACATTGAGAAGGGTTCTACTAAAGTTTAGGACTGATACCAAAATTAACAGCTATATTGGAGGTTACAAAAACAAGTGAAGCTTTAAGGTCTAATAAAGCATAAACATGAAGGTAAAAGACCTGTAAAGTACCCATAACCATATCAGAAGAGCTTTCCAAATCATGACTTTACTGAAGTACATACAACCTATTCTGGTACTATCCACTAGTGGCACTGGATACGACACCCTACTGATTCGGGCATACCCGATGTAGTTGGAGGATGATTGGACAGACTCTGCTGACCACTCTTTAGGTAATCCCTAAATCTGTGGCCTGTCTTGCCATATCCAAAATGTATATCACTTTCGTCTCTACACACAACCTGATGATTCCTACCAGATTTTCGGCAAAGAGAATTAGTATGACTGTTGTTCACACTACCCTGGGACTCGGAGCCGTGACCTCTATCCCGATTGTCATTCTAGAAGTTTTGCATAACCAAACTAGCTAAAGATGGAGCTAAGGCTGAAGATTTCTGATGGAGATGAGAATGGTTACCACCCTTTGACCTAGGCTGATAAAATTTAAAGTTGCCTATTCAGTCCCTCTTAAAAATTAAAGCTACATATTCTGGACCTCTTAGTCTCCCTGTCTCTCTTTTTAAGTTTCTATTCCTTAATCTATTGAGCATCGTCTATAAGCCTAGATATGTCCATATCCTTAATCAACATAGTAGTTCTACACCGTTCACCACACTATCAGATATACCAGACACGAACTTACTTATTCTAGATCTGTTATCAGAAAACACATTAGGAGCATGCCTATCCAACTGAGTAAACTTAAGCGAATACTCCCTCATACTCATATTACCCTGCTTAAAATTAATAAACTCTTGTACCTTTGCCTCCTTCAACTCTAGAGGAAAGAACCCATCTAAAAGGGCTGTGACAAACTCGTCCCACTCTATAGGTCCTGCATCTCCCCTATCCTCTTCCATTGCTTTTACTAAGTGTGAGATACATCATGCAACTTGTAATATAATGCCCCGAGAGTACACCCTAGGCACCACACGGTACGTACATACTCGAGGGACCATAAGATAACTCATGAGCTGGTACCTGCTGTAAGCACTGAGTAAAACTGATAACAAAAGGTCATATGCAGAATTTAACTAAGGAATGCCATATGGTTTTAAGTAATAAATCTGATAAAATCTACAAACAAAACTGATAATACTGATAAAACATCTGATAATGAAAAATAAACTCTCAGAACTGACTGACTGTATGAAATATCTGAAATCCTCTAAACTGACTGAATGAGAGTTGATGGGACAGTCCCAAACTAACTCCAACTAACTACTAAACTAAAAACATAAAAATAAATATAGTCTATCCTTAAAATATGAGAACTCATCACTGCTATGGATGATAACCTAGAAGGTCTATTTGTGATCCGGGAACTGAGCGTCCAAACCTATGATATAATACATCATAGCACAAGAAACGAGTATGTGATTAGTACTTGAATGTACTAGTATGATAAATAAGGTGGTTGATATGCATGGTTTTATGTGCATGAGCAATAACTGGCTGAATAAATAGCATGAAGTACTGAATAGTATGCATGAAATCTTTAAATATAAAGAATGCATGACCAAACATAAAAAATGTTTGAAATATAATCTGTAAACTAAAATCTTATAACTGAATAACTGATATCTGTATGCTATGGTCAAGAAAAACTAAAACTGAATTATTGGGCTGATTACTGGACTGAGACTGTGGGAGCTATCATCTAATCGATATGCCCTAATATGAGCAAGTTGAGGTCCAACCTGTGACCCTAGTTAGAAGGGTGTTAGTACCATGCCACGGGTATTAACACTGGCTGTATGGATACACTAAGCTACTAAACAACTAGGATGTCAAGCCTAAACTGATGGGTGACACCTGGGCGGAGTCAAGCCTAAACTGACAGGTGGCCCTTCAGAGGTAGTCAGCCTGGGCTGATGGGTTACTTTTCATATCCTACGCCGACTACGTAGTTCTGGAGTATAGTAACTGCTACTAATAACTCTCCCTAACTGATGGGGAATCCGTCATCCCTACACTCGCTCGGTGCTAAATCCTACTCTCAACTGAACTGACTCGAGATACTGAACTGTTCTAAATTTAACTAATTATGATAACTGACTAAACTTATAATTCTCGTAACACATTCTGAATCTAAACTGAAGATACTGAGACTAAGTAAATAGATAAGTTTTCGGGTATTTACAACCTCCAGGACTCGATAGCAATAATAGCAAAAGAGTACTAAAACTTTGGAAAAATAATATGAAAGCTTTTATTTAAAATACATTTTTCTAGGAATTTCATCAAACACTTGATGTGTATAGTTTAAGCTAAGCATGAGAATAGTATAAGATCTGGAGTAATAACGTGATTTCAACATCAATAACACTTAATCATGATTTTAATTAAGTGAATAAAAATATTAAAATGTGTGGGGTTTGATAACAACAACAATTTGATGTAAGCATGGTATAAAATCAAGATTCATGGAGATTTATGGTTAAAATCACAATTTAAAATCATAATAACTAGTAGTAATAACATTTTTGCATTTAAAATTAGATACTTGGACTCCATAGGTGAAAGAAACTCATGGATGGACACTTAACATACCTGGGTTGATGAATTCGTGAGAGTTCTTGTGGTTTTTCTTGAGATTTGTTCTTGAACCTTGAAGGTTAAGGTTTGTTATTTGAAAGAAGATTATTTCTTGGAGTGAAATTATGTATAATAGGGAACATAAGGCTTCTTTAGGGTTTTAAATTTTGAGTTTTTAATGAGTTTAGGGCCTTGGGAAAAGACCAAACAGTCCCTAGAATTTAAATTGCAAAACCAGAAATCCCAATTTTGACACCCATCGCAATGTGGTGCATTCGCGTCGGGCCACTGGAAAAGGGACCATCCCAAATGTAGCCAGCATCATAATGCGGTGAAATCGCGTTGAGACACTAGAAAAGGACAATTCTAAAATGGAACATTAGCGCGATACGACACCATCGCAGTGCCCAACTGAACATGAATTTGACCTTTGGTGCAACGCGGTGAAATCATGGTCCTCCACTGGAAAAGAAAGAACGTGGTTTTGGTCAGCATCGTGACGTGACCTTTTCGCATTGAGCTATTGTTTTCCACTAAAAGTGTATAACTTCTCACCCGAGTAATGGATTTTGGTGAAATTATTTTCGTTGGAAAGATATTTCAATTTCTTACAACTTTGGTGGGTATTAAGCTTAAAAATTCTAAGTAGAGTAAAATATATGCTCATTTGAAGTCGACTATTGCAACAAACTTCTCAAAAACTCAATTGGTAAGGGATATTTTGATTCATCAAGTAGCTGGAAGTTATTTTGAGGCCTTAACGTACATCAAACTAACTCATAAAACAATTAAAGAACTATAATGTACTTTGCATAAGCTTGAAACATGGCTCTAACATTGGTTCGGATTTTTGGGGTATTATAATTTCTCCCCCTTGGGAACATTCGTCCTTGAATGAGATTAGTTACGCTGAGAGCACTGAGGAATTTAGATTACATGCTGAATATACGCGATGGAAATGTGATTACATGATTGAGTATGAGACATGACATATGACTGAATTGATTCTGTGAATGCATGACTTACATGAGAATGATATGCAACTAAAACTGAGCATGGAAAAGACAAATTCTAAGAAGATTGTTACCTTTAGTTGAGAATACTGAAGAACCTGAGATAACTTTTTGAACACACATGAATAGGAACATGAGAGCATAACTGAGTCTGGAATATAATACATGAACTGGATATCATAAACTGAATTGATTTCTTAAACACATGCGGTGATATGAGAATGGTTATAAGGCTGAGATAGGAATGAGAGAGTCAACTTATAAGTAACCATTTCCTCTGGATGGATCCGGTTTCATGAAAAAAATATGAAAGATTTAGTACATGAAAAGCTCGGGGGTATTACATCTCCCCCTTGGGATAGTCCATCCCCCGAATAATACTGACTTTGACCAAAATACTTGGAAAACTAAGATGATGCACGGAACACTAACAGACTGAATCATGACTGAATATCTGGGATCTGAACTATAATGCATGAACTGAACTAGATTCACAATTTACATGGATGCGAACAAACTATTTCTTGGAAGGAAGATATTCATGAAACTTCAGATAGTAAGACTAGATAGGAAGATGGAAAAATCATAGGAACTTGTCTTTCTAACTGCTAATCTAAATTACTGGCTATACGAAATAACTCATACTGAAAGCTTATACTTAACTGGAGTATTTCTTCGAAACTCTTTCTAAGAAGTTCTAATGACTTTAGGAATCAAACAATCTTAGGCATGGTATGAATAAGACATCTGGATAATAAATCACAACAAGACTAAAATTTTGTATTATGAAACACAGGCCTACGAAACTTCATCTACGATAGGGATACTAAGCCATATGCATTGCAACTATTATCTTTGAAGCTTAGACATACTCCTCGAATACTCTATCAACTATACCTTCAACCTTAATACTGCACTTCACTTGAGTCTACTGAAAATATTCACATGGGCACTGAACACTCTACTTACTGAAGTTTGAACTGGATTGAATTCTCCCACTATGTACAAGCCTACTCGATTCTATGAAATGCACACATAACATTGTAATACTAGTCTGAATCATAAATTCAACACACTCTATATTTTCACAACATCTCATCCCACTATGTACAAGCCTACTCGATTATATTTGATGATAGGCGAATTTACACGCCTAAAGTACTATATTTTACCCATATTTTAGCTAAGTTTTGAGGACAAATTATATAATTCATGCACTTTTAGTCCTTTTTCCTGTAAGTGAGCTAACAAACATGATTAGCAAGTTTTCAGGTATAAATGATGCAGAATTCAGCATTTTATGGATAACTTGACGCCAAAGAAAGCTTCACGAAGGAAGAAAGGGGAATCTTGGACGCCAAGGACCAAAAGTGGCGCATGGAAAATCTATCTCGGGCAAAAACAACAATTCTGAAGACTTTGGGGACTAGCAGTAACTTATTAGAATTAGGATAATGATACATTAACCTAGTAGGATTGGGTTAAGTAATGCATTAGCTTAGTAGGAATAGGATATGGGTATTATAAATACCCTATTGTGCCTAGAGATTTTCATTCATTCTAGTTTTAGTTCATTCTTCAATTAACCATTCTACTACTATTCTTCTTTCATCTACAACTCTAAACAATTCTCTTCAATAAATTTTTATTCTTCTTCTATTCATCTATTCAATTCTTAATTTCCGCAACAAGAGAAACGTTACTTTGCAAAGAAGTCACGCCTAAACGCCTACCACACTTTACTACACGAGATCTTTATTGTGGTATAATAACAATGTCGATTGTGATTTCCTTCGCACTCATGGGTAACTAAACTTCTCTGTTGGGGTTATGAAAGCCATATGAGATACTATCTATTGCTATGAGTTTGTGAATTTGTGACACGTATGCTGCATATATCATTATACTCTTCATCTTAATCTAAATTCTTTGTGGTTGCAAATGCATAGAATACGCCAGTATAGCATTAACTTGTTCAAAAGAAAAGTTATATGTCTGGAAAAGAGATAATGTCAAGGTAATAGGGTCCCATCCCCTATTAAAAAGTTAGTGCCGTAACTGGATTAACCTCTTGGAGAATTTGTACCGTTAGATACGCTTTAAGCTCGAAAGAGTTAAAGTGAAATAGTCCTTGTTTAGGTCGAAAGATGCTTGGATTTACCATCGAATACAATTCTCTATAAGCACATGCTTGTCTGAATTCCGCACAACTCATAGCCAATAGAGACGTACAACTCATAAGGTGGACATAACCCCAACTTCTTAATTCTCATTGTTTTACATCTTACCAAACATTCTTTATTTTTACTTTGCTATTTTCCGTTTTTACTTTATTACTTTGTTTACATTATTTTGCACGATAAAATCCCCCTTTTTTATGAGACTTGCACCAAAATGTCTAGTAATCCTTGCTTACTTGTTGACCAAGCTATTCCCTATGGGATCGATACCCAACCCAGTTGGGTTCTATATTTTACTACGACCGCTTTACACTCCTACGAGAGCTGTAGATTGAGCGTTATCAAAAATTGGCGCCGTTGCCGGGGAATACGAGTGTCAATTAAGTTTGTGATAATTACTAGACCCTTTGGTCAAAGATTCTCGTACTTTTACTTTTAGTTTTTGTTTTTGTTCTCTGCAGGTTTTTATTCAGTGCATGCCCCATACTCGAAGTTCTGGTCAACCGTTATTACCTATCAATCCTGAACCACAACGTATTGGTAGAATGGAGGCATAAAACGAAATTGAAAGGATGGCTGCTCAATAGTAATAGGCGAGACTAGCTGCTCTAGCCGCCGCTCAAGTGCATCAACAGAATATTGATAACCCTGGGCGAGCAATAAATCCTGACGACGAGGACCTAGGTGATGACGAGTTACTAAACCCTAGGCATGCTGCTGAGATCGCAACACCTGCCAACAGAAGAGATCGTCAAGCTAGGTTTAGACCTGAACGCCGAGCTATGCAACCAGCTTTCGACGATGATGATGATGATCTTGATGGAGCCGGAGCCACAAGAGCCATTATTCCTCCACCATTGGCACCCGGAGCCAAGTTCAACATCACAAGCACCATGATTCAGTTATTGCAACTCAAGGGATTATTTGGTGGACTAGCAGGCGATGATCCGAATATGCATCTCATCAACTTTATTTCTACATGCAAGTCGTTTGACAATCCTGGTGTTGGTCAGAATGTAATTCGATTACGCTTATTTCCACTGTATCTGTCTGGAGAGGCAACTCTATGGTTGAATGGGCTGACTCCTGACTCTATTACAAATTGGAGGCAATTGAGAGATGCTTTCCTAGAAAGATTCTTTCCGCCATCCAAAAGAGCACAATTGAGAGATGAAATCAGCAACTTTCGTCAGCTTCCAACTGAAGCCCTTCATGAAACATGGGAGAGGTTCAAGACGAAGCTAATGAGGTGCCCAAACCATCATATGACCAATGTTCACCTAATGGAGATACTATACAGAGCCTTGAATTCAATAACTAAACCAGTGGTGGATAATGCAGCTGGAGGATCTTTTATGGACCTCACCTTTGGGCAGGCAAGCAATATGCTAGATCGGATGATGAAGCAAAGTAGAGCTTGGCATACCAGGGATTCTGAGGTAGCAAGCCCCACTTTATCTATTGGCATGACTGCAGACCAAAGGAGAAGAGAAGAAGAACATGATCAAGATATGGCGCACATGAAAACACAAGTGGATCTTCTTCCAAAGCATCTATTATCAGGGAAGACCGAAAAAGTCAAAGCTGTTGCATTAAAAGGAAGAGACGAATTTGATTCAGAAGAAGAGGTCAACTACTTGAACAATCAGGGGGGGTTTCTGAGGTAATACCCAAGGAAACCAAGGTCGGAACTATTATGATAAATCTGGAAACAAGGACCAAGGTAGTTGGAAGAACAAGAATGAAAAGAGTGGTTTATACGTTCCCCCAGGAAGACGTGACACCACCACATCTAGTTCTGGAAGTATGGAAGACATGATGGCTAAACTATTGAAAGGAGTGGAAACAACTAGCGCAGGAGTAACAAAGGTCATAAATAATTTGTCTTCAATGAAGCAATTATTTGATTCACATTCCACTTCAATCAAACAAATAGAGCAGCAATTGAGCCAACTTTCAGCAGCACTCAATCAAAGAAAGGCTGGCACTTTACCTAGCAACACAGTGCAAAACCCAAGGAATGATGGGTCATACATGGCCATTACTACCCGAAGTGGTAAGGTGCTGGAATCTTCATCAAAAGGCAAGCAAGTGGTTGACGAAGTAGCGGACATAGTTGATAACACAAAAGTTGAAGAATCTGCAGAAGCTGGCCACGACGTCCATGACGTCAACCCCAGCGGTTTGCAGCCTGAAACTACCAAAATTCAGAAGCAAGAGGAGAAGAAAGCCATGGAGAAAACAATTCCATACCCACCACCACCTTTTCCTCAAAGATTGAAAAAGGTAGCGGATGATACGAAGTTCAGCAAATTCATGACTATGTTAAAGCAGCTGACCATTAATGTTCCATTGGTGGAGGCACTTGAACAAATGCCTGGGTATGCAAAATTTATGAAGGATCTTTTGACAAAGAAACGGGCAGCAAGCTATGAGTTGAAATATAATGTTCATCACTGCAGCGCAATCGCTACCCGATCACTAGTTCAGAAGAAGGCTGACCCCGGTGCTTTCACTATTCCTTGCACCATTGGATCTTTGAATTTTGCCAAGGCATTATGCGACTTAGGAGCCAGCATCAATTTGATGCCATTATCTACTTATAAAAAGTTGGGGTTGGGTGATCCTACTCCAACCAATATGAGGCTCGTAATGGCGGATAGGTCGGTAAAACGACCTGTTGGTATTCTATGTGATGTATTGGTAAAGGTTTCTTCATTCATCTTTTCGGCAGACTTCATTATTTTGGATTGTGAGGCAGACTCAGAAGTCCCCATAATCTTGGGGCGCCCTTTCCTTGCTACAGGAAGTGTTCTCATTGATTTGAGAGCTAATGAGCTTTCATTCCGAATAAATGACGAAGTAGTTCGCTTTGATGTGTGCAAATCAATGAAGCAACCCAAAGAGCTGAACGTTTTCTCGGTGGCTGATGTTTACTTTGATGATGAGAAAGAATTACTTGAAGAAGAACAAATTATTGATGACCCATTGGCGATTATGCTCATGAATGAAGAGAGTAAGGATGCTGAAAATTGCGAAGAAGCTATTTGTGCTCTATCAGGATTAGGGATATATCGCCATGATCCCAAGAAGCTGGACCTTGATCTCAAAAATCGACCCACACCACCAGCGAAGCCATCTATTGAAGAGCCACCCACGTTAGAATTGAAGGAGCTGCCTAGTCATTTAAATTGTGCATTCTTAGGAAGCGGAAACACACTTCCAGTAATTATGGCGGCAGATTTGGATGAGCAACAAGTTGCAGCTCTCATTGCTATTCTACGAAAGTATATAAGTGCCATTGGTTGGACCATCGCTGAAATTATTGGTATCCCACCTGGGATTTGTACACACAAGATTCAGCTTGAAGAAAATTGCACACCCACCATTGAGCATCAAAGACGTCTAAATCCACCTATGCAAGAAGTGGTAAAGAAAGAAATTATCTAGTGGTTAGATGCGGGGGTTGTGTATCCAATCTCTGACAGTACATGGGTAAGCCCGGTACAATGTGTTCCCAAGAAAGGAGGCATGACGGTAGTTGCGAATGAAAAGAATGAACTTATTCCACTCAGACCCATTACCGGATGGAGAGTATGCATGGACTACCGAAAGCTGAATTCATGGACACTCAAAAATCACTTTCCAATGCCATTTATGGACCAAATGCTAGATCGATTAGCGGGTAAAGGATGGTTTTGTTTCTTAGATGGTTATTCAGGCTATAATCAGATTTGTATTGCTCCCGAAGACCAAGAGAAAACAATGTTTACATGCCCATATGGTATGTTTGCCTTTAAACGTATGCCATTCGGGTTATGTATTGCACCAACCACCTTTCAATGTTGTATGATATCCATTTTCTCTGATATGGTCGAAGATACTTTGGAAGTATTCATGGACTATTTTTCAGTGGTTGGCGAGACGTTTGAAGCATGCTTATAGAATTTAAGTATGGCGTTGCAAAGATGTGTAGAATTCAACCTAGTGCTGAATTGGGAGAAGTGCCACTTTATGGTTAAAGAAGGTATTGTTCTTGGGCATAAAATCTCCGAAAGAGGAATTGAGGTTGATCGAGCTAAAATTGAAGTTATCGAGAAGCTACCACCTCCAATTTCCGTAAAGGGAGTTTGTAGTTTCCTCGGGCACGCAGGTTTCTATCGGCGGTTCATAAAAGATTTCTCAAAAATTGCTAGTCCATTATGCAAACTTCTGGAGAAAGATGCAAAGTTTGACCTCAATGAAGATTGTTTAAAGGCATTTGAATGCCTCAAAGGAAAACTAATTGAAGCTCCTATCATGGTAGCACCAGATTGGTCTTTACCGTTTGAAGTCATGTGTGACGCTAGTGGGGTAGCGTTAGGTGTTGTACTTGGCCAGAGGAAGGAGAAATTATTTCATCCTATCTATTATGCTAGCAAGGTCCTAAATGAAGCCCAAAAGAACTATATTGTCACAGAACAAGAGCTCCTAGTGGTTGTGTATGCATTTGAGAAGTTTCGTGCTTATTTGTTGGGGACCAAAGTGATCGTTCATACAGACCATGCAGCTCTAAGATATCTAATGACAAAGAAGGATGCAAAACCAAGACTAATTCGATGGGTTTTGCTGCTGCAAGAATTTGATTTTGAGGTTAAGGATAGAAGAGGTTGCGAGAACCAAGTGGCTGATCATCTATCTAGACTCGAAAACGAGCATATGGCGCAGCCTGAAATCGAGATTGATGATGCATTCCCTGACAAGGAGATCTTAGCGACGATAATGGAAAAGTTACCATGGTATGCCGACTTTGCGAATTTTGTGGTGAGTAATGTGATACCTGCAAACTTATCTTACCATCAAAAGCGGAAGTTTATGCATGATGTAAAACACTATTTTTGGGATGAGCCATATTTGTTTCAACGATGCGCGGATGGTGTTATCCGACGATGTATATCCCATGTAGAGGTGCCTAATATATTGGAAGCATGCCACACTTCCCAAGTTGGGGGACATCACGCAGGTAATCGGACAGCAAGGAAGGTATTGGAAAGTGGAATTATTGGCCTTCTATATTTAGAGATGCCTATGACTTTGTGAGAAGATGTGACCAATGCCAGTGACAAGGTGCAATTTCGAAACACCATGAGATTCCTATGTCGAAAATCCTTGAAGTAGAGCTCTTTGACGTATGGGGTATTGATTTTATGGGTTCATTCGTAAATTCGTTTGGAATGAAGTACATCCTAGTTGCTGTAGATTATGTCTCGAAATGGGTTGAAGCAGTAGCGTTGGCCAACAATGAGGGAAAGCTTGTTGTTGCATTCTTGAAGAGAAATATCTTCTCTCGCTTTGGAGTACCACGTACTATCATAAGCGATGGAGGGTCTCACTTTTGCAACAAGCTATTCAAATCCGTGTTGGCAAAATATGGTGTCAAGCAACATAAGGTAGCCACACCTTATCACCCACAAACTAGTGGACAGGTAGAGGTTTCCAACAGAGAGATCAAGCAAATCCTTGCTAAAACGGTAAATGCTAATAGGAAAGATTGGTCTCGGAACAGGACGATGCACTATGGGCATATAGGACGGCATTCAAAATGCCAATTGGCATGTCCCCATACCAACTAGTTTATGGGAAGGCCTGTCACTTGCCCATTGAACTTGAGCATAAGGCATTATGGGCTTTGAAGCGACTTAATTTAAATTGGGATGATGCACTGAATCTGAGATTGGAGCAACTGAATGAGATGGATGAATTCCGTCTACATGCTTATGAGAGATCGGACCTATACAAGGAGCGGATGAAAAAGTATCATGATCAACGGATTGTTCAACGAAACTTTCAAAAAGATGATATGGTACTTCTCTTCAATTCCAGATTGAAACTATTCCCAGGTAAGTTGAAGTCCAAGTAGTCTGGTCCATACAAAGTTAACCAAGTCTACTCGTCTGGAGTAGTTGAGTTGGAAGACAATAATGGTGTTGTCTTCAAAGTGAATGGCCAATGAGTGAAACCTTATATCGGTCCTCTTGATTCGATAAATTATATGGCCATCACATATCTTGATGAAGTCTAAGTACTCGAGGTAACTATGTCGTGCCGCAACAATAAATCAAGCGCTAGATGGGAGGCAACCCATCGTTTAGCATTTTTCATTTTTTTTCTTTTGTTCTAGTACGTGTTTTGCTTTTGATAATTAAAAATCCAAAAATAAGAGTCGTGCCACGACCAAAAATAAGTCGCTTTATGGGAGGCAACCCATCGTTCTAATCGTTTTCATTGGTTTTGAGCAAATGTAGGTGCAAGAGGTAAAAAACGAGGAGATAATTTCAAATTTCGATTTGGATGTATTGTATGTTAAAGGTGGTAAGTTAGGAATGAAGAAGCAAAAGGCTATGGATTGGGCATTGCCTATGAAAATATAGGCAACGAACAAGGCTAGGCCTAGGTTAAACTAGGCCACGAACAAGGCAAGGCCTATACTATGGCCTAATCTCTCGGAATCTAGTGTGCCATAGCATAGGCGCCGCCCATGCCCAAGTATGCCATAGCATAGGTGCCACCTATGCTAGTGCCTTTTGTCTCTGAATCTCATATGCTAAGTGAAAGGCGCCACCTATGCCTAGGAATGCCATGGCATAGGCGCCGCCTATGCCAAACAATGTTTTGCAAAAGGCGCCGCCTATGCCAAGCTTAGGCAAAGCAAAAGGCGCCGCCTATGGTCACTTCTTGTCTCCAAATCCGATTTTAAATGGGTCAAAACCCGACCCAACCTTCTCCTATAAATATGAGACTTAGTCTTGAACTAAAAACACATTGGAAACCTAACTTAAGCGCCGCCTATAGTCCCCAAATCCTCTCCAAAATTTTCCTTTTGCTCTTTTTCTCCACAAGAACATCATCCAAAGTCATCAATCAAGTAAGTGCTACTTTGTTCTTCATTTATATTCCATAAGTACTACACTACTACGCCTATTATGAAGTGTTGAATCTTGAAAGTAGTATTGATGATTTGAATATGATTGAATTGTTGTGACACAACTAGGTACAATGGCACCCAAAGCAAGACAAGGCAAAGATAAAACAACCACTTCACAAAAAGGCAAGAAAAGAGGACGAAAAGAGCACGGAGAATCATCCTCGATGCAATTACCACTCCGTATGTTTGGAATAAAATGGTTACTTGAGGAGGAAGCAAAGGAATGGTATAGGAACAACAAGGAAAGAAAATATGTTCATGTGGACTTGATAAACAAGGAAAGCCTAGCAAAGAAGGAACCGCGCATGTTGTCTAAGATCATGGCGTTACATCTTGATTTCATCTTCCGAGACATAGGAGAATGCAATCTCAATTTAACAAGAGAATTCTATGCCAACTGGTCACCGAAAACCACAGGAAGCGAGGTCAAGATTCGGGGCCAAGTTTTACAACTCAATGCGGATTTCTTCAACTCCTTTCTTGGCTTACCTGCTGTTGATCCATCACCATTCAAAGAGCTGTAAAGTAGACCTCCATACAGAGCCATCCGACACACACTTTGTGGCACAAGATCCATGGCACCATGGAGCAGACATAAAGACACCGGTCGACACAACACCTTCCCATATGCTCCTTTGAATAGGGAAGCAAGAATATGGTTGCACATAGTCAACTCTTGCCTAATTCCAAGGACCCAGTACACCAACATAACACGAGATAGAGTGTGCTTGATATACGCATTGATGACAAATGTCCCTATCAACATTGGGGCAATTATTCGATCTACAATGCGGAAAGCCAGGCTACACAAGAGGTCCCACTTCAGCTTTGGCAATCTGTTGACTGCAATATTGAGAAAGGAGGACATCGAAGAGGAACCGGCTGATCATAAACTTCCACACAACCCAAAGAAGGTTGACCTCACAAAGGTGAAAGATGCTGAATCCACACATGGCGTCAACCTTACTACTTCTGAGAGACATGCTCGGGATGAGAGTTTCTTTTGCCATCTTTATGGCATGACTCGGTTTACAATGATGAGCGGAGGTCGTGTTCCAAATGCTGCAGAGCTCCAACAGTTGGATTATGACTACCCAATGAATGAGCATGCAAGGCAAATGTGTGGAGTAGTTGTGTACTTTGAGGAACCTCTTGATGACGATGTGCCAACCGATGATGATCGACGAATGCCAGACTCCGACGTGGAGGAGAATTCTGATGACGGCGACTCCTATGATGATTCCGACGAAGGGGGTATGACTCCCGACATAGAGGAGGAGTCCGACTGACTAGGTTCTTCGTATTTATTTTCCACTGAGGACAGTGTGTCCCGTATAAGTGTGGGGTGGTGGTATTTGCATGCTATACTTCTCTATCTGCATTTACATTTATGTTTGTTTTGATTTTCTTTTTAGTTGTTAATTTTTTTATTAGTTAAATTTTTTTTCTTCTTAACTTAACTTCGCATGAAATTATTCTAATAGGCAGCATGAGATTATGACAAGAGTTTATGCTAAAATCATGACTATTGAGACGTTTAGGCTCTAATTGTGACTCCCTATGTGATATCGGGTGGTTCAATTCCTTCATCTGTTGGGTCAAGAGTCTATGCTACTCCCAATAAAGTCGACCATGTGCCTTGTGTGTGTGAGATAATAGTATATTCTATGTTTGTGGTTGATGCTAGAACTTGCCTGGTGTGTATGTAAAGCGAAATAAAGAGTTCAAGTCTAGGAGATGATTTAGGCATTTCTTTGGCAACCTATACTTGTGTACCTTCATTTTACCTACCCATGGACATCATCCTAGATAACCCCATTTGAGCCTTTAGCCTATTTTCTTTGACAGCCTCATATGTAAGCCTAATCCATTTTTTTCAAGACCATAATTTGATCCAAATTCCTAAGTGCTTTAAAGTGTAAAGTCATGTGACAAAATAAGAGGAAATTGGGTGAGTATGATGCTTTAGAGTGTATTGGTACTTGAAATTGTTACGAAAAAGAGTGGCTATCATAGAGGTGTGTTATAAAAAAAAGAGGAAAAGAAAACTAAAAAGTTAGTTATGTTTAAAATTGAAAAACAAAGGTGGAGAAAAGGGGTGGTAGAATAAAAGAAAGTAGAAAGGTTGTTTGAAAGAAAAATATTAATGGAATATTGTGATGTATTAAAGCGCTTAGGAACATAGTCGCTATTTCTGGCCAAAATAATCCTACCCATCCCTTAGCCTACATTACAACCTGTAAAAGACCTATTTGATCCTAAGCTTAGCATTCTGATATTTAGTGGAGTATTACACTAAGGGCAAGCCTATGGTCATCAGTTGCAACATATGAATTCTTCGTGAGAGTGAGAGAAAGAATAATCTTATACCCATGTTTCGATAAATATACTATACTTGTGAGTGATTATGGGTAATATATTGTGAGACACACATGGTTGATGAGTTTTGGATAGTTGTGTATAATTCTTTGTGCCTTAACTTTTGAATATGAGTTGATCACCATCACGAGTCTATGTTGGAGGTTGAATTGTTTCTACTAATGATCAGAAAACTACTCTTGGTTAATAATTGTCGTGCTTGTCTTGACGAATATTTTGTGTTGATATTGTGAAACCCTAAGTAAATGATTAGATGGACATGATATTTTGTTCGAGGACGAACAAAGCGTTAAATGTGGGGTGTTGATGATAGGCGAATTTACACGCCTAAAGTACTATATTTTACCCATATTTTAGCTAAGTTTTGAGGACAAATTATATAATTCATGCACTTTTAGTCCTTTTTCCTGTAAGTGAGCTAACAAACATGATTAGCAAGTTTTCAGGTATAAATAATGCAGAATTCAGCATTTTATGGATAACTTGACACCAAAGAAAGTTTCACGAAGGAAGAAAGGGGAATCT
The DNA here is from genome assembly GCA_030864225.1 of Capsicum baccatum var. pendulum. Lineage (NCBI taxonomy): Eukaryota > Viridiplantae > Streptophyta > Magnoliopsida > Solanales > Solanaceae > Capsicum > Capsicum baccatum. The sequence goes on along the minus strand of CM061554.1, from coordinate 55,995,447 downwards.
TGGATGCCAAGGACCAAAAGTGGCGCATGGAAAATCTGTCCCGGGCAAAAACAACAATTCTGAAGACTTTGGGGACTAGCAGTAACTTATTAGGATTAGGACAATGATACATTAACCTAGTAGGATTGAGTTAAGTAATGCATTAGCTTAGTAGGAATAGGATATGGGTATTATAAATACCCTATTGTGCCTAGAGATTTTCATTCATTCTAGTTTTAATTCATTCTTCAATTAACCATTCTACTACTATTCTTCTTTCATCTACAACTATAAACAATTCTCTTCAATAAATTTTTATTCTTCTTCTATTCATCTATTCAATTCTTAATTTCCGCAACAAGAGAAACATTACTTTGCAAAGAAGTCACGCCTAAACGCCTACCACACTTTACTACACGAGATCTTTATTGTGGTATAATAACAATGTTGATTGTGATTTCCTTCGCACTCATGGGTAACTAAACTTCTCTGTTGGGGTTATGGAAGCCATATGAGATACTAGCTATTGCTATGAGTTTGTGAATTCGTGACACGTATGCTGCTTATATCATTATTCTCTTCATCTTAATCTAAATTCTTTGTGGTTGCAAATTCATAGAATACGCCAGTATAGCATTAACTTGTTCAAAAGAAAAGTTATATGTCTGGAAAAGAGATAATGTCAAGGTAATAGGGTCCCATCCCCTATTAAAAAGTTAGTGCCGTAACTGGATTAACCTCTTGGAGAATTTGTACCGTTAGATACGCTTTAAGCTCGAAAGAGTTAAAGTGAAATAGTCCTTGTTTAGGTCGAAAGACACTTGGATTTACCATCGAATATAATTCTCTATAAGCACATGCATGTCTGAATTCCGCACAACTCATAGCCAATAGAGACGTACAACTCATAAGGTGGACATAACCCCAACTTCTTAATTCTCATTGTTTTACATCTTACCAAACATTCTTTCTTTTTACTTTGCTATTTTCCGTTTTTACTTTATTACTTTGTTTACATTATTTTGCACGATAAAATCCCCCTTTTTTACGAGACTTGCACCAAAAAGTTTAGTAATCCTTGCTTACTTGTTGACCAAGCTATTCCCTGTGGGATAGATACCCAACCCAGTTGGGTTCTATATTTGACTACGACCGCTTTACACTCCTACGAGAGCTGTAGATTGAGCGTTATCAAAAGACTGCACCTGAAAGTGTTAAACCCTACAGATGATACTTCCTTCTAAGATAGAACTATTAACTTTATGTAACTCCAAATACATCATGTAACAACTTAAGAACTGACTAACTTAGAATTCTCAACCTCTTCTTTCAATTAGTTTAATCTTCAAAGGTTCAAACTTAGATTCTAATACTTAACATAGATACCCCCAAGCCTTCAATGAACCATACTACTTTCATCATAGCCTACAATTATCACTTCTCTAAACTTATATTTTTCCCCACACCATGAGAATTACCACTACACCAACATCAACAACATATAATTTTGAATCACTAAACTTAAATTCTTCCATAGACTGTTTCAAGCCTACTAATTTACCTTTTATACAACTAGCCCCATGGAATACAAAATCTGCTTAAATTTAGATAACACTATTCCAAATCTAATACTGCGGCTAAACTACTGGTTTTATGCTTCTAATTCTAGATCATATGCTATCACAGGATTCTAGGAAGGAATCTTAAATTACATCTAACTCCAAAGCACATTGGTACTGCCCCTTCATTTGCTGACTGGTTCATCGAAAAGCTGAAAATGAACTACTCTATTTCTAAAATCAACTGAAGTGATTTACTGGGATACAATAACCAAGGTATTTCTACATACACCGTCTGGCTAAGATAGATTTTTCTACTGTAGTAGACACTGAGAAGAACTCTGCTAAGGTTTTGGGTCAGACACTAAACTCAGCAGCTACATAGGTGGTTACAACACAAAGAGAAGCTCTAGGATCTAAAAATGTATAAACATATAAATGAAAGGCCGGTAACATACCCATAAGAAAATCAAGAGAATTTTCTTGATCTTTTTAGGACTGAATATTCTGACATTGATCACTAGTAGCAATAGAAACGATACCCTACAGAGTTAGGTTGCCGAATGAAACTTGGAGGATGGTTGGATCAACCCTACTGGCCACTCATTGGGAAATCTCTAACTCTATAGCCTATCTTGCCACACCCAAAACATACATCACTGCTGGCTTTACACACACTATTATGATTCTTAAATATGAATACCCTTCCCACTATGTGTGACTTAAAGCCTGGTGCTCTATCTCGACTATTATTATTAAACTCAGGCACTAGCACACTGACTGAAGCCAGAGCTAGGGCTATGAATTTTTAATGGAATTGGGAGCGGTTACTACCCCATGACCTAGGCTTAAAATTACTTGTTGTGGCATTTTTATTCTTTCTCTCCTTCTTTCTATGGTCCTCTCTCTCACTAAATTGAGCATGAATCAAAAGCCTAGATAAGATAACTATCGGCAGATTGCTCTGAGAAACTACTGAATAATCTAAGGTAGTAAAAGTAGCTCTGAATTCGGTGTTAGAGACATGCTCATTCAGGTGATCTTCATGAACGGGCAGAGGTACAAGATGATTCTCGTTTCTTCTTCCGTTAGTTTTTCTAGGAGGCATATTCTATAAATGGAAGAAAGATTGGAATTAGACAGAGAGTTTAACTTGAGAACATGCTCACTTGCACGATATGAGCACTAAAATAAGGGAACTTTTCCTAAAAATGTCTCATAGCCTCTTGTCCATAAGTGTGGCGCGCTTCACACCCATGCACAAGACTCTATGAGATGCGGCTTTTTCATATTTTTTAGGACACTTAAAACCTTACGCCCTGATACCAAGTTTGTAATGCCTCGAGAGTACACCCTGGGTGCCACACGGTGTTTACAGTCCTAAGGGAGCACAAGCTAACCCATGAGCTGGTACCTGCTATGAGCATTGAGTTAAACTAATAACAAAAGTTCATATGATGAATTTAATAGAGGAACGACATAATGTTTTAAGTAATAAATATAATAAAATATGTAAACAAAACTAATAATACAGATAAATCATCTGATAATGACAACTAAACTCTGAGAATTGACTAACTACCTAAAATATCCAAAAGCCTCTAAACTGACTGAATGAGAGTTAATGGGACAGACCCCAACTAACTCCAATTAACTAATAAACTGAAAACATGAAAATAAATATAGTATATCCTCAAAATATGAGGACTCATAACTGATGTTGGGTGTATTTATGCATTCTAACGTCACTATTCTAGCCTTTTTATCCTTGTTTTGAGGATAATTCATGTGATATATGGGTTGATAATGAGATAAATGTGTATTATAGTATTAAATCATGTTTTTATGATGTTAAAACTGAGTTTCAAACAAGTTTGTACCTAAAAAATTCATTTAGAGTTTAACCCGGAAAACCAGCGTTACTAGCTTGAGCTAGGTGCTTGTTTAGTTGATTTTAGTGGATCCTATTGTGATTAAAGTGTTATAAATGATTTTAATGTGTAATTATATGTTAAACAACTTGCTTATAATTGTCAAGGGTCAATTGGATCAATCCAAGGGTAAAAACAAAGAGTTATAGATCAATGTGAAATAAGCCTATGCTTAGCTCGTCTTTCTAGTTCGTCGTGTTGGATGTTGTGTTGTTTTGAGATTTAAATTGTTGTGTTTAACGTTATATGATTCTTTTTAAATGTATTATTATGATATATTAAGGATATACAATCTTAAAAACAATTGGTAACAACTCAAAAAGGCTCGGAATGGCTCAACGAAGGCACAACACGCAGATTGATGAACTTTTGGACCCCTGGAATGTATTGGGCGCGTACATAATGTAGGAGTGGCCAATGTACCTTTGAGAAAAACCAATTGATTCATAATAAGTCCAAAATCTTAAATGATAGGTGTGTGGTGATCCTAAAGGCGATTAGCTTGCGACACATGCTCATTTCGGTGCTCCCTTGCCTTAGAAAAACTTCTGAAGACAACTTCCAAAAAGTGCATACGATTAGCGTACATATCATGATCTATTCCTATGGAATATAGGGTGTGACGTACGCTCCATTCCATAATAATAGAGGATACAACACATGCTCCCCTCCACATCTGGGCATTTCTAGCTAATTTGACTCCAACACGGACTTGGCTTACCCTTATGCTATATATACATGTTGTATCACATTTTTACACATCCTTTGGCATATTTTTTAGATCAAGGGGATGATACAACTTCATTATTAGTTTTTTATTTATTTTATTTAGTTCATAGATATTTTTAGTCATTAATTACAACCTTGTGATTGCGATTATGACTATGCGTGGCTAAACACCCTCTTTCTGGGGTTGAATCCAAGAACATGATTATCATTGTTGTGGATTAAGTTTTTTTTTTGCTTTGATTATTAATATTGGTTGTTTGTTTATTCTTACTATAGCTATTTTAAGGATTCACGACCCTTAGAATACATCCATTGTCTACCTTGTGAACTCGGGAGAAGGAATAGGGCGATAGAATATGGGAATAAGCAGAGTATGGTTCTTAATTCTTTATAAAATAAGAAACTTGAATTAGTATCTAGGACAGGATGTACTTAGATACCTTGCTTGATTCATATGCAGGATGATATTTGTTAAGAACTTAAGTGAATTATTACATCTCCGCTCAACGATGTAGGTGTAAGGTTCAACTTAGGTAATAGATTAGAGGTTGGGAAACCATAATCGAGAAATTAACCCTACCAATCAAAAACCAAGATAAGCAAAGTTAACCAATGAAATCCAATAGCATAATATGATTATTCAAAGTGCTTTAAACCTGGGTTTTCTTCTACTGATTATCTTAAGATCTTTACTTTACACTTTGTTTACTTTTCTTGCAATTATAACTTCCAAACTTTCTTTAGTTATTTTTGCATCAATTGAATCTAAACTGTGAACTAAAATCAAATTGTTTCCAAATCTAGTCTCTATGGGATCGATAATTTGACTTTCTTGAAGGCTATTATATTACTTGTTAGACCATATGCACTTGCGTGTGCACTTGGGCGCTGTCAAGTTTTTGTCCCCATTGTCGGGGACTTGTATGTTGGTAATTGTTTATTTTAGTTTTACTTTTAGATTTATTTGGTGTTTTTATGATTGGTCTTATTTCGGTTTTTGCAGGAAACAGGTTCTTAAGTTTATAAGCTGGTAAGGGATCAAAAGTTGGTAGAACCAAGCCCAAAACCCAAGAAACTTTACCATCAACATAGTAGGGAAGCAATCCTTCTCCCTAGAATTCCTTAAATCCAAGAAGGCCAAGAGAATAGTGTTTCTATGGCTGAACAATAAGAAGCTGGTAGGAAGGTTAGGGAAGTGACCATCCCCCTTCCAACTAACTTGACTTCCCTAATTAGAAGAACAAAAGTTGGGGGAATTTCGAGTTTATACATAATATGGCGTAGCTTCTTATTAGCAGTGGACAGTTTGCAGGGCCTTCACACGAGGATCCATAATTCCACTTGTAGACTTTTATTGAGCTTACTGATACATTTACTCCAACTAGGGTAACTTCTAATTATGTGAGTCTGACACTATTTCCCTATTCACTTTTGGGGGAAGTTAAAATATCGTTAAATGCAGAGCCACCAATTCAATCACATCATGGGATGAATTAGCCAGAAAGTTCCTCATCAGATTCTTTCCATCAGGCAAGGCTGTGAGACTTCGCAGTGAGATAGTAAGCTTCAAACAAAAGCTTGATGAAAACCTCTATCATGCTTGGGAATGCTTTAAGGCTCTTCTTTAGGAATTTGTACACCACCAACAATATAATGAGGTACTTTCTCATACTTTTGTAGAAGCTCTTGATCACAATACAAAGATTTTTCTAGATTCAGTCGTAGGTGGTAAAGCAATGGACTTGACTTATGATGAGATGTACACATTATTGAACCACATAGCACAAGGAAATCCAGATTGGAATTTAAATTCTAAAAGTGCCACAAAAACAATTGCTGGTATATTGGAGGTGGACCAACTCACAGCTTTATCAGCACAAGTTTATGCACTATAAAATTTGATCAACACATCATTCAGTAACATGAAGTTGTGAGCAACACAACCTACATCCATAGTTAATACCATCCAACAAGCTGCAGGCTGGTGTGAGGTATGCAAAAATAGTGGTCATTCAGCAGCTATATGTGCTTCAAATTCAAAATCTGTGATGTATGTAGGTAATGCTCATAGGTCAAATTATTGTAATTCCTTTAAGATGAAGTGGCAGACTCAGCCACCAAATTAACTAAGGAACGCCCCATATCCATAGACCAAATCAAATAAGTCAATGAGCAATATAGAAGAGATGATGAAACAACTCTTAGCTGGTCAAACAAAATTATTTACGAATCTAAAATGTCAAAAGGCAGAATTATAGAATCTGCAAACAGCCATAAGAAGCTTAGAGTTGCAAGTGGGGTAATTATCACAGGAAATAAATACTAGACCACAAGGTGGGTTGCCAGCAGATATAGAAAATCCAAAGCAGATTATTGTAGTTACCTTGAAAAGTGGTAAAGAGCTTCAAGGAGAAACTCCCAAGGCAACAAAGGAGGTAGATGCTGATTTGGTGACCCAATAGGTAAAATATAGAGTTGCTAAAAATTCAAGAAAGTCTGAGTACTTGAAAGAAAAAGTTGCTAAACCTGAAGTTTAGAAGACACTGCCATTGCCCTTTCCTCAAAGGCACATGAAAGTGAAGGAGGATGCCCTATTCAAAAAGTTCATTGATATATTTAACGAGCTTCATATTAACTTACCTTTGCTAGATGTTTTGCAGAGTACGCCTAAGCCTGCAAAACACTTGAGGGATGCGGTGGAAAACAAGGTGAAATTGTAGGTTGTGGGAGCAATAACACTCACTGAAGAGTGTAGTACGGTAGTGACATAGAAAATCCCCAAGAAATTGAGAGATCCAAGGAATTTTGATATCCCTATTCAAATTAGGAGCAAAGTGGTCCATGCACTGAGTGACTTGGGGGCGAGTATTAATTTGATGGCCCTATCGCTGTTTAAGACATTGGGATTAGAAGATCCAAAATCGATCAACATGGTATTGCAGCTGGAAGATGGGACATTTAAACATCCGAAAGGAATAATTGAGAATATCCTCATAAAGGTTGGTAAATTCATTATACCTGCTAATTTTATTATTCTTGATTTTAAGGTAGATGAACATGTGTCTATCATCTTGGGGCATCCATTTCTAGCAACTGGAGGAGCGTTAATTGACGTTAGATAAGGCACGTTCAAAATAAGGGTAGAGGATAAAAAGGTGGTGTTTGATGTATACAATGAACCCATAATTACATCCCAAGTTAAAGATTTGTGTATGATCAATGTTATTGAAGGGGATAAGTATGGTGTGGTTAGTCCTCAAAATACCTCTTCAAGCTACCTAATTGAGCAGACTAAGACTCTATCTCCTAAGCCTGACATGATGGAAGTTGATGAGCCTGAAAAGGCTAAAGTTGAGAAACCTGCTGCTCTTGAGAATTCACACCCAAAAGGGGTGAAAAGGAAAAGAAAATGGCCTCCAAGTGTGAGGAAAAAGATGAAGGAATATGGTTGAGTAGAGTTGGGTTGTGCCACGATACTAAATTAGGCGCTGCTTGGGAGACTTCTTTTCAGCTTTTTTATTTTTTATTTCACGTAGTTTTTGTTTTTGGTTGAGTCACAGGTTAATGGGAAGTCCAAGTACCATAAAATTGAGCTAAGAAGCATGGAAAAGACTAAACATGAGGTCCCATGGATCTCCTTTATGTGAAGATGCTACTAGCTAGGCCTAGAGGCCTCAGGAAGTATTTCTATCTCTTACTTTTATATTCATTTTGGGTACAAAGTAGATTTTTATGCGTGGGGTGGGAAAATTCCCAAAATTTTGGCTCAATTAAAATTTTTTTAGGATAGGAATAAGTGAGATATTTAAGTTGGTATTATTTTTTTTATTACATGATGCAAGTGGATTTGTTTGTAAAAGCATGTTAATGGAGTGAATTGCTATTTTGAGACTCTTAGGCTCAAGTTTATGACTTTTGTTTATGGTGGCTTAAATTTTAATTCATGCTATTATTTGGTTGGGAATCTATGATGATCCTATTAAGTTGAGCATGTGCCATGTGTGATGTGAGATTTTTATATATTCCTTATGGCATATGATGTCTAGAACTTGTCTGGTGTGTGTTCAAAGTGAAATAAAGAATGTGGTGTTTAGGAAATGATATAGGCATTCCTTTGATAACCTTGTTTTATACCTTTTTTTTGTCCTAACCTTGTGCATTATCCTAGTTAACCCCCATTGAGCCTTTAGCTTTTTGTTTGGAAACCTCATAAGTAGCCTAATCCCTTCTTTGATAGACCATAATTTGATCCAAAAAGCTCCTAAGTGCTTTAATGAAAAAATTAATTGAGTAAGGAGCTTGAGAAATTGAAGAAGAAAAAGGTGAAATTGATGCCCCAAGGTAATATTTATTGGTGTATAAGTGATGTGTGATGGATGTTTGTGATATAATTTATTCTAAAAATATTGCCATGATTGAGAAAAAAGAGAAAAATTGAATCTTGAAGAAATAAACAATATGCCCACCATGTGTTTGTAAAAATGCCTAAAGAGATGGGCAAAATATAAGAATGGGGTAGACAAAAAATTGATGTAAATGAGTTGTTGGAGATTGGTTCTAATTGTACAATGTAGTGTATTAAAGGTCTTAGAGAGGTTAGTAACTATTTCCAAATAGTTTCTACCCATCCCTTAGCCTACATTACAACCCAGAAAAGACCTAATTGATTCTAAGCTTTACATTCGACTATTAGTGGAGCATTACACTAAGGGAAATCCTATAGTTCATTGTGTGTAACTTGTGAATCCCTTGTGAGAGTGAGCGTAATTTGATTCTTGTACCCATCATGTTAGCCTATGATTAGCTTGTGTTTCTAGTTCATCATGTTGGATGTGGTATTGTTTTGAGCTTTAAATTATTGTGTTTAATATTATAGGATGCTTTTTTAATGGATTATGATGATATATTAAGGATATACAAGCTTTAAAACAAGTGGTAACAACTCAAAAAGGCTCAGAATGGCTCAACAAAGGCACAATACGCAGATTGACTTACTTTTGGACCCCTAGAATATCTTGGGCGTGTGTGGACTATAGGAGTTGCCAATGAACATTTACGAAACACCAATGGATTCATAAGATGCCTAAAATAGTAACAAATAGGAATGTGATGGTCCTAATGGTGATTATACCGCAACACATGCTCATTTCGGTGCTCCCTTGCCTTAGAAAAATTTATGAAGACAACTTCTAGATAGTACGTGCGATTAGTGTGTGCAGCATGCTCTATTCCTATGAAATAGAGGGTGCAACGCCTGTTCCATTCCATAGGAATAGAGGGTGCAATGCACGCTTCACTCCATACCTGGGCGTTTCAAGCTAATTTGACTCCTACACGGTTTTGGCTTACCCTTATGCTATATATACATGTTTTATCACTTTTTTACGCATCTTTTGACATATTTATGAGATCAAGGGGTTGATATAACTTTATTATTAGGTTTTATTTATTTTATTTAGTTCATACATATTTTTAGTCGTTAATTACAACCTTGTGATTGCTATTATGACTATGAATGGCTAAACGCCCCCTTTCTGGGGTTAAAGCCAAGAACATAATTATCATTTCTATGGATTAAGTGTTTTTTCTTTGCTTATCAATATTGGTTTTTTGTATATTCTTATTATAACTATTTTAAGGGTTTACGACCCTTAGAATACATTCATTGTCCACCTTGTGAACTCGAGAGAGGGAATAGGGCAATAGAACATGGGAATAAGAATAGTACGGTTCTTAATTCTTTATAAAATAAGAAACTTGAATTAGTATCTAGGATAGGGATGTACTTAGATACCTTACTTGATTCATATGTAGTGATATTTGTTGAGAACTTAAGTGAATTGTTACATCCCTACTCAACGATATAGGTATAAGGTTCAACTTAGGTAATAGATTAGAGGTTGGGAAACCATAATCACAAAATTAACCCTACAAATCAACAACCAAGATAAGCAAAGTTAACAAATGAAGTCCAATACCATAATATGATTGTTTAGAGTGCTTCAAACCTGGGTTTTCTCCTACTAATTGTCTTAAGATCTTTACTTTATGCTTTGTTTACTTTCCTTGCAATTATAACTTCCAAACTCTCTTTGGTTACTTTCGCATAAATTAAATCTAAACTGTGAACTAAAATCAAATCGTTGCCAAATCTATTTTCTGTGGGATCTATAACTCGGCTTTTTGAAGGCCATTATATTACTTTGTAGACCATGTACACTTGTGAGTGCACTTGGGCACTATCAATCACTTCTATAGCTAATAATTTGGAAAGTCTATGCGTAATCCGGGAACTGAGTGTCCGAACCTATGATATGATACATCATAGCGCAAGAAACAAGTATGCAATCAATACTTTAAATGTACTGGTATGCTAATGATGAAGGCTGACATGCATGGTTTCGTGTGCATGAGCAATAACTGACTGAATAAATAGTATGAAGTACTGAATAGTATGCATGAAATCTTTAAATTTAAAAAATGCATGAACAAGCATAAAAAAAGTCCTGAATATAATCTATAAACTAAAATTTGATAAGCGAATAACTGATATCTATATGCTATGGCCAGGAAAAACAGAAACTGAATTATTGGGATGATTACTAGACTGAGACTGTGGGAGTTATCATCTAACCGACATGCCCCAATATGAGCAAATTAGGGTCCAACCTATGAACCTAATTAGTAGGGTATCAGTACCATGCCATGGATACTAACACTGGCTGTGTGGATCCACTAAGCTACTAAATAACCATGATGTCAAGCCTAAACTGATGGGTGATACCTGGGCAGAGTCGAGTATAAAATGACGGGTGACCTCTGAGAAGTAGTCAAGTCTGAGCTGACGGGTGTCTCCTCATATCCTATGCTAGGTACATAGTTCTGGAGTATAGGGACTGCTATTAACGAATCTGCCTAACTGGCGGGGAAGCCTCCATCCCTGCACTCTCTCGGTGCTAAATCCTACTCTCAATTGAACTAACTCGGGATACTGAACTGTTCTAAATTTAACTGATTACGATGACTGACTGAACTTATAATGCTCATAACACATTCTGAAGCTAAACTGAAGATACTGAGACCTAGTAAACAACTAAGTTTTTGGGTATTCATAACCCTCCGGACTCAATAGAAATAATAGAAAAATAGCACTAAAACTTTGGAAACATAATATTAAAGAATTTATTCAAAATTCATTCTTGTAGGCATTTCATCAAACACTTGATATGTATAGTTTAAGCTAAGCATGGGATAGTGTAAAACCTAGTTTAATAACGTGATTTCAACATCAATAAAACTTAATCATGATTTTAATTCAGTGAATAAGAAAATTAAAACATGTGGGGCTTGATAACAACAATTTCATGTAAGCATGGTATAAAATTAAGATTCATGATTAATATCCCAACTTAAAATCACAATAACTTGTAATAATCACATCTTTGAATTTAAAATTAGATACTTGGACTCCATGGGTAAAAAAAAACCCATGGATGAACACTTAACATACCTGGGTTGATGAATTTGTGAGAGTTCTTCGAGGTTTTTCTTGAGATTTGATCTTGAATCTTGAAGGTTAAGGTTTGTTTTTTTAGAGAATATTAGTTTCTTTGAGAGAAATTATGAGTAATAGGGCACATAATGCCCCTTTAGGGTTTTGAATTTCGTGTTTTGAACGAGTTTAGGGCCTTGTGAAAAGACCAAACGATCCCTAGAATTTAAATCGCAAAACTAGAAATCCTAATTTTGGCACCCGTCATGACGCGGTACAATTGCATTGGGCCACTGGAAAAGGGATCATCCCAAATTTACCAAGTGGCACAATGAGGTGAAATTGCGTTGAGCCACTGGAAAAGGATGATTTCGAACTGGACCCTTGGCGTGACGTGGAGCCATCGCAGTGCCCCACTGAACGTGAATTTGATCCTTGGTGCAATGCGGTGAAATCATGGTGCTCCACTGGAAAAGGACGAATGTGGTTTTGGTCAGCACCGTGACGTGGCCTTATCGCATTGAGATACTATTTTTGAGTAAAAGTGCCATAACTTCTCACTCAAGTATTGGATTTAGGCTAAATTTATATCATTGGAAAGATAATTCAATTTTCTATAACTTGGTGGTCTTGAGCTTGAAAATTACAAATAGTGAAAAAGATATTCTCATTTGAAGTTGACTATTGCAACACACTTCCCAAAAACTCAATCAGTAAGGGATATTTTAATTATTAAAATAGCTGGGAGTTATTTTGAGGACTTAACATACATCAAAATAACTCATAAAACTATCAAAGAACTATAATGTACTTTGCATGAGCTTGAAACATGGATCTAACATAGGTTTGGATCTTTGGGGTATTATATGTAAGCAACCAACTCTCCACTTTAGCTCGATGTAGAACACATGATATCAGTCATCTTCTAAACCATATCAAGAAACTCCTACGGATCCTCTTCAGACTTGGACCCCAAAAACAAAGGGGGATTCATTCGAGTAAAATCCTGAATCCCAGTTGCAGCTGTATTTGCCACTGGATTAGCTGGGGAATGTAGCTCTGAACTCAGCATGAGAGAGATGCTTATTCAGGGGATCATCCTGAACAGGCGGAGGTGCAGGCTGGTTCCCATTCCTTCTTCCGTTATTCTTTTAGGGAGGCATTTTCTATAACATAATAAAGTCTGGATTAGAAGGAGCGTTTAAATAGATCCCATGCTCACTCACATGACATGAAAGTAGAAATAAAGAAAACTTTTCCTAAAACGTTTTGTTGCCTCTCGTCCATAAGTGTGGCAAGCTTCACACCCATGCATAATACTTAACTCAATACATCTTTAAAGACTTCATAGGATACAATAAAACCTTAGGCTCTGATTCAAAGTTTTTCACGACCCAAGGCTACCCCCTAGTCGTGACAATGGTACTTACAGTCACAAGTTACAACAAGCTAACCCATGAGATGTACCTGTTGTGAGCACTGAATAACTGATAATAAAGACATACGGAAAACAACTGATAAATGCCATAAGGTTTTAAATATTGAAAATGTATTTGAATCTACATGTCTAAAAACATCTGAAAAATTCTAAAATCTAACTGATAACATTAATAAACTAATTGAATGTTAGAATATCTAAAAAGCCTCTAACTGACTAACTATGGAGTTGATGGGACAAACCTCCAACTAACTCCAACTAACTAAAATAGAGGAATACTGCAATGACTGGATGAAATATAAACGCATCTCCAGAAGATGAGGACTCACCACTGCTGCTGCTACGGGGATGCTGAACTATCTAAGCGCAGTCAGGAAACTGAGCATCCGAACCTATGATATAAGACATCATAGCGCAAGGAAAAATATGTGGTCAGTACTTTGAATGTACTGGTTTATGAGATAAGGTTAGTCTTAAATGAATAGGTTCATATGCATAAAATAATGGCTAACTGGATAGCATGAGATAACTGATGCATAAATGCGTGAAAGCTGTAAAATCTGAGAATCCATGACCAAGTATATAACATGATACTGAAATAGTCTGTAAATTGAAAATACTAAAATCTGGTCAACTGAATAACTAATGAATTGTATGCTATGGTCAAACAAACCTGGACTGAATACTAAACTGTGAGAGGTATCATCTAACTGACATGCCCCAATCTGAGCTAATGGGGTCAAACGTGTAATCCCAGTTGGAAGGGTGTCATTACCGTGCCACGGGTACTAATAATGGGTGTGTGGATTCTCTAAAATAATTTTCTGAAGGACTAATTAGTCTCCCTCATCTGGCAGGGGCTCTAATGAGATACGTATTACCCTCAACTGGCAGGTAAGCACTTCATCAACCCTTAACTGGCAGGTTGATGTCTCCAACCTACATTGGCTACGTATTTCTATAACCAAGGGACTTCTATTAAAGGTCACACCCTATACTAGAAGGTGAGCCCCCATATAGAGTTTTCTCAATGCTAAATCCTGCTCCCAATTGAATGATATTAATTAGTGGACTAAACTAAGCTTAATTGAACAAACAACTGATCATAATAACTAAATGAATGATATTGCTCATGGTATATCTAAAATCATTCTAAAGATACTGAAATTATGTAAAGAAATAGGTATCAGGTGTTCAAAACCCACTTGCACTAAATAAAAAAACAATAAGGACATATGAAGCTTTAAAAAAAACATAATGAAGGATCATTGCCCAAAATCCACCACTTAGACATTTTATCAAACACATGGAAAACATAAACTTAAGCATGGAAATGGGTAAAGCATGTTATTAAAACCATAGTTGCAATACTAAAACCATGAATTAGGGTTATAACATGAGGATTCGCATAGTCAAATCATATAAGGGCCCATTCCATCGAAAAACACTTGTAATATAAGTTGTAATCAAAATCAATAACAACTTCATGGGGACAATTCATCATAAACATGTAAAAACTAATAATTTGATATAAAAAGGGGATTCTTGGACTCCATGGGATGGAAAAGCCCATGGATAAACATCACACATACCTTAAACCTGCAATCGTGAAAGAGAAACACAAATCGTTGAGCTTCCTTGAAGGTTTTTGGATTTGGTAACTTGATTTCATAGTTTTCTTGGAGAGAAAGGAATGAAATTGATGAACTTGGGGGAATGATTAGGGTTTGATTTTTGAGAGAAAATTGAGGAGAAATAGGCATATATTGCCCTAACTGGAGTTTAATTCATGGTTTTTATGAACTAGATTGTGGGAAAAAGACGTAATTGGAATGCGGATTGAAGGGAGACTACGATGCGTTGGGTGCCTCATTGCTATAGCCACTATGACGCACCACTATCGCGGGGAACGAATGGAATCAAAATAAAAAAATAATTCAATTCTCATCCGAAAAATCCAAAACTTCCCCGAGACATGCTCCTTTCACCCCTGAACATAAATTAACTCAAAAACCTACGTCTAGGGGTTGGGAAGACTCATTTAAAAATCCTCGAATTTAAGAGGCCAAAAATAATACTAAGTCCCCAACACTTAGTAAAATTTTCAGGCCTTAAGCCTCTTATGGATGCAACTAGGAGTTGAACTGTGCTAATAAAAGTATGGGGTATTACACTACAGGAGGAAAATATTTATTCATCGAGTTGTATTTTTTACTTCCTTGTTGTAGTTGTGTCTTTGTGAATTATTTTTAAGCTTTTCCTATATAATCTTAAGACTGTAATAGGTTTTGAGGTACATACCATTCCCTTGTAATCATCTAGAGTTTAGTGATTGTTTAAGCTAGAGTTAGCTTATGGTGTCCAGTTAGAGTTAACTTGAGGTTAAAGCAGTAGAGCTACTGCTTGTGTTTACTTTTAATAGAGTTATTGCTAGGAAACAAAGGATTAGGAGGTTAATACTTGGAGTCTGTATTCAAGAAGTTTCTTGGATACAACGGAGCTTAGAAATCCTAGAGGAAGGTCATGGTTTTTTCTTCCTTGAATAAGGAGTTTCCACATAAGAACCTTGTGTCTTCTATTTACTTTATTCATGCACTTCTTACTTTAAATATCTCCCAGTTCTTGTTGTGTTAGTGTATCCAAAAATCGGTCCTTAAGTTGAGGAGCAACCTACCGCAACTCATCATTTATGTCACATGAGACATTTTAAGTAAAAAGAGGTTTTCTAAATGAGACAATTCCTAGCATGTATTAGAATTTTGATGTGTTATATATTCATCATCTCGTAGGTGTAAAATTTGGGAGTTCCACTTGTCATTTTTAACTATGTAAGATTCATATTATTACCTAATTTTTATGACGTGACTTCATAAATAATTAATTTAATGCATACATGTAATTCCAATATTACTTCAAGGCATTTCAAATATTTTTCCATAAAAATGAAGATAAGATTAACTTTATTCTCACTAGGAATTATTGAACAAAAAGCTTAAGAGGATGTAGAATAACAAAAGTACATATTTTTATTAAATCTCAGATCATGAAATTAAAATGCTACCATATATATAATATATATAATTTATTTCACCTGCAAAATGTCTAGTTCATTTGCAACACCTAGCATACCCAATTGCATGTTAATTTTGAAAAATACAAGACTACGGACAAAAAAGTACAAAAATAAAAGAACATCGGATACCAACTTTAGCTATTTAATTATTGTACTATCAATGATAAATCCTTCCAAACTTCCTCCTTAGGAGCTCACAGAGTGGCTCCTGGTCCTGGTGAATTTTCACAGTGGTAATAGTGTTACTTAAATATAGTAGATTACATCGAAAAACTGTCAGTCTCTATGTGACATGACCTCCGATTGCAAAACAATCACTCAATTACTTGGTGATCAGGTATACATGTGTGTGCACTTGAACCACAACAAAATAAAATTTTTGTAGAACCTCATATGAAGAAATTATAATGCTATACCCCTAAACTACAAACTATCACACAATGGATTTTTATAGATTTATGAAGGATTATTTTCTAGATATGTATTTGTTGGTATAATATACCACACTAATTAAATTATAGTTAAAATAATAGAATTTTAAAAAATATATTAAAATATCTTCAGGTTGAGCGCGGATATCTCACTCTCTTCTTGGAGATTCAATCCCACTACGGCATATGCACCTATAATATATAGTTTATTCAGTACAAATCTAGAAGAAGTCCAGTCAACCACCAGACCTCAAAAATTCATCAATGAATATTATGGGTGTTGGAAAACCTGAATGTGTGACTTCATCATGGCTGAAAATTCTAAGCTTTGAAATGTCATTGAGGATGAACCTTTTATTTCTACAAGGGAAGTAATGATTGGAGATGTGACCTCAAAATTTTCTAAGACTAAGAAGGAATTTGATGAGGCAGATAGAAAGAATATAGAAAAAAACTACAAGGCCAAGAAGATCCTTGTATGTGGCAACGATCCTGATGAGTAAAATAGGATCTCTTCCTATCAAACTGCTAATGAGATTTCAGATTGTCTCCAGACAGCCCATAAAGAAACCACTCAGGTTAAGCAATCCAAGGTAGAAATGTTGACAAATCAGTATAAGACCTTCACTATGCAGGAATGGGAGTCCATTCAAGAGATACACACCAGGTTAATTGCTATAATAAATGAGTTATACTATCTTGGTGAAGTTATTCCTACTCATAAGAAGGTTAGGAAATTCTTGAGCATTCAGCCAAATAGGTAGGAAAGCAAAGCTGACGTAATTAATAAAGCCAGGGATATGAATAAAATGCAAAAGATGAGCTCATTGGAAATCTCAAAACCTATGAGATGTTGAAGAAGCTTGGGAAGTTAAAGGTTGAACCCAAGGATGAAAAGAGTCTGATCCTTAAGGATGGAAAAAAATTCACCACTCAAAAATATGATGAGACAACCTATATTATAAAATGTGTTCTCAAAGCCTTAAAAGAATCTGAGGTTGTACCTAAAAGAAGAGATTATAGAGGGATCTTAAAGGAAAAAAATGAAGTGACACATGTAACCAATGTGGCAAACCTGATCAGTAAATGAATGATTTCCCTTTATATAAAATAAAATACAAAGAACATCCTAAGCAAGTTGGTTGTAAATATAAGGGAAAGGACCAAGTTCCCTTGAAGTACAACAAGAAGGCTGAAGCGGACAAAATTTTCAATCAAGTGTTTCCAGCTTGCTGGGGCAACTCCTCTAGTTATTCAGAACAAGGAGTTAATGTTATCGTAATGGTAATGGAAGATAAAGTATCAGTGTTTGACTTGTTCTTTACTCTGATGGCAGATACTGATGATGAGGTAGATAAACTAGTTACTCTCTTTGAAATTAAGGAAAATTTGAAGGACTACTCTCTAAGTAAGCTAAGATATCTTGCTTTTGTGTTGATTTATTCCTTGGATAACCATGTTAATGAAAAGTAAAATCTGAAGGAAACCCTTAAAAAATATGAGGAAGAATTTATCGAGTTGAGTGTCTAAGTGGTTGAACTAACCAATGAGAAGGAAAAGCTATAGAAAGATTTGACAAAATGTGAAGAACAAAATGGTAGAGCTGAGTGTGCAAGTTGCTAAGCAGAAAACAACCTGCAAGAATCTCTCGTGTAAGAATGATCTTCTAAATGAAAGACTAGACGAGAAAATCAAGATGATTCCAAGGGAAAGGTGAAGGAAGTAGTATACAATTTTAGTTCGAAGTTGATTTGGCTAAAACCAAGTCTGACATAACTGGTTCACTTGAGAAAAACAGAGTTCTTGAGAAGGAACTATTTTTGGTGAAGACTGAACTTGAGAAAGCTCTCAAGTGGACTACACCTTCACAAATACTAACTACCTTCATTAGCCAAGAATCTAGTGGCGGAAGAGTCTTGGAATACAATAGTCAAGAAGACAGACCTAGTTTTTGGGTAAGCCATGCAAGGAGAAAAAATAATGTCCCATATATTTATTATGGAAAGGATGGTCACACTAAGGATATATGTCACTCTAAAACTAAAATTTTAGGGGGAAAATAAAATCTTCACAACAACTAAAAAAAAGAGACAAAGATTGCCAAACTGCACAAGGAAGAAACTAATCTTCCCTCTGTCACCCTTTTGGGGACCATAAACTTAATTGGATTTCCAAGTCTAAAAGTGATTGATGATGTAGGTAAAGTCAAAGGGGATCAACAAACACAAGGATGATAACAACGGTTTCTCAGAGCACATGATTGAAGATCTGAAGATTACCTCTTGTTGAAGTCCATTAGTGGAGAAATATCTCCCTGGTAGTGAAATTAAAAGAGTTGAAGCAAAATTGAGGTTGCTGATACTATAGATCGAGTAGTAAAATGTCAATTTCAAGTTTTGAATAACTTATCCCTAGGAGATCTCTGATAAATATCAGTAGGGAACTGGTTGAGGGACACTGATAGAGGTAGAGCTGAAGAAATTAATATAGATGTAGGAGATCCTTATGATTCTCCATTCAAGGCTATGAATAAGTGAGAAGGTATCCAAGTTAGATAATGTCCTTTGTATCTAATTCAGCCTTATATTTTTGAGGATATACACCTATGGTAAGGAATAAAATATATAAAATAAGGGATGAGATAAGACAAAGTCATAATATTTCAACCTTGCTTAGGGATTAAGTTCCTAATTAGGTCAGACTACTTGTTATTCCTAAATAATGAACATTTTAAGTATTTAATAACTATGCCATGTCACTCTCTCTCCTCTTACAAAAGGATTTCACTTATACTTTAAACTCAACAAATGCGTCCAATAGATAGAACACGTCCTTTTAGATGAATCATATCATTTAATCTCAACCTTTCTCTCATGCCTATTTAAAGCCTAAAATCATATCATTTTCTCTCTCATTTTTAAATCATCTTTAATTAAAACTTATTTGTTCCCAAACTATTCACAAGGAAAGCAAAAAACTTGATCTTCCCATCTTTTAAAGTCCCTTTAATTCTTGTAGAATATCTTAATCCTTTTTATCTTCACAGAAAGATGAGCCTCTTTATTATAAATTGATAGACACCCCCTAAAACACCTCAGTTTTTGGACCTTAGAGAATTTCCTAGAGTTCTAATCTCTATACCCAATATGACTTATTGGTACGAGCCATATGTTGGGTACATATGGTATGGTCCAGTCGCATACTGACTGGTGTTGGTTGGTGAGGTGGATTTTGGTTACTGGAATGCGTATAACTTATGGGTATGCGTCATATTGGTGGTTATGGATCATTTTCTTTCTTAACTTAATCTTAGAATTAGTTACTTAGGTTGTATCTGAGTATGAGTGGCTTACTATGAGTTGTAAGCCAAGATACAATTCGTATGCAGGACTCATAAGGTGGACAGTGTCTAAATATTCCTTGGGTTTAAATCTGCCAGGGGTATGGATCTTATTATTTAGATATAACTTAGTTGGATACGTCGTATGTTGGATAGTATTTGATGCAAAGGTTGAGGATAGGGTACGAGTGAAGGTTACCACTCGTATCAGAGGGTATGACTAGTGTGGGGTCAGTCATACCCCAGTGATAGGATTTTGGTGCAACTTAAGTAGGGGTATTCTGGATATTTTCCCATTTATCCTAATAAGGCCCCATGACTTATAACATACTTGGAAGGTTATTTACTCTATTATTCCATTCATTAGCACTTACAAACTCTTCTAAACACTTTAAAATTCTCTCAAAAGCTTTTGGGCTTGGGAAGGTAGGGTTTCAACTAGAGGATTGATTTGGGGCTTGTCTTGGTAATTTCTTTTCGTCATCATCTTGGTTTAAGGCATGTTCTCTTACATCATTGTTAATTTTATCTAAAGGTATGGTTTTTATGAATGTTTTCATGATTTCCCTAATTGTATGATTTTGGTTTTCAAATATTATTTGGGGTTTTTGATATTAAATGGTTGGTTATGGTTTCCCATGGTTTTTAATTATGCTTTTATATGCATTAATGGTGGTTTTAGATAATTGGATTTCATAGGAATGGTTTATTGGTAATTGGCATTTGTTTTGGTCATATTATGCCCCTAATGTGTTTGAAAAATGCTTATAAAGATATGTTAATTGCATTGACTACTTTGAAGGGAAATCTTGCTTGTTTTAAAACTTGGTAAAGGAATTATGCATGATTTAAATAGCTTGGAATGGTAAATGGCTAATGGTTATGCTTGAGGGGTACATAGAATACCTCAAGTGGTTTAATATGGTAAATGGAAAAACACTTAAAAGTCCCCTTAAACCTCTATATGGTTGGCTATGGATAATACTTGCAAGTAAGGATAGTATAAAGATAACAATATTAATGGCCTTGGTTAATAAATAGTTAATGGTTTGGTTATTTAAATTTTTTTTAATTGGGCAATAATGGCGGGATGTGTAGCAAAGGAGTGGAAGGTGGAGGTATCGGGGGAACCAAAATTGGAAACTCATATTTGCCGATATGAGGTTTGTCTTGGTGGCCATGTGCATGATGTCACACTATATTTTGGGGAATGTACTAGTCATCCCAAGGTTTTCTTCCCTGGTCATTCGGTTACACACTCTGGGGCCTTTTCAATAGAGGGAGCTAAACCCATATAGCCCGTAGGTGGTTTAGGACGGCAAAGCTACAAAACAAAGGTAAAGGTTTTAAAGGCATGCTAAACCTGGTCCCTTTTTCCAGCATGGTAGAGGCCTTGTGGTACTTCTATGGGTTGGAATGGGCAGGATTGGTATTAGCGTCGACCTTGGCATTGGAATAAGATAAAGGGCTAACATCAT
The DNA here is from genome assembly GCA_030864225.1 of Capsicum baccatum var. pendulum. Lineage (NCBI taxonomy): Eukaryota > Viridiplantae > Streptophyta > Magnoliopsida > Solanales > Solanaceae > Capsicum > Capsicum baccatum. The sequence goes on along the minus strand of CM061554.1, from coordinate 55,973,997 downwards.
TGGAAGACATTGTTGGTTGTTCCATCCTATTTCATTTTGGGATTAATTATATTATGTTTTGGAACATCTTTGGTTTTGGCTTGATTTATAGCCCTTCTTTTGGTATGGTTTGGTATGGTTAGATTATTGGTATGGGATGGTTGGACTCGGTTGGGTCGGTCATGGTTTTGATCTTATCCTAGAGTCTGTATGTGAGCTATTACACTATCTTGTTATATGCTCAAAATTTGGCCAACTTAGGGCAGGCAGCTGGAGGATGGGTTGGGTAACAGGGGTGGTCTCTAATCCTGGTCGGACATAGGATGCCCATTATGACAAAGCTTCAGGGTGGGCCGTGTCAAGTTGGTATCAGAGCCTAGATTTATGGTCGATTGGGAGTCCATAAAGCCATGTTGAGTAGAGTCTTTTTAGGGGTGTGTAGAGCGCCACACTCATAAGGGAGAGGCTATAAAGAATTTAGGAATGTTTCACTTTCTTGGTATTATATTTTCAATCTTGGAGTCTGAGTCCTAGAATATTATCTAATCCTAGTTCGTTCGTCTTTAAGATCATACCTTGTAGCTATGGAACATATGGAAATTCTTCTATCCCATCTGGGGGTAATGCTGAAGGGGTGTTGTAATGCCCCAAGAACCTATCTCGAGATGTCACACGGTGCTTAAAGCCACACAAAACCTTAAGCTAACCCTCTGAGCCTGTCTTTACTCCTATAATTCACCATGATAATAATTGAGCGGTAATAAGAAAGAATAATCATTCCATGAACATACTGAGATACAAAGTAATACTGTCCTATACAATCAAAATACTAACATTTTGTACATTGTGATACTGTAGTCTGACAAAGCCTCTACTATATAAAACCGAAGAGCCATTGGGCCAGATCCCCAACTGGCTCATACTGAACTGAAAGTAAATAACCATCTATTAACAAGACAAAATCAAATACACAGGTCCTCGAACCATGAGGACTCACCAACCGCAGAAATATAGATGATGGTACTTAAAGATCACTGTCGCTGCTGATACTGAGCACCTAAACCTATATCATGAGGAAATATAGAATACAATAGAGTATGGGAGTCAGTACTTGGGAATGTACTGAGTATGCGAGGGTGGATGCAACATTTAAATAATATCATAAATGTATAAGAAAATCATGCATGCTGACTATAATAATTCTCTTTGCTTGAATTATCTGAAACATTTTTCTCATAAATCATCAGTAGTAATACGTGATTCATAAATCTCTTAAATTATTTAGCTCAACTCAAGCTCTTTAAATCATGACTTAGAGTGACTCGGTAACTTAAGAGACTTAAATCATTATGGACGTGGGATTTTCTTATAACCGACATGGCTACACCATGTGAGCTGCATGGAGTCCAACGTTTTGCCCTCCTAAGGAGAGAACCCCACATTGGTAGGGGTGTTGTACTCTTGCTAGGTAGTACAACCTCAATCACATCTTCACAATATCATACTCGGCCTTTGGCCCTTAATTATCAATATCAATCCTACGGTGGCATGTAGTTTTAGGGAAATACTAAATTGCCCACTCGGTGCTAAATACTCCTCCCAGACTCAGCTCAGAACGTGTTAAGAAATCCACCTCAATCTATATCAACTCATGGTTCTATTATAAAGAACAAAACATAAATATATATCTCATCTGAAAATCATAAACATCTTGTGGATTCCTAACTCGACTCAACTCAACATTTGAAAATCATGATAACTTCCAATATCATTTAAATCAATAATAGAAAGTCAATCTTTAGGCACAAGAATGAAAGAAGTGTTCTTGTTCTAACGCCACATACCTTGGATTTTGATTTTGAAGATGTAGAAACTTGTTTGGAACTTCTTCTTAACACTTTTGAGCCAAGATCCTTGATGCCTTTGACATAGGGAACTCAGTTTTTGAATCACTTTGAATCACTATGGAGGATTCTTGAATTTATTTGTAAGAAGAATGGATTTTGGATCTTGGAAGAAACCCTAGGTTTCTAGATATTTCTTGGAAGATTAGAGAGAAAAGAGATAAAAATGATCTTCTCTTCTATACATATATATATATATATGGTCTTAAAAGGAGCGAAAATGATTAAAATACCCTTTTAAAAAGAATTGAAAATTGCTGATCGAGGCCTGTGACGGTCGACCTGACGGTCCGTCAGAGGGACGACAGTCCACCAAGTCATCCATCACTCGAACACCAAAACTAGAACATTCTGCCTCGACATGATGGTTGACCTGATGGTCCATCAGATAAGTGACGGTCCCCCAAGTCGTCCATCACTTGAACACTAGAAATGAGACATTCTGTCTCGGTCTGACGGAAACCTTGACGGTCTGTCAACTTTGTGACGGTCCACCACTTTAACCATTACATGACATCCCAAAATAGGAGCTACTACCTTGTCTTGACGGGACACTTGACGGTCCACCAAGAACCTAACGGTCCACCAGGTCGACCTTCAAACCTGGGCGTTTTGATACCATTTAGTAAAACAGTCATAACTCCTTCGTTCAATGTTAAATTTTGATGAAATTAGTATCGATGGAAAGCTTATTCAATGCTCTACATGAAAAAAATGGAAATTAGAGAAATACAACATGTTGTAAACACTAATCACTTTGGAAGTCATACATATCCATTCAAAAAGACATATTTAGGCTTAAGAAATGATCAGGGTATTACAGGTGCATCCTACTTTTGGGGTTCATCTTCAATGTCATGGTTCTATCCCTAATAGTTCTGGAGTTCTACTAGTTTCTATTAGTCTTCCTCAAGGCGAGGTAACTAATATGGAATTCTATCTATCTATTCATGCTATTGCTAAATTAGTTGCTGATGAAGCTGAGTGGGTTATGTCTGGTGTTTTGTCTGCCAAGGCCACAAGAGTTGGCTGATTTATAAATATGGGTCCTCCCACTTTTTTTGGAGTGATAGCGGAGGAGGATCCACAGGGCTTCTTGGATAAAATAGAAAAAATATTTTGGGTGATGCAATCTACCAATGGGAGGGTGGTTCTCTAGCTCCTAGGGGGATATTTATTTCTTATATTAGGGCTTAAAGGATAATATCTAAAGGATGTCTTTATCACTTGGTCTGGGTTAAAAAATCTAACTTGAAAGATCCTTCATTCTAGTTAATTCCAGAGGTTAATGTGATTTTTGAGGTCTTTTTGGATGATCTTTCTGGTGTTTATAACGTTTGGTGTTGATCTAATGAACAATTTTTTTTGTCAGTATTTGGATCTCTTCATTATTGTGTTCATTGATGTCATTCTAGTTTATTCAAAGACTTAGGTGGATTATGTTAATCATCTCTGTGTGGTATTGTAGACCTTAAAGGAACAACGGTTATATGACAAGTTCTCTAAGTGTGAGTTTTCGTGGAATTCTATAACTTTCTCGAGTCATATTATTTCTAGTAAAGGGATCATGGTAGATCCATAAATGGTTGATGTGGTAAAGAGGTGGCCTAAGCCTACAACTCCATTCAACATTCGGAGCTTCTTAGGTTTTATCGGGTATTATAAGTGGTTTATGGAAAGCTTTTCCTCGATAGCTGCTCCTTTGACTAAGTTAACTTAGAAGAAGGTTAAGTTTTCTTGGTTAGATGCTTGTGAAGGAAGTTTCTAGAAGTTGAAGGATAAGTTAACTTCGGCTCCAATTCTGACTTTGCCGAAAGGCGATGATTGGTTTGTAGTTTATTGTGATGCATCTCGGGTAGGGCTTAGTTATGTTTTGATGCAGCACGAGAAGGTGATTACCTATGCTTCCAAGCAGTTGAAGGTGCATGAGAGCAATTATCCTACTCAAGATTTAAAGCTGTTGGCAGTTGTGTTTGCTTTAAAATATGGTGGCGTTATTTGTATGGTGTGACGTGGATATCTTTTCTGATCATAAGAGTCTACAGTATGTGTACACTCATAAAAATCTTTATCTTAGGCTGAGGATATGGCTTGAGCTTCGTAAGGATTATGATATGAGTCTTTACTATCACCCAGGTAAGGCTAACGTGGTTGTTAATGCTCTTAGCAGGTTATCCATAGGAAGTTTGGCTCATGTGGAGGAAGTAAAGTGGGAATTAGTAAAGGATATTCACTACTTGGCTAATCTTGGAGTTTGCCTCTTGGACTCTAAGGATGGTAGTATGATGTGCAAGAAGTGGTTTGAACATCTCTTGTTACGGAGATTAAGGAGAATCAAGTGCTAGATCTTATCTTGATCAAAATAAGAGTGACGCTGGTTGGAAAAAAGAAGTGGTGTTTTAGATCTAAGATGATAGTACTTTACGGTAACAAGGGAGATTGTGTGTTCTAGATGTCGATGATTTATGATAAAGAATTTTAGCTGAGGCGCATGAGTTATTCTATGTTGTTCATCCCTACTCGACTGAGATGTATCATGATCTCAAGGAGATTTATTAGTGTAATGGCATGAAGAGGGATATCGTTGATTTCGTGGCCAATTGCATGGTCTGTCAACAGGTTATGGTTGAGCACATAAAGCCAGGAGGGTTGTATCAAGAAATTGATTTGCCTGAATGAAAGTGGAAAGTAATCAATATGGAATTTATTACCAGTCTTTCTCGGTCTTGAAATCAATATGATTCAATTTGGGTCATCATAGATAGGATGACAAAGTCTGTACACTTTATGCCAGTATGAGCTGGAGGATTATGCGAAGTTGTATCGTCAGGAGATTGTGACGCCGCTTGGGGTGCTTGTTTTAATTATTTTTTATCGTGGCACGCAATTTACATCTCTCTTTGGCGATCTTTTCAGAGAGGGTTAGGGACAAAGGTGAGTCTGATTACTGCTTTCTATCCGCAGATGGATGGGCAAGCAGAGAGAACTATTCATAGATTGGAGGATATGCTTTGGGCTTGTGTGATTAATTATGGTGGCAATTGGGCTGAGCATCTACCTTTGTGATGATAAATTGGCTTAAGTGATTGATTATGATTGGAAAATTATATGTAAATCGTATATTGGGACATGTTTCTAGGAGTTTTTGTAATGACAAAAATGCAATGAATTAGGAAACAGGTTGGGCACTACTTTTAATATCACGATAACACTTACAGCTGACACAAAGTACAAAAGTTGGTGAAAAAAATTTGCTGCCACCTTTTTGACTCAACCAATGGGATCTCTACTAGGTTTCTTGTGTCATACTATATATTGCTCATCTTCCTCAATAAGAAAACCAATGCTTCCATATTCTCACAACTAAATCTTTTGAAGCTAAAACCAGAGACTACACACTGCAGCAGAAAACTGATTGTTCATCGAGTTGTATTTTTAGTTTCTTACTGTAGTTGAGTTTTTGTGAATTGTTCTTACGCATTTTCCTACATTAGAGTTTGGTGATTGTTCAAGCTAACTGTAGCTTGAGGTGTCTAGTTAGAGTTAGCTGGATGTTGGAGCAGTAGAGCTACTACCTGTGTTTCCTCGTAATAGAGTTATTGCCAGGAAAGAAAGGATTAGGAAGTTAATCCTTGGAGTCTGTATTCAAGAAGTTCTTTGGATATAGTGGAACTTAGAAATCCTGGAGGCAGGTCGTGTGTCTTTTATTTACTTCATTCCTTTACTTCTTACTTTATATATCTCCTAGTTTTTATTGTGAGAGTGTATCCGAGAATAGGTCCCTGAGTTAAAGGAGAAACCCACAACAACCCATCATTTATGTCACCTAAGACTTTTTAAGTAACAAGAGGTTTTCCATATGAGACAATTCCTAGCTAGTGTTAGAATCTTGATGTGTTTTATATTCATAATCTCGTAGGTATAAAGTTTGGTTGTTCCACTTGTGAGTTTTAACTATATATGATTCATAATATTACCTATTTTATTATGACGTGACTTCATAAATGATTAATTTAATGCATACATGTAATTCCAAAATTGTTTCAAGGCATTTCACATATTTTTCCATAAAAAACGAAGATGAGATTAATTTGATTCTCACTAGTCATTATTGAACAAAAAGCTTAAGAGGAAGTACAATAACAAAAGCAACATATTTTTATAAAATCTCAGATCATGAAATGAAAATGCTACCATATATATATATATGTATATATATAAATATATTCATAGTTGGTTCACCTACAAAATGTGTAGTTCATTTGGAACACCTAGCACTCCCAATTGCATATTGAATTTAGAAAAATACAAGACTACGGACAAACAAGTACACATATAAAAGAGGATTGGATACCAATTTTAGATATTTAATTATTGTACTAGGAATCATAAGTCCATCCAAACTTCTTCCCTGGGAGCTCACAGATTGGCTCCTGGTCCTGGTGAACTTTCATAGTGATAAGAATGTTTCTTAAGATCAGTAGTTTACATCGAACGACTATTAGTCTCTCTGGGAAGTCTTTATGGGCTACGACCTTCGATTGCAAAAATATCACTATATTATTTGGTGATCATGTATACTTGTGTCTGCACTTAAACCACAACAAAATAATATTTTTATAGAACCTCATATTTAGGGGTGACAATTTTAGCCCATATTTGTGAAAAGAGTTCATTTAACTCATATTTAGTGAATTGGATCACTCATATTTCAAATGGGTTAATATGGACTTCGACTCATTTTAAAAGTTCATACAAATATGGACAAATGGGCAAAATATGGGTACTCATTGAAACACAGAGATCACCCACCTATGCTTATAGTTTCAGTTTTTTTTCTTTTCTAGTTTCTTTTCTTCTTCTTTTTTCTTTTTTTTTTCCTTTAATTTACTTTTTTTCTTTTTCATTTTTTACTCATTTCTTATAATTTCTTTTTTTCTTTCTCATTTTTTCATCTATTTTTTTATTTCTTTTTTCTTTGTATTCTTTTTTTTCGCTTCCCCCTTACTCATTCTTATTTCATCATTCGTATTCGCTTGAGACCTACATGGGTTAATAAATATAAGCTTCTAATTATCCCATTTAGCCTATATAATTCATAACATCTCTTATCAATTAAATATAATCCATAGTCTCACTCTTTTATTATTATTTTTTTCTATCATTTATTTCTCTTTCTTTTTTTTCTTTTTTTTCATTTTTTCATTTTTTGTTTCTTTTTTTTCTTTAATTTACTATTTTTTTCGTTCTTTTTCCTTTAATTTACTTTTTTTTTCTTTTTCATTTTTTTCACTTATTTTTTACTCGTTTCTTACACTTTTTTCCTTCTTCTTTTTCATCATTTTTTTCTTTTTCAATTTTATTTCTTTGCATTATTTTTTTTTTGTATTTTCCTTTCCCCATTTTTCATTCTTGGTTCGTCAATTTTGTCATTTTTCTTATTTTTTTATATTCTTTTCCTCATCTTTTTTTCATCATTGCATTTTATATTTTTTTACTGTAAATTTATTTTTATCATACTGTATATTTCAAATAAATTTATTATTTGTATTTGAATAGTTTAGTTGTCAATATGTGCAATTTATCATTTGTATTTATATACAAATAAATATATGAATTAAAATCAACATGGGTTGTGGTGCAGTGGATGGGCTGCTCCACCCTTAACCAGAGGTCGAGAGTACGACCCTGGTTATGGAGAAAACTCTGTTAGGAGCGCTGCCGTCTTAATGGGCCCTGCAACGCCCGATCCATATTAGTCGGGGCTCCAATGCATGCACCGTACAATAGATAAAAATAAAAAAAAAGTATATGAATTAATTGTATTTTCTTGAGACTAAAATATCTATGGATGAGGATCCACATAGCGCTCGAATTGTAAATGTTGGACGAATATAAATCAATATGCGCTTATGGTATTTTCATTATCATAAAAAAAGAAGGAAACCAAAAATAGAAAAAAAACACAAAAAAGTAGAAAGAGAAGTAGAAGTTAGAGATAGAAGAGAGAAAAAAGCGTAAAGAAAGAATTGAACAAAAAAATACAAAAAAAATCAAAAAGAAAAAATAATGAAAAAGGAGAAAAGGAAAAAAAGATGATGGTGAAAACAAATATACTGAATGGTTACGATATTTTAGTCATCATTCATAATTTATACTCGACTTAACCATGTTCTTCGAAAATAAAAAAATATAAAACATAAAATACAACCAAAAAAGAAAAAAATAAAAATGAAGAAAAAAGAAAAAAAGAAAAAAAAAACAGAAAAAAGTAGCCTAAAAAGGAAAAGGGGAAGAAAAAGAAAAAAGAAATAGAAACAAAGGGTAAAGGGTAGAGGGTAGAGGGTAGAGATAGAAGATAGAAGATAGAAAAAAAAAAAGAAATGACAAAAAAATGAAAAAAGAAAAGAAAAACTAGAGGCTACATATAGAAGAGAGACAAAAAAAAACTAAAAAAAAAAAAACTAAAAAAAAAAAGAAATGGAAAAAAAGTCAAGTTGATATGATATAGAAGTTTTAAGTTTTTGACTTGGGAGTTAAAGTGGGTTGAAACTATTTTTATCCAATCCATATTTGACCAAATCCATATTTACCCATATTTATATGGACGGATTGCAATCCAAACCATTTTTGCTCGATCCATATTTAACCTGTTTAAATCCAATCAAATCCGCCCGTTAGCCACCCCTACTCATATCAATAAATTAGAATGCTATACCCCTAAACGACAAACTAGTACACAATGGATTTTCATAGATTCACTAAGGATTATTAGCTATATATGTATTTGTTGGTGTAATATACCACACTAATTAAAATACAGTTGAATCAATAAAATTTTATAAAATGTATAAAAATATCTTCAGATTAAGCACGAATATCTCACTCATTTCAAGAGGATTCAAGCCCACTATGGCATATGAATCTACAATATGTAGTTGATTCATTTGCAAAATATCAAATTTGTTCATTTGCAACACTTAACACATATCTAACTGCAGGTTGAATTCAGAATAATATAGGAGTATGAGAAAATAAGTACACAAAAAAAAGAATAATAGGATACAATTTCAACTACCATTAGCCATAATCCTACCCATCCTTGATTCCAAATTGGGTTATAGCACCATATTCCCTACCTAGATCATCATCATGAACTTCCTGGCTTTTGGTTCTAGCCCCTTTCAACAGAGACAGAATCAGTTTTCATGCATCTTGGGATACGATGTTGACGTCTTAGATGAACTGGAAAGATTGATTTCATATTAAAGCATGTCACTTGTATTATGTTCAGGGGTGGCTTTTGGGCAAAGCCTCTAAAGCAAAGGATTTAGGCCCCTCATTTTTGGGGGCATCATTTTACAACAATAGGTTATATTTTTTTGATAAAATTATAAAATATTTTAAGTATTTTATATCATTAAAAAAAGTTTCTAATTCAGTACAAGGTAAGATTGCGTACAATAAATCCTTATGGTTTAACACTTCAATGAATACCACATATAACAAAAGCTTTAGTGTACTGGACTGCTCTTTTTTTTAGTTAACTAATTGAATAAAAAGAAGGATCTTAAATTAGTAAGTAGTCTACAAAAATAAATATTTAATATACTGGAAGAAAAAAATGCCCTAATTGATTTTTTTTTTACAAATATTTAATCTACTTTTAACCTCGACTAAATTGGTCTAAATAAAAGAGCTACAATGTACCTTTTTTAATCAAGTTATTACTTCTAAGATTGGGCTCTATTATTTCAACCTATTAGTATTGTTTTCATTTGAAACTTTGCATGGTTTGTTATTTTATTGCGTAATATATATTATCTTATTTAATTCTATTAGAATATAAAATATGTCAACTAGAAAATATAAATTCGATTGTCCAAAATTCAAAAAAATAAAAATAAAGAAGAAGAATTGAATCTTTGATACAATCTCAAAATTAGAGTTCTTGAGTACGTTAGAGGGGCGTCCAACATAAATCCTTTTAAAGAAAATTGGGGGAGGGAACAGAATTACAAGGTGAGGAATCGAACCCTCAGCTTATTAGTGAAATTTGTTTCTTCGGGTACAGAATCTGTATTTTGGCAAAACAACTTCAACACAAGTTCAAAATTAAATCAAGAACGCTTATGAAGTTTTCAAACACAAGTTCAATATGAACTATCAAATAAGTATGTTATTTTATTAAGAAATAAGATGAAAAATAAAATAAGTCAAGTCCTCTAAATTCACGGAGTGTCCTTAAGGAAATAATTCCCCTCAAGTAGCCGATGTTGCAGAATTTTTCTCCCAGGATAAAATGGCTTCACAACCAGAATATAGTGGTACCTCAAACTTTCTGATTTTCTTTGAAATCACTCAACGGGAGATGATCACATAGAGATTTTAAAAGCAAGAGAATATTTTTCTTATGCAGAAATTTTTCATACTAAACCTGTGAAAATGTAGGTTTATATAGCCATGAAGTGCCCCTTCTGAAAGGTGACAATGGTTCATTGGAAAGGTATTATTTTTAAATAGTCATGTCTGTCTATTCGAAATAATATGTCTTTTTCCGAACAGTCACAACCATCCAAACAGTCAACCCTTTTATCAAATAGTGTGTTTTTTTCTCGAAGGGTTGACTCCTTCCATTTTCCATTCGGACCAATTGAACCCAATAATCCCCTACATGTATGGGGAATGACTATTATTTATAAAAATTTACAGAAAAGTATGTGATCAGCAAGAAAATACTGATTACATCTGGATAAGAGAGTTTCCCTTTAAACTTTTCATAGTGAACATGCATTGGGTGCACTCAGTCAATAGACAAATTTGATACCTTTGAACAGTCGAGCTTTAATGTAAACCTAGACAACACATGTCACACAATCAACCTTTCACCATTTAAGGTTCTTACGTTTTTGTTCGTTTCAGCCATGAACACGTCCCGATTTCATGAGAGCTTAGAGAATAGCCCTTTACTAACATTCTCCTTAAAGCAACTTCCACTTCGCCCTCACATAGGTGATTTCTAAATGTTCAATACTATAAATTAAAATATTTGGTCAAATTTGCCAAATTTAGATAATCATTAAAAGACTTCTCACCATAAGTCTTATCCCTATTTACTAAACATTGTCTACATCATGAGAATGGGTTACGTATATTGACAATAATTAACCTGTCAAACACAACTTTGTTTGATCTGCTTGAACTTAGCTCTTGGGATCTCCAGTTTGTTGGGTAAAGTTACCGCCATACTGACTTGTCCTAGGTCGTAAACCCATTTCCTTGGGTGTTGTCTTAACTCCTCTCTAGCTAGGCCTTTTGTAAGTTGATCCGACACATTATCCTTTTACTTCATATAGTCAATAATGATAATTCCACTAGAGATAAGTTCTTTAATGGTATTATGTCTTTGTCTTATATGATGAGATTTATCATTGTACATTATGCTCCCTACCCTACCTATTACCGCTTGACTATCACAGTGTATACATACTAGTACCAATGGTTTGGGCCAATAAAAAAATCTTCCAAGAAATTTCGGAGCCATTCTACTTCTTCACCGACTTTATCTAATGCAATAAATTTTGATATCATTGTAGAGCAAGCAATACATGTTTGTTTGGATGATTTTCAAGATACTGATCCTCCACCTGTAGTAAATACATATCCACTCATGGATTTTACTTCATTCAATCTGGTGATCTAATTTGCATCACTATATCCTTTAATTCACGTTGGATATTTATTATATTGCGAAGCATAGTCTTGAGTGTATTTAAGATATCCCAAAACTCTTTTCATTGCCATCCAATGATTTTTTTGGGGATTACTCGTGTACCAACTCAACTTACTAATAGGACATGCTATGTCTAGTCGTGTAAAATTCATTATATACATTAAACATCTTAACACTCTTGTATACTCGAATTGTGAGTCGCTTTCACCTTTATTTTTTTAAAGTGCAAAGCTTACATCCAAAAGAGTCTTGGCAATACCAATTCAAAATACTTAAACTTGTTTCGTACTTTTTTTATGTAATGAGGATATGACAATGCCGACCTTTGTGGAGTTCTATTGATTCTTATTTCTAAGATCACATCAGCAACTCCAAAGTTTTTCATATCAAACTTTCTCACAAGTATTCGTTTCATAGCATTTATGCCAGGAATATCTCTACTGATGATCAACGTATCATCCACATACAAACAAACAACAACCTGGTGATTTGGAGTGTGTTTAATGTATACACATTTATCACATTCACTTATTTTGAACCCGTTTGCCAACATGGTTTGGTTAAACTTCGCATGCTATTATTTAGGTGCTTGTTTTAGTCCATAGAGTTGTTTAACTAGTTTGCACACTTTTTTTTCTTTACCAGAAACCACAAAACCCTCAGTTTGTTCTATTTAAATTTCTTCCTCCAATTCTCCATTTTGGAATGCTATTTTCACATCCATTTGATGGATTTAAAGATCACATACCGCCGCCAAGGCAATTAACATCCAAATTAACGTTATCCTTGTTACAGGCGAGTATGTATCAAAGTAATCAAGGGCTTCCTTTTGTTTGAATCCTTTTACTTCAAGTTTTTCCTTATATTTATCAATAGTACCATCCCCTTTTATTTTATTTTGAAGATCCATTTAGAACCTAAAGGTTTATTTCCTGCAGGAAGATCAACCAACAAGTATGGTTGCACAAGATTGATTCACTTTCACTATTAACTGCCTCTTTCCATAACGATGAGTTCAAAGACGACACCACTTCTTTAAATGTTTGAGGCTCATTTTTTAAGAAAAATATTACAAAATATGATCCAAACTAGGTTAACGTTCTTTGACGTGTACTATGTCTTGGATTCTCATCATTATGTACATCCTCACTTAGTTCATCTCGAGGTTGTTTAGACTCTCTACTAGACTGTTTATGCCTAGTTATATATAGATAAATGTTTTCAAAGACCGATATGCTTTACTACTTTTGGCATATCCTATGAACACACTGTCCACTATCTTAGGTCCTATTTTCACCCTTTTAGGCATAGGAACTTAGACTTTCATTGGACACCCCTATTTTTGAAATATTTCAAGTTAGGTTTCCTTTCTTTCCATTTTTCATATGGAATTGATTGTGTCTTACTATGTGGCACTCATTTAGTATTCAGTTAGCTGTAAGGATAGCTTCCCCCTAGAAGTTTTACGATAAACCTGAACTTATAAGTAAGGCATTCATCATTTCCATTAAGGTTTGATTTTTAGTTTTTGCAATTTCATTATACTGAGGTGAATACAGGATAGTAGTTTAATGGACAATTCCATTCTATACATATATTTTTGCAAATGGAGATTCATATTCTCCACCCCTATCACTTCTTATCATTTTGATCCTTTTCTCTAACTGATTTTTAAGTTCTATTTTATATTTCCTAAACACATCTATTGATTCATTCTTACTATTTAGCAAATAGACATAACAATAACTAGTGCACTCATTAATAAAAGTTATAAAATACTTTTTTCCACTTCGAGATGGTGTTGACTTCATATCACAAATGTCAGTCTGGATTAAGTCCAAGGGATTAAAATTCCTTTCACCAGACTCATATGTATGCTTAGCATACTTTGATTCCACACACATTTGCCATTTAAATTATTGCACTCAAAGTTTGAAAAAACTTCTAAGTTAATCAGTTTTTGCAAGGTTTTGTACTTTACATATCCTAAACGACTATGCCACAAATCGTTTGAATCTAGCAAGTAAGAAGAAGCCTTAAATTTATTCATTTCAACAACCATTACATAAAAATTTAAAAGGTCCTTATTGAGGTAGCCCTTTCCTACATATGTTTCATTCTTGCTTATTACAACTTTTTTCAAAACAAACACACTTAAACCCATTTTTAATGAGAAGTGTTGTCTACACTAAGTATTTTCTAATAGTAGGAACATGGAGAACATTGTTGAGAGTTAACACTTGGCTAGAAGTCACTTTTGGAAATATCTTCCCACTTTCTTCAACCTTGGTTGTTGTATTATTTTTCATAAAGATCACTTCGTTGGGACCAATGGGATCATAAGTAGCAAAAACTTCTTTGTCCACTCAAACATGTCTAGTGACTTCAACATTAAACACCATTCATTTGGATATCCAACTAGATTACTTTCAGTGATCATATCACATAGATTTTCAATCTTTCTAGTTGTTTTCAACATGTTTATCTAATCGTTTTTCTTGTTCTTATTTAGAACTTGAGTATTTTGAGCTTTCTGGCCAACATCACTACAAATATAGCAATTGCCTTTGAACATTTTCTTATTCTGCTCTTTCTCTTATAGAGAAGACTTCTTCATCTTCTTATTATTTGGAGCATCATCTTTAACAGGATTTGCAACCATCATTGATGATTTTTTCATTCAACGCATTATCCTCATCTATCTTGGAATGACTCGTAAGATCTTTTAAATCAGACAATTGATTTCCAATCATTATTTTTTTTTTTTATTTTTTTTAGAATATGAGGATCTATACTTGTGAACATTTGCATTGCAAATTTGGCCAGTCAAAATGACATCATTTCCTTCCATTCTTTGAAGTTCACAACAAAATATTTTTCTATTTCTCTATCGTTTTCATTGCTAGAGCCATACCTAAATGACTTAATACGCAATATTGATTTCCATTAGGGCAACACCATTCACAACCAAATCAATTTATTGTTCATTTTCATTCATCATTTTCTTGTCAATCTTTTCTTTGACATACTCTTTAGTATTTCAAAATACTAACAATAAAGAAATTAATCTTTAGCCAACTTGTTTCTAGTCAATGATGAAGTTTTTATATCTTCAAACCATCAACCGAATGAACTATGAAACATGACAAAGTTTTTATGACTTATCATAATCAAATTCAAACAAAGTGAAATCCCATAGATTTTAAACTTCAGAAACCAATATAGAGATTTTAATGAATCGGTGAAGTTTTTATATTCTTCGAACCGAATTCTTATACTGATTTCTCGATGAAGATTTTAAATTCTTCTAATCGAGGGAGTAGAAATCAAAAGATTTTAGTTTTCACAAAATTAGACCCAATTCAGATTAATCAAATACTTGATTTATAAATGATGATAAAAAAAAATTTCCTTCACCAAACAAGCACAAAAATAAATATTTTTATATTTTTCTTAATATTATTTTTCTCAATTTTGATAATATCTCTATTTTTCAACAATAACTTCAAAAACTTGTTCAAATTAACATATGAACAATCAAATAATGTTTTAACTCTGTATTTACAACTTTGAACTTTTAACAATAAGTTCAACCCAACTTATGAACATCAACAAAATAAAGTTCAAACTATTTTCTGAAAAATAGCAAAACCAAACTTTAAGAACTTCAACACAAGTTCAACCAACTTATGAACTATCATAATAAAGTTTTAAGAACTTCAAACACAAGTTCAAAAAGCTGAAGAAGTATCAATATGAAGTTCATACTATTTACTAGAAAAACTGTAAATGAGAAAATACAGATTAGTAGGTTATTTCCTTAAGATTGTTGCTTCAGGTACACAATCTATATTTTGGAAAAACAACTTCAACACAAGTTTAAGATTAAATCAAGAATGCTTATGAAGTTTTCCAACACCTTCAACACAACTTCAATATGAACTATAAAATAAGTTTGTTATTTTATTAAGAAATAAGGTGAAAAATAGAATAAGCCAAGTCCTCCGAATTCATGGAGTGTCCTTAAGGAAATAATTCCCCTCAAGTACCTGAGATTGCGGAATTTTCCTTCCAGGATAAAATGCCTTCACCACCAGAATGTAGCGGTACCTCAAAATTTCTGGTTACTTCAAACTCACTCAACGGGAGGTGATCACACAGAATTTTAAGAAGCAAGAGAATATTTTTCTTATGCAAAAAATTTTCAGACTAAACCTGTGAAAAAGATGTAGATTTATATAGCCATGAAGTTCTCCTTCGTAAATGAGGCAATGATTCATTGAAAAGGTGTTATCTCAAAATAGTCATGTCTGTCTATTTGAAATAGCATGCCTTTTTCGAACAGTCATAACCATCCGAATATTCACCCTTTTTCTGAAATAGTATCTTTTCCTTGAAGGGTTGTGTCTTTCTATTTTTCATTCACACCAATTAAACCTAAAAAAATATTAGGTAGCTAATGAACTAATCTGCTAAGATCCCCTCTAACATAAATCCTAAAAAAGTAGACTTGAAATGAGATTTTTTTATCGTTTTATTTTTTTATTTAATAGAAAAATTAAAGACCCTTACTGATATATGGCTTTAGGCCCTTGGTGATATTGAGCCAGCCCTGATTATGTTCTGTAGCAAATGGTAGTGATATCTCAACAGCCACAACTGTACACCTTTATGGTCCTGCGATGTATTATGCATGGTGCATGTAATAATTTATTATTAGACTATCATCGCATATAAAGTAGAAATAAAAGAGAAAATAATTTAATTTTGTTCAGATATCCTTCTAAGATTGCATAATTTTGGATATAAAGGGAGACTTGTAATAGGATCGATTAGCAGTTCACACACACTAAATCTATGGAGAGGATGAAGAAAACTAGAGAGAGAATTTTAGGAGAGATACAAAATTAATTTCATGGTAACACCCGCAGGTAACCTCTACGGTGGATGGGTTATTTATATTAATGACTCGGAGTATGTATAATTACACAGAGAAATGAGAATAAAAGGTACAACCTAACAATTAATCAGGCTCCACAACCTAACAATTACACAGTACATCACATTTTAATCAGGCTCCACAACCTAACAATTCTCCCACTTAGAGACTGATTCTGTCATTCAAGAATTACATTCTAAAAAAAAAAATATTCCTCCATCATCAATATGTTTTCCACACCGCAACATCTGTACACACAACTACAGAAAATCAACTAAGGTTTTGGACAACCTTAGTTTACCAACATCAAAACATTTTGTTAACATGTCTGCTGGATTCTTTGCACACTATATCTTTTCCAAACAAATATCATCTTTTTCTACTACCCTGCGAGTGAAATGGTACTGTCTTCTAATGTGCTTCGTCTTTTAATGATAGATCGGGTTCTTCACCAACTGTATGACACTTTGGCTATCTGTGTAAATAACCTACTTAAGCTGCTTCTTGCCCAGTTCTTCCAGATAATATGCCAGCTATATCATCTCCTTTCCAGCTTTAGCTATTTCCACATACTCAGCCTCAGTAGATAAAAGAGCAACGTACTTCTGAAGCTTGGACGTCCAACTTACTGCTGTACAACCTACAGTGTAAATGTATCTGGAAGTGCTGATGCTTCAATCCACATCCTCACCAAGATGAGCATCAATAAAACCTTGAAGAATTACTTCACTATTGCCAAAACAAAGTGAAGTACTGGATGTACCTTTCAGATATCTTAGAAGCCACTTCACAGCTTTCCAATGCTCTTTTCCGAGGTTTGCCATGTACCTGCTAACAACTCCCATTGCATGTGCTATATCAGGTCTAGTACAGACCATAGCATAGATCAGACTCCTAACTGCAGAGGCATATGGAACAAGTGCCATGTGCTCCCGCTCCTGAGTTGTCTTTGGTGACTGTTCCTTTGACAATTTGTGTGATTTTCCAATGGATTAGTCTTAGGTTTAGTATCATCAACTCTGAATTTGGCCAACACCTTCTCAACGTACTTCTCTTGGGATAGATTCAGAGTGCCAGTAGACCTATCCCGAGAAATGCTCATCCCAAGAATCTGCTTTGTTGCACCTAAATCTTTTATCTCAAACTCAGAAGACAGACTTGCCTTTAGAGAGTTTATCTCCTTCATACTGGATCCTGTAATCAACATATCATCCACATACAAGAGTAAAAATACATAACAATCAATGTATTTCTTGAAGTAGTAACATTGATTCTTTTCACTCCTACGGAAGCCACTCTTTCTTATAAAGGAGTCAAACTTTTTGTACCACTGTCTAGGTGCTTGCTTCAGCTCATACAAGCTCCTGTTAAGCTTACACACCATGTGTTCCTTGCCTGGAACTACAAACCCCTCTGGCTACTGCATATAGATTTCTTTATCCAAATATTCATGTAAAAATACAGTCTTTACATCCATTTGCTCAAGTTGTAAATTCTCCAATGCAACAATACTTAATAAAATTTGGATAGTAGTTAATTTCACAATAGGAGAAATATTTCAGCATAATTAATACCTTTCCCTCAAGAATATCCTTTAACTACTAACCGGGCCTTGAACCTTCTTTTTCCATCTGGTTCTGCCTTGAGTTTGAACACCTACTTGTTCTACAAGGATCTCTTCCATGTAGGTTACTCAGTCAATATCCACGTGTTATTTTTCTTAAGTGATCTCATCTCATCATCCATGGCTTGCTCCCCCTTGATTGAATCATTTATCTGCAGGGCCTCAGCAACAGGCTCGAGTTACCCTTCATCAGTCAGCAACAAATAATGTAATAATGGTGAATACCTATCTAGTGCTCTAATGGTCCTGGATGATCTCTTCTTAAACTGCTCAGGTGTCACTTGTTCCGCCTCTGGTTTCTCAACCACAGTGTCTAGAGTTTGTTGAGTATCTGCTGTAATATCTTTGGGTGTACTCTTCGGTAACTCAAGCTCAACTCCTACTTGCTTTGTAGTTTCTTAAACCTTTTGCTTTCTGTCCTTGTATAAGACATTTTCATCAAATGTCACATCACAATATTTTAGGATCTTCTTGTTCCGATTATCCCAAAACCTGTACCCGAACATGTCAGAACCATAACTTATAAAGTAGCACTTTATAGCTTTAGAATCTAGCTTATCTCTGTTCTATGGATCAACATAAACATAAACAGTGCAACCAAAAGTTCTCAAGTGAGAATACTTGAGCTCTTTTCCTATCCATACTTCTTCAGGAATCTTGAACCCCAAAGAAACTGATGGTCGCCTGTTGATCAAGTATGCATCTGTGCTCACAGCATATGCCCAAATCATCTTAGGCAGCCCATAGTGTATCCCTATGCTCCTTGCATGCTCATTCAATGCTCTGTTCATCCTTTCATTAACTTCATTCTGCCTTTCCTTCTTGGGAACTGTCCTCATCAATCTAATTCCCTCAGCTACACAGAATTGTTTGAATTCTGCTTGTCATATTCTCCTCCAGTATCAGACCTCAGGCATTTGATTTTCAAGCCAGTATGATTTTCAACCTTATCTTTCCACCTCTTGCAAGTAGCAAACATATCTGACTTATGTTTAAAGAAGTAAACCCATAACTTCCTGCTGAAATCATCAATGAAGGTGACATAGAATCTGGATCCACCAAGTGATGAAATAGGAGATGGTCCCCAAATGTCTGTATGGACTATTTCCAGCTATACTTTCTTTGGCTCTCTTGTAGTCTTCGTGAAGCTTACTCATTTCTATTTACCCATAACACAACTCTCACAAAGACCCATATCAATATATTTTAGCCTCTTTAAAGTTCCTTTTGCAGCCAGCATCTTTATTCCTTTTGCACTCTTGTGTCCAAGTCTGTTGTAACATAGACATGAACCAAAAGCACCCTTAGCAATAGTAGCCATGTTTATACACCCTGCAGTGGTGTATAAAGTTCTAGATTTTGTGCCACATGCTACAACCATAACACCCTTCACAATCTTCCACGAACCTTTCCCACACTCTGCTGCATAGCCTATGCTATCTGAATGACCAACAGAGATCAGATTCTTCTTGAAACCAGGAATATATCTGACATCCTCCAATGTCCATTGATTTCGTACTGGAGTTTTTATGCAGACATCCCTATTTCATTCAATCACCAATGGCTTGTTGTCAGTAAGATACACCTTTCCAAAGTTTCCAGACTTGAAGTTTTGGAATAATTCCTTTCTAGGAGATGAATGAAAAGATGTACCAGAATCCAATATCCAGGATTCAACCGGGCTATCCACCCTAATGATTGGAGCATCCCCAATGTCTTCTGTTGAATTAACAGAATCGTTATCATCTCCAGATTTCTGATTCTTCTTCTTCTTGGGTTTCTTGCACTGTGTCCGAAAGTGTCCTTTCTCTCCACAATTCCAACATGTCACATTGGATTTTTTTTTAATTTTTCCACGATTCTTCAATTTTGATCTACCATGTGTATTCTGACCCCTCGATTGGTTTCTCCCCCTTCAGTCAACACTGAGAGCACTACCAGATGACTCCCCAATTTCTCATTTGTGAATGCTTCGCTAAGAACAACATCTTAGATTTCATCAAACTTCAGTTTCTCAGATCCACGGGAACTGCTAATGACGGCAAAAATAGTATCCCAAGACTGAGGCAGAGATGACATCAAAATTAGTGTTGTAATTTCTTTTTGAAATTAATATCCATAGAACACAATTGACTAACAATCATATTGAACTCGTTTATATGATCAGCAACAGATCCATTCTTAGGCATCAGTAAATTGTACAATCTATGCATCAAATATACCTTGTTCATCGCAGATGGCTTTTCGTACATATTTGATAGTGCCTTCAATAGATTAGACGTGGTTTTCTCCTTGACGATGTTGAACGCCACATTTCTCAATAAATTTAATTAGATCAGCCTTAGAGCCTACTGATCCTTGAGCTTCCAGTCCTCATTCTTCATGGACTCCGGCTTTACCCCGGTCAAGGGTTAGTGAAGATCTTTCCGGTACAGATAGTCTTCGATCTGCATCTTCCAGAAATTGAAATCAAATCCATCAAACTTCTCAACTCCAAACTTTGATCCTTCCATCTTCAATGACCATGATGAATCTCCCAAGCTTTTATACCAGTTGTTAGGATCGATTAGTAGTTCACACACACTAAATCTATGAAGAATATGAAGAAAACTAGAAAGAGAGTTTTTTAGGAGAGAGAGACAATTAATTTTGTGGTAACACCCGTGGGTAACCTCCACAGCGGACGAGTTATTTATATTAATGACTCGAAGTATGTACAATTACATAGAGAAATGAGAATAAAAGGTACAACGTAACAATTAATTAAGCTCCACAACCTAACAATTACACAGTACGCCACATATTAAGCAGACTCCACAACCTAACAACTTGCACAAGTAGGTATTTCTGGTAATGAATTGTTTGTAAAATCACTTGCCCGAGCTAATTGAAACCTTTTTAAAGGAGGGCAACTTTTAGACAAGTTCTTCATATTAGTTATGACTACATCAGCCAATATATGAGGAGAAAGTTTATTAGAGAGATTAAATTACTTTCCGAATCTTGTTCTTGTAATAATTGACATGATTGTATAGGACAGTAAAAGTAGTCTTGGTGCTTGCGGGCATGGGGTTGTGCATTGCTTGCCAGTTTTTTTGCTCTGTAATTATCACACTTGGTAGCAAATAAAATCTTTACATACCAAAAATAGATACATATTTGAAAACTACATAAGAATACTATAAGTCAAAATAATTGATAATTCAAAATATTTAAGAAATACATTAAAAAATTACATTCAAAGAAAGATTTATTTGAATCTCGAAATCCAAAAGGCGTCACATAAATTAGGACAGAGGGAGTATTTCATAACTTGAAGTCCTGATACTTTGGTCTTCAATAACAAATAAAACAGAGTACTCTGTTGCTGAGTGAATTACCACATTTAATCTAGGATCACCTGAAGCATGCTCATTGTTTTTCATCATTTTATCAGCAAAATTACCAATATTCATTGCACCCAGGGATTCAAACAATCTTTCTCTAGGACTAAATCCAAAAGAATAAACACTTCAGCTGTCGTTCAATTTTAGTTTAACATAATTAGCGATAAATCTGTAGAGTTAAAATATATAGATCGTACTTCTCATAAAGCATAGAACACAAAGGAACTTTAACTTGCTTTACTCTTCACAGCAAATCAGGAAAATGAATACCCACCATTAGCTGAATTTAAGGAAAAGAAAAGACCTTTTAATTTACACTTCTGCATTACAGGAATTAAGAATAAGTATATGAAAGAGTTTTCATTTCTTTATTAAGCCCATGTAATATCATCATTATACCAAATAGAATAAAAGTGAAAGTTAAATTAAAAATGTATAACAATGATAATAATAATAGAAGTTCAGTAATAAGTCTAAACTAATCCTAAACTAGAAACTTTCACATATATGGATCCCCAATTGTAGGGGTGCAGATTAGGCGCGGTAACTTTATTAAGAAATAAACAGTTATTGAAATAAATAGTTATTGGGTGATAAGTATTTATTTCTATGTAATGTATTTTGTGAATATTAGCGATTGAAATATTTTTCATTTTTATCTTCTTGACTTAAGATGTTTTATTAATTCATATTCTAAATTAGAGATTATTGTAATTAAATTATCTAGTGTTCTAGGATCCTCGTTATTACTATGTAATCTTTTGTATTCTTGGTATAAACTATATAGTTGGGTTTCGATTTCTTTTAATGATTTATTCTTTTTGTACGATGTATCCATTAATTTATGTAATTGTTAAATGCTTTGTAGTAATATTTATTAACTATTTTTCTTCGTTCTTGTATTTTTTATTTTCATATATTTTATTAGTATATTTAATTTTACTGATATTCATATTTTGAGGGGTGACTAAATGGTAGTTGATTAAATGCTTTGCTATAATATTCTTTAGCTTTTTCTCTTAGTTTTTGTAAGTTTTCTATATTATTTTTAAGATATTCTAAATATTCTATATCTTTTGTTTTAAAATATTCAATTAAATTCATTTTTATTAGGTTTTCTGTTAATCTTATTTCTTCCATTTTTTGTTCCCAGTATTTTAGATATTCGTAGTTTATCATTTTATTCTTTTAAAGTAAATGTATAATAATCTATTCTACTTGTACTATATTTAATATCTTGTTTGAGGTTATTAATGCTACTATCTATTTTTTCTTGGTCTCTTCTTAATGAATTTTTTAAACTATCTAAACTTTTATCTTTGCTTTTTTTCTAAATTTTTCAAGGTTTCGTCTATCCATTTTAATTTTTCTATTAGATTTTCCATTATTTCTCTAATTTGTTTTCAATAATCAATTTCTTTATGTCGGTCTTCTTGGGTTTCTCTAATTTTCTTAATATATTCTGACATTTTTAGTCTGTATAATATCCATCTGAATCTAAAGAGTATTGATGTTCATAATATATGCGTAAGTTTTCTATACTGTTTAATAATTCTTCCTCTTCATAATCTTGTAATTTTTTTCATATTATTTTCTTTATGTCTATGATTTCTATATCTCTAAGTATATATAAAACAAGTATTTTAATATCATCTGTCATTTAAGCTTGATTAAACGTTTTTTCATAATATTTTTCAGTTGTTTGTTTTAGTCTAAGTAGTTCTTGCATATTTTCATTAAGAAATTCTATATATTTTATATCTTTAGTTTCCATGTATTTGTCTAAATTTACTTTCATCTGTTTTTCTACTAACTGTATGTTTCTTATATTGTTTTTCCAAAATTCTAGATATATGTAATTTATCATAGTAAGTATTTGTAAGAGTAGTTAGGTAGGCATGGTATGTAATTTATTCTAGTCATATAATATTTACCAAATATTTTTTCTAATATGATTTTTCTTATATCTACTACTTTTATATCCTTAAGTGAAAACAAAATAAGTATTTTAAATTTATCTACCATTTCGTCAGATAAATAATTATTCATTTTTCATAAAATTGTTATTTTCAAAATATTCCCTTCAATCATACACATAAAAAATATTATCATATTAGATTACTATATACTAAACCATTCTTAAATAACATGTTCATCGGTCACTATTAGCATGGTAATCCAGATACTTTTCCCTTAAACAGCGCCTCAACTCTGGCTACTCCCCACCATGGCTTCTTGCCTTATTGGTTTCACCTTTAGGATGGCATAGTTCTTAGGGATTTTTCTCCATTTCCACTTTGCTAATAAACTTCTTAACATGCTATTCTTCGAATAATTCTACTATAAAGTAACTAACATGAACTTATCTTATTATATCATGATTGTTAGGAATTATGAATTTAGCTATTCATAATACTGAATAAATATACATGTTCTGGTAAGTTTGATAATCCTAAGTTTTGTTCCTCCATAGATTTTTCCATTAAAATATACCTGTTTTTTTATATGAATAAGCAAAATATTTGTTGTGGATAAGAGAGAGAGTTTTTGCTTCAACACATGAAGGCTTGCCTTTGCACTGCCTTCGGTTCTTCTATTTATAACCGAAATTTACATATGATGTTTCCGAAAAAATGACTTAAAAAATCAAACCCTATACTAGTCTAGGCTAGACTAATTAATGCTTACAAAAAAGTCTTCATCTTTTTAAAAGAAGACTTTGACATAAAGCACTAAGTAACAAAAAAAACTTTAAATGCCTAAGACTTTACATCAAAATCTTTTACGTAAAGTAAATTTATTCAAATGTCTTTTGTCTTTATCTCTTTCTTCTGTATCTGCTTGGGTTATCTTCTTTATTTTTTGTCAGTGTAGCATCACATCTGGAATAAAGTTGTGCTTGCTACTACATCTGCTGCATATGTGGTCTTTGTATTTTTGGCCAACTTTTTCGCAAAATTGATCCATAGCTTCTTCTGAAATAATTCCCTTACTGATAGATCTCTTTAATGGTTGTTCTTCTGGTCTGAAGAGTGTTAGTCCCCATTTTCTATGTTCTTCCATGTCATGGTCTCTAACTTCTTTGTAAGTTGAATAAATCAATGCTTGATTCCTTGAATTATATATCTAAACTGGCTTTTTATTTGAATAATTATTAAGTAACTCTGATAATATATTGCTTATTCCAATAACTCTTTTGTTGTGGTAAAATGTTGGTATCTGAGTTTTAGGTATCTCAGTCTATTCACATATTTCTTCCAGAATAATATAATCTCTGGTCATACCTATTTTGACCACATTAATAGTCTGTTTAATTTCGTCAAATAATATTTCTGCTGGTGCGGAATAAAATCGAACATAGAATAATTGTCTGTTAGTAATTCTCTTGTAAGTCATAAATTCTTTGTGAATTTCTGGGATTCCTGCTAAGTCTTCTCCATTGGTTGTGTAAACCGTAGATAATAATCCATAATAGTAACATGATTTAATAAAATTTGGGCTTGTTCCTGGTAAGGCAATAACTTTATTATAATTTTGGCATTTCTGGGTAATATATCCTCTTTGCTGTGCGGCTAGCTCTTCATTTTGAATAGGTTTGGTATTTAATAAGGTTTGTAAAGTGTGTGTGTTGTCAATGTATTTACGAGAAGAATAATTGTATGTCTGTTTTTCTTGATTAAGTGATTCAGAATAGATATGTATCTGGGGAGGTGCAAATGCTTCTAAATTTTGTATATTTGGTGTATATGGTTTTCAAAATAGTTGGCTAAGGTTATAATTCTTTTTCTTTGGTATTTCAGGTCTGTTTTGAGTGACTATATTTTTCCCTTTAGATGTTCCTGCAGTTGTAATTGAAGTTTCAGCAGTAATTTAAGTTTTAAGGTGTTTCTCATCGTCACCTTCTAGGTCTAGTTTTTTAATGTGCTTTTCCTGCACAGTATCTTATTTTTTATAGTACTCGACTTGCACTTTTACATTTGTAACTTCAGTAGTTAGTGTAATAACTCCATTTTTTTAAACATTTGGAGCAATAAATCAGTCTGGGTATCTTTGGCATTAGCCTCTTCCATTGGTAAATTAGTTTGAGTAGCTTTGTCTTGATAAGTAATCTTCAATGATATTTTTGTTAGTATTGATTACTTCAATTGTAAATGTAAAATTCAGTATATTTAATACTAGTCTCCGAATTTCCTTTGTCATAACTGAATTTTGTATTTTTCTTGTTAGCCACCATCGTATTATCTATTCTAACAATAAACTTGTTATACACGATATATGGTTCAAATGCTATTAGACATTTATATAAAGAACATAATTCTTTTCTATTTATTTTTCATTTTATTTCTATCTCGTTAAACGTTCCTGAATAATATCTATAATGATCTTCTAATTTTTGTTCTTCATACCTATTTTTGAGTAGTCCTCCATAACTATATTCACTTGCATTAGTTTCCACTATATATGTAAACTTTTTATTTTCATCTGGAAATTATAATTTTGGTAACTCTTTACAAAGTAATTTTATTTTCTGCACCTGTCTTTTGTCTTCTTCATTATATCTATATTCTACACACTTTTTTAATTTTTTCTGTAATGGTTTTAAGTTTTCTGCTAATTTTGGAATATATTCTCTTACTTGGTTTACTAATCCTAAGAATGATTGTAATTTTTTTTTTGTATCTAATTCTTCTTCTGAATTTATTATTTTTTGGACTATGTGTTGTTGCATTTTGACTCCACTTTTATCTATTTGTATTCCTAAAAATTCTATCTGATTTTTCATAATTTCTGCTTTCTTCTCACTTAAACTTATTCTGATTTTTCTATTATATCTGTAAATTGTTCTAATAATTTTAAATGTTCATCTTTAGTTTTTGTATACAATAGTATATCATCTATGTATACTATACAATTAGGTAATTGTTTAAAATAATTATTCATAAAATGTTGATATCTACCTGGTGCATTTTTATATCCAAATGGTAGCACATTCCATTCATAAAATCATTGTGGTACCGTAAATGCGGTTAATTCCTTAGATTTTTCTTCTAACTTTAAATGATAAAATCCTGATTTACAATCAAATTTACTAAAATAATTATATCCTTGTATTTTCCTTATTTTTAATATCTTGTTTGGTATTGGGTAATTATAAGTCATTGTTTTTACATTTAAATTTCTGTAATCAATAACCATCCTACTTTTTCCTCTTTTTTATTCACTATGTTTATTTACTATAAATGCTGGGCTATTATGTTTACTATTACTCTTTTGTATATATTGTTTTTCTAATAATTCTTCTATATGCATTTTAAATTCTTTTAAATCATCAAAATTATATGTTAATGGTTTCTGGGTTATTATGCTGTTTTTATCTATTAATTCAATTTTTATAGTGATTTTATGTTTTTTCCATCCTTTTAATGGATCTTTACTATATAATTGTTTTAATTTTTTCTTAATTATTTCGATCTTATTTATTGAAAATATAGTTATTTCCTTTTTATTTATTGAAAATACGATCAGTTATATTGTATCTTCAGTATTTTTTATATTTTCCAATTTTTGTGTAATTTTTTCACTTCCTTTTATCCAATCAGTTATCTTTCTTATTTTATTAATAACTCTTTTTACTCTTACTTTCTGTTTACATGGTATTGTAAACCACCAATCTGTTCTAGTTATTATATGTGGGTATAATTTGTCTAAAAACGACATTCCTAAAAGTATATCTTTTGATGTTAGCTCATAATTATAGATTTCTTCTATTGTTAATATTTTATCCCATACTTGTGTTTTTACATTCTTAGCTTTATGAGTAATTAAGCTTCCTTCGTTATTAAATCCTTTAACTATTATTGGTGTTTTTAATTTATCACATTTACTTTCTGGTAAATAATTATATCTACATAAATTAGCTTCTGCTCCTGTATCTATCATAGGCATATAATATCTACTGTAGTATCCTTCTACTACTATCTTCATTAATATATATATTTTCATATCATGTTAAAGCTCTTCTTAGGAATAATCTTTCTCTATTATATGTTATAGATAATTGTGTATGTTCTATATTGTATGATTTTACTTGTTCTAGCCATTTAATTCCTAATATTATGTCTGCTTTTTGCATTTCTTCCTTTATTTTAAATTCTATTTTCATTTTTCTAACTCCTATTATTATTTCTTTTTCTGCTATATTTTTAGTGTTTATTAAGCTTCTTGGTAGATCTGGGCATATATTATTATCGGATTTTATTTCCTCATTTTTTACTAGATATTTTGCTATATAATTTTCTTCTTGTCCTGTATTTAAGAGTATTAAATATTCCTTTTCATTTATTGTTCCTGTTATGTAATATTGATTTAAATTAACTATTGAACTTGTTTCATAACTTGTTCTTTTTGATGAACTTGATGATTCTGGTTTTTCATAAGCTATTCTTTTTGTTGTACTTATTCTATCATTTATTATTTCTAAATCTTCTTCTATGTCTATATTTTTGTAACTATAATCATTATTGTCAATTGTTTTTACGAATTGTTCAAAAGGGCTTTCTATTTGTATTTTATTAATTTTATTTTTTCCTGTTATTTTGTGTTTTGTAGTTAATACATATAGATTTTTACATCTTGCTGTAAATATTTTACTTCCTGGGGTTAGTTCTATTCCTGATATTTTTTAATATAATACTAATGATTTATATATATTTTTATCTGTTATTGCGACTGAATAATTTGCACTTATTATAAATTTAAATTTTTGGTATATTAAATTTCCTTTTATGGAAGTTATTATACTTTTTTCTATAGGTCTTATAATCCTATCATCTACTAAATATAGTTTTATTGGTGTATCTATTCCTTTTCTAAAACATGCTTTTATCAATATCTCTGTACCTCCAAGGTGTACATATTTTATTGGGTCTCTACTTTTTATATCGTTTATTTCTTTATTTATTATCCTTTTTGTTACTAGTGGTATACTATCTTTACCTTTTGCATATCTGCAGTCTATTACATGTTCTTTTTGGCTTACTACATAATATTCTTCCTTTTTCCTAGTAAATATCTTTTTTATTATTGGTATTTTAAATATTTTTTCTACGCTTAAGTCTAACTCTTTTCCTTTTATTTTATCAAATACATTGTTATCAAATATTATTTTTTGATCTGTTCCTTCGTCATTTAAATATTCTTCTTTTGTTATTATTTTTATATCTTCTTTAGTTATTTGGTTTATTTGTATATCT
Source organism: Capsicum baccatum var. pendulum (assembly GCA_030864225.1). Taxonomy (NCBI): domain Eukaryota; kingdom Viridiplantae; phylum Streptophyta; class Magnoliopsida; order Solanales; family Solanaceae; genus Capsicum; species Capsicum baccatum. Next base: position 55,945,179 of record CM061554.1, on the reverse strand, counting down.
TCTTCAGTCATTTAATTCGTCTAGTTCACTATCTATTTCAGTATCTTCTATTTCATTATCTGTTTCATTCTCTGAAATTTCATATATACTGTCTTCACTTTCTAATTCGTAATCTATATAAGCTATCTGCATATATTCTGTATTTTCTATTTTTATTTCTGATATTTGTTTATTTTTTGGGTTTTTAGGTAACTTACAATCTCTAGCTAGATGTCCTAATTTTCCGCAATTATAACAAGTACATTCCTTTATAGATTTCTTTTTCCTATATGGTCTTTTATATTTATAATTTTTTACATAATATCTTTTTCTTGGTTTCTTATACTTATATTTTGATTTTTTGTATTTCTTATATTTCTTATGTCTTTTTCTTTTCTTATAATATCTTTCTTCGCATCCAAATTGAGGTATTATTTTATCTTTGCAACATGCTAAATTTCTTATTAATGTTTTTTCCATTTTTATTTCTTCTCTATATTTTTTACATAGATTTCTATACCATTGTTGTAAAAATTTTGTTCTTGCTCCTAGAGTATCTACTATTTTTGTTCCATCCCAATTCTTTATTATTTTTGAACTAAATGGTTCAGGTAATTTACTAAAATATAATTTTCTTATTTCTTTACTTTCTTCTGTATTATATGCTTCTTTATAATAATATTCTTTAAATGCACAAGTATATTCATCTATGTAGCACATATTACATATTGCTAATTTTAACATTAAATTCCTATTTGTATCTTTCTCTTCATTTTGTTCTTCTTCTGTTGTTGTCATGCTACTAAATTCGTCTTTTATAGCCGTTTCATATTTTTTTAATAATTCTATAGATGTTATTTTAGTTGTAGTTGTTGATGATGTTCCTTCTGTGGGTTTATCAGTTCTTAATACTCTTTTACTAATTTCAGTTAGATTTAAAAACCATAATTTCACTGTTCCTATTAGTGTTCTTTCTATAAATTCTGGTGTATCTATTACATTTATATTATTATCTAATAATTATTTTGTCATCTATCCTATCCATAATTGTATTGTTTTTTCTGTATATATTACACAATCTAAGTTTAAAAAGTTATAATTTTTATTAACTATTTGTTTTGGTGTCCATTTGCCACATTCATTCTTTAGATTATATCTTTTAAATTTATTCTTATGATATGTAGGTTTTCTTATTTCTGATGTTCTAGGTATTATATTTTCATCTTCTTTTTTATCAAGAATGTTTATATCCGTGTTTATATTTTCTAAATTTTCTTCATTAATTACTTCTTGTTTTCCATTGATTCCTAAATTTTTTATATTTGTTAAGATTTCTGTATATGTTTCACTATCTTCAGAATCATAATTATCTGTTTCTTCAACATCTATTGTATGAATTTCTAATTCCTTTGTTTGTATTTCTTTATTGTTTATTTCTAATTTTTCTTTAAATTGATTTATCTCATTTAATAATTTTTGTTCTTTATCTTTTTCTTCTTTTTCTTTCTGTCTTTTTTCAAACAGATCTTTTAGCATTTGTAGTTCTTTTTCTAATTCAGCAATCCTACTATTTTTAGTTTCTTCTATTTTTCGTATTTCTTCTGTAGTTTGTTGTTTTATTTTTTCTATTTCCTTTTTTCTATCTATTTCTTCATTTTCTTTTTCTATTCTCACCATAGCCGTCAATTTATCTTCTAATTTTAATTCTTCTTTTTCTAACATTAAATATAAATGTTCACCTATTTTCTTATACCTTCTACCTAAATTAGAAAATACTATTTTTATTTTTAATCCTTCGTGATTTTCATATGTTTTTTCGTCTATTATAAATTCTTCTTTGTTCATTTTTTATTTAATTGTTAGTAGATCATGTTGGTATGTATATTCTAGACTATCAATTGTTGATTCTAAATTTGATATTTCTTCTTTTTGTGCATTTATTGAGTTTTTACTAACTCCGACAATTATGTTATATTGTAGTCTCTCTATCCTTATTTTTAATTCTTTACGCTTTTTAGATATTATTTGCTTTAATTTTTTATATTTTTGTACGTTATTCATTTAAATAATATTTTGTGGAATATCTAAATCTAGTTTTATCAAATGAATCATAATTAATAAATTAATCAAGTAAATCCATATTTGTTCCTGGTAAGGCAATAAGTTTATTGTAATTTTGGCATTTTTGGGTAATATATCCTCTTTGCTGTGCGGCTAGCTCTTCACTTTGAATAGGTTTGGTATTTAATAAGGTTTGTAAAGTGTGTATGTTGTCAATATATTTACGAGAAGAATAATTGTATGTCTGTTTTTCTTGGTTAAGTGATTCAGAATAGGTATGTATCCGGGGAGGTGCAAATGCTTCTAAATTTTGTATATTTGGAGTATATGGTTTTGAAAATATTTGGCTAAGGTTATAATTCTTTTTCTTTGGTATTTCAGGTCTGTTTTGAGTGACTATATTTTTTCCTTTAGATGTTCCTACAGCTGTAATTGAAGTTTCAGCAGGGGCTTAAAGTCATACATCAGTGAGGGGCTTTAATTTTTCCGTTAAATAAAAAAAAGAAATGCAAAAACATTTCTCATTTCAAGTCTACTTTTTTAGGATCTATGTTGGAGGAGATCTTAGCAGATTAGTTCATTGGCTACCTAAAATTTCACCCCCAAGGTGAGGGTTCAATTCCTCACCTTGTAATTCCTCTTTCCTCCCCCAATTTTCTTTTAAAAGAATTTATGTACAAGAAGTCTAATTTTGAGATTGTATCAAAAATTCAATGCTTCTCCTTTAATTTTATTTTTTTGAATTCTGGACAATCGAATTTATATTTTCTAGTTGACATATTTTATATTCTAATAGAATTAAATAAGATAATATACATTACTTAATAAAATAATAAACCATGCAAGTTTTTAAATGAAAACAATACTAAAAAGTTAAAATAACAGAGCCCAATTTTAGAAGTAATAACTTGATTAGAACAGGTTTATTGTAACTCTTTTATTTAGAACAATTTAGTCAAGATTAAAAAGTAGGTTGAGTATTTGTAAAAAAAAAATCAATTAGGGCATTCTTTTCTTTCAATATATTAACAGTAAGTTGAATATTTATTTTGTAGACTACTTACTAATTTAGATCCTTCTTTTTATTCAATTAATTAACTAAAAAAAAGAGCAGTCCAGCGCACTAAAACTTGCATTATATGTGGAATTTGTTGAAGAGCGAAACCATAAGGATTTATTGTTAATATACTTAAAATATTTTATAAATTTTTCAAAGAATAATAATAATATAACCTATTGTTGTAAAATGAGGCCCCAAAAATTAAGGGGCATAAAGCCTTTGCCCCAAAGACGCCCCTATTTTTCATTGTGCTTTGTCCTTAACTGAGTTTGCACTGAGACCAAACTTTAGGTCTTTTGAGACAATTTCCTTCCATATGATTATAGGTCTACCCTATCCCCCTTTTATTCCCTCCACTAACCATAGTTTCATACATACAGACCAATGCATTTGTAGGTTTAACGCAGAACATATCTAAATCATATTAAGTAGCCTTCTTGCATTTTATGATTGACGTGTTATTTTCGCCTTTCAACAGTTGTGATCTCACTTAATTTAAGATGTATGCACATATCTTCAACACTCATATTGTTGATATGTTTGAATTTAATAATCCAAAATTCATTACTATATAACATTGTTAGTCTTAGAGTCGTATTATATAACTTACCTTCAGATATATATTTTTTGATGTATCATTAACTATGTAAACTTTAATCTTGCACATCTCAAGTGGGGCACGAATACTGAATGAAATTTACTCTTAAGCTTCGCTTGGAGTTTGAAATTTGATCTGATAAGAGAGCACACGGCAATACAAATAAAGGTCATAGACAACTAGAATGTGGAAGATAATGAGGTCGACAACCTGCATTGGTTTCAGGACAATGGTAGAATTGAAAATATTTCATTCCAGAGGCTGAACATAATGTAAGGTTAAGAATTGCTTTTCAGAGGTTGGACAAACCAATAAACAACACCCTAAAGAAGGAATATCGTAAGTTGTGGACAAAATGGTTTAATAGATCCATGCACTTAAATGTTTTTATATTCTAGACCCGCCTACTCACTCCTTTTGCCAACAAAACCTTTAAACTCAATAAAACTCAACGTTTTACATGTTTCTGATCATTGACTGAGTTTATGTGGTATGAAGATGGCCGGGTTGAACATAGTATGTGATTACACGTGCTTAGAAACAAGTAAAAATTATATTTTTATCAAAATGATTTTAGAATTATAAAAATAAAATAATTTTCTTTTATAAAATACAAAAGAATCCAAGCTACTCCTACACCCCCATATTTTTTTTACACATCTACTATTCATCTTCTTCACCCCACCCACCCCACTATTCTTCTTTACTACTACCCCGCCATGTTTAATTCCCCACTATTCTTCTTTACCACTACCCCACCACCTTTAATTCTTTGTCACTGGCCACCTCTCCCCTACCCCATCTGCTCCAACCCGCCCACTTCATCGTTCTTCTTCTTCAACACTCACCCCCCACTCCACCCTAAGAAAAAAACTCAATCATTCTTTCTTCTCAGAAACGACCCTCCTTTTTGTGTATTTTGAATCAAAATATGAACTTGAATTGAAAATGAGTAATAATGGATATTACACAATTAGAAGAACTCCATTCATAAGCTTGAATAGCTTGAAGTTCAAGTTTGAAGAACAATAAAAGAATTTTTGGAGATTTGTCAAATATATTCAAAAATTAAAAATTCATTGTGTTTGTGTTTGTTAAATATACTTGAAAATTTAAATTAACTGGAGAGGAATTTGAACTATTTAGAATAAATTTAGTGTTCAATTCGTGAGCAAATACCAAAAATATGATCATTGAAATTTTTCTATAATTTGAAAAAGTGGCTCATTTAATTTAATTTATTTTTAAAAAATTTAATTTTCCTATGTGGCATTTAAAACCAACTATGAAATTTGATGTGGAGCGATTATATAACACATACCACTGACTAATGAACAAATTGTTAAAAATGTTAAGTTTTATTGAATTCAGGGATTCAGTTTATAAAGAGATGAGTAAGAGGGTCCAGAATATAAAAGCATACAAATGTGGGGTCTATTAGACCATTTTACCTTAGTATTTCAAATTGTAACTGTAAGATCCTCAAAACCAAAAGTCATACCATATGGGGAAGGCAAATCATGCAACATTATATTCATAATTGGCTAATTTACTTTTTGTACTTTGAGTATTATCTTGATGCCTATTAATGATATATTGACGTCACCTCTTCAGTCGAAAAAAAAAAGATTCTTATTCCAAAATGGAATTTGGCCATAATTTAACACTAAAACCTATCTCACGAGGTAAGTTTTCACAAAAAACATATAAGAAGACTTTAAAACACTCTACCAACTATTTAGTAACCTCGACCTTAAGGTACATTATGGCTTACTTTGCTCAAACATAACTAAAGTGATAACTTATTGTATAAGACATATATGGCTTGGATGAAATGACGGATTTGATGTATTTTTTAGATTTATTGTTAATTTAGAACCCAAGATTGGGATTTAGCTAGCACAAAATTCATGACTTGAAAGTTCTTCATCATTGAATTTTACTCAATATCTGGCATTTAATCCTATACGAGGAGTTAATTTACAAAAATAAGCATTGTTTTGAAATCGATTTATTAATGGGATGAACCATGGACTAAAGGATGATTGGAGAGTAAATTTATCATTACTTAGGGTTTGTAATGTTGTATGTTGTTTTGATCATGAGTAGATAACTACAAGGGACCAGGTCCTTGGATGTTCTAAGCAATACAACTGGCATGCGTCGCATCTTTGTCCGTTTGTGTAATAAACTAGCAGGTTCTGCTTGTACTAATTTGGACACCAAGTACAATGAGATTTATTAACTTATCATCACTCATCTATAAAAGGAAAAATATGATTCTTCATCAAATGGTTTTTTGCAAATTCAAAGAGTGAAGAGAGGAAAAGGCAAAAATCCAAGTTTAGCTCAAGTCCTTATTTTTGTGTGCTAAATTAGAGAATGTCTTGAGTTAGATATTATTTGTAAATGAATTACTCAATTTATAAGAGTAATGGACTTTTATTTTTATTGTGAGAAGTGCTTAGGTAGAGTTGCCTAAGCTTGTTGCTGGTTAGAGTTAACAAGCTTTTAAGCGAATCTTGGCAGAGATATCAAGGTGTACTTGTAATAGAAGTATTGAAAGTAGGAGGAACATAAAGTTAGGTTCTCAGTCAAGTCTGTAATAAAGAGTTTGGTAATAGTGGACTGTTTTGATCTTATGAGGATAAGCCATGGTTTTTCCTCCACTAAGCAAGGGGGTTTCCACATTTAATCCTATGCTCTTTACCTTTCTTATACTGGTTTGTGATTCCTAGTAATTTACTATTTCATTGCTGTAATACCCTATATTTTTTGGGCTAGTCTTTAAACCATCGTTCCTATGCGTATAAGCTATGATCTAAATAATTCCGATGTCAATATATGTTTCATGATCTTTATCCTCATGTTTGATTTGCTTTTGAGGTGAAATTTTTTTATAAGAATCACTTAGAACAAAGTTGATCTTAGAGTGTTTGATTCGTCCAAAGTTTGGAATTTCATCCTACAAGGGTCTACCATAAACGAGTATAACTTTCTATGTATATAATAAGTTATATGCATCTAAAGTAGACCCTTATAGGATCAAATGCCAAACTTTGGACGAATCAAAGGCTCTAAGCTCAACTTTGTTCATACTGAAACAAATACGAAAATTAGGATGAAGTTTCCATAAGGTTCACAACTAAAACAAATACTGAATACGGATAAATAAATATTGAAAAACTAAAATCTGTCTGAAATACACTAGTCTGAAAGCCTCTAACTGTCTGAATACGGATTTGATAGGACAAACCCCGAACTAACTCCGTCTACTGAATGTACTGAGCTACTGAAATACTAAATGATAACATCGTCCTCGAAAAATGAGGAGTCACCACTAAATCTGCTACTGATAATTCGGGCTGCTAAGTGCGGTCAAGAGCCCGTGCGTCTGAACCTATGATTTAAGCTATCATAGCACAAAAGAAAAGTATGCGTTAGTACTTTAAATGTACTGGTATGCTAAGTGAGGTAGGATGATATGCATGGGTTCATAAGCATGAACAATAACTAGCTGAGTAAGATGATTATAACTGAATGAGAGTACATGCATGAATGCATAAACTGTAACTGAGGTCATAATAACATAAAATATTGAGTTTTGAATTCTGGTTAACTGATATCTGAGTTTACTGATACTGTATTAATAATAGCTGAATGACTATTTCTGACAAATCTAATTCTAAAAAACTAATCTAAGTTCTACAGTGAACTGGGTAACTATATCTGACAGTCTTGAATCTATAAAACTGAACTGAGTTATGTAATGAGGCTGAAACTGAAACTGAAACTTTGGGAGGTAATCATCTAACTGACATACTTTTCTCTGAATGGATTGGGGTCTAACTTGTAACCCCCATTAGAAGGGTGTCAGTACTGTGCCATGGGTACTAATACTGGCTGTGTAGATCCACTATACTGATGTACTGTATTGTCCTGAAGGACTAAGGATGTCAAGCCTGAACTGACGGGTGACCCCGTGAGAAAGTCAAGCCTAAACTAAGGGTGGATTTTCATATCCTATGCTTGCTACGTAGTTCTGAACTATAGGGACTGCTACTAATGACTCTACTTCTTTGACGGGGAAGCCGTCATCCCTGCACTTGCTCGGTGCTGAATCCTACTCCAAACTGAATAAACGCTGAACTATTTTCTAGACTGCCCTAGGCTTGACTGAACTATTATTGAACGTGTTGTCTAATTGAATTGAGTTCACTGAATTTCGTTAACTGAAGTAATACTACTGAGCTGGTTAATAGACTGGGTTTACTTGAGGTCTGAACTGAGACTATGATTGGGTTCTAGTGCTACTATTTGTGACACTACCGAGACCGTTCTGTAACTACTGTAGCTCCAGGTAAATAACTATGTTTTCGGGAATTGATTACCCCTTGGACTCGATAGCATAAAAAGTAAAGCCTACCATAACTTGAAAAGTATAACCATGTGCACTTGTTTCTAACTCATTCATAGAGACATTTCATCAAACACTTGTAAGATATGAACTTTCACATAAGATAGCATGACATGATTTTTCCCTTTTAGTTCACATGAGCAATTCATCAAGAACTTGGGGAAACATAATCTATACACAAGCTACTAAGCAACTTGTAGGTATCATAATTTCAAATCCCAATTTATAATTTCAAGGGTACAACATGAATTCACATGATACTACACACATGATGAATAATTTCACATGATACTTGTAATAACCCATGGATTAGAAATCCAAATAACATAAAATCATGAATACATTCAAAATCCAACATGGAATTCACAAAATCATTTAACTTATAGTTTAAAAGAGTTTCTTAAACTCCAAGGGTGGAAGGAAACCCTTGGATGAACATTTTACATACCTTGAGGCTTGAATTAGTGAAGATTGGGGGTGCTTCCTTGAAGTTTGAATTTTTAATTAGAAGCCCTAGGGTTTTGTTCTTGAGTAATTTGAGAATAGAGAATGAAAATTTCCTCTAAAATGTCTTAATCTCATGTTTTGGAGGCTGATATAAGGTGGGAAAAGACCCATGTACCCTTTTAGATGCGGGCTTCTAATGTGTGAAAATGTGCCCTATGACGCACAGCCTGATGCATTGTATCAATGGGATCGACGCTATGGCCACCGCGCCACGATGAGTCTATGTTAGCTCACTGGAATTTGACACTAAAAGTTGGAAAAAATATTTATCAACTCGATAGGCAATGCGACGCATCGAGATCGCATTGATCCACTAGTTTGGACTTCCAAACGTGCCTCAAATGATGTTTGATAAATCCAAAACTCGCCCAAGAATTCCTACTGACATTCCAGATCATGAATCAATATAAAGATCGATATTTTAAGGTCATAAGGCTCATGAAATAGGATTGCCAACTTACGAAGGTTAAAATATTTCTAAGTATAAACACTTAGCTGAAATTTCTAAGTCTGGGACCCCTTTTCTTGCATTAACGGACTAAATTAGGCTTAGGATTTTTCTGTGGTCTTACAATATTTTTCCCTTAAGAACATTCGTCCTTGAATGATACTAAATAAGCTAAGAAATACAGATAGACTAAATTTATATACTGAACACGCACAACTAAAGCATGATTACCTGACTGAAAGTACTGATATACGCACAACTAGGCTTCTGGTGCTCAATCTTAACCTGCTGACATGTCGATCACTTAGCTACAAACTCTGCAATGTCTCTCTTTATCCCACTCCACCAATAGACTTCCCATAAGTCGTAGTACATTATGTTGGCCCCTGGATGAATCGAGTAGCGCAAACCATGAACTTCTGTGAGAATCCGCTGCCTCAAGTCATCTACACTTGGTACACATAGCCATCCCTGACAATGCAATACACCATCTCCCCCTTAGGAGAAAACCTTTATCTTTTGATCTCTGACTAATTCTTTAAACTTAACTAGACTGGGATCTTTGTCCTGCTTCTCCTTCACCTCAGAAACTAGATATGACTCTGAACTACTCTGTACCCATACACTATTTTCTGCTGAATCGACTAAGTAAACACCTAGTCGGGCAAGTTGATGAACTTCCTAAACTAACTTCTTCTTATCATCTTCCACGTGAGAAACACTACCCATAGACATCCTATTAAGAGTATCAACCATAACATTGGCCTTGCCCAGATAATATAGAACACTCATGTCATATTCTTTTAGCAACTCCAACCGTCTTCTCTGACGATGGTTTAGGTCTTTATTACAGAACACATACTGCAGGCTCTTATGGTCAGTGAACATATCAACGTGCACTCTATACAAATAGTGTCTCCAAATCTTTAAAGAAAATACTAAAGCTGCTAACTCAAGATCATGAGTGGGATAGTTCTTTGCATGAGGCTTAAGCTATCTAGAGGCATAGGCTATGACTTTGCCTCTCTCTATATCAAAACACACCCTAAACCAACTCTAGAAGCATCATAGTATACCTCAAATCCATCTGAACCATCTGGTAGAGTCGAAACTAAGGCTGTAGTGAGTGGAGTCTTCAACTCCTGAAAACTTTTCTCACAAGAATCTAACCAATTGAATTTGACTTTCTTCTGAGTTAATTTGGACATAGGAGATGTAATAGATGAAAATCCCTTAACAAACCATTATAATAGCGGGACAAGCCTAAGAAGATCCTGATATCTGATGGAGAGATAGATCTAGGCCAATTTTTTACTACTTCAGTCTTTTGGGGACAACCCTAATGCCATCACCGAAAATGATATGTCCAAGAAAATATATCGACCTTATCAGTCATTCAGTTAATCAGATGAGTTAGTATGTTTACGCATTCGTGCTCAGTGTGATTGTATATCCAGATCCTCAATTTATGTCAGTCTCTATCACATAGTTTCAGACCCAGTATTCATATAGTATCCATGTTTTATGATATCCCAGCTTTAGTTATACTTACATCATTAAAGTAAAGTTTACAGAAACTAAGTGTAGAGATTCACCATCTTGTCAAAAAATTGTTGTCACTCATGCTTTAAGACATTTTAGTTTTTAGTTTATTCCAGCCTATTGGTGATTTTACTTACACTTAGCGTGCATGTTTTACTATTACGTATTAAATTAGTTTTACTTATTTCATTCACCCCTACATACTCAGTATATTCCAGAAGTACTGATCTACATATACGTCTGTGTGGCTACATTGTTTAATAATATAGGTACCAGTTGTAAACCGCATATCACGATCAGACAGTTGTAGATTCCAACCATCAGGTGATTAGTTCCCCTACTTTGGGAACTCCAGATAGTTTTAGTTCTTGTACAATTCATTTACTTTCATGTGTATTGATTAGTTCTAGTTGGAGGCATGTCCCAGCTATCTATAGTCAGTATAGTAGAGGCTTCATAGATGTCAGTCATCTATTTCAGTTTCATTCTTTAGATTTATTAGATTGTAAAACTTTATCAGTATTGTATCTATTTTAGATTTTCAATACGATTATTTTTCTGCTCAGCAGAATAGCTATTTATAATGTTATAATTCAGTTGCTTAACATTATTCCAGTTCATGGGTTAGCTTGGGATCACTTGTGGTTCCAAGCATCGTGTGACTACTAGGAGGGTAGTCTCAGGTCATTACAATTTCCTGTGATTAACTTTGAGGGACCTGGTCCCTCACTGTGTGATGCAATGCCTAAGGGTTTCAACAATTGGTATCAGAGCTAGATCACTCTGAAAGATTAGCACCTAGAGTGATTTTGTTATCATGGATGCTCCACTTAACATAGAAAAAGGGCAATCTACCAATAGACCACCTAGATTTAATGGATAATACTATGGGTGATGGAAACCCAAGATGTTTGAGTTCATTATGGCTAAATATTGTGAACTTATTGAGATAATTCTTTATGTTCCTCATGTTCTAGTTAAAGAAGTCAAAGAAGGCAAAATAACAAGAATGATAGTAAAAAGTAGGAGAGAATATAATGATGAAGATTGAAAGAAAATTGAAAAAAGTACAAGGCCAAGAAACTATTAGTTTGTGGCATAGGACCTGATGAATATAACAGGATCTCAACCTGTGAAAATGCCAAGGAGATCTAGGATTTCTTGAGGACTGTACATGAAAATACTACTAATGTGAAGTATTCTAAAGTAGACATGCTGACTACTCAGTATGAAACCTTCACAGTGAAAGAAGGATAAATAACGTAAGAAATGCATACAAGATTCATTTCTATAACTAATGAGCTTCACTTCCTGGGAGAAGTGATTCCATTGTATAAGCAAGTGTGAAAATTCTTACTGTTCTTTCTAAGTCCCAGGAAAGAAAAGTAGATGCAATAACTAAAGCCAAAAATCTAAAGGCCCTCACTATGGATGAACTAATTGGAAATTTTAAAACCCATGAGCTCAAGAAGCAATAAGGGATAGAGAAGAATAATGAAAAAAGGGAAAAATCCCTATCATTAAAAGTTTCAAAACTTGATTCAGCAGAAAAAGAAACTGATGTTACCTATTTGTCAAGAAGAATTGTCAAACCCATGAAGAAGAGTGGTTAGTTCCAAAGCTAAGGAAGCAGTAGTAAAAATAGTATCCAATGTACAAATTTGATTATCAGGAGTATCTCAAGATAGGAGGTGACAAGTGAAGGAACAAGGACCAGGTCCTTGAAAATTCAAAAAGAAAGGCAACAAGTGAGTATGCTGTAAAGCAAACTCTGGTAGTATGGGGAGGCTTTTTCAATGATTCAGGTGAAGATGAAAAGACTAGAGATATATCTATGCCAGCAGTGGAAAATAGTCAAGTTATCTATGATTCCTTATTTGCATTCATTGCTAAAATAGAGAATGAAAAAAGAAAAGGAGGTAACTCTTTTTGATATTAAGGAGAGTCTAGATAATTACACTGCTAGAAAGATAAAATGGCTTGATAGCATCTTGATTGACTTTGTATGTGAACTTGTTGCTGAGAAGAATGCTTTAGAAGAGAAGATAGAAAATCGAAGTTGTATAAGTTAACTGAAGAAGGGAAATAATTCAGATGGTAAAGGGAAGAAAAACACTTTAAGGCTTCAAATTGATCTTGAGGAAAAATGGAGAAATTTAAAAGCACCTTATGTTTGCACTGCACAAGAATAAAGAGTTAGAAAGGGACTTGACCCATTTGAAAGAAGAGCTTACCAAATGGAATGCTTCTTCACAAATCCTTTGTAATTTGACTATTCAAGGTGTTAATGATGGTATACTTATGCACTATCAATAAGAATTCCAACCTGTTAAGTCTAAAGGAAAGGCTGCTCATTATGTTTGAAGAAAAGAGTACGAACTCTGGTATACTCACTGTAGAAGAAATGGACATTTGAAAGAAAGATGCTAGCACTAGCTTAAGGATAAACTAAGGAGTACTAAATACATTCAAAATGAGAATGCACATCCTAAGGGCTTCAAGTTTCTAAAAAAGGTAGAGAGGAAGCTATCACTGCCTAAATGGCCTAAGAATGATTTGATCACACCATTATCCTCCTATTGGGAAATCAAAATTAAGTGGGTTCCAAAACCAACTTGTGATCATGATTCTAGGCCTGAGGAAGAGGATTACAGTCAGGAATAACTCATGGATTGAAAGGGTTCAAAGCTTGATGATAAAAGGTGTGACTGTATTCTCTCTCTCAAGACACTTCAAGGTAGAAGTGTATCATTATTGAAAGAGATGATTTCAAGGGACCTGGTGACATGACCCGGCCTAGTGCCTTGTCGTAATAGCAATCCCAAGTCCAACCAGGACCCAAGATCACCCTTGATACCCGACCAACCCAACCATAGTGTACCCTTTGTCAGATAAACTCTAAACATATAACAAGATAATATACTTTCAATTTAATGACTTTGGAAAGATCATATATCCGAGGCAACCCCAACTAATAAATCCATCCAATAACTGACACAAACAAATAACCAAGCCAAAATAATAAATTGAAATAAAAATAATAATCATAGCCAAAAACCAAGTCTATGAAAATACAAACGTATATAAATTAATCCATATCATGAAATAGATGCCTTCTAAACTATGAAAGCTCAATACTTCAATCCAACATCGTCTATCCCCAAATTTGATCAATGAGCAGGAGGAGTACTATGGCCGATTCCTGCATCGCGTGGGGATACAACCGCACGAAGATAGGTTAGTGGGTGAACACTAGCATATACTCAGGATAGGGATAAAATAATACGAACCTTTAGAGCCAAGTAAACCAACCATATGCATACAAACCACATATATGTATATACACACATATATATATATATAACTATTCTGGGAAAGGGAATCAAGTTTAGCATGCCTTTGAAACCATTAACCTTTGTGTGTGAAGCTTAACCGTTATATTCCACCCACGGGCCATACAGGTCTAGTGTAACCCCCTGAACGAGCCCCGATGCGAATAACTGCATGAATTAGAGATACCATAGGAGTAAGGGATTCTCGAGTACCCTTCACTCTCAATGATTTAACTGTACAAGTTTACTTAAAGGATTTCCATATACCCTATGAGTATTGTATTAGGTCATCATGACCTATCCTCATGTGGGCAAACAGGAGTTTCCACTGTTCGTCCCTTGAACTCCTACCTTCATGGTTAGCTATCACACCTTGACATTGTTGTCCATAAAAACATTGCCATCCAACCAAACCGTTATTTCATTTATTATCAATCAAGGCTAGTACAAGTGGTATCGTCATACTGACTATAACTTGCAAGCAATGTTCTTATCCAACCTTAACGAAGTTCCATGTACCCTATAGGTTACATTAATTAGTTTACTTAGGGTACTCCCATGTACCCCGAAAGTACATAATTATTAAGCTTACTTGGGGGATTCCCGTCTACCCCATAAGTATTTCATTATTAAGCTTTGCTTGGGGGATTCCCTTGGACCCCACAAGACTTTCATTAATATGTTTACTTGGTGGATTCCTTTGTACCCCACAAAGATGTTCAATTAATCCATAACCGTTATTCAAACCAATTTTATTATTTCATTCTCTTGGAGGATTCATATGTATGCCGCAAGGTTTTCATTTAGACCAACCATAACCACCAAGACCTTACCCTTTAACCATCCAAACCATTCACACCATTTAAAAAATTTTAGATTGTTCCAAGTATTTAAAGCATTTATACCATTTTAAACTATGCAAAACCATCAAAATCTATTTAAGGTTCCATTACCAAACCATACCATGCAATATTTACAAAGAAAGTTCAACAATAGAGTAAAAACATTCTCTTAGGCATTTTATCAAACATTTTGAGGGCATACCTTTTACAAAACCAAAACCAAGTATTAAAAATTCAATTTAGTGTTACCCTTGACCCATTTGTTAAAATATAGCCAAAAAGAACTCACATGTGCAGACCACCACCAAAAACGTGTGAAAATACGATTTAAACCAACATTCAACAATATGCATCAAAACCCTCAACATACGTTTCCAAAATCACCATTCATGATTTATAATCGATGTCTAAAACACATTAAAACATGAATTTAGTTGGTACTAACAATGAGGAAAAGATTACATGCCTTATACAAGATGATTCTATAGAGAAACTTGACTCTTGAGCCCCTTTGAAGAAACCTTGTAGAAACCCTAACCTCTAATTTTCAAGAGATTATTTAGAGAGGATATTTGGAGTGTTTATATTCTTTAAATTATGTTATAAGAGGATACGAAGGGTTATATGACATGGGTAAATAAGGGTTTTAGGTGAGACATATCCGATCTACCCTCGACTAAAAAGCTGAAAATCAACTTCTAGGTGGGTATAACTTACCTATGCAAACTGTACCCTAGGGTACGAGTGGTACCCAAACTCGAACCCTACCCTTCGCCATGGTCCCCTAAACTGACTAACATATGAGAACCCAACCCCTAACTTATACCTTAAGGTATGAGTAGTACCCCAAACCGTACCCTAAATTGTATCTTGGGCAGTTTCAATAAGTCATACTAATAACCACCTTACGACTTGGCATCATACATCTAGTATCCAAGCATACGATTTGTATGATGTTAAGTTATAGCTTGGACAGCACCCAATGCAAAACCCACTTCCCAACATACAAGTTAGCCATCTTCGAACCGTATCCAAGGGTACAATTGGTAGCCTTGGGTCATACATTGCCCAAAAAGTCCAAAACCTAAGAAATTTTTCAAGGGTCCAAATCCTGGGGTATTTTTCAAGGGTATGATTGGTACCCTTGGATCATTCATCCTCGAATGATGGGTAAGGGTAAGAACAAGGATGGCATAACACATTAACATGCATCAAACTTTCCTCTAACCAAAATAGAAGAAAAGGACAACACCTCTATTCTGAACTCTAACTAAGTTATAAAAAAAGATTCAAGATAAACCATTCCCTTCCTTTAACCAAGATAGAAAACTGCAATACCCCAAAGTTTCTTAACTAATTTCGTACCAAGAATGTCAAGTATTAGCTTATAAATTGAATGATGTTTATTCCATGATGAATTTTTAAGATTTTATCTTTTATTCATATGGGAAATTCAATAAGCTTTCCATTGATATAAGATTTGCCCAAATTCGATAACCGAGTAAAAAGCTATGACTATTTCAAGTTCCGGTCGTAAAACAACGCCATATTGGTCAGTTGCGCACCGCGCCACAAGCTAAAATGGAAATTTTATTTTTTCCCAGTGTCTCAGTGAAATTTTTCCCGTAGCACACCAAACTTCCAAGTCACAAATAAAGTGGCAGCACGATGGCTCCGCATCGTGCCATTCCCCTATTTCCCAATTATAAAATTCTAGTAACACGGCGCGACAGCGCCGCATCATACCAGGGGTCCAGTTTGAGAAATTTTCACCAATTTAAAATAAGTATCCAGGGTTAAAAGGGTTAATTTCCATCCTATTTAAGCTCTTTAACACGGGATTCAGCTATTTGGAGCCAAAAATAAACTAGTTTCTCTTAATTTTCTTTCAAGAACAAGCTAGGGTTTCAATTAGGGATTCAATTTGAAGAAACTCTCTGTGTCAATCTTCAGTAAAACAACAACAAAGGTATGTGTTATGTTGATTTATGGATTCCTTTCATCCATAAAGCCCAAGAACTCTATTTCAAATTGCAAATCATGATATTCATGTTGTGGGTTATTATAACCAGGTTTATCTTGTTATATGATTCCCAAGTTGGAATATTTCTGTGTTTTTCATGAAACTACATTAGCAAATGAGTGAAATCCATAAATTGAGTTATTCATAATGTGTTAATTTGATGATTAAACCTATGACCTATGGGTGCATGCAAAGTATTTGGATGAAATGCCTAGGAAAATAGAAATTATGCACTATAGCTAAATTGTGATCCAAAATGACTTCCATGTTATTCTTATGTATTGAAATTTGTTTGTTGGATTGCTCATGAGTTAGCCTTATGAAATTATGCTATGTATACATGCTATCTTATTCATGTACCAAGCTATGATAATCAAATGACTATGAAATATCTCTAATTATTATATTATGGATTGTTGATGATTGGTCATGCATTCAAGAATGTCATTCCTTGTCAGTTAACTTCCATCAAGTCCTGGGGGTACTTGTACCTGAAAAATATAGTTGTGTGCCTAGAGTCAGTGACATGTTTCATGATATCCTCAGTCAATCCATGATCTATAGAACTCAGTCAGTCATATGACTTAGGAAATCTCAGTAATTTAGTAATATCAGTACTATTCTATTAGTCAATAGAATTTAGTTAATTCAGTTCAGTAATTCATGTTCAGTGTTTATTTAGATGAGGGTGTGATTCTTAGAAGTCATCCTTGCATTCCAGAACTATGTAGCCAGCATAGGTTGAGACATCAACACTGCCAGATGAGGTTTGATGAGGTGGATAAGCACTGTTAGATGAGGGCCCCACCATTTTCTTTTGGGGATACTTTCAGACGAGGGTCACTCACAGCTTATCCTTACCGGTGGCGCGGTATTGACACCCTTCTAATTGGGGTTATATATTGGACCCCAACTCAGCCATAATGGCATATTCGGGATATGTAGGTTAGATAACTACTTCCCACAGTTTCAGTTACAGAATTTAGGACTGTCAGATATAGTTAACTCAGAACAGTACAGAACTCAGCTAGATCCATCAAATTTAGGACTGTCAGATACTGTGACTAATGTTATTAGTTATATCAGTTAGCAGAACAAAGTTATCAGTTATGTTAGTTATCAGTAAACTTATGTTATCACGATCTCAGATATAGTTACTATATGTTCATGCATGTATTCTCACGTTCATATTAGTTAGTTAGCTAGTATTGTTCATTCATATGAACCTCATGTATGTAGCCTACCTCACATGCATACCAGTATATTCAAAGTACTGGAGCATTTGTGCTATGGTATTTTATACCATAGGTTCCGAAGCATGAGCTCCAGAGCATCAGTAGATTCCAGATATCAGCAGTCAGTTAGCAGTGAGTCCTCATCCTTCGAGGACATGATTATTTCTTTATTATCTTATCAATTAATTTATTAGTTGGAGTTATTTGGGGACTTATCCCATCAACTCCTTATTCAGACAGTTCAGTCAGTTAGAGGCTTTTCAGACTAGTGTGTTCAGATAGTTATTTTAGTGTTTTGGGTATTTCATACCCCATCCATATGTTATGATTTATCATTTATGTTACAGATTTTAACCTTATGAACTTTCAGTTCATATTTCACATTTATATAGTATATCTTGCAATATATAGGTACATATATCAGTCACGGGTTAGCTTGTGGTCTTTCAGGGTCATGAACACCACATAGTGTTTCAGGTACCAGATTCGGGGTGTTACAAACTTGGTATCAGATCCTAAGGTTCAAAAGAGTCCTAGGAAGTCTGAAAACTATATCTAGTAGAGTATTATGCGTGGGTGTATTGGGTGCCATATTTATGTACTGGAGGCTATGAGATATTTTAGGAACATTTTCCCTTCTTTCAGTATTCGTTTTGTGCCAGTGAGCATAATCTCAAGTCAATTTATCAGTCTAGTCCATTTCTCTATTTCTTCTACAGAACATGCCTCCTAAAAGAAGAAATGGGAATCAGTCAGCCCCTCATCCCGAAGAACCTTTAGGCGAACATATTTCTCATATAAAGTTTAGAGCCTCATTCACTACTCTTTCTCAGTCAGTTGCCACTCAGAATGAACGACCAGCTATCATTCTGGCCACCCCCGTGGCTAATTCAGCTTCAGCTAGGACTCAGGACTTTACCCGAATGAATACTCCATCCTTTCTTGGGACTAAGTCAGATGAGGACCCTCTGGAATTTATCAATCAGTTCAGAAGGTTACTGATGTTATAGGGGTGTCAGCTGTTCAGAGTGCTAAGCTTACTGCATATCAGTTGTAGGATGTTGTTCACACTTGGTACAAGCTGTGGAAGTCAGAGAGGTTCGTTAATACAGGACCTATAGATTGGGAGGAGTTTGTCACCATATTCTTAGAAAGGTTCTTTCCCCTAGAGCTGAGAGAGGCTAAGGTGTTAGAATTCATCAACCTCAGGCAGGGAAATATGATCGTGAAAGAGTATTCTTTTATGTTTACTTAATTAGCGAGATATGGTCCTCATGTGGTTGCAGACAGTAAGGCCAAGATGAGTAAGTTTGTTTCTAGGGTGAATGATAGCATGGTCAACGAGTGTAGGTCTACGATACTGAATAGTGACATGACTTTAGCCAGGCTTATGACTCATGCTCAGCATATAAAAGATAAAAAGATTAAGATGAGGGAGAAGTAGAATAAGAGAGCAAGGACAGGTACTTTCAACTTTTCTCAGCCCAAATCAGAAGAAGGAAACTGTTCTCAATTTTGTCCTAAGTCATCAGTTCCAGCTCCGTCTTCAGCTAGTGCTCCAGCTCCTAAGTTAAGGGATAGTAATAAAGATAGAGAGCCAGGCTCTAAGTCTCAGGGCATTATTAGCGGTGCCCACACCTATCCTCTTTACTAGACTTATGGAAAGCATCATCAGGATATTTATAGAGCTGGCAGTGGTATTTGTTTTAGATGTGGCAAGCCAGTCCACAGAGTAAGAGATTGTCCTCATCTAGGTCCTCAGGGTCAGCAGAACCATTTTTTATCTCAGTTCGATCGTCCAAATTAGTAGGGTTCCACTTCCAGTGCTACTACTGGGCAATGCCCAAATCGACTATATGCTCTTTAGTCTCAGCAAGATTAGGAAAATTCTCCTGATATGGATACTGGTACATTATAGATCTTTCACTTGCATGTTTACGCTTTGCTAGATCTAGGAGCTTCCTTGTCTTTTGTTACACCCTATATAGCAGTTGATTTAGGAGATAGTTGTGAAATTCTTGTAGAGCCCTTTTTAATATCTACCCGAGTTGGTAAAACCATCATAGCTCGGTGGGTATACAAAAATTGCCAGATTATGATATTTTAGAAAGCCACCTCAGCAGACTTAGTCGAATTAGAGATGACTGATTTTGATGTTATTCTCAACATGGATTAGCTCCATTCCTACTATGCCACAGTCGACTACAGACACAGAATAGTCCAATTCCAGTTTCCAAATAAACCTGTTCTAGAGTGAAAGGGTAGTGTATCTGCTTTCAAAGGTCTTCTTGTTTCCTACCTTTGGGCACGAAAAATAATATCTAAAGGTTATGTTTATCATTTTGTTCAAGTTAAGGACATTAGTTCCAAAACTCCCAGTCTTAAATCAGTTCCAGTAGTGAATGAATATTCAGATGTCTTTCCCGAAGATCTTCCCGGAATTCCTCCCAAAAGGGAAATAGACTTCGGCATTGATCTTCTTCCAGATACTCAACCTATATCTTTATGCTATATAGAATAGCACCAGAAGAACTCAAAGAATGAAAAAAGCTGTTGAAGGATCTCTTATATAAGGGATTCATCAGACCCAGTGTGTCCCCGTGGGGTGCACCAGTCTTATTCGTGCGCAAGAAAGACGATTCTCTCAGAATGTGCATTGATTACCGTCAAATCAATAAAGTTACGGTCAAGAACAAGTATCGATTTCACCGAATTGATCTTATTTGATGAACTTCAGGGTGCTAGCTATTTCTTTAAAATAGTCCTCAGATCAAGCTATCATCAGCTTAGAGTCAGAGAATGTGACATTCCAAAATTAGCTTTCCAAACTCGGTATGGTCACTTCAAATTCCTAGTCATGTTCTTTGGTCTTACTAATGCCCCTATTGCTTTCATGGACTAGATGAACCATGTATTTAATTAGTACTTGGACATGTTCGTCATTGTCTTCATATATAGTATTCTGGTCTATTCTCGCAGTGAGCGTGATCATGCAGACCATCTCAGAATTGTACTTCAGACTCTCAGAAATCATCAGTTGTTCACCAAATTCAGAAAGTGTGAATTTTAAATAAGGTTAGTAGCATTCCTTGACCATATCATTTTCGGTGATGGCACTAGGGTTATCCTCAAAAGACCAAAGTTGTAAGAAATTGGCCTCGCCCTGTCTCTCCATTAGATATCAGGAGTTTCTTGGGTTTGGTTGGCTATTACAGATGGTTTGTTGAGGGATTTTCTTCTATTGCATCCCGTATGTCTAGATTGACTATAAGAAAGTCAAGTTTCAGTGGTCAAATCCTTGCGGGAAGAGTTTTCAGGAGTTAAAGACTTGACTCACCTCAACTCCAATTTTGTTTCTTAAAGATAGTTCAGGTGGTTTCGTGGTGTATTGTGATACATCCAGAGTAGGTTTAGGTTATATCCTCATGCAGCATGGTAAGGTCATAGCCTACGCCTACAGACAACTTAAACCTCATGAGAAAAATTATCCTACTCATGATCTTGAGTTAGATGCCGTAGTTTTTGCCTTAAAGATTTGGAGGCATTACTTGTACAATGTTTATGTAGATGTGTTCACAAATCATAAGAGCCTTCAATATGTCTTTTGTTAGAAAAATCTCAATCTTTGTCAGAGAAAGTGGTTAGAGGTCCTGAAAGATTATGAAATGAGTATCCTTTATCATCTGGGCAAGGCCAACGTAGTGGCCGACGCTCTCAAGAGACTGTCTATGGGTAGTGTTACTTATGTTAAGGACAGTAAGAAAAAGTTAGCTCAGGAAGTCCATCAGCTTACCAGGCTAGGTGTTCACTTAGTCGATACAGATGAGGGTGATGTATGGGTTCAGAGTAGTTCAGAATCATCTCTAGTTTCTGAGGTAAAAGAAAAGCAAGATAGAGACCCCAGTTTAGTCAAGTTGAAAGAGTTAGTCAAGGATCGGAAAGTAGAGGTTTTCTATCAAGGGGGAGATCGTGTATTGCATTGTCAAGGTTGCCTATATGTTCCAGGAGTAGATAACTTGAGGCAGCGAATTATTACAGAAGTGCATGGTGTGCGCTACTCTATTCATCCAGGGGCGACAAATATGTACCGCGACTTGCGAAAAATCTACTGGTGGAGTGGGATGAAGAGAAATGTTGCAGAGTTTATGGCTATGTTCCCTACATGTCATCCGGTTAAGATAGAGCATCCAAAGCTTAGTGGGTCTATGCAAGAGTTCATTATTCCTACTTGGAAGTAGGAAGAAGTGAACACGGACTTTGTGATGGGTTTACCTCAAACTCATCTTCAGTATGATTCAATTTGGGTCATTGTAGATAGGATGACCAAATCAACTTATTTCCTTTCAGCCCATATCTTTTATTCAATCGAGGATTAGGCCAAACTCTATATCAGAGAGTTGGTCAGATTGCACGATGTTTTGTTATCTATTATCTCAAATAGAGGTACCTAGTTAACCTCTCCTTTCTGGAAAACATTCGAAAAGGGTCTTGGTACCCAAGTTCATTTCAGTACACCCTTTCATCCTTAGACAAATGGTCAGCAAAAAGGACCATTCAGAATCTAGAAGATATGCTGCGAGCATGTGCAGTTGATTTCAAGGGTAGTTGGGTTGACCACTTGCCTTTGATTGAGTTTTCATACAACAACAACTATTATTCAAGTATTAAGATGGCTTTGTTCAAAGCTCTCTATGGTAGGAGATACAGATCTCCAGTTGGTTGGTTCAAATTTACTGAGGCCTCAGTCATAGGGCTTGACTTAGTATTCGATGCTTTAGAGAAAGTCCATTTGATCAGAGAAAGACTCCGGGGTACTCAGAGCCGACAAAAGTCTTATGCAAATGTGCGTAGAAAGGATCTCGAGTTCGAGAATGGTGACTATGTCTATCTAAAGATCTCTCTCATGAAAGGAGTGAAGAGGTTCGGAAAAAAGGGAAAGCTTAGTCCCCGATATATCGGTCCCTTCAAAATTCTCAGTCGCTTGGGAAAAGTAGCTTATGAGCTCGAATTTCCTTTAGATCCAGCTGCAGTTTATTCAGTCTTCCATGTCTCTTTGCTCAAGAAGTGCATAGGTGACCCAACGGTTGTAGTCCCTACTCAGAGCATTGATATTTAGAACTAACTCTCTTATGAAGAGATTCCAGTCAAAATTCTAGACTATAAGACTCGTAGACTGAGGAACAAAGAAGTCCCTCAAGTCAAAGTTCTTTGGGAAAATCAATCGGTAGAGGGAGCTACTTGGGAACCAAAAGTATAAATGTGTTCCAAGTATCCTCACCTCTTCTCCACTAACTCAGAACTAGCTCAAGGTAAGAGTTCTCCTTAAGCTTTTTAGTTTCACGTTCAGATTTCAGTTTCAAGTTTAGTATACAGTTCATGTTCCGAATTCCATTTTAAACTTGGTACTAAGTACCAATGCACATTCAGTAATATGTTAATTCATCAGATTAGTCATGTTTTCATGCATCAGACATGCATTCTTCTTGTGAGAAACTCAGTTATCAGAAATCTCAGTCATGCATTCATTTATCAGCTCAGTCATGAAATCATGCATCAGATATGCTCACTATGAATCTTATAAATATTAGTCATGTAGTCATGTTTCAGTTGTTCATGATCAGTATGTACTTCAGCTCATCGTTTCTCCCATCTTAGTCAGTCACATTCGAGGACGAATGTTCACAAGGATGAGATATTGTAATACCCCAAAGTTTCTTAACTAATTTCGTCCCAATAATGTTAAGTATTATCTTCTAAATTGAATGATGTTTATTCCATGAGGAATTTTTAAGATTCTTACTTTTTGTCATGTGGGAAATTCAATAATCTTTCCATCAATATAAGATTCACCCAATATGATAATTGGGTAAAAAGTTATACTATTTCAAGTTCCTATCATAAAACTGCGCCATATTTGTCAATGGCGTGCCGCTCCATAAGGTAAAATGGAAATTGTCTTCCTTTTTTTTTGCCAGTGTTTCAGCGTGATTTTTCTCACATCGCGCCAAACTTCCAGGTCGAAAATGAAGTGGAAAAATGATGGCTCTGTGTTGCGCCATTCCCCTATTTCCCGATTATCAAATTCCAGTGACACAGTATGATAGCGCCACATCGCGCCACGGGTTTAGTTTGGGAAATTTTCACCAATTTAAAAGATGCATCCAGGGTTAAAAGAGTCAATTTCCCACCTCTATTTAAGCCCTTTAACACGAGATTCAGCTATTTGGAACCCAAAGTAAACTAGTTTCTCTTAATTTTCTCTCAAGAACAAGCTAGGGTGTCAATTAGGGATTCAATTTCGAGAAACTCTATGTGTCAATCTTCACTAAACCAAGAACTAAGGTATGTGTTGTATTGATTTATGGATTCCTATCATCCATAAATCTCAAGAACCTTATTTCAAATTACAAATCATGCTATTTATGTTGTGGGTATTGTAACCATGTTTATCTTGTTATATGATTCCCAAGTTAGAATATTTCTGTGTTTTTCATGAAACTACATTAGCAAGTGAGTGAAATCCATAAATTGAGTTATTCATAATGTGTCAGTTTGATGAATAAGCCTATGCCCTATGGTTGCATGCAAGGTGTTTGATGAAATGCCTAGGAAGATAGAAATTATGCACAATAGCTAAATTGTTATCCAAAATGACTTCCATGTTATTCTTATGTATTGAAATTTGTTTGTTGGATTGCTCATGAGTTAGCCTTATGAAATAATGCTATGTATACATGCTATCTTATTCATGTACCAAGCTATGATAATCAAATGTCCATGAAATATCTCCAATTATTGTATTATGGATTGTTGATGATTGGTCAAGCATTTAATAATGTCATGCCTTATCAGTTTCCTTCCATCGAGTCCTGGGGGTACTTGTACCCGAAAAACATAGTTGTGTTCCTAGAGTCAGTGACATGTTTCATGATATCCTCAATCAAGCCATGATCTATAGATCTTAGTCAATCATGTGACTCAGGAAATCGCAACAATTCAGTAATCTCAGTACTATTCCATCAGTCAACGGAATTCAGTTAATTCAGTTCTGTAATTCATGTTCATTGTCTATTCAAATGGGAGTAGGAATTAGCACTGAGTGAACATAAGGATGGGAACAAACACTGTCAGATAAGGGTGTGATTCTTAGAAGTCATCCTTGCATTCCGTACTTATGTAGCCAGCATAGGTTGAGACATCAACACTGTCGGATGAGGGTTGATGAGCTAGATAAGCACTATCAGATAGGGCCCCACCATTCTCTTTTGAGAACACTGTAAGATGAGGGTCACTCACATTTTGTCCTTACAGATGGCGCAAAATCGATATCTTTCCAATTGGGGTTATATCTTGGACCCCAACTCAGCCATAACGGCGTATTAGGGGCTTGTCGGTTAGATAACTACTTCTCACAGTTTCAGTGATAGAATTCAGGACTGTCTGATACAGTCAACTCAGAACAGTACGGAACTCATCCAGTTCCATTAGATTTAGGACTGTCAGATACAGTCACTCATGTTATCAAATATATCAGTCATCAGAACTTAGTTATGAGACATGTTAGTTATCAGTAAACTCATCTTATCACGATCTCAGATATAGTTACTATGTGTTCATGCATGTATTCTCACGTTCATATTAGTCAGTTATCCAGTATTGTTCATGCATAGAACCCCATGCATTTAGCCTACCTCACATGCATACCAGTAAATTCAAAGTACTGGCGCATTTTTGCTATGGTGTTTTATTCCATAGGTTTCGTAGCACGAGCTTCAGAGCATCAGTACATTCTAGACATCAGCAGTAAGTTAGCAATGAGTTCATATCCTTTGAGGACATGATTATATCTTTATTATCTAATTAATTAATTTATTAATTGGAGCTAGTTGGGGACCTATCCCATCAACTCCTTATTCAGACAGTTCAGTCAGTTAGAGGCTTTTCAGACTAATGTGTTCAGACAGTTATTTCAGTAGTTTGGGTATTTCATACCCCATCCATATGTTATGATTTATCAGTTATATTATAGATTTGAACATTATGGCCTTTCAGTTCATGTTTCCATATTTATATAGTATATCAAGCAGTATAAAGGTACAAATATCAGTCATGGGTTAGCTTGTGGTCCTTTGGGGTCATGAGCGTCGTGTAGCATTTCGGGTACTAGATTCGGGGTGTTATAAAAACCAAGATGTGTTGAAGGACACATACCTTACACATGAGTTTCCAAAACAAAAAACCAACGCGGATACTTGGACTCTTTATTCGCTTCCGCATTCAAATTACTTTCTTGGAATTTTGGATACACCATGGAACCTTTACCAAAACTACACCTTTTGTTCACAATCGGTAAACTTTTACGACCCAAATCGAAGCCCAGGCTGTGATAGGGATGAACCTTGGAGGCCTGAGAGACCCCTTAGCATACTTCCATAAGCATAATCCATACATAAATCAAAGTGTGGAAGATTTAACAGTGCTTAATGTAAACTTATAACTAAAAACGTGTCGACAAAATATAAAAATACAACACTTCAAATATCCTCTAAGAAGCCTTTACTGAATAATAGATGTCTAGGTTAGGATAAAGCCCCCGACTGGACCATGTACAAAAAATTCAACATCTAAATAAATGCTTTCCAAAAGATGGATAACACACCAATTCTATCAAATCTCAAGTGTTCTACTGATGTGATGGACCATGGGACTATACCGAATAACCTAAAATATAGGGGGTCAATACACAAAGGTACTGGTACATAGAACAATAAAAAAACAAAATATATTTTTATACAACATAAGTGAGAGGATTTCATAGAAACATGACTTCATAAAAAAATTTGAAAATACATGGGCCTGTTTTGATGAAATTCAACACATTTTATTGTAATCATGACTCAACTCTTTCTTTTACTTCTGAGCTTGATGGGTCACCCTATATGCGTACTAATGCATGGGCTATATAGATTCTGCCCTTAGCCCAACAGCCAAGCCCCCAATTTGAGTTTGCTGCAAGAATTGGGGATAAATCATACATACTATGCCACAGGGCCGTCGCCAGTATAAGGTTCCTATTTTGGAACATAATAAACTCGTATCAGCAAAACACAATTTTGGGCTATGAGTTATCTGAACTTGTGCCTTCTTCGGGTAACCATCCAACTCTCATTAAGCCTAATTTTAGCCCTTTAAAACCATGCTTCATGCGCTTAAAACATTATTTTCTTTCTTTATTAAGGGAATTTCATAATAGGTATCCTCATACCTAGACTTGCAAGCCATATCATAATATATCACATTCTTAGCCCTTTTCATTAAAACGTATAAATGAACACCCAAAAGATTTAAACATCACAAGAGAGTTCTTATTTTTAAAAGCACATGAACACTTATGTAAACACACTATCTTTTTAAGACTTAAATATGTGGTGGTCAATTCAATCATTTAATTCATGCATTATCTCCATTAGGAAATAAAGGCCTTTAGAACAAGACTAGACTCCTTAAAATATATGAAATAATGAAGTATAATTGACTAAAAAGCATTTAAGACTTGAGAAAACATCATCATTCATAAAGCATCCAAACACTTAGTTATACATAAATCTCATGATCAAAAAGGGCTTTTAAAACAATTCACAATTCATTCCATGCAAAGTCCATAAATTTCATTATGGGGAACTGGAATTTCATAATTCACCTTTGTAAATCACTTTTTGATTTCAAATTATATATGCTCGAGATTATAAATCATGTTTATGGGAAAAACCCCATAATAAATACATACTTTCATTGAATTGGGTTCATGATACATCCTCTTAAAATAATTTCAAAAAGCTCATAACATATGCATATATATATATATATATATATATATATATAAAACTTTAAATCTTATTAAAATCGTAAAACCTATGCACATGAGATTTAGGATAGCCCCACGTACCTTAGTGACAAAGAAATCATGATGAAATTGACCCTTTAAGCTTGAATGTTCAAACCTTAGGTTGTTTTTATTCTCTTGAGCTTAAGGAATATGAATTAGGGATTTAGGAATGATATAACGTGAATAATGTTGTTAATTTTGTCTATAGATATTAGGGACGGTTATGGGATGTGAAAGGACCTTATTTCCCTTAAAATAACACAAAAATGGAGCATTGTTGGCACTGTGAAGCCACCAAAGTGATGCACAGCAAATCGCCCAAGCCCAAGGTGGGCGTTGCATGGCAAATCATCCAACCTTTAAGTGAGCATCGCATGGCCAATCACACACCCTTTCTAGTGACCCTTTGTGATTCGTCATGCGACGCACGACCCTTTGCATGACCATAACCTTTCGCTCGAGTATTAGATTAAGGCAAAATTGGTATCATTGGAAAGCTAATTCAATTATATATAACTTTATGTGTCTTAAGATGCCAAATTATACGTATATCAAAAAGTTTTAAACGTTAAAAATAGACCCTTATAGAATCGAATAACAAAATTTGGACGAATAAAAGTCTCTTAACTCATCTTTGTTCTAAGTTATTCCTATGGACTCTTTTCACCCCGAAAGCACTTAAATCACTAGGATAAAGATCATGACACATGAATTCAATAGTAAATCAAGGGATTATGGTATACACATATAAGAACGATGCTTCAAAGTCTATATCGAAAGTGCGGGGTGTTATATTATCTACCTCTTGAGATCTTTCATCCCCAAATAATGGGTAGTATATTGTTGAATCTCTAAAAGTATGAAGTAAGGAACGTAACCTTGCATTGAACATTTTCTTTCCCTCAACGGAATATGCAAAGGCATCAAAAAATCTTCACGATAACCCTCTATTGAATCGTATAGGCACAAAGTATGAGATGGTAAGGGTTGGCATAGAGATGACCTTGCATATGATTTCTAGGGATCATGATCATCACAACATAAGGAATGAGTTTATTTGGTGATAATTGGCATGATTTACATTGGTACAATCATGAAATAAGATTTCACATGAGATAGGAATGGAAACATTCTCTACCTTACTTGATAGAATGAATAGACTTAAACTTAGAGACACTACTCGTCCATTTCCCAATATTAAATAACATATTTCATCATCGCCAACTTACAATTCTCCCATCACACACCTAACTTCAAGAGTT
This sequence comes from Capsicum baccatum var. pendulum, assembly GCA_030864225.1. Taxonomy (NCBI): domain Eukaryota; kingdom Viridiplantae; phylum Streptophyta; class Magnoliopsida; order Solanales; family Solanaceae; genus Capsicum; species Capsicum baccatum. The sequence continues at coordinate 55,915,987 of CM061554.1, read as the reverse complement.
TAACTCCCACTGCACAATACTTTTATGTTGAAGCCTAACTCAGAGTAAAAAGGTGCTAACTTAAGCTATGGGATCCTGTACTCTTCATCCCATTAAGAAAATTACTTCACCTTATCACTACCATCAAACACACTCGAGTTTTAAATAGAGAAGTACCCACCACATAACACATTAGTTTGAGTTTTCATCAATCACGACATCCAATCCTATCATTACTACATGCACTTCATGGATCTCCCCACTAAGACCAGCAAATTCAGTCATTCTCACAAAGATTTTTGCCTTATATCTCCTTTATTACTATTTCACGTAGTGAAAGTTCATCTCATTCTTTTCCCCTTCACCTATAACCTTATCTCAATAAATCAAATCAAAACTTTAACATTTATTAACATCTACTCCCCGTAATTGAGTTACTACTACTCATCCATAACAACTATCATACTATCATTCGGAGAGTCATTGAGGGACCCGAGCATAGGAATCAAGAGAGGGAGTAACACTATTTGATTATACCATATACTCATTGAACTACTTAAGGTGGGATATGAGAGGAAGATATCATACAATAGACACAAAGTGTTCCATATATCAAGTGTTTGGATCATAAGTAGAGAGTCATTCAGATGTAAGCCTATACAACATGAGTTCTTTGGATTGGGCACAATGAGAAACATCTGAGAATATATCATGAGGGGTATAACATAAAGAAGGAACTCACGGGGTCAATGACTGAGACAAGGATTGCCACTTGAAACTATTGCTTCTCATTTTCATAGCTGAGAAATTCATGAGTTTTCATACACTTTATCACTTTATCTAGACCCGCCATAGAATGAATTGGTAACATATGGAAAAGTATTTTCTTAGGACCAAGCATGATGTAAGACATGGATTTTTTTTGAATCATGAGCAACAAAACATAGAGCTTGAATACTTGAAAGATTGGGTTACTGAGAAATCATTACTTCTAGTTTGGAGGTTAGATCATAACATAAGTTGCATAGAGAACTCGAACTTTGGCCATAGGCATGACTTTAGTACACAAGACATTGGTGAAATGTACTCATTAAATTGAAGCAGGAGGAGCTTGTTTGAATTGGAATAGGTTTTATCATGACTCTTTCCTGAGACTTGACACCTCAAGAATATTCGGGAACTACCTTAATTCATCATCTCCCCCTTAGGTCAAAGTCATAATCCTAGACTTGAGGACATATATTCTCATTAAATTTACAAGAACAACACTCAACACAATGGGGTATCACCAAACACATAAATGATAAACTTTCCCCGATAAACTATACTCTGAAGGCATTACTTTCCAGAAATGCTACTCTTAACTTTTTCTAGCCTCTATAGCCATAACCCTACAACTAACACTCTCATAAACATACACTTCCACACTCCTTATCAGATAATAATGCTTTCTCTACTACCTATCCCACTAATATTGGACCTCTAATCACATAACTTACGACTTAACAAAATCTGCAAAACTATACAAAAAGGTGTATATTGCCTGCATATATTTCCTCAATTCAACTCTAAAGAATACCATACCATTTCTCCCTAGACTTTTTCACACTACAACATTAAAGAATGTGAACTAGGTATACATGACACCTATACATAGAAAACCTTATCTAACAACATAATACCTGGGGGTTCAACTTATTCTTATATACTTATGCCCTTACCTACTTAATGACTTAATAACAATTCATCGCTTTACCCTCGTCCTCATGTATATATATATATATATATCATAATTATCCACGTATTTTTCCACAAGTTGCCAAACTAGGCTATTTCACACCTCACATCAAGCCTACTAGTTAATTCTCACAAGACATGCGTTATTAGTCTTAAGCTACTGTTCTTGCCATACACTCCATATCTAAATTTTAAGCCTATAGTCTAGTATCAACCATGTACCACCGATGAAGCACCACACATTATACTAGTTCATCATATTGGGAAATCAACCCAAATACCTCATTTCACTTAACTACAACCTACAATCACATCCCCTCTATGACATTACTACTACACCTCAAAATACACTACATACCTTCTCAGATGTAGTACTAATTCTCAATTACCCGAGAAAAGAAAATCAATGGGGTAATGTCATATAATAAGGATAGTTGATCTTAATCTAATAATATAAGAAATCACAATCTTATCAACATATTCTTTTTTCTCATATCTTATCTACATACCTATGCACACATTTAGACTACTTCCAAAATTCTTTAAACAACACTAACTTTTTCCCAAGTTAGTCTATACTTATAACTCATTGGCTAACCTACCCCTTTTCATTTACCATCTATAAATGATTTCTATAACCAACATGATTATCCACTTTGAACTTCTTCCCTATTATGAATAAATAAAAATCATAGCCAATCACTTCATTCACAAACTACCATACAATCTACAAATCTTGCTACAACATTAGCCAATCACCATAAAAGAACAAACCATCCCTCAGTCAAGGGTTATACAACTAAAACTTTTTATTTATGCAAAAGTTACCCTTACCCCGACTTCTAACCTTATGACATCATATCACTAGCTTTTGGACCATCTTAAAGCTCATAGGTTATGACACTTTAATGGATACTGCTACTCGAGTAGAAATACTGATCCAATATTTTGCTACATATGTCTGCCCTTATGTATGAAATCTGCAATAAGGATTTTTTAAGGAAATTGAATACACTTCATACCTCAGAAAAGAATGATTGCATTAAGATAGAGGCGTAAACTCAAATTAATACACTTTGAAGCACTAATGGAATCCTTTCAAGTCCTTATGGTATCTCATAACTTATTGGATAACTCAATAAGAAAGGACCACATCATTTAGACTCTAAGCCTTTGTGCTTGAATCACCTCGACAATGAGACATATCTCATAATATTAGAGTAAGGAAAGAATTTTGATAACATTTCTATGTACGATGATACAGCACTAACTAGAGTATGAAAGAATGAGAAACAACTCCTAAATTCCCAGTAGCCTTTTGATTATAAGTATGGTGCACAACACACCCATAAGCAATACTCTAATAGAAAAAGCTTCATAGACATCCTGGGACCATGAACCATGCTCTGATACTATGTTTTTCATGACTCGAACCAAGACCTAAGCCGTAACGGGTATCCCAAATCTTGGAGGCCTGAGAGACCCCTTAGCATACTATCATAAGCATAATCCATACATAAATCAAAGTGCAGAAGATATAATAGTGTTCAATGGAAAATTATAACTCAAAATATTTCAACAAGATATGACAATACAACACTTTAAATACCGTCTAAGAAGCCTCTATTGAATACTAGCTGTCTAGGCTGTGACAAAGCCACTGATTGGACCATATACTGAAACACTAAACATATAAATGAATGCCTTCCAAAAGATGGATGGCTCACCAATTTTGTCAAATCTTAAGTGTTCTATTGATGTGATGGACTATGGAACTATACCGTATAACCTAAAATATAGGGGGTTAATACACAAAGGTACTAGTATGCAGAACAATCCAAAAACAAAATATATTTTTATACAACATAAGTGAGAGCATTTCATAAAAATATGTCATCATAAAAACATGAGAAAATACATAAACAAAAATTGATAAACTACAACATATTTTCTTGTAATCATGACTCAACTCTTTGTTTTTATTTTGAGCTAGGTGGGTCACCCTACATACATACTAATCCATGGGCTATATGGACTCTACCTTATACCCGACGTCCAAGCCACAAATTTTAGTTTGCCGCAAGAATTGGGAAAAAATCATAAATGCTATGACACAGGGCTATCGCAAGATTAAAATCCTTATTTAGGAACATAATAAACCAGTATCTGTAAAACACAGTTTCGACATGTGAGTTATCTAAACTCGTACCTTCTTGGGGTAACTATCTAACTTTATTTAAGCCTAATTTTAGTCCGTTAAAAACTTGTTTCAAGCTCTTAAAACATTCTTTTCTTTCATAATTAAGAGCATTTCATAATAGGTATCATCATACCTAGACTTGCAAGCCATATCGTATTCTTATCCCTTTTCATTCAAAAATATATAAATGACCACCCAAAAGATTTAAACATCAAAAGAGAGCTCTCATTTTTAAAAGCACATGAACACTTATGTATTCACGCTCTCTTTTCAAGACTTAAACATGCGGTGGTCAATTCAATTATTTAATTTATGCATTATCTCCATTAGGACACAAAATCCTTTAGAACAATAATAGCCTCCTTAAAATATATGAAATTACAAAATATAATTGACCAAGATACATTTAATACTCAAGAAAACATCATCATTCATAAAGCATCCCCAACATTTTCTATACATAAATCTCATGATGAAAAAGGGATTTTAATTCATGCTCTGAAAACAATTCACAATTCACGCCACACAAAGTCGACAACTTTCATCATGGGGAAAGGGAATTTCATAATTCACATTTGTAAATCTCTTTTCAATTTCAAATCACATATGCATGAGATTTTAAATCAAGTTTATGGAAAAAACCCCATGACAAACACATACTCTCATCGAATTGGGTTCATGATGCATGCTCTTAAAATAATTTCTCAAATCTCAGTACATATACATATATATACATATATATATATATACATATGTACATATATATATATATAAAGTATATAAATATGTATATATATCTATATCTATATCTATATCTATATCTATATCTATATCTATATCTATATCTATATCTATATCTATATCTATATCTATATCTATATCTATATCTATATCTATATCTATATAACTTTAAATCTTGTTAAAACCATAAAACCTATGCCTACGAGATTTAGGATAGCCCCACGTACCTTAACGATGAAGAAATCGTGAAGAAATTGACCCGTTAAGCTTGAATTTTCAAACCCTAGGTTGTTTTTCTTCTCTCAACCACAAGATTAGGGTTTTCATCAAACTTATCTCTCAAAAGCAAGATTCAAGCCTTTTTCTAAGATAATCAAGAATTAAGTTTCCCAATCCGAGAACTCTCTAGCAAATCATCAAGGTTTGCTTTCTAAGGTATGCGTGTATTTATTCATGGACTCTTTTCATCCATGAAGTTCAAGAACCCTTTTCTAAAACTATATATTATGATTTTCATGTTATGAATTGATTGTTGATCATGTTTATGTGTTGAATGATTCCAAGATAGAATCTTTATATGTCATTATGAATCTATGACATCATATGATTTGAAAATATGTAAGTTTGATTATTTATGATGAGTTATTGTATGATTTACACCTATGCATAAGTTGTGCATGTAAGGTGTTTGATAAAATACGTAAGAGACTAGAAATCATGCTTTATAGCTAAATTGTGACTAAGGGAAGGATTCATGATAGGCCTCTATGATTCAATGTCATCCATGTTGATAATGTGTCTTGTGAACACTGTTGGATTACTCATGAACTAATCTTATGGAATTATGCTATGCTTACTTGCAAAACTCACTCATGTACAAGATGTAGAATACCCATGTACTTCATGAAATTCCCCAAGTTATGATATTATGGATTGTGGTAGTAATATGTAATGAGCATGATATTGAAAGCTATGCAAGTATATACATGTTGAATGAAATTTCCTTTCATGAAATAGCTTTTTGAGAACCATGCTTAATATGAAATTCCTTATTTACTATATTATGGATTATGGACCCTACTCTTATGATAAAGTCGGTCATGTGTGTCAGTTTCCTTCCATCGAGTCCTGGGGGTACTTGTACCCAAAAAATATAGTTGTGTGCCTAGAGCCATGTCATGTTTTCATGATATTCTCAGTCAAGCCATGATCTATAGAAATTAGTCAGTCTTGTGACTCAGGAAAACTCAGTAATCTCAGTCGTTCAGTATTCTCAGTAATCTTAGTGCTCAGTAACCTTAGTAATCACAGTAAATCTCTGTAACATTAGTACTCTTAATCAGTCCTCAGAACTCATTATATTCCATCCGTCATCAGAATCCAGTAAACTCAGTTTTAGCTCCGCTAAACAATACCACTATTTTCAGTTCAGTTACACAGTATCAGTTCAACAAATCATTTCTGTTAAGTTATTTAGATCAACCCAGTTATTCAGTTCAGTGTCTTTCAGATAGGAGTAGGATTTAGCACTGAGCGAACCTAGGGATGGTGGCTCACCCGCTAGAATAGGACTGAGATCCCTAGAAGCAATCCCTAAGTTCCAGAACTACGTTGCCAATGTAGGTACGAGATATCACTCGTTAGATAGGACTGACATACTTAGGCGTCACCTGTTAGCACATTTATATGTATAGGACTGATCCCAGGAATCACCCACTAGATTAGGAATGATTCCACAACAGATGTCTTTACTGGTGGCGCAGTACTAACACCCTTCCAGTCTGGGCAAAGATTGGACCCCAGTCATCTTAGCTTGGGGCATGTCGGTTACATGAACACATCCCACAGTTTTAGTTATACATTCAAGACTGCCAGATACAGTAAACTTAGTTCAATAGTACAGATTCAGTACTGTTAGACACAATCAATCCGTATCATTATAAATAGACTTCAAGATCACCTATTAGACAGGACTGATCTCAACTATAGTTAAACAGTATCAGAATCATCAGATTTAAAGATCACCAGCTAGATAGGATTGATCTCAAATTCAGTTACTCCATATAAAACAAAACTCAGATAGTTCTATCAGAACTTAGACTGTCAGATACAGTCGCTTAGTATTAGTTACATCGGTTAGGCCAATCCTCACAGTTATATAAATTATATCAATTTTCCGAACTTATGTATCAGTCATATCAATTATCAAAATTCATGATATCAGTATTCAGCTTCAGAATTATCAGACATGGTCAACAAGGCCAGTTCTTTATAATTTGAACTGTCAGATATAGTTTTTCATCTATTCAGTATCTCAGTATCAGTACACTCATGTTGTCAGTATTCAGACTCAGTAGTCAGTATCTCCACGAGTTCAGTTACAGTTATGTATGCATGTATGTATTCTCACGTTCATAATTAATCAGCATTATTCATGCATATAACCCTTTACATTGAGCCTACCTCACTCGTATACTCAGTACATTCAGACGTACTAACGCATTTGTGCTATGGTGCTTTCTCTTATGTTACACCATAGGTTTAGAGGCACGAGCTCCAGATCAGTAGTAGCATTCCAATGTACAGAGTTTGCAGTGAACCCTTCTCATTTGAGGACGATATGATTATTGCTACATTTTCTATTCAGTTGCTAGATGAAGTTAGTTGGAGATATGTTCCTTCAACTTCTTATTCAGTTTAGTTAGAGGCTTTCAGACTAGATGTCAGATTAGATATTCAGATCTCATTATTTTTAGTATTTATGACTTGTTTTGGTATTGTTATACCTTTTTTTGACATTTTGTTATCAGACGTTTATTCAGTTCGAACCTTATGACCGTTCATGTTCATATTTCTATATTTTATGTATATTATGTAGTATACAGGTACATATATCAGTCATGTGTTAGCTTTTGGTCCTTCAAGGTCATGAGCTCCGTGTAGCATTCAGATTTAAAAAATCGGGGTGTTACTGAATATAACCCAACTAACCGCAACAAAAACACCGATTTGTCCCTTCGTAGTAATAACCGTGGTGTAATCAACTAGAAAGCCGGTAGGAAGGATAGCGTGGGGCTAACTAAACCTTACTAGCCTAAAAGTGATACTCACCCGAAGACTGAGGATAAGGGACACTAACAACCACATGGGAACTCCCAAGATTCATTTTCTCAAACCACTATCCACCATACCTGCCATAGATTTTTTGACCCCTCCATCAATCTAAACATTGAGACTTCTTACTCTGCCTCTTTCTCGACCTTGCTTGATTTTTTCTCATATCACAAGAACTAGATTGGTGTGATAGAGATGTCACTATCCAGTCTAACAAATAGATAGAATGTTGAAACTCAGCATTCGTAATCTCTTCTTGAGATAATTGAGCATGAGGGCTGTCTTTTGAAGTTGGCTCTATGGAGACCGGTGGGACTCCACAAAAAAACCAAAAACTGTGGCCCTTGACTGGGTTTGTGCCTTATGAGTTGGGCTAGATCCATCTATGTTATCCTCAAGTAGAATAGGTGAGTTTCCATGAAACTTAGGTCATTTAGATGGCATGATCTAAAAATGTAAATCAAAGAAGATTTAGGGAGGAGTTTAAGACCTTAGATTCCCTAGCCTGAAAGTAGAACATCAAGAAAGTGAAACATTCCAAAATTCCTCATAGCTCCTGATTATAAGTATGGTGCACAACACACCCATAAGTAAGAATCTACTCAACACGGCTTTGTGGACACCCCATCACACCAAATCCTTAAGCTTTCTTACCAATATAACAAACCCAAAGTAAGACCTTGTCATAATGGGCAATCCCATGTCCAACCAGGACCAGAGATCACCCCTGATACCCGAGTAACTCAACCATTGTGTAACCTGAGTCGAATGAATCCAAAAATATAACAAGATAATGTAATTTCAATGTAATAACTTTAAGATAAGCCTATGTCCAAGGCCAACCCAACCAAGTCAATCCATCCAATTATCGATACCAATAACCAAGCCAAAACCATAAACTAAAAAAAAATACTAACCCAATGTATATTTATATATATATATATGTATATATATATAACATAATGTGATCAAACCATACCTAAGTGCACAGTTGTCTATAAAAATCCTCTAAACCAAACCAAAAAGTACCTTGTCGGGACATGGCCCCAACCATATCCAAAAACTAAGTCTATGAAAAGGCAATGGTATATAAGTTAATCCATGACATGAAATAGATTCCTTCCAAACAATGGAAGCTCACCATTTCAATCCAACACCGACTATCCCTTAATACAATCAATGAGTAGGAGGAGTAATATGGTTGATTCTTACATTGCGTGGGGATAAATCCACCCGTAGATGGGTTAGAAGATGAACGGTAGCATACATAATGATACGGGATAAAATAATTCCAACCTTTAAAATCAACTAACTAACCATATGGATATAAACCATACACACACACACATATATAACTATGTAGGGAAAGGGAAAAAGGTTTAGCATGCCTTTAGAACCATTAACCTACGTATGTAAATTTTAACTGTCATAATCCACCCACGGATCAGATGGGTCCAGTGTAACACCCTAAATAGGCCCCAATGCATGTAGCCGCATGAATCAGTGATACCATAGGAGTAAGAGATTCCCGAGTACCCTTCACTCTCTATGATATATATGTACAAGTGTACTCAAGGGTTTCATATGTACCCCATAAGTATCGTATAAGGTCATAATGACCTATCCTTATGCCGACAAATATGAGTTTCCATTGCTCATCCTTTCGACACCCACCTTTATGGTTAGCTATCACACCCTACTATCATTGCCAAATTAAAAACCATTACCATCAAATAAAACCATTATTCCATTTATTATCAATCAAGGCTAGTACAAGTGGTATCTTCATACCGACTATAGCTTGTAAGCACAATTCTTTGCCAACCTTAAGGGAGTCCTATGTACACCATAGGTTACATTAAGTAGTTTACTTGGGGGATTCCCATGTACCCCATAAGTACATCATCATTAAGTTTACTTAGGGATTTACTATGTACCCCACAAGTATTTCATTATTAAGCTTTGCTTGGGGGATTCCCTTGTACCCCACAAGGACATTCATTAATATGTTTACATGGGGGATTCCTTTGTACCTCACAAGGATGTTCAATTATTCCATAACTGTTATTCAAACCAATAACATTATTTCATTATCATAGGAAATTCCTATGTAACCAGCAGTGTTTTCATTTAGACCAACTATAACTTCTAAGACCTTAACCTTTCACCATCCAAACCATTCACACCATTTAAACCATTTTAGACCGTTCCAAGTATTTAAAGCATTTATGCCATTTTAAACCATGCAAAACCATCCAAATCAAATTATCGTTCTATTACCAAACCATACCATGAAATAGTTCAAATAAAAGTTCAACAATAGATTAAAAAAATTCTCTTAGGCATCAAATATGATGAGAGCATACCTTTTCCAAGACCAAGACCAAAACCAAAGCATAAAATATCCAATTTAGTGTTACCCATGACCCATTGTTTAAACCATAACCAACAAGCATCCACATGTGCAAACCATCAACAAAAACATATGAAGACACATTTTTAACCAACATTCAATAATATGCATCAAAACCCTCAACATACATTTCCAAAATCACCATTCATGATTTATAATCAATGTCTAAAATATATTAAAACATGACTTTAGTTGTAACTAACAATGATGGAATCATTAAATGCCTTATAAAATAAGATTCCTTACAGAAACTTGAATCTTGAACCCTTTTAAAGAACTCTTGTAGAAACCCTAGCATCCAATCTTCAAGAGAGTGTTTAGAGAAGATATTTGGAGTTCTTATATTCTTCAAAGTGTTTTATGAGGGGACACCAAGATTTATATCAAGTGGGCACATGACGGTATGGGGTAGGAAATATCCGGACTACCCCCAACTAAAAAGCTAAAAATCAACTTCCAAGTGGGTATGACTCACCCATGCAAATTGTACCCTAGGGTATGAATGGTACCCTAACTCGTAAAATACCCTTATTTGCGATCCCCTATACTATCCAACATACAAGAATCCAACCCCTAACTTATACCTTAGTGTATGAGTGGTACCCCCAAACCATACCCTAAATTATATCTTGGACAGTTTCAACTAGTCAACCCCATAAGCACCATACGACTTGGCATCATACTTCTCGAATTCAACCATATGACTTATATTATGTTTATTCAGATATTTGATAGCATAAAAGCCAAACCCACTACCCAACATACGAGTGAGGCATCCTCAAACTGTATCCAAGGGTACGATTGGTGCCCTTGAGTCATACTTTGCCTTGAAAGTGACAAACTAAAGAAATTTTGCAAGGGTACAAATCTCAAGGTGTTATACCTGGTCCCAAAGAAATTCATTTTATATGAAGACATTTGAGGCAGTATGAGTGAATCAAAGTATGGGACCTAGTCATGAGACTTATTTTAGTTGAGCAAATTTAGACTGAGCTTGATTAAATTATCTTGACCTAATATCTGAGTCAATGTCACTCCTTATAATTGGCTATGTCAAGGAGACAAGTATCCATGATAAAGTGGGTGCATGTTATTCTAACTCAATTTCATACCTTTGCAGGTATACACCCATGGGAATAAATTGTGAAGGGGACAAATGAAGCTAAGACAAGAAGATAATTCTATTAAAGGAGAGGGACCTGGCCCTATCTGTTAGGTTAGTACTAAAATGATGTACCTTAAAATTCAAAAATTCTATTTTAAAAGGGACTCATTTTTCTATTCTCTGAACAAAAGATGTCAAATATACTTCTAAAATGAAGAGGCATACCTCTTGTGATTAAAAACATCTTACAAAAAGGGTACCTCTTAAATGACCAATGGTCACTTACCTAATAACTAAATCAAACCTCATATATTTCATTCTCTTCCCATTCAACTCAAAGTATCCTTCTAAATAATTCAATTCCAATCTAAACTACTTATTTTCTACCATAAAAGTTAAAGATAGCAGAGAATCTATCTTTCTCAACCGCCATAAAAAGATTTCATTAGATAATTCTCAAGATTCTCAAAGTGCTATATCAATCTCACATTCTCCTAAAATTCCCAAAACCCTAGGTGAATAAATTTCTATTGAAAATCCGGCATCCATTAAAGTTCTTGCCAAGTTAGCCTTGGAAGATTTGAATCAAGGTCTCGACTTAACAGTTGATTAAGAACCATCTCAATATGAAATTTTACCATCCTTAAAAAATTAGAGTTCGCTAATGTCTCATAATTTCTTGTTAACCCAAAAGAAGTGATAGATTCTAAAGAATCAAAAACTTACCGATATCTGGTTACCCCAGTGGCTCTAAGTAAAAATCTATCTTTTCCCAAATATGTGATGATAAAATTCCTATAATAAAATTTAATCCTCTTAGTAACATAAATTTGGGAGATGAGAATCTTTTTCTACTTAGTTATAATCCCATAAAAAGCTTTGTATGTATTGGGGAGCAACCTGTGAGGAAAAGAATGAAGAGACAAGGAATAAAAAAGTGATACTACCTTAAAATAAAGAAGATAAAAAGGATGAGGATGAAAAACCATTGATTTGGAAAATGAATTGTTCGAGCGATAGTAAAAGAAAAGGTAAATGACTGATATAAGTGTACAAGGCACTAGATCCTGTTCTACCAGGGGATCTAAACAAAAGTTACTAGCTGATGCTATGAAGAAAAGTATGTCCTCTACTACTAAAAAAAGAATACTCAAGAAAGCTATCGTAATAGAGGAGGAAAATGTTAAAGTTAAGGAGATTAGAGAAAAAAATACTGATTCTAATATTTTTATTGCAACTATGAAGAAAAGACAATAGGTTTATGTCAATAAGAGAATAAGGTCCTCAAGTCCAAAGTCTAGTAGTATACTGCTGTAAGCAAAAAGAAACAAATTGCTATTAAAAGAAAGTCTCTAAGGGACCTTGTCCTATGAATAGAAAAACTGATTAAAAAAAAAGAACTGTATAGTTACTCAAAGAGAAAAAGAAAGAGGAAGAAAAGAAGTTGTTCCTAGAGAAGCAAGGAATGCTTTCTTAGAAACCAAGAAAGTGTTGTGTGGGAGAATGTTTGATCAAAGGATCTATGATAAATCATGGATGGTGGAATTAGTAGAGTATGTGAAACAGCTAGGTTGGTTCACCTACTTGAAGAATCATCTCCCATGGTGTTTGGAAATGAAGTTAGAGAGTTTTACTATACTATGGATTTGTCAGAAAATGGGCTAAGCTTAACCGCTCAGGTGCAAGGAAATTCTATCTATTTATATGAAGAATAAATAGGAAGGAGTTTAGATGTGCCTTTTATAGGAGTGAAATTTCTCGTAAAGGAACAACCTACCACTGAATTTATGATTGAATCCTCAAAAGTTGGTGGAACTTTAATAACTGCTGTGAAAAATAAGTTTATAATTATTGGGTTTTAGCTTTTATTTGAGTTCAACAAGGTTTTATTACCAAGATTAGAAAAAGAACCATTTGTTCTAGAGTTGACCTATTCTTGATAGAATGTTTGAGTATGTATTAGTTGATAAGCTTACCCACTATTATGATAAAGCATATAAAGAAAGTAATCTTTGAGAAAAAAAGAGAAGTATGGTATGCCTTATGAGTACTTTCTAAAGAACGTGTTTGATCACTATGGAATAATTGGTACAAAGGGAACCCTAGGAATATGAAAAAGTTCAGTCTGACAACCCTAGTGGAGAATGAATGAATAAAGGGCAAAGCTAGATCAGTATCTCAAGTATCTAAGCTATTATTTATTCAAGAAGGTTGGGCAAGGAAATAGAAGAGTTGAGGATTGTGTTAGCAGGAAAGGACACTAAAATAATGCACCTAAAAGTGCAAAATTATAATTTATCCTCAGATGGACTTGGTGCCACTCAAGAGCTTGCAGTAGAAAATTCAAACCTCAAGGGAAAGGTTGTAGAATTAACTACTGAGGTTCAAGGGTTGAATACTGAAGTAAAGACCCTTACTAAACAGTTGTTGGTTGCTCATGCTGCTGAGGCTACTAGAACAGACATGTTTCTAAAATCAATCTCCCCTAATCCTCCTTCTATCTTAGTCCCAGTGTGTCAGTCTATATTGCGGCCTTTTCAAATAGTTATTTCAAGTTTTTTGGTATATTGTAATAGTGCTAAAAATAAATGAATTTACTTGTGTACCTCATCTATTTCATTTATTATAAAGTTGTTTTCCATGTTAGTGTTGCCCAGTGGCCAGGAATTAATTAATTTGTACTTATCTTTAATCTTGGTTTACTATACTCACTTTTTAATAATGCCAAAAGGACAAATACTGAGTTCATATAGTAGGGACTAGGTACCAGGTGCAACTAATGCATATTCCTATGATGAGTTGAGTTGTAGATTTTAATGGCATGATGTTTGAGGGAAGTAAGTGATGCGCTAAATAAATGAATGAAGGAAGGCATGTTGACAGAGGAAAATTAGAAGATGACAACAAAGGACCAGCTCCCTATGTTTTATGATAATGAAAGCATAATGATAGGGGGAACATTCATCTTCAGAGTGGTAATCACACTGATTAAATATAATAGATGTGTATTGATGCTTTAGGCTTTATGATTGGTTTTTCATAATCAAAAAAAGATAAAATTGTTGTATGTAGTTTTGATGATGAGCAGATGACTACAAGGGGCCAAGTCTCTGGATGATCTAAGCAACTGTACAGCTAGCACATGTCTGCACAACTTTGTCCATTTGTGTAATAAATTGGCACGTTCTTCTTGAACTAATTAGGACACCTGGTCGAATGAGATATTATCCCTAATCATTACTCATCTACAAAAAAAAAAAGGAAAAAACCTAAATTCAGCTGAAGTCCTTACTTTTGTGTGCTAAATTAGAGAGTTTCTTGGATGAGATCTGATTTGTAAATGAATTACTCAATTTATAAGAGTGTTGATGTTCACCAGATAGAATATGGTTTCAAGTGAGGTATATGGACCTCACTATTTCTTTATGCTTCCACATCACAACATATTACTCTAAAAGAGGTATATACCGATAGAATCATTGGCCACTGCACCATATTGAATTTCATATTTTTTCTTGTTTGTATTTATTCTCACTGTTATTGATTGAACTATTGAGACTTTTCTGAGTTTGGAGATATTTACAAATTTTATGTAATATAGCTATTACTCTTTCTCATATATTGAGTATATATGATTTTATACTTATACTATTCTTAATGATTCTTGTTTTATCCGGATCCCGACACTATCTATCCATATGGATCTTGACTATTTGTTAATTGTCCTTGATTTTAAGTTATAATGAGCTCCTTGTGACTGGAGACTTGAACTAGATATATTTATTTATTTTCTTTGGTTTTCCTAAATAGCATGATTTATTAAACATTTTATTTTATTTAGTAAGCTATTGTACGAGTGACACTAAGATAGGATTTTTATGATATTGTATTCTTAACTTTATTTATGAATGATTCACACCATTAAGACTATTTGATTACTTTAATGTTTATTTGATTTTTTTAATATTTGTAAGAGGATTATGATATTTTCAAACCTTTTGTCTAGGTCATTTGCCAGCAAGGTCGGTTATGATATTTTCAAAAACCCTTAGTCGAGATCATTTTCCGATAAGGTGCGCTTGAGATATGAGTTATAGCGTATAGGGTGTGAACCCCATGGGTCCTACCTAATAGTTACGATCTTGATCGGTGTGCATAGACATTCATGCGATGCCTTTTATTATTCATCCCATATATATTGCATTGCATTGCACTTGCATACGTATCTTGGTTGTTTTACTTAGTTTCCTTGACTTGTGTTTAGTTTTAGTATTTTCATATATTTATCTACGTTGTTTCTATTTTTATGTATTTATATATGAGAACTATTAGTAGAGATGGTATGAGCAACCATTTGAGACTTTTCTACTTACAAGTGATGTTCTCAAAGTATATTTTACTTATTTTAATTGCTATGATGCTCTATCAATGTATGATACCTCTTGAGTGCAAATGGACCGTACTCACCTCTACTATGGCCATTAGGTAAAGATCCTAGATCGAGCACAGGTCATAGTGGTTGATCGTTCTTTTTTGAGATTGTGATCAAGGTACTAGGTTGCTTAGGGATCAGAGTCGACTTTTAGACCTGCTCTTACCTTATTATATCTTTATTTGTCTTTAGAGGTAGACTTTGTTTTTTATTTACATCTAGATAATGTATTATATATGCTATAGTTTCCCACTACTTCTTGGGGTTTTTATGCTATGTTATTTAAATTTGCATTTTAATTATGTCTTGTGTTGGTTAGACTTTGTTTTTTAAGTCTCGTATTAGTTATTTATGTATTTCTTTATCAATTTGAGTGATCGGCTTACTTATCAAGGTTGGGCCAAGATTTGTGCCATCATGACCTATTTTTTGGATCATTACAAATCAGTATTAGAGCATCCAAGTTCACTGATCTTATCAGTGTAAGAGTAGGATATCTAGAAGAGTATTGCAGATCGATATACTGATTCTCATATCTATCTTCAAGAGGCTATAAGATTTCTTTAGGAAAAAGCTTCAATAATTTGATTCCTTATTGTGTGGGTTATTTTTAGAAAATATTATAAGTTGTGTTCCACTCTCATCTACACAGATGGTAAGGACTAGATCTATTAAGGCTAGGGATACTGAGCTAGCACTCAAAGATGAAGCCTAGACTAGAGGGAGAGACAGGGTCAAGGACGACCCTAATGTAGAGGACAGGTAGGAGGAGCTTCTATTGTTAGTTGCAGTGGTAGGGGGACTTCCCCTAACCCCAGGGTTATGGATGTAGGGGAAGAAGAGGCCAACTCATGTCCCAGAAGGTTCAATTTCTACCATAGTTCTAGAGGTCTATTGATTAAGTTATTAATTTTATTGAATTGTCTTTCCTTGATTTCAATGGGTGTTTCTTCAATTGAGTAGGTTTCGCCGTCTTCGTATGGTATTCATTCGAACTCGAGTGTGGTTCGACCCTTTGTACCAATATCTTTTTATGGTATTCCTCAGATTTTGAGTGGTGTTCCACCTTCTATGCTAATGTCTAATTATGGTATTCTTGGTTCAGGGTTACAATTTTAATCTATGTTACCCCAATGTGTGGATTTTTAGCCAACTCTACTTATTATTTCTCCAGTTTCTTTGAATACAGTTGTCTTTTGATTTTTAAAGGATGTTTAAGAAGTTTATTTGCTTGGGTACACCCAAGTTCAGTGGTTCTATTGGTGAGGATTCCTATGGGTTTTTGTTGATTTCTAGGAAAAGATACACAATTTGGATCCCTTAAGTCTTATGGAGTTGCTTATAATACTTTTAGTTAACAGATGTGGATAGGGATTGGTGGAGTTGTTTGCTAATTGTAGACCCTTGGGTTCGCCTTTTATGACTTGGGCTCATTTTTTGAGGTATTTCTTGAGAGATTTGTACCATATAGCCCAAAGGATCAGATGAATAATGAGTTTAATCACTTGCAGCAATAATCAAGGACTATTGATGTGTGAGTCTCACTTTTACAGTGTATCTAAGTATTCACCTGCAAGCATCTCCACTGAGTTTGAGTGAATTTGGAAGTTTGTATGGGGATTATATAGTATTTATCAGTTGGCTATAACTCAGATAGTAGTTTTAGATTCTTCTTTTTAGAGTATTATTGATCATGTTAAGAGAATTGTGTCTATTATCCAAGGTATTCAGGAAGACAACAATAAGGTGCATCGTAATTATGAGTTTTGTGGATATGCCTCTCAAGGTAAAAATTTCTTTAGCAGAGGTTCCTGTGATATCATGGTAGGCCAATTTAGGCTTCTTTACAGGGATTATATAGTAGACCTTCAGTTTCTGCGAGTTTGAGTAGTCAGATATCTGGCTAGAGCAGACGTTCTAGTACTTATGTGCCCTCTCAGCGTGATGTTTATAGTAGAATTTTTTTAATATCATGAGATTTTTCATTGTGCGGGGAATTTTTGTTGACGTGCATTAGGTCTTTCCCAATAGATTTTTTGACCTCGGCTTTATTGTACTCAAATCTCTACATGTAGAGGTGGTTCATTGTGTGGTTCGAATGGTGCTAGAGGTGCTACTGTTTGAAGGGTTACTCTATTAATAATTCGACATGGTAAGTGCTAAGCTCTACTTTCTAGACCTGAGGTAGAGGCCTCTAATGTTATTATTGCAAGTATCATCCTAGTTTTTACAGATCTAATTTTGTCTTATTTGACCCTGGGTATACATTCTCCTATATGACTATATATTTTTTTCTAAGTTTGATGTTGTCTGTGAGCCTCTTGCTATGATTTTTCATGTTTTTACCCTTATAGATGATTCTTTAGTAGTGGATTGGGTGTACCAACTTTGTGTGGTTACTTTTGTGGGTAGTGAGACTTGTGTAGATTTGATTATTCTAGTTAAGATTTATTTTGACGTTATACTAGGTCATGATTGGTTAGCTTCTTATCATGTTATTTTTGACTGTTATACCAAGGTTATGAACTTAATCGTGCCTGATGTGTTAAGATTAGTTTGGAAAGGTACAATTAATTCAGGTCTAAAGGGTGTTACATCTATTTTACATGCTTGCCACCTGAAAGAGAGATGGTGATTGTTTTATGTAGATCATATTCATGATACTAGTATTTCCTTACCACCTCCTATGAATTTTTATTAATGTTGTTCATGAGTACATGGATGTGTTTTCTATGGATTCCTCTAGAATGCCTATGGATCGTAATTTTTATTTGGAGCTGGGTACCAAACCAATTTCTCTTCCTCCCTATAAGATGGACCGATTAAGTTAAAGGAGTAGTATCAAGATTTGTTGAGTGAGGGGTTTATTAAACCTAGTGTATCTCCTTGGGGTATGCCTCTATTGTTTTTAAAGAAAAAGGATAGTTCAATACATTTGTGTATTTATTATGGGCAATTTCTCAAGGTGATGCTAAGAAAAATACTTTTTTCCTCTCATTTATGATT
This sequence comes from Capsicum baccatum var. pendulum, assembly GCA_030864225.1. Lineage (NCBI taxonomy): Eukaryota > Viridiplantae > Streptophyta > Magnoliopsida > Solanales > Solanaceae > Capsicum > Capsicum baccatum. Next base: position 55,897,260 of record CM061554.1, on the reverse strand, counting down.
TGTTTGTACAACTTCAAGGTGCATCAATGTTTTCCAAGATTTATTCAAGATTTGGGTACCATCAGTTAAAGATTAGAGCTTTGAATGTTCCAAGGACAACTTTTTGGACTGGATACGGTTAATATAAGTTCTTGGTTATGTCATTTGGGTTGACTAATGCCCCTACAACATTTGTGGAGTTTCTGAACCTTGTATTTTAATAGTATCCCAACTCCCTTGTGATGGAATTTATAGATAAAATCGTGGCTTATTCCAAGAGCGAGGCCAACTATGTGAAACCTTTGAGGATTGTACTTAAGAAATTTTATGATGAGAAGTTGTATGTTAAGTTTTCTAAGTGTGAGTTTCGGTTGGGTTCTATCTCTTTCTAGGTTATGTGGCAACTAAGGATGGTATTATGGTTGACCCGGCCAAGATAGTGGTAATTTATGATTGGGCTAGACCTTTCTCTTCTATAAAGATTTGGTGTTTTATTGGTTTGGCAGGTTATTATTGGTGTTTTGTTGAGGGTTTCTCTTCTATTATGGCCTCTTTAACCAAGTTAACTCAGAAAAATGGTGTTCTAGTGGTCGAATGCATGTGAGAAGAGCTTTCAAAAGCTCTATGCATTTTTGACCTCTACTTTTATCGTGACTTCTCATAAGGAGGATATGTGTTTTATAGTGTTTTGTGATGCTTCAAGTGTTGGTTTGGGTGTAGTGTTGATGAAGAAGGGTAAGGTGATTGCTTATGCCACTGTTAGTTATAGCCTCATGAGAGAAATTACCCTACCCACAATTTGGATTTAGCAACCTTAGTATTTGTGTTAAAGTTGTGGAATCATTACTAGTATGGAGTTCCTTGTGATTTTCTCAAACCATCGTAACTTTTCATACTTTTTTAGACAAATACATCTTAGTATGAGGCAACGACATTGGCTTGAGTTGCTTAAGGATCATGACCTCAGTATTTTGTATTGGTTAAGCAAAGCTAATGTGGTTGCAAATGCCTTGAGCCAGAATTCAACTAGTGTGGTAATTTTATCTCATCTCTTGACCCAGGAGTGGCCTTCATTATTGAAGGTTCAGTCCTTAGCTAGCAAGATTGTTAGGACTTATGTTTTGACACTCTAACATGTTTTAGACTTTGTTGATGCTATGTCTTCCTTGATGGAAAATATTTTAGCTCAACAGTTTAATAAAGACAGTTCGAGGGAGATTTAAGATAAGTTGTTAATTAGCAAGGCTAAGGAAGCCTTTCTTGATCCTAATATTGTGTTGAGGATTAATGTCCAAGTTTGTGTGCTGAAAGTCAGAGATTAGGTGAGACTAATTTTTCAGGAGACATATTTTTATTGATATTCTATCCTAGGTATGGCCTAAATGTATCATGATTTGATGCATCTTTACTGGTGAAGTGTTATACAGAAAGATGTGTTGGATTTTGTAGCTCGTACATTTTTTATCGGTAACTGTTGGTCGAGCATCAAATATAGAATGGTTCTCTTTAGAGATTACCTATTCTTGAGTATAGTAGGAGTGAATCACTATGGACTTGATAAGTGGGTTCCCTCATACATTTTGATGTTTTGACAACGTTTGGGTCATCATGGGTCAGTCGATCAAATCCTTCCATTTTATCCCTATTTAGATTTTCTTTATTGCCAAAAGGTTGGCCAGTATTTATATCCATAAAATTGTTTGTCTTCCCAGGTACCTGTGTCTATTATATAACAGAGAGGTGCACTATTCACTTCTTTCTTTTGATGGACTTTTCAAGAGGAGTTGGGTATCCGTATTGACCTTAGCATAACTTTCTAATCATTGATTAATTTTCAGTCAGAGGGGACTGTTTAGTTTTTGAAGGATATGCTCTGTGCATAGATTATAGACTCTGAGGGTTAATAAGAGTAGTATTTGGCCTTGGTAGAGTTTTCTTATAATAATAGCTACCATTTGAGTATTGAGATGACCTATTTTGAGGCATTGTATGGTAGGATTTGTTGTTTCGCTATGGGTTAGTTTGAGAGTTTAGAAGTTAGACCCCCATCATACTGACTTTCTTCACTATTTTTTGGATTAGGTTCAAAAGATTCAGGATAGCCTTTGAGAGATTTTGAGTAGACAAAAGAGTTATGTGGACTTTTCGCTTTTTGTATTGAATTTTTGTATTGGAAATTGACTCCTCCTTCGTATATCGCCCTTAAAGGGTGTGATGACATTTGGGAAGAGGGGCAAACTTGGCCCGAGGTACTTTGGACCATTTGAGATTTTTTAAATTGTTAGTGATGTTTTTATGAGTTGGCCTTACCTCTAGATTTTTCAGCCATTCATCCAGTTTTTCATGTATCTATGTCTAACTCTATATTTTGGATGAGTTACATATGCTTCATTGGGATTCAATTTAGTTGGATGATAGGTTGGACTTCGTTGAGGAGCCAATGTATATTTTAGCTAGGGATGTGAGATGATTAAATTCTAGAGATATTCCTGTGGTTAAGGTTCAGTGGAGACACTACCAACTAAGGAGGATACTTGGGAGGCCTAGTTTGACATAAGTAGTATTTACCCTCAGTTTCTTTACCAATTCAGGTATTTCTCTCCATTTTGTTTGAGAGCAAACTTAAGTTTTAGGGGCGGATGCTGTAATGACTTAAATTTATGAATATTCCATTTCTATGTGTTTTGACCATTTTGCCCTTTCCATAGGCACAATATATTATTTGTAAGGATTGGGGATAGTGGGCATGATTCTTGATGCGATCAAGAAGGACTTGTGCGGGTTGTGGAAATTAGGGGCTTGAGAAGCCATAAAGTTGACTTTTTCAATATTTGTTTGTTTGAGTGTCGGATGTAAAAATAGTTTACGCCAGTTAATCCAGAATGTCAAATTTGGGTTTGTACCAGAGATGGTTTTGTTTTGAGGCCTTTATATCTCATTAGGATCCTTTATTTGGAAAATAGTAAAATATTGTGAGGGGTGCGGATAACTTGTGTGGTAAAATAGATTTATTATAAGTAGAATGGATCTATTTTTATTTGTGCGGTGAATATTTCTTAACTTCTCCAAATATTTTTATTTTGAGTTTATTTATGATAGTTTTATCGATATTCATATCTTGGGGGGTGATTATAGGGTAATTGGTTAAATGCTTTACTATAATATGATTTATTTTTTTCCCTTAGTTTTTGTAATTCTTCTATATTATTTTGAAGGTATTCTAAATATTCTATATCTTTTTTTTCAAAATATCCAATTAGATTATCTTTCATAAGTTTTTCTAATAATATTATTTCTTCCATATTTTGTCTCCAATATTTTAAATATTCTTAGTCTACCATTTTATCCTGTAGTAACTGCAGAGTTACAAATTTTTGTATAATGATTTATCCTAATTGTACTGTAACGTATATCTAATTCTAGATTTTCAATGCTATTTATTATCTTGTTTTGTTTTTCTCGTAGCGAGTTTTTTAAATTATATAAACTATCACATGTACTTTTTCCTAATTTTTCTAGGGTTTCTTCTATCCATATTAATTTTTCTTTTAGATTTTTCATTATTTTTCTAATTCGGTTTCTATAATTAATTTCTTCATTTAGATTATCTTGATTTTCTCTAGTTTTTCTAATATATTCTAACATTTCTTAATCTGAATAATATCCATCTGGGTAATTATCCAGGTATAACTATTCTATCTAATTTATAGTTCCAATTTCATAATCTAATACTTTTTCTAATATTATTCTCTTAATATCTATAATTTCTATATCTCTAAGTATATATAAGATTAAGATTTTAAGATTATCTATCATTTAAAATTGGTTAAATACTTTATTATAATATTTTTTAGTTGTTTGTTTTAATCTCATTAATTCTTCTATATTTTGACTAAGAAATTGTATATATTTTATATCTATTTTCCGAAATTCTAAATATTCATAATTTATCATAGTTAGTGTGTGGGTTTGGCATTTAAGCATTTGTAAGAGTAGTTCGGTAGGTGTGGTATATAATTAATTCTAGTCATAAAATATCTATCAGATTTTTCTTCCAATACGATTTTTCTTATATCCACCATTTCTATATCCTTAAGTACATATAAAACGAGTATTTTAAATTTATCTACCATTTCGTCAGATAAATAATTATCCATTTTTCATAAAATTGCTATTTTCAAAATATTCCCTTCAGTCATGCACATAACAAAATATGATCACTTTAGGTTGCTATATACTAGATTATTCTTAAATAACATATTCTTCGGTCACTATTAGCATGGTAATTTGGATACTTTTCCCTTAAACAGTGCCTCTACTTTGGTTACTCCCCTATCACGGCTTTCTTGCCTCACCGATTTCACCTTTAGGACGGCATAGTTCTTAGGGATTTTTCTCCTTTTTCACTTTGCTAATAAACTTCTTAACATGCTATTTTTCGAATAATTCTACAATAAAGCAACTAACATGAACTTATTTTATCATATCATGATTGTTAGGAATTTATGAATTTAGCTATTCATAATAGTAAATGAATATACCTGTTCTGGTAGGTTTGGTAATTCTAAGCTTTGTTCCTCCATAGATTTTTCCATTAAAATATACCTGTTTTTTAATAAATAAGCAAAATTTTTTTGTGGACAAGAGATTTTGTGCTTCAATGTATCAAGGCTTACCTTCATCTGAGCAAGTTATCGCTTATTTATTTTCTTAGAAATGAAAATGCGTATAATGTTTTTCTTTACATCTGTCAGCTACTTTACAAAAGTAAAAAAAATATTTCTGCAAAGTCCTAAGCTAATGTCTAATCTAATAATGGCACTACTTTCCAAAAAATCTAATGATGGCACAACTTACCAAAAAAGACTAAGAAAAGTCAAAAAGCCTAAGGCTAGTCACATGATAATTCACGTAAAGCTATCTAGCTATTTTAAATCTTCCATTTTTCTTTTTCTCCTTTAATAACTTGAATTACTTCTTTGTCTTCTTTCTTTATCCGTAGTTATATTCTTCTTATTGCATTGTATCTCCATTATTGCTTCATTGCTTGCATCTTCCAGCTGCCGCTTTTATCTTCTTCTATTCCAGTTGAACTTCTGGGACAATATTATCTTCTCCATTACATTTTGAACATTGATGGTCTGGATATTTATGTCCAATTAACTTGCAATATCTGGTTAATAATTCTTCCAAAATAATTTTTTCTCTAATGGCTCTGGCGATAGGTTTTTTCTCTGGATTGAGTAAAGTTAAGATCCATTGCCTAACGTCTTCCATATTTGTTTCTCATAGTTCCTTTGAATTTGAGTATACTATTACATTACCTCTTGAATAATAAATCCATATGGGATTTCTGTTGCGATAAGTGTTTGCTAACTCTTGAAAAATCGTGAATAGTCCAATAATTCTCTTATTTGTATAAAAATTTGGTATCTCAATTCTAGCTATTTCTGGTTGTTGAGTAATATCTTCTGGTATAATCATATCTCGGGTCATTCCTACTTTTACAACTTGTATAGGTGATTTAACTTCATCATACAATATCTCTGCTGGTGCCGTGTAAAATTTTATAAAAAATAGGTTACCTTTGGTTATTCTTTTCAAAATGTTAAATAAATCATATATTTCTGGTATATTGGATATTTCATTTCTGTCTTGGGTAAATATGGTACTAAGTAGTCCATATTCATAACAGGTTTTAACTAGACTTGGTTTGGTTTTGGGTAAAACAATTATCTTATTGTATCCGGTTAGCTTCTGGGTTATATAATTCGTATGTGGTTCTTGGATGTTTATAACTCTGGGGTTGGTATTTAAGAAGGTTTGTATTTTGTAAATATTTTCTATGTATGTTCGGGCTGTATAGTTGTAGGTCTTTTATCTTAGTTTAAACTATCTCGGTATGTGGTAATTTGTGGGGGTATAAACATAGGATCTTTTGGTGTATTTGGAATAAATGGTTTATCAAATAGCCTGTTTAGGTTCATATTTGTGCTTTTCCTAACTCCTTTGTTTGTACCTGTAGAAGTAGATTGATAAACGTTATGGGTTTTATGGAGAGTCCCAACGTCTCCTTCTAGCTCTGGAATTTTAATGTCTTCCAATCGACATAGATCTGCACACTGCTGAGTTAGCTGATTTATAGCTATAGAATTCAGTTTAACTTCATTAGTCTTTAGCTTTTCTATTTCATTACCCATACTGTCCACTTTCATTGAAAGTGTAGTTAGGGTATTGAATATCATTTCTAGAGTATCCTTTTCTATTATATCAGTCTGTGTAGTTTTGTCTTGATATGTAATCTGCAATAACATTTTTGTTAGTACTAATTACTTCAATTATAAATGTGAAATTTAATATATTCAAGACTAGCCTCCGAATCTCTTTTGTTGTAACTGAATGTCGTATTTTCTTTGTTACCCACCAACGTACCTGTGTATTATCTATTCGTACAATAAACTTGTTATATACAATATATGAATCAAATGCTAATAAACATTTATATAATGAGCATAATTCTTTTCTATTTATTTCCCATTTTATTTCTATTTCATTAAATGTACCTGAGTAGTATCTACAACGGTGTTCTAATTTTTCTTTTTCATATCTATATTTAAGTATTCCTCCATAACTATATTCACTAGCATCTGCTTTTACTATATAAATAAATTTTCTATTTTCATCTGGAAATTGTAATTTTGGTAATTCTTTACAAAGTATTTTTATTTTCTCAACTTGTTTTTTATCTTTTCGTTATAACTATATTCTATATCCTTTTTTAATTTTTTCTGTAAGGGCTTTAGATTGTCTGCTAATTTTGGTATATATTCTCTTACTTGGTTTACTAATCCTAAAAATGATTGTAATTTATTTTTTGTATCTAATTCTTCTTTTGAATTTATTATTTTTTGTATTATATGTTGTTGCATTTTTACTCCACGTTTATCTATTTGTATTCCTAAAAATTCTATCTGATTTTTCTTAATTTCAGCTTTCTTTTCACTTAAACTTATTCCTGATTTTTCTATTATATCCGTAAATTGTTCGAATAATTCTAAATGTTCTTCTTTGGTCTTTGTATATAATAGTATATCATCTATATATACTATACAATTAGGCAATTGTTTAAAATAACTACCCATAAAATGTTGATATCTACCTGGTGCATTTTTATATCCAAATGGTAGTACATTCCATTCATAAAATCCTTGTGGTACCGTAAATGCGGTTAATTCCTTAGATTCTTCTTCTAACTTTAAATGGTAAAATCTTGATTTACAATCAAATTTACTAAAGTAATTATATCCTTGTATTTATCTTATTTTTAATATCTTATATGGTATTGGGTAATTATATTTCATAGGTCTTGCATTTAAATTTCTATAATCAATAACGATTCTACTTTTTCCTCTTTTTTGTTCACTATATTTATTTACTATAAATGCTGGACTATTATGTTTACTATTACTTTTTTGTATGTATTGTTTTTCTGATAATTCTTCTATGTGCATTTTAAATTCTTTTAAATTGTCAAAATTATATGTTAATGGTTTTTGAGTTACTATGCTATTTTTATCTATTAATTCAATTTTTATAGTGGTTTTATATTTTTCCCATCCTTTTAATGGATCTTCACTATATAATTGTTCTAATTTTTTCTAAATTATTTCTATCTTACTTATTGAAAATATAGTTATTTCCTTTTCATTTATTGAAAATACGACTAATTCTATTGTATCTTTCGTATTTTTTATATTTTTTAATTTTTGTGGAATTTTTTCACTTTCTTCTATCCAATCAGTTTTCTTTCTTATTTTATTAGTAACTCTTTTTGCTCTTACTTTCTGTTTATATGGTGTTGTAAACCACCAATCCGTTCTAGTTATAATATGTGGGTATAATTTATCTAAAACCGGCATTCCTAAAAGTATATCTTTTGATGTTAGCTCATAATTATAGATTTCTTCTATTGTTAATATTTTATCTCATACTTGTGTTTTTACATTCTTATCTTTATAAGTAATTAAGCTTCCTTCGTTATTAAATCCTTTAACTATTATTGGTGTCTTTAATTTATCCCATTTACTTTTTGGTAAACAATTATATCTACATAAATTAGCTTCTGCTCCTGTATCTATCATAGACGTATAATATCTACTGTAATACCCTTCTACTACTATCTTCATTAATACATATATTTTCATATCACATTAAATCTCTTCTTAAGAATCATTTCTCTCTATTATCTGTTATAGATAATTGTGTATGCTCTATATTATATGGTTTTACTTGTTCTAGCCATTTTATTCCTAACATTTTACTGTAAATATTTTTTCTACACTTAAATCTAATTCTTTTCCCTTTATTTCATCAAATATTATTTTTTGATCTGTTCCTTCTTCACTTAAATATTCTTCCTTTGTTATTATTTTTATATCTTCCTTAGTCATTTAATTCACTATCTATTTCATTATATGTTTTATTCTCTGAAATTTCATATATACTGTCTTCACTTTCTAATTCGTAATCTATATAATCTATCTTCATATATTCTGTATTTTCTATTTTTATTTCTGATATTTGTTTATTTTTTGGGTTTTTAGGTAATTTACAATCTCTAGCTAAATGTCCTAATTTTTCGCAATTATAAAAAGTACATTCTTTTATAGATTTCTTTTTCCTATATGGCCTTTTATGTTTATAATTTTTTACATAATATCTTTTTTTACTTTCTTATATTTATATTTTGACTTTTTGTATTTCTTATATTTCTTATGTCTTTTTCTTTTCTTATAATATCTTTCTTTGCATCCAAATTGAGGTGCGATTTTATCTTTGCAACATGCTAAATTTCTTATTAATGTTTTTTCCATTTTTATTTCTTCTCTATATTTTTCACATAGGTTTCTATACCATTGTTGTAAAAATTTTAATCTTGCTCCTAAAGTATCTACTATTTTTGCTTCATCCCAACTTTTTATTATTTTTGAACTAAATGGTTCAGGTAATTTATAAAAATATAATTTTCTTATTTCCTTACTTTCTTCTGTATTATATGTTCCTTTATAATAATATTCTTTAAATGCGCAAGTATACTCATCCATGTAACACATATTACATATTGCTAATTTTAACATTAAATTCCTATTTGTATCTTTCTCTTCATTTTGTTCTTCTTCTGTTGTTGTCATGCTGCTAAATTCGTCTTTTATAACTATTACATATTTTTTAAATAATTCTATAGGTGTTAATTTAGTTGTAGTTATTGATGATGTTCCTTCTGTAGGTTTATCAGTTCTTAATACCTTCTTGCTATTTTCAGTGAAATTTGAAAACCATAATTTCACTGTTCCTATTAGTGTTCTTTCTATATATTCTAGTGCATCTGTTATGTTTATATTATTATCTAATAATTATTTTGTCATATATCCTATCCATAATTGTATTATTTTTTTTATATCTATTACACAATCTAAGTCTAAAAAGTTATAATTTTTATTAACTATTTGTTTTGGTGTCCATTTGTCATATTCATCTTTTAGATTTTATCTTTTAAATTTATTCTTATAATATGTAGGTTTTCTTATTTCTGATGTTCTAGGTATTATATTTTCATCTTCTTTTTTATCAAGAGTATTTATTTCTGTGTTTCTATTTTCTAAGCTTTCTTCATTAATTACTTCTTGTTTTTCATTGATTTCTAAATTTTTTGTATTTTTTAAGATTTCTATATATGTTTCACTATTTTCTGAATCATAATTATCTATTTCTTCAATATTTATTGTATTTATTTCTATTTTTTCTTTAAATTGATTTATCTCGTTTAATAATTTTTGTTCTATATCTTTTTCTTCTTTTTCTTTCTATCTTTTTTCATACAAATCTTTTAGCATTTGTAGTTCTTTTTCTAATTCAGCAATCCTACTATTTTTAGTTTCTTCTAGTTTTCGTATTTCTTCTGTGGTTTGTTGTTTTATTTTTTCTATTTCCTTTTTTCTTTCTATTTCTTCATTTTCTTTTTCTATTCTTAGCATAGCTATCAATTTATCTTCAAATTTTAATTCTTCTTTTTCTAACATTAAATATAAATGTTCACCTATTTTCTTATACCTTCTTCCTAGATTAGAAAATACTATTTTTATTTTTAATCTTTCATGATTTTCATATATTTTTTCATCTATTATAAATTCTTCTTTGTTCATTTTTTATTTAATTGTGCATAGATCATGTTGGTATGTGTATTCTAGACTATCTATTGTCGATTCTAAATTTGATATTTCTTCTTTTTGTGCATTTATTGAGTTTTTACTAACTCCGGCAATTATGTTATATTGTAGTCTTTCTATCCTTATTTTTAATTCTTTATGTTTTTTTAGATATTATTTGCTTTAATTCTTTATATTTTGATAATTTTTGTACTTTATTCATCTAAATAATAGTTTGGGGAATATCTAAATTTAGTTTTATCAAATAAGTCAGTCATAATTAATAAATTAATCAAATAAATCCAAATATATACTACTTCCATAACTTTAAACAACATAGGCTCTGATACCAAATTGTAGGGGGGTGCGGATAACTTGTGTGGTAAAATAGATCCATTAGGGTTAATTTATTGATAACAATCTTTTTTCAAAATTCCATTGTCGTCATTGAGTCCGTAACATCATATTAGACTAGTATCATAGTTCTTTTGCACTTATGAGATTTTGAATAAATCCTGAGGGTGCAATTGAGAACTTGATATTCTTCTCAAGTTGCTGATATCGCATCAGCTGGTGTTGGTCGCTAAATAAACGTCTTAGGTGTTTAAGCAGTGGTCTCTTAAGTGACCATTAGGCACCTTAGGTTTGAGCGATTCTTTAGGATTTATTCACTAAATGAGTTTGGGTAAGCTCCAAAAACCTATTTTCGTTGATTATATCATCAAAAACAACTTTAAATTATGGTTTCAAAATGGAAAATTGGAGTTTTATCAATAAAGTTTAAAAAGTTATTATCTTTGATTTTGACACCTTTTTAAATCTATTTGTATGTGGGATTTCTCCTGTTTACTCCAATAACCTTGGGGAAGTGTTTTTAAAACAAAATTTTGATTTTACCTTTTTCATTTACAAACCCATTTTGGCCTTTGTCCGAATACGGGCAATATGGGAATTATTAGGTTTCTTTTAATGCGTAGATGCTATTATTTGAATGTTGTAGTTGATTTTAAGGTCGTTCACAAGGGGAAGGCTCCGCGTTGAAGCACTTTAAACCAGGATTTCATCATTTTAAGGTATTTTATGACTTAACTTCTTTCAAATTGAGTTAGGTAGTTAATATATAAGTAAAATGTGCTATGGGTTGGGAAAATAGTTATGGGTTTTTTATTTTGAGATTATTTTTACTATTGTGTGCTGGTAAGAGGGCCTATATTATTTTGTGGTTGATTTATCATATCTGATATTTTATGTTGCCCATGTGGGGGATTTATTTCACATTGTTGGCCTTATCTGTGCATTGAAGTTCCTTTATTATTGAAATGATGCCTGTGCGGGGTTAATTTTGCTAATATAGGACTTATTTGGGCTTTGGTTGTTTTTATCATGATAAAAATACCAGAGTTAGGGATTTGTATGATATTAATAATTTCTTGCATGCACATTATTCTGATAGTTCATAAATCATGATGATAATAGTGAATTATGGCATGTTGAGTTGATTTCTAGGCTCACTTGTATATCTATATGTGTTGGATGAATTTAATGTTATCATATTGAGTTACTTATGAGCATTACATACTCATTCCATTCATATACATTCATGAGATATAGGTACCATGGAGAAATAGTATTTTGAAGAAAAATGACTTAATTTTGAAAAATCCTTAGCCGAGGTCATTTGCTGGCATGGTTGGTCATGACATTTTAAAAAGCCACAGCTGAGGTCTTTTACTGACAAGGTAGACTTAAGATATGAGTTATACTATATGAGTTTTGAAACACCCATTGATCCTACCTATTAGCGATGGGCTCAGTAGGCATTTATAGAAAGTTATGTGTTGGATTTCACCTTTCGTCACATCCACATTGCATTGCATCACACTTGGATATACATCTTGTTTGTTTCCCTTAGTTTCATTAACTTGTTCTTTCTCTTACTTTATTTTTGTATATATATGTGTGTTATTCTTGTTTTTCATTTATTTATATATTTGAAATATTACCAGAGATGGTGTAAGATATCATTTGGTGTAATTCAGCTTGTGAGTGATGTGCTCATAGTATATTTTACTTATCTTAAATCCCGGTTTGGTCAGTCAACCATCATACCTACTGAGTGTAAGAGGACCTTAATCACCTTTATTATGCTCATTTGGTGTAGATCCAGCTCGGGTACAAATTACGGTAGTTGATCATGCTTTTCTAAGATTGTGTTGAGGTACTGGGTTACTCTAGGGATCAGAGTTGAATTTTGGAACTCCTCTTACCATATTATTTCTTTACTTTTTTTTTTGGAGACAGACTTTGTTTGTTACTTGTATTCAAATAATATATTTGATGCTCTGTAATTTGACACCATTTCTTGGGGTTTTATGTTAGGTTATTGATACGAGTCAAATGGCCCTCAAAGCTTTTGATGATGTCCTTGGAGACAAACACATAAAGAGTCAAGCTATGGTCGCCTCGAGGACACAAGAGCATACATATAGAGACCATTTCAGGTACTTGATGGAGCAATGCCGAATGTGGAAGATTTCTTGGAGCATTGAGGACTTGAGGATTCATGGACTTGGACAACACTTAATGGCTCACGACTTTGGACACGTTCATTAAGGGCATGTTGGTCACTTCACTTTGTCCAAATGCACTCTATGGCCACCCCTCCTAGTTAAGGGTATTGTTGCCAATTTGTCTTATCTTGTAATAGAATAAAAAAACATGTTAGGGTTATTTTCAGTTAGATTATGAATGATGAATATTTGAAACATTGAAAGTTCTCTCTTTGAGAGTGTAACACCTTAGTTTTAGGGCTTGGAAAAGCCACAAAATCGAAATGAGGGCTAATTCAAGTGTGGAATCACTTGAGTTGTAACTTGGCATGAAACATTGGTGCTAGAGGATGTAACGTCCCTCTTGTGTCTACGTAGGAGTTAGGTGATTGTCGTGTGTAGGTGTTAAGGTTCTTTAGATTTGATATATCGTAGGGTTCTTAGGATTCTTACCTTCATTTGTCTATCTATCTATCTTTTTAATATATTTCAAATCGTGTGTTTGTGATTGTCTTCTTGTGTCCATTTTTGGTGTTGTTTGGTCATCTCATGAGTGGACTATATTGCATCATGTTGTAGGATATTTTGTGCCATTGTTTGGTTAGTTTTGTATCATTTGGTATCAGAGATAATTTTGGTTTTGTTCCCATAAGACCAATCTTGGGCTCGTTTGATAGAAAATTAAAAAAAAAGTGTTCTACGTGTTGGTGTTCTTAGCCGAGAAGTGAGTCCCTATTGTTATGTTATTGTAACGACCTGAGTCTTCACCCTAGACTTCACATGGTGCTTACAATCCCGAAGGACCACAAGCTAACCCATGACTGGTACCTGCTATGAGCACTAAATAATAATATTGAAATAATGCGAAAGTTAGCCTAAAATTCCATATGGTTCGTAATTTGAATACTGAATAATGATAGTAATACTGAAAAACTAAATATATCTTAAATATTCTAGTCCGAAAAGCCTCTAACTGGATTGTCTGAATTTGGAGTTGATGGGACAAGTCCCCAACTATCTACGACTACTGAACTAGCTAGAATACTGATATAAATAACTCTTTTATTGAAATACGAGGACTCACTACTGTATCTATTGCTGATAACCTGAGCTACTTGGTATAGTCAGGAGCCCGTGCGTCTGAACCTATGATATGAAAGATTAAAACACAAAAGAAAGACAATGTATCAGTACTTTGAATGTACTGGTATGCTAAGTGAGGTAGGTTGATATACCTGGGTTCATATGCATGAACAATAACTGACTAAATGATATGTATATAACTGAATGAGAGTACATGGGTAACTGAAACTGCTGTACATACTAATTATGGAAGACTGTGCATATACATGTATACTTTAACTGAGATCATATTGAAACAGAATACTAAGTTTCTATAACTGAGTAACTAATATCTGAGTTTACTGATAACTGTATTAGTGATAACTGGGTGACTATTTCTGACAGTCCTGATTCTGTAGAACTGAACTAAGTTCTATACTGAGTCTGAAACATAAAATGTAACTGTGGGAGTATTCATCAAACCGACATACCCTGATTATAAACGGAGTTGGGGACCAACCTGTGACTCCCGTTGGAAGGGTGTTAGCACTTTGACAAGGGATACTAACAATGCTATGTCAACCCTAATTTGGTACGAAGACTCATGAATGATATATACGGTTGTGTCAAGCCTAGTCTGGCAGGAGGACGTCTTACCGTACACTGGCTTTGTAGTTCTGTAGCGCAGGGACTGCTACCAAGGGTCAAACCCTCTGCTGGTAGGAATGCTCCCATCCCCGTGTTCGCTCGGTGCTGAATCCTACTCCTAACTGAATAGACACTGATCACTAGATTGTATTAAGCTTGGCTGAGCTGACATTGATCGTGTTGACTGGATGAACTGGACTGAGTTCACTGATTTCTGTTATTGACTGAGTACTACTGTTCTTGACTTTTTGTACTGGGTCTATTCTATTTCTACTGCAACTAAGTAAACAACTATAATTAAGGTAATAAATAACCCCAGGACTCAATAGCATAAAGATAAAACATAGTACTTCTTGAAAGCATAACGATAGTCAATTGTTCACAATTCATTCAATGAGGCAATTTTCCAAACACTTGAAGGCTATGAACTTATACATGAATGAGAACACATACTAACATGTCATGATTACATTATTCAATTCACATGGACATTCTATAAAATACTTGGGGAGCATGATTGTTATACATAATAATGAAAAACACATAAGCATTATGACTACAACTTAAACTTGAAATTTCAAGGATTGTAACATGGGAATTACATCAACCAACATACATGCTATCTTAGGTTCATAAAACTCATAACAAAATCTTGAATTGAAACCCATACAACAACACAAAGATGAATACAACCCAAATTTGCATATGTAAATTCATGAATCAATAAACTCATAATTTTAAAAAGGGTTCTTAAACTCCAAGGGTGGAAGGAAACCCAAGGATGAACACCTAACATACCTTGATTATTAATTTTGTGAAGATTGTGGTGAATTCTAAAGAATTGATTCTTGAGCTTAATGAAACTAGGGCTTGTTCTTGAGATTATTGAGTGAATAATGTATGTAATCTGCCGTATTTGGTGTTTAATTTTGTGTTTTAGCTAATTTGGGTGAGGGAAAAAGGACTATACTGCCCCTAGGCCTCTTTTCTCATGTAAATGACCCTCAAGGCTCGACTCCCAGAAATGGGGAATGGACCTCGCATGACGACTCTTAGAAATAGGGAATAGACTCGCGATGCGACTCTCATAAATGGGACTGGATCTCGCGTTGCGAGCTTATCGCGAGACCTCACTATTTTCGACATCCAAACTCACCCTTACAATAATCTAAAAATTCCAAAACATACCCGATATGAACTATTAACATCCCTGATCATGAATCAACTGAAAAATCAATAATCCAAGGCCGGAAAGACTAAAAATAAAGTCATTGAAATATCGAGCCCAAAAAGAAACTATGTGTCAATACTTAGCTAAATTTTTCTATGTGTGGGAGCTCATTTCATACTATGTAGGACTGAATTAGTCTAGGAATTTTATGGGGTCTTATAGTTTTCTTGGTCGAATGTTGTGTTTCTAGATCTAGGTGTATTTTTCTTGTTTTAAGTGTTTCTTGTGTTAGTTATCTTCTTATCTATAACCTTAAGTCTAGATCTAAGTGAGCTTGAACATTTGTGTGGTATTGTTGTTGGCGGGTTTAAGAACTTGAACATTGTTGTTGTTGTTGTATGGACTAAAACTTCAAGGTGTGTTTTGAACTCGTGTTGTTGGTATTTTGTTGTGGGTTTCTAATATTGAAAAAGGTGTTGTTGATTGTTGGAGGTTCAAGTGAGGCTAGGTTTTCAAACTTCTATTGAAAGTTCTTGTTGTTCTAGACCATTTTCATGTCTAGTTTCAAAAAGGCTCTTCAACAGTGTTGCTTTATCCAAAAGCCAAGTAGAAAGAAGTGAAGCCTTTGTTAGTCTTGAAGCCAAATCCCAAAGACCTACCAAAATGGAAGGGGGAAAAAAAAGATCTTCAAAAGACTTGGTACCAAAAGAGGAAAAAAACACTTTTCAATGTGTCCAAAAGAGGAAAGTTCACCAACCCTTCAAAAAGGTGTCTTACCCAAAAGGTGTAAGACAAGACAAACCTTTTTGAATGTAAAAAAGCACTCCAATCTTGATTTTTTCTTACCCATGGCCGAAACATACTTCTTTAGGAATTGAAAATTGAACCAAAATTTCAAAGTTGGAAAAATAAGAACCTTTCAAAAGCCACAACCAATCCTAGACTGCCACATCACTAATTTCTATACAATACTGAAACTTAGGCTCAAAATTTTGTATTCTTAGTTTATTGTTGTTGATTGTTAGTTTCTTTTTGTTTATTCTTATACTAATTGGAAAATAGTAACTACCTACTAAGTTGTAAATTAGTTTTTGAATACATTTCTTTGTGTTAGCGTTATTTTTGTTCTTTTATTATTTTTTAATCATAGTATTTCTTGGTTCGAGTTCATACATTAATTTCTTGAGTCTTCAAGAAAAGAATCCATTCCGACCAAGGAGTAGACTGACCCTCAACTCATCACAAACTACAAGCCGACTTGCAACACTTGTGAAACCAAGTGTGAGATGATTAGGGCGTGAGAGATAGATTATGGTGAGGTGTTTGTGAACTAATTGTTTTTATTATTTCATGAGTTTATTTTTTTTAGGTACAATTGTAATGGAATCCACAACATCAACCTCTCCAACCTTGGGCAATGTAGTTACAAGTGCCATTTTGGCCCACCTTGACACTATTTCCCGATACTTGGCTATGGCAAATGAATGGAAGGATCGTATGGTAGGTCAAAGGGAAAATGTGGGCTTCCTAGTCAGATGTCAAGATGATGGTTGTAGATCATGTGAGCTACATGGTAAAACGTTATTCCCTACACTCCTATGAACTTAAAATACCGTGATGTGGCTAGTAATAGCCAAAAGGGTGTAGTTGCGGCTTGGCATTTAAGAGAAGAGATTGAAACTTCTTTGAAACTTGATAGTGAACGTATATATAGTGAGATTTCTTGTCCCAAATCTGCCCGCGGGATAGAACCTTCTCTCTTTAGGTACAATATCTTGTTTGAAAATAGTTTAATCTCTCATAATGAACCTAGTGGTGCAAGTGATATTAATGGTATAGCTTACCTTTGAGGCTATAGCCTATATGTAAACCCACTATGGTGTGACAACATCCCTCCTAAACATAGAAATATCTTTTTGAAAGATAAGAGTACTCTTATGGGCAAGGAATGTGTAGTCTCGGAAATGACTTCTTCTTCTACTTTGTATGGATTTATTGTTGAGAGTAATCGTGGCGATGGTTGGAAAACTAGTAGTGAGTACACACAAGAGGACCCCATAGTAAAAGTAGACTTGAGTGCCACCTATCTCTACTCTCTCCTTGCTTATGATGATAGATATGCCATTATAAAGAGTATGCCGTGTAGTTTGGGAGAAGACTACAGGAAAGGGGAGTGTTCTTTAGACCCGTGTCTATAGCCACTCTTCCTATTTGATCACGATGCCATCTTGGGGTTGGAAAGAATTATCCTTGTTCTAGGTGCATTCTTTCTATATATTTATCATAACCAAGTCCTTGGTGCATTTGTCAATGGCTTTCTAATGTGTAACATAAAGAATTCTTGGATATATGTCAAGTATGAACCTCCTTGGCATATTCATGTTATGTATTTGGCTAACTCTAACCCTCATGTCATAAGGGTATGGTGCTTGTTTATCTTCTCTTTGTTCTTTGAAGGTTTGGATTCGAGGTCGAATCCTTTATTAAGAAGGGGAGGATGATACGAGTCAAATGACCCTCATAGATTTTGATGACGTCCTTGGAGGTCAACACATAAAGACTCAAGCTATGGTCGCCTCGAGGACACAAGAGCATACATATAGAGACCATTTTAGGCACTTGTTGGAGCAATGCCAAATGTGAAATATTGCTTGGAGCATTGAAGACTTGAGGACTCACGGCCTTGGATACCAGTTAATGGCTAACGGCTTTGGACACCTTCATTTAGGGAATTTTGGTTACTTCACTTTGTCCAAATACACTCCATGGCCGCCCCTCCTCAGTAAGGGCATTGTTGTCATTTAGTCTTGTCTTGTAATAGAATAAATAGAATATGTTAAGGTTATTTTCACTTAGATTATGAATGATGAATATTTGAAACATTGAAAGTTCTCTCTTTGAGAGTGTAACACCATAGTTTTGGGGCTTGTAAAAGACATGAAACCGAAATAAGGGCTAATTCAAGTATGGAATCACTTGAGTTGCAACATGGTTTGAAACGTTGGTTATAGAGCATGTAATGTCCCTCTTATGTCTATGTAGGAGTTAGGTGATTGTTGTGCGTAGGTGATACAGGTCTTTAGATTTGATATATCACAGGGTTCTCAGGATTTATTTCATCATTTGTCTATCCATATATCCTTTTAATATATTGCAAATTGTGTGTTTATGCTTGTCTTCTTGTTTCCATTTTTGGTGTTGTTTTTTCATCTCACGAGTCGACTATTTTATGTCATGTAGTGGGGTGTTTTATTCCATTTTTTGGTTGATTTTTTATTAGTTATTCATATTTTCATTTCATTTATTGATTGTGTTGGTTTGACTTTATTTTAAAAGTCTCTACTTAGTTATCTTTATGTTTCCTTTATTATTTTGAGTGATTAGCTTACTTACTAAGGCTTGTCTGCGATAAGTTCCATCATGACCTATCTTTTGGGATGTGAGATATGGTAAATTTAGTTATAGATAGTGTACTTAGTGCCTTATTTGGGGATTCAAATGCTTAGTCCGAGTTTGAATACGCTCAAATTCATACTGATCAACGCCCAAACTACACATCCAGCTAAAGGATAAAACAATTGCTGTCAATTAAAGTTACCCAACTAGGTTGGGGTTTAAAACTCAGGGAATACATTGAATTATATATATCATTTACTACAACTAACGGGTATTGCTGAAAATAAATGGAGGTTTGTAGTAGTAATCTCAAACAAGGAACAAAACTCAGCTTTGGTTTAATCATTCGGAGATGAACACTAGGATTGTGTTCCCCCTAGATTCTAGACTCAGTAGGCTTATCATGCTTTATAGAACCAACCCAGTTCTTTGCATGAAGAATCTCATAAGTTATGTATCGTCAACTATATTGTGGACTTATTAATGGATTTTATCCTATACCTCTTGAGTGTTAGGACATCGCATTACTAATCCTAATCCTAGATCTTAGTTAACTATTACCTTTTCAGTTTCAAGTTATTAGATGTTAGATGACTGTCTTACATAGATGATACTGATTAGGCCAAATAGATAATTAATCTTTAAATTAGTGTTATGATTATCTGTTCCTAGTCACTACTCCTCTTGTAGAGTAGGTAGTGATATGCTTCGTAGGACCTTATCATTTGCAACCGCTAAGACATCTATAAAAATGAATTAATAGTTCAGAAAAACCTAGCACTTCCCCTACTTAATCAATATGCTAGGGTTGCCACAACCCTAGCTATGAGCTTTAGCCACTCATTCTTGTGAAATTATCAACGAAATTCATAACGAAAAGCATTCAAAAATATCACGATGATCAACATGTAAAACCCAAATTCAACAACTTAAATATCAACAAAAATCAAGAACAGAGTAATTACAATATAGAATTTGTATCATAGAATCAAATATATGATTGTAATTATTAAAAGTGAGTAGACTAACCAAAAAATGTCAAAAGGGTATTTATAGTTTACGAGGAAACATTAAAAATCAACTCTCGAATGAAAAAGGAAAATTGAGGTTGGTGATCACTTACCAAGGTCACCTACTGACCGTAGGTGGTACTTGGTAAGTGACAGACCATATGCATGGCTCTTGAAGCTCTCTGTTCTTGGCCCTCTAAAACTTAATAAGGTCACCTACGGACCGTAGGTGCCCTTGGTAAGTGACAAGGTCTTTTTTTTCCTGCTTCTAAGCCTCTGGAATTCAAGTTCTGACACCTACTTTCATCACCTATGCACGGTAAATGGCAATTATGCCCAGAAATACCTCGGTAAGTAGCCCAAAACATCAACTTTCATATTTTTCTTCAGTCTGAGCTTCCAAACCTGGTTTCATGCAAAACATACCCAAAATAAATCATGTCTCACAAAAATATCCTAATAATCTTGCATATTCTCATCATTGTAAGCATCAAAAGTGCTATAAATTCATAGCACATCAAGACCCTAAACCTAGAATGTTTGCATATCCTCAGGCAACAGAACAAAACAAAACAAAAACACGTTGCTTAACTAGGAGAATCTAAGCTACGTAAGGAAATAAATCATCACTTTTAAGCTCAAACACATTACCCCCTCCTATATAAACAATTTACAACCACCTATGTGTATCCACGAAGCACAATAATGTGACACAAAGGAATCAAGGTACGACAATTACATTATCAACAGATAAACAAACAATTATATAAGTTACATTACCCAAACAAGTAAACATATAGAAATAACACCCATGTTCCATCACAACTAAGAAGCCCCACTTACTCATATGGATTAATTCTTGTCAATTCGAGGATTGTAAAGAGTCACTCATGCTTAAAAGATAAGTTCAATTAATGCACATCAAATACCATAGGCTTGCCCTTCTTTCTTTATGTTAATTTTAAGACAGTAAAGTTAGGATCACTATAGGACTTTATTATGCTTGAAATGTTGGCGTGGGGGGATGGTATGGTACATATGGATATATCTAGTGACTAAGCCTCCTTGGCACTACACTTACTTTGTGGTCCACAATTTAACAAATTTCCTTTTATTCCACCCTTATTTCCCTCTTTTTATTCTTTGTTGAACATTTAGGTTGGGTGTGGCTTCTTTTATTTACTCTTTTTCTCTTTTTTTCACATTTTTCTTTTATTTTTTGTCTTTTTTTTCCACCATACCCAGCCCTACTATCTTTTTCTCTTATTTTACCTTTTTTTATACCCACTTTACATTACACACCCCTATGATAGCCACCCTCAACTTAGGTGATTTCCTTATTTAAGGTGCACAATGTCCAAGGAGGACCAGGGACAAAACTGGTTCATTATAACACAAATAGGAAGGTGAAAAGTGTAACAAGAAGAATAGGTTTCAAGGCTAAAAAATTGAGATTAATGGATACTTTCACACTTGGAAGGTCATTTAGGCTAAAAGTGTACTAATATATAAATGACCTATCATCCATTCCTAACCGACTATCCTACAACCTAGGCAAGACTAATTGGGAAAGTTCTAGATTTAAAACAGAAAGGGAACTAAGTAGCATCTAACAAACACATGGCACATAGTAAGATCACAAACTACTACCTATCTGATTTATGCACAATTTAGCTATGATTAAAATGTCTCTAATCTAATTCCATAACAAGATCCACAATGGTCACACATATATACATTCAGCCAGTTCTAATTTTTTTTTTGGAGGGGTATTACTTTTATCAAAATCAATAAAAGAACATTTCAACTGCCCTTGATACTTCAAATTCTCCCAATTACATAAAAACACCCACAATATGAAACAAAACACATCACAACATAAATTTTAACCTACACATGCCTGTTCTAGAACCATATGCAGCAGACAGGAAAACAAGCACGACTAAAAAACCCATGACGACTATGGTATACTACACCCCCTACGAAAAGACTGCACATTCTCCTTAGTGCGTATAAATAATAAAAATCTAGGAAATGAGGAAACAACTGAGTTTCTTTAGGCGTTCGTGTAATCACAATAAAAATCACCATACACCTTGGGTTGCCTCCCAAGAAGAGCTTAATTTATTATTACGGAATGACTAAGTTGCCTTAGCTACTCAGACTTCACCAAATTCCACATCAACACATACTTTTACTTCCTTAATAGTTCCATGTAATGTTTCACCTACATCCCATTTACCTTGAATGGTGGTTCATCTTCACACTTCAGTTCTATAGCACGAAATGGGAATACCTGAACCACAATGAATGGCCCAACTATCTAGACTTCAGTTTGCTAGGAAACAAGTAAGGTTTTAAATTATATAACAAGACCAGTCTTTTTATTAGATTTTCTTATAATGATACAACTTCATTCTTTGTTTGTATATGGAAGACTCTCATTAGCACAGAGTTGGAATTCATCCAACCCATTTACCTTGACCAATCTCAACCTTGTTGCGTTACACAACTAAAAATTTAGTCTTTTTAATGCCCATAGTGCCTTATGCTCAAGATTGACTGCTAAGTGTCCTTCCTTGCAATATAAATTTGATATAGAGAGAAATATATGGGAGTATTGTAATTTTCTAGTTAGGCCACAATGCATCATCCAACTTTTTAGACCAGTCTGTCTTTTTGGCATTCACAATCTTTTCTAATATGGACTTGATATCTCTATTAGAGACCTCAACTTGATTGCTTGTCTGAGGATGGTAAGGTGTTGCCACCTTTTTTTATTACACCATATTTTCAAGTAGGTCCTTAAAAAGGTGATTGAAGAGTGAGGCCCACCAATACTGATAATTACACGTGGAGTTCCAAATCAAAAAAAATGTTTTTCTTCAGAAATATGGTGATACTTCTACCTTCATTATTTGGAAGGACAATCACCTTCGCCCATTTCAAAACATATTCAACCACTACTTAAATATAACTCATTCTATGGGATCTTATAATCGGACCATTAAAATCAATCTCCCATACATCAAACAAGTCCAGCTTTAAGATAGGTGTCATAAGGAGTTCATGGTGTTGTGATATATTTCCTTGACGCTGACATTGGTCTTAGTATTATGCAAAATAATGAGCATCTTTATAAATTATGGGTCAGTAAAACACATACCATAGAATTTTGTGTGCTGTGCGGGTATCACTATAATGACCCCCAATTGGTGATGAATAACAATATTTAAAAATGCTCATCATCTCCACCTCAGGGATACACCTATGATTAACACCATTTTCACAAACCCTAAAAAGTTATGGTACATCCCAAAAGAACTTCCTCACCTTATGCATAAATATCTTGTGTTGCAGGAAGCAAGGATCTTCTGGGATATGATTACTTTCCAAATAGTTGGCAAAATCTGAAAACATGGGATTAAGTAAAGAGATTATGCCAAGTCCCACTAATCAAGAAAAGTATCATCTATTTCAAGCTCATCCCCTATTTTCTATATTGCCTCCTCTTTAAGCTGTAATACCCTAAAAATCCTGCTCAATATTAGAACCATGCTTTAAGCTCATGCAAAATAAATTATAGTGATTTGGTAGTTCTATGAGTGATTTTAATGCATATTAAGGCCTCAAATGACTCCTCACATTTTGATAAATCAAAATATCCCTTACCGATTGAGTTATTGGAAAAAATATTGCTATAGTCTACTTCAAATGAGCATAACTTTTGTATTACTAGGAGTTTCTGATCTCAAGACACACCAAAAAATAGATAATTGAATTATCTTACCAACAATACTAATTTTTCCTTAATATATTATTGGGGTAAAATGGTATGCTTGTTTTACTATAGAGGTGTCTGTCTGTCGAGGTGTGATGACCAAGGTGACTGACCGTCAAGCTAGTGATGGCCCATCAAACCTGACCATCAACCTTAGGTAGAAAGGTCCAATTCTATCCATATATTAATGGTTGGAGTGATGGTTAGTCACCTGAGTGACGGTCCGTGACCTGGACTATCAATCAGGGCTGTTCAGTGATTAAATGACGTTTTAAATATTTTTTTGGTCTTTTCCAACCTTTTAAACTCCTATTTCCATAAACTTAAACAACATATCCTCATTCACTCTCAACATCAAATTAGGTTTTTCTTTCAAGATCATTCCCCAAGAATAAGCTTCAAGGCATTCTTCAAGAAAACCAAGAAATTGTGCTTCCCAATCTAAGAAACGTCAAGAAAAGTTAATTCCCTTTCAATATTAAAGATTTAAGGTATATTAGATGTTCACTCATGGAGTCCAAGAATCCATTTCAAGTTCAAAGTTATGATTTTTACGTGTTAACATGAATTATATCCATGAGATTTTGATTATTTATCATGTTTACAAATTATTTTGGTTGAAATTTCCCTTGATATGTTCAAATAGTGATATTCACATATCTAATCCTTAGGTTTTTACTATTGAAATTATGTGATTACAACACTATTTAACTTTTCCTATGATTTAACTCATGACCCCTATGTGTTTGATGAAATGCCTAGATGAATGGGTTTTGAACAATAACTATTTATAATGTCCTAAAAGTTGTATTATGGTTTTATTATTTGTTCTAGTGAGTCTTGGGGGTTATGAATGCCCAAAAACTTAGCCATTTACTTAGTCTCATTATCTTCAGATTGGATTGAGATATATTATAAGCATTATCAGATCAGTCAGTTATCATAATTAGTTAAATGTAGATCAGATCAGTATTCTAAGTCAATTTAGTTGGGAGTAGGATTTATCACCGAGGGAATTCAGGGATAAAATTTTTCCCATCAGTCAGCTAGAGTCATTAGTTGCAGTCTCTGTATTCCAAAACTATGTAGCCAGTGTAGGATATGAGGAGTCACCCATCAGTTTAAGATTGATAACCTGCTCCTTCGGGATATCAATTTAATGGATCCATATATCCAATGTTAGTACCTATGGCATAGTACTGACACCCTTTTAACTGGGGTTACAGGTTAGACCCCAATTATCTCCTATTGGGGAATGTCGGTAAGATGATAGCTCCCACAGTCTCAGACTAGTATTTAGTAAAAAGTTGAATTTCAGGTTTGCTTGACCATAGCATACAGTTACCAGTTTTTCAGTTATCTGTATGTCTGTATTTTAGTTTATAGACTATTTAAGAGTCATATTATATGATTGGTAATACATTCTCAGATTTACATAATTTTTACGTATTTATATTCAATTAATGCATTCTATTCATTCAGCCAGTTATTATTCATGCACATGAACCCATTCATATTAGCCAAAACTCATCTAGTATACCATTGCATTCAAAGTACTGATCGCATACTCGTTGATTGCGCTATGATGTTTAATATCATAGGTTCAGATACTCAAGTTCTCGATCATACTTAGACATTCCAGTGCATCAGCAACAACAACAGTGGTTATTCCTTATCTATCGAGGACATAGTTGTTATTTTTCAGTACTTTATTTTAGTTAGAAAGTTTGAGTTAGTTGGGGCCTATCCTATAAACTCTCTTTCAGACAATTTTAGAGGATTTCAGACATTTTAGATAGTAAGTCAGTTGTTGGTCTTTTCAGTTAGATTTTTAATAATTTTGCATATATTGCAGACTTTTGTGTTTTCAGTTGAATTACTTTTGGATTTAAAACCTTAAGGCTTATTTAGTCTTCCGCATATGTGTATTTTGTTATTATTATTCAGTGCTCACAACAGGTACTATTTTACGGGTTAGCTTGTTGTCTTTTGTGACCGTAATCACCGTATTACAAACTGTGTATCAGAGCCTAAGGTTTTACAGTGTCCTTGGGATTCTGAAAGCCACGTTGAGTGGAGTCTTGTACATGGGTATGAAGCGCGCCACGCTTATGGACAAGATTCTATAAGATATTTTTAGGAAAAGTTTCCCTTCTTTCAGTATTCATGTTGTGTGAATAAAAATGATCTTAACTTAAACTCCATTGCTAATCCAATATTTTTTTTGTTTACAGTGGACATGCCTCATATAAAAAACAATGAAAGAAGAAATAAGAATTGATGTTAGGCGCATTTACACGCCTAAAGCACCTTAATTCACCCATATTTTAGCTAAGTTTTAAGGACAAAATATATAATTCCTGCACTTTTAGTCCTTTTTCTTGTAAGTGAGCTAACCAACGTGATTAGCAAGTTTTTAGGTATAAATGATGAAGATTTCAGCATTTTATGGACTGTTTGACGCCAAAGGAAACCTCACGTAAGAAGGAAGGCAGTTTTTGGAAGCTTATGGACTAAAAGTGATGCATGGAGAACTTGTCCCGGGCAAAAACAGCATTTCTAAAGACTTGGGGGATCAGCAGTAACTTAGTAGGATTAGGACAAGTATGCAGTAACCCAGTAGGACTAGGACAAGGATAAAAACTCAATAGGACTAGGATATGGATGTTATATAAACCCTATTTTGCTGAAACTTTTCAGCATTCTCTTCTTATCCCCCTTTCTATTCCTTCCTATTCTAATTAATTCTTATTGACTCATTCATTAATTCAAGTCTTTTTCATTCATCTTCCGCTCCTAAATTCACGTTACAATTTTTAACAGAGAAAAACGCTACTAGCAAGGAAATCACGCCACAAGTGACACCAAAACATACTTCACGTGAGATTGTTATTATTTTGGTATGATGATAATGTCTATTATGTTTTCCGTTGCACTCATGAGTAGCTAAACTTCTCTGTTAGGGTTATCGAAGCCCTATGATATACTATCTATTGTTATGAGTTTGTGAATTCTTGATACGTATGCTGCTTATATCATTACTCTCTTCATCTTAATTGAATTCTTGTGGTTGGAAACATATAGAATACGCTAGTATAGCATTAACTTGTTCGAAAGAAAAGTTACATGTCTGGAAAAGAGAGAATGACAAGGAAATAGGGCTACCAACCCCTGTTTAAAAGTTAGTGTCGTAACTGGATTAACCTCTTGGAGAATTCGTACCATTAGATACGCTTTAAGCTCGAAAGAGTTAAAGTGAGATAATCTGTGATGGTCGAAAGACGCTAGGATTTACCATAGAATACGAATCTCTATAAGAGCATGCATGTCGGAATTCTGCATAAATCATAGCCAATAGATACGTAGAACTCATAAGGTGGACATAACCCTAACTTAAAATTCTCATTGATTAAAACCTACTAAACATTCTAATTTTCTTTGTTACTTTGATACTTTTAATTCACGCTAAAATTAAATCCCCCCTTTTCATAGAATTTTCGATCAACAGTCTACTAATCGTTGCTTACTTAGTGACCAAGTATTCCGTGTGGGATTTGACACCCAACCCAGTTGGGTTCTATATTTGACAATGACCGCTTATACTCTTACGAGAGCTGTAGTTTGAGCATTATCAAAAATTGGCACCATTGCCGGGGAATACGGTTGTCTACTAAGTTTGTGATAATTACTAGACCCTTTGGTCAAAGATTCTTGTACTTTACTTTTAGTTGTTGTTTTTGTTTTCTACAGGTTTTGTTCAGTGCATGCCCAATACTCGAAGTTCTAGTCAACCATTATTACCCATAAACCTTGAACCAAAACGTATTGGCAGGATGGAGGCACAACGTGACATTGAGAGAAGGGCTGCTCAACAGGAGCAGGCTAGATTAGCTGCATTGGCCGCTGCTCAAGTGCATCAACAAAATATCGATAACCCTGGGCGAGCAGCAGATCCTGATGATAAGGACTTGGGTGATGATGAGTTACTAAACCCAAGGCATGATGCTGAAGTTGTGACACCGGCAAACAGAAGAGATCGTCAAGCAAGATTTCGGCCTGAACGCCGAGCCGTGCAAATACCGTTTGATGATGATGATGATGATCTTGATGGAGCTGGTGCCACAGGAGCTATTATTCCTCCGCCATTAGCACCCGGAGCCAAGTTCAATATCACTAGCACCATGATTCAGCTTTTGCAACTTAAGGGATCATTTGGTGGACTAGCAGGCGATGATCCGAATATGCATCTGATCAACTTTATCTCTACATGCAAGTCATTCGACAATCCAGGCATTGGACAGAATGCTATTCGGCTGCATTTATTTCCATTGTCTCTATCTGGGGAGGCAACTCTATGGTTGAACGGGCTGACTCCTGATTCTATTACAAGTTGGAGGCAATTGAAAGACGCTTTCCTAGAAAGATTCTTTCCGCCATCCAAGAAAGCACAGTTGAGAGATCAGATCAACAATTTTAGACAGCTTCCAACTGAAGCTCTCCACGAAACATGGGAGAGGTTCAAGAAGAAGCTTATGCGGTGACCAAATCATCATATGACCAATGTCCACTTGATGGAGATATTATACAGAGCTTTGAATTCGGTAACTAAGCCTGTGGTTGATAATGCTGCAGGTGGGTCATTCATGGACCTTACTTTTAATGAAGAAAGTGGTATGCTAGATCGTATGACAAAGAAAAGTAGAGCTTGGCATACTAGGGATTCAGAGGTAGCAAGCTCTACTATATCTATTGGCATGATCGCAGAATAGAGGTGAAGAGAAGAGGAGCGTGACCAGGATATGGCTCACATAAAAACACAGATGGATCTTCTTAAAAAGCATCTATTATCAGGGAAGACCGAAAAAGTCAAACCGATTGCGTCAAAAGAAAGAGACGAATCCAATTCTGAGAAAGAAGCCAACTACTTGAACAATCAGGGGGTTTCCGAGGCAATGCCCTAGGAAACCAAGGTCGGAACTATTATGATAATTTTGGAAACAAGGACCGTGATCAAGGTAATTGGAAGAACAAAACTGACAGGAGTGGCGTGTATATTCCTCTTGGAAGACGTCACGCCACTGCATCTGGTTCCAAAAATATGTCCATGGAAGATATGATGGCTAAGCTGTTGAATGGAGTAGAGGCAACCAGCACGGGAGTAACAGAGGTAATCAATGATTTGTCCTCAATGAAGCAATTAGTTGACTCGTATTCCACTTCAATAAAACAACTAGAGCAACAATTGAGTCAATTATCAGCTACATTAAATCAAAGAAAAGCTAGCACCTTACCTAGAGACACAGTGCAAAATCCAAGAAACGATGGAACATGCATGGCTATTACTACTCAGAGTGGTAAGGTGTTGGAAAATCCAACCAAAGGTAGGCAAGTGGCCGACGCTGTAGTAGATGTTGCCGAACCAGAGGACATCGAAGAAGCTGAAGAAGGCGTCAATGACGTCACCCCCCAACGTCCATAGACTGAAAAGATCACCAATCCAAAACAAGAGAAAAAGGAAGTGGTGGAGAAAACTATTCCTCTTCCACTACCACCTTTTCCGCAGAGACTGAAGAAGAAAGTAGATGATACAAGGTTCAATAAATTCATGACGATGTTAAAACAGCTGACCATTAATGTTCCATTGGTTGAGGCGCTAGAACAGATGCCTGGGTACGCTAAATTCATGAAGGACCTTTTAACAAAGAAGCGGGCAGTAAGCTATGAGACGGAAGATAATATTCATCATTGCAGTGCAATTGCGACAAGGTCCTTAGTACAAAAAAGGGCAGACCTTGGTGCTTTCACTATTCCTTGCATGGTTGGATCTATGAATTTTGCTAAGGCATTGTGCGATTTGGGAGCAAGCATCAATTTGATGCCACTATCCGTCTACAGAAAGTTGGGGTTGGGCGACCCTACACCAACCAATATGCGGCTCGTGATGGCAGATAGGTCGGTAAAATGACCTGCTGGTATCTTAAATGATGTGTTGGTGAAGGTTTCCACCTTCATCTTTCCTGAAGACTTTGTTATTTTGGATTTCGAGGTGGATTTTGAAGTTCCCATAATCTTGGGACGCCCTTTCCTCGCAACTGGAAGTGTGCTTATTGACATGAGAGCTAATGAGCTTTTATTTTGGTTGAATGATGAAGTGGTCTGTTTTGATGTATGCAAAGCAATGAAGCAGCCCAGCGATATGAATGTGTTCTCTGTAGATGATGTTTATTATGAGGATGAGAAAGAATTATCTGTAGAGAAGCAGCTTACTGTTGAGTCACTATCTGATGTGCTGTTGAATTTTGAGGAGGCTGAAGAACATGAAGAAACCGTTTGTGCTGTAACAGGAATAAGGTCCTATTCTCATGCTTCTAAGAATCTGGACCTTGATCTTAAGCATCGATCTTCACCAACAGTGAAGACTTCCGTTGAAAAGCCACCAGTGCTAAAATCGGAAGAGCTCCCCAGTCACCCAAGGTATGCATTATTGGGAAGTGAAAATACCCTTCCGGTTAGTGTTGTGGCTGATTTAGGTGAACAGCACGTAGAGGCTCTCATCTCTGCTCTAAAGAGGTATAAGAGAGCCATGGGTTGGACTATTGATGATATAATTGGTATCCCTCCTGGGATATGTATGCACAAGAGTCATCTCGAAGAATATTGCATGCATACAAGTAAGCATCAGCGTCGTTTGAATCCATTCAGAAAACAATGCACCATATATCTCGATGAAGTCTAAGTAATCGAGATAACTATGTCGTGCCGCGATAATAAATCAAGCGCTAGATGGGAGGCAACCCATCGTATTTAAATTGTTTTGTTTTACTAGGAGTTTGTTTTTATAGTCGAGCCACGACCAAAACTAAGGCGCTTGGTGGGAGGCAACCCATCGTTCTAATCATTTTTGTTGTTTTTGAGTAAGTGTAGGTGCAAGACGTATAAAGAAGGAGCTTGGTCTCAAATTTTAATTTGAAAGTGAGCAATGTTAAAGGTGGTAAGCGAGTAATGAAGGAGCAAAAGGCTTTCGGTTAGGCATTGCCTATACAAATCTAGGCAATAGACAAGGCAAGGCCTATGTAAATCTAGGCAATGGACAAGGCAAAGGCCTATGCTATGGCTTTTGGTCTCTGAATCTAGAATGCCATAGCATAGGCGCCGCCTATGCCAAAGCCTTTGGTCCAACAATGCCATAACATAGGCGCCGCCTATGCCAAAGCCTTTGGTCCAACAATGCCATAGCATAGGCGCCGCCTATGCCAAAGCCTTTGGTCCAACAATGCCATAGCATAAGCGCCGCCTATGCCAATGCCTTTGGTCTCTAAATCTACAATGCCATAGCATAGGCGCCGCCTATGCTCAACTAGACAAAGCATTAGGCGCTGCCTTTGCCTCCCAAATCTCTCAAAACTTTTATTTTTGCTCATCTAACCTTGCAAGATCATCTTCCAAGTTCAAAACCAAGTAGAATGGCCTCAAAAGGATGACAAGGAAAACAAAAAGCGCCCACCTCACAGAAAGGTAAGAAAAGAGGAAGAAAAGAGCAAGCTGAATCCTCCATGCTGCAAATACCTTGACGCACTCTTGGAATCAAGTGGGGTACATTTTGAGGAACTTCTGAGGATGACGACTCCGATGATGATTTCGATGCAGGGGGTATGACCCCAGACATAGAGGAGGAGTCCGACTAACCAGGTTCTTCTTATTTATTTTCCACTGAGGACAGTGTGTCCCGTCTAAGTGTGGGGTGATGGTATTTCCATGCTGTATTTCTTTGCCTACCCACATTTATTTGTTCATTTGTTTGGTTTTTAGTAGTAGTTAAATTTTCGAAAATTTTTTCCTTTCCTTAAGTTTTTTTTTAGATTTTAAATGAAGTACATGAAATTGTTCTGATAGGCGGCATGGTATTATGACAAGAGTTGTGCTAAAATCATTACTATTGAGAGGTTTAGGCTCTAAGTGTGACTCACTATGTGATAAGTGTGTGGTTTAATTGCTTCATTTGTTGGGTCAAGGGTCTACAATACTCCCAATAAAGTTGACCATGTGCCTTGTGTGTGTGAGATTATAGTATACACTGTGTTTGTGGCTGATGCTAGAACTTGCCTGGTATGTATGTAAAGCGAAATAAAGAGTGTAAGTTTAGGAGATTATTTAGGCATTTCTTTGGCAACCTGTACTTGTTTACCTTTTTTTTTACCTACCCGTGGACATTATCCTAGTTAACCCCCTTTGAGCCTTTAGCCATTTTCTTTGACAGCCTCATATGTAAGCCTAATCCATTTTTTTTCAAGACCATAATTTGATCCAAATTCCTAAGTGCTTTAAATGGTAAAGACATGTGACAAAATAAGAGGATATTGGGTAAGAGTGATGCCTTAGAGTGTATTGGTACTTGAATTTGTTATGAAAAGAGTGGCTATCATAGATGTATGTTATAAAAAAAAAGAAAATAAAAGAAAAAGAAATAGAAAAACAAAAAGATAAATTGTGCTTATGATTAAATAAAAAGATAGTTATGTTTGAATGGCAAAATAGGTGAAAAGGGGTGGTAGATAAAAGGAAAGTAGGGAAGTTGTTTAAAAGAAAGTGTTAATGGCATAATGTGATGTATTAAAGCGCTTAGGAACATAGTCACTATTTCTGGCCAAAATAGTCCTACCCGTCCCTTAGCCTACATTACAACCTGTAAAGACCTATTTGATCCTAAGCTTAGCATTCTGATATTAGTGGAGCATGACACTAAGGGCAAGCCTATGGTCATCAGTTGCAACATATGAATTCTTTGTGAGAGTGAGAGCAAGGAAAATCTTATACCCATGTTTCGAAAAATGGAATACTTGTGAGTGAGTATGGGTGATAGATTGTGAGACACACATGGTTGATGAGTTTTGGGTAGTTGTGTATGATTCTTTGTGCCTTAACTTTTGAATACGAATTAACCATCATCACGAGTCTAGGTTGGAGGTGGTATTGTTTCTAGTATTGATCAAGAAAACTACTCATTGTTAATAATTGTCGTGCCTGTCTTGATGAATATTTTGTGCTGTTACTGTGAAACCCTAAGTAGA
Organism: Capsicum baccatum var. pendulum; assembly: GCA_030864225.1. Classification (NCBI taxonomy): domain Eukaryota; kingdom Viridiplantae; phylum Streptophyta; class Magnoliopsida; order Solanales; family Solanaceae; genus Capsicum; species Capsicum baccatum. The sequence goes on along the minus strand of CM061554.1, from coordinate 55,864,391 downwards.
TGTTTATATGGACATGATATTTTGTTCGAGGATGAACAAAGCTTTAAGTGTGGGGTGCTGTACCTCCTTCAGTTCAGGAAGATCCAATGAATAAGCATATTTTACATGTTGAGTTTAGAGCTGCATTCACTACTCTGGCTCTCTCTGTAACAGCTCAAAATAATCAGCCAGCTGCTGTCCCAGCCAACCTAGTGGCTAATACCACCGTAATAGGATTTGGGAGTTCACCCGAATGAACTCTTCTCTATTTTTAGGATCCAAGTCTAATGAGGATCTACAGGAGTTCATCTACATGGTTTAGAAGGTAACAAATATTTTAATTGTGACTTCTAGTGAAAGTGCAGAATTGGCTGCTTAACAGTTAAAGGATGTAGCTCACTTTTGATATAAGTAGTGAAAGTGGGATAGAGGCATAGATGCAGGCCCTATAGAATAGGAGGACTTTGCTATAGCCTTTTTAGATAGATTCATTCCATTAGAGTTTAGAGAAGCTAAGGTTCTAGAGTTTATTAACTTAAAGCAGTGAAACATGAGTGTGAAGGAGTATTCTCTTAAGTTTACATAACAAAAAAGGTATGCTCTACATGTGGTGGCTGATAACAGGTCTAAGATGAGAAATTTGGTGACTTGTATATCTTATAGTATGGCAAGGAGTGTAGGACCATATTATTGATTAAGAAGACAGAGTTGTCTAGTCTTACGATCCTTGCTTTACAAATTAAGAAGGAGAACGTTAAGGAGAAAATAGAGAGAAAAGAAGGGCTAAGATAGGTAGTTCCAACTTTGCTTAGTCAAGGTTAGAGGGTGGTAACCGTCCTTAATTCTATCAAAAATCTTTATGTTCAGCTCCACCTTCAGCTAGTGCCACTATGCCAAAGTTTATAAATGATAATTGGGATAGAGCACCAGTCTCTAAGTTCCAAGGCAGTTTAAATAAGCATCGCACAAATCCTTTTTGCAAGAAATACAGTAGAAACCATCAAGGCGAGTGTAGAGCTGGTAATGATGTACGCTTTCGGTATGGCAAGACAGGCCACCAAATATAGGAGTATTGGGTATTTACTCAAAAGGGAAGGGATTTGCACCAATAAGGCTAATTCCATCTGTCAACAACTCTATCATGTCGTCTAACTCAGTAGGGCACCACCTCTAGTGTCACCAGCGGTCAGTGCTAGAAAAGACTATATGAACTTTAATACAGACAAGATTAGGAAAGTTCTCTTGATGTAGTTACGGGTACGTTGCAGATCTTTCATGTACATGTAAATGCATTGTTAGACCCCGAAGCTTCACTTTCTTTTGTAACTCCCTATATAGCTATTAATTTTGGTGTTAGTCCTAAAACCTTAACCCAACTTTTCTTTGATTCCATTTTAGTAGGTGTCTCTATTGTAGCTAGGTAGGTATACAAGAACTGCCCGATCACAATATCCCAGAAAGTTACTTTAGTAGATTTTATAGAGTTAAAGATGATCAATTTTTATGTCATTCATAGCATGGATTGGCTCCACTCATGTTATTCCTTTATTGCTTGCAGAAGTAGGGTCATTCAGTTTTAGTTTCTGAGTGAACCATTCCTTGAATGGAGGAGTAGTACTTAAGCCCTTAGGGGTTAGCTTGTTTTGTATGTTAGAGCGAGAAAAATGATATCCAAGGGGTGTGTTTACCATCTTGTTTGATTCAAAGACCCTAGTTTTGAGACTCCCAATCTCCAGTTGGTTTTAGTATTGAGGGAATTTCCATATGTGTTCTCTGAAAACCTTCTCGGAGTTCCTTCTAAAAGGGAAATTGACTTCGGAATAGACCTTCTTCCAGATACACAGTATCTCTCTATTTTTCTATACATAATGGCTCTAGCTGATCTTAAATAGCTGAAAGAACTGTTAAAAAACTTCCTAAATACGGGATTCATTAGGCCCAGTATTTCCCCAAGGGGTGCTCCAGTCCTTTTCATGCGTAAGAAAGATGGTTCCTTTAGAATGTGTATCAATTATCGTCAGTTGAACAAATTCACCATTAAGAATAAATATCCACTCCCCAAAACCGATTACTTGTTCGACCAACTTAAGGGTGCTAATTATTTCTCTAAGATAGACCTCAGATTTGGCTATCATCAACTTAGAGTCAGAGAATGTGAAATTCCAAAAATAGCTTTCAAAACTCGGTATAGTTACTTTGAACTCCTAGTCATATCTTTTGGACTAACGAATTCCCTATCATCTTTCATGGACTTGATGAACAGAGTGTTCAAACAGTACTTGGACATGTTCATGATAGTCTTAATTGATAACATTCCTGTCTATTCCCATAGTGAAAATGATCATGCATACCATCTTAAAATTATATTATAGACTCTTAGAGCCCGTCAGTTTCTTGCCAAATTCAGTAAGTGCAAATTCTGACTAAGATCAGTAGCTTTCCTTGTCTATATTATTTCTGGTGATGGCACTAGGGTTGATCCTCAAAAGACTAAAGTATTGAAAAACTATCCCATACCTATCTCTCTGCCAGATATCAGGAGTTACTTAGGTTAACTATCTATTATTGATGGTTTATCGAAGGGTTTTCATCTATTGCATCCCCCATTTCTAGATTTAGTCAGAACAAACGCAAGTTTCAGTAGTCAGATTCTTGTGAGAAAAGTTTTTAGGAGTTAAAGACTCGACTCAGCTCGACCCCAGTTTTGACGTTGCCAGACAGTTCAGAGGGATTTGTTGTTTACTGTGATGCTTCTAGAGTTGGTCTTAGTTATGTGTTGATACATAGAGGTAAGGTCATAGCCTATGCCTTTAGAAAACTTAAACTCCATGAAAAGAATTATCCTACCTATGATCATGAGTTATTTATTGTTATGCTTGCCTTAAAAATTTAGAGGCATTATCTCTATAGGGTGCATGTTGATTTGTTCACAAACCACAAAAGATTGAAGTATGTCTTTTCGCATAAGGATTTGAAACTTCATCATAGAAGATTGTTGCAGTTGGTGAAAACCTATGATATGATTTTTTTGTATTACCCGAGCAAGGCCAATGTAGTGGCAAATACCCTTTGTAGATTGTCTTATGTTAGAATTATAAGAACAAGTAAGTTTAGGAGGTTTATCATCTTGATAGATTAGGTGTTCATTTGAGGGTATTGTTTGAGTTCAGAGTAGTTTAGAATCTTCATTGGTTACTGAAGTAAAGGAGAAGAAGGATACAGATCCCAGTATAGCTAAGTTGAAAGAATTAGTTAGAGACCAAAACGTTGAGGTTTTCTCCTAAGGGAGAGATACTATGTTCTGTTGTCAGGGTAGAATGTGTGTTCCATGTGTTGATGATTTGAGATAGCGGATTCTTGAAGAGGAACATGGTGTGCGTTACTCTATTCACCTTGGATCCACTAAGATGTACCGTGATTTATGGGAAATATATTAGAGTAGTTGTATGAAGAGAGATATTACAGAGTTTGTAGCTAAGTGTTCTAACTGTTAGCAGGTTAAGGTTGAGCAGCAGAGGTCTAGTGGCACCTTATAGGAGTTTAGCATTCCCACTTGGAAGTGGGAAGCGATGAACATGGATTTTCTATCAGGTTTGCCTCGTACACATTGTCAGCATGATTCGATATAGGTAATTGTAGATAGAATGACCAAATCAATCTATTTGTTAACAGTTCATACTGCCTATTAGGCTGAGGATTATGCCAAGCACTATTTTAGAGAATTGGTTAGGTTGCATGTAGTCCTATTGTCTATCATTTCAGATAGAGATACTCAGTTTACCTCTTATTTTTGGAGGGCTTCTTATAAGGGTCGTGGCTCCCAAGTTCATCTCCGTACAAATTTTCATCCTCAGAGAGATGGTCAAGTAGAGAGGACAATTAAAACCGTAAAGGATAAGTTAAGGGCTTCTGTTCTTGATTTCAAGGTTAGCTGAGATGATCATTTACTCTTAATTGAGTTTGCCTATAATATCAGTTATAACTCTAGTATTTAGATAGCTCCATTGAGGATCTCTATAGGAGGAGATGTATATATCTTATTAGTTGGTTAAAGGTAGGTGATGCAACAATATTAGTGCCTGATTTACTTTTTGATGCAATGGAAAAGAGTTCAGTTAATCAGGAAGAGGCTTAAGACAGCCCAAAGAGGATAAAAATCCTATACAGATGTGAGGGGAAAAGATCTTGAGTTTTATGTTGGTGACTTGTCTATTTAAAAATCGCTCCCCTGAATGGAGTAAAGAGATTTGGCAAAAAGGGGAAGCTTAGTCCTCGATATGTTGGCCCTCATAGAATCTTGAGCCATTTTGGGAAGGTAGCATATGAGCTTGAGTTACCTACGAATTTGGAATCTGTGCATCGGTGTTTCATGTTTCCTTGTTATGGAATTGTATTAGTGACTCATTTGTAATAGTTTCGTTGGAAGATATGAAGGTTAATGATAGCCTTTCCTTCAATCAAATCCCAATTGAGATTCTTGATCGCCAGACTCGTAGACTGAGGAACGAAAAAGTTCCCTTGGTCAAAGTTCTTTGGCAGAATCAGTCTATTGAGGGAGACACTTGGGAAGCAGAATCGTATATACGTACTAATTACACTCATATTTCCTTAGATTGACTCTCTTCAATTCTCAGTTTCATCTATATTATCCATCCCATGTCATTGCATTCATTCACGAATGTCACTTTAGTCTATGTATCATATTTTAGACTTATTTATGTTCTCATGTTCCAATTCATGCAAGTTCCATAAATGATCTCAGATTCTTTAGTACTCCCAGCTAAACTATCCATATTCGAGGACGAATATTCCCATGGGGGAGATACTGTAATTCCCGAAAAATCAAGACCAATATTAGAACCATGATTCAAGATCATGCAAAATAAATTATAGTTCTTTGGTAGTTTTATGAGTGAGTTTTATGCATATTAAGGCCTCAAATGACTCCTTGATTTTAGATAAATCAAAATATCCTTTACCGATTGAGTTCTTGGAAAGAATGTTACTGTAGTCAACTTCAAATGAGTATAACTTTTGTATTACTAAGATATGTGAGCTCAATACCCTCCAGCATATTGATAATTGAATTATCTTTTCAACAATACTAATTTTTCCTTAATCCAATATCAGAATAAAAAGTTATGCCCGTTTTACTATAAAGGTGTCTGTGTGCCGAGGTGCGATAGCCAAGGTGACGAACCATAAAGCCAGTGAAGGCCCGTCAACCCAGACTATTAACCTTAGGTAGAAAGGTTGAATTCTAGCCATAAATTGATGATTGGAGTGACGGCCAGTCACCAGAGTGATGGTCCATCACCCAAGCTGTCAATCGGGGTCGTTCAGTAACTAAATAATGTTTTAAATGGGTCTTTTTTGGTCTTTTCCACCCTTTTAACCCCTTTCTCCATCAACTAAAACAACATAAACTCCTAATTCACTCTTAACATCAAATTAGGTTTTCCTTTCAAGATCATTCACTAAGAACAAGCTTCAAGCCCTTTTTCAAGAAAACTGTTAATTCTCTTTCAAGATTAATTCTTTATGGTATGTTAGATGTTCATTCATGGGTCATTTTCACCCGTGGAGTCCAGGAACCTATTTTCAAGTTACAATTTATGATTTTTTACGTGTTAATATGAATTATATCATTGAAATTTCATGAATTTTGATTATGAATCATGTTTAAAAATTATTTTGGTTAAAATTTCCCTTGATATGTTTGAATAGTGATATTCACATGTTATTTACTTCACTCATGTTTTAAATATTGAAATTATTTGATTATTATATGATGTAACTCTTCTCATGCTTTAACTTGTGACCCCTATGTTTTTGATGAAATGCCAAGATGAATGGGTTTTGAACATTGACTACTTATGATGTCCTCAAAGTTGTATTATGGTTATATTATTATTATTGCTAGTGAGTCCTGGGGGTTATGCATACCTAAAAACTTAGCTATTTACTTAGTTTCAGAATAGATTCAGATATGTTATGAGCATTATCAGATCAGTCAATTATCATAATTACTTAAACTAAGTTAAGTTTATTATTCAGAGTCATTTTAGTTGGGAGTACAATTTAGCACTAATCGAATGCAGGGATGACATCTTCCCTGTCAGTCAGGTAGAGTCATCCGTAGCAGTCCCTGTATTCTAGAACTATATAGCCAGCATAGGATATAAGGTGTCACCCATTAGTTTAGGCCAGACTTCTTATTAAGGGTTACCCATCAATTTAGGATTGACACCCTGGTCCTTCGGGACATTAGTTTGGTAGATCCATACAACCATTGTTAGTACCCGTTGCATGGTACTGACACCCTTACATTTGGGGTCATAGGTTGAACCCCAATTAGCTCATATTGAGGCATTAGATAATATGTCCCACAATGTCAGACAAGTATTCAGTACAAATTTTAGTTTCTTCTTTGATTGTTCATAGCATACAATTTCCAGTTATTTATTTATCAGTATGTTAGTATTTCTGTTTATAGACTATTTCAGAATGATATTATATGCTTGGTCATGAATTCTTAGATTTCACAATTTTCATGTATTTATATTCAGTTACCTCATGCTATTCATTCAGTTAGTTATTATGCATGCACATGAACCTATGCATATTAGCCTAACCATATCTAGCCTACAAGTACATTTAAAGTACGGATCACATACTCATTTTGTTCTATGATATTTATTTAATATCATAGGTTTGGATGCTCAGGTTCCCAACCTTACTTAGACCTTACGGTGCATCAGCAGTAGCAACAACGGTGAGTCCTCATCTATCGAAGACATGGTTGTTATTTTTCAATATTTTATTTTAGTTAGACAGTTGGAGTTAGTTGGGGCCTGTCCCACCAAATCTCTTTTAGATAGTTTTAAAGGCTTTCAGGCATTTTAGACAGTCAGTCAGTTGTTGGTCTTTTTAGTCAAATTTTCTATAATTTCATATATGTTTCAAACTTTTTGGGTTTTCAGTTGAATTACTTTCAGATTTAAAACCTTATGGCGTATTCAGTTATTCCACACATGTCTATTTTGTTATTATTATTTAGTGCTCACAGCAGGTACTAGTTTAGGGGTTAGCTTATGGTCTTTTGGGATTATAAGCATCGTGTGGTATCCAGGGTGTATTTTTGGGGCGTTTCACAAGCCGAGACAAGTGATCTGTAACTTGGTTTTCCATGTTTTTTTGGTCCTTCACCTTAAAGTCAAATTCTTAGAGTAAGAGAATCCAATGAAGGCAAAATCCACCGCAAGAAACTCTTGCTCTATGACTGTATAGTTCTTTTATGTGGGGTTTAATGCCTGGCTAGCATAATATATTGGATGAAGGATTTTATCTCTCCTTTGGCCTATGTTAGAACCTAAGGCCACTCCACTAGCATCACACATGACCTCAAATAGTGCAGACCACTTAGGTGACACAATAATAAGAGCTAAATCAACTTTTCCTTAAGGAACTTGAAGGATTTTAGACATGCATCATCAAATACAAATTTCTCCTTTCTCTAAAAGTTTTCATAGTGGATTTTCAATTAAGAAAAGTCCTTGATGAACCTCCTATAAAAGCCTTCATGGCAAAAAGCTCCGTATACCTTTGATTGAGTCTGGTGGTGGCAATTTTTCAAATACATCAATCTAATCTTTGTACTCCTTAATACCATGTTTGGGGATCTTGTGACTGAGAACAATACCTTTTTTTAACCATAAAATGGCATTTTCCCAATTCAACACCAAGTTGCACTCTTCACTTCTCTATAGTGCACTGGCCAGATCAGCCAAATATTCATTAAAGGTGTCCCCAACTACTTTAAAATCATCCACGAAGACCTCAATTGTGTCCTCCATCATATCAAAAAATATAGTCATCATACATCGCTAAAATGTGGAAAGAGCATTGAATCATTCGAATGGCATTCTCTTGAATGCAAAATCCCATAGGGGCAAGTAAATATCAGCTATTCTTGGTCCTTGCAAGCAATAGTGTTCTTATTTTAACCCGGTACCTTAAGAAAATAATACCAACCCTGGCCTACTAGTCTATCAAGCATACAATCCATGAAAGTCATAGGGAAGTGGTCCTTCTGGGTCTAAGTATTCAACCTCCAATAATCCATGTAAGTTCTCCAACCGGTAACAAATTACATGGGCAAAAGTTCATTCTTCTCTTTGAGAACTACTATAATATCACCCTTCTTCAGTCCACATTGAACTAGGCTAATCCATTTGCTATCTGCAATAGGGTAAGCCACTCCAGAATCTAACCACTTGATAATTTTTTTGTTTAGAACCTCCTGTAAAGAAGGGTTCAATATTTGTTGGTGCTCAATGCTAGGAACACATTCCATCTCAATTTGTATTTTGTTTGTACAAATACCTGGTGGAATTGCCATAATATCTGACATGGTCCACCCAATAGCCGTTTTGAATTTCTGCAATATGGATATCAATGCTTCTACCTATGACTCTACTAAATCTACAACAATGATCACCAGTAAGGTATTATTAGCCCCCAAGAATGCATACTATAAGTAGGATGAGAGGGCCTTTAATTCCAAAATTTGTGGCTCGTCAATGGATGGTTTTGCAAGAAGCTAGTTCTATTTTTGAGATCAAGATCTAGAATTTTTAGAGCATAATTAGGAGAACCTCTGTAGTGCAATGCTTTAACCATCTAGCCATATTCTTTTATGTCATTTCTCTTAAGATTCATGATTACTGTAGCTAATGCTTTGACCCTAAGTCTCTCTTCAATGGGCAATATTCCTGCATCAACATCATTATTAAGAGTGTTAATCACTACCACCACCCGTATATCATCTGACTATTTCAGTGACTAATATTTATAAAAAACCTCTTACTTATCATTTAGTCTAAATATCATCTACTCTAAGTCCATATCAATCTGTGCCCAACCCATGTTTAGGAAGGGTTTACCCAATATAATAGGGGCTTAAAAGTTCACCTCACAGTCAAGAATCATGAAATAAGCTGGGAACATAAAGTGTACCACCCTTAATACTACATCACAAAAAATACCCACTGGTTTCTTCACTGAAGATTCAACCATCAACAACTTTATGTATATGGGTTTGAGTGTCCCTATCCCCAACATCTTGAAGGGCCTAATAGAACATAAAATAGTGAACACTCTAGGGTCCTCCTTCTTTTCTACTAATGGTAAGGAAGGAGTTTCTCTATAATGGTGCACGTTATCATTAGACTCAACCACCCAGTTCTAACTTTTATTAGTCTCATAATCACTATTAATACATGTCGACTTCTCTGATTCTACCTTAGGTATCTTATCTATCACATCATTATATTCTTAAAAACCTCATCAATAGGCCCAAGGGGTCAACAGTAGGGGAACCACTCCTAGGGGTAATAGCTAGACAATGACCGATGTTTGGAGGACTCAAATTTATGTCACTCAAAAGGGTACCCCGCTACCTTTGATTTAAAGTAGTAGACATTAGCCAAAACTGCATATCTAACTACTTGCTCACAGTTATATGAGAGACAACCTTCTATTTTAAACATGAGATATCGGCCTTAATGTCCTTAAGGAATGTCTCTTGATTTTCTTGACTTTTCACCAGTTTGGAAAACAATGCCTCTATTCTCTGTTCAATATCTCAGTTGCCCGGTGGAACATACCTCTTTCACTTCTCCTTGAAGTTGTCATTTCTCTTCCAATCACCATCATGCTCATTACTGAAATTTTTGTATCCATCTCTATATTAGTTATCTTGGTTTCCTATCTTTTTGGCTCAAAAACACACTAATTTGCAATCAAGCTACTTAGCCTTCTCTTCCAAGTCAGACTCATAAGCTATAGATGCTGAACCCTGTGCACCTTCTCAGAATTTACTATTATGAACTGCTTGTTCAGTAACCTAATAGGTCTTCAGCTGCACAATTTCTTGCTCGACATAATCATCAACTCCTCTATGGTTACTAAAAGTTTTAATGGCATAAGTTCTAGCACCTTTCTCAGCCTTCGAAGTATACCACCCTCAGTAAGTGACAGGGATCTGGTTTAGAACCTTAAAAGCTGCTTCCTAGCATAATTTCATGATTTTTTCTGTGGATATTGTTTGTTCCACAGCTCAGGAACACATGTTCATGGCTCCATAGAATATCTCTGGCAAGCTTATCCCTGAAATACTATTATTGGGTACCATGCTCAACTTGTTCTTAATCTAAAAAAAATCCTTTTGCATCAACTCTGAATATAGCTACCTAAATTTATATATCTCATCTTTTAAGTACAAATTTCTGGATGGAGGACATAAACTATTCAAAAATTGCATGCATAACTCATTTTAAGTAGTAATAGATCCTTAAAAAAGTTTCCCCATCCACAAAGAAGCTTTTCTAGTTAGTGAAAAGGGGAACAACCTTCTTCTGAGTACCATCTGGTCTACCCCCAAAATAGTATAAGAAGTGGAGATCCCAAAAAAATTAAAAAGATGCATATTTGTACTGTCTGTAGCCAAGCCTAAAAATATACCTTTCAAATTTAAAAGGTGGATGATGGCACTAGTTATGTCAAATTTCATATTAGGTGGCAGAGCAGGAGGAATGATAGCTCTTTTTTCTACTATCTCAAGATATCTTATATCCTGCTCATCATTAGCGACTGAAAGTACTGGTATATTAGGATCACTTGAACCAAACCACCTCAAAATCTATCTTGATTACCATCGAGTGCTTTTCGATGATCAACTACCAATATTGTCCTAGCTAACTTTGCCTGTTGAGATGGACGAGACTTTTCATCCCTACTGTAGATAGAAGCTATATCTACCAATAATTCCTCCATATTCTAATTCGTATTATTCTAAGGATCATCTAGAGTAGGGCAAGATACCATATTAGGATTATTATGAACCCCTTCAAGATGGCTTGTATGTACTGGTTCTGTCATTATATTATTAGGTTATAAGAGTCTCTCTGGGTTACGATTTAGTAGGAGTAAGGAATTTCCTTGACTCCTAATGTTTGGCATACATCGGCATATACCCAACTAAAAATAGAAAAATAAAGACCCAAAAACTCCAAAAAAGTTCAATCAGTAACTCAACTTCATAATCCTCAGCAGCAATGCCAAAATTTTGGTCAATACGCAAAATACACCTCTAATTAAAGGATAACATGGTCATTGTCAAGTAACATCAAACCCACAGAGAATGTGTGGAATTATATCTCTTGTTTTCTGGAACTAATGAGCAATGTAGAAAATAAATGGGGGGGTTTGTATTAGTAATCTCAAAGATGTAACAGAACTCAACTTTGGTTGTAATCGATTGGAGACAAACACTAAGATTGTGTTTCCCCAATATCTCGACTTAGTAGGCTTATCTTACTTTGTTGAACCAACCCAATACCTTGCATGCAGAATCTAATAAGTTATGTAACATCAACTATCTTATGGAATCATTGACATATTTTTATCCTTTACATTTTGAGTCTCAGAATGTTACATTACTAAACCTTATTCTAGATCCTAGTTAACTATTACCTTTTGAGGCTCAAAATTTTGGATGATAGATTACCGTCTTACGTAGTTGATACTGATTAGCCTTGTTTGATAATTAATCTTCAAATTACTAGTTTGATTATCTTTTCCTAGTCAATACTCTTCTTGTGGAGTAAGTAGTGATATTCTGGGTAGGATCTTATCATTTGAAACCGCTAAGATATCTATAAATTTGAAGATTATATAATGCATGCAAGAATATTGGTTTAGAACAACATAGTACTTCCCCTACTTCATCAATATGCTAGGTTTTCCATAACCCTAGATAAGGGCTTTAGCTTCTCATGCTTGTGAAATGATCAATGGAATTCATAACGAAAGAATTAGACAATATCAAAATGATTAACAAGTAAAACATAAAGTCAACAATTGAATTATCAACCAAACTAAAGAATAATGTAATCTCGAGATAAAATTTTGATATTGGAATGAAATATATATTTTTCCCTGTTAAGTGTGTGTAAACTGACTAAAAAAATATCAAAAGGGTATTTATAAAATACAAGGAAACCATAAAAATCAACTCCCAAATAAATAAAAAAAATTAAGGTTGGTGACCACTTACAAAGGTTAACTACAGACTGTAGGTTTGGTAAGTCACAAACCTCCTATACAAATCCTGAAGAACTCTAGACATGGCCCTCGGACACTTACTAAGGTTACCTATGGACCATAAGTGGCACCTACGGACCGTAGATGCCCTTGGTAAGTGATGGGGTATTCTCTTCATTGCTTTTAAACCTCCATAATTCATGTTATGACACTTACTTTCATCACCTATGCTTGATATGTGGCACTTACATCAAGAAATGCCTCAATAAGTAGCCCAAAACATTAACTTTTATCTTTTTCTTTAGTTTCTGCTTCCAAACCTTGTTTCTTAATAAACATACCCAAAACACAAGATATGTCACAAAACAACCTAATAAACTTGCATATTTTCATTATTTTAAGTTTCACAAGTGCTATAAATTTATAGCCCATCATAAACTACTTTAGCTACATCAGGACTATGACTTTGGACTAAATCGATATAGGTGCAAATCGACCTATTATCTTTGAACTTTTGTTTAAGTTGAGTTGGGTTTTTCATACCTTTCAGTGATTTTATGCCATGATGTTACTATATTGGTTATTGTAGCCACTATGTACTTTTTTTATGTTTATGTGGCTACCCAAAAGATGATTTCTCTTACTAGTATATTGAGAGGATCAGTATTAAGATTTTCTTAAGGTGTAGCATTTGGGTTAAAGTCCTATTTCCTTTGGTATATTGGCCAGATTATGACCTTAGACTATTATTGGTTGTGTTTTTTAGATTTTAGTGCCCCTTTCACCTTTTTTGTTGTTTCTATTGATATTATTTTGATTGTTATCAATTCTTACATAATAGATAGCTAGGATAGTGTAATCTCATTAGGGTTTCCTTTTTGGTGATTCTTATTCATTGGGCCTAGAGCTTTTATTGTTAGTCTTTTTCCTATTACTGAGCAAGGTTTATTATTGTATGGTGTGTAAAATTGAAGGTAGGTTTAGCCTCATGGTTCTGTTAATATCTCTAGCTTTGGTAGCTTGATTCAATAGCCCATTCAAAAGATTAATTTGTTTAAGGTTTTCCCTTCTAATTTGGTGAGTTTGTTGCCTATTAGTTGGCTTGATTTAGTGTTAATAACAAGATTGATTCTCCAATCTACCTATTATGTATTTCATGATTCAGTAGAGTTAAGGTTTGTTTTCATGGGAATTCAGAAATTTCTCAACTTAGGTATTTATTTTTCATAGTATGACTTTGTGGAATGCTGCAACTTGATGATAAGTGCTTGTGTATCAGTTGTCAGTAACCAAATTAGGTGTCTTCGAGAGTGAATATTAATTTCTATGGATGGAGTATTAGTTTTACTAGATTATGGTTAAGATTGTATTTTTTTTGAGTTGCTCACCTTTTAGCTACCATTAATATTCTTTGAAGCTTTAGGAGTTCTTAGTTATACCTCGATGCATTATGCCCATCAATAGGTATGAATTTGATTGCTTGTTTCTTTAATTGGTGGTTTCTCCTATGCTGTAATGATGTTCTTCGACAATACTTTAGTTTAAACCCATGTAAGAATTATTGAATATATGCTGCGATTTTGATAGAAAAACTGGTTTGAATATTTGAGATCCATGAAGAGTTGTGCACTTTCCTTTTTGGTTTGTCTCTTTTAATTGGAATATTTGAAGATATGATAGCTTTTGGAATATAAACACTTACTTGTCAATAAAATCGATTCTGATAGTAGAGATTGGGTAGTTCAACTTCGGCATTTAGACTGCAAATATGGATAACATAACTTAATTGTCGCCCTATTTCTAAAATTTTTTAGTTGGGATTTCATCTCTAGTCTGACTAAGACTACTCATTAATTACGGGTTTTGTTATCCTTAGTTTAGATGGGTTATGCTTGATAAATGGTTAAGGGATAGTTTATTGATACAAAATATTGGTTTCTACTGCTCTTGACCTTGATTCTCATTTTTCAAAAAAAATTTGGATTTCTTCTTAATTGAAGAAGCATTCTCAAGTAAGACATAATATAGTTTCATCCACAGTTCGTGGGATATTCAGGATCAGATTATTTAGATACAAGAGTTTGTGCTTTGGACTCTTAGCTATGTATTTCGAGGGTCATCCAAATCAGTTGTAGCTTTTACAAGAGATCGTAGGCTTTGATCATCCCCATTTTTGTATCCAGGTACACCTTATGGATTTATTATAATTCTTGACATTATGAATTTTTCGTAGATCAACTTCAGTCTGTTAAGATTACTGTGATATGATTACATGGTCAGGACTCAAATTATATTCAATGAAGATCAAAGTAGATAACAAGTTTGGAAAGGCAAAAGAAGGTTAGATTGAGATATTGAGTTGGTTGTAGGATCATGCCTTGGATTGTCTTTGACTTGGTTAAGTTTTTGATGGGATGTGCTTGTATTATGGGTTTGGGTTTGCGTGCATTAGTAGTTCTTGGTTTAGTTGGAGGTCAGTTGGTTGTTGAGTTAAGTTTGTAACAATTTTAGATATGAAGTAAGAAAATTGCTAAAAAAGGGATACCTTTAGTGAAATCCCCCGAAAGCTTTAGTTTGCCCTAGAGGTTATTTGGGAAGTCTTGCTCGTAGCATGCAGGCCAATCACCTCAACCTTTTGAGCTTTTAGGATCTTTCTATCCATTATGTTTTTCGAGATGAAAGTCCTTTTAGTAGTGGATATTGTAATGAACCTTCACAACATTTTCTCAATCTTTGTGCTTTTCTAATGTTTTGAACCTCTAATTCTCAATCTCTGTGCATTTTCTGTGTTTTACGCCTTCTAATAGAGGCTATAGGTTATTATGACTTTTCCAAACTATTTTTTTATTATCTAACAACTTATTTAGTTTTTGGATCATTTTCCTAGTTTGGGGCTATCATTGTTAAGAAAATGAGCTAGGATAAAATATCCTATTAAATGGCCTTAAATGAGAACATTAACGTCACCACCAGCTCTAGAATGTTGAATTTATGCTAAGGAGACCCTAGGTAGACAGGTTTTGAGGCTTTCAAACTAATTTTGGGCTATTGGGTGGTTAATAGTTAAAACAACACAATAGGTATGGACCAACGTTTTATTAAAACAATCTCAGATGGAAATCTCAATGGTTCTGTTGAGTTCAGAATATCGAATTCAGTTCGGTTGCATAGTCCCATTTCTTGGACGATGTTCACATACATTTTGAGGGTTCATTGGGGAGATTGAAACTTCAAGATTTTCTAGTGTTTTGCTGGTACAAAAATTGCTCATCGCTATCTTGACACCTTAGTTTAATAGCGATGAAAAAATATGATTCCTTCATCGCTATCAGGGACGCTAATAGCGATGAACAAATTCTGATTACCATCATCACTATTACGACACCTTGATCACTGATAGCATTAAACAAATTTTGATTACTTTATTACTATCACATATGTTGATAGTGATGAACTATTTTGATTTCCTTCATCGCTATCGTGAAACATTTGTCAAATTACTATGAGATTACCCGAAATACTAACAAAAATTACATTTGAAATAAAATAGGGGGATTTATTTGGGAACTTTTTGTACGATCTTTAGAAAATGATCAAGTTATAACACTTTTTTTTAAGAAACAATATTGGGGGAAATCTTGAATTATGTTTACGTAAAGGTAAAAGTATATGGGTTAAGGAAGATTTTGCAGGAAAATTAGTTTCTAACTAAATGATAGGCTACGTCAAAGCTCATTGTGGTCTATCTTTCAATAAAATCACAATGATTTTACCCATTGGCTCTTTCGAGCACCTAACAAGTGTAAAATTCATAATCACCCCAAACCTCAATCAAGCATCCCTCTTTCTAGGATGATGCTCTTGACATGATTTACATTACTAATACACTTATTTCTTAGATTGCAAAAGGGAGCAAACCATAGGCTTAATTATTCATCATTGCCTTGTCCCCCTATAACCCTCTTTCAATGATGTTATGGGTTACCTAATATTCACCTTCATACCTCTTTTGAGGATGATAAAGGGCTTATAGATTTTGGAGTTTCCATCCATCAAACCCATTTGTATATTTGGGGCTTTCACCCATCAAATTTCAACTCATAAGATCAAGCAATGGTGAAATCTTTACTCAACAACTAACAATCATGTAAACTCAACAATAGCCCTATACAAAATACACTCTAGTTCAATATGATTCCAAGACTAAATCACTTCGCTACTCAGAAAAAAAGTAAAGAGAGATATACTATAAGGATTATCCAAAGAATTCATTCTTTACAAAACTCCTAAGAAATTTAGCCTCCAAAGTTAATTAAACACTTGCCCAATTAGTGTTTCAAGTATAGGATTAAAAAATATCTTATGAGCTAAGGTATTCCTAAAGAGGAAGGGGATTTTGCTTAAATATGGCTTGGGTGTGTCTAAGTGCTTTTACAGATCTGCCCATAGGCATATTCCCACTGAACTACAATCACGCATGTCTCTCCATGTTTGTGGTAGTGTGTTGCGGCCGCGTTGCTCTGACCACGATCATGGATAAAGGATTACGGTCACGGTAAATGAGGTTGATGTAGTCCTGGTCTTCAATTGCTCTCTTTCTTGCTCCCTTTTTATCATTTTCAGCTTAAATCCACATCATTTTGGTCACCTCAACTTTATGCTTGCAAAGAGTGGATATTAGAGCATCTAGCCATAAATTCTGTCTGACTTAGTCATTCAAAACCAGGTAATGTGCATGAATAATGAGTGTGAATGAGTGGTAAACTCACCACTCACCATAGGACCATTATTTTTGTCACGAGACTTTCAGATAAATTTTGGGTAGTTATTGGAAAAATAAAATTTTAAGGTATAAATTTTAATTTGGTCAACATTCATTAATAGCAACATCTGTTTGGTGATCTAATGATTCTATAGCATACGGAATGTTGTTTAGAGTCTAGTAGCATAATATATTTGTAGTCACGGGGTTGTAAGTAAATTCTAAAGGTCCATTAGAGAATGTTTTAACTTGAACCATTAGTTTGTTTGCTGGTGATAACGAAATTTCTTCTCCGCATTCGCAAGTAGTGTACCACTTTTGCAAAGAAGGAAGAATATTTCTTTATGTTTGTGATAGTGGGTTTACGGTCAAGGGATATGGGGAATAAGTCTCGGTGAGGTAATTTGGTCTTCGTGATCATGGAGCCCTAGTAGCATTTGCGATGCGCTTGTTTATGGTCCATTGCATTAACAATGGATTTCTTGCTTTAACAATGAAGGATGGACCAAACAATATTAAAAATACTATTTTGATTGACAACTCTATAATTTGATTTTTGAAGGTTAGGAACTTATTTTTGGTGATATTCAAAAGGTGATTATTTTTATTTATTCATATGATATTATTCTTATACTG
The DNA here is from genome assembly GCA_030864225.1 of Capsicum baccatum var. pendulum. Lineage (NCBI taxonomy): Eukaryota > Viridiplantae > Streptophyta > Magnoliopsida > Solanales > Solanaceae > Capsicum > Capsicum baccatum. The sequence continues at coordinate 55,846,909 of CM061554.1, read as the reverse complement.
CTTATACATTAATTTATACACCTTTGTAGTAGAGGAACTTCACTAGAAAAATCCCCAAAGTTTCTCACTTTTGTTCATTGAATTGAATAAATCTCATATAAAGTTTCTCTATAGTTTCAGTCAACGCCAAAACAAATCATGTAAACGAACACCACCCATCAAGATTGGCAATGATATTAAAGGCAATAAGAACAATAACATTTAATAAACAACAAAAACATTCCAAAAGGGTGATCAAGTTGAAGTGGCAAGTCAAGAATTTGGTTTCATAGTGTAACACCCTCCATTTTGGGCTAATATTCGAACTATCGTTCCTATGTGTATAGACCCAAATCTAATAATTATATGTAAATATAAGTTTGATGATCAATTATAATCTGTGGGAACATCTTTGGAGATGAGTCGCAATAAAAAAAATCTCCTATCTCAAATATGAATTGAGAACTTTTCTACCAATTGAGTTTTAGTTGATGTTTCAACTTGGGTAAAGTTCCAGTGACAATTACTCTAAGAATATAATGATTTAGGTGGCCTACTATTTAACAAAAAAATGATTTTTGAGTTTTCTTTCCAATGTATCTAATTTTACTTTAATCCGATATAAGAGCAGAAAGTTATACTTATTTTACCTAAGAGTGTCTGTCTGAGAGAAGGTGATGAATTGGGTTGACAAGATATCAACTAAGTGAAGAGCAGTCAACTTAGTCGTCAGCCATAACTAGAAAAGGCCTTAGATCATTTAAAAAAGGTGAGGACTAAGTTGATAAGTCGTCATATAGTTGACAAGCTATCCACTAAGTCATCAACCATAACTAGAAAGGGTCCAAATCTTGCTAGAGGTTGATGACTAAGTTGACAACTATCAACAAGTTGATAAGTGTTCAACTAAGAAATTTATGTAAAGTTGTCCTATTTATGTAGGTGTATTCTGGCCTTTCCACAGTTAAAACTCCTCCACCATGACTTAAATTACCCTATAAATGTTATGTGCTCATTAGTTTTAAAATTTTCAACACTCATTCTCCTCTCCACTCTCAAGATAAAAGAAGTTAGTGTTTCTTCAAAGTTTTCAAATCCCACAGCTCTAATTCATATTTATTTTAAGAGATTCACTAAATTCTGAACTAGGATATTTTTCTATCCTTGTGTCCAAAAGTTTGATTTTTAAATTATTTTGAAGAAATTGGCATACTAGGGTTTACACCCACTTATATATTTTTTTGAGATTTTGATGCTTTCTCATGAATGGAAAATTCTTTTGCAAATGATTTCATGTTTACTAATGATTTTATCCATAAAAGAGATCTTAGTAATTGAGTTTGATATTTTAATATGAAGCTTCTAAGTGATGATAAATGATTTCAATTTTTAAGCATAAGTTACTGAGTTTAAGAGAAGTTCAAACTTATCAATTTAATTTACAAGTATTACAACATGATTAAAATTCTGTTTTTATCTTATGATCTCAGATAAGACAAAATCCACAAGTTTCTTCATGAGTATGTTTTAACCAAGAGAAGCATAGTTTGTTTCAATTTATAAACGCATATGCTTTTTTAACGTGGATATCATATGTATGAGCATATAAGGATATTTTAGGAGTAGTATTTAGCACCAAGAGAGATTATGGGTTTATCGCATCCTATTGTCCAAAAACAAAGTGCCACCGTAGGTTTAAAGGACTTTGCCTGAGAGTGTCTCCTCGCCCTTAATGAGTTGAGTTCAGTGATCACTCTAAGTTAAGGTTATTTTTCGATGGAAAGGGTATACCAATTCTTCTCAACATGGGTAAGACATTGGACTCCATGCTAGCTCACATGGTTTATGTCAATTATAAGAATCCCCTATAGAAGTAAAGAATTTAGAAACTAAGTGTAATAACTCACTATGCTTATCAGATTATACTTTATTATTTATGTTTTATGATATTTCAACTTTTATTTTTATTCATGACCAAGGTGAGTACCTTTACACTTAACATGCATGATTTAAAAATATGTTCCGCTTTAGTTTTACTTATTGAATTCACCCCCACATACTCAGTATATTCCAAAAGTACTGACCATATATATGCCTGTATGGCTAAATTAGTTCATAATATAGGTACCAGTTGTATCCCATACATAAGAATAAGGCAGTTCACAACTTCCAACCAGCAGGTGAAGGATTTTTTTGATGTGGGAACTCGAGTCAACTATAGTTCCAATATCATTTTATTCAGTTGTATTGATTAGGGATAGCTCAGGTTATATCCTGGCTACCTATTGCCAGTATTAGTAGAGGCTTCATAGATAGTCAGTTAGAGTTGATCTATTCAATTGCAGTTTCCTTGGTATAACCTGTGTTATAAGTTTTTGAACATTATTATATTGAAAAAGTTTAGTTAAAGTTTCTCTTATTATTTCTATTTTATGTATTTTATTTAGTTGCTCACTAATTATGACAGTAGCATAGGTTAGCTTAGGATCACTTGTGGTTCTAAGCACTGTGTGATTTCCAGAGGGTGGTCTCAGAGCACAGAGTTTAAGTGTCCTAGGGTGTCTATGAAGTTGTGTTTAGTAGAGTCTTGCGGAATGGTATGGAGATGTCTGTACTTTTCTTCAAGAGGTTGCTGGGCATCAACGAAATATTTATCTTCTTCATACTCTAGATCGTTAAGTAAAGTTGTTCTTCTAGAAACTTCTATCAATTCATGTGTTACTCCATTATTCTCTTTCTCTGACTGATTCTTTAGATAACATGAGTAGTAAATTCCAATACCTTCCAATTTGAGAGGAGCTTGCTAGTGTGTTTAAATTAGTTGAATTTGAAAGGTTGTTTCCTCAACCATATGAGTTGTGCTGTTAAGACATAATATGATATGTATTCAGATTTTTCATTAACACTTCAATACAAATAGAACTTATGACAGAAGAGAGTACATTTTTAGGTTTTTAAATAGAGTTTGCATTTGAGCGATAGTGCAACTTCGAGTGTTATGATCCATAAGCAGTAGAACAACCTTAGCATTGAAGTATGGATTTAGAAGTTTAGTGACAAGAACGGTGTGGATATATATTAGTTAAGAGTATATTAATGAATTTATGTATGCTATTAAGTAAGAATTGAGGTGATACACCTTTGGGTGTTAACTAAAGTGGTAGTGAGTGTGGTGTAGATTTCATGGTGGAGGGTAGGGAAGGACTTATTTGTTCAGGTGACTTAGAGTATGTTTGAAGTATAAAATGAGTTCATGATGATATTTTATTTTATTAGAAATGTATAGGTTATTAATAGAAGTATTTGTTGCTTGAGGATTGTTAATATAGGCTTCCCTTTGTGGTTGTGAAAAGGGAAATTGGTTGGTACTATTAGAGCTAAGAATATATTTTAGATATATGGATGGATAAGTAGTAGTGATGCGTGAAAGGAAGATATGATAATAGATAACAATAAGATAGACCATAAGATTATGATCAATTATCTTTTTATTATGAGGTTTTTGTGGACTAGTGTTTCTTCATATTTTCCCATGGAATAATGGCGTGTGAGGTTGTGGTTAATAATGACTAGTACTAAAATCTAAGTTTGAACACTGGATGATTATCAAGGTGGCAATAGTGATTGCTTTGGTTAGTGATTCTAGTTATATGGAAGTGATCTAGTAGGCTTGAAACAATGTATGCAAGAGTTTATGTTCACTTACTCGCAATTAAGTATGATGTTGTAGAGTTTATGTTCACTTACTCACAATTAAGTATGATGTTGTAGGTATGATAACGCGGTGTACCCAAGGTGATATGGGGTTGAATTATTTTCTAGACTATTCTGTGTCATGTGTGCTTAGATAGTACCCTTGAGTTGCGAAGTGTGAAAAGGGATATTTATATAGTATATGATATTTTTGATAGCTAAGTTATATGTTATAGGTTATCGATATTGTGTATTTTGATGTAATGATAATTCTCATGATCTAGGGAAAAAATAAGTTTAGGGATGTGATATTAGTAGGCTATGATAAAAAAGAGGCAGATTATGTGCTTAATAAGGCATGTATGTTTGTTGAGAAGAGTGTAAGTATATAATGTTGATTGTTGAAGCTAGATAAAGTTAAGTGTGATATATATGAAAGGACTATCCAAGAATAAAGTTTGTCATGTCTAGATATTGTTTATTAGGTTAAGTGAGCATTCATGTGTAAACCATTAGAGCAAAGAAATTATGGCTCAGTCTTAAGGATATGGAATAGGACGTCTTTGAATGTCGGCTTTGATCTAAGTGGGAGATGATATGGTGAAGAACAAAATCAAGTTTTGAGAATTAGATTGTGATGCATGTTAATAAAGTTTATGATATGATAGTGAGCTATTCTTGCTCTAGCATATTCCCTTCCTTAAATTTCAGTTATTGTCGCACCCTATCTATGTCTTGTGTGATAGAGCCATGCCAGTGACTATGCTTACACACTTGATGCATATTCATGTTCATTCTCAACTCCAAGTAAAAGAAGTAACAGCTTCACCCCTTGATCCTAGTCATCCATTATGAAACTATGAGTTCCAGTCTTAAGTTTAATAACTTTTGATTAGTATGAACCCATGTTTCAGAGTATGCTCAGTTATCAGGACTTATGGCACACACTTAATGACCAATGAAATTTGAATTATGTCATGTATGTCCTCAGTTTAGATCTCTTTAATAAATCCATACCTTAATACTCTATTCCTCAGGCCTTAGTTAATTGTCAAAGTTATGCATAGTATTCTTTCATGCTTCAGATCCTTATATTCTATCCCTTTAATGACCCTTTCCTATGTTAAGATAGTGGTTATAAAAGAGGATTAACAATGTTTAGATGAGAGAGAGAGTAGTTGATGCTCATTAGAAGAGATTGGTGTATGCTTGTTTTATCTAAGGCTATAAAGGTGAAGGAAGATTGAGGTAAGGCTATGGTATATGTCATAGTTAGTTGAAATTTTTTGGCGTGTTCTTTTGTGTATAATGCAAAAAATTGTTATTGATAGAGGTAATAGAGAATATGGAGAAATTCTTAGATGGGTTGGTTGCCTAGAAGTTCATATGCGGTTATAATGATAGGCTTGAATGTCATGTTGGTATAAATGTGGATAAATGCATTATGCTCGCTAGTGTGTCCCTAGTAAGAGGTTGAAGTTAGTTGTTGAAGTGGTAAGAAGTGTTATTCTTGGGGTGTGAGCTCTGAAAAGACATAGGAATTTGAATACCACAGTTTAAACTAGTATTATGGTACTATATGTAGGACCTTATGACTTAAAGTTAGGCTTGAGCTTGGCGAGAGCATGTAGCTCCACTCATACTTTGGTAGGGGTGGTCATATGTATACTTGTGAAGATTATAAGTTACATCAAGTGAAGTGTAGTATTTAAGAGTTAAATAATAGTTGATAGAGTGTTTAAGAAGTATGGTTAAGCTTGAGATTTAATAGTTGCATTTCCGAAAACATAGTTATCCTATCCTAGCTTCTGTTCGATATGCCTATATTCCATGTTATAGAGTTATAGCCATGTTATGATTCTTTTTTATAATCCCATACTTATATCATGCCTAAAATTCTTTCCCTCGATTATTATTAGAAGTTATGATAAGGAAAGTTTGAGGAAACTCATTTTCCATTTTTTTTGTTAGTTTTGTAGATTTTATCGCATTGTCTATCACTTTGGAGTTTTATATGATGGTTGAGTCATGAATATTTATATTTAGTTCTAAAATCTTAGCATGAATCAACTACTTATAGTCATTCAAGTCAGCTCAAAAATCATTTTCATGTTAGAAGTTTTATTGTTTTAGCTCAGTTATATCATTCCTTATCTGACATGTCATGTCTACATTACTTCATACGACGCCTATGTATGTCATGTTGATGGAGAATTACTAATGTGAAGTTAAATACTTTATTCTGTACTACTAAAGCTTCAATAAGTTCCTACCCATCATTCGAGGATTAATGATTCCAAGTGGGAGATAATGTAACACCCCATATTTTGAGCTAGAATTCAAACCATTGTTCAATGATTCTATGTAAATATATGCATGATTATTAATTCCATAGTGTGTGAACATCTTTGGAGATTTATCAAGATCATAAAAATATCCTAACTAAAAGATAATTGAGAACTTTTACGTGTGTTTTTGTGGATGTTACAGCTTGGGTCAATTAACAACGATCATTACTCTTAGATTATAACGAGTTAGGTTTCCTACTATATACAAAATTTAACATATTCAAGTATTCTTTCCAACACGTCTGATTTTACCTTTATTTGATATTAGAGAAGAAAGTTATGCTTATTTTCTTGGGATTGTCTATTTGAGAGAAGGTGACAACTTAAGTTGACAAGCTATCAACTAAGTGAAGAGCTATTAACTTAGTCCTCAACATTAAATAGTAAAGGCCTTAAATTATTTAGAGAAGATTAGTATTAAGTTGAAAATCTATCAACTAGTTGACAAGATGTCAATTTATTCGTCAACCTTTACCAGAAATGGTCCAAATCCAGCTAGACATTGACGACTAAGTTTACAAGCCGGCAACAAGTTGACAAATTGTGAGCTAAAATATTCCTACGAAATAGTCCTATTTCTTTAGGGGTATTTTGGTGTTTTCCTCATATAAAACTCCTCAACCATGACATAAATAACCCTATAAATGTTATGTACTCATCAGTTATCAACTTTTCAACACTCATTCTCCTCTCCACTCTTAAGATAAACGAAGTTAGGGTTTCTTCCAAAAGATCAAATCCCATGGCTCCATTTCATATTTATTTCAAGAGATTCACTAAATTTAGGTATGTGGGGTTTGAACAAGGATATGCTTCTATCCTTGTGCCCAAAAGTTTGATTTTTAATTGTTGTTTAATAAATTGGCTTACTAGGGTTTTTACCCACTTTTATTATGCATTGAGATTTTGATTCTTTCTCATGGATTGAACATTATCTTGCATATGATTTCGTGTTTACTAATTATTTTATCCATGAAAGTGATCTTAGCTATTGAGTTTGATATTTTTATATGAAGCTTCTATGAGATGATAAATGATTTCATTTATAATCATAAGTTACTGAGATTACAAGAAGTTGAAGTTTATCAATTCAAGTTTCAAATATTACAACATGATTAAAGTTTAATTTTGTTCTTATGATCTCAGATAAGACATGAAATCCATAAGTTTATTTATGAGTACGATTTAAACAAGAGAAACATAGTTAGTTTTCAATTTCTAAACCCATATACTATTTTAAGGTGGATTTTATAAGTATGATCACATAAGTATATGTTTTGGGAGCAATATTTAACACCAAGAGGGCAATGTTGGCTTAGTGCATCCTATTCTCCAAAAACTACGTCCCATTGTAGGTTTAAGGGGACCTCATCCGAGGGTGTCTCCTCGCCCCTGATGGGATAAGTTCAGGTATTACTATAAGCTAAGGTTCTATTCTGATGGAAAGGTAGAATATCTCTCCTTAATATGGGTAAGATATTGGACTCCATGATTGCTCACATGATTTATGTCGGTTATAAAAATCTCCCATAAAAGTATAGATTTTGGAAACTAAATGTAATGACTCACTAAGCTTATCAAATTATGCTTTATTATTCATGTTTCATGATATTTTAGCTTCATTTTTATTCACAACCATGGTGAGTCCTTTTACACTTATCATGACTGATTTGAAACTGTGTTCAACTTTAGCTTTACTTAAAGCATTTAATCCCACATACTCAGTACATTCTATATGTACTAACCACATGTACGTCGTGTGGCTACATTGTTTCATAATGTAGGTACTAGTTGTAGCCCACACACCATAATAATACAGTTGGCATCTTCCAGATAGAAGGTAACGAGTTCTCTTGATTTGGAAACTTAAGTCAACTATAGTTCTAGTATCAATTTTATTTAGTTGTATTGATTAGGGATAGCTAGGGTCATGTCCTAGCTACTTATAGTTAGTATCGGTAGAGGCTTCATACACAGTCAGTCATAGTTGATATATTCAATTTCAGTTTACTTTGTATAACCTGTATTATAAGTTTTTGAACAATATTGTATTGAACAAGTTTCGGTAAATACATCTCTTCTGCTTCTTATTTCCATTTTATGTATATTATTTAGTTACTCATAAACAGTGCCATTATCATAGGTTAGCTTAGGATCACTTGTGGTTCAAAGCACCGTGTGACATCTAGTTGGTAGTCTCAGGGCATTACACATAGGTTCTTATTACGAAAGAACTTTTATTTCATCCATTGGTGCTTATCATTAAAGAGTCAAGTATATGACTTTACTAACTGATGATAAATCAACTATACTGGAAGAAGGTGTTACAATGTTCGAGGTTAATTATGTCCCTCTTGAACAACATGAGACTCTATTAGCAAAAGGATATTATTGTATGATATGGTTGATGTATTTTACAACTAAGTATAGCGGAGTAGATTTATCATGGGAAAAATCGTACAAGAGTACTAAGTCAATTTCCCTATTACTATGGATAACATTGCATATCATCCTCATATGTTGAGATTTCATCTAGAATGGTCTAATGGAAAGTTGATGTTACTGCAGTTCAATGTGATGTTACTTAATCGCTCTCTTTTTGTCATATAGAAAAAAATATAAAGTTTCGTCACTAAATGTTATGCATGCTGACAAGGATTTAGATATATTATGTCAAACATCTATTAAGGTAGTAGTTGAAGAAAATGTTGTTGTCCTTGCTATCGAATTTTACAATAGATAGCATTGTGCTAAATAATTATATTTATTGTGCAACTTGCAAATTAAACAAACTGTTATCACTAATGCTAACATATCTCAACTTACTCGACTTTCAAAAAGTATCTGGAGACCATACCTCTCCTCTACTTCTTTGTATTATGAACATTTGCAGATTCCAATGATTTTCTATTGATTAAAGAATTTAACTCTGAGTAGTTTGAATAACAATCTACCGCAGATGATTAAGTTCAATGGGAGAAGACTCTAAAACAATGACCTCCAATTCTAAAACCCTAAAAACTTATAAGTTGCCAAAGATGATGGAGCTGTATCCCATTTATGAACATGAAAAACATGATGGCACCTCCACTAAGTAAGATCATCCTGACTAGAACAAGAACATAATCGGTGGTGCACATGCCTTTAAGAATAAAATAATGGAGGATTAGAATCATGATCTCTGGAATCAAGAATGTAAGTAGGATAAGGAATAAGGGAAAATATCTTAATTAATCAACACATAGAGAAACATTTAAAGAGCTAATGTGTTTTTTAGTCAAAAAAGGAAATTATCTTCCTTAGCTTTCTTCTTGCAGAACATAAGCCACGCATGAATTCATTAATTTGTAACATGTAAAAAGTCTGAAGTCAATTAAATTATCTTTGTTCAGAGTGTCTTTTGAATTTTAATCATAACATTTTGGGAGAGGAAGATGTAAAGAGAAAAATAGTAATATGGCATAAAAAATAAAAGAAAGAATGACAAATCCAGAAGAATGCACATTTATTATAAACATGTCGAACCAATTACTTGTATCCTGGATTCAATGTGTGTCCTATAAATATCATTTATAGTCTATTGGTTGGACATACATAGGCATCAGGTCCGAAGAAATAACTTTAAAATTCATCTTTTTTGAGTATGGCCATGTATGCACCGTGAATCCCACTTAAGGCCCATATCTGTGATCCATGCTTGGTTCTCCAAAAAGTTTGTAACTCATTTATGGTGCCATGTAAGTTCTTAGATTCCACTTTGACAGTCAATAAGTTGGCTATATATGGGTACCCATTCCTTAAAAATAGAAAAACAGTGGAGGTCACAACTACAATACCATGTACGCCCATAGGATCATCTTATGGCCATACATGCTCCCCATGCTTTGAATTTTTAAAGATCCCAATAGTAGTCCTTATGTAGGTCATTATATGGACCATAAGTACTATCCGTAAGTTAAGTGTAGTGGTCGTATATTTCTTGTACGGCTTTTGGGTCATATGTAGTCTCACAACCCAAAATCTGAGGTCATTTTGACACTTATCGCAGCCCAACCATGATAAGTATGCCTAACACCCAAAAGGAAAGAAAAAAATGAAATAGGACAAATAAGACTTCAAGAAAGGAGCCAAGTCACATATACATAATAATAACAAATAAATAAGAAATGTCATAACCTTGATGACACAAATATAAGAGCATCTAAGTTCAACATTCGAATATGAAATACAAAATTTGTCTCTGACCTAAATAAAGACAAAGTAAAAATATGGTGAGATCTGGAATCTGCTTCAAACTTAGGAGTGAACCAATACCTGATAATCTGATCAACACCAATTTAACTAAATCACTACACATACTACTCAAATTGTGATATCAATCAAAAGGGTATAGTAGGGATAAGTACCATCTGCTTGTACTCATAAGGTATCACAAGATTACTTAGAAAATTAGAAAATTATAAGTTAATAAAATGCTATGAGCATACATAAAAGGGGTAGGAACATTTAAAAATATACGTATAAGCTAATTACATGTCAAGTAACACATAAAAACAAAACATGATATAACAAGGCAATAAATAATGAAGTGAATAATTGAAAGCCATGACATGAATTTTTGTATACACCTATCGAGACTCAATGCTCCCAAATAGGATCTATGAGTGGCTCACAACCCATATATGTCATGACTGAGACAACCCCCTAGATGTTACACACTGCTTAAGGTTATGAGTAACCCCAATCTAATCCATGATCTGGAATAAGATGTAAGTAGTGAAAGAAGATAACAAAGTATTGTGCAGAAGTCATTTCTAAGTGTCTGATAATTAAAATGATATTAAGTGTAAATGAAATACATCACTGGAAAACACATCTAACTGTCTAACTCTTTTAAAGCTTCTAAACATAATGAATTGTTGGTACAGGTCCCTAACTAACTCTGACTAACTAAAATAAAAATATTGGAATGAATAACTAATAAATAAACTAGTTCTAGAAAGATTAGAACTCAGTAATGCTACAGCTGAGTGGCATAAGAATGGATTATACAGATATTGTAATTGAGTGTCCAAACCTATTTTATAAGATAAGATAGAGCAAAATAGAGTGTCAAATACCGAGGATACCCCTAGTCGCGACAACGGAGCTTACGACCCCAAAGGAACAAAAGCTAACCCACGAGTTGGTACCTACTGTGAGCACTGAGTAAACTGATTATGAACATCATATGTGGAAACAAATAGGTAAAGCCATAAGGTTTTAAATACTGAAATACTAATAAGTCATAAATCTGAGCATCTGAAAACATACTAAAAAGACTAATAAAAATAATCGACAAACTGATGGACTGTAAGTTGTTTAAAAGCCTCATACTGACTGAAAAGAGTTGATGGGACATTCCCCAACTAACTCCAACTGTCTAACTAAAATGAAATGTTGAACTAATAAAATGACTGAAATGAATAACCATGTCCTCAATAGATGAGGACACACCACGACTACTATTGTTGATAGGCAGATCTATCTAATCACAGTCAGGAAATTCAGTGTTCGAACCTATGATATAAGACATCATAGCGAAAAGATACTTTATACTATCAGTACTTTGAATGTACTGGTATGCAAGATAAGGTTAGGCTGAAATGCATAGGCTCATGTGCATAAAATACTGACTGACTAAATAACATAGGATAACTGATGCATAATATGCGTGAAAGCTATAAAATCTGAGGATGCTTTACCAAGCATATAACATAATACTGAAATAGTCTGTGAACTAAAATATTAAAATCTGTTAACTTAGTTACTGGTCATCTGTATGCTATAGTCAAACAAACCTGAACTAAAATCTGTAATGAATGCTAGATTGAGACTGTGGGATATATCATCTAACCGACATGCCCTGATATGAGATAATTAGTGTCAAAACTATGAAATCAGTTGGAATGGTGTTAATACCGTACGACAGGTACTAACACTGGCTTTATGGAACCACTAAATTGATATTGCAAAGGGCCTGGGTTTCAAGCCTAACTGATGGGTCCCCCTGAGAGAAACCCAAGCCTAAACTGATAGGTGACTCCTCATATCTTACGTTGGATACATAGTTCTGGAATACAAGGACTTCTACTAACATCTCTGCCTAACTAATAGAGAAGCCGCCATCCCTGCCTTCACTCGATCCTAAAGCCTACTCCCAACTAAACTAACACTGGTTACTGTACTAACTAAGTTTGACTAAGCTAACAATTTATCTGAAACTATTTTTTAAATACTGAAAAACTATGTAAAGAACTAAGTTTTAGGTATTCATAAAAACCAACACTGAATGGAGTAATAATAAGGTTGTATGAAGATTTAAAACTATTGTAAAGGATCATTGTTCAAAATCCAAGTAATTTAAACATTTCATTAAAAACATATGGTCATGAATTAAAGAGTGGGAATGTTTTAGAACATGTAATAATAACATAGCTTCAATACTAAAAACCATGAATCAAGGCATTAATATGAAAATATCATCATTCCAACGTATAAGGACTAGTCCAAACAATAAACACTTGTAAACAACATGCATAATCAAAATTCATAAAACTTTATGGATATCATTCATTATAAACATGGAAATTCATGATTTAAAATATCAAAATAGGTTGTTGGACTCCATGGGTAAAAAGGGCCTATGGATGAACATCACACATACCTTAATTGAATAATTCATAAAGATTCTTGATGGTTTTCTTAAAAATTAAGCTTGAATTTCCATGATTGTTTTGAGGAAGCTAGGGTTTGTTCTTGAGAGAGAATTCTATTCTTTAGAGAAAATTTAGTGAATACGATGACAATTTGTGATTTTAGGACCGTTAATCATGTGTTTTGGACCAATTGTATTAATGAAAAAGACCCATTTGTCCTTGGTAAAATAGAAACGAAGGTTGGAAAATAAGGGGGCACGTGAAGGAGCGTGCGTTGCGGGCTCTAGAGCCGAAATGGAGCATGCACCACAGGCTACATTGCGGGATACCTTACAGGTGAAATGGAGAACGCGTCACAGGCTTGTTGCGGGCTTCAACTATTTTGGTCTTCCAAACATTCCCTTACGCTCATCAAATTTTTTTAAAACTTACCCCAGATGTACCTTTGACACCACCGATCATGAATAATCTTTAAAATCGACATTCTAAGGCCGAGAAGTCAAAAATAATATCATCAAAGTTTAGAGGACAAAAATAAGACTAAGTCTCCAACATGTAGCTAAAATTTCTGGTTTTAAGCCTCTTATGCATGCACTATGAGCTGAACTTAACTAGAAAGAATATGAGGTATTCATTATCTCCCCCTTGGGAATATTGATCCTCGAATGAGATTAATTAAGCTAAGAATATTGAGGAATTGAGATTATACACTGAACATGCATAACTGAAAATATGATTACATGAGTGAGTCTGAAACATGATACATGACTTAACTGATTTGTAAATGTATGAAATATTATGAGTATGATTACATGGCTAGAACTGATAATGGAAATGATACAATCTGAGGAAAACTTGTTACCTTAAGATGAGTTTGAGTTTTAGAGAATAGGTGAGGGTACTTGGTTCGCATATCTGCATCTTCTTCCCAACTAGCTCCCTCTATGGACTGATTTTGCCAAAGAACCTTGACCAAGGGAACTTCTTTGTTACTTATTTTACAAATTTGACGATCTAGGATCTCAACTGGGATTTCTGTGTAAGAAATACTATCATGAATGTCTATGCTTTCTAAAGGAAAAACTACGATTGGATCCCGAACACATTTCTTTAGAAAAAAACATGGAACACTAGATGCACTGATGCCAAATCTGCAGGCAACTCAAGCTCATACACTGCCTTCCTATAACGACTCAAGATCCTCTAAGGACCAACATATCTGGGACTAAGCTTCCCTTTTTTGCTGAATCTCTTTACTCACTTCATGGGTAAAATTTTCAAATCCACCAAATCCCCAACTGCAAACTTAAGATCTCTCCAACGCACATCTGCATAGGAGTTTTGATGGCTTTTGGCTTTCTTAAGCCTCTCCTGATAACCTAAACTTTCTCCATTTCCTCTAATGCTGAATCAAACCCTATAAATGTAGTCTCACCTACCTCAAATCAACCAATAGGAGATCTACGTATCCTCCGATAGAGAGCTTCAAACAGAGCCATCTGAATACTTCAGTGATAACTGTTAGTGTAGGAAAACACAATCAAAGGCAAGTTATCATCCTATCTAACCTTACAGTTGATAAAGTCAATAAAATATTCTCTAACCATGCCCTCTAGGGTCCAAATTGTTCTTTATCCCGGACCATCTGTCGGAGGATGAAAAGAGATACTGAGATAAACTTGGGTAGAGCGACCCTTCTAAAAAGCTTTCAAAAGTAAGAGGTAAATTGAGTACCTCTATCTTAAATGATTGAAAATGGGACTCCATACAACCAAACCAAATCTATAATATAAAGTTTGGCATAGCTCTCAATTGTATAAGAAGTATGAACTGGTAGGAAATGGGATGATTCGGTAATTCTATCTATAATAACCCATATCAAATCATGCTGACGATGCATATGAGACAAACTCATTTCAAAATCCATGTTCACTTCTTCCCACTTCCAGGTATGAATACTAAACTCCTACAATGAACCATGAGTCCTTTGGTGTTCAACCTTAACCCGTTGATAGTTAGAATACTTAGCTACAAACTTAGCAATATCCCTCTTCATACCACTCCACCAATAGATTTCTCACAAAGCACGGTACAACTTAGTGGCTCCTGGGTGAATAGAATAATGCTCACCATGCGCTTCTACAAGGATTCACTGGATCAACCCATCAACACACAACACACACAACCTACCCTGACATTACAACACATAATTTCCCCCTTGGGAGAACACCTCTACTTTCTGATCTCCAATTAATTCCTTTAACTTAAAAAAATTAGAATCGCTATCTTGCTTTTCTTTCTATTTGGCAACCAAAGAAAATTTCAAACTATTTTGAACCCATACACTACCATTATCTGAATGCACCAACCGAACACTTAATATAACAAGATGATGAACCTCCTGAACTAACCTCTTCTTATTATTCTCAACATGAGCAACACTACCCATAGACAATCTACTAAGAGCATCAGCTACTACATTGGCCTTTCTTGGGTGATACAAAACACTCATATCATAATATTTTAACAACTCTAACCACCTTCTCTGAAGAATATTTAATTTTTTTTTGAAAATAATACTGCAAACTTTTGTGATCTATGAACACATTAGCACAAAACCCATAGAGATAATGCCTCTAAATTTGTAAGAAAAACACAATAATTGCTAACTCAAGGTTATGGGTAGGGAAATTATTTAAATGGGATTTAAGCTTCCTAGAAGTATGGCTATGACTTTGCCTCTCTGCATCAAAATACAATCCAAGCCAACTCTGAAAGCATCACAGTAAATAACAAACCTATCTAAACTATCTAGCAAGGTCAAAATGGGGGCTGAGGTTAGTTGAATGTTCAAGTTATAAAACTCTTCTCATAAAATTTAACCACTGCAACTTAACTTTCTTTTGAGTCAATCTGTACATGGGCGATGCAATAGATAAAAACCCTTTAGCAAAACCATCGGTAATAGCCAGCCAAACCTAAGAGACTCTTGATATCTGATGGAAAAATGAGTTTGGGCCATTTTGTTACTACTTTAGTCTTTTGAGGGTCAACTCTAATGCCATCATCAGAAATAATAAGGCCAAGTATAGCTACTGATCTTAGATAATACTCGCACTTACTGAATTTAGTGAATAATTGATGGGCTCTAAGAGTCTACAATACAAGTTTGAGATGGTCTACATGATTATTTTCACTACGAGAGTCGAAAAGAATATCATCAATGAATACTATGGCAAACATGTCTAAGTACTTCTTGAACACTCTGTTCATCAGGTCCACAAAAGCTACTAGGGCATTCATTACTTTAAAATACATAACTAAAAATTCAAAGTGACAATATCAGGTTCTAAAAGCTATATTCGGAAGGTCACATTCTCTGACTCTAAGATGATAATAGTCAAATTTGTGGTTTATCTTAGAGAAATAGCTGGCACCCTAAATTTGGTTGAGCAAGTCATCAATTCTGGGAAGTAGATACTTATTCTTGATTGTGAATTTGTTCAAATAATGGTAATCAATATACATTCTAAGATAACCGTCTTTCTTCCACACGAAAAGAACTGGAGCACCCCATGGGGAAACACTAGGCTTGATGAATCCTTTATCTAAGTGAGATTTTAGCTGTTCTTTTAATTCGCTAAGCTCAGTTAGAGCCATTCAGTAAATAGGAATAAATATATGTTGTGCATCTTATAGGGGATCTATTTCAAAGTCAATTTCGCTTTTGGGAGGAACTCTGGGAAGAACTTCAGGGAACACATCTGGAAATTTCCTCATAACTAAAACTGACTCAAGACTTGAGGTCTCAGAATTAGAGTCATTGACTCGAGCAAGATGGTAAATAAAACCCTTGGAAACTATTTTTGTTGCCTTAAGGTATGAAATAATTTGACCCCTAAGCGTTGAAGTACTACCCCTCCATTTAATGATTAATTTATAAAATAAAACTCAATGACTGTATTTCTACAGTCAACTGAAGCATAACATGAGTAAAGCCAATCCATACTGAGAATGATATCAAATTTAGTTATCTTGAACTCCAAAAGATCAATAGAAGTGACTTTCTAAGATATTGTGACCGAACATTTTATGTATACCTGCCTGGCAATAATAGAGGAACCCACTGGAGTAAAAACTGAGAAGGGTTGTTCTAAAGACTCAAGACTAACATTGAAATTAACAGATATATAAGGGGTTACAAAAGAAAGTAATACTACAAGGTCTAAGAAAGCATAAACATAGAGGTGAAAGGCCTGTAACATACCAGTAACCACATCCAGAGAACCTTCCTGATCTTGTCAGGCCTGAAGTGCATAAAAGCTTTTCTGTCACTGTCAACTGGGGGAACTTGAAGTAGCACCCTGCTGTTTCAGGTGACTTGCTGGCACAACTGAAGAGTTAGTCTGATCCTGTTGGTAATTATTTCTACCACACTGAGCAACTGCTGGACACTTTTTGACTCTATGGCCTGGCTTTCCATACCCAAAACAAACATCACTACTAGCCTTGCGCACACCCTGATGATTTCTACCATATTTCTGGCAATGAGGATTAGTACGACCACTGTTCACACTACCCTGGGATTTGTAGCTTGGCGCTCTATCCCGATTGTCATTTCTAAGTTTTGGCACCGGTGAACTAGTTAAAGATGGAGTTGTTTAAAATCAAAATTTTAAGGCCAGGAAGGTCGAAAATAAAATCATCAAAGTTTAGAGGCAAAAATAAGAGTAAGTCTCCAATACCTAACTGAATTTTCAGGTTCTAAGCCTCTTATGCATGCACTATGAGCTGAAAAGAACTAAAAAGAATATGGGGTATTATAAAGAGTATGCAATTAGTACTTTGAATAAACTGGTATGTAGCACGGAAGATACCTGATATATATAATGCTAGTGAGTATGAATACATAAACATGAAATTTTAATGCAAGACTAAGTGTAAACATTTATTGAAATAGTTTGAACAACTGAAATAACTTATCTACTAAATAGTTGGTCATGAACCTTAATGTAACAAAGTTTTAATACTAATTTGAAACTATAGGAGCTAATTATAATTGACATACCTAAATCAGAGCTATTTAGGGTCATACCTATAACCCTAGTTGGATGGGTGTCAGTACCTTGCCAAGGGTGTTATCACTGGCTGTCATGGATCTACTAATCTGATTTCCCAAAGGATTATTGAGTTAAGCCTAAACTATTGTGTGACCCCTAAGTGGGAATCAAGCCTAAATTTATGGGTGACCTCTCATAACCTACGTTGATAATGTAGTTCTGGAATTTAAGGACTGCTACTAATGAGTCTGCCTAACTAAAAAAGGAGTCATCATCTCTGTGTTTACTCAGTGCTAAGTGTTACTCCCAACTAAATTACTCCAATGTCACTAAAACATAAACTGAATAATGATATTCTCAAGTCATTATGGATAGGACACTACGAGATGTTTTGGGAAAAGTTTCCTTTCTTTCAGTATTCATGTCGTGCGAGTGAGCATGCGCTTCAGTAACACTCTCTTTCTAATCTATCTTCTCTTTTGTTTATAGAATATGCCTTCTAAGAGGATTCATGAAAGAGGAACGGGAGACCAGTCAGCCTCTCAGGATGTTCATCAAGATCCTTTGGTCAAGCATGTCTCCCATGAAGAGTTTAGAGCAGCCTTCACCATGCTAGCTCATTCTTTAGCAGCCCAGAATAAATTTCCAGCTGTGGTTCCAACCAACCTAGTGTCCAATACTACTGCTGCTAGGATTCAGGACTTTACGTGAATTAACCCTCTATTGTTTACCGGGTGTACGTCAGATGAGGGCCCTCATGAATTTCTTGACCAGGTACAGAAGGTTATCGATATTATGGGGATAGCTAATGTTGTGGGCACTAAGTTTACCGCATATCATTTGTAGGATGTGGTTCACTCATGGTTTAAATAATGGAAGTTCGAGAGGTCTATAGATACAGGGCCCATAGAGTGAGAGGAGTTTACACTACTTTTTTGGATAGGTTCTTCCCACTGGAGTTGATGGAAATGAAGGTTTTGGAATTTATTAATCTGAAGCAAGGAAATATGACAGTGAAAGAGTATTCTCTCAAATTTACTCAATTAGCAAGATATGCTCCTAATGTGGTGGCAGACAACATATCTCGAATGAGTAAATTTGTGTCAGAGGTGTCTAGAAGCGTGGTCTAGGAGTATAGGACCATAATATTTATTAAGGAGATGGACATATCCAGGCTCATGGTCTATGCTCAGCAGATAGAGGAGGCTAATGATAGGGAGAAGGAGATGGATAATAAGAAAGAAGGAGAGAGATAATAAGAGAGCGAGAACTGGTAGTTTCAACTTTACACATCCTAAGTCAGAGGGTGGGAATCGTTCTCAGTTCCACCAAAAATCCTTAGTTCCAGCTCCATCCTCAGCCAGTGCTCCTATGCTGAAATTTAGAGACGGTAATAGGGATAAGGCACTAGGCCCTAAACCCTAGGGAAGTGTTAGCAGTGCCCAAACCAATCCTCTTTGTCAGAAGTGTGGCACAAACCACTAAGGTATCTGTAGAGCAGGCAGCGATGTGTGTTTTGGGTGTGGAAAGATAGGCCACAGATTCAGAGATTGTCTCTAGTCAGGTTCTCAGTGTCAGAATAACCAACCCCCATCTCATTCTGGTTGCCTGAATCAGTAGGGTGTTGCTTCTAGTGCCACCAGTGGTCAACGTCCAAATAGACTCTATGCTATTCATTCTTGATAGGATTAGTAAAGTTCTCCAGATCTAGTCACTGGTATATTACAATTTTATCATTTATATGTTTACGCTTTGCTAGATCTAGGAGCCTCTTTGTCCTTTGTTACTCGTTATGTAGTTGTTGTCTTCATAGTCAATCCTGAAATACTAGCTGAGCCTTTCTCAGTCGCTACCCCAATAGGTAAATCTATTATAGCATGACAGCAATATAGGAACTGTCCGGTTATAATATATTAAAAAGTCACTTTTGTAGACTTAGTTGAATTAAAGATGACTCATTTGATGTCATTCTCATCATAGATTGGTTTCATTCATTTTATGCCTCACTCGACTGTAGAAATAAAATTGTTCAATTTCAGTTTCCAAATAAACCCGTCCTAGAGTGGAGGGGTAGTACTTCAACACTTAGGAGTCAGCTTATTTCTTACCTTTAGGCTAGAAAAATAATAGCTAAGGATATGTCTACCATCTCGTTTTAGTCCAAGACTCTATTTGAGAAACCCCTACTCCTGAATTAGTATAAGTAGCCTGTGAATTCCCAGATGTGTTTCTCGAAAACTTTCCCAGAGTTTCTCCCAAAAGGGAAATTGATTTTGGAATAGATCTTCTCCCAAATACTCAGCCGATATCTATCCCACTATTCAAAATGACTCCAGTAGAACTCAAAGAATTGAAGGGACAGTTAAATGATCTCCTAGATAATGGATTCATGTGACAAAACGTGTCCCCATGAGGTGCACCAGTTTTATTCATATGTAACGAAGATGATTCTCTCAGAATGTGTATTGAATATCATTAGTTAAATAAAGTTACAGTCAAGAACAAGTATTCACCTCCCAAAATCAATGACTTGTTGAACCAACTTCAGGGTGCCAACTATTATTTTAAGATAGACCTCAGATTTGGCTATCATCAGCTCAGAGTCAGGGAATGTGACATCCCAAAAATAGCTTTGAGAACTCAGTATGGTCACTTCGAATTCTTAGTCATGTCCTTTGGTCTTACCAATGCCCCAACAACTTTCATGGCTTGATGAACTGTGTGTTCAAGCAGTACTTGGACATGTTTTTCATAGTCTTCATAAAAGACAATTTTTCTACTCCCGCAGGGAACATGATCATGCAGAACATCTCATAATAGTATTACAGACTCTTAGAAACCATCAGCTATTCGCCAAATTCAGTAAGTGTGAATTTTTTATAAGTTCAGTAGCCTTCCTTGGCCATATAATTTATGGTGATGGCATTAAATTTGATCCCTAAAATACCGAAGTAGTGAAAAACTAGCCCAGGACCATGTCTTTGTCAGATATTAGGAGTTTCTTGGGTTTAGATGGCTACTACCGATGGTTTATTGAGGGATTTTCATCTATTGCATCCCCTAGGTCCAGATTGACTTAGAAGAAAGTCAAAGTCCAGTGGTCAGATTCTTATGAAAAGAGCTTTCCGAAGTTGAAGACTCGACTCACTACAGCACCAGTTTTGACCTTACCAGATGGTTCAGACAACTTTGTTTTGTATTTTAATGTTTCTAGAGTAGGATTAGGCTGTGTTTTAATATAGAGAGGTAAGGTCATAGCCTACGCCTCTTACCAACTTAAACCCTATGTTAAGAACTATCCTACTCATGATCTTGAGTTAGAAGTAGTAGTTTTGCCTTAAAAATTTGTAGGCACTATTTGAATGATGTGCACATTGATGTATTCACTGATCATAAGAGCCTGTAATATGTGTTCTATCAAAAATATCTAAACCTTTGTCAAAGAAGGTGGTTAGAGTTATTGAAAGACTATGACATGAGTGTTTTGTATCATTTGAGCAAGGCCAACGCAGTGTATGACACCCTCAGATAATGTCTATGGGTAGTGTTGCTTATGTAGAGCACAATTAGAAGAAGTTTGCTCAGAAAGTCCATCAGTTATCTTGGCTAGGTGCTCGCTTAGTCAATTTAGCATAAGGTAGTGTATGGATGTAGAGTAGTTCAGAATCATCCCTGGTTTCTGAGGTAAAGAAAAAGATGGATAGGGATCCCAGTTTAGTCATGTTGAAGGTATTAGTTAGAGATCAAAAAGTAGAGGTTTTCTCCTAGGGTGGAGATAGTTTTTTGCATTGTCAAGGTCGACTACGTGTGCCAGGCGTAGATGACTTGAGGTAGTAAATTCTTACAGAAGTGCATGGTGAGCGCTACTCTATTTATCCTAGGGCTACTAAGATGTACAATGATTTGTGGGAGATCTATTGGTGGAGTGGGATGAATATAAATATGGCAAAGTTTATGGCTAGGTGCTCAACATATTAGTAGGTTAAGATTGAGCATCAGAAGCCTAGTGGGTCCATGCAAGAGTTCAGTATTCCTACTTGAAAATGGAAAGAAGTGAACATGGACATTGTGATGGGTTTCCCTCGTACTTGTCATCAGCATGATTCAATTTGGGTCATTATAGACATAATGACTAAATCATATTATTTCCTACTAGTCTATACCTCTTACACAGCTGATGATTATGCTAAACTCTATATTAGGGAGTTAGTGAGATTGAATAGTGTTCCATTATCCATTATCTCAGAAAGAGGCACCCAGTTGACCTCTTATTTATGGAAAGCATTACAAAAGGGTCTTGGTAATCGAGTTTATCTCAGTACAACTTTTCATCCTCAGACAGATGGTCAAGTAGAAAGGACCATTTAGACTTTAGAGGATATGTTATGAGCATGTGCGATATACTTTAAAGGTATTTGGGATGATCACTGGCCTTTGATTGAGTTCACATATAACAAAACTATCACTCCAGTATTTAGATGGCTCCGTTTGAGGCGCTTTATGGGAGGAGGTATAGATCTTCCATTGGTTGGTTTGAAGTGGGTGAGGCTGCAGAGGTAATGCCTGACTTTGTATTTGATGCCTTAGAGAAATTCCAGTTGAACAGGGATAGACTTAAGACAACTCGGAGTTGATAGAAATCGTTCACAGATGTGTGTAAAAAAGATCTCGAGTTTGAGATTGGTGACTATGTGTACTTGAATATCTCTCCTATAAAAGGAGTGAAGCAGTTTTGCAAGAAGGGGAACCTCAGTCCCCATTATGACGGTTCTTACTGAGTTTTCAGCCATTTCAGAAAGGTAGCTTATGAGTTTGAGTTGCCTTCAGATCTATCTTCAGTCCATCTAGTGTTTCATGTATCCTTGCTAAAGAAAAGCATAGGTTAGCCAGCAGCCATAATCCCCATAAAGGACATGGATGTTTAAAATTTCCTCTCTTACAAAGATATTCCAGTTTAAATCCTTGATTATAGAAACAAAAAAGTCCTTCTAGTCAAAGTTTTATAGCGGAATCAATTTATTGAGAGAGCTACTTAGGAAGCCAAAGCAGATATGCGGACCAAGTATCCTCACCTCTTCTTAGAAACCTCAGATTTAGCTTAAGGTAATAGGTTTTCTTAAGCTTATTCAGTTTCATGTTCAGATTTCAGTTACAGACTTGGCATCAGTTACTATTGCATGTTCAGTCACATGTTCATGAGTCAGTTCAGTCATGTATTCATGCATCAGATATGCATGTCCAGTATGATAAACTTAGGCTATTAGTAATCCCAGTCATGCATTCATGAATTATGTTCAGCTTTGTGCTCATGCATCATATATGCATGTTCAGCATGATAATTCAATGTATCAGTGATCTCAGTGATGAAACCATATTTCAGTTATGCATGCCTAGTGTCTAAGTTCAGCCTCTCGATATTCTCAGTCTTATTAGTCTCACTCGAGGATAAATATTCCCAAGGGGGAGATAATGTATGACCCTAAAAAAAGAATCCTTAGCTTAATTCAGTCCTCTAAGCTTGTTACAGGGTCCCAGACTTAGAATATTCTAGATAAGTATTTAGACTTAGTGTAATTTTAGCCTTTGAAAGTTGGTGATCTTATTTCATTGTATTTACATCCATTAAATATGGATATTTAGGTTGATTCATGATCAGGAATATCCGTAGGTTTTTCCGGATAAGTTTCAGATTTTTCAGACTTCGTTTGAAGCACCTTCGGAATCCCAAAATAGTGGATCAATGCGATCTTGGCATGCCGTGTTGACTATTGCATTGATGAATGTTTTCCCCAGCTCCCAATATCAATTTGCAGTGAATCGATGCGGACTCGATGCGACGCATTGTCTATCACGTCGATGCCAACGACGCGGTGCTTCGGTCTGTGCATCAATGGTTTAGTTTTCAGTCATTAAAAGGCTGCATCCTTGGGAGTATTTAAGACTTTTTCCCTTAACCTTCAATCTCTAAAACACAAAATTAATCACTTTTGGGAGAAAATAAAATCATTCTTTCTCAAATTTGCTCAAGAACAAAACCCTAGAAGATTCAATTTCAAATCAAGAACTCAAGGTTCCACAATTAACTATCAGAAATTCCTTAACGAAGGTATGTGAAGTGTTCATGCAAGGGTTCCTTCCACCCTTGGATTCCAAGAAACTCTTTTAAAGTTCATGTAGAGTGATTTTATGATTTCCATCAGTTGAATTAAAGTATATTCATGATTTATTTCAAGATTCATGTAGAGTTAATTGATATGTGTGATTTATCATATGAATTCATGCTGAAACTCTTGGAATTATGTAATTGGAATTGAATCACATTCCCTACATGTTGTTTTATTATTATGTGCATATATTATGCCCCACAAGCATTTGATGAATTGTCTATGTGAGTTGAATAATAAATTATATCATGTTTAGCATGTATGCAAGTATTTTCTTGAATGCCCAAATGAATGAATGATGACTAATTAGTTAGTTACCATGTCCCAATAATTATTCCATGTCTTTTAAGTTTGTGCTATCGAGTCCTGGGGGTATTTAGTACCAAATAATTTAGTTGCTTG
The DNA here is from genome assembly GCA_030864225.1 of Capsicum baccatum var. pendulum. Lineage (NCBI taxonomy): Eukaryota > Viridiplantae > Streptophyta > Magnoliopsida > Solanales > Solanaceae > Capsicum > Capsicum baccatum. The sequence goes on along the minus strand of CM061554.1, from coordinate 55,822,565 downwards.
TCTAGAGCCATGGTCAGTCACAGAGTTGAATCAGTCATGTCTCGATCAGTAGAATTTAGTTAGTTACAGAACTTGGAAAACTCAATGAAATTAGAATCAGTCCAGCTCAGTTCAGTAAAATTAGTTTAGTTCAGTTTTAAAGTATGATCAATAACAGTTCAATACAGACTAGTACAATTTAGAATTTAGTCTAACATCTATTAAGTTAAGAGTAGGATTCATTACCGAGGGAACCCAATCATGGGGACCCACTTGCCAGTAGAGGGTCTAATCCTTAGAAGAAGTCCTTGCATTCCAAAACTAAGTAGCCAGCATAGGTTGAGACATCAACACGCCAGTTGAGGTTTCATAAGGTGATCTACCTTCTAGTAGAGGGTACCACTATTCTCGTTCAGAGTACCTAACAGAAAAGGGTGACTCAGCATTTTTTCCTACCTGTGGCATGGTATTGACACCCTTCAAACTGAGGTTATAGGTCGGACCCTAAATCAATTAAAGAAGGGGCATGTCGGTTAGATGATTACTTCCCACTGTAGCAGTTCCAGACTCAGTCTCAAGACAGAACTCAATTTAATTCTACTGATTTAGGACTATTAGACATAGTCACTCAGCTCAATACGTAACTCAGTATGGCTCCATAATATTCAGAACTGTCAAATACATCCGTTCAGATAATCTAAAATACAGTATTCATAAACTCAAATATTAGTTATCAGTATTTAGATTCATTACTCAGCTTTATTATGATCTCAATTACAGTTTATGTATTGTTGCATGTACTCTTACCCAGTCATACTCATGTTATTCAGTTATGATTGTGCATGCATTTCAGCCTACCTCACTGAGCATACCAGTAAATTCAAAGTACTTATGCATGCTTTTCTTTGTGTTATGATGTCTTATATTATAGGTTCAGATGCACGGGCTCCAGCGCACCCTTAGTAGTTCAGATTCTCAGCTTTCAGTGTAGTGGTGAGTTCTCATAGTTCGAGGACATGCTGATTATTTATAGTATTTTAATTTTATTTCAATAGATAAAGTTTTTTGGGGGATTTTCCTATCAACTCCACAGTTCAGACAGTTAGAGGCTTTTCAGACTAGAGTATTTTTAGATAGTTGTACAGTTTTTCAATACTTATATTCAGTTTTTGTATTTTGATACCACATTCAGATTTATTTACAGATTTGAACCTTATGTCATATGTTGTGCCTATTTCTTCTATCAATACAGTATTTATTAGATAATTATTGCAGCAAGTATGAGTCATGGGTTAGCTTGTGGTCCTTCAGGATTATAAGCACCATATAGCATCTTGGATACAAACTCGGGGTATTACACCTATTCTCCCTCCTACAAACAAAATCATTGCCTTGCCCATCTTGGTAATAAGAGCTTCTTCATATTTTTCAAAATCCTGGAACCCTTACGATACGCATTCCCTTGCTGAATATCTCTAGCACTATTTATTATAGCTCTATTCTAACTTTGATAGTTTTGTTACATGTGTCCATCTCTTCCACAATGTGTGCATAGGGGTTTACAGACTTTGTTTCTGATATCTTGAACACCTTGCCTTGAGATCCAATGATTTACTTTTGTATTGATACCTAAGGACCTTACCAATTTTTACACCTTGACTAGTTAAGTTAGAAATGATCTGTGATGATGTATTCCATTGTAGGGATTTTTTAAGTTCTTCCCTCAAACAGAACATATCCCTTTTTGACTCATCATTCTTCTAGAGTGGAGTCATGAGATTATTTTGATAATCCTCAAATTTTTCTTCAATATCAACCTAAGACTTTGAAGAGTTTTTCTTCCCTTTATCATCATAGCCATTTAGTTTCTCCAGTTAACTCAAAAAACTCAAATTATTAGTTTTCAACTTTGCAAACTATTCTTCTGTTTCAGAAATCTGGAGAGTTAAACTAAATAATACAATCTCCCGATTCTCTATTTTCTCTTCTAGAGCATTTTTCTTAATACTAAGTTCATATACTGAAGCAATCAACATATTTTCTAGCTTCTTTATCTTTCAAGTAGAATATCTAAATTCTTCTTAATATCGAGACAGTTAACTCATTTTGTTGTTTATTTATAGAGTTTGCCATTAGAACAAACAAAGAATCACAGATAACTTCACATTCCTTCACTACTATCATGGACGCCTATTCAGCCTTTTCAACCTCATCAAATTTACTTGAGGAATATCCCCACACTACTAAGGCCTGCTTAACTACAAAATCAGCTGCAACTTGTCTTCTTGACTTTACAAGGATCTTGTCCCAATTTTTTCCTTTATAACCTCAAACCTTTATATGTTCCTGATAATATATTTTGTGGAATAGAAAATCCTTAATGAAATGCTTAGGACTTCCACATTTTTTACAAACCTCTATAGTGGCTCCTTTTTTTGCTATTACTTTCACTTCTTTGAAACTAACCACTTTTTTACATGGATCTAACAATTCTTTTTGCCAAATATGCAACATCAATGTCTTCTTCATTTGAATCTTTCATAGAAACCTTCAATGCCATGGATCTTTCCCTTTTTACTTCTTTCTTCTCTTTTTCTTATTGTGTCTTGAGTTCTTAAGTCATTAGATTACCAATAAGCTCATCCATAATAAGAGTTTTTAGGTTCATTGCCTCAGTGATAGCAACCACTTTGCTCTCCTAGGATTTAAGCATACCCCCAAAAATTTTCTAACATGTTGGTACAAAGGAATCACTTCTCCTAAATAGTGCAACTCATTTATAATGGAAATGGATCTTGTATGCTTTTCATATAATATCTCCCCTTCTTTTACGGTGAAAGTTTCATACTGGTAGTTAGCATGAAATCTTTGGAATACTTCACATTAGTGGTCTCTTCATGAGCTTTTTACAACTAGTCCTATATTTCTTTTTCATTTTCACAAGAAGAAATCCTATTGTATTCATCAATCCCTGTGCCATAAAATAATAGTTTCATGGTCTTGTAATTCTTCTCCACTTTCTTCCTATATTCATCATTATACTCTCTCCTGCTTTTAACAACCATTATGGTCATTTCTTTATCATTGACAACTTTTACTGGCACATAAGAACCATGAAGAATTATAGCCAACAACTCACTTTACTTATCCATAATGAATTCATACTTTCTTGTTTTCAACCACACATAGAACTGCCCATTTAATATAAGTGGTCAAGTGGTAGATCGCCTTTCTTTTGGATTAGGTAGAGCAGACATAATAACCATATTACTCTAGGTGTTAACCTTTTATAGTGTTTTGGCTCTAATACTAATGGATGAAACTCTTGGAGGTTGCACCACATAGTAGAGAGGAGGTCCCTTAAAGTTAGTCACAGGAAATCAAATAGTAAAGCACTGGAAAACAAAAGGCTTTGCAGGAAAGTAAAGACACAAAGATTTAACGTGGAAATATCCCTGATCATGGGAGTAAGAACCATGACATACCCTCATAAGCACCCAACAATCCACTATAATCAACCTGTTGATTACGGAATCCAATGAGCCTAACTCTAGGCTCCTCTTGCTTGTAATAACTCTACTACAACCTACCTGGAAAATTTTGCCAAGTACTCTATCCAATATTGATTAACTCTAACCAATATTTTACTTATGAAACTCTACCTAATAAATCTCAAGAAAATAAGTAAACATTACTATTATAACTTGAATATTTAATTTACAATTCAATACACAACTAAAGAACACTCACTCTTTCAAATAAAGAAATTGAGAACTTGAGCAATACTTGAGCAGACGAGTTTTCATCTCTTTAAATTTTTGAATAATCTGGATTGCAAAAATCCTCCAATTTGAGAACCATTCTTTTCCTTTTATAGTGGAGTAATGACTAGGATAGAAATCTTATTAGGCTAAGTGTCCTAAAAGTTATACATCTTACCTATGCAGTTTGTTACACTAGAAGAGAAAACTATGCATACCATATGATAGTTGTATGTTTCTATGAAGACCTAGGGCCCTGGTCCCTCATTTTCATCTGCTCATTATCAAAATAAGATATGGCATTTCTAAGATTAGACATTGAGGTACAAACTTGGAACCATTTGAGATTCTTTTAACTATTATGTACTTGGTAAATGAGTTAGTGTTGGACCCAGATTTATCAGATGTTCATTTAGTTTTTCTATGTATTGATGCATCATAATTACATTTTAGATGAGTGTCAGGTCATTCATTGGGATTAACTTCAATTATATGAGATGTTGTCCTTTATTGATGAGCCTATCTCCATTCTATCTAGAGATGTTAGACGGTTGTGTTATTGAGATATTTTGGTGGTTAAGCTCTATGGGAGGCATCAACATATAGATAATGCTACTTTGGTGGTCAAGTCAGATATACGTGGTCGCTATGAATAGCTTTTTGCTGATTCAAGTATTTCCCTTACCTACAGATCGAGGAAAAACTAAATTTTTAGTAGTGGATGATGTCACGACTTAATTTTTGTGACATATTTATTTCTATATAATTTGATCATTTTACCTCTTCTCGTGGTTGCTTTTTGATATTTCAGGGGTGTAGGGATGATTGAAATAATTCACAATGTATTTAGATGTGATTTGTGTGAGTTGGTGTTTTTTGGAGGTTAAAAAGGATTTATGTAATGCCACGGTGCCCAAGGCTACACGTAGCCTCAAGCTAACCCTTTAAGCCAAAACACTATCATTGGGTTCCAACACAACAACATACACGCTACACTAAGGATATATATATAAGTACATATCATATGACATCGCACATGGCACGGAATATCGTTAGAATCTACATATGTGGAATGTCTATACACAAAACAACCCAACAATACATTAGTCTGACATTGCCTCTATACAGCAAAATCAACGAGCCATTGGGACAAACCCCCAACTGACTCAACAGACCAAAGGTATCACAAAACAATATCACCAAAACTAGCAACTTGGTCCTCGAACCATGAGGACTCACCACTGAAGGAACGTAGATACGGTACTCGGATATCACTGTCGCGGCTGCGGTTGAGTACCTGAACCTACATCACGGTAAGAATGTATCCCATAGAGAAATATGTGGGTCAGCATAAGATACGTACTAAGTATGTGGGGGCACATGCAAAATATAAATAATATCATAAATTTCGTAAAAACATAGATATGGACCATAATGACACACCTGGCTTGAGTGATATTGAATCACGCAACTCATAACATCTTAGATAGGAAATGTAGGAGAAAACCTCATAAATCATTATAGATCATCATAGGCAACTTGACTTACCACATCAAAACTCGGAGTGACTCAGTATTTCAATAAACATGACTCTTATAGATAGGGGAGTTTCCTATAACCGACATCCCCATGTAAGGTACGTGGAATACCAACATTTGAAACCCCCGTTGGTGGGAGCGTCATACTCTTTTCCAGGGAGTACGACCTTAAAACTGCAATAATCACAATCGGGCTCTCTGGCCAATAATATCATAATCAAATAACCCTACGGTGGCACATAGGTTTGGGGAAATACCAAATTTCCCTCTCGGTGCTAAGCACTACTCCCCGACAAGCTCAGAACGCGTTAGGAAATCCACCACAATATAACAAGGGTCTATCATAAAGACCAAATCAAATCTCTTTCTCATTTATCAAATCATATCAATTTGTGGATTCCTAACTCAACATATTTTAGCTCAAAATATTTTAATCTTCCTTAACATCAACAAGGTATCAATGCATTGAACCATAACCGACTCAACATTTGGACAAGGATATGAAGACTCAATACATAATATTTTCAACAATTTAACTCATCAAAACCATCTGGAAAATACCAAGACTCATTGCAACTTCAAGATCAACATTTCTCAATTTTCCATCCAACTCTCATTTAAAGGTACTTGAGATATCAACCCATAGTAAGGATATAGAATTTCCAATATCAATTATAAATTCATAATAAGGAAATAGTGGAATGATAGTATAAATCAAGGCTTAACAAATTAAATCATCATACTCTCAAAATCAAATAATTTTTGGACATAATTCTATCTCAACATCATACACATATCGGATGACATAATCCCATAGCTCATGGAAAATAATATAAGATATAAAACCATATTTCCATTTTAAAGCCCCACATACCTAAAAATGGAAGATGAATATGAACTTCCGACTCCGGAACTTTATTCACAAAAATAAAGGGTGCTTCTCGAAGCCCTTAACATGATCAACTCAAATCTCAAATCAATTTTGAAATTTCTACGGTTCAATCAAGAGACATAGAAAGATGAAATTTATAGCAGTAGGGTTGGGGTTTGAGCCTTAGGAAATTTTGGAGAAAAATAAGCTATTGAATGCTCTTAATAGACCTAAATCTATGGTTTACCCGGATGAATTGGAGTGGGAATGACCAAAATACCCTTAAAAATTAAATAATGTCAAATCTGTCCTTTGGTTGACTATTTTGATAGGCTGAAGTACATCGACCATAACGTTTTTCTTCGATGGCCAAATTAGATGAAACCAACTTCATTGGAATAAGGACTTTTAGAGATTTCTGTTGATATATAGTAACTCACCCAGATCATTATGCACAAGGAGCTATGATCATTTGAAGTTGACCCTAAACTTTGTCTGGCCTCAGTATTTTTTTCCTGCACATTTACTGTTCACTACTATTCACGGTTAGATCAGAATGATTATAACTCATCACTCGAGTGTTCATTTTGGATGATCTACATATCGTTGGAAAGATTATTCAATGCTCTACGCGATGACGGGTTGCATATCCAGAAATTTAACACAGAAAAATTATTAATCATGATAAAGAACAGAATTCAACACATTTTCATCCGAGATCTTAACGAAAAATTTTTTTGGGGCATCACAATTTATTATTTACTTTGGTCAACATTTATTATTCTGTGTATTGGATGGAAACAAGGACTGTGCCACAGATCCAAAATATAGATTTTGGTTTGGTCGACTATCCTATTTTGACCCTCGATTAAGTTGTGAAATTAGGTCTTGAGGGTCAATTTTGTGAAATGACTGTTTTTCAAAAATTTAAAATCATGATTGAGTTTGGAGCATCAAATTTGGTAATTTAACATAGCTTTTTGCATTTATTGAATTTCGTATGAATCTTGAGGGATCCATAAAGACTTGGAAATTTCCATTTTCAACTAGTACACCACTCAGCTAGTGTAGTCACTAAAGTGCTATTTTGGCTGCTTTAGCGGTGGAAAGTAAAACACCACTTGATTGTTTTAGCGTCCTGACTTCTGTTGAGGGACACTTTAAAGTTTCTTGTCTACTTTAGCGGAGGCTGCTAAAGTAACCACCTGCCCACTAAAACAAATTGTTCTACACACCATGTATCACTAAAGTTGTCATTTTTCTGCCTTAACAGTTATGCCTGGTATGATATATAAATTTAATTTCTCAATTTTTTCCAAAATTTACGAGACTTTGAGATTCGAGTTTGAAAGTTTTGGGCCAATTTCATTCACTTTCAAGGTTGGGTAAGCTTCAAATATTTATTTTAATTATTTTTCCTTGATTCTTATAATCTAAAGCTTTTTAAAACATGATTTCAAAAGTAAAATTTGGGGATTTTGGCCCAAAAGACTTATATTAGTATTTGTTCAATTTAAACCCTATTTTCAATCTATTTTCACTTGGGTTTTCTTCTATGGCTTCCTTTAATAATAGATAATATACTTATGAACAAAACTTTTAGTTTTACCTTTCTTTTTCTATAATCAATTTTGGGTGTCCGTTTTGACCCTAACTCAAAAATGGGAAATATAGATATCGTTGGCTTCCTTAAGATATGTAGATTCTATAATTATACATTTTTTTTAGGTTGTTCGTGAGTGGAAGGATCCCTGTTGAATGATTTTTGATAGATTTTTCTTTGTTTAAGGTTAGTTATGGCTTAAATCTCTTCAGACTTGGATGAGCAGTTAATATTAATCAAGAAGCATGTTATAGGAATGGGTACTAATCATGAAAATGGTGTTATTACTATTTTGTGCTCGTGTGGGGGCCTATGTTATAGTTGTTGGTATTTTGAGACATTATTTGATACATCTGACTGTGTGGGGTCTTCTATGATGTTATTGGCCTGTTATTTACATATTTTATTGTTTTTTTCTTAGTATAAATTGCCTATGTTAGGAATTATGTGGTATCAATGACATATTATTGCATATCTTATTCTATTGATACATGAACTTTGTTGGATCACAAATGGTTGGCTTATTAAGTGAATTTTAGCTCACGTTCTTGTGTATTGGTTGTATTCTAAAACTCTCATTCTCATTTTGTTATGAGAATTACATCCACATATCATATCTACTTTCGTGAGGCATTCGTACAACTGTAGAAATTCTTATTTTTCTAATAGAAATATGACATCTTACATTATCCTTTGCCAAAGATCATGTGTCGGAGAGGATTTATGGATAATTGATTGGTATTGGTACTGGTTATCACACTGTGTATGAGTTACAAATTCCCCATGAATCCTACCTCAGGAGTAGAGAAGGGTAGGTGTATATGGAGGTTGTGTGATAACCTCGGACATATCATATCATCATCATCATCATTTTCATCATATTTCATACATTAAGCATATTATGTGTTGTATTTTTATGCTTGATTTGATATATATCTATTTTGTTCTTCTTCCTATACTTGTATTTACTGTGTGTGCACATTTTAGAACAGTTAGTGGAGATGGTGTGGATTGTCATTTGGGACATTTTCTAATTAAAGGTAACATACCCATTATGTGTTTTATATACTTTATTTTCTACTTTGCTTATTCAGCCTATGATACCCACTGATTACAAGTGGCCCGTACTCATCCCTAGTGTGCACATTGATGCAGATCAAGGTACTAATGCATTGTGCGGTAGCTTTCAGGTGGTGTTTGGATTGTTTTCGAGGTAGAGATCAATCAATGCTTTCAATGTCGATCTCCTACGCTTTCGTAACTAGTTTATGTCTTGTTTCGTATGTAGAGAAAATCTGTGTTCCTTTTTTGACTATCACTTGCATATTTTGGACTTCAAGATGTACTTAGTTGGATATTACACCGTGACACCAGATTATTAGATGATTTATGATATCAATGTTATGTATTTTTCTGCTATTACAATATATGTGTGGTTAGAATTCATTCTAGAAGTCTTGCCTTGGGATTTGATGTTGTTTTTCTCAAACCATTTCATTTTGGATCATTGGTTTACTGGTCAAGTCTTGCTGCAACAAAAGCCATCATGACCCTTGATTTTTGGGTCGTGACAGCATATCCTCCTAATGTGTTGAAATTTCATTATGATTTGTCGAATGGATAATGAATATTATTGTAGTGTAAAATGACTGCCACTAGATCATTCTCCTTGTCATATAGAAAAATAATCAAGTTTAGTTTCAAAATTCTATCTAAGCGAATTATCCAAAAGGAGAAAATCTCATTCGAGTACAACATATATTTTCATTTAATAAAATTAGCAAGACAATATGCAACTGATTTATCTTTTTCTTGAATACTTTACTGAAAATGAGTAAAATTTTTCTTTTTCTTTCCCCAATATGTTTAAAACATAGCTTCGATTAGTGCTTAATTTTTGCAATTATATTATATTGATTCATCTCAATATCAGTTTAGAAAATTATTCAATGTAAGTTGAGTGACTAATTAGTGAGTATTAGGCAGTAAAAAAAATAAATTCAATGCAAAATTTTCTTTTTAATATATTTTTATAGAGCACAACATTATATCAAATGTGGTTTGTTCCAAATTGAAGAAAATAAACATGTGCTTCTATAAGCACTACAACTACTACAATCATTCATATATCACTTTTAATATTCAATAAGTATTTGTATTTTTTTAAAAAATATTATTAAATTGGTCATGTTTTTATGCATATTTAAATATTATCGAAACTGATATTTCAAATTAGTCAAAAAATATTTAAATGTTCGCTTGTTTCAATATTTAAATTTTATACATCTATATATAAACATATAAATTTTTGTTTTTATAGATAATCTAAATGAGTAAGAAAATACATTTGTTATTAGTCTATGACCACGTGTTAATAATATAATTTAATGAGATTAAACCACACTAAATTATTATCATAATAAGAAAAGTTTGAATAAAAAATTGGTCAGGATGGTAACATTAAACTTGGTAAGGTTTGACTCAAAAATTGGTCAGGATACAATTGGATCCACATACTTACTATATTTTAAGATTATTAAATATAACTTGGCGTGTAATACACCCTTAATTAGTTTATGCCAACATAGTTATAGCTGACAAGTACTAATCCACTAATTAGAACTAATAAAATTTTTTATCAAATCTAGATTTCCCCTACAACTAGAAGTCAATATAGGCAAGGAAACTCACATAATATATTACAATGTCATATGATCCTCAACCAAACACACACATTTCTCCTCCCGTGTCCCATTTTTATTTATGAAAAGAAAGAAAGTGAAGTTTTCTTTTGATAAAAATTAATACTGAAAGGTAATACTCTTAAAATAGGAGGACGAAAGGGTAACTGAAAAAGCTCATGAACTCTATACAGTTTGTGGTGTCTAAATTTCTACTATAATCTATTGTCCTTACAACAATGGACCAATAGATTTTTCAAATCCAGAAGTTGAACTTAGTACTTTAAGAAAGTTTACGATGTTTCAAATGTTGGTTCAATAAGCTATATAGTGATAAGAAAAGAAGTCCCCAAGGTCAAGGAAATTATGAACCTGATGCATGCAGTATTGAAGAGGAAATATCTTAATATAGATAGAGAGGGTTCTACATCGAATGTCTCTCAAGAAATTTTTAGCCCTTCAGAGTTGGTCTATCATGATGTCATTGGTCAAATAATTGATTGAGAGACATTCGAGTTAAAACCTTCTATGTCTATATGCAGATGCTTTTTCTTACCTTGGTGGCTTTTTTCTTATCACTATAAATTTTTTTGAACCAACGTTGGACACATCCTAAACATCCTAAAAGTATTGAGTGCAGTTTCATGATTTGAAAGCACCATTATTCTATTGTTGTAAGGACTATAGATGATAGTAGATATTTCAACACCACAAAGTTTACTGATTTAATAATCTTTTTCGTGAACCATTTTTGTTCTTATTATATGATAATTTCCATTTAGCATTACATCTAATGAAAGAAAACTTTAGTGTATGTCTAGTCATAAAGTGAAAGGGGAAATAGAAGGAGAAATATGTGTGTTTGGAACTTTTTCTAAATTTAACTTCTCTTTGTAAGGTAAGCAATTTCCATTGCTATTTTTCCTAACTCATAGCATGATTTACTATTCATCAACTACCCAGTCTAAAAAATTTAAGGCATAACCAACTTTGAAATAATGAAATTCGACCCTAAAGTTCTTTAACATGATTTTTTTCCTTTTTGAAAAGTCTCAAAAATAATAAAAATATATAAATATAAGATCTATGTATTAAAAAACCTATTGATACCCATATCCACTATATTTAATTTGAATCCAAAACTAGTTTGAAAAATGAGTTTAAAAGGAAAAGAGGTCAAATAAAAAACTTCTTTAGAGAGACATTTCCCATGGTTATTAGAATCTATTTTTGAAAAGCCACTTGGAAAAAAGTTTAAAATGATGTCTATATCGATGAAAACCCATTTTCAAGATTTACCTGAAAAATTCCAAAATCCCATGCGAAACTAAGATTAACGAGTGTTTTATGATATAATTTAATATAGAGTAAGGGAATTCTGATTTTGGAGCTTACCCAATCTTAAATGTGGTTGAAAACCCTTAAAGTTGCCTTAACCTATAGCTCAAAATCCAAATATGGTGAAAAATCGTAAAAACGAGTATGTGTATTTATATATATATATATACAGTTATTGTTGCTTTATCAACTAAATGACCACTAATGTGGCTACCACTTGAGTGACTCTAGGCCTCTAAAGTGACCATTACTTAAGCCATATTATGCTGTGTAGAGAAACATATATGGTTAATACTTTATTAGCTACCAAATCTTCCTTAACTTTCCTCTTACAGAACTTGAGCAATGCATGAATTCTTTAATTTGTAACGTGTAGAAACATAGAAGTCAATTAAATTCTCTTACTGCAAAGTGACTTTTGAATTTTAAGCATATATTTTTGTAGGAGCAAGAGGGGGAGAGAGAATATGCAGTTCTATGGAAAATAAAAGAATGAATAAAGAATTAAGAAAAATGCACATATATTATAAATATGTTGGGCCAATTCCAAATTCCATGTGCGGTCTGTAAATATCATCAATAGTCGACATACATAGGCATCAAATCCTTAATAGTAGCTTCAATAATCATCTTGGTCACGTATGGCCATGTACACACCATGAATTCCACTTACAACCCATATGTGTGAACCATGCTTGGATGTCCATAATGTTGGTAACTTATTTTTGGTTCCATGTAAGTCCTTACATTCCACTTTTACTGTCCATAAGTTTGTTGTATACGGTTACCTATGCCTTAAAAATTGCTAATTTTGTGGAGGTCACAACCACGATATTATGAACAACCAGTGGGTTTGTCTTAGGCTCATACATGCTCCCCAACTTAGAATTTTTTTAAGATTCCAATATTATTCCCTCTATAGGTTGTTATATGGACCATAAGTATGGTTATATGTTTAGTGTACTGGTTGTATATCGCTTATACGACTCATGGATTATATGTAGGATCCATACTTCAACCTACAATTTCTACAAACTTGTTCATTCGGTTCTTTATCACTCCCACACTTTTGCATAAATATAACATATTGACATTGGGGATTAGCTCATATTCATGGCCATATTCATTTGGTTTGGATCGAGTTATTCACTTTTCACAGGTCAAGTTTTAGCTCAATGGTACAAACTATTGTAGAAAAAGAGGGAAATTTAAAACAAATTTATGGATGATATGACTTTTAGAGAGAATTATGGGATTGAAAAAATTTTTTAAGAGTAAATAAAGGAAATATTTATTTTTCCAGTCATATTTAGAACCTTGTGTTGATTAATAAAATCTCAATCTTTAATTCTTAATTATAATATGTGGTGGCCAACCAGATAGGAACTTGAGAGAATGAAGAGAATGAGTAATTGAGAATAGCCCCATCCTAGATCCCAACATGATTAAAATTTAACTTTATTACCATAAAGGACAAAACTCATTAGAGTATAATGTATATTTACATTCAATGAAAATTACCAAGACAATATGCAATTGATTTAGCTTCTTGAATATTTTTCTTAAAATGAGTAAAATTTATGTTTTTCTTTCATATATATGTTTAACACATAGCTTTAATCAGTGTTTAATTTGAGCAATTATTTAATATTCATTCATCACAAAATCAATTAAGAAAATGTTCAATGTAAGTCGACTGATAAATTAGTTAATATTAGGTAGTGACGAAGATAAATATAAGTAAAATTTTATTTTTAATATATTTTAAAGGATCATAAAATTCTACTAAATGTGGTTTCTTTAAAAACTGAAGAAAATAATAATATGCTCCTATAAGCACTACAACTAGTGTAATTATACCTATATCACTATTTAATAGTCAATAAGTATTTGTATTACCAAAAACAATTTATTATTAAAATGGTTATATTTTTTTGTATTTTCATATGCTGTTGAAATTGACATATATTTAAATGTTCGCTTGTTTCAAATATTCAAACTTTGTACAAATATAAATCAATATATTCATTTTTAGTTTTTATTGATGATTAAATTGAGTATAAAAATACATTTATTGTTAGTTTATGACCATCTGCTACTTATACTACATGATCTGATTAAAGAACCAATTAATCTCCTAATAAGAAAAATTTGACTTAAAAATTGGTCAGAATAAGATTTCAGTCCTTCTTCTAGTCTCTAGTAAAATAAGAAAAAATGATAAATTTAGTTCCTAGTCATTGAAGGAAAGCAAATTAAATTAGGACTACAATTTTCATTCCCACTCATTTTAGGGAAATCAAATTTGGTTCCTATAAATTCACTAGTTAAATAAATCTGGTAAAGAGTTTCTCAATGATTTAAATTAATATAGGAAAAAATCACTCAGAGAAATATTTTCAATTGGTAATATCTATGATCACGATGACAATTATAACAATATCATTCAAGGAGCACTACACAACAACAACATTTCAAAAGGGTGATAAATTAAAGTGGCAAGTCCCTTTTGTTTTAGACTTGCCAATTCAACTTCGTAATCCTTTTTGAATGCTTTTGGCAAGTCAAGAATATGGATTCATAGGTTCTTATTACAAATAAACTATTATTTATTTTATTGGTTATAATCAATATTGGGTCAAGTACAATTCTATCCACACCACTAAATGAAATTGTTACTTAGTCCGTGGTCCTCATTATCCCCCATGAACAACTTCAGATTATGTCAGAAAAAGAATATTGTTTGTACGATATGGATAATGTTTTTCCCAATGATGGATGGTGGTTAACAATCATCATTGAGAAAATTAAAGTTGATTATTAGGTCTATTTTCCTACTAGTGAAGATAAGATTGCATATGTAATGACTAGATTTTTGTTAATTGTTTATTTCTATGTGATTTGATAATTTTACTCCTCCCCTTGATTGATTTATGATGTTTATGGGGTTAAATATGATTGACATGATTTTTGATGGATTTTCGTGTGATTTGAGAGTGTTTGCGGTTTTTGAAGCTTAAAAGGTTTTGTAATTGACTTCGGTCAACATTTATTATTCTTTATGATGGAACACAGTTAAGGGTAACAAAATTTGGTTCCTATGAATTCTCTAGCTAAAGCCCCAAAGTTCCTCACTTTTTCATTCAATTGAATAAATCTCATAGTGAATTTCTCTACGGCTTCAATCAATGGAGAAACAAATCATTCATCATTCAGAGGAACACCACCAAAAAAGAATAGATATGTTCTCAAGGACAGTAAAAATAATAGAATTCAACAAGAAACAAAAAAACAAAAGCATTCTAGAAGGTTGATGAAATTGAAGTGGCAAACCTTTTTTTTGTACTGGTCAATTCAACTTTATCACCCCTTTTGAAACTTTTGGCACATTAAGAATATTGATTCATAGGTTCATATTATAAAGAACTATTATTTGTTCTATTGGCTATTATCAATATTGGGTGAAGTACAAGACGCTTTTGACAAATGTTAAATCTATGGCACTGAATGAAATTGTTACTGTGCTCGAGGTTCGTCCTATCCCTCCTGAAAAACTTGAAACTATGTTAGAAAAAGAATTTCAATTGTACGGTATGGATGATGTATTTTCCAATGATGGATGGTGGTTAGGAATCATCCGTGGGAAAATTAGACATGGGTATTATGCCTATTTCCTTACTATTGTAGGTAAGATTTTATATTCTCCTATAGTGTTGAGACTTTATTACGAGCAGTCGAATGGAAAGTGGACATTAGTGTAGTCTAATATGAATGCCACTTGATCATTCTCTTTGTCAAGTAGAAAAAATTCAAGTTGAGTTACAATATGCGATGTAAGGACATTATCCTATAGGAGAAAATCTCATTACAGTGTAATGTATATTTTCATTTAACAAATATTAGTTTGATAATATGTAACTTATTTATCTTCTTGTTGAATACTTTTCTTAAAATAATTAAAAATTTTCTTTTTCGTTCCCCAATATTTTAAAAACAATTGATTTGATTAGTGTTTAACTTGTGCAATTATTTTATATTGATACATATCAATATCAACTTAGAAAAATCTTTAATGTTAGTCAATGGAAGACCTAAAAAATTTTGACGATTTTATTTTGGACCCTTCTTCGTGTTTAACGGTAATTTTTGACTTAAATCGTGATTAGGGATGTTAATGTGACCACTAGGGAGTGTTTTGGGATTTTTGAAAAGCATTTGGGGTCATTTTGGGACCTAGAACAAGTGAAGACCACAATAAAGGCGTGCACACCACGATAAGACCGTGGCACACTATTGGGCCTCCGCGATATCGGCATGCCACTCCCAAGGGCACAAAATGGCTGATTTCATTTTATCAGTTGGGGTTCGAGATTTATGGTCCTTTGCCCTATTAAACGATGATAAACACCCTATAATCTGTAAGGCCTCGTAAAATTACTAGTCTAATTCAGTCCTATATAGCACGAAAAAAGGTCTCAAATTTAAAAAATTTCAGCTAAGTGTTTACACTTGGTCTCACATTTGACCTAGATGTTTTAAGGGAATCATTTACATCTTTTTGACCTTAGAATTTCAAATTTTGAATTGAATCATGATCAAGGTTATCTATATGTCATCTCGGGTAAGTTTTGGATATTTCGGATAAGGGTTGGACCATGCTCATATTTCAAAATCAACAACTCATCACGATATCATTGCATCGCGGTGACTATGGCGATGGGAAAGCCATTACATCATAGTGTATATCAAATCAACAGTTGGCTAATTTTAGTAAGCCATAACAATTCCACTGCATCACGGTGAAAGGTGCGATGGGAGCCTCACTGCATCGTGTGAAGCAAAAATTAGAAATTTTCAAAACTAGTATCTTACCGCGATTGCACCTCATTATGGTGAGTATTAATATTAGACTATCACCGTGATACAATGAAGGTTAAAAGCTGGAACCAGTTATTAGTTTAACTTTTCAGGGGCAATTAGGTACTTTTTGCCTCACCCAATTCAGCCAAAACATGAAATTAATCATCCCATAGGGCAAGATTCACTAGCTTTTCCCAAATACTCTCAAGAAAACAAAATCCTAGTTCATCAAATTCAAGATCAATTTCTAAAAAATCCCCAACAATATTCAAGAAACTAATAATCAAGGTATGTTAGGTGTTCATCCTCAAGTTTTCTTCCACCCTTGGAGTTTAAGAACCCTTTTTAAAAACTTAAATTATGATTCTTATGTTATGAATTGGATCATGTTCATTTTTGTGTATTTGCATGGGTTTCAGTTGAAGATTTAAGTGCAAGTTTCACGAAAATCAAGATAGTATGTGTGTTGAGTTATGTGATCCTCATGTTAAACCTCCGAATTGCAAGTCGAGTATTATATTCATGATCCTTATAGTCGACAATTATTATGTATATTCGTTATGCTCCCCAAATATTTGATAAATTATACCATGTTTTACTATTGATGCTATCGAGTCCTGGGGGTATTTAATACCCAAAAATCTAGTTGTTTACCTAGAATTATAGTAGATACAGAATAGTCTCAATAATGTTACAAATGGCAGTACTCAGTCAGTTAACAGAACTCAGTAAACTCAGTCTAGTTCAGTCAGTCAACACTATCAGTATCAGTTCAGTCAAGCCTATTACAGTCTAGTAATCAGTTCTATGTCTATTTAGTTGTGAGTAGGATTCAGCACCAAGCGAACCCATGGATAGGGGCATTTCTTCCAGTAGAGGATCTCACCCTTAGTACTAGAACCTACGTTACAGAACTATGTAACCAGCGTAGGGTAAGACATCCTCATGCAAGACTAGGGTTGATGCAACCATATATATATATATATATATTTATATATATATATATTTAAACTCATGAGTCTTCCTGCCAGATTAGGATTGACCCAGCATGATTAGTATCCCTTGGCAAGGGTATAACACCTTTCCAATTAGGGTCACAAGTTGGAACCCAACTCAGTTTATAATCGGGCCATATTGGTTATATGAACACTTCCACAGTTATAGTTTCAGTTTCAGACTTAGTATAGAACTCACTTCAGTTGTCCAGAAATTAAGACTGTCTGAAATAGTCACCCAGTTATCAGTAATATGGTTATTAGTGACTGATACAGAAATAGTGGCCCAGTTATCAGTGATATGGTTATCAGTGATCTCTGATATCAGTCACTTAGTTATTAGAACTCAGTATTTAGTTTCAGTATGTTCTCAGACATAGTATATATATATGTATATGCATAGTATTGCATAATTAGCATTTATAGTAGTTTTAGTTATCCATATACTCTCATTTAGTTATATTAATATTATTTAGTCAGTTATCATCTCATGCATATGAATCCTTGTATATCAGCCCACCTTATCTAGCATACCAATACATTCCACTACAGATGCACTCTTTCCTTTATCTATGATGAATCATATCATAGGTTCAAATGCTTAAGTTCCTGATCGGATTTAGCTAGATTTAGTTAGAAGCAGCAGATTCATTAGTGAGTCCTCATCCATTAAGGATATTATTCATTTTAGTATTACAGTAGGTTCAATATTTTATAAGTCAGAGTTAGTTGGGGGTTTGTCCCATCAACTCCACTTTTAGACTGTTCAGTCGAGGATTTTCACACTAGACTAGTTCAGACAGTACTCAGTTTTCAAGTGTGTTTATCTGTTGCTATATTTATTAAGTATTTACATTATGATCCTTGTGGCATTTTATCCTAACTTCCAAATTTATTTTAGTATTATTATTCAGTACTCACAACAGGTATTAGTCATGGGTTAGCTTATGATCCTTCGGGGTCGTAAGCACCATGTGACATCTAGGGTGTAGACTCAGGACGTTAAAAACTTTGTATCAGATCCTAAGGTTCAACAGAGTCCTAGGGATTCAAAAAGATACATCAAGAGTATGTATAGTGGACCACACTTATAGACAAGAGGCTATGAAGTATTTTTAGGAAAAGTTTCCTTTCTTTTAGTATTCCTGTACTATGAGTGAGCATGAGCTCAAGTTAAAATCTTTGTCTAATTCAAGTTTCTCTTCTGTTTATAGAATATGCCTCTCAAAAAGACTAACGGAAGAAGAACTGAAAACCGGCCAGCACCTTTGCCTGTTCAGGAAGATCCCCTGAATGAGCATGTTTCTCATGTAGAATTTAGAGCAACTTTCACAACTCTAGCCCACTTTGTAGGATCCTAGAATGAGCATCTGATTATTGTTTTAGCTAACACAATGGACAATACTGCTACAGCTATAATTTAGGATTTCACCCAAATGAACCCTTCTTCATTTACAAGGTATAGCCCATAGGAATTCCTTGATATGGTGTAGAAGGTAATAGATATTATGTGGGTAACTGCTAGTGAGAGTGACTTTTTTGCTGCGTATCAGTTGTAGGATTTGGATCATACATGGTTTAAGAAGTGGAAGGCATATAGGGCCACAGATCCATGGCCTATCAAATAGGAGGAGTTTGCTACTACCTTTCTAGATAGGTTCTTCCCGTTGGAGTTAAGGGAAGCTAAGGTATTAGAATTCATTAACTTGAAGCACCGAAGCATGACAGGGAAGGAGTATTCCCTCAAGTTTACTCAGTTAGCCATAAATACTCCTCATGTGGTAGCTGATAGAAGATCTTAGATAAGTAAGTTTGTATTAGGTATATCCAATAGTATGGTCAAGGAGTATAGGAATATGATGCTAATTAAGGAGATGGACTTGGATAGGTTGATGGTCCATGATTAGTAGATAGAAGAGAGAAAGACTAAGGAGAAGGAGAGAGAGAACAAAAGGGCTAGAACATATAGGAACAACTTTACTTAGCCTAAATCAAAGGGTGGAAATTGTCCTCTATTTCACCCAAAATATTCAGTTCCATCTCTTTCCTCAGCCATTGCTACAGTGCCTAAATTCATAAATGGTAATAATGATAGTGTTCCTGGCTCTAAATCTCAGGGTAGTCAGCAGTACCCGAACAAATCCTCTTTTTTAGTGGAATGTTAGAAACTCTCAGGGTGTCTGAAGGGTGTGCAACATTATGTGTTTTGGGTATGGTAAACCAGGTGATAGAATCAGAAAGTGTCCTCAGGTAGGTTCATAGAGTCAGCCTAGTCGTCCGCCAGCTTGGTCAGGTCGCCCATTGCAGCTGGGTGCCACTTCTAGTTTAGTCCCAACAGGATTAGGAAAGCTCTTCTAATTTAGTCACTGGTACGTTACATGATTACCATTTACATGTTTATTCTTTGCTTGATCTAGGAGCATCTTTGTCCTTTGTAAATACTTATATAGATATTGACTTCGGATTCAATCTCTAAATCCTAGCAGATCCCTTCTCATTCTCTAACCAAGTGGGTAAATCTATCATAACCCGATAGGTATACAAGAACTGTCTAGTTATGGTATCTTAAAAATTTATTTCAACGACTTAATAGAGTTAGAGATGATGGATTTTAACATCATTCTCGATATAGATTGGCTTCATTCATTCTATGCTTCAGTTGATTATAGAAACAGAGTTGCTCATTTCTAGTTCCCGAATGAACCTATCCTAAAATGGAGAGGTAATACTTAAGCGCTTTAAGGTCAACTTTTTTCATACCTCAGGGTGAGAAAAATGATATCTAAGGGGTATGTTTATCATCTTGTCTGAGTTAAGAATTCTAGTTCTGAGGCTCCTACTCTTGAGTCAGTTCCAATCACAACCGAATTTCTAGATGTGTGTCTCAAAGATCTCCCCAGAGTTCCTCCCAAAATGGAAATCAACTATGGCATAGACCATATTTATGATACTTAGCCTATTTATATTCAGCCATATAGAATGGCTCCAGCTTAACTTAAAGAGTTGAAAGAACAGTTGAGGGATCTCCTAAAAAAGAGATTCATCAGGCCCAGCATATCTCCTTGGGGTGCACCAGTCCTATTCGTGCGTAAGAAAGATGGTTCTCTTAAAATGTGCATTGACTACCATTAGTTGAACAATGTCACCATCAAGAATACGTACCCACTTCCTAGAATTGATGGCTTTTTTGACAAATTTCAAGGAGCCAGTTACTTTTCCTAGATAGACCTCAGATCATGCTATCATCACCTCTGAGTTAGAGAAGGTGGCATTCTGAAAATAGCTTTTAGAACTTGGTATGGTGATGATAGGCGAATTTACACGCCTAAAGTACTATATTTCACCCATATTTTAGCTATGTTTTGAGGACAAATTATATAATTCATGCACTTTTAGTCCTTTTTCCTGTAAGTGAGCTAACAAACGTGATTAGCAAGTTTTCAGGTATAAATGATGCAGATTTCAGCATTTTATGGATAACTTGACGCCAAAGGAAGCTTCACGAAAGAAAGAGAGCAGCGTTTGGACACCTATGGACTGAAAGTGATGCATGGAAAACCTATCTCGGGCAAAAACAGCATTTCTCAAGACTTTGGGGATCAGCAGTAACCTATTAGGATTAGGATAATGATGCAGTAATTTATTAGGATTAGGATAAGTACGCAGTAGCCTAGTAGGAATAGGATATGGGTGTTATAAATACCATATTTTGCTGGAGATTTTTATAATTCCCATCCATCCACCATCCACCCATCCATCAACCAAATTTCCGCCACCATCATCCCTATTCCCCCTATTCGACCTTTCTCCTTTTCTTCTTAAATTCATTGTTGACATTATTTTTCATCTATTCGACTTTTAATTTTTACAACAAGAGAAACGCTATTTGCAAGGAATTCACGTGAGATTTTTATAATGATAATGTCTATTGTGATTTCTTTCACACTCATGAATATCTAAACTTCTCTATTGGGGTTATGGAAGCCATATGAGATACTATCTACTGCTATGAGTTTGTGAATTCGTGACACGTATGATGCTTATATCATTATTCTCTTCATCTTAATGCAAATTCTTGTGGCTGCAGACGCATAGAATAATGCCAGTATAGCATTAACTTGTTCAAAAGAAAAGTTATATGTCTGGAAAAGAGATAATGTCAAGGTAATAGGGTCCCATCCCCTATTAAAAAGTTAGTGTCGTAACTGGATTAACCTCTTATAGAATTTGTACCATTAGATACGCTTTAAGCTCGAAAGAGTTAAAGTGAAATAGTCCTTGGTTAGGTCAAAAGACGCTTGGATTTACCATCGAAAACAATTCTCTATAAGCACATGCATGTCTGAATTCCGCACAACTCATAGCCAATAGAGACGTACAACTCATAAGGTGGACATAACCCCAACCTCTCAATTCTCATTGTTTTACATCTTACCAAACATTTTTACTTTTTACTTTGCTATTTCCGTTTTTACCTTATTACTTTGGTTACATTACTTGCACGACAAAACTCCCCCCTTTTTACGAGACTTGCACTAGAAGTCTAGTAATCTTTGCTTACTTGTTGACCAAGCTATTCCCTATGGGATCGATACCCAACCCAGTTAGGTTATATATTTGACAAACAACCGCTTTACACTCCTATGAGAGCTGTAGATTGAGCGTTATCATATGGTCACTAAAAATTCCTAGTTATGTCATTTGGTCTTACCAATGCCCCTGCATCTTTCAAGGACTTGATAAACCGAATGTTCAAGTAGTACGTAGACATGTTCATCATAGTATTCATTAACAACATTATTTTCTACTCCCACAGTGAAAATGATCACGCTGACCATCTCAAAATAGTATTAAGGACTCTTAGATCCCATCAACTATTCAACAAATAAAGTAAGTAAGCATTTTTTCTAAGATCGGTAGCTTTCCTTGGTCAAATAGTTTCCAGTGATGGGATTAGAGTTGATCCTTAAATGAATGAAGTAGTAAGAAATTAGCTCGGACCTATCTCTCCATCAGATATTAGTATTTTTTTTGGGGTTGGCTAGCTATTACCAATGATTTATTGAGGGATTTTTTCTATTGCATCCCCCATGTCCAGATCTACAGAGAAGAAAGTCAAGTTCCAGTGGACATATTCTTGTGAGAAGAGTTTTCATGAGTTGAAGAGTCGACTCACTACAACCCCAGTTCTTACTTTATTCAACGGTTCAGACTAGTTTTTTTATATTATGATGCTTCTAGAGTAGGTTTGGGGTGTGTTTTGATGCAGAGAGATAAGTTCACAGCCTGTGTCTCTAGACATCTTAAGCTCCATGAAATGAATTACCCCATTCATGACCTTGAGTTATAAGTGGTAGTGCTTTCCTTAAAAGTTTGGAGGCACAATTTGTTTGGGGTACATGTCGATGTGTTCACAGACCATAAAAATTTACACTATGTATTTTCTCAAAATAACTTGAACCTGTATCAGAAAAAGTGGTTCGAGTTGTTGAAATATTATGAAATAAGTGTCCTGTATTATCTAGGAAAAGCCAATGTAGTGGTAAATGCCCTCAGTAGGTTGTCTATAGGTAGTTTTGCTTACATTGAGGATGGTAAGAAGAAGCTAATTCAGGAAGTTCATCAACTTGCCAGACTAGGTGTCTTCTTGGTTGATTCAGCTGAGAGTAGTGTTTGGGTGCAGAATAGCTTAGAATCATTTTTGGTTTCTGAAGTAAAAGAAAAACAAGATAGAGATACTAGTCTAGTCTAGCTAAATGAGTCAGTCAAAGATCATAAAGTAGAGGTTTTCTCCCAAGGGGGTGATGTTGTGCTACATTGCTAGGGTAGACTATATGTGCCATGTATGGATAGTGTGAGGCAGAGGATTCTTGCAGAAACGCATTACTCAATTTACCTAGGGGCCATAAAGATGTACCACGACTTGAGATAAGTCTATTGGTGGAGTGGGATGAAGAGAGACATTGTAGAGTTTGTGGCTAAGTTCTCCACATGTTAGCAGGTTAAGATTGAGCATCAAAATCCTAGTGGTTCCATGCAGGAATTCAGTACTCTCACATGGAAGTGGGAAAAATTAAATATGGTCTTCATGATAGGTTTGCCTCGTACTCATCATCAGTATGATTCGATTTGGAATATTGTAGACAGGATGACCAAGTCAGCCCATTTCTTACTAGTTCATACCACTTATTCCTCCGAGTTCTATGCCAGGCTCTATGTTAAGGAGCTGGTCAGATTGCACAGTGTCCCTTTGTCCATTATTTCAGATAGAAGTATGCAGTTCAGCTCTTATTTTTAGAAAGCTTTCCAAAAGTGTCTTGGTACCCAATTTCACCTCAGTACAACCATTCACCCACAGACAGATGGTCAGGCAGAAAGGACTATTCAGACTTTAGAAGATATACTGAGAGCATGTGTGGTTAACTTTAAGGGTAGTTCGAATGAACACTTGCCTTTGATTGAATTTGCGTACAATAATAGTTACCATTTCAGTACTCATATGGCTCTATTTGAGGCACTTTATGGAAGGAGATGTAGATCTCCCATTGGTTGGTTTTAATTTGGGGAGGTCACAGTAGTTGGCCCTGACTTGGTATTTGATGCGTTATAGAAAGTGTATTTTATCAGAGAGAGGCTTAAGACAACCCATAGCCAATAGAAACCTTATACAAATGTGGAAAAAAAAGATCTCGATTTTGAGATTGGCGACTTTATGTATTTGAAAATCTCTCCCATGAAGGGGAAGCTCAATCCCCGATATGTTAGACCTTACAGGATTATCTGCTATTTCAGGAAGGTAACTTACGAGCTTGAGTTTCCTTCAGATCTAGCTTTAGTAGACCCAGTGTTCCATGTCTCCTTGATAATGAAATGCATTGGTGCCCCAACAGTTTTTGTCCCTATAGAGAGTGTTAATGTTCAGAATAGCCTCTCTTATGAAGATGTCCCAGTGGAAATCCTTGATCGTCAGATTCGCAGACTAAGGAAAAAAGAAGTTTCTTTGGTTAAAGTTCTTTGATGGAATTGGTCCATTGAGGGAGCTACTTGGGAAGCAGAAGTAGACATATGAATCAAGTACCCTTACATCTTCTCCGCAAACTTAGACTCAGCTAAAGGTAATAGTCTTTCTTAGAATTGCTGAGTTCAATGCTCAGATTACCATTACAAACTTGGTATCATTTTCAACTGCACATCATTCTCAAATTATGTATATTTTCATGTAATAGCTCAGTCATGTGTCATGTCTTCAGAATTCATTTATGCTTCTGTTATGCATGTTCAGTATGAAAACTCAGTTTATCAGTAGCTTTAGTAATGTAATCATGCTTCAGTTATGCATGTTCAGTATGTAAACTCAGTCTATCAGCATTCTCAACTTAGTCAGTCTCATTCGAGGATGAATGTTCTTAAGAGGGAGATATTGTAAAACCCTATAAAAGTCCTAGACTAATTCAGTCCTATATAGCATGAAAATAGATCCCAAATTTAGAAAACTATAGCTAAGTGTTGATACTTAACCTGCATTATTTACGATATTTTCGACCTTAAAATGTAAATTTTTTAATTGATTCATGATCAGGGTTATCTATAGGTCGTCTCGGGTAGATTTGGGATTTTTGGACAAGGACTGGACCATGTTTGGATTTCCAAAATAGCAAGTCACCGCGATTTCATTGCATCATGGTGACTATGGCACTGGGAAAGACATTACGTCGCGGTGGGATAACTCGAATAAGCCACGGCGATTCCACCACATTGCCGTTGAAAGCACGATGGGAGCCTTATTTTATTTTGGTTAATGCCAAATAAACAATTTTCAACCAGTAACTCATTGCAATTGCACCACGTTGCGGTGAGTATAACGATAAGACTTTCACCGCAATATGGTGAAGGTGAAAAATGGGTTCTAGTTACAAGATTAATTTTCCAAGGGAAATTAGGTCCTTTTCGCCTCACAAAATTCAGCCAAAACATGAAATTAATAATCCCAAAGGGCATGATTCACTCGATTTTCTCAAATACTCTCAAGAAAGAAAACCCTAGTTCATCAAATAGAAGATCAAGTTCATAGAAATCCCCAAAAATCTTCAAGATATCAATAATCAAGGTTGTTAGGTGTTCATCCTCGGGTTTTCTTCCACCCTTGGAGTTCAAGAACAATTTTTAAAAACATAAATTACGATTCTCATGTTATGAATTGGATTATGTTCATGTTTATGTATTTGTATGGGTTTCAATTCAAGATTTAATTACAAGTGTCATGAATATCAAGATAGTATGTGTGTTGAATTATGTGATCCTCAAGTTAAACCTCCTAATTGCAAGTCGAGTATTATATTCATGATGCTTATGTGTTGACCCTTATCAAGTACATTAGTTATGCTCCCCAAATGTTTGATAGAATGCCTATGTGAATTCGATAGTGATATCACGATAAGTTAGCATGTGTTCCCATTCATGTACAAGTTCATGTCTCTCAAGTGTTTGACAAAATGTCTAAGTGAATGCATTTTTAACAAGCAATTATTGTTATGCTTCAAAGATGATGCCATGTTTTACTATTGATGGTATCGAGTATTGGGAGTATTCAATACTCGAAAATCTAGCTATTTACCTAGAATTATAGTAGCTACAGAATAGTCTCAGTAACATCATGAATAGTAGTACTCAGTCAGTTAACAGAAATCAGTGAACTCAGTCTAGTTCAGTTAGTCAACACGATTGGTATTAGTTTAGTCAAGCCTAGTACAGTTTAGTAATAAGTTTAGTGTACATTCATTTGGGAGTAGGATTCAGCATCGAGCGCCTAGGGATTGGGGTATTCCACCCAGCAGAGGGTTTGACCCTTAGTACCAGTCCCTATATTATAGAACTATGGAGCCAGCGTAGGGTAAGGTGTCCTTCTGCCATACTAGGGTTGATGCAATGATATATTTACATATATAATTCACGAGTCTTCCTGTTAGATTAGGGTTGACCCAGTATTTTTTGTATCCCTTGGCAAGGTGCTAACACCCTTAAAACTGGGGTCACATATTTGACCCCAACTCAATTTATAATCGAGGTATTTCAGTTAGAAGAACACTCCCACAATTACAATTTTAGTTTCAGACTCAATATAGTACTTAGTCCAGTTCTCTAAAAATCAGGACTATCAGAAACAGTTGCCCAGTTTTCAGTAATACAGTTATCAATAGTCTTAAATATCAGTCACTCAATTATCATAACTCAGTAATTAGTTTTAGTATGATCTCAGATACAATATATATATGCACAGTATTGCATAATCAGTATTTACAACACTTTCAGTTAACCATGTACTCTCATTTTGTTATATCCATACTATTCAGTCAGTAATCATATCATGCATAGGAACCTATGTATATTAGCCTACCACATCTAGAATACCAATATATTCCACATACTGTAGCATGCTCTTTTCTTGCGCTATGATTAATCATATCATATGGTTGGACGGTCAGGTTCCTGAGCACCTTTAGCCAGATTCAGTTAGCAGTAGAAGATTAAGTAGTGAGTCCACATCCATCAAAGATATTATTCATTTCAGTATTACAATAGGTTAAGTATTTTATTAGTCGGAGTTAGTTGGGGGCTTGTCCCATCAACTCCACTTTCAGATAATTCAGTAGAGGCTTTTCAGACTAGACTAGTTAAGACAATACTAAGTTTTCAGATGTTTTTATCAGTTTCTATATTCATTCAGTATTCAAATTATGAACCTTTTGACATTTTAGCCTAAATTTTATATTTATTTTAGTATAATTATTCAGTGTTCATAGCAGGTACAAAAAATGGGTTAGCTTATGATCCTTCAGGGTCGTATGGATCGTGTGACATCCATGGTGCAGACTCAAGGCATTACATAATCTATATCAACCTATTAGTTATAAATTTTATCATCATTCCTCCCCTTTTCAACAATCAATAGAAGAAAGCTTAGGGTTTCTCTAGAATTTAACTCACAAGGCCCCAATTTAGGTTCTTCTCAAATTAATTCTACTAAAAATGCATGTTGGACACTCCTTTATTTTTATTTATCTTTAAATTATGAAATTGACTTGATATTATAATGTTTTAGGGGTTCGGTAAACTAGGTTTGAGGAATTTGGGTCATTATATACTTGCATAGGTTTTTGATGCTTAAATGGTTTCTCCATGGTTTAATTATTAGGTTATGAGCTAAAATTATGTTTTATGATAATGGTACAATTTGGTGATATGGTTTTATGATATTTATGGCATTTGAATGATAAATATATAAACCTCATCCCACTTCATGAATTTACTTTTTGAAAGAGATTTTGATAGCATTTATTACATCTTTGGAATAATTATATGGTTATATGGAAACAGTATAGCACTAAAAGAAAAATGTTTTACATTAAACTTTTGGTATCTAAAAATGGAGTTTAAATGGGTTAATGGAATGGTTTGATATAATTGGATTGGCTTGCAGGTCTTTCAGTATGATGACACAAATTCATATATGCCTTAATGAAAACTCCATGGTTATTAGTTAATAGAAATAGATAAATATTTAAGTTTGGATTAAAAGGAATTTTATAGCTTTACTGAGAATTTTTATTACTACTAGGACCAACTTTGGAAACCATGTTTGTCAACATTGGGGGGCCTTTTCCTAAAATATAGATAACAACAGTACGCTTGCTTCACAATAGCACATAGTCATTTCATTGAGAGGTTGTTATCTTTGTGACTTTAACCTATTCTTTGGTCCATGTGACTAACATGGATTGGGCTCTTCCGGCAGTGGGAGGCGGACCTGTATTGATCGTGGTTTCCTGAAGGTTGCTATGAGCTACATAGTTTAGGATTATATTTTTAAATGATCATATTTCATGTCCCTTGTCTCTAACCCAATATTTTATTATCTAGATGGTTTTGTGCATAATATTTATAATTGATTTTTGGTGAATTGTATATTTTATTCTTTTCCTTGGGTAGCATGCTAGTAATTATCAAACTGATCATCCTCAGACATTACATCATTTCATGATATAGGTTTGAAGAAATTTAATTGTGACCTTGTAAAGCATTAAGGTAGATCATTATTCTATTAGATAGTTGGTGAGAAGTAATGATCCCTCCATCATCAAGAAGGTCGTGTTACATTTTAGTATATTTATATTTTTGATTCCATTGATTTTCTTCTATTATAATTGGGGTCATATCCTAACATCGTAAATGTTTTGTGGAAAGAGGTTTGTTGACAATATGGATTGTTTTTTAATTTTGGATTCTTTGAGATTCAAACTTTATTTTATAGGTAAACTCTATCTTTTATGGTTTGCATTCCACAATTTCATTATAATATTATGCTTATGATGTATGGCTAAGAGGCCATCCCATGCCTTGGTTAGCTTGGGTGTCCGTCATGACCAGGGTCCAAGCTTGAGTTGTGACAAATTTATTATTAGAGCACAGTTCAGGGTCACTAGGTGTGTATAAGTCATGTCAAGTAGAGTCTCATTTTTTAGTATGTAGCATGTTACACATTTAAGCGGGAGGCTATTTAGCATTTAGGAATGGTTTCTATTCTATGTATTCTGATTCATGCCAGAGTCCGATTACTATTGATTTACTCTAACTCCTAGCTTACTCATATTTCAGAACATGTCTCCATGAAGATCTTATAGCCACAGGAATTCAGTTGGAACCCACACATCAATTCAAGCAAATATTAGGGAGATTCTCCCTACCTATTATATGCAGACTTGGTATAAGGCCTAACTCTTTATTCTACTACTTCTCCTAGGATCCTATAATTCCCTACTATTCCTCTTCGGGCTTCTCAGGCTTACATTACTATACTCAATCCCCTCAGAGAGATCTATCAAATACTGAGTTCTATAAGTCCATCCATATGCTTGGTCAGACTATGGCATCACAGTCTTATTAGTCTAATTATGTTTTCTCTACCATGGGTTCTTCTGAGGTCACTTGAGTTTGCCAATTTTATGAGGATGAATCCTCTGACATTTTAGGTTCTAAGGTTGAGGAGGATCCTTAAGGTCTCATTAATAAGATGGAAAATATCTTTAAAGTTATGAAAGCTAGTGATTCAGAAAGGGTTGAATTTATATCTTATCAGTTGAAAGAAGTGACTTATTAGTGGTATAACTAGTAAGAAGAGTTAAGGGCTGAAGATGTTGAGCTACTTTTATTGGATGAGTTTTCAGATGCTTTCCTTGATCACTTATTTCCTCAGGATTTAAGGAAAGCCAAGGACGAAGTTTTTGCAAATCTTAATTAGGGTAAGATAAGAGTTAAGAAGTATGCATTGAAGTTCACCCAACTGTCTTGTTATACACTTGAGCTTGTATCTAGTATGAAGTCTTGGATGAGAAGTTTTCTATGGGCTCATTTCATGTCTTGGTGTTAAAGTGTAAGGGTGATATGGTTAATAGTTACATGGATATATCAAGACTAGTGGTTTATATATAGTAGTTGGAGGATGAGAAGAAGAAACAAGTGAAAATTGGGCAAAGGTAGAAGAAAAAGACTTGGTACGCAGAGTAGGGTATGAGCCAGCATAATAGTGGTAACGAGGGTAGACAATTTTCCATATTTAACAATATTCAACATCCTCAAATCCCTATTAACCAATCTGTTATCACTTTTAAAATCATTCCTCCAACTTTTCAACACTCAAAAGAAGTAAGCTTAGGGTTTGGTCTAGAATTCAACTCACAAGGCCCCAATTCAAGTTCTTGTGTAATTCATTCTACTAAAAAGGCAAGTTGGACACTCTCTTATTTTTACTTATCTTTAAATTATAAAATCAAATTGTAATTATTATGTTTAAATGGTTGTGTAAACTAGGGTTGATTAATTTGTCTTATTATGTACTTACATTGGTTTTCCTTGTTTTAATGAATTCTCCATGGTTTAAATGTTGGGTTGTAAGATAAAATTATGTTTTGTGGTAATGATGTAATTTGCTGATATGGTTTCATAATCATTATGGACTTTGTATGATAAAAATATAAACGTTAACCCACTTCATGAGTTTGGTTTTTAAAAGTGATTTTTACAGCATTTAACCCATCTTTTGAAATATTAAATGGTTAAATAAAAACAGTCTAGCATTAGTTGAAAAACGATTTACATTGGATTTTTGAATTGGAAGTTGGAGTGTAAATGATCTAATGAAACAGTTTGGCATAATTAGAATCTCATGCAAGTTTTTGGCATGACAATACCAATTTTGATATGACTTAGTTAAAACCCATGGTTATTGGTTAATGGTATGTGAAAATCTTTTAATTGGGCTTAAAGAAAATTGTTTAGCAATACCAAAAAAGTGTAGTCCAGGGGAACCAATAGTGGAAACCACATTTGCTCACATTGAGGGGTCTTGTCGTTAAAGATGGATGACCATTGTGTGTTTTTTGGCGATTATTGTCTTGGTAACTTCAACCTAATCTCCAGTCCATGCGGCTAACATAGATTGACAGCCTTCCGGCCGGGGGAGCCGGATCTATATAGCTCATGGATGCCTAAAGTTTGGTATGAGCTATATAGTTCAGGATTAAATTTTTAAATGATCATGTTTATTTTACCTTGTCCCTACCCCGACATTTTACTATCTTGGTGGTTTTGTGCATATGATTTGTAACTAATTTTTTGTTTAATTTCATATTTTATCCCTTTTCTTGGGTTGCATGCCAGTACTATCCATAATGGTTGTCGCCGAAAGCTGCATAGTTGAATGATGTAGGTTTGGAGACCTTTTTTTGTGACCCCGTTTAGCATTAGGTGGATGGCTAATCTACTGGACATCTGGTGAGAAGTGGTGAGCCCTTTATCAGCTAGAAGATTTGTTAGGTTTTAGTCTATTTACATTTTTTGTTCCCTTGGTTTTCTTCAAGCATAGTTAGGGTCATGTTCCGACTTAGAAAATGTTTCATGGAAAGAGGCTTGTAGATAATATGGGGTTATTGTTCTTTTGATTTTCAATTTGAGTTTCAAACTTCATTTTAAGAATTACTAAACTCTTTCTTTTTATGAGTTGGCTTCCAAATATCTTTATAATATTGTGCTTAAGATGTTAGGCATAAGGTCCGTCTAATTGCTTAGTCGACATGTGGTATCCATCACGGCTAGGGTCCCGACTAAGGTCATGGCAGTGGAGTGATGAATTGGTGAGTACTAGGCAGCAAAAAAATAAATTTAAGTAATATTTTTGTTTAATATATTTTAAAGGAGCATAAAATTCTATCAAGAGTCAATTCTTCCCAAATTAAAGAAAATACTAATGTGTTTCTGTAAGTACTACAACTAGTATAATCATACGTATATCACTATTTAATAGTCAATACATATTTGAATTTTTTTTAAAAAAATTATTATTAAACTGGTCATATTTTTTCTGCATGCATAAATATTGTCGAAATTGATATTTCAAATTTATTAGACAATATTGAAATAATCGCTTGTTTCATTCGTTAAATTTTGTACATCAATAGATCATAATATACTTTTTTGTATTTATTGTTAATTTAAATGAGTAAGCAAGAACATTTTTTTATTACTCTGTGACAATGTGTTAATGATATAATTTAATCAAATTAATCCACATGAAATTATTCTTCTAAAAAGCAAATTTTTAGCCAAAAATTGGCAAGGATAAGATCGAAGACATAAAATATCAATATTTCAAGATGGTAATATCTAACTTGATAAAGTTCAACACAAAAATTTGTTAGGATATGATCAGATCCATATACTACCTATATTTTAAGATTATTACATATAACTTGGTTTCTAATACACTAATAATTAATTCATGCCAACATAGTTATATCTCACAGCTACTAATACACTAATTAGAACTATTCAACAATTATCAAATATGTATTTCCCCTTCAAATAGAAGTCCATCCTATGCAAAGAAACTCACAATAATATATAACAAAGTCATTTGATCTTCATCAAAACATACATATTTCTCCTTGTATCTCCTATTTTTATTCATGATAAGAAATAAAGTGAAGTTTGCTTTCGATGAAAATTATTACAGAGTGGAATCCCTCTCACAATATAAGAAAGAAAGGTTAATTGGAAAAGGTCTTGAACTAAATACACTTTATGGTGTTGAAATGGCTACTTTAATCTATTGTCCTTACCAAAATGGACAAGTGGTGTTTCCAAATCATAAAGTTGCACTCAATACTTTAAGAATGTTTAGGATGTTTCCAAGGTTGGATAAATCAGATATATAGTGATAAGAAAAGGGTTCACCAAGGTCTAGAAAATTAGGAACATAATGCACGGCATGTTGAAGCGAAAAAATCTTCATATTGACAGAGAGGGTTCTACATCGAATGCCTCTCAAGAAATTCGTGGCCCTTCAGAGTTGGTCCAACATGGTGCCATCCCATCCAATAATTGGTTGAGATACATTCGATGTAGAACCCTCTTTGTAAATATGAAGATCCTTTGCTTTAACTCTACACTTATCATGTTTGTGATTTCCTTGGTAGACTCTTTTCTTATCACTATATATTTTGATTGAACTAACGTTGGAAGCAGTATTAACTTTCTAAAAGTATTGAGTGTAAATTCATGATTTTGAAACACCACTGTTCCATTGTTGTTAGGACTATAGATGAATGTGGATATTTCAACACCACAAAGTTTACTGATTTACTGAGCTTTTCTCATGAACCCTTTTTTTCTTATATTGTATGATAGTTTTATGTTAGCATTACTTCTAATGAAAGAAAAATTCACTTTATTTCTAATTATAAATTCAAAGTGGATATAGAAGGAGAAATGTTTTTGTTTGAATCTTTTTCTAGGATTAATTTATATTTGCAAAGGAAACAATTTTCATTGTTATTTTTTCTAATCCATAGCATGGTTTATTTATTCATTAATTACCCAACTTAGTCTGAAGAAATTTAAGTCATAACCTATCTCAAAATATTGAAATTCAAGCCTAAAGTCCTTAAACATGATTCTTTTCCCATTTGAACAGTCTCAAAACAACTAAAATTTACAAGTATAGCATCTACGCGTCAAAAAGCTAACAATTCCCATTTTCACTATTTTTAAGCTAGATCCAAAATGGGTTTAAAAATTAAGTTTAAAAAAGAGAGGTAAAACCCAAATTTTCTTTAGAAACACATTTTCCAATGATATTAGAATCTACTGCTAACCCACGCAAAAAAAAGTTAAAAGTAAGGCCTAAATTGAAGAAATTTCATTTTTAAGCTTAATGGAAAAACCCTTTAAATCTCATTTGGAAAACAAGATTAACGAGTGTTTCGAAGATATAATTCAATGTAAATTAATGAAATTAAGATTTTGAAACTTACCCAAGATTAAATGGTGATGAAAACCCTAAAAATTGCTAACATTCAAAGATCAAAGTTCCAAAATGGTGATAAATCACAAAAATTGTATGTATACAATGATTGCTGCTTTAGAGGCTAAATGACTACCAAATTGCTACCGCATAAGATACTCTTGGACACTAAAGCAGCTATTTCTTAAGTGATCTTGGTGTCACGACCCAAACCCAAGTCTTTTCATTACAGCAAATCTATAGCCCACAATTGGCTAATGACAACCTCCTTAGACTTACCTCAAGAGAACATAAACAAAAGAAACCAAAATAGTCTATGAATGATATAGAAATCTAAGGAAATATTAGAGTCAAAATAACACATCCAAAAATTCCAACAGTGTCCACTAAATCCACTAAACCAGAAAAATGAACTAAGTCGAGGCATGCCCCCGACTATGACAAAAAGAATTCATAGGTACTAAGAAAATAAAGAAAGAACAAAGAAATGATATTAACTTCTGAAGATTGGAGGCTCACCACTACACAACAGATCAACAGAAGTTACCCATCGCCTAACGTTGCACAGAAGTAACAGAAAAGTCCTCAACATGTACATCATGAAACAATGTAGCGTTCGAGGATAGTCAGTCGGGTGAGCACTATCATATAACTCAAAGGATAGGGATAAAATAATGCATTTACCAAAATCCTATCATAAAGAACTTGAACAATATTTATATACATATATACAATGTCAGTATAGAAACAAGGGTCATGAAAGTCGATCATTTAAAAATTTGGTCCTGAACTGTGTAGCTTGCTCCATCCTATAGGTAGCCATGACCTATGTGGGTCCGACTCTCCCTATCGGAAGGGCCCCAGTCAATGTTAGCCACATCTATGAAAAGATAAATATAAAAATTCGATAGCAATCCAAACTAAAATGTGTATCCAGATACATGATCATATAGACCCTCAACATCAACAAACGTGGTTTCTAGTGTTGGTCCCCCTTGGACTACACCTTCGTTGTGATATACACAATTCCCTTTAATCCAAAATTAAAAGACTTTGCACATAAACCAACCTTTGACCAAGGAGTCATTTATTAAGGAATTTATCAACTTGGTATCTTCATACCAATATTCGAAAATCTCCAAAACTATTAAAAACACCATTTTAACACCCCTCATCATAATTAAAGTAAAAAATTAACTGACACATGTGGTAGGTTCAAAATTAAAATTATTCAGATTTTATGAGGTCTTATATTTTGATAGCCATCAGAAATATAATGTGTATCCAAATACATTGTCATATAGACCCCCAACATCGACAAACAAAGTTTCTAGTGTTGTACCCCTCAAGACTACACCTTCGCGGTGATATACACAATTCCCTTTAATAAAAAATTAGAAGACTTTGCACATAAACCAACCATCAACTAATGAGTCATTTATTAAGACATTTACCAACTTGGTATCATCATATCAATGTTCCAAAAATTCCAAAACTATTGAAAGCACAATTTTAACATCCCTCATCATAATTCAAGTAAATAATTAATGTTACACATATGGGAGGTTCAAAAATAAAATTATTGAGATTTTATGAGGTCTTACTTTACCCCCCTCCCCAGTTAGATTATTCATCCCCGAAGAATAGTTAGGGCATTTTTAGCTCTATATTAGAAAAAGAAGAGTAGATTTCAAGGACAAAATTGAAATGTCTTAAAAGGAAAATGAAATTCATACCTTAAGAACTTCCATCCAACACAGGGAACAAGAATGGGTACTTGGCTTTCATATCTTCTTAAGATACCCAAGTAGCCTCTTCTACATTTTGATTTCTCTAAAGAACCCTCATTGAAGTTATATCCTTTGTACTCAACCTATGAAGTCGCCTATTCAATATTTCAATTGAAACTTACTCACAGGACAACAAATCCATAATGCCAATATCCTCAACCGACACTATCAAAGAAGGGTCGCTCACACACTTCTTAAGAATAGACATATTAAAAATAGGATGAAAGATAGCCATACATGACAATATTTCCAATTCATAAGCAACCTTACTAATCCTTCTAAAATATGGAATGGATTAATGTAACGAGGATCGAGATTCCTTTTCTTCAAAAATTTCATGACTCTTTTCATAAGAGGTACCTTTAAGAATACAAAATCTCCAACTCCTTTTGCCTCATTCGCATAAGACTTTGGGCAACTTTTTGCAGTCTTAAGTTTTCCTATAATCACCCTCACCTACTCCATGACTTAGTGAACCATGTTTGGTCCAAACAACCTAGTCTTACCTAGCTAAAACCATCCTATAAGAGACCCTCATCTTCTACCATAAAGAGACTTAAAATAGGTCTTTTGAATGTTTAAATGATAAATTTTGTTTTGAGGGAATTCAATAAGAGGAAAATGGTCAACCCAATTATCTTTCATATCAATTACACAGGCCCTTAGCATATTCATCTAATACTAAATAGTATGCTTCAATTGCCCATCCATTTGAGGGTAGAAAGTAGTGCTAAGGATCATTTGAGTACCGAAACCTTTCTGAAAAGAACACTAAAAGTGAAAGAAAACTATGTACCTCAATATGAAATGATGACTAATTCTCCATATAACTTAACTATCTCTTGAATGAAAAACTTAGTATAATCCTCTGCTGAGCAGTTAGTCTTCACAGGATAAAGTAAGAAGGATTAGTCATCCTATCTAGAATGATCCAAATAGAATCATACTACTTTTGAGACAACGGAAGACCCATAATGAAATTTATATTAATCATCTCACACTTTAACATAAGAAATTCTATCTCTTGGGACATTCTACTAGGACTCAAATATTTGACCTTGATTTGTTGACAAAACATAAATTTAGCAGCCAAATTTGCCACATCCCTTTTCATATTATTCCACCAACAGATTTCCTTCAAGTCATGATATATCTTGGTCGAACCCAGATGAGCCGTATATCTAAACTCATGATCTTCGATCAAAGTCCTCTCCCATAACCTATCTACATTAGGACCTCAAAATTTTTCATTGATACTATAAGATTCCTTCTCCCAAAATATCAAAAGCCATAACTTTTGGTCATCCCACATCATCCTTAATTTCCATATGTATGGGATCCATAACATGTTTCATCTTGAACTTAGCACAAAGAGATGACTTAACCACTTCCTGAATACTCATTCCTCTCTTTATAGTGTCCAAAACATAAACACCAAACTTAGCCAGCCTGTTAATATCCTTTACCAACTCACTCTTCTCCTTCTCAACCTAAGATAAGCTCCCTATAGATAATCTAATAAGAGAGTCTACAATATATAAGCATTACATGGTTTGTAGTGTAAGCTTATGTGTAATCCTTAAGTAGCTCAAGCCACTAGCTTTGCTTGAGATTTAATTCCCTACATATAAGCACATACTATAAGCTCTTATAGTTAGAATAAATATTCATATGCACACCCATACAAATAATGGTGCCAAATCATCAAAGGAAAGACCACAACTACCAACTCTTTTTCATGATTTGGGTGATTGCTCTCATAAACCTTAAGCTGCCTAGAGGCGTAGGCTGAAACATTATCATATTGCAACAAAGAACAACCCAGTCCCAAATGAGATGAATTCCAATACAAAACAAACCCTATAGTACCCTCAATTAGGGTCAAACTAGGTGTAGAAGTCAACTTATCCTTTAACTTCTCAATACTACCTTTACAAGCACCGAACCACATAAAATTACCATTTTTTGAGTTAACTTTTGTAGCAGGGAAAAAATAGATGAGAAACTCTCCATAAACATTCTATAGTACCTAGCCAAGCCTAAGAAACTCCTAAGGTCGATTGGAGTCAAGGGTTTAGGAAACTTTTTAACTGCCTCAATTTTCTGTGTACCTATTTTGATCACTTCTCTAGAAATAACATCACTGAGAAAATTCATAACACTCTACAAAAATTCACATATCGAAAATATTTTCATATAATTTCTTGTCCTTAAGGGTTTGCAACACAATTTAGAGGTAATTGTCATGATCCTCCTCACTTTTGGAGTATACCATGATGTCATCATTGAAGACTATAACAAACAAATCTAGATACTAGCTAAGAATTCATTTTAAGAACCACGAAAGTAGTGGCCTCATAAGTCAATCGAAATTACATAACCAAATACTCATAATGGACATACCAGGTCCAAAAACCAATCTTGGGAATGTCAGCCACCCTTATTTTCAATTGATGGTAGCCCATATGGAGATTAATTCTTAAGAAACACCTAGAACCCTGAAGGTAATAGAAAAGGTCATCAATCCTAAGAAGTGGATACTTATTTTTCACTGTAACCTTTTTCATCTAATGATATTACACACATATTTAAAGAGACCACTCTTTCTTTAACGCAAAATAAATAGGAGTACACCATGGAGAAATACTAGGATGAATAAAACCCTTATCAAGAAGATTCTTTAATTTCTCATAAAGTTCCATTAGTTTAGCTGGAGCCATCCAGTAAGGAGGAATGGAAATATGACAAGAATCTGGCAGAATATCAATCCCAAAATATATTTCCCTATCAAAAGGTATTCCAGGAAGATCATTGGGACAAAATTTAGGAAATTCATTAACCATGATGATAGATTCCAAAGAAGGACACTCAGAATTTTTACCTTTAACAAAAATTAGATGATATAGACAACTCTTAGATATACTATCTCTCCCACTCTTCTGCTAATTCATACCCTGTCTATATAGCTAAACTTTTTTCTGCCTTTCTCCTATCTCTGCCATCTTTTATTTCTCATCTTCCAACTGCTACATACAAACCATCAACCCAGATATATATATTATATTATTAAATATTGCATCCTTACACTCTTAAACTAAATCATAAAACAACCCAGAAGAAAACTTCATCATTTGGGATCTCATATTAGACACCAACTTTAGAGCAAAACAAAATAGTTGATGCAACTTCAAGGCATACTCCATAACACTCATCCTACCATGCTTTAAGTTAAAAATATTCTTTGACGTTAGACTCCCTCAACTACAAGGTAAAGATGTTGTAAGACCCCATAAAATCCTAAGCTTAATTCAGTCCTTTAGACTTGTCAAGGGGTCTCAAACTTAGAATATTTTAGCTAAGTACTCGGACTTAGTGTCATTTTAACCTACAAAGGTTGGAAATATTATTTTTCAACCTTTACATCCATTAAATATTGATGTCTAGGTTGATTCATAATCAGAAATGTTCGTTGGTGTTTACAGACATGTTTTGAATTTTTCAGACTTTGTTTGAAGCTCCTTTGGAATTTCAAAATAGTGAATCAACGTGATCTTTCCGTGCCACGTAAACTATCACGTTGATTCATATTTTTCCCAGCTACCAACGTCCAATTCTAGTGAATCAATGCAAACTTGGTACAATGTATCGACTATCACATTGATGCATCATGTCGCCTTGTGCATCGATAACCTAATTTCCAGTTATTAAAAGACCACATTCTTGGGGTTATTTAGGTATTTTTACCTCGACTCTCAGTCGTCAAAACACAAAATTAAACTCCCTATAAAGTAAATATAGTTATTCTTTCTCAAATTTTCTCAAGAACAAAACAATAGAAAATCTAATTTCAAATCAAGAACTCAAGATTCAACTATAAGCTTTCAGAAATACTTCAACAAAGATATGTGAAGTGTTCATCCAACAGTTCTTTCTACCCTTGGAGTCCAAGAATCTCTTTTGAACTTCAAGTAATTGATTTTATGATTTCCATGGTTGGAATTAAAGTATATCCATGATTTCAATTTGGATTAAATTCTTAATTCATGATTATATATATATCTCATGTGAAATTGAACATTATGTGTGTATATTCATGTGAATCCATGATAAACCCTTAACTTGTGAAATTAGAGAAGAATTATGATGCTTATTTGTTGTTCAATACTATGTGCATATACTATGCTCACCAAGTGTTTGATAAATTATCTAGTGAACTATTTAGAGAATGAAATTATGTCAAGTTAGCTTATGTGCAAGTTATATCATGCAAGTATTTATCAAAATGCCCCAATGAATGAATAATGATCAAGTTCATAGTCTACATGTTTCATGTTATGCCTTATCTCTTAATTTATGCTATCGAGTCCTGGGGGTATTATACCGACAATTTAGCTAATTACCTAGAGCCATGGTCAGTCATTGAATAATATCAGTCACGACATGATCAGTAGAACTCTCAGTTAGTTATAGAACTCAAGAAAACTTAGTAGAATCCATATTAGTCCAATCTAATTCAGTATCTAGTTCAGACCTCAGTAAACTCAGTTAGCTAACAGAATTCAGTAGTATTTCATCAGTCAGTGGAACTCAGTTAACTCAGTTTAATTTAGCTAAACAATAATTTTAGTAACCATTCAGTCCATCCTAGTACAAACTAAAAATCAGTTCAGCATCAATTCAGTTAAAAGTAGGATTTTGCATCGTGTTAACCCAGGGATGGGGGCATTTCTATCAGCAAAGGGTTTGACCCTTAGCAGGAATCCACGTATTATAGAACTATGTAGCCTGCGTAGGCTGAGGTATCTTCCTTTTAGAATTATGAGGGTTGATATTTGCCATCCGAGTTATCCTGCCAGCAAGGGCTAATGAAAGAGATTCCTGTCAGAGAGGGTTAACTTACAACTTGTCCTTACCCGTGGCACGGTATTGACACCCTTCCAACGGGGGTTATATATTGGACCCCCAAATAATTTAGAGAAGGGGCATGTCAGTTAGGTGATTACCTTCCACAGTCTCAGTTCCAGTCTTAATCTCAGAATTGAAATTAGTTTAATTATATAGATCCAGGACTATCAGATATAGTCACTCAGCTCAGTATAAAACTTAGTATAGTTACATGGTAATCAGAATTTTTAGATATTGTCATTTATATAATTAGAAACATAGTATTAATAAACTCAGATATTGGTTATCAATATTCTGATTTAGTACTCAGTATTAGCACGATCTTAGTTATAGTCTATGTATTCATGTATATACTCTTACTCAGTCATACTCATGTTATTTAGTCATTATTGTGCATGCATATGAACCCATGTATATAAGCCAACCTCACTGAGCATACCGGTATATTCAAAGTACTAATGCATGCTTTTCTTTGCGCTATGATGTCTTATATCATAGGTTTAGATGCACAGGCTATAGAGCACTCTTAGTAGTTCAGATTCTCAATGTTCAGAGTAATGGTGGATCGTTATAGTTCGAGGACGTGCTTATTATTTATAGTAATTCAGTTTTATTTAATTAGATGGAGTTAGTTGGGGGCTTGTCTCATTAACTCCACAGTTCAGACAGTTTGAGGCATTTTCAGACTCGAGTATTTTTCAGACATTTGTTCAGTATTTCAGTACTTATATTCAGTTTTGGTATTTTGATATCGCATTCAGATTTATTTATAGATTTGAACCTTATTGCATATGTTTCCATCTATTTCCAAATAATTATAGTATTTATTACATAGTTATTGCAGCAGGTACCAGTCATGGGTTAGTTTGTGGTCCTTTAAGATTATGAGCATGGTGTAGCATCCAAGGTATAGACTCGGGGCAATACAGAGGATATCAAGAACATCACCTATGAAGTCATCCCATATCACTGGCTTAGCACCTTCACCTCTCATATGTTCCTTCTTCTCATACAACTAGTAAGCCACATCCTTTAATTGATATGCAGTAAACTCCAAACCTTCAAAATCAGTAGCCTGCATAACCCTAAATATCTTCTCCATTTCATCAATAAACCCCTGAGGAATCTCATCTAACTTAGAGCCTATAAAGGTTGGTGGATTCAACCTCATAAAATAGCTAACCTAAGTATCCTCAGATGAAGTAGCCATTGGACCAACATGATTGATCAATAAGATTATAATTCCATAAGTTAGGAAACTATTTGTTAGAATGACGTAACTCCACATTAGAAATATCTCCTTAAGGCGACTGAGCATAAGTATCACCAACCTTGGAAGCTAAGAAGGACTAATAAGGAATGGTGGAACCCCATCTGAATTGGTATAGTCAGGAGTAAAGACCTTAGAATGGGTTTGTGCTTCGTAAGTAGGATGAATTCCCATTATATTTTCCTCAGGTAGGACAAAGGTTCCAGCATAGTTTCTACGATCGTTAGATATTTGGGGAGGCATGATCTAAAATACGATTAAGCCAAGAGTTAGAGAAGTTTCACAGCAAATAGACTCTATATCTTAAAATAGAATACAATAAAGGGAAACATTTCGAAAAGCCTTGTAACCTCTACCTTATTAGTGTGGCATGCTACACACCCATGAAACTGACTCTACTCGACATTGCTTTGTGAAGCATCTTGTGTTTGTACCCTTAGAAAATTTCCAGGAATCTCGTTCTTTAGACCTATTACGACTCATGGTATGAGTTATATGTTGTGGTATAAGTAG
Organism: Capsicum baccatum var. pendulum; assembly: GCA_030864225.1. NCBI lineage: Eukaryota > Viridiplantae > Streptophyta > Magnoliopsida > Solanales > Solanaceae > Capsicum > Capsicum baccatum. Next base: position 55,780,107 of record CM061554.1, on the reverse strand, counting down.
GGAAGACCTATCGTTATCTGACAAGTGTTAGTTTGTGGAATGGTCTTGGACACTAGAATGGATATGACTTGAGGGTATAATTCATATAAGTTACTCGTAAGGTAGTCATTATTTGATCCTCTTGGTGTTACATTCTACCAGGGATATGAATCATGGGTATGGATCATATGCTGAGGTTATGGCTTGGTTAAATAAGTCGTATACTAGGAAGTGTCTGACCAATGGTTAGGATTGTATGGGTATCAACCATAAACTTGTTTATAGCTCGTATGGAGGTCAGTTATAACCCTGGGTTGAGTTTTTATATGATTTAAGTAGGGGTATGCTAGACATTTTCCAACTTACCCTAAAAAGGACCCACAACTTCAGATACACTTAGGAGGTTATTTACCCTATTATTTTATTCTTAAAAACTTTGAATCTCTTCCAAAACATATCATAATTTTATTAAGAGCTTTTGGGACAAAGAGCTAGGGTTTCAAATAAGGGATTACTTTGGGGCTTGTCTTGGTGAATTCTTTCCATCAATCTTCTTTTTTTAAATCATTGTTGTCTTTTTAGTTGTAATATTAATTAAAATCATGGTTATATGGTTGATTTCATGGTTTTTATTTTTGCATGGTTTTTGTTTTCAATCATTGATTTGACAACTTTGATGTTAAAAATTTGGTTATGATTTTTACTATTTTTATGCTTTCTATGCATTAATGGTCTTTTTGGATAATGGAATTGGATAGTAATGGTTTAACCATAATGAAATTTTGTTTTTTTTATACTATGCCCCCAAGGTGTTTGATTAAATTCTTATAAAGATATAGTTATTGCATTGACTCTTTTAAAAGGGAACTCTTTCTTGTTTTTAGATTATGCATAAAACTACAACTGGTTTAAATGGTTTACAAAGGTTAAATATTAAAGGTTAAAGGTTAGTTGGTTATGTTTTTAGAGAATATGGTATTCACCCAAGCAGTTAATATGGTATATGGAAAGGGCATCAAGAGTCCCTTTATTCTAAATGGTTTAGCTATGAATAATACTTACAAGTATGGTGGTATGACAATGGAACTTGTTTACCAAATAGCCTTGGTTAACAAATAGATAATTGGATTGTTTGGACTTTATTTTAATTGGGAATTAATGGCGTAAAGTGTAAGCTAGGATGTGGATAGGTGTGATCCCAGGGGAATCGAAGCAAAAAACTTTATTTGTCGATATGATGGGTCTTCGATGGACACGTATGAGTTTCACATTTATATTGGAGGGATGTACTAGTCATCGCAAGGTTATTGCCTGGTCATGTAGGTACACATACCGAGACCCTTTCAGCTAGGGGAGCTGAACCTATATGGCACTTAGGTGGAAGGAAGGCTAAGATACACGACCCAGGTTAAGGTTTGCAATGGAATGCTAAACCCTATAACTTATCCCATCACTTATATATATGATTGGTTGTTTTCATTGATTGGTTTTCACTTGGTTTTGATAAATTACATTAATTTATCATTATCTTGAGATTCATGCTGATGTTAACCCACTAATCCATCTACTGGAGGTTGTATACCCACTCTATGCAGTAATCGAATGTTCGAATCTTACTTCATATTACTTGATTTGGGGATAGTATATTAGACTAAAGTTATAAGCTTTCATCTTTTCAAAAGGCATTATTTCATATTGGACATTCTTAGACTTTTTATTTTCTTTTTGGATATGTATTTTGGCCATGGTTAGAGGCATATCCCAATTGGATATTTATATTTTTTTTGGATATAGGATTTATGGTACTTCTGAGGGTTGGAATGAGTGGGATCAATATTGGGGTTGGCATTGGCATCAAGATGGATGTTGGGGCATACACCCTTAGACGATCTTGTTGGTTGATTGATCATATTATATTTTGGGTTTGATTTTCATATTATATTTTGATATTCTCTTTAGTTTTGTATGGTATGGATGGGTTGTTTGGTATGGATAGACTTGGTTCGTTCTGTCATGGTTATGACCCTATCCTAAAGGCATCATGAGAGCATTGCACCAACTTATTATAGTCTCGAATTCATCTTATCTAAGGTTGTATAAGGTGGATCGGTTGGATTAAGGGGTTGGTCACTAGTCTTAGGTGGACTTAGGATGCCCACTATGATAAGGCCTCGGTTCGAGCAGTGTCAAGATGGTATCAGAGCCTGGGTTCATGGTCAATTGGGTGTCGACAAAGTCATGTTGACTAAAGTCTCTTTAAGGGGTGTGTAGCGGGCCACAATCATAAGGGAGAGACTACAAGATATCTAGGAATAATTTACTTTCTTTGTATTCTTTCTTCAAGTTTGACTTCTCAATCCTGGAATCTTCTTTAATTGGTGTTTGTTTATCTTTTAGATCCTGACTCCTAGATTTAGAACACAAAGAAATTCTTTTATCCCATGTACGTATAATGATGTAGGAGAACCTCCTACGTCTCTAGTACATCTTTTCTTTCATGGTCCTTATCTTTATTGTAATGGAGTTTCTCTTATTTCTCCTACTGCTATTTAGGTTCCTTAGGGCAATGTGATAAATACAAAGTTTTGTTAGTGTTTGTATGCTATTGCCCAACTAGTTGCTACTTTGGTTGAGCGTGGTATGGCCATTATTATATCTGCTTTGGATTCTAGGGTTGGACCATTTATAAAGATGTGTCCTCCAATTTTTATGAGAGTGAAGGTAGAGGAAGAACCATAGGGCTTTTTTGATGACATTGAGAAGATCCTTTAGAAAATGAGGGCTACTAATATGAAAGGAGTAAACTTTGTTGCTTATCAACCCAAAGATGTTGCTTATCTATAGTATGGGGAGTGGGATAGAGATAAGGGTTATCTAGAAGAGGATGGTTTGTGGAGGCCTTTTCTAATGCCTTCATGGATTAGTTCTTTCCTCAAGAATTAAGAGAAGCTAAGATAGAGGAGTTTATGAACCTCAGGTAGGGGAGAATGTCAATGAAGGAGTATGCTTTAAAGTTCCATTAGTTTTTGATGTATTCTCTTAATTGGGTGGCTGATATTAGGTTGAGAATGAGGAAGTTTGCTTCTGGGATGAACAAAGATTCTAGAGAGAAAGTCTGCTTTAGTCATGATGGATATGGATATGTCGAGGATTACTATCATATGCAATATATTAAAGATAAGAAAATAAGACAAATAAAATATGGAGACAGGCAGGGTAAGCAGGGTAGGTTTTCTGATTAGGAAGGTGCCTAATCTTAGGTGGTAGAGATGGTGGGAAATGACAAGAAAAAAGTAGAGGAGTTCTGGTTCCTCGTCAACAGCTAGTGCTCCTTACCCCCAGCAGTTGAGTGACAAGTGTCATCATGGAATTGATAATTCTCGGGCGCATGGAGTCTAGTCTTAGGTAGGCAAAGGTCAGTATATTTTTTCGTATCCTTTTTGTCAGTTTTGAGGTCATCCTCATTGGGGAATCTTTGAGGAAGGTAGGGATAAGTTCTTTAAGTATGGCAAAGTAGGCCATCAGCTCAGTGATTATCTATTTAAAAAGATTTCTATAGGGGCGAATATGATTTTGGTGGCTTCATCTCCTATTCCTACACATAATGGTATGACATATGCTTCTATAACTATTTTTAGTTCTAGTGCTGGTCGAAAAAGGTTGTATTCTTTAGCATCTCATCAGGAATCTAAGGCATCACCTGATGTTATTACTGGTATGTTACAACTTTTCTTTCATGATGTGAATTATTTTTTTAATTCATTTTCTACCCTTTCTTATGTGACTCCTTATGTAGTTTTGTCTTTTTGTTTTGATTTAAAAATTATTTTAGATCCATTTTTTGTTTCAACCGTGGTAGGAGATTTGATCATTGTTAAACAGGTCTATAGGGGGTGTGGTATCTGTGAGTGATAGGCAAACTTTGGTAGAGCTGTTTGAGTTGGGTATGGTAGATTTTAATGTAATCTTGGGCATGGATTAGTTGCATTCTTGTGATACAAATTTTGATTGTCGAACCCGTAGGGTCATCTTTAGGTTTCTTTGTGAGCCAAAAATACAATAGGAAGGTTGTTCCTTAGCGCCTAGGGGGAAGTTTATTTTTTATCTTAAATCCCGAAGGTTAATTTCTAAATGTTATCTTTATCAATTGGTCCAGGTTAAATATTCTAATATGGAAGATCATCTTTTGTCTACGGTCCCAGTGGTTAATGAGTTTCCAGAGGTCTTTCCAGATGATCTACCAGGTGTTCCTCCGAATAGGGAAATAGAGTTTGGTATTGATTCACTTTTGGACTCTTCTCCAACTTCTATTCCTCCGTATAAAATAGCTCTGGTTGAGTTAAGGGAACTTAAGGAGCAAATTATGGGTCTTCTAGTCAAAGGGTTTATTCATTCTATAGTTTACCCATAGGGTGCACCTGTGTTGTTCATGCACAAGAAGGATAGTTCTCTTCATATCTGTATCGACTATAGGCAGTTAATTAAGGTAACAAACAAGAATAAATATCCTCTACCGCAGATAGATGATTTGGTTGGCCAATTATAAGGTGTAAAGTTCTTCTCTAAGATAGATCTTCGGTCTAGGTACCATCAGTTGAAGATTAGGCAGATGGATACAACTAAGGTGGATTTTCGCACTAGGTATGGGCATTATGGATTTTTGGTGATGTTGTTTTGATTGAAAATTTCCCTAACAACATTTATGGATCTGATGAACAAGGTGTTTCATTAGTACTTGGATCTCTTCATCATTGTGTTTATTGATGATATTCTGGTGTATCCAAAAAGTGAGGTGGATTATGCTAATCACCTCTGTCTGGTGTTGCAAACCTTAAGGGAATAACGGTTGTTCACTAAGTTCTCTTAGTGTGAGTTTTGGTTGAATGTTGTTACTTTATTGGGTCATATCATTTCTAGTGAATAGATCATGGTGGATCTGTAGTAGGTGGATGTAGTGAAAAAGTGGCATATACATATGAATCCATCTAATATTCAGAGTTTCAAGGGTTTAGCCAGGTATTAATGTGGTTTTTTGAGAGCTTCTCATCGACAGTTGCTCCTTTGACTAAGTTGCCTAAGAAGAAGGTTAAGTTTTCTTGGTCGGATAAGTGTGAATGATGTTTTATGAAGTTGAAAAATAAGTTGACTTCACCTCCAGTTCTAACTTTTTTGAAAGGAAATGATGGGTTTGTTGTTTATTATGATGCATCTTGCGTTGGTCATTGTTTCGTGTTGGATAAACATGGGAGGTGATATCCTATGCTTCCACGTAGTTGAAGGTGCATGAGATAGAACTATCCTTCTAATTATTTCGAACTATCGACCATTGTGTTTGCTTTGAAGATACGACGACATTATTTGTATAGGGTTCAAGTGGACATCTTTTCTAATCACAAGAGTTTGCAGTATGTGCTCTTGCAGAAAGAGCATAATCTCAGGAAAATGAGATAGCTTGGGCTTCTCAAACACAATGATATGAGTCTTTAATACCATCCTGGTAAACCTAAAGTGGTTGCTGATGCTCTTGGCAAGTTGTCTATGTGTAGTTTTGCTAATGTGGAAGAAGGAAAGCGGGAATTGGTTAAGGATATTCATCATTTGGAAAATGTTGAGATTCATCTTATTGACTCAAGGGATGGCAGTGTGATGGTGCAAAAAGTGGTTAGATCATCTTTTATTATGGAGATTAAGGAGAAACAAGTGTTGGATTCTGCCTTGATTAAAAATCAAGGGTAGCATTGGTGAGCAAAAGTTGGCGGATTTTGAGTACTTTGCGGTACCATGGGAGGTTGTGTATTCCTGATGCAGATGGTTTGTAGCAAAGGATCTTAGATGAGGCACATGAGTAGCTTTATGTTGTCCATCCTAGTTCTACTAAGATATACGATGAAATCAAGGTGATATATTGGTGGAGTGGCCTAAAGCGAGACATAGTTGATATTGGGTCTAAGTATTTTATGTGTCAACAAGTTAAGGCTGAGCAAATGAAGCCTGTGGGTTGTATCAAGAGATTAAGTTTCCCGAATGGACGTGGGAGGATATCAATATGGATTTTGTTACCGGTCTTTCTCGGTCTCAGAACCAATTTGATTCGATTTGGGTCATTATGTATAGGATGACGAAGTTTGCATATTTCTTGCCTATGTGGACTAGAATTTTGGTGGAGGATTGTGTGAAACTTTCTCTTCAAGAGATTGTGAAACTGCATGGGGATCCTGCTTCAATTATTTTTGATCGTAGTATGCAGTTTAGGTCCCATTTTTGGCAGTCTTTCCAAAAAGGGTTAATGTCTATGGTGAGTCTGAGTACAGATTTCTACCCTTAGTCGGGTGGGTAGGTGGAAAGAACTATTTAGACATTGGAAGATATGCTTCGAGCATGTGTGATTGATTCTAGTGGCAGATGGGTGGAGCATCTACCTTTAGTAGAGTTTACTTACAACAATAGCTATAATAAGAATATTGGTATAGCTCCTTTTGAGGCATTGTATTATAAGAGGTGTAGATGTCCTATTGTTTGTTTGAGCTCAACGAAGCTGATTTATTTAGTCCAAATTTGTTCGTCAAGCTATGGAAAAGGTGAAGGTGATTCGGGATAGGCTCAAGGCTGGCCAGAGTCATCAAAAATCATATGCAGATATTAGGCGTAGAGAATTGGAGTTTGCAATTGGGGATAAGGTTTTCCTTAAGGTATATCCTATGAAGGGAGTAGTGTGGTTTGGAAAAAGGGGAGAGCTCATTCCTCGATTTATTGGTCCTTATGAGATTTTACAGACAGCGGGCAATGTTTTGTAAGAGGTTGAGTAGCCATATAGTTTGAGTTTGGTTCAACAAGTAATTCATGTTTCTATGTTAAGGATGTGCATTGGTGATTCATCTTCAATTTTGCCTTTGGAAGTGTTAGATATCTTGGATTCTCTATCTTATGAAAAGGTTATGATTAAGATATTGGATAAACAATTTCGTCGGTTGGGGACCAAGGATATGGATTCGGTTAAGGGTCTATGGAGGAACCAAAAGGTGAGAGAGGCCACGTGGAAGCGGAAGAGGACATAAATTCCAAGTATCCGCTCTTATTTTCTGCTCCATATATTCGTGCGGAAGGTATGTGCTCTTGAATACATCTGTATTTTCTGATTTTGTTAAAGGAAATATTAACATCTTTGCCTCTTCATTTTCAAACTTTTTCAATGGGATGTCTGATAATACAAATGGTTGTGTGTGTTGATATCCCTACCTTATCCATCATTCAGATACAAATGTTCCTAGTGGTGGAGACTAAAGCATCCCAAGTTTAAACCCTTAGAAAATTTCAAGGAATCTTATTCTTCAAGCCCATTATGATTCATGGTATGAGACATAAGCAGGGGTACGAATGGTGAAGACCTGTCATAAGCTGACCAGTGTTAGTTAGTGGGATGGGCATGGATGTTGGAATGGTTAAGACTTGAGGGTATGATTCTTAAAGCATGTTTACGAGTCATATAGTTAACTCGTAAGGTTGTCAGTGTTTGATCCTCCTAGTGTTACATTATACCAGGGATACAGATTATGGGTACGTATTGTATGCTCAGATTACGACATGGTTGGATGAGTCATATACCATAAAGTTTCAGATCCATGGTTGAGAATTGGTTACGATTGCGTGGGTATCAATTGTAAGCTAGGTTATGACTCATAAGGAGGTCAATCGTAACTATCTGTTAGGTTTTTATGGAATTTAAGTGGGGGTATTCTGGACATTTCCCTACTTACCCTAATAAGGACCCACAACTTCTAATACATTTAGGAGGTTATTTACCATATTATTTTCATCCTAAACACTTAGAATCTCTTCTAAAACATATCATAATTCACTCAAGAGATTTTGGTGCAAATAGCTACGGTTTTAACTAAGGGGTTACTTTGGGGCTTGTCTTGGTGAATTCTTTCCATCAATATTTTGGGTTTAAGGCATGATTCTCTTCCCTAGTTGTAATTTTAATTAAAATCATGGTTATATGGTTTCTTTCATGATTTTTACTTTTGCATAGTTTTGGTTTTCAATCATTGATTTGAGGGCTTTGATGTTAAAAGATTGGTTATGATTTTTATGGTTTTGTTTATGATTTCTATGCATTAATAGTGGCTTTGGATAATGGAATTGGATGGTAATGGTAATAAAATTTGGTTTTTATTATACTATGCCCCCAAGGTGTTTGATTAAATTCTTATAAAGATATACTTATTGAATTGACTCTTTTAAAAGGGAGCTCTTGCTTGTTTTTGGCTTATGAATAAAACTACAAATGGTTTAATTTTTTTACAATGGTTAACGCTTAAAGGTTAATTGTTTATGCTTGTGGAGAACATGGTACTCTCCCAAGAGGTTAATATAATAACTATAAAGGGTACTGAGAGTCCCCTTAATCTATATGGTTTGGCTATGAATAATGCTTGCAAGTATGGTGGTATGACGATACCACTGGTTTATCAAATAGCCTTGGTTAATAAATGGAAAATTAGATTATTTGGACATGGTTTTAAATTGGCATTAGTGGCGAGAAGTGTAAGCTAAGCCATGTAAGGTGGCGATCCATGGGGGATCAAAATCGAAAACTCATATTTTTTGATATGAGGGGTCTTTTATGTCCACCTACGAGTCTAACATTTATATTGGATGGATGTATTAGTCATCCCAAGGTTATTTCCTGGTTGTGTGGCTACACGCACTAGGACCCTTTCAGTAGGGGGAGTTGAACCCATATGGCTCGTGGATGGTAGGACGGCTAAGCTGCACGATTTAGGTTAATGTTTTAAATGGAATGCTAAACCCTGTCCCTTATCCCAACACTTATATATATGTGGTTGTTTGCATTGATGGTTTTCACTTACTTTTGATAAATATCATTACTTTATCCTTATCTCGAGATTCATGCTAGCTTTCACCTACTAACCCGTCTAGTGGTGGTTATATATCCACTCTATGTGGGAACTAGATGTTCAACTCCTCATTCATAGTACTTGATTTGGGTACACCGTATAGGACTGAAGTGGTGAGCTTCTATCCTTTTGGAAGGCATTATTTTATCTTGGACATTCTTAGACTTTTTATTTTATTTTCGAATATTAGTTTTGGCCATGGTTTGGTGGCATGTCCCAACCGGATATTTGTATTCTTTTAGATAGAGACTTTGTGGTACTTCTGTAGTTTGAAATGCGTGGGATCGGTATTGGGGTTGGTCTTGGCATTGAGATGGATGTTGGGGCTTACACCCTTGGACGATATTGTTGGTTGTTCCATCATATTACATTTTTGGTTTGACTTTCATATTATATTTCAATATTCTCTTTGGTTTGGTATGATATGGATGGTTGGTTTGGTATTGAAAGACTTGGGTGGGTTTGTCTTGGTTGTGACCCTATCCCAAAGTCTCCATAAGAGCATTGTGCAATCTTCTTATATGGTCAAAATTCAATGTATCTAAGGTTGTATAAGGTGGTTGGGTTGGGTTAAGGGGTGGTCCATGGTCCTAGGTGAACTTGGGATGCCCATTACAACAAGGCCTTGGTCCAGGCTTTGCTACTTTGGGGACAACCAACAATCCTAAATCATGCTCTGATACCAAGCTTGTCACAACTCAAACTAGAAACTAGACATGATAGGTAATCTCAAGCCCACCATGGGCCGGAGAAAACTGCTTGAGCCTTACCTCAAGAGCACATAAATGTAAATAATAAAAACCAAACAATTCTATGAATAGTATATAAATCCAAAGAATTATTAAAGTCAAAACAAGAAATCCAAAACATCCCAACACTGTCCACAAAAACCTCTAAACAAGAAATACAACCTAAGTCTGTGCATGCACCTCATCTATGACAAAAGGAATCCATAAGTAATAAGATAATAATGAAAGAGTAATGAAATGACAGGGCCTTCCGAAGGATAGAGGCTCACTATTTCATAAATTATCAATAGAATGAGCAATAGAAAAGTCCTCGAAACCTACACCATGAAATGATGTAGCGTTTGGATATGTTCAATGGGGAGATTATTGTCATGTAACTCAATGGATAGGGACAAAATAATGCATTTACAAAAATCCGCTTGTAAATAACATACACAAAATTTATACATATAGAGAGAGTGCTAGGATAGGGACAAAGGTCAAGAAACATGATCGTTTAAAGAGTTAATCCTGAATGTGTAACTCGCTCCGTCTTAATGGTGCCCTCAAGATATGTGGGTCTGTCACCCTATGCCAAAAGATCTCCAATCTATGTTAGATGCATGTATCTAGGAAAAGGCTAAAGACACATGAGCGATAGCCATCCAAAATATAATTTATATCCAGAAACATTATCATAGAAACCCTCAATGTCAGTAAACGTGGTTTTGAATATTGGTCCTCCGGGACTACACATTCACGACGAGCTATAAATTTCCCTTTAAGCCCAAATGAAATTATATTTCACATAAACCAACCATTAACAAAGTAGTCATTTATTAAGGCATTTACCAACTTGGTATCATCATACCAATATGCTTGCAAGAGAAATAGACTATTCAAACATTGGAGGATATGCTACGGGCCTGTGTGATTGATTTTAAGGAAAAATGGGTTGATCATGTGCCTCTCATTGAATTTACATACAATAATAGTAACCATTAAAGTATTCAAATATCTCCTTTTGAGGATCTTTATGGTAGGAGGTGTAGTTCTTCTACTTTATGCTTTCAGGTTTGTGAGACTAGATAGTTTGGTCCTAACTTAATTCACCAAGCCATAGAAAGAAAGACTTTACACTGCTCAGAGTTGCGAAATGTCTTAAGAAAATATGAGGCAAAGAGAGTTGCATTTGAGGTTGTTGATTGGGTGTTCTTGATGGTTTCTCCTATGAAAGGAGTTGTGAGGTTTGGGAAGAGGGGGGAACCTCAATCCTTATTAGATTGGTCCATATGAGATTGTAAGGAGAGTTAGGAATATTCTTATGAGTTTGAGTTGCCCGCTAATTCGGCTTCTGTTCTTATTATTTTTTATGTGCCTACACTGAAGAATTGTTTGGGTGATCCTTATTTTATGGTTCTAGTGGAGGATGTTGGTATTTCGGATTCCTTCTCCTTTGAGAAAGTCCTGGTGGTGATTTTGGATGGGAAAATTCGTAGGTTGAGAACATAGGATGTGTCTTCGGTAAAGGTTCTTTGGATAAATAAAAAGGTGGAAGAATCTACATGGGAAGATGAAGATGATATGAGGGCTAAGTATCTATTTTTCTTCTTCGGGTTTAATGAAGATGCATGTAACACCCCGTATTATCGGGCTAGAATTCAAATCGTTGTTCCTATGCATTCAGCCTTGAACCCAATTATTCTATGTATATGTATGTGTGATTATCAAATATATGGAGTGGAAATTTCTTTGTATATTCACCAAGGTCGTAATACCCTTTTAACTCAAAGATGAGTTGAGAACTTTTCTATCGATAGAGTTTGACGAATATGCAAGCTAGGCTTTCTTTGCATTACATTTGGTTTAACCTTAATCTGATATCAGAGTGGAAAGTTATGGCAATTTTAACTTAGCATATCCATCTGTCATCAAGGTGATGACTCGAAAGATAGGCTATCAACCAGTTGACAAGCCATCAGCCAAGTCATCAACCTTAGGAAGAAGCACTGAAGAAGGTGATGACTAGACTGATAGGCTATCTACCTTAGGAAGTAACATTGGAGGAGTTGACGACTAGGCTGATAGGCTATCAACTAGTTGATAAAACATCATCCAAATTGTCACCTATACCAAGAACATGAAAGGTAGTTGATGACTAGGGTGATAGGCTATCAACCAGTTGACAATCCATCAACAAAGTCAACAACTAAAGAAATTCGACCAATTTTGATTTAGTTTCATAGGGGTATTTTGGTATTTTCCTCACCTCAAAACCCACTCATACCATGACATAAAGCATAATTATGTGTTGTTCGCCATTACTTATCAGTTTCAGATGCCATAATCCTCCCCGATCTGAAGAAAATTATGATTAGAGTTTCTTCCCAAGAACAAGAAATTCAATTTTTCTCTTCCCAAGAATCCAAGAAGTCAAGATGTAGTTGATGAAAATATTCAAGAAACATCAAGAATAGGGTTTCCTTCACAAATTTATCATTCAAGTCCCAAGATTCAAACTTTCTTCACAAGTTAAGAAAACTAAGGTATGTGGGGTTTATGAAGAAGGATATTCTTTCATCCTTGTGCCCAAAACTTGTTTTAAAATTAATGTTATAATATTTGCAATTAGGGTTCATATCCAAATTATCTTATTTTGAATTTATGAATTTCAAAAGTGATTGAAGTATTAAAGTGCATATTTTTCTTGACTCAAAGAATTCTCTTTTGTGATTGAACACCATAAGTATGATTTGAGGCATTGGTTAAAGATTTTCAATTAAGTTTTAAGAATGATATTATGTTACCAGTTATATAAAATAAAGCATGATATTCAAATGCTTTAAGTGCATCTAGACTACATATGCTCATGTTTTGATTTATAAGTCATATTAAGATTTTGATTTCATTATCTTGACTAAAATTGTTGAAGTATATAAAGAAGATTATTGACAATGAAGTTTCGTTATGAATTTTTATGAAATTAAGTATATATTATAAGTCCTAAGTACAAGCTTTGAGATTTCAATACTATCATTCTCTTAAGCTCCTTTCGTAAGTTTATACGAAGCTCTAAAGTAAAGATTTATCTTTTGATCATAAGATAAGCTATGGAATCCACATTTGTTTATCCTGATTATTATTTAAAGAAAGAAAATCATAACTGGTTTTTATGCTATGAACCCTTATGCTATTTTAAGGTGGATTTCCTAAAGTATGAGCATTTAAGTAAAATGGGAGTAGTATTTAGCACCGAGTTGAGTATGAATATAAGGTCTTATGCCACAAAACTATGTGCCACTTTAGGTTTAAGTCAAATTATAACACCCTGAGTCTGCACCCTAGACGTAACATAGTGGTTATAATCCCAAAGGACAACAAGCTAACCCATGACTGGTACCTACTATGAGAACTGAATAATAAACCTAAAATAATGCGGAAGTTAGGCTGAAATGCCATAAGGTTCATAATCTGAATACTAAAATAAATACAGAATACTGATAGTAATACTAAGAAACTAAATATCTATTTGAAATAGTCTAGTTTGAAAAAACTCTAACTGAACCGTCTGAATGTTGAGTTTAAGGGACAAGTCCCCAAGTAACTCCAACTACTGAACTATAACGTCCGAGAAAACGGGTCCCAGAGCGTCACATGGTGCTTGAGGCTACGAGCAACCCCAAGCTCACCCTTTAATCCATTTTTATTCAGTTTAACACAAATCAATGGGGTTTCCATAAATAACCCTCAAATATCAACAGAGTAATCATCATCCAAAAATAAAAGAATTTCTGATAGATAACTAAATATGACTTATTAGTAACCTCTCAACATCTATACTAGTCTGACAAGCCTCTAAGAAAATCAATAAAACCAGCGAGCCATTGAGATATGCCCCAACTGACTCATACTCAGTTATCAAATGTAAACAATTTCGTGAAACAAACATTAGACATCACATCCTCGGAACATGAGGACTCACCACAACAGAGGATGTAGAACAACGTGCCCAAAGAATCACTGTCGAACCTGGAACTGAGCACCTGAACCTACATTCCAAGGAAATGCAACCCACATCCGAAGATGTGTGTCAGTACCATGGAAAGGAACCGCGTATATGTGGGTGTATGTAGTTGTACAAACATCATCATCACAAATATTTATAAGAAATATGCAGGATGTATGAAAGACTCACATAGCCCGAAGAAAATCATCGTAATCATGAGAGGATGAAATAAGTACAATACCACATGTGAGTCATCATATAATTTGTCAATCACTTTTAGTTCATCAAGAATATCAATTCTGATAATGTAAATATCATTTAAATCTTTCCAAAGAATAACTTTCACAATTCGACTTTCAAATCACTTCACCATTCACCATAGACACAACGAAACACACACACTAGGAGATCCTATAACCGACATAAACCATGTGAGCTACATGGAGTCCAACGTTCAACCCACGTTGGGGAGATCCATCCTATCCTTGCCATTGGAGTAGGACTATCGATATCAAATCCACACAATCTAGTGATCACTATATAAATCAGCCTCAAGCTCACTCCTATGGGGGAATGTAGTTCTAGGGAAATAAGGTCGCTTTATACATCCCACTTGGTGCTAAACATTTCTCCCGGACTTAGCTCAGATCATTTCAAAAACAATCCATAACAATACAATTTGAGTAATTTATAAACATACATCGGGAGCCATCATGTTTCCCATCTATCAAAATCAACCACGTTGTGGATTTCTTGCACACTCGAGTTCAAAACAACTCCATTAAGAACAAAAGGTCAAATCATTCAAAATATCACAAATATTCAACATCAACGTGCTTATAACACACACTTTCTAAAAAACACAATTTCCAATGGAGATTCACGATCCAAATATCAAAATCATGATAAATATTATTCAAGATTCATGCTTTATATCACCACACATGTAAATTCATCTTTCAAAATCATAAACATCACGATTTCATAATCATCATCATAAGATATGGGTTCATGCTTCAAATTCATAAAAATCAAATAAAAATATGCCTTTGTAAAGAAAATTACTTTTGGGCACAAGAACGAAAGAGAGTTCTTTTTGAAAAATCCCACATACCTTGTATGATGAACTTTAAATCGATACTCATTTTTGAGATGTTAATACTGCCTTTGAATGATGGTTCTTGGAGTTCTTGAACTAGAAACTTGGAATCTTGAATAAATTTGCAGAATTAATGTTGAACTTTGGAGGTTTTTGAAGTTGGATGTAGGAGCTTAGGGTTTTCTTTTTGAGGGAGTTTGATGAAATATAACCTATAATGCTTCTAATAAGATTTAATATAGGGTTTGGACGGATTTTGGGTGAGGGTGAATGACCAAAACGCCTCTAAAAATCAAAAAAATTCTCAAATCTATCCTTTGCTATACTGATTTGATAGACTGAAGTAGATCAACCATAATGTTTTTCTCCGATATTCAAATTGGATGAAAACAATTTCATTAGAAATAGTACTCTCATATATTTCCGTTGATATATAGTATCTCACGCAGATCATTGTGTATGAGGAGTTATGATCATTTGAAGTTGACCCAAAAATTCACTTTTGATAGGCTAAAGTAGATCGACCATAATATTTTTCTCCGATAGACAAATTTGATGAAACCAATTTCATTGGAAAGAGGACTCGCAGAGCTTTCTGTTGATATATAGTAGATCACCCTGATCATTATGTACAAGGAGTTATGATCGTTTAAAGTTGGAGCAAAAATACGCCATGCCTCAGTACTTTTTCCTGCAAGTTTTACTGTTCACTACTATCACAGTTCGATCGGAATGTTCATAACTCGTCGCTTGGGTGTCCGTTTTGGATGATCCACATATCGTTGGAAAGCTTATTCGATATTCTACGAAATGGTGGGTCATTATCTAAGATATTTCGCACAGAAAAGTTATAATTCATTCTAGAAGATAGATCCCAACATGTTTACGTACAAAATTTCAACAAAAAATTTCTCGGGGTATTACATCATCCCCCCTTTGGAAAACTTCATCCTAGAATGATGCTAGATATGCCAAGATTAAATAGGGAATAGAGTATGCAAATGAAACCATTTGTTAGACTCATCACCACATCGTTTCTCACTCCGAATGCAACATAGAATGCATAAATTCAAGAAACTACAGCTGAACTGCTGTAATTTTTATCAAAAGTGCATAATTTTGGAAAGAAAGGTACCTTCGGCTTGAACGGAGTTCGTTAAAAATAGGTGCGGGTACTTGGATCGCATATCCGCCTCAGCTTCCCAAGTTGCACCCTCAACAGATTGGTTTCGCCACAACACCTTGACCAAGGGAACTTATTTGTTCCTTAGTCTTCGGACACTGAAATCAAGAATCTCAACAGGAATCTCATCAAAAGAAAGATTTTCTTGAATGTCAGCACTCACAGAGGAATCCACTACCACAGCATCGCTAATATTCTTTCTAAGCATGGAGACATGGAATATTGGATAACCAAAGGACAACTTGGAAGGCAACTCGACTTCATAAGCTACCTTACTAACACGGCTAAGAATTTTGTAAGGACCAACATAACGGGGACTAAGCTTCCCCTTCTTTCTGAATCTATTTACCCCCCTCATAGGTGAAATTTTCAGATATACTAGGTCACCAACATCAAACTCAAGGTCTCTCTTTCTAACATCCGCATATGACTTCTAATGATTCTGCACAGTTTTCAACCTTTCCCTAATCAACTTAACTTTTTCCATAGCCTCAAATACCGAATCAAGACCACTCAAAACTGCTTCACCCACCTCGAACCAACCTATGGGTGATCTACACTTCCTCCCATATAAGGCTTCAAACGAATCCATGCCAATACTAGAGTGGAAACTATTATTGTAAGAAAACTCTATCAACGGTAAGTGATTATCCCAACTTTCCTTAAAGTTAAGTGCACAAACTCTCAACATATCCTCTAAGGTCTGGATGGTACGCTCAGCCTGACCATCGGTCTACGGATGAAAATCAGAACTCAAAAGCACTTGGGTACCAAGACCCTTCTGAAAAGCTTTCCAAAATTGTGGAGTGAACTGAGTACCCCTATCCGAAATGATAGACAAGGGAACTCTATGTAGACTGACTAGCACTAGGATATACAATCTAGAGTAATCCTCAGTAGTATATAAAGTATGAATACGCAAGAAATGAGCAGACTTTGTCAACCTATCAACCACAACCCAAATGGAATCATGATGGCATCGGGAAGGAGGTAAACCAATCACGAAGTCCATATTTATCTCTTCCCACTTCCAGTTGGGAATACTAAACTCTTGCAGCATACCACCAGGTCTTTGGTCTTCAACCTTAACCTGTTGGCATGTTGCACACTTAGCTACAAACACTGCTATATCTTTCTTCATGCCACTCCACCAATACATTTCCCGCAAGTCTGGGTACATCTTGGTGGCACCAGGATGAATATAATATCGCGCCCCGTGCGCTTCAGCTATAATCCTCTGTCTCAGATCATCAACATTCAGGACACAATCTACCCTACAATCTCAATACACCATCTCCCCCTTGGGAGAAAACCTCTACTTTTTGGTCCTTGACTGACTCCTTTAGTCTGACCAAACTAGCATCTAAGTATTGCTTTTCCTTCACTTCCGAAACCAAGGAGGATTCGAAACTACTCTCAAACCCTATACTACCTTCAGCAGAGTCAAACAACATAACCCCCAATCTAACCAAACAATGTACATCATCAGCCAACTCTTTCTTACTTTCTACCACATGCGAAACACTACCTATGGACACTCCACTTAGGGTATCCGCCACAACATTGTCCTTGCCCGGATGGTACAACACACTCATATCATAGTCCTTTAACAATTCTAACCATCGTCTCTGCCTAAGATTCAATTCTCTCTGGGTAAACACATACTGCGAACTCTTATGATCAATGAAAACATCAACATGGACACCATACAAATAGTGTCTCAAGATTTTCAAAGCAAACACAACAACATCCAACTTAAGGTCATGGGTGGGGTAATTTTTCACATGGTGTTTCAACTGTCTAGAAGCATAAGTTATCACCTTACCCTTCTGCATCAATACGCAACCCAACCCAACTCTCAAAGCATCACAGTACACCACAAAACCATCAACACCATCAAGCAAAGTCAAAATAGGGGCTGAAGTAAGTCGAGTCTTCAACTGCTGAAAACTCTGCTCACAAAATTTGGACCACAAGAACTTCACTTTCTTTTGGGTCAACCAAGTCATAGGAGACGCTATAGAGGAGAAAACCTTAACAAAACGGCGGTAATAGCCAGCTAAACCCAAGAAACTTTGGATATCTGTCAGAGAAATAGGTCTAGGAAAATTTCTAATAGCTTCGGTCTTTTGCGGATCAACTCTAATACCCTCAAAAGAAATGATATGACCTAGAAAAGCAACTGACCTTAGCCAAAACTCACACTTACTGAACTTGGCAAACAACTTGTGATCTCCAATGGTTTGCAAGACAGTTCGGAGATGATCAGAATAATCATCCTTACAACGGGAGTACACCAGTATATCATGGATGAACACTATGACAAACATATCCAGATATGATCTGACCACTCTATTCATGAGGTCCATGAAAGCTACTAGGGCATTAGTTAACCCGAAAGACATAACAAGAAACTCAAAATGGCCCTAACGAGTTCAGAAGATAGTTTTTGGGATGTCACACTCCCTAACTTTGAGTTGATGATAGCCAGAATGAAGGTCTATCTTTGAAAAATAACTTGCACCCTGCAATTGGTCAAACAAATTATCTATTCTCAGAAGGGGTACTTATTTTTGAGGGCGACTTTATTCAGTTGGCGGTAATCAATGCACATACACAAAGAACCATCTTTCTTTCTCATAAACAACACATGAGTACCCCAAGGAGAAACATTGGGCCTTATGAAACCCTTATCTAGTAGATCTTTAAGTTGTCTTTCAACACTTTAAGTTCTGTAGTGGCCATATAGTAAGGAGGAATAGAAATGGGCTGAGTATCTAAAAGAAGATCAATCCCGAACTCTATCTCTCTATCAGGTGGTATCCGTGGGAGATTATTTAGAAAGACATCAGAAAACTCATTGACAACGTTAACTGAATGGAGAGTTAGAGTCTCATACTTAGTGTCTTTGACTCTAACTAAATGGTAAATACACCCCTTGGAAATAAGTTTTCTAGCTTTGAGGTAAGATATAAAAATGACTCTTGGGTAACACAGAATTCGTAGACCACTCAAACACGGATGCACCCAAAAACTAATACTTGACCACTTGGGTCTGACAATCAATAGAGGCACAAGAAGAATACAACTAGTCCATACCCAGAATCACAACAAAATCTACCATGTCTAACTCAATCAGATCAGCCAATAAGACTCTATAAAGATCAATAGGTCAGCGGGTTGAGGTTGCTGACCATCAATATTTCTTGTCGCTCGATGTTGAGGCATATTTCTGAAAGAGAAAAGCATGAATCAATAGCATGGAGAGACACTTTAAGCACGATAGACTTCTGAAAGAAAGAATCATACTTTTTCCTAAAACATCTTGTAGCCTCTTGCTCATAGATGTGGCGCGCTACACACCGATGATCAAGACTCTACTTATCTCGTCTTTTCAAACTCCCTAGGACACCTTATAACCTTAAGCTCTGATACCAAGGTTGTAACGCCCAAAAAATAGGTCCTGGAGCATCACACGGTGCTTGAGGCTACGAGTAGCCCCAAGCTAACCCTTTGAGCCATTTTTATTCAGTTCAACTCAAATCAACGGGGTTTCCATACATAACCCTCAAATATCAACAGAGTAATCATTATCCAAGAATAAAAGAATTTTAGATAGATAACAAAATATGAATTATTAGTCAACTCCCAATGTCTATACTAGTCTGATAAGCCTCTAAGAAAATTAATAAAACTAGTGAGCCATTGAGACAAGCCCCAACTGACTCATACTCAGTTATCTAATGTAAATAATTCTGTGAAACCAACATTAGACATCACGCCCTCGAAACATAAGGACTCACCACAACAGAGAATGTAGAACAACATGCCCAAAGAATTACTATCAAACCTAGAACTGAGCACCTGAACCTACATTTCGAGAAAATGCAGCCCACATCCAAAGATGTGGGTCAGTACCATGGAAAAGAATCGAGTATATGGGGGTGTATGCAGTTGTATAAACATCATCATCATAAATATTTATAAGAAATATATAGAATGTATTAAAGACTCACATAGCCCAAAGAAAATCATCATAATCATGAGAGGATGAAATAAGTACAATACCACATGTGAGTCATCATATAATTTGTCAATCACTTTCAGTTCATCAAGAATATCAATTCTGATAATGTAAATATCATTTAAATCTTTCCAAAGAATAACTTTCACAATTCCACTTTCAAATTACTTCACCATTCACCATAGACACAAGGAAACACACACACACTGGGAGATCCTATAACCGACATAAACCTTGTGAGCTACATAGATTTCAATGTACAACCCACGTTGGGGAGAGCCATCCTATCCTTGCCATCGAAGTAGGACTATCTATATCAAATCTACACAAACTAGTGATCACTATACAAATTAGCCTCAGGCTAACTTCTACAGGGGCACGTAGTTCTAGGGAAGTAAGGTCGCTTAACACCTCCCACTCGGTGCTAAAGATTTCTCCTAGACTTAGCTCAGATCATTTCAAAGACAATCCACAACAAAAAAATCTCAGTAATATATAAACATACATCGGGAGCCATTATGCTTCCCATCTATCAAAATCAACTACGCTGTGGATTTCTTTCACACTCGAATTCAAAATAACTCCATTAAGACCAAAAGGTAAAATCACTCAAAATATCTCAAATATTCAACATCAACGTGCTTATAACACACACTTTCTAAAAAAATATAATTTTCAATGGGGATTCACGACCCAAATACTAAAATCATGATAAATATCATTCAAGATTCATGCTTTATATCACCACACATGTAAATTCATCTTTCAAAATCATAAACATCAATATTTTATAATAATCATCATAAGATATGGGTTCATGCTTCAAATTCATAAAAATCAAATAAAAATCTTGCCTTTGTAAAGAAAATTACTTTTGGGCACAAGAACTAAAGAGAGTTCTTGTTGAAAAACCCCACATACCTTGAATGACGAACTTTAGATCGATACTTGTTTTTTGAGATGTTGATCGTGATTTTTGATGATGGTTCTTGGTATTCATGAACTAGGAACTTGGAATCTTGAATAAATTTGTAGAATTAATGGTGAACTTTGGAGGTTCTTGAAGTTAGATGTAGGAGCTTAGGGTTTTCTTTTTGAGGGAGTTTGATGAAATATAACATATAATGCTTCTAATAGACGTTAAGATAGGCTTTGGATAGATTTTGGGTGAGGGGGAATGGCCAAAACACCTCTAAAAATAAAAAAAAATCTTGAATCTGTCCTTTGGTGGACTGTTTTGATAGTCTGAAGTAGATCAACCATAATGTTTTACTCCAATATTCAAATTAGATGAAACTAATTTCATTAGAAAGAGGACTCTCATATATTTTCGTTGATATATAGTATCTCACCCAGATCATTTTGTACGAGGAGTTATGATCATTTGAATTTGACCTAAAAATTTACTTTTGCTAGGCTAAAGTAAATCGACCATAACTTTTTGCTCCTACAGACAAATTTGATGAAACCAATTTCATTGGAAAGAGGACTCGCAGAATTTTCCGTTGATATATAGTAGATTAACTAGACCATTATGTACAAGGAGTTATGATCATTTCAATTTGGAGCAAAAATATGCCAAGCCTCAGTACTTTTTCCTACATGTTTTACTGTTTACTACTATTCACGGTTCGATCGGAATGTTCATAACTCGTCGCTCAGGTGTCCGTTTTGGATGATCCACATATCGTTAGAAAGATTATTGGATACTCTACGCAATGGTGGGTCATAATCTAAGACATTTCACATGAAAAATTTATAATTCATTCTAGAAGATAGAACCCAACATGTTTACGCACAAAATTCCAATGAAAAATTTCCTAGGGTATTACATGAACTAGCTAGAATGATAATATAAATAACTCCATCCTCAAAATATGAGGACACACCACATTATCTGCTACTTATAACATGGAATGCTAGGTGTGGTCAGGTGCCCATGCATCTGAACCTATGATATGAGACATCATAGCGCAAAAGAAAGAGTATGTGTCAGTACTTTGAATGTACTGGTATGCTAAGTGAGGTAGGCTGATATACATGGGTATCTAAAACAGTTATACATACTAATTATGTAAGACTATTCATATACATATATACTATAACTGAGATCATACTGAAACTGAATACTGAGTTTTGATAACTGATTAAGTAATATCTGAGTTTAATGATAACTGGGTAATATTTCTGACTTTCCTGGTTCTGTAGAACGGAACTGAGTTCTATACTAAGTGTAAAACTGAAAGAGTATTTATGGGAGTGTTTATCTAACTGACATACCCCAATTATAAACTGAGTTGGGGTACAACCTGTGACCTTAGTTGCAAGGGTGTTAGCACCTTGCCAAGGGATACTAACAATGTTGGGTCAACCCTAATCTGGCAGGAAGACTCATAAATCATAGATACGGTTGTGTCAGCCCTAGTCTGGAAGGAGGATGTCTTACCATAAGATGGCTATGTAGTTCCGTAATGCAGGGACTACTACTAAGGGTCAAACCCTCTACTGTCTGGAATGCCCCCATCCTTGGGTTCACACGGTGCGGAATCCTACTCACAACTGAATAGACAACTATCACTAGATTATACGAAGCTTGACTAAATTAACACTGATCATGTTGACTGATTGAACTGGACTGAGTTTACTAATTTTTGTTACAAATTGAGTACCACTGTTCTTGACTTTTTTACTAGGTCTACTCTATTTCTACTGTGATTAAGTAATAATATAGAATTCGGGTAATAAATACCCTTAGGACTCAATAGCATAAAGGTAAAACATAGTACTTCTTAAATGTATAGCAGCAGTCAATTGTTCTAAATTCATTCACTGAAACAATTTTCCAAACACTTACAACCATGAACTTAGACATGAATAAGAACGCATACTAATATGTCATGATTACATTATTCAATTCACATGGACATTCTATCAAACAATTGGGGAGCATGATCGTTATACATAATAATGAATAACAAATAAGCATTATGACTACAACTTAAACTTCAAATTTCAAGGATTATAACATGGGAATTACATCAATCAACATACATGGTATCTTAGTTTCAAGAAACTCATAACAAAATCTTGAATTGAAACCCGTACAATAACACAAACATGAATACAACCCAAATTTGCATATATAAATTCATAAATCAATAAACTCATAGTTTTAAAAAGGGTTCTTTAACTCCAAGGGTGGAAGGAAACCTGAGAATGAAGACCTAACATACCTTGATTATTAATTTCATGAAGATTATGGTGAATTCTTTAGACTTGATGAAACAAGGGCTTGTTATTAAGAGGATTGAGTGAATAATGAATGAAATTTTCCCTATTTGGTGTTTGATTTCGTGGTTTAGATGATTTGGGTGAGGGAAAAAGGACTAAACTATCCCTAGGCGTCTTTTCCCTTGTAATTGACACTCGAGGTGCGACTCCCAGAAACGTTGAATGGAACTCACATTGTGACACCTAGAAATAGAGAATAGAACTCACACCGCGACACCTAGAAATATGGAATAGACGTTGCGATGCGACTCCCAAAAATAGGGACTGGATCTCGCATCGCAATTTTATCGTGAGAGCTTACTATTTTGGACATCCAAACTGACCCTTATGCTAGTCTTAAAATTCCAAAACTCACCCAATATGACCAATTAACATCCCTAATCATGAATCAAATAAAAAATAAAAATCCAAGGCCGGAAAGATAAAAAATAAAGTCATTGAAATATCGAACCCAAAAAGAAATTAAGTGTCAATACTTAGCTCAATTTTTCTAAGTCTGGGACCTCTTTTTTTGCTATATAGAACTAAATTAGACTAGGACTATTATGGGGTCTTAGAATATCTCCCCCTTGGGAACAATCATCCTCAAATGAGGTTGACTAAGCTTAGAGTACTACTAGACTAAGCTTACATACTGAACATGCGCAAATGAAGCATGATTACTTGATTGAAACTACTGATAATCTTAGTTTTTATACTGAACATACAAAACTGTAGCATGGCTGAATTCTAAAGACATGGCACATGACAGAGCTATTTCATGAAGCTATGCGTGATATGTGAATGCTACACAGCTAAACTGATACCAACTTTGGAAAGGTAATCTGAATATATAGCACTGTGTAAATCTAAGTAAGACTATTAGCTTGAGCTGAGTATGATTTTGCAGAGAAAAGGTTAGGATAGTTGGTCTATATATCTTCTTCTTTTTCCCAAGTAGCTCCCTCAACGGACTGATTCCGCCAAAGAACTTTTACTAAAGGAGCTTCTTTGTTCCTCAGTCTGCAAACCTGATGATCAAGGATTTTGACTGGAACTTCCTCATAAGAGTGACCGTTTTGAACATCTATACCCTCTATAGGGACTACAACATTGTGTCACCAATGTATTTCTTTAGCAAGGAGATGTGAAACATAGGGTGTACTAAATCTAAGTCTAAAGGCAACTCAAGATCATAAGCTACCATTGCAAAATGGCTGAAAATTTTGTAAGGACAGACATATCGATGACTGAGTTTCCCATTTTTGCCGAATATCTTCACTCCCTTAATGGGAGAGATTTTCAAAAACACAAAATCTCCAGTATCAAATTCATGATCTTCTCTCCTCACATCTACATATAATTTCTGTCAGCTCTAAGTTGTCTTAAGCCTTTCCCTAATCAACAAAACTTTCTATAAGGCATCAAATACTAGGTCAGGTGCTACTACTGTGGCCCCACATACTTTAAACCAACCAATGGGAGATCTATATCTCCTCCTATAAAGTACCTCAAATGGAGCCATCTGGATATCGGAATGATAGATGTTATTATACGTAAACTCAATTAAAGGTAAGTGGTCAACCTAACTACTCTTAAAGTTGACGACACACGCTCTCAACATATCTTCTAAGGTATGAACGGTCCTCTCTGCTTGACCATCTATCTGAGGGTGAAAGGCCGTACTAAGGTAAACTTAGGTACCGAGACCCTTTTTGAAGGCTTTCCCAAAGTGTGAGGTGAACTTCTTACCTTTATTTGAAATAATTGACTATAGGACACCGTGCAATCTAACCAACTCTCTAAAATAAAGCTTGGCATACTCATCGGCTGAGTAAGAGGTATGAACTAGCAAGAAATGGGCTGATTTGGTCATCCTGTCCATAATGAACCAAATCAAATCACGCTGACGACGAGTTTAAGGAAAAACTATCACAAAGTTCATGTTCATTTCCACCCACTTCCAAGTGGGAATACTAAACTCCTACATAGACCCACAAGGCTTTTGTTTCTCGATATTAACCTACTAATATGTTGAGCACTTACCTACAAAATATACAATGTCCCTCTTCATTCCACTCAACCAACAGTCCTCCCGTAAATCGTGGTACATCTTAGTGCCCCCTGGATGAATTGAGTAATACACCATGTGCTTCCATAAGAATCCGCTACCTCAAGCCATCTATACCTAGCACATATAGTCTGCCCTAAAAACGCAACATACCATCTCTCCCTTGGTAGAAAACCTCTACTTTTTGATCTTTAACTGAATCTTTTAGTTTAACTAAACTGGGATCTCTGTCCAACTTTTCTTTTACTTCAGAAACCAAAGATGATTCCAAACTATTCTGCACCCAAACACTACCCTTAGCTGAATCAACCAAATGAACACCCAACCTGGCAAGTAGATGAACTTCCTAAATTAACTTCATCTTACCCTCCTCAACGTGAGCAACACTACCCATGGACAATCTATTGAGAGCATTAGCCACTATATTGGCCTTTCCCGAATGATATAGAACACTCATGTCTTAGTCTTTGCAGAACTCTAACCACCTTTTTTGATGCAAGTTCAAGTATTTCTGAGAGAATCATACTACAAATTTTTATGGTCACTGAACACATCAACATGTATCCCATACAAATAGTGCCTCTAAATTTTAAAGGGAAATACTACAGCTGCTAACTCAAGATCATGGGTGGGATAATCCTTTTCATAGAGCTTAAGCTTTCTAGAGGTATAGACCACAACTTTATCTTTTTACATCAAAACATACCACAAACCAACTCTGGAAGCATCACAATACACAATAAATCTTTATAAACTATTGGGAATAAAAGAACTGGGGCTATAGTTAGCGAGTTTTTAACTCCTGAAAACTCTTCTCACAAGAATTTAACCACTAGAATTTGACATTCTTTTGAGTTAATCTTGATATAAGGGATGCAATAAATGTAAATCCTTCAATAAACCACCGGTAATAGCTAGCCAAACCCAAGAAACTCCTGATATCTAATGAAGAGATTGGTCTGGGAAAGTTTCTCACTGCTTTGGTCTTTTGAGGAACCACTCTAATTCCATCACCAAAAACTATATGACCAAGGAAACCTATTGGCCTTAGCCAAAATTCATATTTATTGAACATGGAAAACAACTAATGGGCTCTAAGAGTCTGTAATACTATTCTAGGAAGGTCTGTATGATAACTTTTTCTGCGAGAGTTGACAATAATGTCATCAATAAAGGCTATGATGAATATGTCCAAGTACTACTTGAACACATGGTTCATCAGGTCCACAAAAGTTGTTGGGGCATTGATAAGACTAAATGACATGACTAGGAATTTAAAGTGACCATTCTAAGTTTTGAAAGTTGTTTTTGGAATGTCACATTCTCTGACTTTGAACTGATAATAGCCTGATCTGAGGTCTATCTTAAAAAAGTAATTGGCACCCTGAAGTTGGTCAAACAAGTCATTGGTTTTAGGAAGAGGATACTCGTTGGACTGCGACCTTGTTCAACTGATGGTAGTCTATACATATTCTAAGAGAATCGTCTTTCTTTTGCACAAATAGAATAGGTGTGCCCCATGGAGAAACACTAGGCTTGATGAATCCCTTATCTAGGAGATCCTTCAACTGCTCTTTTAACTCTTTGAGATAGGATAGATCCATTTTGTATGACAAAATAGAGCTTGAGGTAATACATATAAAAATTCACATGCTACTAAAACTGACTCAACATAAAGGGACTCGAAACTGGAATCTTTAACTCAAATGAGATGATGTATACACCCCTTAGTTATCATTTTTCTTGCTCTAAGGTATGAAACATGCTGACCCCTAAGTGCTGAGGTACTATGCCTCAATTCTATGATAGGTTCATTCTGGACCTAAAAATAGCCAACTTTGTTTCTATAATCAACCAAAGCATAACATGAATAAATCCAATTCATGCCGAGAATGACATCAAAATTAGTCTTCTCTAAGTATATTAGGTTTGTTGATGTAACTTTCTAAGATACTATAACCGAACAGTTCCTATATACCTTTCGGGCTATGATACACTTACCCACTGGGGTAGAGACTGAGAAGGGCTATACTAGGATTTTGAGACTGGCACCAAAGTTGACAGCTATATATGGAGTTACAAAAGGCAAAGAGGCTCCTAGCTCTAGAAAATCATAAACATGTGAATGATAAACTTGTAACGTACAAGTAATCATATCAGGGGAACTTTCCTGATCCTGTCAGGGCTGAAGTGCATAAAGTCTATATGGGTGTTGCACATTGATGGCACTGGAAGCACCACCCTACTAAGACGAACGACTTGACTGATCTGGGGGATAATTATGCTGACTCTGAGAACCCACCTGAGGACACTCTCTGACTCTATGGCCTGGCTTGCAACATCTGAAACATACATCACTGCCATCTCTGTAGACACCCTAATGGTTTCTACCATACTTCTGCCAAAAAGGATTTGTTTGGGCATTGCTAACACTACCCTAAAATTTAAAGCTTGGTGCGCTATCTTTCTTACCATTTCTAAATTTAGGAACTAGAGCACTGACTGAGGACAGTGCTGGAACTAAAGATTTTAGGAAGATCTGAGAACGATTATCACCCTCTGACATAGGTAGAGTAAAGTTAAAGCTACTGATTCTAGCCTTATTGCTCTCTCTCTCTCTTTCTTCTTAGTATTTTTCTCTTCTATCTATTAAGCATTAACCATTAACCTAGCCAAGTCCATTTCCTTATTCACATTATGGTCCTATACTCCTTGACCATACTGTAAGATACCCTAGATATAAACTTACTCATCAAAGTCTGCTATTAGCTACCACATGAGGAGCATATCTGGCTAACTGAGTAAACTTGAGAGAATTCTACTTCACTTTTATTTAAGACCCTGTAGAATCCTAGATTTTTGAGTCTTTTAAAACATGCCTACAAGAGGTCCCAGACTTAGACAATTTTAGATAAGTGTTACGACTTAGTCATTTCTAAAGCCCTCAAACTTTGAGGAATCTATTTCTGACCTTCCCAACCTCAAAAAATTAGATTTTAAGTTGATTCATGTTCCAGGAAGTTAATAGTACATCTCAAGTGAGTTTTCGTATTTATGGACAAACGTAAGGGCATTTTTGAAACTCCAAAGCATGGTCTTAGGGTGATTGTCCCTCGATGCCTTGCCCAGTTCGGTGCTGAAGGGGAGCCCGCGATGCAGACCGCGGTGCCCCATCTAGAGCGGCACTCCAGAGCCCATGGTGCCCTGGCCAGTCCGGTCTGGGTAATTTTTACAATTTTATTCCATATTTTTAAGGGCAAATGTGTCATTTTCCCTTCAAATAATAAGTCCATAACACGGAATTAAAGCCCCAAATAACATAATTTCTAATACTTTTCACAAAATCCTCTCAAGAACAAGCCCCAGTTTCATCAATTTCAAGAACCAAGTCTCAACAACTCATGAAAATCTCCACAAAATTAACAATCAATGTATGTTAGGTGTTAATCCAAGGGTTTCCTTCCTCCCTTGGATTTCAAGAACCTCTTTTTAAACTACAAGTTGATTGCTTTCATGAATTTCATGTTGAATTTGATAATATTCATGATTATGATGTTAATTTAGTTTCTAATCCATGATTTCTTACAAGTTTCATATGAAGTAATTAATATGTGTTCAGTGTTATGGGGATGTATGTTAAAACCCCCTTGAATTCGTGAGTTGGGATATTGATCATGATGCTTGCATGTTGATTATTATTTTGTGCATAAAGTATGCTCCCCAAGTGTTGAGTAATTGTTCATGTGAGTTGAAGTGTGAAATCATGACATAATAGTATGTGCACAAGATCATGCCTCTCAAGTGTTTGATGAAATATCTAAATAAAAGCATTTTTAACAAGCTACTAATGTTATGCTATCATGATCATGCCCTTTTTTATTTTCAATTCTATCGAGTACTGGGAATATTCAATACCCGAAAATCTAATTGTTTCCTTAGAATTTCAGTAGCTACAGAAAAATAACTGAAATGCCATAAAATGTAATACTCGATCAGTTATAGAGCTCAGTGAACTCTGTCCAGTTTAGGTAGTCATAACAATCAATAACAGTTAAGTCAAGCCTTAAACAGTCTAGAAATCGGTTTAGAGTCCATTCAATTAGGATTAGGAATCAGCACCAAGCATACCCAGGGATGGGGGCATTTCTGCCAGTAGAGGGATTGACCCTTAGTAGTATTCCTTTCATTACAAAACTATGTAGCTAGCATAAGTTGAGATATCTTCCTGCCGGACAAGGGTTGATGTATCTCGTACGATTTTTTTTTGCTAGTGAGGGTTTACGAAATGTCTTTCTTCCAAATAGGGTTAACTCACAACTATTGTTAGTATCCCTTGGCATAGTGATAACACCCTTCCAACTGGGGTACATTATGGACCTCAACTGGAATATATTAGTTAGATGAACACTCCCACAGTTACAGTTTCAGTTTCAGATTCGGCTTAAAACCTCAGTTCTATTTTAAGAATCAGGACTCTCAGACACAGCCACCCAGCTCAGTACAAAACTAAGTTTAGTTCTACAGAATCAAGACTATCTAAAACAGTCATTCAATTATCAGTGATCTTAGTTACAGTAAAGTAGATTTACATGCAACATTGCATACTCAGTATTTACACCAGTTTCAAATATACATGTACTTTTATTCAGCTATATTCATGTTACTCAACCAGTTATTGTTCATGCATATCAGCCTACCTCACTTAGCATACTAGTACATTAAAAGTACTGATGCATACTCTTTTTTTGTGCTATGA
Source organism: Capsicum baccatum var. pendulum (assembly GCA_030864225.1). NCBI lineage: Eukaryota > Viridiplantae > Streptophyta > Magnoliopsida > Solanales > Solanaceae > Capsicum > Capsicum baccatum. The sequence goes on along the minus strand of CM061554.1, from coordinate 55,750,070 downwards.
TGTCTTATATCAAAGGTTCTGACGCATGGGCTCCTGACCATACTTAGTAGCCAGACATTTAGCAACAGATTTAGTAGTGATTCCTCATAGTCTGAGGATGGAGTTATCATTTCACTATTTTAGCATTTAGTATATTCAGTAGTTAGAGTTAGTTGGGGACTTGTCCCATAAACTCCATATTCAGATAGTTAGGACTTTTCTACTAGACCATTTCAGATAGATAATCAGTTTTTAGTATTTATCTATACATATTTGATTTCAATTATGAACCTTATGGTGGATTCAACCTAATTTTTACTTTATTACAGTATTATTTTTCAGCAATTTTAAAAGGTGCCAGTCATGGGTTATCTTGTGGTCCTTCGGGATCGTAAGCACCGTGTGGCATCTAAGGTATAGACTCAGGGTGTTAAAAACTTGGTGTTAGAGCATAAGGTTCAAAAGATTCCTAAGGAGTCTAAAAGCCGCATCTAGTAGAGTCTTATTCATGGATGTGTAGCGCACCACACATATGGAGAAAAGGCTATGAGGGGATTTTGGAAGAAGTTCCCTTCTTTCAGTATTCATATCGTGCGAGTGAGCATAAGCTCAAATTAAACTCTCTTTATAATCCAGTTCTTCGTTATATTTATAGAATATTCCTCCCAAAGGAGCCAATGGTAGAAAAAGTGGAAATTGGCTAGTACCTCTGCCCATTCAGGCAAATCCCCTAGACGAGCATGTCTCCCACACAAAATTTAGAGCAGCATTTACCGCACTAGGTCATTCTGTTGCATCCCAAAATGAACGCCCAGCTGCTGTTTAGGCTATCCCAGTGGACGGTACTACTGCAGCTAAAATTTGGGACTTCACCTGAATGAATCCTCCATCATTTATAGGGTCTATGTCTGAGGAGGACCCACTTGAATTTCTTGACATGGTGTTGAAAGTCACAAATATCATGGGGGTGAATTCCAGTGAGAGTGTTGACTTAGCTGCATATCAATTGAAGGATGTGGCTCCTACTTGGTATAAGCAATAGAAGGCAGATAACGGTGCAAATGCAGGGCCCGTAGAATGGGAAGATTTTTCTACTGCTTTCCTTAATAGGTTCTTCCCACTAGAGTTGAGAGAAGGTAAGGTTTTGGAGTTTATTAATATGAAATATAGCAACATGATAGTAAAAGAGTATTCTTTTAAGATTACTCAATTAGCTAGATATGCCCGTCATGTGGTAGAAGGTAGCAGATCTAAGATTAGTAGGTTCATGTCTAGTGTGTCTAATAGTGTAGTCAAAGTGTGTAGTACCTCTATACTGACTAAAGAGATATATATATCCAAGATCATGGTCCATGCTCAGCAAATAGAAGATGCTAAGAATAAAGAGGAGGATAGGGAAAATAAGAGAGCTAGAACAAGTAACTTCAACTTTACTTAGCCTAAGTCAGAGAGTGGTAATCATTTGCAGTTTCTCCTGAAATCTTCAGTCCCGACTCTGTCCTCAACCAGCTCTTGAATTCCAAAATTCAAAGACATCAGTAAAGATAGGGCACCAGTACCTAAACCATGGGGTAGTGTTAGTAGTGCCCGAACAAATCCTCTTTGCCAGAAGTGTGGTAGAAACAATCAAGGTATCTGTCAAACTAGCAGTGATGTATGTTTTGGAGGTGGTAAAACATGCCATAAGGTCAACTCATTTCCTCAGGTGGGTTCACCAAGTTAGGATAATTGTCCCCCAACTCAGTTTGGATGCCCGATTCAGCAGGATGTCACTTTCAGTGCCACTAGTGGGCAACGTCCAAATAGACTCTATGCACTTCAGTCTCAACGGGATCAAGAAATTTCTCCTGACATGGGAACTGGTACATGACAAGTTTATAATTTAAATGTTTATGCTTTGCTAGATCAAGGAACTTCTTTGTCCTTTGTAACACCTTATATATCTATTTACTTTGGAGTCAGTTCCAAAATCCTTTTCGAGCCCTTCTCAGTTTCTATCCTAGTGAGTAAGTCTATCATAGCCCAGTAAGTATACATGAACTATTCGACTATGGTGTCTTAGAAGGTTATTTCAGCAGACTTAGTAGAGTTAGAGATAATATATTTTGACGTCATTCTCAACTTGGATTGGCTTCATTACTGTTATGATTCAATTGACTGTAGAAACAAAATTCTCTATTTTCAGTCCTTGAGTGAACCTATCCTAAAATGGAGGGGTAGTACTTCAGCACTTAGGCATCAGCTTTTTTCATACCTAAGGGCAAGAAAAAATTATATCTAAGGGGTGTGTCTATAACCTTGTTTGAGTAAAGAATTCTAGTTCTAAGAATTCCAGGAAATTTATTTTGAAATTAACCTTCTTCCGGATACTTAGCATATCTCTATCCTGCCATACAGAATAGCTCTAGTAGAACTCAATGGGTTAAAAGAATAGTTAAAGGATTTACTAGATAAGAGATTCATTAGATCCAGAGTATCCCCTTAGGGTGCACCTATTCTATTCCTGCATAATAAAGATGGTTCTTACAGAATGTGTATTGACTACCATTAGTTAAGCAAAGTCACGATAAAAAACAAATATCCACTTCCCAGAATCATTAACTTGTTTGACCAACTTCAAGGTGCCTATTACTTTTCTAAGATAAGTCTCAGATGAGGCTATCATCAGCTCAGAGTCAAAGAATATGACATTCCAAAATAGCTTCCAAAACTCGATATGGGCACTTCGAATTCCTAGTCATGTCATTTGGTCTTACCAATTCCCCAAAAAATCTCATAGACTTCGTGAACCATATGTTCAAGCAGAACTTGGACATGTTCGTAATAGTCTTCATTGATGACATTCTTGTCTACTCCTGCAGTGACCATAATTATGTAAACTATCTCAGAATAGTGTTCCAGACCCTCAGAGCCCATCAGTATTTCACCAAATTTAGTAAATGCAAATTTCAGCTAAGGTCAGCAGCTTTTCTTGGTCATATAATTTTCATTGATAGCATTAGAGTTGACCCTTAAAAGACCAAAAAAGTGAGAAACTGGCCCAGACCCATCTCTCCATCAGATATTAGGAGTTTTATAGGTTTGGCAGGCTATTATCGATAGTTTATGGAAGGGTTTTCATCTATTGCATTCCCCATGTCTAGATTGACTGAGAAGAAAGTAAAGTTCTTGTGGTCAGATTTTTGTGAGAAGAGTTTTCAGGAGTTGAAGACTTAATTTTTAACAACCCAAGTTTTGACTTTACCAGATGGTTCCAACGGGTTTGTGGTGTATTATGATGCTTCCAGAGTTTTCTTGGGGTGTGTTTTGCTGCAGAGTGGTAGGGTCATAGCCTACGCCTCTAGACAACTTAAGCCCCATGAAAAGAATTACCCTACCTATGATCTTTTGTTAGCAGCTATAGTGTTTGCCAAAAATATTTGGAGACACTATTTGTATAAGGTGCATGTTGATATGTTCACAGATCACAAAAGCTTGTAGTATGTGTTCTCTCAGAATGATTTATATTTGAATCAGAGAAGGTTGTTTGAGTTATTAAAGGACTACAACAAAAGTTTTTTGTATCCTATAGACAAGGCCAATGTAGTGGATGATGCATTCAGTAGGATGTCTATATGTAGTTTTGCTCACGTGGAGGATGGTAAGAGGAAGTTAGTTCAGGGAGTTTATTATATTTACCGACTAGGTGTTCGCTTAGTCGATTCAATAGAGGATAGGCTATGAGTTCAAAATAGTTTGGAATCATCTCTGGTTTCTAAAGTAAAAGAAAAGCAGGACAGGGATCCTAGTGTAGTTAAACTAAAAGAATTAGTCAGAGATCCTAAAGTAGAGGTTTTCTTCCAAGGGGACATGGTGTGTTGTATTTCCAAGGTAGACTATGTGTGCCATGTGTGGATGGTGTGAGACAGCGGATTCTTGAAGAAATGCATAGTGCACACTATTTGATTCACCCAAGGGCCACCAATATGTACCGCGACTTATGGGAAGTCTATTGGTAGAGTGGGATAAAAACTGACATTGCAGAGTTTGTGGCTAAGTGATCAACATGTCAGCAGGTTAAGAAAGAGCATCAGAAGCCTAGTAGGTCTATGTAGGAGTTTAATATTCCCACTTGGAAGTAGGAGGAAGTGAACAGGTATTTTTTGACGGGTTTGCCCTGTACTTGTCGCCAACATGATTCAATTTGGGTCATTGTTGATAGGATGACCGAATAAGTTTATTTACTACCAGTTCATACCTCTTATTCAGTCTAGGATTATGCCAAGCTTATGTGAGTGAGTTAGTTAGACTGCACGGAATTCCATAATCCATTATTTTAGATAAAGGTACACAATTCAGCTCTCACTTTTTGAAAGCCTTCCAAAATGGTCTTGGTACCTAAGTCCACCTCAGTACAACCTTCCACCCTCAGAAAAATGGTCAAGAATAAAGGACCATTTAGACTTTAGAAGATATGTTAAGAATGCATGTCTTTGACTTTAAAGGTAGTTGGGATAACTACTTGCCCTTGATTGAGTTCGCGTATAATAATAGCTACTATTCTAGAATTCAGATGGCTCTATTTAAATTGCTTTATGGAAGGAGATATAGATCTCCCATTTGTTTATTAGAAGTGGGTGAGGCTGTTGTGGTAGGGAGTGACATGGTATTTGATACATTAGAAAATGTTCAGTTGATTAGGGAAAGGCTTAAGTCAACTCAGAGCCGACAGAAATCATATGCAGATGTGCGAAGAAAAGATCTCGGGTATCAGATTGGTGATTATGTGTACTAGAAAATCTTTCCTATAAAGGGAGTAAAATGGTTCTGCAAGAAGGGAAAGCTCAGTCCCTAATATATCGATCCTTATAGATTTCTCAGCTGTCTCAGAAAGGTAGCTTACAAGCTTGAGTTGCCTTCTGACATAGCCTCAGCGCACTCAGTATTCCACGTCTTCTTTCTAAATAAATGAATTGGTGACCCAGCAATCGTAGTCCCTTTTGAGGATGTAAATATTCAGAATGATTTCTCTTTCGAAGAGGTTCCAGTCTAAATCCTTGATCGCTAGATTTGCTGACTGAAGAAGAAAGAAGTTTACCTGGTCAATGTTCTTTGGCGGAATCAGTCCGTTGAGGGAGCTACTTAAGAAGCAGAAGCATATATGCAAACCAAGTATCCTCACCTCTTTTCTACAAACTCAGACTCATCTTGAGGTATCAGTATCTCATGGATTTTACTCTACTCTGTGATCAGTTACAGCCGTATAACATTCTTATATGATTCATGCATTCATGAAATAGTTTAGTCATCATGTCTCCTGAATTCAGTCATTCTTCAGTTATGCATGTCTGTGTAAGTATTGTTTAGCAGTTCCACTCAGTTTCATCAATCCCATTCGAGGATGACTATTCCCAAGGGGGATATATTATAAGACGCTACAAAATCCTAGACATTTGAGTCCTTTAAAGCATGCCCAAAAGAGGTCCCGGACTTAGAAAATTTCATCTAAATGTTAGGACTTAGTCATTCCTAAAGCCCTCAAACTTTGAAGAATTTATTTATGTCCTTCTGACCTCCAAAAGTTAGTTTTTAAGTTGATTCATGATTGGGGAAGTCAATAGTTCATCTCAGGTGAGTTTCGGAATTGTTGGATAAGCGTAAGGGCGTGTTTGAAACTTAAAATAGGGTCCCAGGGCGATTAGACCACGATGCCTCTCCTAGTTTGGTGCTGGGGGGAGCATGTGATGCAGACCATGGTGCCCTACCCAGAGTAGCAATCCAGAGCCCACAGAGCGCCCTGGCCAGTCCAATCAAAGTAATTTTTGTAGTTTTTTCCATGTTTTTAATGTCATTTTTCCTTCACCCAATAGGTCCATAACACGGGATTAAAGCCCAAAATAACATAAGTTTTCATCCTTTTCACAAAATCCTCTCAAGAACAAGCCCTAGTTTCATCAATTTCAAGGACCAAGTCTCAACAACTCATGACAATGTTCACGAAATTAACAATCAAGGTATGTTAGGTGTTAATCCAAGGGTTTCCTTCCTCCCTTGGAATTCAAGAACCTCTTTTAAAACTACAAGTTGATTTCTTTCATGAATTTCATGTTGAATTTTATTGTATTCATGATTATGATGTTAATTCGGTTTCTAATCCAAGATTTATTACAAGTTTCATGTGAAGTAATTAATATGTGTTTAGTGTTATGTGGATGTATGTTAAAACCCCCTTGAATTCGTGAGTTGGGATTGTGGTCATGATGCTTGCATGTTGATTATTATTTTATGCATAAAGGATGCTCCCCAGGTGTTAGATTAATTGTTCATGTGAGTTGAAGGGTGAAATCATGACATAATAGTATGTGCACAAGATCATGCCTCTCAAGTGTTTGACAAAATATCTAAATGAAAGCATTATTAACAAGCTACTATTGTTATGCTATTACGATCATGGCATGTTTTACTTTCAATGCTATCGAGTCCTGGGGGTATTCAATACCCAAAAATCTAGCTTTTTCCTTATAATTTCTATAGCTACAGAAAAGTCTCAGAATGTCATGAACAATAATACATAGTTAGTTATAAAATTCAGTGAGATCAGTCCAGTTAAGTTAGAAATCATTATCAGTAACAATGCAGTCAAGCCTAGAATAGTCTAGAAATCCGTTTTATGTCTATTAAGTTGGAAGTAGAAAACAACACTGAGCAAACCCAAGGATGGGGGGATATTTTTCTAGTATAGGTGTTGACCTGAGTAGCGATCTCTGCATTACTGAACTACGTATCAAGTATAGGTTGAGATATCTTCCAACCAGACATGTATTGATGCATCTCGTATGAGTTTTCCTATTAGTGAGGGTTGACCAAATGTTTTCCTGCCAGATAGGGTTAACTGACAAACATTGTTAGTATCCCTTGGAAAGGTGCAACACCCTTCTAACTGAGGTAACAGATTGGACACCAACAAAGTTTATAATTAGGGTTTTTCGGTTAGTTGAACACTCCCATAGTTATAGTTTCGGTTTTCAATTCAGTATAAAACCTCAGTTCAACTTTCAGAATTAGGACTGTCAGACACAGTCACCCAGCTCAGTACGAGTCTAAGTTTAGCTCTACAGAATTAGAACTGTCAGAAATAGTCATTCAATTATCAATGATCTCAATTATTGTAAAGTAAATTTACATGCAACATTCCATACTCAGTATTTACAACAGATTAAGATATACATGCACCTTCATTCAGTTATATTCTTATTAATCAACCAATTATTGTTCATGCATATGAACCCTTATATATCAACCTACCTAAGTTAGCATACCAGTATATTAAAAGTACTGATGCATACTCTTTTTTTTACGTTATTATGTCTTATATCATAGGTTAAGATGCACGAGCTCCTGACCATACTTAGCAACCAAGACTTTCAACCACAGATTTAGTGGTGAGTTCTTATAGTATGAGGACAGAGTTATCATTTCATTATTTTAGTCTTTAGTATATTCAATAGTCGAAGTTAGGTTGGGACTTGTCCCATCAACTCCATATTCAGATAGTTGGAGGCTTTCAGACTAGAATATTTTAGACAGATGATTAGTTTTCAGTATTTGATTTCAGTTATGAACCTTATGGCAGATTCAACCTAATTTCCGTATTATTATAGTGTTATTATTCAGTGATTTTAGCAGGTACTAGTCATGGATTATGTTGTGGTCCTTCGAGATCATAAGCACCATGTGGCATCCAGGGTACAGACTTAGGGTGTTACAGTCATACTTCCCTGCTTTAAGTTAATGTATTCTAACACCTTAGATTCCCTCAATTCCCAAGGGAAGAACATATCTAGAAAGGCAGTAGCAAACTTCTACCATTCTACAGGCCCTGCATCTGCATCCCTATCTGCCTTCTACTACTTAAACCACGTATAAGCCATATCCTGCAACTGATATGTAGATAACTCAACACTCTTACTAGATGTTACCCCCATAATATTAGTGACCTTCTTCACTATGTTAAAGAATTCTTATGGGTTATATTCTAACATAGACCTTGTATATGTTGGAGGGTTCATTCGGGTGAAGTCTTAAATTCTAGCTGTAGTAGTATTGGCCACTGGGTTAGCCTGAACAACAGTTGGGCATTTATTCTGGGAAGCTACTGGTAAAAGCTACTCCGAATTGTACATAAGAAATATGCTCATCTAGGGTATTTGCCTGAACGGGTGGAGATTCTTGCTAGTTTCTAGTTCTTCTTCCATTAGTCTTTTTGGGAGGCATATTCTGTAAATGAAAGCAAAACTTGAATTAGGAAAAGCGTTTAACTTGAGCTCACGCTCACTCACACGACATGAATACTAAAAGAAGGGAAAATTTTCCTAAAATGCCTCAAAGCCTCTTGTCTATAAGTATGGTGCACTACACATCCATGCACACGACTCTACTTGACGCGCTCTCAAACTCCCTAGGACTCTTTAGAACCTTAGGCTATGATACAAAGTTTGTAACGCCCTACGTTTGCACCCTGGACGTCACACAATTTTTACAATCTCGAAGCACCACAAGCTAACCCATGACTGGTACCTGTTGTGAGCACTGAATAATAACACTAAAATAATATGAAATTTAGGCTAAAATGCCCTAAGGTTCATAATCTAAATAATAAAATAAATACTAAATATTGATAGCTATATTGAAAAATTGAATATCTATTTGAAATAGTCTAGTCTGAAAAGCCTCTAACTGAACTGTCTGAATGTAGAGTTAATGGGACAAGTCCCCAACTAACTTTGACTACTATGCTTGCAAGAATACTGATATAAATAACTTTGTCCATAAAATATAAGTACTTACCACTATATCTGTTGCTAATAACCTAAACTGCTAGGTACGATCAGGAGCTCGTGCATTTGAACCTATGATATGAGACATCATAGTGCAAAAGAAAGAGTATGCATCAGTACTTTGAATGTATTTATATGCTAAGTGAGGTAGGATGATATACATAGGTAACTAAAACTTTTGTACAACCTATTATGCAATACTATACATATACATGTATAATGTAACTGAGATCATACTAAAATGGAATATTGAGTTCTAATAACTGAGTAACTGATATCTAAATTTACTAATAACTATATTACTAATAACTGGGTGACTATTTTTGACAGTCCTGATTCTGTAGAACTGAACTGAGTTCTATATTGAGTCTGAAACAAAAATTGTAACAATGAAAGTGTTATCTGACCGACATACCCCAATTATAAATTGAGTTGGGGCCCAACCTGTGACCCTAGTTGGAAGGGTATTTTCACCTTGCCTAGGGATACTAATGATGGTGGGTCTACTCTAATTTGGAAGGAAGAGTCCTGAATTACATATACGGTTGTGTCAATCAGAGTTTGGCATGAGGACGTATTACCCTACGCTAGTTACGGAGTTTTGAAATACAAGGACTGCTACTAAGGTTCAAACCTTCTGCTAGCAGGAATGACCCCTTACCTGTGTTCTCTCAGTGATGAAACCCACTCCCAACTGAATAGATATTGTTCACTAGGGTGTACTAAGCTTGACTGATTTAACACTGGCCGTGTTGACTAATTGAACTAAATTGAGTTAACTAATTTCTGTTACTGACTGAATACTACTATTCTTGAATTATTTACTGGGTCTATTCTATTTCTACTACAACTAAGTAAACAGTTATAATTCGGGTAATAATTATCCCCAGGACTCAATAGCATAAAGGTAAAACATAGTACTTCTTAAAAGCATAGCAATAGTCAATTGTTCACATTTCTTTCACTGAGACTATTTGCCAAACACATGAATGGCATAAACTTATACGTAAATGATAACACATACAAACATTTCATTATTACATTATTTAATTTACATGGACATTCTATCAAAATCTTAGGGAGAATGATTGTTATACATAATAATGAACAACACATAAGCATCATGACTACAACTTAAAATTTCAATTCAAAGGATTGTAACATGGGAATTACATCAATTAACATACATGCTATCTTAGGTTCATGAAACTCATAACAAAATCTTTAATTGAAACTCATACAATAACACAAACATGAATACAACCCAAATTTGTATATGTAAATTCATGAATTAATATACTCACAGTTTTAAAAGCATTCTTGAACTCCAAGGGTGGAAGTAAACCCAAGTATGAACACCTAACATATCTTGATTATTAATTTCATAAAGATTTTGGTGAATTATTGAGACTATATTCTTGAGATTGTTCTTGAGAGGATTGAGTGAAAAATGAATGAAATTTCTCTTATTTGGTATTTGATTTCGTGTTTTAGCTGATTTGGGTGAGGGAAAAAGGACTACACTACCCCTAGGCCTTTTTTCCCATATAAATGACCCTCGAGGAATGGCTCCCAAAAATAGGTAATAGACCTCACATAGCAACACTCAGAAACATAGAATAGACCATGCGTTGTGACAGTCAAAAATAGGGAATAGACCTCGCAATGTGACTCCCAAAAATAGGGACTAGATCACATATCGCAAGCTTATCACGAGACCTTACTATTTTAGACATTCAAACTCACCCTTATGCTAGTTCAAAAAATCTAAAACTCACCCGATATGACCTATTAATATCCTTGATCATGAATAAACTTCATAATCGACTATCCAAGGCCAGAAAGATTGAAAATAACGTCATTGAAATATCGAGCCCAAAATGATACTAAGTGTCATACTTAGTTGAATTTTTTTAAGACTGGGACCTCTTTTCATGCTATATAGGACTAAATTAGACTAGAACTTTTATGGGGTCTTACATGTATGTGGGTTAAGTATAGTGATCACTTAAGTTAAAGTTTGATTTTGATGGCAAAGGTAAAATAGCTCTCCTGAATGTGAGTAAGAGTTGGACTCCATGATAGCTCGCATGGTTTATGTTAGTTGGAAGAACCTCCCAAAAGATAGAAAAAATAGTAAAGTTTTAGAAATGATGTGTTATGGCTCACAAAGATTATCCTAATTCTTCTTTACTCATGTTTATTCTTTTCCCGTCATTGTTTTATTTAAGCCCAAGGTGAGTCATTTACACTTAGTAAGCATTGGTTTGAAAGTAGCTTTATATATTAAGTTATTAAGATATCTACTCATGCCTTACATGTCATCCCCATGGTCATAGTTCGTGTTCATGCACATCATAAAGAATCATATGTTCTTTTAGTTCTTTATATCAGAAATTCCAGTTCTATCAGCAGTACCAATCATATTCCATGAATTTAGGAACTCCAAACTCAGGTCATGTAGCTCAGGACTCATGTATTCATGCTTTACAGGATGTTCAGTTCTAGGTACTTACGATACACTCTTCATGATCAGTGAAACTAAGATTATGTCATGTATGTCCTTAGCTTAGATATCTTGTATGAAGTAATGTCATTAATTCTATAGTACTCAAGCCTCAATTAAGTGTCAAAGTTGTTCTTCCATGCTTCAGGATCTCATGTTCTAACTTTTTAGTGACTTCTCTTTAGGTCAAGATAGTGATGATGAACAATTGTTTAGATGGGACAGGGTAAGTATTTCTTGTTTTCATGGTACGAACTAGTGTTATGGTGTTATGTATAGTATCTTGAAATTTTGAGTTAGGCTTGAAAATGGCAAGAGCTAGTAGTTCAACTCATACCTTGGTTGTAGTATTTATACGTACCTATGTGAGTATTTAAGGAGTGAGGCTAATCTTGAATTGATTAATTGCATGGCCTAAGGATTAGTAATTCTATCTTATTTTATTATTCATAGGCCTATGTTCCATGTTATTGAACTCAAGCCATATTAAGACTCCTTACTTATATACATTATTCAGATCATGCCCAAGTTCTTTGCTCCCTAATATTATTAGAACTTCTTAGAAAAAGTGTTGAAGAAATACGCCAACTGAGTGTAAGCTTTAAGTATAATTCAATTTGTATAGCCAAAAATCCAGTTCTATACAAATTTTAATGAATATGGCTTGTCAATAAGGTAAATGATTCAAGTCCATGAAATTTGTGAATTTAGTTCAGTTCACGCATCATGTTTTGGATTGTGATATTCAGTCATGATTCAGTTTGTAAGTGTCCCTTGCATCAATTCAATCTTTCCTTAGTATTTTAGCCAAATCAGTATCATTTGGGGGATGAGTGGTCCTAAGGGGAGAGATTTTGTAATACCCCGAGTTTTCATGTCCAAAACCTCCCAACTTTTCTTCACAAAACTAGATCCAACCTAAGGTAATGGTTACTCATAAATTGACTCTCTTATTTCTATCTCAGCCATATAACCATTCTCATGGCATTGCTTATGTTCACAAAATCAGTTCAGTTCATGTATTGTGATCATACTCAGTTCTTCAATCATGTTCCAGGTCATGCATGTTCAGTATACGATCTCAGTTTCCTCAGGGATCTCAGTCTAACTAGTCTCATTTGAGGATGAATTTTCCCAAGTGGGAGATAATGTAATACACCATATTTTTGGGCTATAATTCAAACCGTTGTTCCTATGCATTTATCCTTGAACCCAATTATTATATGTATATGTATTTTTTATTATCAAATATATGCTATGGGAATATATTTGTATATTTATCGAGGTCATAATACCCTCCGAACTCAAAGATGACTTGAGGACTTTTCTATCGATGGAGTTTTGATGAATGTTCTAGCTAGGTTAAACTTCTGATGAGTGTATATCTGATAATATAATGATTCATGTATTATACTTATATGAAATGAAATTCCTTTGAGTTGTCATTCTTGTGAATATGGTTTCATCTTAATTTGACATCGGAGTAGGAATTTATGTCCATTTTACCTCAGCATATCTATCTATCATCAAGGTGACGACTAGGTTGATAGGCTCTCAACCAGTTGACAAGCCACAAGCCAAGTAGTCAACCTTAGTTAGAATTATTATAGCAGGTGACAACTAGGCTAAGAGGATATCAACCAGTTTACAAGCCATCAACCAAAGTCGTCAACCTTAGGTAGTAACTCTGAAGGATTTGACGACTAGGCTAATTGGCAATCAACCAGTTGATAAGCCATCAGCCAACTCATTACCAATAATTTGAACATTGAAGGGAGTTGACGACTAGGCTAATAGGCTATCAACCAGTTGACAAGCCATCAACCAAGTCATCAACTAAAGAAATTCCAACAATTTTAATTTACTTTCATAGAGGTATTTTGGTCTTTTTCTCACTTCAAACCCTAAACCTCCAACGACTTAAAGAATTATTAGGCATTATTATCTATTACATATCAGTTTCAGATTCCATTAATCGTCTCCACTCTAAAAATTAATAAGATTTTAGTTTCTTCCAAAGAATAAGAAATTCAAGTTTTCTCTTCCTAAGAATCCAAGAATTCAAGCTTACAAGTTCAAGAAAATCTTTAATAAACATCAAGAATACGGTTTCCTACACAAGTTCATCATTCAAGTCCCAAGATTAATAATTCTTCACAAGTTAAGAAAATTAAGGTATGTGGGGTTTATGAAAAAGGATATTCTTTTATACTTGTGCCCAAAGCTTGTTTAAAAATTAAAGTTTTAGGTATTGAAATTAGGGTTCATACCCAAATTATCTTGTTTTGAATTTACGGATTTATAAAATGATTGAAGTATTAAAGTTTATATTTGTGTTTACTTAAAGAATTCTCTTTTATGATGGAACACCATAAGTACGATTTGAGACATTGATTTAAGATTTTCAATTGAGTTTTAAGCATGATATTGTTTTAGAAGTTCTATGAAATAATGCGTGAAATTCAAAGGCTTTAAGTGCATCTAGACTACATATGCTCGTGTTTGTACTTATAAGATTCATATTATGATTTTGATTTCATTATCTTGACTGAAATTATTGAAGTATTTCAAGAAGATTATTGAGCACGAAGTTTTGTTATGAATTTCTTAGAATTTAAGTATATCTTATAAGTCCTAATTACATGTTTTGAAATTTTAATATGATTACACACTTAAGCTCCTTTGGTATGTTTAAACCAAGATTTAAAGTAAAGATTGATCTTTTTATCTTAATATAAGATATGGAATCCAAATTTTTTATCCTAGTTATGCTTTAAAGAAAGACAAGCATAACTGGTTTTCATGTTATTTAATTTGTGTGTAATTTTTCCATATTTAGACCTCCCATTGTATGGAAAATTGAATAAGCTTTCCATCGATAGTAAATTCACCAAATTTCAATTCTCGGTTGAGGAGTTAGAGCATTTTTAAGTTTACAGTGTGCCACATAGGCACTTGGTTCATCGCAGAAGTGAGTAAAATGATGATTTTCAAATTCTAGTGGTCCTCCGCAAAATCCACACATCATAGAGAAGCCCAAATTTCTAATTGTCCCATTCCGGTAGATCAATGAGATATTGACCTATTGCGGGGATAGCCAATTTCCCAGTTGTCGATTTCCATTAGTACTACGCGATATAGGCGTATTGCACCAGTGGAAAAAATGGCATTCCAAAGGGGCACCATGATGGTGGTGCATTGCGGAGTCAGCCTAGTTCCCAATTTTCCTATTTCCAGTGAGCCACCACGGTTGTGGTGCATTGCGGTGGCCACCTTAGTCGAAAAAATGCTACATTTTCCAATTCTACTTAGAAGTTTAAAAAGGGTATTTTGGATAATTCCTAAGCCCCCAATCTGTCCAAAATACAAGATTTATCATATTCAAAGCACTTTGTGCTCATTATTAATCATTTTCTTCAAAAGAAAAACCCTAGATCTCTAAAACCTTTTCTCCAAGAAATCAAAATCCTTCATTGATTCTCCCCGGAAGCTTAAGATTGAGGATTCTCGAGGCAAGATAATCAAGAATCCATCTCCAATAACTCAATTAGGAATTAATAATTCATGTTTCTCCATCTAATCACTTATCAAGGTATGTGGGGTTTATGATCAAGGATTTTATTCCATCCTTGTGCCCAAAACCAAGTTTTTATTTAAAAGTTATATGATTTTGAATGATTTTTCATCTGATTTGAATTAGGGTGCATACCCATTATGGATCTTTACAAGATTTTGAGATTTCAAGTATTTTAGAAGTTGAATTGCATGTCTATTTTCATGCCTATTGCAGTAATTTATAGATTTTGAGATGAATTATCATTGTTTTCAATATCAAGCGTGATTATTATGATGTTTTGACATAAGAATGAAGCTTGGGTTACTGTCCCAAGATTGAATATTATTATTTCAAGAAAGATGATGCTTTAAGCTTCCTATTATCAGATTATTTACTGATATTTTGTAAAGCTTTGATCTTTCAGTCATCGAATTAGCTATAGAATCCACTTTTTAGATTCCTACAGATTACAGAATTTAGATCATCTTTATTTGCAGATTTTATTATATGAATGCATAATTGTTTTTAGATAAACCCTTATTCTAGTTTTAATGTGGATTTCCAACAGAATGAGTGTAGAAAATAAAAATGGAGTAGTATTTAGCACTGAGTGGGATGTGTGGGATAAGTGAGGCCTATCTTCCACAGTACTACGTCTCCAACATATGTAAAAATTATGAGATTATTCCCATTTCTATATGGAATATAGATTTAGCTTGTGATCAATCACATAGAAAGTAGGTTATACTCCCTGGCAAGAGTATGACACCTCTCCCCAACATGAGGTTTCATTCTTAGGAGGACGAGATGTTGGACTCCATTTATACCACATGATTTATGTAGGTTAAGAGAACCTCCCTTAAGATAAAGTGTTTTCCCTACAGTTTAATAGTAAAGATTTCAAAAAAAACAAGTGTAAATGTCATAGTTTACTCAATTATGCTTTACAGAAAGAAAATAGTTATATACTTCAGCATTTATATTTGAAATTTCAGAAGTGATCTATTTCTACACTTAGGTAGTATGATTTACAGACTGAATAGAAGTATAACATTCAGAACAAAATATTATGACACACTAGATTTATAAAGTATGTGTAGTTTATTATTAATGATCTCAGTATTTTAGATATTCTAGCTTATGTGAGCCATTTACATTTAACATGCATTGTTTTATAAATTATGATGATGAGATATTGTTTTACTTATGCATTTCACCCACATATACTCAATACATTCTCAAAGTACTGATCCACATATATGTCGATATGCTACATTGTCTCATAATGTAGGTTCAGGTGCTCAGTATCAGCAGCATGAGTGGTTCAAGCATCTTTAACTATATCCTACATTTGGTGAGTCCTCATAGTTTGGGGACTTGTTCACTCAAATTTTGCAGCTATTCAGTTTACATGGTTTAATATTCTTTTCAGATAGTATGAGTTACCTAGGGTTTTATCCCAGTGACTCTCTAGATATTAGTAGTAGAGGCTTATCAGACTACTAGTTGCGATTCAACTTATTCAATATTGATGTTTCACACATTATATTCAGATTATTCATAGTTATTTCAGATAGTTTCCAAATTCAGTATGAATTTTATGCCTATATTACCTTGATTATGATATTTATATCTAGTAGAAGGCATACAGGGTTAGCTTAAAGCTTCTCATAGTCTTGAGTACCGTGTGACATCTCGGGATCAAATTTTAGGGTGTTACAAACTATGTATCAAAGCCAAGTTTTTGAGAATGCTTGGGTGTCAGATAAGTCATGTTACGTAGAGTCTTGGTCATAAGTGTAAAGCGTGCCATATTTATTAACAAGAGGCTACAAAAAATCCTTAGGAAATCATCTCTTTCTTTCATGATCTATCGTGCTTATAGTATCACTATTTTCTTTTAACTCGTGATCTTATGTGACAGTTGAATATGCCTCCACGTCGAGCTGACACCCATAGAAATGATAACTAGCCACCCCAACCGACTGATCCTTTGAATGAGAATGTATCCCATGTTGGGTTTAGTATTGCCTTTTAGGTGTTACCCTAAGCTGTAACTGGCAATATTCAGGGTAATTATTCAAATAAGGCTGTAGTCCCACTACAGTAGAATGGGGATTTAGCAGCAGTTAGAATCAGAGACTTCATAAAACTAATCCGCCAAAGTTCTTTGGGTCAAAGGCAGGTGATGACCCATATCTTTATTTAGATGAGGTAAAAAAGATGACCTAAATTATGCATATTTTAGAGGAGAAGAGTGTAGAGTTAGCATCCTATAGGCTAAAGGATGTAGTATGATTGGGTAGTAATGTGAAAGAATTGTAGAGGAGATAATCCCATTCCTATAAGTTGGTAGATATTTCAAGATGATTTTCTAGATAGGTTCTTCCCACGTGAGATGAGGGAAGCTAAGGTAGAAGAGTTTGTGAATTTGAGGCAAGACTCGATGATAGTAAAAAAGTATTGCCTTAAGTTCAATCAGTTGTCTAAGTATTCCCCTGATACGATGGTTGATCCTAGGGCTAGTGTAAGTAAGTTTATTACTGGAGTGTCTGGTTTGGTAGTCAAGGAGACAAGGCTAGATGATAGTAAAAGAGTACTGCCTTAAGTTCAATCATTTGTCTAAGTATGCCCCTGATACAATGGCTGGCCCTAGGGCTAGTATGAGTAGGTTTGTTATTGGAGAGTCTGCTTTGGTAGTCAAGAAGTATAGGACTGTCATGCTTATTAAAGACATGGATCATTCTAGTTTGATGATGCATGCTCATTAGATTGAGGAAGAGAAGTTGAAAAGGAGTGATAGAAATAATAAAAGGGCTAGAACAGGACAATTTAAGTATGGTCAGAATAGGCTTCAAGGAGGAAATCATTCACAGTTTTAGACAGGAGCAGTGGGGTAAGTCTTGTATGTCCAGATCCCCGAATAGCATGAGTGGTAGGCCAAGTTATCCTTCATGTGCTAGGTGTGGTGAAAGTCATCCCGGTGAGTGCTTGGCTGCACAGAAGGGTTACTTTAGTTATGGTAAGTTGGGTCATTATATTAGAGATTGTCTGTATGCTAAGCAAGGAAACAAAGAAGTTCATCTGTAGACTCAGACTGCTAGTGCATCAGATCCTTTAGGTCGCCCAATTCCTCCTCAAGACACATAGTACTGTACCGGTGGCGGTTTGCGCTTTAATCTATTTAATGTTTTACCATCTCGTTAGGAGTAGAGGATTCACCAGATATTGTTACTAATATTCTTTGTGTCCTTTATTTTGATGTTTATGAGTTGTTACACCATGGGTCAAGTTTATCTTATGTTACCCCATTAGTTGCAGTAAATTTTGAGATATGTTATGAAAAATCCCTGAGCCTTTCTTCCTGTCTACCCCAGTGGATGAGCCAGTTGTTGCTAAACAGATCTATATAAAGTGTCCTATCACTATCCTTCATAAAGTCGTGTTAGCAGACCTAATAGAGTTAGATATGGTTGACTTTGATCTTATTCTTGACATTCATTGGCTCCATTCTTGTTATACCTCTATAGATTGTCGCACTTGAGTAGTGAAGTTTTATTTTCCAGATGAGCTAGTTTTTTAGTGCTCAGGTAATTAGTGTCTTCCAAAAGTCATTTCACATCTTATCTTAAAGCCCAAATGTTGATCTCCAAAAGGTGCATCTATAATCTTGCTCAAGTTAAAGACACTAAGTCGGAAAATCAAACAGTTCTGTCAGTCAGTGTAGTTGATGAGTTTCCAGATATCTTTCTCGATGATTTGCTAGGGGCACATCCCCATAGGGAAATAGAATTCAGTATTGACCTTCATCCAAATACTCAGCCTATTTCTATAACTCCATATCATATGTCTCTCGTCGAGCTTATAAAGTTGAAGGAGCAACTCAAAGATCATTTAGCTAAAGGCTTCATAATGCCTAGTATTTCTCCATGGGGCGCTCCTATCCTATTCACATGAAATAAAGATGGTTCTTTGTGTATGTGCATTGAATATCATCAGTTGAATAAATTTACAATAAAAAACAAATACATTCTTCCTAGAATTGAGACTTATTTGATCAACTCAAAGGTGCCAGTAATTTCTCAAAGATAGACCTTAGATTTTTTTATCATTAGCTTAAAGAAAGGGAATGTGATATTCCAAAGACATTTTCAGAACCCGTTATGGTCATTTTGAGTTTCTAGTCATGTCTTTTGGACTAACAAATACCCCTGCAGCTTTCATGGACTTGATGAACAGAGTGTTCAAATAGTATTTTGACATGTTTGTCATAGTCTTTATTGATGACATTCTTGCCTACTCTCGTAGTGAGGATGATCATGCAGACCATCTAAGAATTGTGTTGCAAACCATTATAGACCACCAGTTGTTCGGTAAGTTCAGCAAGTGTGAATTTTGTCTAAGGTTAAAATCTTTCCTTGGTCATATCATTTCCAGTGAAGGTATTAAAGTTGATCCCGAAAAGATAGAAGCCATAAGGAATTGGACTTGGCCTATTTCACCATCAGTCTTTAGGAGTTTCTTAGATCTAGTTGGTTATTAAAAATGTTTTGATGAGGTTTTCTCATATATTACATCTCCTATGTCTAAATTGACCCAAAAGAAAGCTAAGTTTAAGTGGTCAGATTCCTACATGAAGAGTTTTCAGGAGTTGAAGACCCGACTCACTTCAGCCCTAGTTCCAGCATTACCTGATGGTACAGATGGTTTCATGGTTTATTATGATGCCTCTGGAGCTGGTTTGGGTTGTGTTTTGATGCAGAGAGGTAAGGTCATAGCCTATTCCTTTAAATATCTTAAGCCTCATGAAAAAAATTACCCAACCCATGATCTTGAGTTAGCTGTAGTTGTGTTTGGTTTGAAAATCTTGAGGCATTATTTGTACGGAGTGCATATTGATGTGTTCACGGATCACAAAAGCTTGTAGTATGTGTTTACTCAGAGAGCGTTGAATCTTCGACAGAGGAGATGGTTAGAGTTGTTGAAGGATTATGATATGAGTGTGTTGTATCATCTGGGCAAGGCCAATGTAGTGGAAGACACCCGTAGAAGATTTTTTATGGGCAGTGTTGCTCATGTGGAGAAAAAAAAAGAAGAAGTTAGTTTGGTTGACTAAGTGGAAGAGAATGTTTGGGTTCAAAGTAGTTTTGAATCTTTCCTAGTTTCATATGTGAAGGAGAATTAAGATAAGGATCATAGTTTGGTCAAACTAAAGGAGTTAGTTAAAAACCAAAAGGTAGAGGTGTTCTCCAAAGGGGGAGATGGTGTGTTGAGATATTAGAGTCTATTGTATGTTCCTTGTGTTGGTGAGTTTAGGCAGTAGATCATGGCGGAAGGGCATGGTGCACATTATTCTATCTATCCTGGAGCTACCGATTAATGGAGTGATATAAAAAGAGATATAGCTGAGTTTGTAGCCAAATGTCCAACTTGTCAACGAGTTAAGGTAGAGAACCAAATACATGGTGGTGCATTGGAAGAGTTTTATATCCCCACTTGGAAGTGAGAAGAGATGAATATGGATTTTTTGACTGATTTACCCCATTCACGTGATCAGCATGACTCGATTTGGGTTATTGTACATAGACTAACTAAGTTAGTGCATTTCTTGCTAGTTCAGACGTCTTACATAACTTAAGATTATGATAAGTTGTATATCTGATAGATAGTTAGATTACATGGAGTTCTTTTATCTATCATCTCCAATAGGGGTACTCAATTTACCACTTAGTTTTGGAGAACCTTTCAGAAGGGTCTTGGTACCCAAGTTCATCTTAGTTCAGCTTTTCATCAACAAATAAATGGTCAGGCAGAGAGGGCCATTCAGACTTTGGAGGATATGTTGAGGCCATGTGTTCTTGAATTCAAAGGTAGCTGGGATGATCATTTCCCATTGATTGAGTTTTCTTATCATAACAGTTATCATGCTAGTATTCAGATGGCTCCATTTGAGGCTCTTTATGGGAAGAGATGTAGATTTCCAGTTGGCTGGTTTGAAGTAGGTGAGGCCACTTTGATTAGGCCAGATATGATGTTTGAGGCTATGTAGAAAGTGAAGAATATTAGAGAGAGATTGAAAGTAGCCTAGAGTTGTCAAAAATCTTATATCGATGTAAGAAGAATAGATCTTAAGTTTGAGGTTGATGATGTTGTATATTTTAAAGTTTCACCCATGAAAGTGGTGAAGAGGTTTGGCAAAAAGGGGAAACTTAGTCCCCATTATGAGGGTCCCTTCCGCATTTTAAGTCATGTTGGAAAGGTGGCGTATGAGCTTGAGCTACCCGCAGATTTATCCTCAGTTCATCCAGTATTCCATTTATCATTTTTAAAGAACTGCATGGACTATTCAACCATTGTAGTTTCTATAGAAAGCACAGATATTCAGGATAGCCTTTCTTACGAAGAAGTCCCAGCAGAGATTCCTTATCATTAGATTCGTAGACTAAGGAACAAAGAAGTAGCTTTGGTCAAAGTTCTGTCATGAAAAGAGTCCTTTGAGGTGCTACTTGGGAAGTAGAAGCAGACATGCATACCAAGTATCCATATCTCTTCTCTATGAACTCAGATTCAGCTGAAGGTAATAGTTTTCCTTCATTCAATTCTTTTCAAGTTTCAGATTTTTCTATATATAGTTATCTTCATGAGAATTCATGCACTCTCAGATCAGTACAGTAGCTCATTTTAATTGAGATTTAGTTATTCAATTTATTTTACTTGTGCATGATAGTTTTTAGCCTCAAATTTCTCAGTATTTTTAGATTATCTAGCCTTATTCGAGGATGAATGTTCCCAAGGGGGAGATATTGTAATGCCCTGCACTTTTCCTAAGTTAAATTTGTTCCTGAAATTTTAAGAAATATCTTCTAAAATGAGAAATATTTATTTTATGTTGAATTTTTCATATTCAAACCTCTCATTGTGTGGGAAATTAAATAAGCTTTCCATCGATATGAAATTCGCCCAATTCTAATTTTCGGTTGAGAAGTTAGAGCATTTTTAAGTTGACCGTGTGCCACCTGGGTATTTGCCGCATCCCAGAGGTGGGTTAAATGATGATTGCCAAATTCCAGTGGCCCTCCGCGATAGCCACGCATTGCACAGCAGCCCAAATTCCTAATTGTCCCATTCTAGTAGACCGATGCTATATTGGCGCATCGCGGAGAGGGCGAATTTCCCAGTTGTCGATTTCAAGTAGCCCGACATGATATTGGTGCATCTCTCCATTGGACAAAATGTCATTCAAATGTTCACCGTGATGGTGGCACATCACGGAGTCAACCCAGTTCCCAATTGTCTTATTTCTAGTGAGCCACCATGATTGTGGTGCATCGCGATGGCTACCTAAGTCAAAACAATGTTACATTTTCCAGTTTCTCTTAGAGGTTTAAAAAGGGGATTTTGGAAAATTCCCAAGCCCCAATCCGTCCAAAACACAAGATTTATCATATTCAAAGAACATTGTGCTCATTATTCCTCATTCTCTTTAAAAGCAAAACCCTATATCTCTAAAACCTCTTCTCCAAGAAATCAAAATCCTCCATTAAATCTGCAAGGAAGCTTAAGATTAAGGAATCCCAAGGCAAGATAATTAAGAATGCATCTCCAAGAACTTAATTAGGAATCAATAATTCAAGTTTCTCTATCTAATCATCTATCAAGGTATGTGGGGTTTATGAAAAAGGGATTAGTATTTAGCACCGAGTGGGAAGTATGGGATTAGCGTGCCCTATCATCCATGGAACTACATAGCCAATGTTAGTACAAATATGAGATTATTCCCATTTCTATATGGATAATAGATTTATCTTGTAATTGGTCACATAGAAAGTAGCTTATACTCCCTGGAAAGAGTATGACACCTCTCCCTAACACGAGGTTTCTTCCATAGGAGGACGAGACGTTAGACTTCATATAGCTCGTATGGTTTATGTCGGTTAAGAGAACCTCCCTTAAGATAAAGTGTTTTCCTTATAGTTTAATAGTAAAGATTTTAAGAAAAACTAAGTGTAAAGGCTCACAGTTTACTCAGATTATGCTTTACAAAAAGATAATAGTTACAAACCTTAGCTTTTAGATTTTAGATTTCAGAAGTGAGATCTTTCTACACTTAGGCAGTATGATTTACAGACAGAATACAAGTATAACTTTCAAAACTTAAGGTTATGACTCACTAGATTTATAAAGTGTGATTGATTTATTATTCATGATCTCAGTATTTCAGATATTTCAGCTTATGTGAGTCATTTACATTTAGCATGCATTGTTTTATAAATTATGATGATGAGATGATGTTTTACTTGTGCATTTCACCCTCATATACTCAGTACATCCTCAAAGTACTGATCTACATATATGTCTATGTGTTATATTGTCTCATAATGTAGGTTTAGGTGCTTAGTATCAATATCGTGAGTAGTCCGAGCATCTCCATCTATATCCTATTGTTGGTGAGTCCTCATAGTTCGGGGACTTGTTCACTCAGATTTTGCAGCTATTCAGTTTACATGTGATAACGCTCAATCTACAGCTCTTGTGAGTGTAAAGCGGTCGTTAGCAAATATAGAACCCAACCTGGGTTGGGTGTCGATCCCACAGGGAATAGCTTGGCCAACAAGTAAGCAAAATTACTAAACTTTTGGTGCAAGTCTCGTAAGAAGGGGGGATTTGTAATATGTAACCAAAGTAATGAAATAAAAGCTGAAAATAGCAAAGTAAAAGAGAAAGATTGTCACGTAAGTTGTAAACAATGAGAATTGAAGCGTTGGGGTTATGTCCACCTTCTGAGGTATACGTCTCTATTGGCTATGAGTGTGTAGAGTCTTGACATGCAATTGCTTATAGATAATTGTAGTCGGTGGTAAATCCAAGCGTCTCTCAACCTGAACAAGGACTATTTCACTTTAACTCTCTCGAGCTTAAAGTGTGTCTAACGGTACGAATTCTCCAAGAGGTTAGTCCAGTTACGGCACTAGCTTTTTAATAGGAAAGGGTGTCCTACTACCTTGACATTATCTCTTTTCCAGACAAATAACCTTTCTCTCGAACAAGTTAAATGTTAGACTGGCGTTATTCTATGCGTCTCTTTTCTAGACAAATAACCTTTCTCTCGAACAGGTTAAATGTTAGAATGGCGTGTTCTTGTGTTTGCAACCGCAAAGAATGTAGATTTAAGATGAAGAGCGTAATGATATAAGCAATATACTTGTCTTGAACTCACAAACTCACAGCTATAGATAGTAACTCATTCGGCTTCCATAACCCCAACTAAGAGGTTTAGTTACCCATGAATGCGAAGGATATCACGATTTGTATGGTTGATTGGCATGAATAGTAGGTGTTTGGCGTGTGGTTTTGGTGATTCCTTAGCAAGTAACGATTCTCTTGTTGTGGAATTTAAGAATAGAAGAATAGATTAGAAGTGTTTGTAGTGGAAGATGAGAAGGATGGAAGAAAATTGATTGTTGAATTGATAGTTGAAGAATGAATAAAAATCTCTAACATGATAGGGTATTTATAATACTCCTATCCTACTCCTACTATGATAATGAAATAAATAACCAAATCCTACTAAACTAAGGAAATACTTAACCCATTTGTACTAGGTTAATGTAGCATTCTCCTAATCCAAATAAACTAATGAAATACATAACCCAATTGTACTAGGTTAATGTATCATTGTCAAAATCCAGCTTTGTGTCTGTAAGTCCCCAAAGTCTTCAGAAATGCTGTTTTAGCCCGGGACAGATTTTCCATGCAGCAGATTTAGTCCTTTAGGCGTCCAGCTCCTTTCCACTTCGTTCGTGAGCTTTCTTTTGCGTCAAGTAAGCCATAAAATGCTGTATTTTGCATCATTTATACCTGAAACTTTCCTAATCATGTTTGTTAGCTCATTTACAGGAAAAAGGACTAAAAGTGCGTGAAATATATAATTTGTTCTCAAAACTACGCTAAAATATGGGCAAAATATATTGATATAGGCGTGTAAATTCGCCTATCATCAATACCCCACACTTGCAGCTTTGTTCGTCCTCGAACAAAATATCATGTCCTTCTAAGCATCAACTTAGGGTTTTTACAGCAACAACACAAAACATTCTTCAAGACAAGCACAAAAATTATCAACAAAGAGTAGCTTTCTGATTATAAGTAGAAACAATTTAACCTCAAGCATAGACTCGTGATGGTGATCAGCTCGCATGCAAACGTTAAGGTACATAGAATCATACACAACTATCCAAAACTCATCAACCATGTGTGTCTCACAACCTAGTACCCATAATCACTCACAAGTATAGCATATTTTTCAAACATGGGTATCAAAGTATCCTTGCACTCACTCTCACAAAGAATTCATATGTAGCAACTAATGACCATAAGCTTGCCTTTAATGTAGTACTCTACTAAATGTCGGAATGTTAAGATTAGGATCAAGTAGGTCTTTAGATGGTTGTAATGTAGGCTAAGGGACGGGTAGGACTATTTTGGCCAAGAATAGTGACTAGGTTCCTAAGCGCTTTAATACATTACTTTGTATCATTGACACTTTTTTTCTTTCACCCTTTCTTCTTTTTATTCTTCCACCCTTGTTCTCATCTTTTGTTTTTCAATTTTAAGCACAACTCACTTTTCAGCTTTCTTTTCCTTTTTCTTTTCACAAGATACCTCTTATGATAGCATTTTATCTTTTTCATAACACATTCAAGCACCATTACAATTTAAAGCATCATACTCACCCAATTTCCTCTTATGTAGTCACATGACTTTTTCACTTTAAAGCACTTAGGAATTTGGATCAAATTACGGTCTTGAAAAAAATGGATTAGGCTTACATACAAGGTTGTCAAAGAAATAGGCTAAAGGCTCAAAAAGGGTTCACTAGGATGATGTACATGGGTAGGTAAAACTGAAGGTAAACATGTATAGGTTGCCAAAGAAATGCCTAAATCATATCCTAAACTTACACTCCTTATTTTCGCTTTGCATACATACCAGGCAAGTTCTAGCATCAGCCACATACATAGAATATACTTATTATCTCACACACACAAGGCACATGGTCGACTTGGTTGGAAGTAATATAGACTCTCAACCCAACAAGTGAAGGAATTGAATCACACAATATCACATAATAAGTCACAACTAGAGCCTAAATGTCTCAATAGTCACAATTGTAGCACATACTCTTGTTCTATTTTCATGCTGCCTATCAAAATAATTTCATGCGTAGCTAGAAAAATTTTACTCCTAAAAACTAAAAAAATGTCAAACGAGAAAAAAAACAAAAAAAAAATGGACTAAAACAAAGTAAAACAAGCAAACATACAAACATAGGTGCAAACAAAGAAGTATAGCAAGCAGATTCTGTCACCCCACACTTAGACTAGACACTGCCCTCAGTGGAAAATAAAGTCAAAGAACCTGATTAGTCGGACTCCTCATCAATGTCGGGGGTCATACCCCCTTCGTCAGAATCATCATAAGAGTCATCGTCAGAGTTCTCCTCAGCATCAGAATCAGGCAAGCGTCTATCATCATCAGTTGGCACGTCATCATCAAGAGGTTCCTCAAAATATACTCCCACTCCACACATCTCCCGGGCATATCTGTTCATTGGGTAGTCGTGGTCCAGCTGTTGGAGCTCTTCAGCAGTTCGAATACGTCCCCCACTCATCATAGTGAATCTCGTCATGCCATAGAGATGACGGAAGAAACTCTCGTCACGAGCATGTCTCTCCGCAGTGGTAAGGTTGACTCCATGCATTGTTTCAGCATCTTTGAACTTGGTGAGGTCAACCTTCTTTGGGTTATGTGGGAGTTTGTGGTCAGCTGGTTCCTCTTCTATATCCTCCTTCCGCAACATTGCTGTCAACAAATTGCCGAATGTGAAATGGGACCTTCGGTGGAGTCTGGCTTTTCTCATGGTAGATCGAATGATTGCCCCAAAGTTGATAGGGACATTCGTCATCAACGCATAAACCAAACATACTCTATCTCTCGATATCTTGGTGTATTGCGTCCCAGGAATAAGGCATGAGTTGACAATGCGCATCCAGATTCTTGCTTCCCTATTTAGTGGAGCATAGGGGAAGGTGTTGTGACGGCCTGTTTCTTTATGTCTGTCCCATCTTGCCATCGATCTGCTTCCACAAAGCGTGTGTCTTATCGCTCTGTAAGGAGGCCTGCTGTACAGCTCTTTGTATGGTGCAGGGTCGACCGAAGGTAGGCCAAGAAAAGAGTTGATCCAATCCGCTGTAAGCTGTAACACTTGGCCCCGAATTTTGACTTCGTTGCCTGTTGTGTTTGGCGACCAGTTGGCATAAAACTCTCTTGTCACGTCAAGATTGCACTCTCCCATGTCGCGGAAGATGAAATCCAGCTTCAAAGCCATTATTTTAGCCAACATTTGCGGCTCCTTCTTTGCTAAGGTCTCCTTGTTGATTAAATCGACGTGCACATATTTCTTTTCTTTGTTGCTGCTGTACCATGCTTTGGCTTCTTCCTCAAGAACCCATTTAATTCCGAACATTCTGCGTGGTAGGTGCGCTGAGGATGATCCTCCTTGGTCTTTTCGGCTTCTCTTTTTGTCCTTTCGGGTTGTGGTAGCCTTCTCCTTGCCTTGCCTTGCTTTAGGTGCCATTGTACCTGAGACTAGAAATAATGTTAGTTGCAGCACAATCTCACTTTATACAATCTACATGCAAGCACTAGGGGTACCACCCCACACTTAATCTTGTTAGCACAAATCAGTGAAGTGAAAGTGGTCGAGTACTCAGACTTCGTCGACATACGTTTTAGGATTGTATTCCGACAAGAGAATCAGCATTACATCACTTATGTGCAGCCATTTGGACGACTTTCATGGTGCATATAGCACCGCTACAACATAGGGGTTACCACATGGAATTGCTATTCGTACAACAAACACCACTTCCTAAGTCGATAGTTACTATAACCTTATCCCGATGGCCGGGATGGTTAATCATGCAAGCATCCAAACAACACTCTCAAGCAATATTCATAGCCACATATATTCATCAAGTACCATAACAATGCCCTTGAAACAAAATTCAAGTCGGAAACAAGTCAAGAATTCCATACGTATACATTCAATCACACGATTTTGCAATAATTATCCAAACACATGAACATCACCACCAATCTCACATGATTTAGCAAAGTATAATAAGCATAGCAACGTAGTACTTACGATAAATAGAGGAAGAATAAGAGAGTACTTACTTGCTTGAAGATTGTGGAGAAGTTGTTGTGAATTGGAAGAACAAAGGAAGAAAAATTTGAGAGGATTTGGAGTGATATGCGGCGCCCTTAGGGTTGTTTCTAATGTGGTTGTGTAAAAAAAACAAGTCCCCTTTATATAGGAAGAGTATGGGTCGGGTTATGACCCATTTACAATCGGATTTGGGGACAAAATCACCACATATGCGGCGCATATCTCTCGGCATATCAATGACATATGCGGCGCATTGTCCATGGCATAATGTGACATATGCGCCGCATAGTCTATGGCATTTCTAGACATATGCGCCGCATAGTCTATGGCATTTGGTCTCAGTATCTCAAATGTCATAGCATAGGCGGCGCATAGTCAAAAGCACACCTAGGAATAGGCGGCGCATAGTGTATAGCACACTAGATTCCGAGTCCTTAGGCTATAGAATAGGTTGTGCAACGTTCGTGGCCTATTTTTACCAAGGCCTAGCCTTCCTCGAAGCCTATTATGACGTGAGAAAGGCTCACTTCATAGCCTTATGCATCACCATTCCTAACTTACCGACTTTACCATACAATGCGACCAAATCGTCAATTGAAATCATTTTCCTCGTTGCATACTTCTTGCACCTATTTTTGCTTAAAACCAAATGAAAACGATTAGTACGATGGGTTGCCTCCCATCTAGCGCCTTATTTATTGTCGTTGCTCGACGTAGTTACCTCGAGTACTGAGACTTCGTCGAGGTAAGTGATGGATCATTTTCTGAAAGGATTTAGACGACAATGAGGCTTACCTGTGGGCATGCGATCTTCTTCAAGATGGTTCATACGTTTCCCCGGAGAGTCTCCAATTATATCATCAATAGTCCAACCCATAGCTCTCTTGTATCTCTTCAAAGCAGAGATGAGAGCTTCTACGTGCTGTTCACTTAAATCATCTATACTCTCCGGAAGTATATTTTTACTTTCCAAAAACACATACCTTAGATAATCGGGAAGCTCTTGCGATTCTAGCATTGGTGGCTCATCAAAGGGAGTCTTTGCTTTTGGTTGATTCTTGAGAGCACAATCTGGTTGCTTAGGAGTATAAGGCTCTATTTCTGTTAGAGCACTCATAAGTTCTTCATAACCTTCATTATCTTCATGCTCAACTTTCAGTGGCACAGCAGACAATGGCTCAACAGTAGGTTGTTCCTCTATAGATAATGCTTTCGTATCCTCATAATGAACATCAGCTATAGATGACTCCTTTATATCGCTGGGTTGCTTCATTGTTTTGCATATATCAAACCGTACCACTTCGTCATTAATTCGAAACAAAAGCTCATTATCTTTCATGTCAATAAGCACACTTCCAGTTGCAAGGAAGGGACGTCCCAAGATGATGGGAACTTCAGAATCCTCCTTACAATCCAGAATAACGAAGTCGGCAGGAAAGATGAATGAAGAAACTTTCACCAACACATCATTCAAGATACCCACAGGTCGTTTTACCGACCTATCAGCCATCACGAGCCTCATATTGGTTGGTGTCGGATCGCCTAGCCCCAACTTCTTGTAGATGGATAGTGGCATCAAATTGATGCTAGCACCTAGATCGCACAATGCTTTGGCAAAGTTCAAAGATCCGACGGTGCAAGGAATAGTGAAAGCTCCGGGGTCGGCCTTCTTCTGAACTATCGATCGGGTAGCAATTGCACTACAATGATGCACATCATCTTTCAGCTCAGAACTTGCTGCCCTCTTCTTAGTCAAAAGATCTTTCATAAACTTCGCATACCCAGGCATTTGTTCAAGTGCCTTTACCAAAGGGACATTAATGGTCAGCTGCTTGAGCATAGTCATGAATTTGCTGAACTTAGTGTCATCAGCCGCCTTCTTCAATCTTTGTGGAAAAGGTGGTGGTGGGTATGGAAGTGTTCTCTCCATGGCTTTCTTCTCCTCTTGCTTCCGTTTATCATTTTTTTCAGGCTGCACGTCTCTAGGTGAAACGTCCTTGACGTTGGGAGTGGTTGTTGCGGCTTCTTCTCTTGTAACGCCACTAGGTGTGGCAACAATGTCTGCTGCTACGTCAACCACTTGCTTGTCTTTTGCTGAAGTTTCCAGCACCTTACCACTCCTGGTAGTGATGGCCATGCATGACCCATCATTCCTTGGGTTTTGGACTGTATCGCTCGGTAAAGTGCCAGCCTTTCTTTGATTGAATGCTGCTGAAAGTTGGCTTAATTGCTGCTCTATTTGCTTGATAGAAGTGGAATGAGAATCAACTAATTGCTTCATGGAGGCCAAATCGTCAATTACCTCCTTAACTCCCGCGCTCGTTGCTTCCACTCCTTTCAATAACTTAGCCATCATGTCTTCCATAGAATTAGATGTGGTGGTATCACGTCTACCAGGGGGAACGTACAAACCACTATTTTCATTATTTTTCTTCCAACTACCTTGGTCTTTACCTCCAGATTTATCATAATAGTTCTGACCTTGGTTTCCTTGGGCATTCCCACGGAAACCCCCCTGATTGTTCAAGTAGTTGGCCTCCTCTTCCGAATCAGATTCGTCTCTTCCTTTTGACGCAATAGCTTTCACTTTTTCAGTCTTCCCTAATAGATTCTTTGTAAGAAGATCCATTTGGGTTTTCATGTGCGCCATATCTTGATCACGTTCTTCTTCTCTTCTTCTTTGGTCTGCAGACATGCTAATAGATAAAGTGGGGCTTGCTACCTCAGAATCCCTGGTATGCCAAGCTCTACTTTGTTTCGTCATACGATCTAGCATGTTGCTTGCTT
Organism: Capsicum baccatum var. pendulum; assembly: GCA_030864225.1. Lineage (NCBI taxonomy): Eukaryota > Viridiplantae > Streptophyta > Magnoliopsida > Solanales > Solanaceae > Capsicum > Capsicum baccatum. The sequence goes on along the minus strand of CM061554.1, from coordinate 55,719,195 downwards.
GACCAAAGGTGAGGTCCATAAAAGATCCTCCAGCTGCGTTGTGCACCACTGGTTTAGTTACTGAATTCAAGGCTCTATACAAGATCTCCATGAGGTGAACATTAGTCATGTGATGGTTTGGGCATCTCGTTAGCTTTGTCTTGAACCTCTCCCATGTTTCGTGAAGAGCTTCAGAGGGAAGCTGACGAAAGTTGCTGATTTCATCTCTTAATTGAGCCCTCTTGGATGGCAGAAAGAATCTTTCTAGGAAAGCGTCTCTCAATTGCCTCCAATTTGTAATTGAATCAGGAGTCAGCCCATTCAACCATAATGTTGCCTCCCCAGACAGAGACAATGGAAACAGACGTAACCGAATAGCATTCTGTCCAACACCAGGATTGTCGAATGACTTGCATGTAGAAATAAAGTTGATCAGATGCATATTGGGATCATCACCTGCTAGTCCACCAAATAATCCCTTGAGTTGCAATAACTGAATCATGGTGCTTGTGATGTTGAACTTGGCTCCGGGCGCTAATGGTGGTGGAATTATAGCTCCAGTGGCTCCGGCACCATCAAGATCATCATCATCATCGTCGAAAGCTGGTTGCAGAGGTTGGCGATCATATCTGTACCGAGCTTGTCGACCTCTTCGATTGGCAGGTGTTGCAATTTCAGCGCCATGCCTTGGGTTTAGTAACTCGTCATCACCTAAATCTTCATCGTCAGGATTTGTTGCTCGCCCAGGATTATCAATGTTTTGTTGTTGGACTTGAGCAGCGGCAAGAGCAGCTAATCTTGCTTGCTCGTGTTGAGCAGCCATCCTGTCGATTTCAGCTTGTGCTTCCATTCTTCTAATTCGTTGTGGTTCCGGATTGATTGGTAATAACGGTTGACCAGAACTTCTAGTATGGGGCATGCACTAAAAAGAAAAACCTGCAATAAACAAAAACAAAAACTAAATGTAAAAGTACGAGAATCCTTGACCAAAGGGTCTAGTAATTATTACGAACTTGATTGACACTTGTATTCCCCGGCAACGGCGCCAATTTTTGATAACGCTCAATCTACAGCTCTTGTGAGTGTAAAGCGGTCGTTATCAAATATAGAACCCAACCTGGGTTGGGTGTCGATCCCACAGGGAATAGCTTGGCCAACAAGTAAGCAAAGTTACTAAACTTTTGGTGCAAGTCTCGTAAGAAGGGGGGATTTGTAATATGTAACCAAAGTAATGAAATAAAAGCTGAAAATAGCAAAGTAAAAGAGAAAGATTGTCACGTAAGTTGTAAACAATGAGAATTGAAGCGTTGGGGTTATGTCCACCTTCTGAGGTATACGTCTCTATTGGCTATGAGTGTGTAGAGTCTTGACATGCAATTGCTTATAGAGAATTGTAGTCGGTGGTAAATCCAAGCGTCTCTCGACCTGAACAAGGACTATTTCACTTTAACTCTCTCGAGCTTAAAGAGTGTCTAACGGTACGAATTCTCCAAGAGGTTAGTCCAGTTACGACACTATCTTTTTAATAGGAAAGGGTGTCCTACTACCTTGACATTATCTCTTTTCCAGACAAATAACCTTTCTCTCGAACAAGTTAAATGTTAGACTGGCGTTATTCTATGCGTCTCTTTTCTAGACAAATAACCTTTCTCTCGAATAGGTTAAATGTTAGAATGGCGTGTTCTTGTGTTTTCAACCGCAAAGAATGTAGATTTAAGATGAAGAGCGTAATGATATAAGCAATATACTTGTCTTGAACTCACAAACTCACAGCTATAGATAGTAACTCATTCAGCTTCCATAACCCCAACTAAGAGGTTTAGTTACCCATGAATGCGAAGGATATCACGATTTGTATGGTTGATTGGCGTGAATAGTAGGTGTTTGGCGTGTGGTTTTGGTGATTCCTTAGCAAGTAACGATTCTCTTGTTGTGGAATTTAAGAATAGAAGAATAGATTAGAAGTGTTTGTAGTGGAAGATGAGAAGGATGGAAGAAAATTGATTGTTGAATTGATAGTTGAAGAATGAATAAAACTCTCTAACATGATAGGGTATTTATAATATTCCTATCCTACTCCTACTATGATAATGAAATAAATAACCAAATCCTACTAAACTAAGGAAATACTTAACCCATTTGTACTAGGTTAATGTAACATTCTCCTAATCCAAATAAACTAATGAAATACATAACCCAATTGTACTAGGTTAATGTATCATTGTCAAAATCCAGCTTTGTGTCTGTAAGTCCCCAAAGTCTTCAGAAATGCTGTTTTAGCCTGGGACAGATTTTCCATGCAGCAGATTTAGTCCTTTAGGCGTCCAGCTCCTTTCCACTTCGTTCGTGAGCTTTCTTTTGCGTCAAGTAAGCCATAAAATGCTGTATTTTGCATCATTTATACCTGAAACTTTCCTAATCATGTTTGTTAGCTCATTTACAGGAAAAAGGACTAAAAGTGCGTGAAATATATAATTTGTTCTCAAAACTAGGCTAAAATATGGGCAAAATATATTGATATAGGCGTGTAAATTCGCCTATCATCAACATGATTTAGAAGTTTTTTCAATAGTTTGAGTTAGTTGGGGGGTTGTCCCACTGACTCTCTAGATGTTAGTAGTAGAGGCTTATCAGACTACTAGTTTTGATTCAACTTATTTAGTATTGATGTTTCATACATTATATTCAGATTATTCATAGTTATTTCAAATAGTTTCCATATTCAATATGAATTTTATGTCTATATTACCTTGATTCTAAAATTTATATATAGTAGAAGGCAGACAGGGTTAACTTAAGGCTACTCGTAGTCTTGAGCATCGTGTGACGTCTCAAGATTAGATTTTGGGGCATTACAAGCTTAGTATCAGAGCTAAGTTTTTTAAAGTCCTAGGGAGTCATACAAGCTGCGTTACACAGAGTCTTGGTCATGGGTGTGAAGTGCACCACATTTATGAATAAGAGTCTATCGAATGTCCTTAGGAAATCATCTCTTTCTTTCATGATCTATCATGCTTACAATATCTCTATCTTTTTTTAACTCGTGCTCTTACATGACAGTTGAATATGCCTCCTCATTGAGCTAACGCCTGTAGAAATGATAAACATCTAACCCAGCCCGCTCATCCTTTTAATGAGAATGTATCCGTTGCTGATTTTAGGACTGCCTTACAGGTATTAGCCTAAGTCGTGACTGCTAATGATAAGGGCAATCAGCAAAATCAGGCAGCAGTTCCACTTTAGCAAAATAGGGACTTAGCAACAGCTAGAATCAGAGACTTCATGTGAATGAATCCATCAGAGTTCTTTATGTCAAAGTTAGGTGAGGACCCGTAGCATTATTTATATTAGGTGAAGAAGAACACCCAGATTATGCATGCATTAGAGGAGGAGTATATAGATTTAGCATCATATAGGCTCAAGGATGTAGCTTATGATTCAATAGTGATGTGAAAGAATGGTAGAGGTGAGAATGTTGTTCCTATAAGTTGGCAGGTGTTTCAGGATTCTTTTTTAAATAGGTTCTTCCTTAATGAGATAAGGGAAGCTAAAGTAAAAGAGTTTGTGAATTTGAGACAGGGCTCACTGATAGTGAAGAAGTACAGCCTTATGTTTAATCGGTTGTCTAAGTATCCCCCTGTCACGATGACTGATCCTAGGGCTAGTGTGAGTAAGTTTGTTACTGGAGTGACTGGTTTGGTAGTCAAGAAGTGTAGGACTACCATGCTTTTGGATACATGGATCTTTCTAGATTGATGATGCATGCTCAATAGATTGAGGCAAAAAAGTTTAAAGGGAGAAATAGAACTAATAAGAGGGCTAGAATAGGATAGTTTGAGTATGGTCAGAATAGGCCTGAAGAAGGAAATCATTTGCAGTTTCAGAATCGTTCATCTATGCCAGCACCATTTTTCGCTAGTGCTTCCGCTCCCAGAGGTAGACATGAGCAGTGGGGTAAGTCTTCTATGTCCAGATCCTAGAATAACATGCGTGGTTGGCCCAGTTATCCTCTATATACTAGGTCTAGTAAAAGTCATCATGTGAGTGCTTGGCTGGACAGAAGGGTTGCTTTGATTGTGGTAAGTTGGGTCATGGTACAAGAGATTATCCACATACTAAGCATGGAAACAGAGATGTTCATCCCCAAACTCTGACTGCTAGTGCACCAGCTCCTTTAGGTCTCCAAGTGCCTCCTCAAAGTGCATCATCTAACACCGGTGGTGGTCAACGCTAGAATTTATTCTATGCTTTACCATCCCATAGGGAGCAGAAGGTTTCACCAGATGTTATAACAGGTATGCTTCATGTCAGCAATTTTAATGTTGTATGTGTTACACCCTGAGTCGAGTTTCTCTTATATTACACCGTTAGTTACAGTAAATTTTGAGATAAATTCTAAAAAGATCCCTATGCCTTTCTTGGTGTCTACCCCATTGGGTGAGTCCGTTGTTGCTAAATAGATCTATAGAAAGTGCCATATCATTGTCCTTTATAAATTCATATTAGTAGACCTAATAAAGTTATATATGGTTGACTTTGATCTTAGTCTTAGTATGGATTGGCTCCATTCTTGTTATGCTTCTGTAGATTGTCGCACCCGAGTGGTGAAATTTTAGTTTCCAGATGAGTCAATTTTTGAGTGGTCAGGTTATTCAGTGTCTCCCCAAAGTTATTCATATCTTATCTTAAGGACCGAAAGTTGATCTTCAAAGGGTGCATCTATTATGTAGTTTGAGTTAAAGACACTAAGTTGGATACTCCAACAATTCAGTTAGTCAGTATAGTTGATGAGTCTCTAGATGTCTTTCCCAAAGATTTGCCAAAGGTACCTCTTGATAGGGAAATAGAATTCGGTATTGACCTTCTTTTAGATACTTAGCCTAATTATATACTCTATATCGTATGGCTCCTACCGAGCTTAAAGACTTGAAGGAGAAACTCAAAGATGTTTTAAATAAGGTTTCATAAGGCCTATTATTTGTCCATGGGGCGCTCCCATCCAATTTGTGCGAAAGAAAGATGGTTCTTTACGTATGTTAATTGACTATAATTAGTTGAATAAATTTACTGTCAAAAATAAATACCCTCTTCCTAGAATTGATGACTCATTTTATTAATTCCAAGGTGCCAGTTATTTCTTAAGGATAGACCTTAGATCCGTCTATCATCATCTCAAAATAGGGAATGTGATATTCCAAAGATAGCTTTCGAAACCCGTTATGGTTATTTTGAGTTTCTAGTCATGTCCTTTGGTCTGACAAATGGCCCATCAACTTTTGTGGACTTGATGAATAGAGTGGTCAAACAGTATTTAGACATGTTTGTCATAGCCTTTATCGATGACATTCTTGTCTACTCTCATGGTAAAGATGATCATGCAGACCATCTTAGAATTGTGTTGCAAACCCTTAGATACAACAAGTTGTTCACCAAGTTCAACAAGTGTTAATTTTGGCTAAGGTCAGTAGCTTTCCTCGGTCATATCATTTCTAGTGAAGGTATTAGAGTTGATCCCCAAAAGAAAAAAGTCGTAAGGAATTGGCATAAAACTATCATTATCATCTATTGTATTTCCTATTTCTAGATTGACCAACAAGAAAGTTAAGGTTTAGTGGTCAGATTCCTACGAGAAGAGATTTCAGGAGTTGAAGACTCAAATAACTTCAGCCCAAGTTCTAGCATTACCTGAAGGTACAAATAGTTTTATGGTTTATTGTGATGTTTTCGGAGTTGGTTTGGGTTGTGTTTTGATGCATAGAGGTAAGATCATAGTCTATGCCTCTAGAAAGCTTAAGCCTCATGAAAATAATTACCCAACCCATGATCTTAAGTTAGCTGATGTTGTGTTTTCTTTGAAAATCTGGAGGGATTATTTGTATAGAGTGCATGTTGATGTGTTCACGGATCACAACATCTTACAGTATGTGTTTACTAATAGGGAGTTGAATCTTCGGCAGCGAAGATGCTTAGAATTATAGGAAGATTATGATATGAGTGTGTTTTATCATCCGGGGAAGGCTAATGTAGTGGCACGCGCCCTTAGTAGATTGTCTATGGGCAGTGTTGCTCATATGCAGAAATAGAAGAAGAAGTTAGTTCGATATGTTCATCGATTAGCTAGACTAGGTGTTAGGTTGGTTGACTCAGCTGAAGGGATTGTTTGGATTCAAAGTAGTTCTAAATCTTCCCTAGTTTTGGATGTGAAGGAGAAACAACATAAGGATCTTAGTTTGGTTAAACTGAAGGGGTTAGTTAAAGACCAGAAGGTAGAGGTTTTCTCCCAAGGGTAGATGGTGTGTTAAGATGACAGAGTAGATTGTTTGTGTCTTGTGTGGATGATTTGAGGCAGCGGATTGATGATAGGAGAAATTACGCGCCTATATCAATATATTTTGCCCATATTTTAGCCTAGTTTTGAGAACAAATTATATATTTCATGCACTTTTAGTCCTTTTTCCTATAAATGAGCTAACAAACATGATTAGTAAAGTTTCAGGTATAAATGATGCAAAATTCAGCATTTTATGGCTTACTTGACGCAAAAGAAAGCTCACGAAGGAAGGAAAGGGAGTTTACACGCCTAAGGACCAAAAATGCTGCATGGAAACTCTGTCCCGGGCTAAAACAGCATTTCTGAAGACTCTGGGGACCTGGACCAAAACTGCTGGATGGAAAATCTGTCCCGGGCTAAAACAGCATTTCTGAAGACTTTGGGGACTTACAGACACAAAGCTGGATTTTGACAATGATACATTAACCTAGTACAATTGGGTTATGTATTTCATTAGTTTATTTGGATTAGGAGAATGTTACATTAACCTAGTACAAATGGGTTAAGTATTTCCTTAGTTTAGTAGGATTTGGTTATTTATTTCATTAGCATAGTAGGAGTAGGATAGGAGTATTATAAATACCCTATCATGCTAGAGATTTTGAATTAAGTCCTCCCTTAGTAGAGGCAACTCCTCCCTTAATTCAAGAAATTCATTCTTCACTTAATTCAACAATTAATTTTCTTCCATCCCTCTCATCTTCCACCACAAACACTTCTAATCTATTCTTCTATTCTTAAATTCCACAACAAGAGAATCGTTACTTGCTAGGGAATCACCAAAACCACACGCCAAACACCTACTATTCACTCCATCCACCATGCAAAACGTGATATCCTTCGCATTCATGGGTAACTAAACCTCTTAGTTGGGGTTATGGAAGCCGAATGAGTTACTATCTATTGCTATGAGCTTGTGAGTTCAAGACACGTATATTGCTTATATCATTATTCTCTTCATCTTAAATCTACATTCTTTGCGGTTACAAACACAAGAACCCGCCATTCTAACATCTAACCTGTTCGAGAGAAAGGTTATTTGTCTAGAAAAGAAGACGCAAGAATACGCCAGTCTAACATTTAACTTGTTCGAGAGAAAGGTTATTTGTCTGGAAAAGAGATAATGTCAAGGTAGTAGGACACCCTTTCCTATTAAAAAGCTAGTGCCGTAACTGGACTAACCTCTTGGAGAATTCGTACCGTTAGACACACTTTAAGCTCGAGAGAGTTAAAGTGAAATAGTCCTTGTTTAGGTCGAGAGACGCTTGGATTTACCATCGACTACAATTCTCTATAAGCAATTGCATGTCAAGACTCTACACACTCATAGCCGATAGAGACGTATACCTCTGAAGGTGGACATAACCCCAACGCCTCAATTCTCATTGTTTCACAACCTACGAAATACTCTCTTTTTACTTTATTATTTTCAGCTTTTATTTCATTACTTTGGTTACTTATTACAATCCCCCCTTCTTACGAGACTTGCACCAAAAGTCTATTAATTTTGCTTACTTGTTGACTAAGCTATTCCCTGTGGGATCGATACCCAACCCAGGTTGGGTTCTATATTTGCTAACGACCGCTTTACACTCCCACGAGAGCTGTAGATTGAGCGTTATCAAAAATTGGCGCCATTGCCGGGGAATACGAGTGTCAATCAAGTTTGTGATAATTACTAAACCCTTTGGTCAAAGATTCTCGTACTTTTACTTTTAGTTTTTGTTTTTGTTTTTTTTTAGGTTTATTCAGTCCATCAATGGAGGCACAACGTGAAATTGAAAGGATGACTGCTCAAGTGCATCAACAGAATATTGATAACCGTAGACGAGCAACAAATCCTGACGATGAGGATCTGGGCGATGAAGAGCTATTAAACCCACAGCATACTGCTGAGATGGTGATACCAGCAAACAGAAGAGATCGTCAAGCAAGATATAGGCCTGAACGCCGAACTGTACCAATGCTGTTCGATGATGATGAAGATGATCTTGATGGACCTGGTGCCACCGGAGCTATTATTCTTCCGCCATTGGCACCCGGAGCAAAGTTTAATATCACTAGCGCCATGATTCAGCTTTCGCAACTCAAGGGATTATTTGGTGGACTAGCAGGCGATGATCCGAACATGCATCTGATCAACTTTATTTCTACATGCAAGTCATTCGACAATCCTGGAGTTGGACAGAATGCAATTCGATTACGTCTATTTCCATTGTCTCTGTCTGGGGAGGCAACTATGTGGTTGAATGGGCTGACTCCTGATTCTATTACTCATTGGAGGCAATTGAAAGACGCTTTCCTAGAAAGATTCTTTCCGCCATCCAAAAAAGCACAATTGAGAGATGAAATCAGCAACTTTCGTCAGCTTCCCTCTGAAGCTCTCCACGAAACATGGGAGAGGTTCAAGACGAAGCTAATGCGATGCCCAAACCATCATATGACCAATGTCCACTTGATGGAGATATTATACAGAGCTTTGAATTCGGTGACTAAGCCAGTGGTTGATAATGCGGCAGGTGGATCATTTATGAACCTCACCTTTGTGCAGGCAAGCAATATGCTAGATCGGATGACGAAGCAAAGTAGAGCTTGGCATACCAGGGATTCTGAGGTTGCAAGCTCTACTGTATCTTTTGGCATGACTGCAGAGCAGAGGCGAAGACAAGAAGATCGTGACCAAGACATGGCTCACATGAAAATGCAGATGGATCTTCTTACCAAGCACTTATTATCAGGGAAGACCGAAAAAGTGAAAGTTGTAGCGCTAAAAGGACGAGACGAGTCTGATTCTAAAGAGGAGGCCAACTACTTGAACAATCAGAGGGGTTTCCGTGGGAATGCCCAAGGAAACCAAGGTCGGAACCATTATGATAAATCTGGAAACAAAGACCAAGGTAGTTGGAAGAAAAATAATGAAAAGAGTGGTTTGTACATTCCCCCTGGTAGACGTGATACCACCACATCTAATTCTGGGAGTATGGAAGACATGATGGCTAAGTTATTGAAAGGAGTGGAAGCAACGAGCGCAGGAGTTAAGGAGGTGATTGATGATTTGTCCTCCATGAAGCAACTAGTTGATTCTCATTCCACTTCTATCAGGCAAATAGAGCAGCAATTGAGCCAACTTTCAGCAGCATTCAATCAAAGAAAGGCTGGCACCTTACCAAGCGATACTGTGCAAAACCCAAAGAATGATGGGTCATGCATGGCCATCACTACCAGAAGTGGTAAGGTGCTAGAAACTTCAGCAAAAGGCAAGCAAGTGGTTGACGAAGTGGTACGGTTTGATATATGCAAAACAATGAAGCAGCCCAGCGATATGAATGAGTCATCTGTAGCTGATGTTCATTATGAGGATACGAAAGCATTATCTATAGAGAAACAACCTACTGTTGAGCCATTGTCTGCTGCGCCACTGAATGTTAAGCATGAGGATAATGAAGATTATAAAGAACTTATGGGTGATCTAACAGAAATAGAGTCTTATACTCCTAAGAAACCGGATTGTGATCTCAAGAATCAACCAACAGCGAAGACTCACTTTGACGAGCCACCAATGCTAGAATCGCAAGAGCTCCCCGATTATCTAAGGTATGTGTTCTTGGAAAGTAGAAATATACTTCCAGAGAGAGCAGATGATTTAAGTGAACAGCACGTAGAAGCTCTCATCTCTGCTCTGAGGAGATACAAGAGAGCTATGGGTTGGACTATTGATGATATAATTGGTGACTCTCCGGAGAAACGTATGAGCCAGCTCGAAAAAGATCGCATGACCACAGGTAAGCCTCATTGTCGTCTAAATCCTTTTAGAAAATGATCCATCACTTATCTCGACGAAGTCTAAGTACTCGAGGTAACTACGTCGAGCCACGACAATAAATAAGGCGCTAGATGGGAGGCAACCCATCGTTTTATCATTTTTTCATTTTCTTTCATTCTAGTACTTGTTTTGTTTTATGAAAAATCCAAAAATAAGAGTCGTGCCACGACCAAAAATAAGGCGCTAGGTGGGAGGCAACCCATCGTACTAATCGTTTTTGTTTGGTTTTGAGCAAAAATAGGTGCAAGAAGTATTCAACGAGGAGATTGATTTCAATTGACGATTTGGACACATTGTATGGTAAAGTTGGTGAGTTAGGAATTGTGATGCATAAGGTTATGGATTGAGCCTTTTCCTTGTCAAAATAGGCATCGAGAAAGGCTAGGCCTTGGTAAAACTAGGCCACGAACGATGCACAACCTATCCTATAGCCTAAGGTCTCGGAATCTAGTGTGCTATACACTATGCGTCGCCTATTCCTAGGTATGCTTTTGACTATGCGCCGCCTATGCTATGACATTTGGTCTCAGTATCTCATGTGCCATAGACTATGCGGCGCATATGTCTACATATGCCATAGACAATGCGCCGCATATTCTATGGCATTCTTAAATAAATGCATGGCATATGCTATGGCATTCTTAAATAAATGCATGGCATATGCTATGGCATTCTGCTCAACTAGGCAAAGCATTAGGCACCGCCTATGGTCACTTTTGGTCTCCAAATCCGATTTTAATGGGTCAAAACTCAACCCAACCTTTTCTTACAAATATGAGACTTAATATTGAACCAAAAACACATTGGAAACCTAGCTCATGCACCACCTATAGTCTCGAAATCCTATCTAAAAGTTTCCTTTTGCTCTTTTTCTTCACAAGAACATCATCCAAAGGCTTCAACCAAGTAAGTACTACTTTGTTCTTCATTTAAATTTTGTAAGTACTACTTTACTACACCTATTATGAATTGCTAAATCTTGAAGAAGCATTGGTGATAGTCGTGTGTTTGAATTGTTGATACACAACCAAGTGAGTGAACATATACGTTAGGATGACCTTCACTTACTTCCGATTTGAATTTGATTTTGATGCATTGTTATACTACTTGCAAAATTGCTATAGTCATGAACATTGCATAATCTTGTCACTTGAATACTTGCATATTGGAATATCCCGTTCATCGGGATAAGACTTATAGTGCCTACCGACATAGGAGGTTGTGATTATTGAAAGAATAACTATTCCATGTGGTTACCCCTATGTAGTAGTGTTGTTATATCTAACATGAAAGTAGTCCAATGGCTGCAAGTAAGTGATGCATTGCTGATTTTCTTGTCGGAATACAATCCTAAAACGTATGTCGATGAATTCTGAGTAATCGATCACTTTCACCTCACTAGTTGGTGCCAACAACCTAAGTGTGGGGTGGTACCCCTACTGCCTGTGTATAGATTGTATCCATTGGGATTGTGCTACCACTAACACTATTTCTAGTCTCAGGTACAATGGAACTGAAAGCAAGACAAGGCAAGGAAAAGGCTACCACTTCCCAAAAGAGCAAGGAGCAAGGAGAACCCTCCTCGCTGCAAACACCTCGACTCACGCTTGGAATTAAGTGGGATACTTATGCGGAACTTATTAGGATGATGACTCTTATGATGATCCCAACGCAAGGGGTATGACCCCAGACATAGAGGAGGAGTCCGACTGACCAGGTTCCTCGTATTTATTTTCCACTGAGGACACTGTCCCGTCTAAGTGTGGGGTGGTGGTATTGCATGCTATAATTCTCTACTCGCATCTATGTTTGTTTGCTTTTGTTTTAATTTTGTTTCATTTTTTTAGTTAAGATTTTTTTAGTAGTAATTTTTTTTTTAACTTAGCTTTGCATGAGATTATTCTAATAGGCAGCATGAGATTATAACAAGAGTATGTGCTACAATTATGACGATTGAGACATTTAGGCTCTAGTTGTGACTCATTATGTGATATTGTGTGATTCAATTCCTTCACTTGTTGGGTCAAGAGTCTATATTACTTCCAATCAAGTCGACCATGTGCCTTGTGTGTGTGAGATAATAGTATATTCTATGTGTGTGGCTGATGCTAGAACTTGCCTGGTATGTATGCAAAGCGAAAATAAGGAGTGTAAGTTAGGATATGATTTAGGCATTTCTTCGGCAACCTATACATGTTTACCTTTGTTTTACCTACCCATGGATATCATCCTAGTTAAACCCTTTTGAGCCTTTAGCCTATTTCTTTGACAACCTCGTATGTAAGCCTAATCCATTTCTTTTAAGACCGTAATTTGATCCAAATTCCTAAGTGCTTTAAAGTGAAAAAGTCATGTGACAACATAAGAGGAAATGGGGTGAGTATGATGCTTTAAATCGCAATGGTGCTTGAATGTGTTATGAAAAAGAAAGTGTTATCATAGGAGGTATGTTGTGAAAAGAAAAAGGAAAAGAAAGCTGAAAAGTGAGTTGTTCTTTAAAATTGAAAAACAAAAGAGGAGAACAAAGGTGGTAGAATAAAAGAAAAAAAAAAGGTTGAAAGAAAAAAGTGTCAATAATACAATGTGATGTATTAAAGTGCTTAGGAACTTAGTCACTATTTCTGGCCAAAATAGTTGATCCTACCCGTCCCTTAGCCTACATTACAACCATCAAAAGACCTACTTGATCCTAACCTTAACATTCCGACATTTAGTGGAGTACTACATTAAGGGCAAGCCTATGGTCATTAGTTGCTACATATGAATTTTTTGTGAGAGCGAGAGCAAGGACATTTTGATACCCATGTTTGAAAAATATGCTATACTTGTGAGTGATTATGGGTACTATATTGTGAGACACACATGGTTGATGAGTCTTGGATAGTTGTACATGATTCTATGCACCTTAACGTTTGCATGCGAGTTGATCACCATCACGAGTCTATGCTTGAGGTTAAATTGTTTCTACTTATAATCGGAAAGCTACTCTTCGTTGATAATTGTTGTGCTTGTCTTGAAGAATGTTTTGTGTTGTTGCTGTAAAACCCTAAGTTGATGTTTAGAAGGACATGATATTTTGTTCGAGGACGAACAAAGCTTCAAGTGTGGGGTGTTGATGATAGGCGAAATTACGCGCCTATATCAATATATTTTGCCCATATTTTAGCCTAGTTTGAGAACAAATTATATATTTCATGCACTTTTAGTCCTTTTTCCTATAAATGAGCTAACAAACATGATTAGTAAAGTTTCAGGTATAAATGATGCAAAATTCAGCATTTTATGGCTTACTTGACGCAAAAGAAAGCTCACGAAGGAAGGAAAGGGAGTTTACACGCCTAAGGACCAAAACTGCTGCATGGAAACTCTGTCCCGGGCTAAAATAGTATTTCTGAAGACTTTGGGGACTTACAGACACAAAGCTGGATTTTGACAATGATACATTAACCTAGTACAATTGGGTTATGTATTTCATTAGTTTATTTGGATTAGGAGAATGTTACATTAACCTAGTACAAATGGGTTAAGTATTTCCTTAGTTTAGTAGGATTTGGTTATTTATTTCATTAGCATAGTAGGAGTAGGATAGGAGTATTATAAATACCCTATCATGCTAGAGATTTTGAATTAAGTCCTCCCTTAGTAGAGGCAACTCCTCCCTTAATTCAAGAAATTCATTCTTCACTTAATTCAACAATTAATTTTCTTCCATCCCTCTCATCTTCCACCACAAACACTTCTAATCTATTCTTCTATTCTTAAATTCCACAATAAGAGAATCGTTACTTGCTAGGGAATCACCAAAACCACACGCCAAACACCTACTATTCACTCCATCCACCATGCAAAACGTGATATCCTTCGCATTCATGGGTAACTAAACCTCTTAGTTGGGGTTATGGAAGCCGAATGAGTTACTATCTATTGCTATGAGCTTGTGAGTTCAAGACACGTATATTGCTTATATCATTATTCTCTTCATCTTAAATCTACATTCTTTGCGGTTACAAACACAAGAACACGCCATTCTAACATCTAACCTGTTCGAGAGAAAGGTTATTTGTCTAGAAAAGAAGACGCAAGAATACGCCAGTCTAACATTTAACTTGTTCGAGAGAAAGGTTATTTGTCTGGAAAAGAGATAATGTCAAGGTAGTAGGACACCCTTTCCTATTAAAAAGCTAGTGCCGTAACTGGACTAACCTCTTGGAGAATTCGTACCGTTAGACACACTTTAAGCTCGAGAGAGTTAAAGTGAAATAGTCCTTGTTTAGGTCGAGAGACACTTGGATTTACCATCGACTACAATTCTCTATAAGCAATTGCATGTCAAGACTCTACACACTCATAGCCGATAGAGACGTATACCTCTGAAGGTGGACATAACCCCAATGCCTCAATTCTCATTGTTTCACAACCTACGAAATACTCTCTTTTTACTTTATTATTTTCAGCTTTTATTTCATTACTTTGGTTACTTATTACAATCCCCCCTTCTTACGAGACTTGCACCAAAAGTCTATTAATTTTGCTTACTTGTTGACTAAGCTATTCCCTGTGGGATCGATACCCAACCTAGGTTGGGTTCTATATTTGATAACGACCGCTTTACACTCCCACGAGAGCTGTAGATTGAGCGTTATCACGGATCATGGCGGAAGTGCATAGTGCTCATTATTCTATCCACACTGGAGACACCAAGATTTACTGCGACTTGCGGGAATTCTATTGGTGGATTTATATTAAAAGACATATAGGAGAGTTTGTAGCCAAATATGCAACTTGTCAATGGGTTAAGGTAGAGCACGAAAGACTTAGTGCTGAATTGTACGAGTTTGGTATCCCCACTCTGAAGTGGGAAGAGATGAATATTGATTTTGTGACTAGTTTAGACCATTCGCGTCATTAGCATGACTCAATTTGGGTTATTGTAGAAAGACTGACTAAGTCAGCATATTTCTTGCTAGTTTGCATGTCTTACATGGCTGAAGATTATGCCAAGTTGTATATCCGAGAGATAGTCAGATTTCACGGAGTTCCTTTATCTATCATCTCCGATAGGGGTACTCAATTTACCTTTTAGTTTTGCATAGCCTTTCAGAAGGTTCTTGGTATTCAAGTTCATCTTAGTTCAGCTTTTCATTCGTAGATAAATGGTCAGGCAAAGAGGACCATTCAGACCTTGGAGGATATGTTGAGGGCATATGTTCTTGATTTCAAAGGTAGTTGGTATGATCATTTGCCATTGATTAAGTTATATTATAATAACATTTATCATGCTAGTATTCAGATGGCTCCATTTGAGAGTCATTATAGGCGGAGACGTATATAGCCAATTGGCTAGTTCAAAATGGGTGAAGCTGCTTTGATTAGGAAAGACATGGTATTTGAGGCCAAAGAGAGAGTACAGTAGATTAGAGAGAGATTGAAAGTAGCCCAAAGTCATCAAAAATCTTATGTCAGCGTAAATAGAATAGATCTTGAGTTTGAGGTTGATGATCTTGTGTATTTGAAAGTTTCACTCATGAAAGGGGTGAAGAAGTTTTAAAAAAAGGGAAACTTAGTCCCTGTTATGTATGTCCCTTTAGTATTTTGATTCGCATTGGGAAGGTGGCGTATGAGCTTGAGCTACCCGCAGATTTATCCTCAGTCCATCCAGTATTCTATGTATCCTTGTTAAAGAAGTGCATGGACGATTCAGTTATTGTAGTTCCTATAGAAAGCACAGATATTCAGAACAGCCTTTCTTACGATGAAGTACCAGTAGAGATTCTTGATCATTAGATTCATAGACTAAGGAAAAAATATGTTCCCTTAGTTAAAGTTCTGTGGAGAAATTAGTCCGTTGGTGCTACTTGGGAAGTAGAAGCAGACATGCTTACCAAGTATCCATATCTCCTCTCCATGAACTAAGATCCAATTGAAAGTAATAGTTTTCCTTCATTCAATTCTTTTCCAGCTTCAGATTCAACTATATATAGTTATCTTCATGCGAATTCATGCACTCTCAAATTAGTTCTTGCTCATTTTATTCGAGATTGAGTTATTCAATTTATTTTAATTGTGCATGATAGTTTATAGCGTCAAATTTCTCAGTGTTTTTTATCTTATCTAGCCATATTCAAGGATGAATGTTCCCAAGGGAGAGAGATTGTTTTAGAAGTTATAATAAAGAATGCATAAAATTCAAAGGCTTTAAGTGCATCTAGACTATATATTCTTGTATTTTTATTTATAATATTCATATTATGATTTTTATTTCATTATCTTGACTTCAATTATTGAAGTATTTCAAGAAGATTATTTAGCATGAAGTTTTGTTATGAATTTCTAAGAATTTAAGTAAATCTTATAAGTACTAAGTATAGGTTTTGACATTTTAATACGATTATGCTCTTAAGCTCCTTTGGTTTGTTTATACCATGATTTATAGTAAAGATTGATCATTTGATCTTAAGATAAGATATGGAATCCCAATCTTCTTATACTGATTATGCATTAAAGAATGAACAGCATAACTGGTTTTCATACTATAAACCCTTGTGCTATTTTAAGGTGGATTTTCTTAAGTCTGAAAATATATGTAACATGGAAGGGTATTTAGCACTGATTTAGGTATGAGTCAAAGGTGACATGCCCCAAAAATACATGCCATCATAGGTTTAAGTCCCATTGTAGGTTGAACATAGTGATAATAGAAGCTAAAGTCCTATTTTGATGGCAAGGTTAGAACAGCTCTCCCAGCGTGGGTAATAAGTTGGACTCTAAGATAACTCACATGGTTTATGTCGGTTAGATGATCCTCCCAAAATTAAAAAAAAAAGTAACATTTTTAGAAACTAAGTGTTATGGCTCACAATGTTTATCCTTATGCTTCATTACTCATGCTTATGCTTTTGCATTTATTTATTTATTCAAGCCCATGGTGAGTCTTCTATACTTAGCTTGCATTGGTTGGAAAGTATATTTATATATTTAGTTAATGTTTTACTTATGAATTTACCCTACTTACTCAGTAAATTATAGAAGAACCGACCCACATATATGTCTATGTGATACATTGTCTCATAATGTAGGTACCAGTTATAGCCCACACATAATAATCAGACAGTGTGCATTTTTTAGTTAGTAGGTGATGAGTTCTTTTGATTAGAGGGCTCGAGCTAATCATAGTTCGAGTATCATCTTGTATTCTTTATTCAGTCATATTGAATATGTGCAATTGGGGGTCATGTCCCGACTACCTATTTTTAATATTACTATAGGCTTCATAGATAGTCAGTAGAGTTGATGTATTTGATTCCAGTTTTGTTTTATATAACCAGAGTTGTAATTATTTTAAATAGTTTTATTTTGAATCTGTTCGACTAAAGACATCTCTTCTGTGCATTACTCCATGTTTTATGTAATTAAATCAGTAGCTCAAGTAATATGCCAGTATAAGGGTTAGAAGGGTAATCATAACTCCTTATTCGGGGATGAATGATTCTGGGGATGATAGAAGGGTAATCAAAGACCCCAAGTTTTTGACTTGAACATTCCACTATAAAATTGACACTGCCTAGAAAACAAGTCACGGGATAAGTCGTTATAACCCAACACTAGTCGTATGGTGCCACTCATTTCCTAACTAGTGAAGTGTGCCTAGCTTACTACCTTGATCACAACTTATCCACCTAATTTGTAGGGGCAAGGTGACAAGTCATGGTAAGGGACTCATGACCATTACAGTTAAGGTGCCCAATGTTTCTACTAAGACCACGAGTCCTGGAAAACACTCGTGACCAGTCATCACGAGTCTTTACCTAGCCTATAATGACTTGGAACTATACACCTACACATTTTTCATTAAGGGAATTTCGGCCATTTTCCTTCCTTTACACTTTCCCCACGACATACCCCAGGGGTTTTTATTTCATCATTTACCAAATCATATATATTATTCTCTCCTCTAAAAATTCTAAAGTCAAGAGAAAACTAGGGTTCGAAAGGATTAATCATCTAGGCTTTGATAATGCTCAACTTACACGTCAATTTACTGCATGGCAGTCATCGTCAATATATTTACCCAACTTTTGGAGTCAGGGTCGAATCCACAAGGAACAATGTGAGTGGTGATTAAAATAATTTGAAACTAAAGATAAAAGTTAAATTCAAAAAACTGGCACGAAAAGATAAAATGGGGGTTTTGGAGATTAGAAAATAATTTTTGGTCACCTTAGTTTCAGTTTATAATCAAGAGTTTATGGAAAAACCAGAATTATGTTCACTACGGATTTTGGTACTTGACAGATGCTACTAGTGGTTCAAGATTCTCATGGTAGGTAGGACAACAAGTTATCTTTATCGAATTTATGCTTAAATGTCTCTCGACCTACTTAAGCATTTAATTACCTAATCCTCTCGGACTTAGGAAATTTATATTCACTGCCCAGATTTTACCTCAGGTTAATCAACCTTTTTGCAACGCTGATTATTAAATGGAAGTTTACTGTTTCCAAGTCCCTGTTGATAATTCACTTCCCACTATATTTGATTTCTTTCTCAAGCAAATCAAAGCAGGTGTTATCTATTATTTGCAACCAACTGATAATTATTAAAACATCAGAATTACCAAGAAGTCCTACCACTTTTTGAATCTTGAACACTCAGCACCTTATAAAGACCTAACCCTAGATCCCATAATTCAAGTTAAAGGAATTTAGCCGCTCATGATGTAATAATCGAAGCAACTAGATGAATTCATGCTTTGAAAGATAAACTTTCCACAAGATGAATAGAAACTAGAGATTCTCCGATTAAATCACAAAGGAAATCCCAAAATAATGATTAAATTCTCTTCAAAGTAATTGCTTTTTCAAGCCAAGAAGTTAGAGAAAGAAAATATCAAAGTATCGTGTCTCAAAACTCAAGGTTCAGAACTCTTACGAAAACCCTAAACAAGGGTTTAAATAGTTTACCCTAATTATGGAATCAAAATAATAAAATTCA
This sequence comes from Capsicum baccatum var. pendulum, assembly GCA_030864225.1. Classification (NCBI taxonomy): domain Eukaryota; kingdom Viridiplantae; phylum Streptophyta; class Magnoliopsida; order Solanales; family Solanaceae; genus Capsicum; species Capsicum baccatum. The sequence goes on along the minus strand of CM061554.1, from coordinate 55,700,071 downwards.
GAAATTCTTCGGATTAGGTGACGCCATTTGTAATAGCCTATTAGGAAGCTGATGACTTATCAAAAATGTCGTTAGCTTCCACTTTGCTTTGGACACTTGCTTCCTAATGCTGATGATAAATGGTGACATCTTATCATCTCCTTGACGACTTATCACAAATGTCGTTAAGTCTCTGCTTTAGTTCTCATATGCTGCCTTAGGCTGACGACATTCTTGATGGCTTATCAGCTCCTTGACAACCTATCACAAAATGTCGTCACAACTTTCAACTTAGGCCAATTGTTTATCTATGGCTGACGATGAAGATGATAGGTTATCACAGGGCTGACCACTTATCACAAATGTCATCGCCACACTTTGCCTCTATTTACTTCAAATTTCAGCTCATTTTCTTCCATTCTTTTTGGTTCTCTAACATCATAGCTTCTACTACAAAAGCAAAGATAAAACAATCAAAAAGGACAAATGTTGCTTAAAATTTTGCAATTATTCTCAGTTGAAAGCCTCAAATGTTTTAGCATCATCTCATACAACAACACCCTCAACTAAAAATAATTGTCTGTTCGCAAGCAACTCAAACACAACTAGTAGAATACAAAATACATTTGGTAGTCAATTATCTAGATCATATATAAATATCTTCACCATCTCCAAATTTAGACAATTCAAGAACAACTGTGTATATTATTGAAGAACAACAATCCAACAAACAGGAATCAAGATATGGCATTAATTCAGCTATAACAACCATGCATAGGCTAGTATTACACTATTCGAACAAGTGAGCAACTAGCAACATATCTGGTATGACCTCACAACAAAGAAATTCCCATTTTCTCATATCAGCAATCATATATGTAACCATAGGGACAATCAAAACACACTAACTCTCAGAATAAAAATCCAATCAATTTATGCTGAATACCATAGGCTTTCCCTTATTTTCATTACCAAGATCTTCAGATAGGTCATCTAGGATCACTATAGGTCTTATCATTGGCTTATAATGTAGGCTAGGGGCTAGTATGATACTCGATGATATTTAAAGTGACTAAGCCTCCTTAGCTCTACACTAGCTTTTGGGGTCTCACTCATTACCTTTTTATACTCTTCTCTTTTCTTGATCACACTTATTCAAGATGAGTGCGGTTCTTTTCTACAATCACTTCTTTATTTTCACAACTTTTCTTTTCTTGCTCTTTTTCACTGCACCTAGATTTTTAGTATTTTCTTTTATTCTACCTTTCTTCATACTTATTTTACATTATGAACCCCTATGATAGCCACCCTCAACTTAGGCCATCTGCCTAAGTCAAGGTGCACTGTATCCAAGGAGGATCAGGGCCAAAACAGGTTTATTATGATATAAAAATGGGATGGGTTCTTTTCTACAATCACTTTTTTTACAACTTTTATTTTCTTGCTCTTTTCCACCGCACCCAACTTTTTATTCATTTCTTTTACTCTACATTTCTTCATACTCATTTTACATCAGACACCACTATGATATCCACCCTCAACTTAGGACATTTTCCTAAGTCAAGGTGCACAGTATACAAGGAGGACCAGGGCTAAAATAGGTTCATTATGATATAAAAATGGGACGGTGATAGGTATGTTAAAAAGAAATACGATATTTAGGCTCAAAATAGGGATCAAGAGATATTATGCATACAGGGAAGGTCATTTAGGTTAAAGTGACCTAATATCAAAATGGCCTATGATCCTTTCCTCACCCCTATCCTTCAACTTAGGTAAGACTAACCGGGCAAGTTCTAAATTCAACATATAAAGGGAACTAAGTAGAATCTCACACGCACATGGCACACAAGTATATCACAAGTTACTACTTATCCTATTCATGCAATTTTTTAGCAATGGTTATCAAGGAACTAGAACCAATACCATACAAAGATGCATAATGGTCACAATTAGATGCAAATCACAAAGTTAAAGAATTAGACAACTTGAGAAGTGTTCACAAAATAACAAAACTGTGTTAACTGCCTTAGGTACTTGTATTTCTCTTGGTCAACTACAAAATGTTGTAAAAAATCACAATACGCCTAAACATGCCAAATCTACTAGGAACAAGACTCCGGAAAAAAGAGGCACGATAATAAAAACCCCAAGAGGACATCAACACCCACAAGTAGTCCCAACACCCTCAACTTAAAATTATGCAATGTCCCCAATGCGTCAAACCAAAATAATATAGTTAGAAACATACCTATGGCAACATGGGGTGCAAGATATGATGTCAATTACATAGTACGAATACAAACAACAAAATACCATGGGTTGCCTCCCAAGCAGATCCTGAGTTAATGTTGCGGCACGAATATGTTATCTTGACTACTCATAATTAATCAAGATATCTTGAAAGTTCTTTTTCTTTTATCCCTCCACTTAGACGATTTGAATTTTCGGCCCATCTTTTTATTTGTACTTCTTTTAGGTCTACTGGTCAATGGTGAGGGCAGTATAAGGAATGTTCTATCACCCCACTTTGAAGACTTGAACCACTTGCCTAATTTTGCGTCAAACTTTTGTGTGGGCTCATTGGGAATTTGTGAGTATCTTAAAAATCCACTAAATGGACATCGATCGTTAGGATTCTTGGATTTTACGATTGGGGTTGTGGTATACCCTTTTTGAAAGATAAACTCAAAAATGTAAGAATTTTCCTCCTCATTTTCAAAGTTCATCATTTGCTTGGGTGATTCGACTTTCATCACATCACCAGGCATAATGTTGAAAAGTGGTTCGAATGAGGACTAACTCTTACTTTTGGAGTAGCATCCCTATTAGTAACTTTACCACAAAATGGACTGGAGTCTTTACAAGGATTGTGCTTGATTTCTTCTTTTGCCTCTAGCACTATTTCCCCAATCTTAGCATCATCCCTCATGGTTGGTTCGGCTGTTTGGGAAATCTCCAAGGGTTGATCAACATCAAACTCATCATCAGTATAGGATTCTTGCTCCTCATATTCATACTCTTCGATTAGTCTAAATGATTCCACAGACAAGATACCATCTAAACATAATGTAGAAGAGTGCTTTGGATGATTGACCTCGATATCGATCTCCCTTATCCTTTCTCTTTCTTTGTTAAATGACCTAATGTATTCACATATATCACATATGATATCATTCGTTCTGTCCAAACAATCCAACATTAGTTGAAACATAGCTTCAATGCCACTCTTTTTGGTGCTTCATTCTTTCTTTTCTTGACCATAAGATATATCAAGCTCATAATAAGAACTAGAATTTAAGTTAATGTAATACGATAAAGGGGTATTTGGGAAATCACTCCAATGTCCATCTTGACCACCACATAAAGAATAATCATACTGCTGGTAGGATATAGATAGTACATGCATCTCTCTCTGGGGAGCATATCTACAATCTTGCCAAAAGTGAGGTTGATCACAATATGGACATGGATCATTAAGATAAGATTTGCAACCACCAAGCTCATGTTCATTCCACGATTCCATAGTAATAAGTAAACAAAAATAAAAATCTACGTAACAAAAGAAATAAAAACAAATATTTACAAGTTTGAATTCAAGCAAGTAGGCTAAAATTCCAAACCGACTCAATACGGTAAATTTTTCCCAAGCAACAACGCCATTTTTCGCAAAGCTCAATTTACAAGTCAATTTAGTGCAAGACGGTCGTCGTCAATATATTTACCCAACTTTTGAAGTCGGGGTGGAAAGCACAGGGAACAATGTGAGTGGTGATTAAACTAATTTGGAACTATAGCTACAAGTTAAATTCAAACAACTGGCACAAAAAGATAAAATGGGATTTTTGGATACTAGGAAATAATTTTTTGTCACTTAGTTTTAGTTTGTAATCAAGAATTTATGGAAAACCCAGAATTATGTTCACTAGGGATTTTGGTACTTGACAGATGCTACTAATGGTTAAAGATTCTCATGGTATGTAGGATAACAAGTTATCTTTATCAAAGTTATGCTTAAATGTCTCTCAACATACTTAAGCGTTTAATTATCTAATCCTCTTGGACTTAGGGAATTTATATTCACTGCCCATATTTTACCTCAGGTTAACCAACCTTGTTACAGAGCTGATTATTAAACGGAAGTTTAGTGTTTCCAAGTCCCTGTTGATAATTCACTTCCCATTATATTTGATTTCTTTATCAAGCAAATCAAAGTAGGTGTTATCGATCATTTGCAACCAACAGACAACAATTAAAACATCAGAATTATCATGAAGTCCTACCACCTTTCGAATCCTTAACACTCAGCAACTTATCAAGACCTAACCTTAGATCCCATATTTCAGGTTAAAGGAATTTAGCCTCTCATGACATAATAATCGAAGCAACTAGATAAATTTATGCTTTGAAAAAAAAAATTACCTTAAGATTAATAGAAACTAGAGATTACCCGATTAAATCACAAAGGAAATCCCAAAATAATGATTAAATTCACTTCAAAGTATTTCTTTTTCAAGACAAGAAGTTAGAGAGAGAAAATATCAAAGTATCATGTCTCAAAACACAAGGTTAGGAACTCTTAAGAAAACCCTAAATAAAGCTTTAAATAGTTCACCCTAATTATGGAAACAAAATAATAAAATACAAACATTCTTCGGATTAGGTGATGTCATTTGTGATAGCCTATCAGGAGGATGACGACTTATTACAAATGTCGTCAACTTCATCTTTTCTTTGGACACTTGCTAACTAACGTTGACAACAAACGGTAATGCCCTATCATCTACTTGATGACTTTTCACAAATGTCGTCAAGTCTCTGCTTCAGTTCTCATGTGCTGCCTTAGGCTGACGGAATTCTTAAAAGCTTATCAGCTCTTTCATGACCTATCACAAAATGTCATCACAACTTTCAACTTAGGCCAATTTTCTATCTATGGTTGACGATAAAGTTGATGGCTTATCACAGGACTGACTACTTATCACAAATGTCGTCAGCCACACTTTGCCTTTATTTACTTCAGATTTCAGCTTATTTGCTTCCATTCTTGTCAGTTCTCTAACATCATAGGTTCTACTGCAAAATCAAAGATAAAAGAATCAAAAATGACAAAATTTGCTTAATACTTTGCAATTATTCTCAGTTAAAAGCCTCAAATGTGTTAGCATCAGCTCACATATCAGGCTTCAATTTGTGGTTTTGTCTAAAAATTTTACATAAAATCACGTGTTTAATTATTATCCATGTGAAGTTAATTGTTGGGTTTTGAAATTAGGTTGAGGGATTTGGATGACATTTCCTTGTATTGTTTTCCCATGGTTTTGAATTTATTAGTAATGGTTTATATTATGGTTTTAGATCTAAATAATAGCATTGACAATTAGACTAGGACACATACGTTTCCCTAAATTATGGATTTTTGTATTTGAATTTTACATAAACCTTACTTCACTTGGTGAAATTTGTTTTGAAACATGGATATACGTACAATTTAAGTCACTATTGGATCCTTGGACTACATAAAAGTATAACGGGACATAAAATGGTTTTTGACGGGCCTTGGTGGCCATGGTTTGGTTATGAATTAGATCTTCGGAGTAAAATTAGTTAATTGGTTTTTGACTGCCATAATTTGATATATCTTTCAAGAATAATTGGTATGTCTATACCAAATGGTAAATGCTTTAATAAATTACTCATTGGTTAATGGATGAGAATATGTGCAAATGTTTTAATTTTGTCTTAATAGAAGTTTTGTAGCTCACTGTTAAGGTGGAGGTCCTGGGAGGAACAATACTGGAAACCACATTTGTCAGCATAGGGGTCTTTATCAAAGTGTGCATAGTTCACATTCTATATAAATTTTGGATGGCTAGAGGCTTGGTGTCTCTTGCCCTTCCATGGATTTACCTGTTCGTGTAGCTAACATGTGTTGGGACTCTATTAGCAGGCGGAGCTGGACTCGTATATCCCATGGGTGCTCTTAGGATGGATGGAGCTCCACATTCTAGGTAAACGGTTCTTAAATCTCATGTTTATAACTTTGTACCCTACCCTGACATTATACATATACATATGAATGTGTTCATGTGGTTTGATTGGTTTTTGACATGGCATTATTTTATCTCTTCCCTGATTTACTTGCCAGTGCTTATCCAACTAACCATTCATGGACGCTACCATATTTAATGATGTAGGGTTCTAGGGTTCTATGTTTACTCGTGTGCAGTCTTAGGTGGAGAAGATATCGATTGAGTTTCTCTGAAGTGGTGAGCCTCTATCATCCATAGAGCTTAACCATTTTATTAGGTTTCTTTTTCGATTTTTGGAATTGAAGAGTTCCTTTGTCATGGTCGAGGGCATGTCCCAACCTAATTTTGTATTCTGATTTTTACTGGCTATTGTGGGAATGTGTGGGTCGGATGTTGGTTATGATTCTTAGACTGTCTTTCTCTTATCTACTTTTATTTCTCTCTCTCTATATATATATGATTTTCTTCTATAGTTTATATTTATTGTGTTCTAAATGCTTGGCTAAGGGGATGGTCTCGATCTTATGGTAGGTTTAAGATACCCATCATGAGTTGGCCCTAGTTTAGGTCGAGACACAGACCCTCCATTTTCTCATATATAAACTTCATAGTAAAAATCATAGGTGCATATCTCTACCATAATTAAATCTATAATCCATCTTATTAGCCATATCTGGAATCCACATCAACACTAATATTCATAAGCCATGTCGTTATGCATATCCGGAATTTATATTAATAACCATATCTATAGGCCACCCATCTTATCAGTCGGACATGAATTGTATCTTTAAGCCACATCATATCTATGAGTCATATTATATAAACAAGCCATTAGTAATATCTATAGGCCATATTCTATCAACGAGTATCATAATTAGGTGCCATACAACATCTAAGAGTGATATTATATAAAATCCATATCATATCTATAAGCAACATTATATCTATATATAAGCCACACAATGTATATAAACCATAGCATATCAATAACCTATATTATATCTATTTATGAGACACATAGTACGTATAAACCATGTCATATCTAAAGTCATTCGCCATCCATCAAGTCTATATCTATGGCACGATGCACATAAATGGGCCATGCAATTAATTATATTTAAAGACCATATCGGTAATTGCACCTACAAATTATATCTCCAACTATGAATATGAGAAATTTCATTAATGATACTTGTAATTAGCATCATAACTTTAATACCAAACTAATGTACTCAATATCTAGATTAACCCGTATAAAGTTTTAAACTAACCATTAATAAGAGTATGTCATATGTGAATGCGTCTATGGAGTTATAATAAGTCTGGGCTTAAGGTGGGCCAGACTGAACCACTTATAATTCCCAATAATTCATTTAAGAAACTTCTTCCCTGGACTAGTCTAAGGTATCTAAGTTCATTCCTACAGGACAAGTAATCTATAATTAGTCCTAAAACAGTAATACTTTTAACGCATGAACAATTAAGGCAATTCTAACCAAAATGATAACAACTAAAGTAATTCTCTTAACTTGACCCACTAGGGACAATTTTCCTCTAACATGAATGACTAGGGAAATTTCACCTACTATGAGTAACTAAGGGATCTCTATTCCAAATACATAATGTTAGGCCCAACTCACCTAAATCATGACCAACTATGCTAACTATTCCAAGTTTAAGGTTTCAAGGTAACTGAATGGTGTAATTAAACCAAATGTCCTCATACATGATTTGAACACCTAATTCTAACACTATATCTGGAATAATAATGTAATCATACAATGAGATAGACCAATCAATAAAGAAGTTATGTCTAGCCTACCTGGATGCCGACTAAAGCCTAAAGAATCCGCAAAATCACCGATTTCCCCTTTTGAGAAGTTTCTACAAGGTGCTATGCCATCAAAATCGCATTCTACTTATCAAAAGAAGATAAATGGTACCCATATTGCACTATTATGCTTCTAGTCAAAAAATACTTAAAAATCCCATGTGGGGCCTATTTACGAAAATTGTATTTTTCAAGGACTATTCACCCTAAAAAATGGGTTAATTCTGAGCTATATTGGTGCTAAAATCAAGTCACCAAACTTTTGAGATTCATATATTAAAAAGGATAATTCAAACATGAAAATATGGAAATCCTTCCAAGAATTTGAAGGAAAATTGTGTCATTAATACTTACCCAAGCTCCAAAATTACCCAAAAATGTTATCCCTAAACACTCCAACTTTTTAGGGTTTAAATATATTTGAGATAGGTATGAAATTGTGAAAAATAAGCCAAAGAGGTATTTATACCCTTACCAGGTACATAGGTGTCTCATATGAGACCTATCGGTCGCATATGTGATATCTAGTCAAAGGTGCAGAAGTCGCTTATGTGACATCAGTATCGCATATGAGATACTTGCCTTATTGACAAGGGTGTCACTTCCACGACTAAAAATGTCACTTACCCTACATTTGGGGGTGCCTAGAAGATAACTTAAGTGATCAAGGGAATCGCGTACGTGATGCACCAACACCAGTTGAGACTTGGAATGTTACTAAGTCTCTACCAACCCCTCAAGATTCATCAAAAATCCCATATACACAAATGGACTATGCTAGACCATCTAATCCAATCTTTTGGACTCCATGGAATAGTCGACATTTCCATCAGAGGTCATTTCAATTAAAACTGGGTCCCATGCCTATTTTCCATTTTTCTTAACTTTCAGTGAATAGCTCAAAATGAACTTAGGTGGCCTAGGACCCATACCAAGGGTCCCCCTAGGCTAAGATCAACATTCTTGAGTTGTTTGAATAGTTAGAACTAGCATAAAATGTACTTTGACTGAATTTTTTGCCCAATAGCAAATTTTAACAAACAAAGACTTTTTAACTGCATTAACTTTTTGTGGATCCACCTTGATCCCTTCAGTAGTAACAACATGACCGAGAAAAGTCATAAAACTTAGAAAAAATTTACACATAGAAAATATTTTCATTCAATTTTTGGTCCTTAAGAGCTTGCAACACAATTTGGAGGTAATTGGCATGATCTTCCATACTTTTGGAGTATACCATGATGTCATCATTGAAGACTATAACAAAAAATATCCAAAAACTATCTAAAAACTTAATTCACACGAACCATGAAAGTTGTGGCCTCATTAGTCAATCCAAACTACATAACCGAAAACTCATAATAGCCATACCAGGTTAAAAAGCAGTCTAGAGAAGGTTAACCACCCTTATTTTCAATTGATGGTTGCCCAAATGGAGGTTAATATTTTAGAAACACCTAGAACCCTAAAGGTAATCGAAAAGGTCATCAATCCTAAGAAGAGGATACATATTTTTCATAGTAACCTTATTCAACCGATGATAGTGTATATATATTAGAATAGACCTATCTTTCTTTAAAACAAAAAGAATAGAATCATCCCATAGAGAAATACTAGGATGAATGAAACCCTTATCAAGAAGATCTGTTAGTTGCTCATATAGTTTCTTTAGTTAAGCCAGTGTTATCCAATAAGGAGAAATAGAAATAGGACAAGTATCTGGTAGAAGATCAATCCCAAAATCTATTTCCCTATCAAACGGTATTCCTGGAAGATCATTGAGATAGAATTTAAGAATGTCATTAAACATAATGATAGATTTCAAAAGGGGGACACTCATAATTTTGTCCATTAACAAAAATTAGATAATACAGACAGCTCTTAGATATACTATTTCTCCCATTCTTCTGCTAATTCGTACCCTACTCTACATATCTAAACTTTTTTTTTAGCTTTTTCCTATCTCTGCCTTCTTTCATTTCTCATCTTCCACCTATTGTATATAGACCACCAACCTGGATATGTATATGACATTATTCAACATTGCAGCCTTACACTCTCACACCAAATCATGAGACAACATAGAAGCAAACTTTATTATTTTGGACCTCATATTAGACACTAACTTTGAAGAAAAATAGTTCAGTTGCTAGAACTTCAAGGCATACTCCTTAACACTCATCCTACCTTGCTTTATGTTCAAAAATTCATAGACTATAGACTCCCTCAACTCCAAAGGAAAGAGGGGATAAAGAAAAGCACCTATAAATTCTTTCCACATCACTGGCTCAGCACATTTACCTTTCATCTCTTCCTACTCCTCATACCACTAGTAAGCCACATCCTTCAACTGATAAATAGTAAACTCAAAACCTTCTAAATCAATAGCATTCACAACCCTAAATATCTTTTCTATATTATAAAAAAAACCCGGAGAAACCTCCTCAACCTTAGAGCCTGTATAGGTTGGGGGATTCAACCTCATAAAATAGCCAACCCAAGTAACCTAATATGAAGTAGCCACAGGACCAATATGATAGATTTATGAGACTGTGATTCTATAAGTTAGGTAAATATATTAATTGAATGACGGAACTCCCATTAGAAATATCTCTTTGAGGTAACTGGGCATAAGTATCAGTAGTTTAGGAAGCTAAGAAGGACTAATAAGGAATGGTAGAACCCCATGTGGAGCGGTACAGTTAGAAAGAAGGGCCTTAGAATGGGTTTATGCTTCATATGTAGGATAAATTCCCACTATATTTCCCTCAAGTTTGACAAAGGTTATAGTAGAGTTTATAATTAGATCTTTGGGAAGGCATGATCTAAAATGTGAGTAATCCAAGAGTAAGAGAAGTTTCATAGAAACCGGACTCAACAACATGAATATAACACAAGAAAGGGAAACATTCCTAAATGTCTTGTAGCCTCCACCTCATTAGTGTGGCGTGCTACACACCCATGAAATAGACTCTACTCGATATGGCTTTTCGAAGAATCGTAGGTTTGGACCCTTAGAAAATTTCTAGGAATCTCATTGTTTAGACCTATTATGATTTATGATACGAGCTGTAAGCTGGGGTATAAGTGGAGAAGACCTATCATTATCTAACTAGTGTTGGTGGGATGGTCTTGGACACTGGAATGGATATGACTTGAGGATATGAGTCATACGACATGGGTAAGAGACATATCGGTTACTCATAAGGTGGTAAGTGTTTGATCCTCTTGGTGTTACATTCTACCAGGGATACGAATCATGGGTATGGATTATATACTGAGGTTATAACTTGGTTAGATAAGTCGTATATTTGACAGTTTCTGACCTATTGTTGAAGATTGGTTATGATTAGGTGAGTATCAATTGTAAGCTAGGTTATGACTCATATGGAGGTCAGTCATAATCCTATGTTGAGTTTTTATAGGATTTAAGTGGGGGCATTTAGGATATTTACCTACTTACCCTAATAAGAACCCACGACTTCAAATACACTTAGGAGGTTATTTAGCATATTATTTTATTATTAAATACTTAGAATCTCTTCCAAAAAATATCACAATTCTCTTTAGAGCTTTTGGGGCAAAGAGCTAGGGTTTCAACTAAGGGGTTACTTTGGGGCTTGTCTTGGTTAATTCTTTCAATCAATCTTTTTGGTTGAAGGCATGATTCTCTTCCGTACTTGTAATTTAGATTAAAATCATGGTTAAATAGTTTATTTCATATTTTTTACTTTTGCATGGTTTTGGTTCTCAATCATTGATTTGAGGGCTTTGATGATAAAGGTTTGGTTATAATTTCTTAGGGTTTTATTTATGTTTTCTATGTGTTAATGGTGGTTTGGGATAATGGAATTGCATGGTAATGGTTGAATGGTAATGAAATTTGGTTTTTGCTATACTGTTGATGTTTCGGGTTTTGACGGAACATTTTGCATCTTTTCTTGGGAAAATTGGATGTTTTCAATCAACCAAGGTTACATTTGATGCTGGTTTTTAGTGTTTAGGGCCAAGGAGTTACCTGAAGGAAAAGACTCTATCTAGAGAGGCAATATTAGGCTTAATGAACTGACGCCTGATTCTATAACCAACTGGAGGCAGTTGAAGAAACCTTTCCTAGAAAGGTTCTTTTCGCCCTCCAGGAGGGTACAGTTGAGGGATGAAATTAGTAATTTTAGACAGCTCCCAACTGAAGCTCTTCAGAAAACTTGGGAAAGGTTTAAAAAGAAGTTGATGCAGTGTCCAAACCACAACATGGCGGATATTCATCTAATGGAGATTCTTTATCAGGCTTTAAACTCTACTACAAAACCAGTAGTTAAAAATGCTGCAGGGGGATCATTTGTAGATCTCACCTTTTAAGAGGCCTCGGAGATGCTTGATCGGATGACCAAATGAAGTAGAGCTTGGTATACCACGGATTCTGTAGTAGCGAATTTTATTGTGGCTATTGGCATAACTGTAGAGGAACGTAAGAAAGAGGAAGAACATGATCAAGACATGATATATTTAAATACATAGATAGATCTCTTGACCAAGCATCTATTATCTTCAACGACTGAAAAGGTGAAGGTTGTTACGGCTAAAGGTAGAGATAATTCTGATTCAGAAGAAGAGGACAACTATTTTAATTATCAGGGGCAGAGATAATGCTGCAACTAGCTCCGGCAAGATGTCCATGAAGGACATGATGGGGAAACTATTAAAGGCAGTTGAGGATACCAACTCTAGGTTGACTACCAATAAAAATAATTTATCCTCCATGAGTCAGTTAGTATACTCACACTCTACTTCGATCAAACAGTTTGAACAGAAAATGAGCCAACTCCTTGTAGCATTAAATCAGAGAAAGAGTGGAATGCTACCAAGTGATACAATTCAAAACCCTCAGAAAAATGGTTCATGCATGGCTATTACCACACAGAGTGGTAAAGTTTTATCAGGCCCTTCTTTGGGAAAATCTGTAAACAATGAGGTGATCGAAGAAGATATTGAGCTTGAAGAAGGTAATCCAGTAGAGTTTAAGAAGATGAATGAGATTAATATCCCTTCAAATTATCAGTAGGTTTATGAGTTAGAAAAAGGGAAAGAGAAGAAAAAGGTAGTAGTTAATACTCCCCCAAAACCACCACCTTCCTTTCCCTAGAGATTGAAAAATAAGGCTGATGATATGAACTTTAGAAAACTCATGGCAATATTGAAGCAGCTGACTGTGAATTTTCCTTTGGTAGAGGCAATTGAACAAATGCTAGGATATGCTAAATTTAAGTAGGATCTTGAGATGAAGAAAAGAGAGGTGAGTTACAAACCGGTGGATATTCTCCATCATTGTAGTGGTATTTCCACAATATCCTTAGTGGAGAAGAAGGCTAACCCGGGAGCATTTACTATCCCATACACTATTGGACCTCTTGACTTTGCCAAAGACTTATGTGATCTGGGAGCGAGCATTAATCTGATGTCGCTAGCTGTTTATAAAAAGTTGGGTTTAGGAGACCCTACACCTACCAACATGCGACTTGTGATGGCGGACAGATCGGTAAAATGACCTATTGGTATTTTGTATGATGTTTTGGTAAAGGTGGCTAGCTTTATATTTCTGACAGATTTCATTATTCTAGATTGTGAGGTGGAAAGTATGGTGCCCATAATCTTGAGTAGAACTTTCCTCACAACTGGAAGTTTGTTGATTAATTTACGAGTTAATAAGCTCTTATTTAGGTTGAATAATGAAGTGGTGCAATTTGATGTATGCCAATAAATGAAGCAGCATAAATAAATGAGTTTGTTCTAAATTATTGATGTATATTATAAGGATGAGCAGGAGGTGCCAATAGAGGAGAAATTTGCTATAGAGCCTCAAGCTGCAGTGCTGATAAATATTAATTATGATGGCTTTGAGGAGTACGAAGAGACTGTTTGCCCTATGATAGGAATGGGTTCATACTCTTATAATTATAAGAAATTACATCTTGATCTTGATAATCGACCAACACCACTGAATAAGCCATTTATTAAACAGCCACCAGTATTGGAATTGAAAGAACTACCAGGCATCTGAGGTACGTGATTTTGGGAAATGGAAACATGCTAACCATTATTATTGTAGCTAATTTGGGCGAGCAGCAGGTGGAAACATTTATTTTGATACTTCAGAGGTACAAGAGAGCAATAGGGTAGACTATTGCAGATATTATTGGCAATCCCCCTAGCATCTGTACTCATAAGATACAACTTAAAGAAGATTGTACTCCAACTATGAAGCACTAACGCCATCTTAACCCACCAATGCAAAAGGTGGTTAAGAGGAAAATTATTAAGTGGTTGGACTCATGGGTGGTTTATCCTATTTCTAATAGTAAAGGGGTGAGCCCAGTTTAATGTCTTCCCAAGAAAGTGGACATAACTGTTGTTACAAATAAACGAAATGAGTTGATTCCATTCAGGCCTGTGAATGGGTGGACAGTTTTCATGGACTATCACAAACTAAACTCATAGACATTAAAGGACCACTTCCTTATGTCTTTCATGGACCAAATGCTTGATCGGTTGGTAGAAAGGGGGTGGTATTGCTTCTCGGATAGATATTCGGGCTACAACCAGATTAGTATTGCTCTTGCAGATCAGGAGAAGATAACATTTACATACCCGTATAGAACCTTTTCTTTCAAGAGTATGCTTTGGGTTGTGTAATGCATCATCCACATTTCAAAAATGCGTGATGTTTATTCACTCAAATATGGTGTAGGACACCCTGGAGGTGTTCATGGATAATTTTTCTATGGTTGGAGATTCGTTTGAGTTGTGTTTGGAGAATTTGAGTAGAGCTCTATAGTGGTGCGTGGAATTCAATTTGGTACTCAATTTGGAAAAATGCCACTTTATGGTGTAGAAAGGCATTGTTTTTAGGCATAAAATTTCAGAAAAAGGGATAGAGGTTGATAGAGCCAAGGTTGAAGTTATAGAGAAATTACCATCTCCCATCTCAGTAAAGGGCATGTGTAGTTTTCTTAGGCATGCTGGTTTTGACCAGAGGTTTATAAGGGACTTCTCAAAGGTTACAAATTCACTTTGCAAACTTTTGGAGAAGGAAGCTAAGTTCTCCTTTGATGCTGATTGCTTGAAGGCATTTGAATGCCTTAAAAAGAAGCTGGTTGAGGCCCCTATAATTGTTGCACCAGACTGGTCAAAACCGTTTGAGATCAAGTATGATGCAAGTGGTGTTTCTCTTGGAGAAGTGTTGTTATAGAAGGACAAATTGTTTCACCCAATTTCTTATTCCAGAAAAGCACTGAATTAAGCTCAAAAGAACTACAACGTCACCGAATAGGAACTCCTAGTTGTAGTTTATGCTTTTGAGAAATTCTGAGCTTATCTACTAGGTACTAAAGTGTTGGTCCACACTGACCATGCATCCTTGAGGTATTTGATGGATAAGAAGGACGCAAAAGCAAGGTTAATAAGATGGGTGTTTCTTCTCCAAGAATTTGACTTTGAAGTCAAATATTGGAAAGGTTGTGAAAACCAAGTTACAGATCTTCTGTCTAGGATGGAAGGTGTGGAAGTTGAGATAAATGATGCATTTCCTGATAAGAAGATTTTAGTTTCTGCTATGGAGAAAATGACTTGGTATTCTGATTTTGCAAACTACGTGGCAAGCAAGTTCATTCTTGAAAATCTTTCTTTCCATCAAAGAAAGAAATTCCTTCATGATGTGACACACTACTTTTAGGATGAGCCATATCTTTTTTGGAGGTGTGCTGACAATATTATAAGGAGATGTGTGCCAGAAGTGGATATATTGAGCATATTGGAATCATGTCATGCTTTCCTAGTTGGAGGTCACCATGCAGGGTATCGAACTAGTAGAAAGTTGTTGCATAGTGGCTACTATTAGCCAATGTTGTTAAAGGATGCTCAAGAGATTATGATAAAGATGATAAAGTATGACCAATGTCAGAGGAAGGGGTCGATCTCCAAGAGGCATGAGATGCCTTTGACTAAGATGCTTGAAGTAGAATTGTTTCACGTCTGGGGCATCGATTTTATTGGCCCTTTTGTAAGCTCGTATGGAATGAAGTATATTTTAGTTGCTGTGGATTATGTGTTGAAATAGTTTGAACCCGTTGCCTTGTCTGATAACGAAGGGAAGAGAGTTGTGGCATTTCTCAAGAATAATATCTTTTCTCACTTTGGAGTACCACGTACTATTATAAGCAACGGAGGATCTCATTTCGGGAACAAAGTGTTTTGGGCTGCTTTGATGAAATATGGGGTAAAATAGCATGGAATAGCAATCCATACCACCCACAAACTAGTGGGAAAGTAGAGCTATCGAATCGGGAGATTAAAGTCATCCTAGCTAAAATAGTGAACGCTAATAGACAAGATTTGTCTCAAAAGCTAGATGATGTTTTGTGGGTGTACCGAACTGATTTTAAAACACTAATTATTATGTCACCGTATCAGTTAGTCTATGGAAAATAATGTCATTCACTGATTGAGCTGAAACACACGGCTTTGTGGGCTCTCAAAAGGTTAAATCTTAATTGGAAGGAGGCAACAGAGCTAAAATTGGGTCAACTAAATAAGATGGATGAATTCAGTCTCGGAGCTTAAGAAAGGGAAAATCTTTACAAAGAGAAGATGAAGAATTACCATGATCAAATGATTGAAAGTAGAGATTTTTCGAAAGGCGATTTAGTGCTTCTATTCAACTTCAGACTCAAATTGTTTCCAGGTAAACTCAAGTCAAAATTGTCAGGACCATTTAAAGTCAGTGAAGTCTACTCATCTGGAGTAGTGGAACTTGAAAATAAAGACGGAAGTGTCTTCAAAGTTAACGAGAAATGAATCAAACTTTATATCGGTCCAAAAGACTCGATAAAAAGTATTGATACCTTATATCTTGATATATTCTGAGTAATCAAGATATTTGAGTTGTGCCACGACGATAAATCAGGTGCTAGTGGGATGCAACCCCCAAATTATTGTTGTAACCATAGTGAGAGTTCATGTTATGTGTTTGTACATTTTTATGTTTTTGTGGAGTATGCAGGACCAAAAATGAAGTAAAAAAGAAGAAGGAGGGAGATAGTTAAAGATAGGACACAAATCTGAGCTACTAGAACAAAATTGATGGCTGATTTGGTAGACCACCAGTCATTTGATGGACCACCACTTCAACCATCAAAAAAAGTCAAAAAAGTTTATTCACTAGATTAAGTTGACGGTAAAAGTAGTGGGACATCACAATCTTGGTGGGCCATAAAAACAACTGTCAAACTCAAGATGGTTGACCTAAGCTCTTGTAAGGTTTGACAGTCAGACTGGTGGACCGTCAAAAACTTGGTGGTCCATCCCACTGACCGTCATAATGAATAAGAACTCCCAAAATATTAGTAAGTAGCAATGGCTGGGGTAGTGGTCCATCATACATATGATGGACCATCAGGATCGCCGTCTTTTTAATCCTAATTCCAAATTTGGTCGGGTTAAATATATTCTTTTCTTAAGTGCTCCGTATTTGACCCAATCGAGTGTTAAGAATAAAATTGAGCGGTCACATTCATTTTATCTATTTTGCGTACTTTAACTCTTCCAGTACCTTAGGATTCAAAGAAACTGAAGGGAGTTCTTTTATCTAAGACTCCTCATCTCCTTCAGCTTCCTTTATTTAATCAAGATCAATTTCTCCCTCTCTTTATCATAAACAAAGAGTGAAAGAAGTGCTAAAGTTCTAAGTTAAGTTTTTCCCCTGTAGTTTCAAGCAAGTAGATTACCGCAAAACCAAGGTGTTATGGCTCCCAAACTACTAGTAAATAGAGGAGAAAGATCTCAAAGGGGTGGTGGTGGACCTGCAACAGGATACAACACCAGACAAAGTAGAAGGGAAAATCCCCCACTCTTCCAGTCTGATGAGGAGAGTTTGGATAGTAATTGCAGTACCAGTTCAAGCACAGACGAAGCCATAGTTGATGTCACTCCTCCTGAACCTGCTAATGTTTAAATGGAGGATACCAATGTTGAAGGGCAAGCTGAAGCAGAGAACATAAAAACTAAACCTAAAGATACTAACATTATCAGACGAAAGAATCCTAAAGTGCGGGAGACAATTAGATGGCAGATAGAAAGAGCATGTGAAAAATTCTATGTTTGGTTAACACCCACTGTGAGAGGGATTAAAAGGTCATTACGGAAGAGCGTAATATTTTTACAAAGGACTTACATGAATATCCTGAGTACGAACACCGTTTTAAAGAGTATCAACTAGCATGGATGAGCAAGCCACCGGGAGCCTATCAACCGAATTGGGTAAGATAATTCTTTGCAAATTATATTGCACTGGTAGAACAGGATTACCCAAAGGGTACATCAATTACAAATTGATCAAACAGAGAGTCTGTACCTATCTGAGGAGTCATTATTGATATTTTATCTCGAACAATCAATAGGATGTTATTTTGGACTAGAGTATAAGGCCCTGCGTGTTGTACTTGATCTTTAGTACAAATTGAGAAATGCATCCGCTCAAAAGCAGTGGGTGGCATCATTTTTGACTGAGTATGGTAACCCTTCTTGGTTGACCAACTCAGGGAAGTGTATTGCAAAATACTTCCTTAGTTTTAAGACTAAATTCTTGTGGGCTATTGTTCGTTTAAGGTTAATGCCAACAAAAGGGGATGGAAACTTGGATAAACACAGAGTCGTGTTAATGGCAAGCTTGATCTCAGGACTTCAAGTTGACTTTGGCTAGATAATTGCAGATGAGATATTTGTGAGGTCCCATAAAGTTTCTAGTTGATTACCATTTTCGTTCCTAATCAAGTTTTATGCAGATAGGATGGTGTGCCTTTGATTCGCGAAGTAGATAATGAAATCTAGGCTGCACAAAAACAAGATATTGAGAATTTGAAAGATGACTCAAAATTTGAGATACGTGTCACAAAGACTCCATCTTACCAGACTCAATCTGCACCAGCTCCTAATACTACAGATATCCCAATAGATATTCCTTTGCCTATTACCACCTATGTGTCACCTGAGTTCGTACCCCAAGGCACATCTACAAGGTTAGGTTCTGCACAATCTATGGGTAGAGCAGATTTTGTTGAGTATAGGTTCACACCAAAAAACTTTTCTAAGTCTATGAAGACGCAAAAGAGGTTTTAGAGACAACAAGATAAGTGGGCTGCAGACTTCAAGCCTTCTGTTGATAAAATTATGGCTGATGTAATTCATCTATACCAAGCCATTCTTGCTAGGATGGACACCATGGAATTTTCTATCAACAAAAGGCTCAATTCACTGTCCCTCTCTGATTTTTCCAAGCTGATGGCTGAATTTGAACATGCAAAGGAGGACATTAAAGAACTAAAGAATAAGTAGCCAAAATAGCCTATTTTTGACCCAACCTTGGTGGAAAGTAATGTTGATGAAGGTATAGTAGAATTCATAGGTAGACCAGTGAAGACCAAAGGGAAGGAGTAAATGGATGAAAAATCTATAAGAAAAGAAGCAAATATGAGGAAGAGAGCAGAAATGACACCAGAACAACATGATATTAAGAGGGATTGGAAGAAGTCGCTGAAGGATGAAGAAAGGAGGAGAAATAAAGAAGAATATAGGGTAGAAGGGGTATCCACTAGCGCTGCCCAGCAAGGAGGCACAGTACAGAATCTGTTCGAGAGACGATTCCTCCAATATTAGAGGGTGAGGTTATGAGCACCCCTAATACCTTACGGACCAACATTACATCAGGTGAGGATGCAGGAGCCTCGCCACACTTCATAAATTCCTCATATGAATAAGAGGTAAAACAAGTAAAACCATTTCCTTATACTTTAAATTAATGCTTGAGGAAAATACATCTATTTTTTGAGGGGGTGGTGTACTTTTACTTGTACCATGGTGGGTTATGTTGCTGATATTTTTTCCCTCCATGTGCTATCTAGTAGAATCAGCATGTCTAGGGTGTTTCTATTTTTGCATCTTTAATTTCCTATCTAGGGTATTTTTATTTCTATGCTTAATGTTATTTATAAAAAATTTTCCTGTTTCAGCATCCCTTTGTAGATATGAATAATGGATGATGTTGGCATAATATTATGAGCATAAATGTGCAATTATTTACTCTAATCACGTAGTATGTGTGCATAACCTTTAGAGAGTCTTCATTTGGCATTAACATGAAAGAGGTGCATGAATTATGTGATGGAAATCCTAAGAGCAGCAGAAGAAGTTTAACTTAGTTGCCACTATGTGTGTGAGGATTTATCATCATTTCTTGTATAGTCTAATGCCTAGAACTTTCCTGAGTTATTGATAATATCTTCTAGCTAATTCATTAGGATAGGATGGCAAGCCTCCTTGTATTTTTAGTCCACATCCTAAATAATTAACCCTTCTAAGAGTTTTCTTTCACTCGAACCCGTTTTGAGCTTTTCGTATTTTTCTTCACTTCCTATATTTCTAATTAACTCTTAGTAGGGCATTAGCATTCAAATCTGGCCCTAGCCCAATACCAGGCATTGTGTACCTCAACTTAGGCAAAACACCTAAGTTGAGGGTGGCTATTGTAAAAATGTAAGCACCTAGTGGAAAGTTGGTTTAGAATATAGTTTGGCATTTGGCCCTAATCTATCTAAAGATATTGTGCACCTCGTCTTACTTCATCAGCATAAGTTGAGAGTGGATGATGCTCTAAAAGAAAAAACAAATTTGATTAAGGGTGATTGTCATCTAGGTTATTAAAGTAGCAGCTTGGGAGCGAAAAGTTGCCAGGTCAAGAAGAGTTAAACTCGATTAAGTCACTTTAACCAAAAGAGTACCCTCACCTAGCTTGAAGCCTCATTACAAGCCTAGAAAAGACCTGTTTGATCCTAATGAATTATCTTTGAGGGTGAATCATATGGACAAGGAAAGCCTATGGGCACTTGGACTATGATTATAACTTATTTGGGAGTGTGACAGCTTTGATTGTGTCCTTAAAATATAATGATTGGTGTACTTATTTTTTGTGAGGGAAACTGAATTTCTACTTTGGTTTGTTTTTCTCTGTGGGATATAACATCTATGTGTGTGTGCTGAATTATAATCAATGTTGGGTATATATCCTGATGTGTTAAATTCATATGAGTGAAATAATGAGTGAATGATTACGACAAAATGATTCATTAGTTGGTTGTTTATCATGATATTACTCATGCTCACAATTAGGTCCTGAGTATCTTGAGGACAAGAAATGATCTTAAGTTGAGGGTGTTGATGTTCCGGGTTTTAACGGAATATTTTGCATCTTTTCATGGGAAAATTAGATGTTTTCAAGCAACCGAGGTTAGATTTGATGCTGGTTTTTAATGTTTTAGGGAATGGATTTAGCTGAAGGAAAAGACTATGGAAAGTGGTATAAAAGTGCTTCTGATAGTTGCTATGGTGGACCGTCAAACCTTCGACAAAATGCCAACCTTGCTGTCAAGTCTTAGGCAAAACCCAAGGTTTTATAACTTTCAGCGACAGACCAAATGATGGATAGTCAGATCTGTGATAGACCACCATCTTGGTTGTCGGCCATATCCAGAATATTGCTTCCTGAAGGACTCAACGAAGGACCAAATATTGGACCGTCAGATCAGTGACAGACCACCTGTTTGGCCGTCAGACTTAACCAGAACATTGCTTCCTAAAGGACTCAGTGAAGGACCAAAGAGTGGACCATCAGATCTGTGATGGACCACTAGTTTAGCCATCATCCTTATCCAGAACATTGCTTCCTAAAGGACTCAGCACTGGACCAAATGGTGGACCGTCAACTCCTCAATGGACCACCACTTTGGTCGTCAGTTTGGACGCAGTTTTCTGAATTCAAATTTTAGTATCTTTTTACTTGAGAACGTATAAATACCAATTTTAGGTTTTATTATGTGGAGCTATCTTTTATTTTTATATTTTATCATAGACTCCATATCTAGAAACTTTTGTAACCTAGTATTTTGGGGAGTTAAGAAATCTTGTGGATCCAATCATTCCATCTCTATTGATGATTGAAGAATAAATTCTTGTAACCTTTGTAAGTAAATCTTCAATTAATTTATGAAGAACACAATGATTTCTTCACTTTCTATTATAGAGATGTGTGGCTAAGCTCCCATAACTAGGGTTATGGGAGCCTTGATGTGAAAAGCTGAATTGGGTTGTGAATTTAGTAGATTCCCATGAATAATTGATATTACATAAACCCTTCTTCACTTTATTAACTTTTCTTGGTTTCAAACTTGAAAAGTGAGCCCAAGAACATCACTTATTTGAATAGAAAAGTATTTCCTGGGAAAAGAAAGGGTTTACATAAATCTAAAGGGTTTAACCTTTGGATAGAGGGTAGATGCCTTATCCGGATCAACCCATGTGAGAATATAGTTGAACAAATAATATGTTCCTTATGTTTGAAAGAATTAAGGGGTAAAATTACTCATTTAGGTTGAGAAAATATAGGGTAAACCATAGAATTCACTTACCCTTGCAATTAGAATTGTTCATAGGGAACTCAAATTAGTTCACAACTCTAGCTGCTTAACTATCTTGGTTACCATAAATTTAGTTTGACCACTCTTACTGTATTACTATTTTTAATATAATCAACAAGTGGATTACTTTCTATCAAAAGCGTTTTATACAATTGATAAATCAAAAACCCTCTTTTTCCTCAAGAACCTTCAATCAACAGTCTAATAACAACCACAAGACTTAGGGAACACGGTATTTCCTATGGAATTCGACACCCAACCCAGTTGGATTCTATATTTGACAGTGACCGCTTACACTTTTATAAGAAGTGTGTAATTTAGGCGTATCAACTATGCCCCCAAGCTATTTGATTAAATGATGATAAAGATATACTTATTGCATTGACTCTTTTAAAAAGGAACTCTTGATTTTTTTTGGATTATGCAAGGAACTACAAATGGTTTAAATAGTTTACAAAGGTTAAAGTTTAATTAGTTATGCTTTTGGAGAACGTGGTAGTCTCCTAAGAAGTTAATATGGTAAATGGAAAGGGTATCAAGAATCCCCTCAATCTAAATGGTTTGGCTACACATAATACTTATAAGTATGGTGGTATGACGATGCCACTTGTTAATCAAACATACTATGTTAACAAATGGATAATTAGATTTTTTGGGCTTGGTTTTAATTGGGAATTAATGGTGGGAAGTGTTAGCTAAGCCGTGGAAGGGGGTGATCCCAGGAAAATCAAAACCAATAGCTTTATTTATATATATGAGGGTTATTCGATGCCATATGCGAGTGTCATATTTATATTGGAGGGATGTACTATTCATCCCAGGATTTTTTCCTTGTCGTGAAGCTACATGCATTGGGACCCTTTAAGTAGGGGAGCTAAACCCATATGGCCTGTAGGAGGTTGGACGACTTTGCTATATGACCCAGGTTAAGGTTTTAAATAGAATGTTAAACCCGACCCCTTATACCAACACTTATATATATAAATACTTATTCTTATTGATTGTCTTTAATTTGGTTTTGACAAATTTCATTAAATTATCCATATCCTAAAATTCACCCTAGTTTTCACCCACTAACCCATTTATTCCCACACTATGCAGGAACTTAACATTCTACTCCTTCTTCATATTACTTGATTTGGGGATAGTAAATTAGACTAACGTGGTAAGCTTTCATCTTTTCAGAAGGCATCATTTTATGTTGGTCATTCTTAGACTTTTTATTTTGTTTCTAGATATCTATTTTGGCCATCGTTGAGGGAGCATGTCCCAACTGGATATTTATATTCTCTATGATACAGGCTTTGTGGTACTTTCAGGGGTTTCTATGGGCATTATCGTTATTGGGGTTTGCATTGGCATTAAGATAGATTTTGAGTCTTACACCCTTAGACGATATTATTGATTGTTCCATTGTATTAAATTTTAGGTTTGATTTTCATATTATGTTTTGATATTCTTTTTGGTTTTGTATGGTATAGATGGGTTATTTGGTATTTACAGTCTTGGTTAGGTCATTCATGGTTGTGACCCTATCCCAAAGTCATCATGAGAGCATTGTATAATCTTTTTATATGCTCTAAATTCATCTCATCTAAGGTTGTCTAAGGAGGTTGGGTTGGGTTAAGGGGGTGGTCCCCAGTCCTAGGTAGACTTAGGATGCCCATTACGATAGGGCCTCGGTTTGAGTAGCATCAAGTTGGTATTAGAGGCTAGGTTCATGGTCAATTGGCTATCCACAGAGTAGTGTAAAGTAGAGTCTATTTTAGGGGTATGTAGCGAACCATACTCATAAGCGAGAGGTTGCAAGACATCTAGGAATGTTTCACTTTCTTGGTATACTTTCTTTAAGCATGACTTATAAATCTTTGAATCTTCTCTAATCCTTGTTTGTTTATCCTTTAGATCATGCCTCCTCGATCTAGAACATAAAAATATTCTTCTATCCCATTGGGGATAATGTTGAAGGAGTACCTCTTACATCTGGAGTAAATTTTTTCTTTTATGCTACTATTCTTGAATATACTGGATTTCCTCATATTCTTCCAACTGCTATTCAGATTCTTAAAAGGAATGTGATGAATGCAGAGTTTTATCGATCTATGTATGCTATTGCCTAACTGGATGTTGCTCAGGACAAGCAGGATATGGCCATTATTATATCTGCTTAGGCTGCTAGGGCTAGACCATTTATAAAGATGGTTCCTTCAACTTTTACAAGAGTGAAGGTGGAGAAAGACCCACATGGCCTTCTTGATGAGATAGAGAACATGTTTCAGGTATTGAGGGCTACTAATGTAAATGGAGTAAACTTTGTATCTTATCAAATCAAAGAGGTTGCTTATCTGTGGTATAAGGAGTGGGACAGAGATAAGGGTTATGTAGAAGAGGATGGTTTATGGGAGGCCTTTTTTGATGCCTTCATGGATTGGTTCTTTCCTCAAGAGTTGAGGGAAGATAAGATGGAAGATTTTGTGAATCTTAGGCAAGGGAGAATATCTGTGAAGGAGTATGCTTTAAAGTTCCATCAGTTATCGAGTTATGCTCTTGATTTGGTTACTGCTATAAGGTTGAGAATGAGGAAGTTCACTTACAGGCTAAACAAAGATTTAATTCTAGAAAGCAAGACTGCTTTGCTTATAATGAATATGGACATATTGAGGCTGACTGTCAGATGTAATAAGTTGAAGATGAGAAAAGAAGGCTGATAGAATATAAAGATAGGCAGGGTAAAAAGGGTAGGTTTTCTGATTTGGGAAGGGCCTAGTCTCAAGGTGGTAGAGATGGTGGGAAATGTCAGAAAAAGAAGTGAGGGAGTTCTGGTTCTTTCTCAGCTACATTGATCCATACCTCAAACAGTCGGGCAATAAGTGCCATAATAGAAGTGATAATTCTTAGGCACATGGAGTCTAGTCTCAGGAATACGAAGGTCAGTCTATTTCTTTGTGTCCTCCTTGTCGTTTTTGCGATCATCCTCATCAGGGATTCTTTGAGGAAGGTAGGGAGAATTTCTTCAAGTATGGCAAAGTAGGCCATCATCTCATGGATTGTCCATCTAAAAAGGTTCTATAGGGGTGAATAAGATTTTGGTGGCTTCATCTTCTGTTTCTATACCCGATGGTATGGCATATGCTCTTATTAATGCTTCTAGTACTAGTGCTAGTCGAAATAGGTTATATGCTTTGGCATCCCATTAGGAATCTGAGGCATCACCTGATGTTGTTACTAGTATGTTATAGTTTTTCTCTCATGATGTGTACTAGTTACTTAATCTAGGTTCTAGTGTATTCAAAAAATAAGGTAGATCATGCTAATCACCTCCATCTAGTGTTGCAGACCTTAAGCGAACAACTCTTGTTTACTAAGTTCTCTAAGTATGAGTTTTGGTTGAATGTTGTGACTTTATTGGGTCATATCATTTCAAGTGAAGGGATCATGGTGGATCTGCAGTATGCGGTTGTGGTGAAAAAGTAGCCTAAAATTATGACTCCATCTGATATTTAGAGTTTCAAGGGTTTAGCTAGATCATGGTGGATCTATAGTATGCTGCTCTTTTGACTAAGTTAACTCAGAAGAAGGTTAAGTTCCTTATCTGAATGCGTGTGAAGAAAGTTTTGAGAAGTTTTTGAAGAATAAATTGACTTTGGCTCTTGTTTTGACTTTCTTGAATGACAATGATGGGTTTGTGGTTTATTATGATGCATCTCAGGTTGGTCGTGGTTTCATGTTGATGCAGCATGGAAAGGTGATAGCCTATGCTTCCAGGCAATTGAAGGTGTATGAGAGGAACTATCCTACTCATTATTTGGAACTATTGGCCGTTGTGTTTGCTTTTAAGATATGGTGACATTATTTGTATGAGGTTCAGGTGGATATCTTTTTTAATCATAAGATTTTGCGGTATGTGTTCTCATAGAAAGAACTTCATCTCAGGAAAAGAAAATGACTTGAGCTTCTCAAAGATAATGATATAAGTCTTCACTACCATCTAGGTAAAGCTAACGTGGTTCTTGATGCTTATAGCAGGTTGACCATTAGTAGTTTAGCTAATGTGGAAGAAAGAAAGCGGGAATTGGTTAATGATATTCATTATTTGGAAAATCTTGGGTTCGTCTCTTGGACTCAAACGATGGCAGTGTGATGGTGCAAAAAATGGTTAGATCATCTCATGGTCTAGAGATTAAATAGAAACAAGTGTTGGATTTTGTATTGATGAAAGTCAAGGGTAGAATTGGTAAGCAAAAGTTGGCGGATTTGGAGTTTACCGACGATGGTACTTTGCAGTACCAAGGGAGGTTATGTGTTTCTTATGTAGACGATTTGTAGAAAAAGATCTTGGATGAGTCGCACGAGTCACGCTATGTTGTCCATCCTGGTTCTACTAAGATGTACCATGATAACAAGGAGATTTATTAGTGAAGTGGCCTAAAGCGGGACATGGTTGATTTTGTGTCCAAGTATTTGTCGTGTCAACAAGTTATGCT
This sequence comes from Capsicum baccatum var. pendulum, assembly GCA_030864225.1. Taxonomy (NCBI): domain Eukaryota; kingdom Viridiplantae; phylum Streptophyta; class Magnoliopsida; order Solanales; family Solanaceae; genus Capsicum; species Capsicum baccatum. The sequence continues at coordinate 55,673,223 of CM061554.1, read as the reverse complement.
TTAGCACATGAGGCCTGGTGGGTTGTATGAAGAGATTAAGTTGCCTGAATGAAAGTGGGAGGAGATCAATATCAATTTTCTTACCTGTCTTGCTTGGTTTCAAAACCAGTTTGATTCAATTTGGGTCATTGTGTATACGATGATGAAGTCTGTACATTTCTTACCTATACAGACTAGCTTTTCGGTGGAGGATTATGCAAAGCTTTGTCTTCAACAGACTGTGAAACTGCATGAGGTTCCTGTTTCTATTATTTTTTATTAGAGTATGCAGTTTACGTCCTACTTTTGGTAGTCTTTCCAAAAAGGTTTGAGGACTAAGGTGAGTCTGAATACAGATTTCCACCCGCACTTAGATGGGTAGGCAAAAAGAAATATTCAGACATTGGAAGATATGTTTCGAGCCTATGTAATTGATTCTATTGGTAGTTGGGTGTAGCATCTACTTTTAGTAGAGTATGATTATAATAATAGCTATCATTAGGGTATTAGTATGTCTTCGTTTGAGGCGTTATATTGTAGGAGGTGTGGATGTCTTATTAGTTGGTTTGAGCTTGGCAAGGATTATTTGTTTAGTCTGAATTTTGTTCGTCAAGCTATGAAAAAGGTGAAGGTGATTCGGGATAGGCTTAAGGCTATCCAGAGTCATCAAAATTCATATGCACATGATAGGCATAGAGATTTGGAGTTTGCAGTTAGGGATAAGGTTTTCCTTAAGGTGTCTCCTATGAATAGAGTAGTGCGGTTTGGATAAAAAGGAAAACTCATTCCTCAATTCATTGGTCCTTATGAGATTTTGCGTAGAGTGGGCAATGTTCCATATGAGTTTGATTTTCCATTTAGTTTCACTTAGGGTTATCTGGTATTTTATGTTTCTATGTTGAGGAAGTGCATTGGTGATTCATCTTCAATTGTGCCTTTGGAAGGGTTGGATATCTTGAATTCTCTGTCTTTTTAAAAGGTTCTGATTGAGATATTGGACAGGCAAGTTCGTCGGCTGTGAGAAAATTATATGGCTTTGGTTAATGTTCTATGGAGGAACTAAAAGTTGGAAGAGGCCACGTAGGAAGCGAAAGAGGACATAAAGTCCAAGTATCCGCTCATGTTTTCTGCTCCTTATATTCATGCGGAAGGTAAGTGTTCTTGAACACATCTTTATTTTCTGATTTTGTTAAAGGAAAGATTATCATCTTTGCCTCTTTATCTTCAAACTTTGTTAAAGGGATGTCTAATAATAACAATGGCTCTATGTGTTGATACCCCTACCTTATTCATCAATCGGAGCCAAATATTCCTAGTGGGGGAGACTGAAGTATCCCAGGTTTAGACCCTTAGAAAATTTCCAGGAATCTCATTCTTTGGACCCATTATGACTCATTGTACGAGCTCTAAGTTGGGGTATGAGTGGTGAGGACCTATCGTAAGCTAACCAGTGTTAGTTGGTGGGATAGTCTAGGACACAGGAATGGATATGACATGAGGGTATGAGTTGTAAAGCATGTTTAAGATTCATATAGTTGACTCATCAAGTGGTCAGTGTTTGATCCTCCTTGTGTTAAATTATGCCACGGATATAGATCACGGGTACAGATCGTATGTTGAGATTACAACATGGTTGGATGAGTCGTATACTGGATAATGTCTGACCCATAGTTGAGGATTGGTTACGTGTGAGTGGGTATCAAGCGTAAGCTAGGTTATGACTCGTATGGAGGTCAGTCGAACCCTATGTTGGGTTTTTATGTAATTTAAGTGGGGGTATTCTAGACATTTCCCTACTTTCCCTAATAAGGACCCACAACTTCTAATACACTTAGGAGGTTATTTACACTATTATTTTATTATTAAACATATAGAATCTCTTCAAAAATCTATCATAACTCGCTCATGATATTTTGGGAAAAATTGCTAGGGTTTAAACTAAGGGATCACTTTAGGGCTTGTCTTGGTGAATTCTTTCCATCAATCTTCCCAGTTTAAGGCATGATTTTTTTCCCTACTTGTAATTACATTTAGAGGAATAGTTATATGGTTGATTTCGTGGTTTTTACTTTTTCATGGTTTTGGTTTTCAATAATTGAATTGAGGGTTTTTATGTTAAAGGCTTCGTTATGATTTCTTATAGTTTTAATTATGCTTTTTATGCATTAAAGATGGCTTAGGATAATGGAATTTCATGGTAATGGAAGTTAGTTTTGGTTATACTATGCCCCCAAGTTGTTTGATTAAATACATATAAAGATATACTTATTGCATTGACTCTTTTAATATGGAACTCTTGCTTGTTTTCGGCTTATACATGAAACGACAAATGGTTTAAATGGTTTACAAAGGTTAAAGGTTAATTGGTTATGCTAGTGTAGAACATAGTAGTCTCCCAAGAGATTAATATGGTTAATGGAAAGGACACCGAGAGTCCCCTTAATCTAAATGGTTTGGCTACGGATAATGTTTGCAAGTATGGTGGTATCAAATAGACTTGGTTAATAAATGGATAACTGGATTATTTGAACTTGGTTTTCAATGGGCATTAATGACAGGAAGTGTAAGCTAAGCCATGGAAAGTGGCGATCCAAGAGGGATCAAAATTACAAACTCATATTTGCCGATATGAGGGGTCTTCTATGGACACGTACAAGTTTCATATTTATATTATAGGGATATACTAGTCATCACAAGGTTATTACCTGTTCATGCGGCTGGACTCATAAGGACCCTTTTAGTAAAGGGTGTTGAACCTATATGGCTCATGAGTGGTAGGATGGAAAAGCTATACGATCTAGGTTAAGGTTTTAAATGGCATGCTAAACCCAATCCCTTATCCCATCTCTTATATATGTATGTTTTTTTGCATTTGATGGTTCTCACTTGCTTTTGATAAATGGCATTACTTTATCCTTATCTCAAGATTCATGCTAGTGTTCACCTACTAACCCGTCTATTGGTGGTTGTATACCCACGCTATGCAGGAACCGGACGTTCAAATCCTCCTTCATAGTACTTGATTCGAGGATAGTGCATTGGACTGAAGTGGTGAGCTTTCATTTCCGAAGGCATAATTTCATGTTGGACATTCTTAGACTTTTTTTTTCAATTCGAATATTAGTTTTGGCCATGGTTGGGGGCATATCCCAACCAGATAATTGTATTCTTTTGGATAAAGGCTCTTTGTGATACTTCTGGAGCTTGGAATAGGTTCGATCAGTATTGGGGTTGGCCTTGAAATTGAGATGGATGTTGGGGCTTACACCCTTGGACGATATTGTTGGTTGCTCCATCATCTTACATTTTGGGTTTGACTTTCATACCATGCTTTGATATTCTCTTTGGTTTGGTATGTTATGGATGGTTGGTTTGGTATGGACAAACTTGGTTGGGTCATTCATGGTTATGATCCTATCCCAAAGTCTTCATAAGAGCATTGTGAAATCTTGTTATATGCTAGAAATTCAACTCATCTAAGGTTGTATAATATGGTTGGGTTGGGTTAAAGGGTGGTCCATAGTCCTAGGTGGACTTGGGATGCCTATTACAATAAGGCCTTGGTCCAAGCTGCGCCACTTTGTGGACACCCAATGACCCTAAACCATGCTCTAATACAAAGCTTTTAATAACTCAAACCTAGGATTGGACGTGATAGGTAATCTCATGCCCACCATTGGCCGGTGATACAAGACAAATGGCCTCTCTGTTGCTAGAGAGGTTGCTTACAGGTATAATAACACTTGAAGACTTCTTGAAGGCTATCAAAAGGCATACATTAGATGATTATGATGACCAATGGAAACCAAACGAGGCTAGAAAGACCCCATAATAGGTATTCCCAACCAACTCTAGATCCACTAGAGCGGGTCAAAACAGCCAACTATACCCTTGGGATGTGCCCTATACGCGCCCCATATGCTCAAGAAAGTGCCTAATGGGCTTCTATGTGTTTGTCTTTCCTAAATTGGTCCTTTTTGGGCCCATAGGATGTAATAACCTAGCCTAGGCAATAAAAAGGATTTCTTTCCATTTTAGTAAGTATTTTATGTTGAATTATGAATTTGAACACTTGTTACATTGTGAGGCAAGCGTAGATTCTCTTGTGTTGATCTTTTGTTTAGAAATAAGGGTTTCCTGGGAATTGATTCCCTTGAGGTCTACGTAATATTTAGGTTCTTTGTTTGGTTTAATTGATTGAGGGTTCAGGGTTTGACACACCCTTTATTTTCCTTTAATTCCTTGGATTGTGTCTGTCTTATTGGTTCTCTATCTAGCTTTAGCTTTCGTATTCATATCGTAGTTTAGTTTTCACTTTCGTACTTTATTTGTGTATCAGCCTAAGAAAACTACTTTAGACTTACCTCAAGAGCACATAAATGTAAGAAACAAAAAACAAACAAGTCTATGAAAAGTATATAACTCCAAATAAATATCAAAGTCAAAACAAGACTTCCAAAACATCCCAACACTGTCCACAAAAACCTCTAAACCAGAAATACCAACTAAGACGGTACATGCACCCCAACTATGAAAAAAAGAATCCATAATTACTAAGATAATAATGAAAGAAAAATGAAATTAAAGGGCTTTCCAAAGGATGGAGGCTCAGCACTTCACATATTATCAATAGAAGTACCCAACCAACTAACACTGAACAAGAATAATAGAAAAGTCCTCGAAACCTACATCATGAAATAATGTAGTTTTGGAGATGTTCAGTGGGGCGAGAATTTTCATGTAACTCAATGGATAGATACAAAATAATGCATTTACTAAAATCCAACTGTAAACAACATGCACAAAGTTTAATATATTAAGATTGCTAGTATAGGGACAGGGGTCAAGAAACATGATCATTTGCATAGTTAGTCCTGAACTGTGTAGCTCGCTCCATCTTAATGGCACCCATAGGCTATTTGGGTCTAAATCCCTATTCCAAAATATCTCTAGTCCATGTTAGCTGCATGTATCGAGGAAAATGAAAGACACATGGGTGATAGCCATCAAAAATATAATTTATATCCAGACACATGGTCATATAAACCCCTAATATCAGTAAACATGGTTTTCAATGTTTGACCTCTAGGACTACACCTTCATGGTGAGCTACATATTTCCCTTGAATCCTAAATTAAAACACTTTTCACATAAACCAACCATTAACTAAGCAGTCATTTACTAAGGCATTTACCAACTTGGTATCGTCAAACCAATATACTTGAAACCTATTCCATTTATGTTAGACCAATCCATGTTACCATTAGACTCCAAGGTTCTATTTAAAATCTAGAACAATGACCACCCAGGGCATTCCGAAACCATATTTATCCATTTATCCATTAATTCAATGCAATGTTCTCAAAGGTAAGTTAAGTTGTATAAAAATTCATGTTCACAACCAAGTTTAATAAAGTGGGTTGAGGTTGAAACGATTACCATACAAAAATTTCACCAATTTTCTAAAACCTATGTTACCCATTCCAATAATATAATAATGTACCAATTTAGTTCCAAAAGTCATAATTTAATGCATAAATAACATATTTAAACAATGGGAAAATTAATTCATGAATTAACATCCAAAAATACTCAACCCAATTTCAAACCCTTCGATCATAACACATGGATATTGAATAAATTCAGGCCACAATGTAAACAACAAGCTAAGGAATAAGAAACATACCTGAAATATAGAGAAATTAAATGGAATTCACAGATTATATCTTGAATGGTTAATTCCTTGTAAAACCCTTGAACTTTCTTGCATTGAGAGTTAGAGAAAATAATAACATTATTTTTATCTTGAAACCTAAAGGAAAAGGGTCAATCAGTGTTCTAAAGTCGTTCAAGGGGTAAAGAACCAAAAAACCCTCAACCCAAGTGAAACAAAACAAAAACTAGATGAAAATATATAGCATCATGGCACGATGCTATCGTGAAGTTTAGCCACTATCGTGGTGGCATACCACTATCCCGAATCCACACTATCTCATGGTCCCAAAATAGCCTCGAACCCCTTTGGGAAATTCCAAAATTTCCCAAAAACACCCTTTTAATATCTTCCATCATAATTCAAGTCAAAATTAATATTTTGCATGCGAGGGGTCAAAAATAAAATGATCAAGATTTTACAAGGTCTCAGACTTGGGATATTTAAAGAAACATATAAAGAGGTAATACCTTTTTAGTTACAATGGGAAATTATATTCCTTGGCTTCCTTCTAGCAGAACACTAGAAATGCATGAATTCTCTATTACTTATAGAAACTTAGAAGTCATTTACATTCTTTTTCTTTAGAATAACTTTTGAATTTTAAGCATACCATTTTGTGGGAGGAAGAGAAGGATAGAGGAAATATAGTCTACAACCTGCAAAAAATAAAAGAATCAAGTAAAATGAAAACTTATTATAAATGTGTTGCGCTAGTTTTCTCCATTTAGGATGCCATGTAATGTTTATAAGTATCATTAATAGTCTATAGGTTGGACATACAAAGGCATAAAATGTAACACCCCACATTTCCAGGCTAGAATTTGAATCGGCCTTCCTACATGTATACACTCAAACCTAATAATTTCTATTTACAAATAAGTGTGATCCTAAATTATTTATCAAATATTTATGTTGGTAACATCTTTTGAGATTAATTGATGTCATAAAAATATTCTTACTTAAAGTTGAGTTGAGAACTTTCCTATCGATTGAGTTTTAGTAGATGTTCTTTCTTAGGTAAACATCTATCTAGAATTCCTCCAAGAAAATAACGAGTTAGGTGGCTTATTGTAGAAAAAATTAAAGGTAGTTGAGTCTCCTTTCAAATACAACTTATCATTTTTCAATTCTAGTTTGAATAAAAAGTTATGGGAATTTAAGTGGGACAATGTCCAAGGTATGTGATGGGCCACACAATTGGCCCTGCCACGTGATTCCCCCTCTTTACCTGATGTAAAAATACATTTTTATATTAAATCAATCTCAAACTAGTCTTTATACCTTATGTAACTCCCCTAACCCATTTTATAACCCTAAAGTCATCCTAAACTAGTAGAAATCTGTCAAATTCCTTATTGTCTTCCTCCTAAGTACATCAAGAAGAATCAACCAAGTCCAATGCTCATACATTTTGAATCTTAGGATTTTTCTTGAATTTTGCTCGATTAAAAAGGTAGGTAGAATGATCCTAATATTCATGGTCATGAAATTATGTTATACAATACTCTATGTTGTATATGTGTGTATATAAATATATGATATGGGTGTTGAAATTGTTTGAAGAGCATAAACTATGAACTCTTTTTGATGTTAAGACTTATGTATTGAAAAATTGTTGTGGTTACTAAATGAATAATGAAAAGATTTTTTTTTTGAATTCTTCTTTTACAAAATTATGCATTTTTTATTTATAAAATCTTGGAAAGCATCTTTTGTACTTTGAATGCTCTTGTTTTCACATTAAAATTATATGAAATTATGAAAGTGGTGACTATCTATGAGTTATGTCTTGAAAGGAAAATAATTTACTCTAACTTATATATCAATTTAGAAATAAGAACTCTTATTTTTATATTGAAATTATGTTGATGGTCAACGATTTATGTTTTTGAATAAAGAGAAGAAGAGAAGATATCGTATGATTATATGACTTTGAAGTCTAGATATGACAATACCTTTTTAAAGAATGCGCTTAAACAGAAAGAGATGAATTTCGTAAGAATGGCGAATGACTTGAAGAGGGTAAAAATGGTCTTTAAGAGAGCTATATGGTTTATCTAGAAGACGTGAGCTCAAAAGATTATAGCCTCATACCGTGTATTGCCGATGCAAAATTGATTCAGTCCTAAAATATATATATGGTCAATGTATACTTTCTCTAGGCACTGGAATACTAGAATAGAATATAGACTCTAATTCTTGTGGAAAACTCAGATTAGGGGCTTGGCAAATGAGTTAAAGTCATACCCATATAGCCAGTGAGTAGCATAAAGAACAGGGATGCTATCTATCTCAGAATTGAAAATAAAGAGTTTAGTCTATGCTTTTATGAGATTGATTGAAGATTTTAATTATAACCATGTTTTTTAATTACTATTTCATTAAATTATTTTCTTAATGTTATGGTTCATTATGTATATAATATATGTTGTCTTTTGGGTTGTTCTACATGCCAATACATTCCAAGTATTAACCTTTATCGGGCAGCAATATTATCTCATAATGTAGATTCTGAGGCTCAATCCTATGGTCCTTGACAGCCGTAGAACATTCAAAAATGTCACAATCAGTGAGTCATCCATCTGCTGAAGTTGTTTTATTCATTTTTTCATTTCTTTAAATTTATGGTCGGGTCGGGAGAAGTGTCCCAGCCTAGATAGTTATTCTAGAGTAGAGGCTTCGTACACTAGATTTGGTTAACAATTTTTTATTACTTTATTTGTGCAGTTTTCTTATAAGAAATCCTGAACTTTATTATGACTTATGCATTATGCATGAGTTATGCTTATCATAGTATATATAGGGATCCCTTATGCCTTTGTAGTTTTGGTGTGCATCATGGACAGGGCCTCGGCCCGGGTCTTGAAAAGATTTATATTAGAGAACGGTTCAGGGTTTGAGGGTGTCTACGAAATCATATCTTCTAGAGTCTTTATATAGGTGTGTTGTGCAATGCACTTATAATCAGGAGGCTACCCAATATTTAGGATATATTTCCCATTCTTTCATACAATTTATTATTTAATAGTGTTGTCCATATTAAAGTTATCCAACTTGCTTCCTTTCTCTAATTTATGGTCTATGTCTCATTGTCTAGGAGATACAAGTGCTAAATCTTAGATTTCTAATGAGGTGGTTCTTTTTGTTTCATTCATCAAGAAGTTATGATACAACGCAAGGACTTAAAAGGATTCCATTAGTGCATCAAAGTTTATTGATTCAATTTTATACCCATTTCTATATCAATCATGTATTTGAGCCCGAACTAAGAACTGTATTCAATCCCTTTCAAATGTTTTGTTACATATGTCATGCTTAAGAGTAAAGATTTGTATCTAAATTTTCGGATCGTATTTCCACCTGAGTGGTAGTATAAGTGACATGACCCAAGACTACACCCTAGTTGTAACACGGTTCTTAGAACCACAAATGATCCCAAGCTAACACATGGTACTAGCATAATGCATGAGCAACTAATTTAAAACAAAAAAAATAAACTAAATGAACGAAAGCATAATCATGAGATAGGTTTTTTCAATACTTTACTGTTCAAAGTTTTCAACATTGTAATCTAAAGGAATAAGGAATTGAAACTACATACAGTGACTCTAATTGACTATCTATGAAGCCTCAACTAATATTGACTATTGGTAGTCTGGGCATGACTCCCAACTACCAATAATCAATAAATACGAGTAACAAAAATGAAACGTAAGAACTTCAACTGACTTGAGTCCTCAAAATAAGAGAATTCATCACCTACTGGAGGAATGCTATGATCCGCCTGACTATGATCCTTAAATTAAGTAAATGAATCTACATCACATGAAAATTGTAGGAAGAAGAAGTATGTTATCGGTACTTTGGAATGTACTAGTATGTCAGATATGTATTAATCATAAAAAATCTTTAAACTGAGATCAAAAGTCATTTGCTGAAATATGAAGTTAGAACATATCCGTACGTAAAGGTTGCAAGGCGTAGTGAAATTTCTAAATCATGAGCTAAAATATTTCTATAAATTGGGAAGTTGAGAAATATGACTATTATATTTAATCTCAAGATAATGTTTAATATGATATAAAACTATACTGAGGGTATTTTATGAGTATTGTGTTTTAAACTATGGGATGTGAGTTTATACAATAACCAAGTATAAATATGTTTTACATAAAATTGAATAACTAAATACAAGGTGATACATATCTGAACTAAAATATAAGTTGAACATAAACTGAGATTGTGGGATCTAGCTACAACTGAAAAACCCCAAACTAAGCAATATTATAATTCAAGTTGTAACCCTAATTGGAAGGGTACTAGTACCTATCAAAGGGTACCACACTGGCTGGAGTGTAACCACTAAACTAATATCCCAAAGGACTAGGGTGTAAAGCTTGTACTGACAGGGGACCCGTTATAACCAAGGGTGGCACCGTATTTCTTGAACTTAGAGACTGTTACTAATAGTCTCAAGACTAACAATGGACACATCATCCCTGCGATCACTCGGTGCTAAGTATTATTGAATGCCACTGGAGTATAAATAAATGATGAATTGCTAACTGATATGCTCAAGTCATTTTTTTCTAAAATAACACTTAATGCATAATATGGAATGTCCAAGAACATGTCAACTAGTTTATGCATGAAATCCTAGGTATCGAGTGTTCATAATCCACTAACTCTAATTAATGCAACTAAATATGATAATATTAAATGTTGATCATAAGAGGAAATTTTATACTTTAAGATAAAACTCAATGATTTATCAATAAAAAGGGAAATTCATGATTCTGGGTATGGAAACATGTATTCATGGTTTAATTGCTAAATAAACAGAAGAAATTAGGGAAAACTAATGCAACTTGATCATATAATTGAAATCTTAAATAATATCATGTAAAGCATGCTTGGATTTGAGAAAACTTGAATGATATGATATGGGCCTAAGAAATCATGAATAATCCCTAAAATATCCTTATGACTGAAAATTATATCACTAGAGATTGAATTTAAGATTGGAATAACAATTGAGTAAAATCCTAGTATATGAAGAACATAAAATTCATGAACCAAAATCATAATTTTGGCAACAGGATGACAGGATATCCTCATTGAATACCTACACACCTTATTACTTTCAATTTTTGAATTTATGTTTTGATGATTTGGATTTAGAGAAAAAAAATCCCATTTTCTTGCTTTAGGAGAATAAAAAATCCCATGTTTTTTTAGTATTTAGTGTGTTGTGTTGAGAATGACGGATTTGAGATTATTCTATCTTTATATTTAACTTTGAACTTGCTTAAATGACATAGTTTTTGGGTTAAAAGATTAAAAATACCCAAAAACTACTTAGAAAATATCTGAAAAACTCCTGAAAGTTATCCCGACGAGTTAGGCCATGACTTGTAGGATATTTCAATGAGTTATGGCTTGATTTATTGTAACACCCCATATTTCTCTAGTATAATTTAACTCTCAGTGTATGAGTATTCATATATAAAATTTTTGAAATACTCATTATTTTTTGTTTTAGAGCCTCCCATTGCATAGGAAATTTAATTAGCTTTCCAACGATATAAAATTCACCCAACTCCGATAATCGGGTGAGAAGTTATGGAAATTTTATGTTTCGGTCATTAAACACAGTCATTTTAACCCTCAACGCATCATGTAGGCAGCCCAAATGACAATTTTCAATTTTCAGTGTGACTCCGCAATCATGGCGCATCGCAGAGCAGGCTAAATTCCCATTTGTCAATTTCCAGTGGGTTTTTCCGATGTTGGCACATCGCGAAGGTTACCAAAATGACACCCAAAGCTTTACCGTGATGGAACCTCATCGCAACATTTGTCCAGGTCCTAGTTGTCCATTTTCCAATGGATTGGCATAATAGTGGCACATCGCACCAAGGCTAAAAATCATGTTATTCAGTTTTCAGCTTCCATTTTTAAATTTGTCCAAGGGTAATTGGATCTTCTTCCACGGCCCAAATTAACCTAAAACATAAAATTTAGCCTCAATTGACCTAAATAGTCATTCATTATTCAACACTTCTTCAAAATTGAAGATCCTCTTATCAAAAACACGAATCCTAGCTCTCAAACTCAAGGCAATTTTTCAAGAACTCTTCATCAATCCTCCCAAATTCATTATCCCAGGTATGTTAGATGTTCATTCATAGATTTTGTTAATCCATGGAGCTCAAGTAACCTTTTTAATTATAAAGTTATGATCTTTTTAAAGTTTTTTGATTTTACATCATGATTTCATCCATTAATCTCCATGAACATTAATTTAATACCATGTTTTAATGAAGTCATTGTTGTTATTCAATTCCTCATGTTTTAGTATTATCACATACAGAATTAAATCATAACTTAGTGTTTTCCATGATAATTTTATGTCATTATGTCTGTTCTTTAGTAATTCTATGATTATTTTAAACCATGAACTATAAGTGTTCGAGTCGGGGGTCTATCAGAAACAACCTCTCTACTTCTTTAGAAATAGTGGTATGGGTTGCGTACACTCTACCCTCCGACTTGGTGGGAATATACTGGGTTTGTTGTTGTTGTTGTTGTTGAACAATAAGTGTTTGATAAAATGTCTACAAGAGCAATTGATTTAATAATAGTCTCCATGCTATGTCCTTCAATGTTTTAGTGTTATGCTACTGCTATTGTTTTGAGTCCTGGGGGTATTGAATACCCAAAACCATAGATTTTTACTTATGTTTGTCTCAGTATCTTCAGTAAAACTTTAGATTATAGCTTGAGCATTATCAGAATAGTTAGTTAAACTCAGAATAGTCTAGTGTTTCACTTTCATTCAATTGAGAATAGGATTTAGCACCGAGCGAGTGTAGGGATAGTGGCTACCATGTCAGATAGGCAGAGTCATTAGTAGCAGTCCCTATACTCCTGAACTACGTAGCCAGTATAGTATATGAATAGTTACCCGTCAGATTTGGCTTGACTATCTCGCAGGGGTCACCCGTTAGTTCAGCCTTAGTCCTTTGGACTTGATATTAGTTTAGTGGATCCACACAGCTAGCGTTATTAACAGAGGCATGGTATTAACACTCTTCCAACTGGGGTTATAGTTTGGACCCCGATTAGCTCAAATTGGGGAATGTCCGTTAGATGATACGTCCCACAATCTCAGATATAGTCCTAGCTAAAGTCCCAGCTCAGTTATTTAGTCATAGTGTTGTTTGACAAAATCATACAGATTTCAGTTATTTTCAGTATTTAAATTTGTAGATTTCAATCAGTTCGTATCATATGCTTGGTCATGCATCCACAGTGTCTATAGATTTTCATGTATTTTCAGTATTTTACAGACATTCATCCATGTTTAGTCTCTAAAGATTTCATGTTCTCTATTTAGTATTCCATGATTTACATATATATTTAGATCGATCATTACTCCTATTTATGAAACCTCGCATGTTAACCTACCTCATTTAGCATACCAGTACATTCAAAGTACTGATCACATACCTTTCTTTTATGCTATGATGTCTCATATATAGGTGTTGACGCTCAGTTCTCGGATCGCACTTAGTCCCTCAGATTCTCAGTAGTACAACAGCAGTATCGATTCTTCATTACCCAAGGACATACTATCTTACTTTATGTCTTTATTTTAGTAGTCAGTAGAGTTAGTTGGGGGCTTGTCCCATCAACTCTCAGTCTATCAGTCTTAGAGGATTTTTAGACATTCCAGTCTATTAGTTGTTCAGTTTATCAGTACTTTATCAGATTCAAATAGTTATTTTTGTAGATTTATATTTCAGTTTGAATTCAGATATTTAAAACGTTATGGCACTTCAGTTATTCTTCCGCATTCATGAATATATTAATCAGTGCTCACAGCAGGTACTAGCACATGGGTTAGCTTGTGATCTCTTGGGACCATAAGCACCGTGTAATGACTAGTGGGTAGTCTTGGATTGTTACAAACTTGGTATCAGAGCTATGTTTCAAAGTGTCCTAGGAATTTTAGAAGTCGCGTCGATTAGAATCTTATGTATAGGTGTGTAGCGCACCATACTTATGGATGAGAGGGAAAAAGGCATTTAGGAAAATGTTTCTCTTCTCTCAGTATTCATGTCGTCCAATTGAGCATGGGCTTGAGTTAAACTCTTAGTCTAATCTGTTTCCTCCCTCCATTTATAGAACATGTCTCCCAAGAAAAACAAAATAAGAATAGGGACTCAGCCAACCCCTCAGCCTATCTAGGGAAATCCTTGGGACGAGCATGTCTATCACGCAGAATTCAAGACTGCATTCACTACTCTGGCAAACTCTATAGCGGTACAGAATGAATGACAAGCTATTATTCCAACCAACCAGTGGCCAATACTATTGCGACTAGAATTCGAGATTTTACTCGGATGAATCCTTCTTCTTTCACGGGATCCAATTCTGAAGATGATCCATAGGAATTCTTAGATATGGTTCAGAAGGTCATGGATGCTATGGGGGAGATGTCTAGTCAGAATATCGAGTTAGCTATATATCAATTGTCAGATGTAGCCCATACTTTGTTTAGGTAGTGCAAAGTTGATAGAGGTTTTGATGTAGGGCCTATAGAATGGGAAGAGTTTGCCACGGCTTTCTTAGACAGATCTTTCCATTAACGTTGAGGGAGGCAAAAGTTATAGAATTTACTAATTTGAGGCAAGGCATCATGAGTGTAAGGGAGTATTCTCTTAAGTTCATTTAGTTATCTAGATATGCTCCTTATGTGGTGGCTGACAGTAGGTCTAAGATGAGTAAGTTTGTGTCTAGCATATCTGATAGTGTGGTCAAGGAGTGTAGGACCGCAATGCTTATTAGTGAGATGGACTTGTCTAGGCTGATGGTCCATGCTCAACAGATTGAGGATCAAAAGATTAAGGAGAGGGATAGAGGAAACAAGAGAGCTAGGATGGGTAGTTTTAATTTTAATCAGCTAAAGTCAAAAGGTGGTAACCGTCCTTAGTTTCATCAAAGGTCTTCAGCCTTAGTACCTTCTTTAGCCAGTGCCCTAGTACCCAAATTTAGAAACAACAATAGGGATAACACACCAGGCTCTAAGTCCTAGGTAAGTGTTAGCAGTGATCGTACCAATCCTTTATGTCAGAAGTGTGGCAGAAACCATCAAGGTCAATGTAGAGCAAGTAGTGATGTGTGCTTTAGATGTGGCAAGCTAGGTCATCGGGTTTGAGAGTGTCGGGTAGTTTCTTAGAAGGGTATGGATGTGCGCCTATAGGGCTAGTCCCATCAGTCGTCAGTTCAATCCGGCCACCCAACTCAGCATGGTGCTGCTTCCAGTGCTACCAATGGTAGTGTCCGAACAAATTATATACTCTTCAGTCCCGCCAAGATCAGGAAAATTCTCCTGACATAGTTACTGATATGTTGCAGGTTTTTGACTTATATTTTTATTCTTTACTAGATCTTAGAGTTTCTTTTTCTTTTGTAACTCCATATATAAGTGTCAATTTTAGAGTCTGTCCCAAAACTCTAGAAGAGACCTTTTCAGTTTCTACCCCAGTAGGTGTTTCCATTATAGTCAGGCAGGTATACAAGAACTTTCCGATCACAATATCTCAAAAAGTTACCTCAGTTTATCTCTTAGAGTTAGAGATCACGGATTTTGACGTCATTCTTAGCATAGATTGGCTTCACTTAGGCTATGCCTCAGTTAATTGTAGAAACAGAATCGTTCATTTTCAGTTTCCAAATAAAGTAGTCCTCGAATAGAGGGGTAGTACTACAACTCCTAGGGGTCAGTTTATTTTGTACCTTAGAGCCAGAAAGATGATATCTAAGAGGTTTATTTACTATCTTGTGTGAGCCAAACACTCTAACTCAGAAACTCCTACTCTTGAGTAAGTCCCAGTAGTAAAAAATTTCTCAGATGTGTTTTCTGAAGATCTTCCTAAAGTTCCATCCAAAAAAGAATCGACTTCGGAATAGACCTTCTTCCCAGATACTCAGCCTATATCTATTCCGCCATATATAATGGCTCCAGCTGAACTCTAAAAACTGAAAAAATAGTTAAAGAATCTTTTAGAGAAGGGATTCATCAAACCCAGCATCTCCTCATCAGGCGCCCCTATTCTATTCGTGCGTAAGAAAACGGTTCTCTTAGAATATGCATAGAATACCATCAGTTGAACAAGATCACAGTCAGGAATAAATCTCCATTTCCTCGAATCGATGACTTGTTTGATCAACTTCAGGGTGACAGCTATTTTTCAGATCAGGCTATCATAAGCTTAGGGTAAGAGAATGTGATATCCCAAAAATAGTTTTTTGAACTCGGTATGGTCACTTTGAATTTCTAGTCATGTCCTTTGGTCTCACGAATTCTCCAGCATCCTTTGTGGACTTGGTGAATTGAGTGTTCAAGCATTACATGGAGATGTTCTTAATAGTCTTCATTGATGACATCCTTGTTTACTCCATTAGCGAAAATAAGCATGTAGACCACCTCAAAGTAGTGCTTTAGACTTTTAGAGATTATCAGTTGTTCGCTAAATTCAATAAGTATGAATTTTGGCTAAGATCAGTAGCTTTCGTTGGCCATATTATTTCTAGTGATGGCATTAGAGTCAATCCTCAAAAGACCAAAGTGGTGAGAAACTATCCTAGACCCATCTCTCCATTAGTTATCAAGAGCTTCTTGGGTTTAGCTCACTATTACCGTCGGTTTATTAAAGGGTTTTCTTCAATTGAATCCCTCATGCCCAGATTAACTCAGAAGAAAGTTAAGTTTCAATGGTGATATTCATGCGAAAAGAGTTTTCAAGAGTTAAAGACCCGAATCACCTCAGCCCTAGTTCTTACTCTACCAGACTGTTCATATGGTTTTGTCATGTACTGTGATTTATCCAAAGTATTTTTGGGATGTGTTCTCATGTAGAGAGGTAAGGTCATAGCCTACACCTTTAGAAACCTCAAACCTCATAAGAAGAATTATCCAACTCATGGTCTTGAGCTAGCATCGTAGTGTTTTCCTAAAATATTTAGAGGCATTACTTGTATGGAGTGTATGTAAATATGTTCATAGAACTAAAACCCTTCAATATATGTTCTCTCCAAAAGATTTGAATTTGCGTCAGAGAAGATGGTTAGAGTTATTGAAGGATTACGATTTGAGTATTCTGTATCATCCGAGTAGGGCCAATGTAGTGGTTGATGCTCTCAGTAGAATGTCTATAGGTAGTGTAGCTGAAGCTAAGGATGATAAGAAGAAGTTAGCTCAGGAAGTCCATCATCTTGCCCGACCAGATGTCTGTTTACTCGATTCAGCAGAAAGTAGCATATCGGTAGAGTATCTTAGAGTCATCTCTAGTTTCCGATATAAAGGAAAAGCAGGATAGAGATCCCAGTCTAGTTAAGTTGAAAGAAATAATTAGAGATCAGAAAATAGAGATTTTCACCCAATAGGGAGATGGTGTTTTGCATTGTCAGGGTAGATTCGGTTTGCCTGGTGTAGATGAGTTGAGGCAACCAATTCTTATAAAAGTGCATGGCGCATGTTACTCTATTCATCTAGTGGTCACTAAGATGTACCATGATTTATAGGAAATCTATTGGTGGAGTGGGATGAAGAGAGATATTATAGTGTTTGTAGTTAAGTTCTATACATGCCAACAAGTTAAGATTAAGCACGAGAGGTCTAGTGGGTCCATGTAGAAGTTCAGTATTCCCATGTTGAAATGGGAGAAAGTGAACATGGACTTTGTGACAGGTTTGCCTCATACCCATTATCAGGAGACTCTATTTGGGTTATCATAGATAGTATGACCAAATCATCTCATTTCATGCCAGTCCATACCTCATACTCTGTTGAGGACTATGCCAATCTCTAACTCATAGAGTTGGTTAGGTTGTATGGTGTTCCCTTATCTATCATATCAGATAGAGGTACTTCATTCACCTCTTACTTCTAGAAAGTGTTCCAAAAGGGTCTTGGTATCCAAGTCCACCTTAGTACAGCCTTCCACCTTCAGATAGACAGTCAAGCAGAAAGGACCATTCAGAATCTTGAGGATATGCTGAGATCATACATTATTGATTTCAAGGGTAGTTGGGATGAACATTTTCCTTTGATTGAATTCGTATACAGTAACAACTATCATTCCAGTATCTGTATGGATCCATTTGAGGCTCTTATGGTAGGAGATGTGGATCTCCAATTGGTTAGTTAAAAGTAGGTGAGACCACAGTAGTAGGGCCTAACTTGGTGTTTGATGCGTTAGAGAAGATTCAGTTAATCAAACAAAGGCTTAAGGCTGCCTAGAGCCAACAGAAATCGTATAAAGTTGTGAGGAAAAAGGATCTCAAGTTTGAGGTCGGTGATCTTGTGTTCTTCAATATCTCTCTTATGAAGGGAGTAAGTAGATTCAGCAAGAAAGGGAAACTCAGTCCCCGATATATCGATCCCTTCCAAATTCTCAGTTATTTTGGAAAAGTAGCTTACGATCTTGAGGTACCTTAATATTAAGCCTCAGTACACCCATGTTCTATGTCTCGTTATTAAAAAAGTGTATTGGTGATCCAGCTATAGTTGTTCCCTTAGAAGGTGTAGATATTAAGAACAGTTTTTCCTTTAAGGAAGTTCCTATCCAAATTATTGATCATCAAGTTCGTAGACTAAGGAATAAAAAAGTTCCACTAGTCATAGTTCTTTAGTGGAATCAGTTCGTTGAGGGAGCCACTTGGGAAGTTGAGGTAGATATACGGACCAAGTACCCTCATCTCTTCTCCGCAGATCCAAATTCAGTATAAGTTACCAAATCTTCTTAAGATTTTTCTCTATCATGCTCAGTTTGAGTGTACATCATATTCATGTCATTCATACATTCATGAATCAGTTCATTTATGCATTCCATGCATGAGATACATATTTAGTGTATAAGCTCAGTCCAGTAGTTTCCCTCAGCTTAACTAGTTTTATTTGGAGAAGAATAATCTCAAAGGGGAGATATTGTAACACCCCGTATTTCCCTATAATAATCTAAGTCCCAGTTCATGAGTATTCATACATAAAATTTCTTAGACACTCATTATTTTTCATTAGCCTACCATTGCGTGGGAAATTCAATTAGCTTTCTAATGATATAAAATTCTCCCAAATCCAATAACCGGGTGAGAAGTTATGACAATTTTAAGTTTCAGTCGATAAACACCGTCATTTTAACCCTCAGCATATCGCGTAGGCAGCACAAATGACAATTTTTAATTTCTAGTGTGACTCGGTGATCATTGCATATTGTGAAGCAGGCCAAATTCCCATTTGTCAATTTCCAATGGTTTTCCACGATGTTGGCGCGTCGAGGAGGTTTCCAAAATGGCACCCAAAGATTTACAGTGATGGAACCACATCACAACGTTTGTCTAGGTCCCAGTTGTCTATTTTTCAGTTTCTTGGCGCGACAGCAGCGCGTCGCGCCAATACCAAATATTGGATTTTTCAGTTTTCACCTTCATTTTTTAAATTCGTACAAGGGTAATTGGGTCTTCTTCCATGAAACTAATTAACCTAAAACATGAAATTTAGCCTCAATTGACCTAAATAGTACTTCATTATTCAATTATTCTTCACAATTGAAGATCCCCTTTTCAAAAAAACAAAAGAACCCTAGCTCTCAAATTCAAGGCAATTTCTCAAGAACTCTCCATCAATCCTCCCAAATTTATTATCCCACGTATGTTAGATGTTCATCCATGGAGATCAATTAACCTTTTTAATTATAAAGTTATGATCTTTTTAAAGTTATTTGATTTTAAATCATGATTTCATCCATTAATCTCCATGAACTTTTATTTAATACCATTTTTTAACGAAGTCATTATTGTTATTTGATTCCTCATCATTTAGTGTTATCACTTATTGAAATAAATTATGAGTTAGTGTTTTCCATGATAATTTCATGTCAATTATGCTGGTCCTTTAGTAATTCTATGATTATTTTAAACCATGAACTATAAGTGTTTGATAAAATGCCTATAAGAGATATTGATTTAATAAGAGTCTTCATGCTATGTCCTTTAATGTTTTAGTGTCATGCGACTACTATTGGTTTTAGTCTTAGGGGTATTGAATACCCTAAACCAAAGTTGTTTACTTAATATTGTCTTAATATCTTCATAATAACATTAGATTATATCATGAGAATTATTAGAGTAGTCAGTTAAACTCAGAATAGTCTAGCGTTTCTGTGTCACTCAGTTGGGAGTAGGATTTAGCACTGAGAGAGTGTAGAGATAGTAGCTTCCCCGCCAGATAGGCATAGTCATTAGTAGCAGTCCCTATATTCTAGAACTATGTAGCCAGTGTTGGATATGAGTAGTCACCCGTCAGATTAGGCTTGACTATCTCGCAGGGGTCACCCGTCAGTTCAGGCTTGACACCCTTAGTCCTTTGGACATGATATCAGTTTAGTCGATCCACACAACCAACATTAGTACTTCTGGAATGGTATTAACACCCTTCCAACTAGGGTTGCAGGTTGTACCCCAATTAGCTCAAATTGGGGAATGTCGGTTAGATGATACCTCCCACAGTCTCAGATATAGTCTTAGTTACAGTCCCAGCTCAGTTATTCAGTCTTAGTGTTGTTTGAAAAAAGCTTACAGATTTCAATTATTTTCAGTATTTCAGTTTGCAGATTTCATCCAGTTCATGCATCCTCGATGTCTACAGACTTTCATGTATCTTTAGTATTTTACAAATGTTTATGCATGTTTAGTATCTACAGATTTCATGTTCTTTATTTAGTATTCCATGATTTACATGTATATTCAGATAGATCATTACTCTTATTCATGAAACCTTGCATGTTAACCTACCTCATTTAACAAACCAGTACATTAAAATTACTGATCGCATACATTTCTTTTGCACTATGATGTCTCATCGCATAGGTATTGATGCTCAGTTCTCGAATCATACTTAGTCCCTCAGATTCTCAGCAGTACAGTAGCAATGGTGAGTCCTCATCACTAATATGCCCAAATTACACCTCTCTTATGAGAGAGTAAGCGGTTGTTGTCAAATATATAACCCAACTAGGTTAGGGTCGAATCCCACAGGAAATATGGTGCTATTTAAGTTGTATACAGATTAGTTGACTTTTAATCATTCGTTTCTATAAAATAAATAGGGGAGATTTGATTCAGTTCACAAATTAATGGTTTCAGTTTAAAAAGATGAAATACGTGTAGTAGTATTAAAATTCAGAGAAATAGCATGCTAGGGTTATGTCCACCTTGTAGTTTTCAATACTTTCTAAGTATGGACTTTACAAATTCATACATGCATCATGCTTACAGAGAAATATCTTGTATTTAATAACATAATCCTAGTGTTTCTCAACCATTAAGGACTAATTCACTTTAGTTCTCTCGAATCAAAAGCGTTTACCAAAAACAATACGAAATCTCCAAGTAGTTAATCCTGATAAGGCATTAACATATGAAATAGGGGTTGGGAATCCTATTTTCTTGTCACTACTCTCTTTTCTGAACATCAACCTTTTTTCGAACAAGTTGCATTTTTAAGTCATATCCTCTATGTTTGGAACAACGAGAATTCAAGATAAGTGAAGAGAGTATGATGTAAACAAATCAATGCATAATGAATTCAAATCCCAAAGTGATATATTGTATGGTACAAGGCTTCTATAACCCTAACTAATAAACTTATCTACTCATGGGTAAAATGGAAATCACAATAGAAATATTCATCATAACAAAAACTAGAAGACGATCTTGGTAGAGAAGATGAATAGTGTTTCTCCCTTAGTGTAAGCCACCTCTCTCCTCTCTCTAAAATAATACAGAATAATCAATCCTGAATAAAAATTCAGCATTAAGCCTTTTACTAATCTGTTCTCTCATAATTACCTTCTAAGTCGCTGAACTAATTATAAATGACAAACTAGTCTTGGACATAGTTTCTAGGCGCCACATTTAGTCCAGACTGCTACTCTCTCTTGTGTCATATGCTAGCCACATTCCATAGTCCCATTATGTCTTCATCTACTTCATTAATACCTGAAATCATGCTAATCACATCGGTTAACTCAAGTACATAGAAGTAGAGTAAAAACATAAGAAACTAGGCAGTTTTTTCTATAAACTTAGCTAAAATATGTATAAGTTATGGTGATTAGGCGTATAAATACACCCAAGATCACCACCCCACACTTAAAGCTTTGTTAGTCCTCGAACAACATATCCATTTATGAATACTACACAAGACTTAGCACCCACAAAGGAAGACAAGATGCTGAAATAGGCTCACACAACAATTATAAACAAGAAGTAGATTCAGGAATCATTACTAGAGATAACCTACCCTCAAGAATAGACTCATTATTTTGGCAATTTCATGCATACCGTTTAAGCAAAGAAATCACAGAAATTACCCAACCTTCATCAACCATGTTCCCTCATAACAAGAAAGTTACCCATAATCACTCACAATCATGCAATTTCTAACAAAATGGGTAGAAGAATCAAGTTGTACTCACTCTCACAAAGAATTCTCAAATTAAAACTGATGACCATATGGTTTCCCTTAGTGTAATACTCCACTAATATCAGAATGCAAAGATTAGGATCAAA
This sequence comes from Capsicum baccatum var. pendulum, assembly GCA_030864225.1. Lineage (NCBI taxonomy): Eukaryota > Viridiplantae > Streptophyta > Magnoliopsida > Solanales > Solanaceae > Capsicum > Capsicum baccatum. Next base: position 55,650,887 of record CM061554.1, on the reverse strand, counting down.
TAGGTATTTTATGGGTTATAATGTAGGCTAAAGGATGGGTAGGAACTATTTTTGGCCAAAAATAGTGACTATCTTTCCTAAGTGCTTTAATACACTACATTATGCAATTAAGACCAATCTCTAACAACCAATTTCCACTTCTGCTATCTTCACAGATTTGTTTTTCACCCAACTGGTTAAGCTCAATTAATAACACTATGGTGGGAGTATGCAACCCTTTCAAATATTTTTTTACACCCTTTTCATGCCATGCACCCCTATAATAGCCATCCTTAACTTAAGCGATTTGCCTTAGTTGAGGTGCACAATGTCCAAGAAGGACCAGGGCCAAAACAGGTTCATTGTAACTTGTCCGGGATAAAATTTAGAACTTTTTTACACTTTTTGCTACTCCCAACCACATCAATTTCACACGCCAATAACTACAATTTGGGGCATCAATTTCACCTTTTTCCTCTAATTGTCAAACTCCTAACTCAAATTGATTTTACACTAAAGAGCTTAGGAGCTTTTGGATCAAATTATGGTCTATTAAAGAACGGAATAGGTTACATATGAGGCTAACAAAAGAACAAGATAAAGGCTCAACGGGGCTAGCTAAGATATTTTACAAAGGTTGGTCAAAAGAAGCTATGAAAAATGGCTATCAAAGAAATGCCTAAATCATCTCCTAAACTCACAATCTTTATTTCGTGTTGCTCACACACCCGGTAAGTTCTAGCATCAGTTGCAATAAGGACTATACAACAGTCTTACACACCCATGGCATATGGTCAACTCAATTAGGAGCATTATAGATTCTCGACCCAACAATTACATGAATTCAAATAAAACCAACAATCACAACAAGAGTCACAACTAGAACCTAGGTGTTTCAAATATAATGATCCATCACATACTTATTTTATAATGTCATGTGACCACCAAGAATAGCTACATCCAATTAAATAACTAATTTTTTCTTAAGACGGTCGTCATCCATCCATCATCGAGTAAAGCACCTAATTATGACTAAATAGAATAAACATCTAATAAGAAACAAAATAAACAAAATAACTAATCCTATCACAGAAGAGTGCTAAGGAGAAGGTACTATTTTCTTACAAAATAAGTAGCGAAGTTACCTTCCACCCCAAACATAGGCTAAGCACTGTCCCTAGTACAAATAACAAGATAAAGAACCTAGCTAGTTGTACTCGTCATCCACATTAGGAGTCATGCCACCATTGTTGAGATCATCATCAGAACCATTTTTCCTGTGTTCATCATATCATCCATGTCATCCATACATAATGAAACTAACTATAATTAAGATGAGGGTAGTGAAGTCACCACCCAACACTTAATTTGTTAGTATCAACGAATTAAGTGTTATTGTCGGGTACTCAGACTTCGCCGACATACACTTTGACATGGTGCGTCAACATTAGTCTCAATATAATTCACTCACTTTAATTCCCCCAATTCTATTTCAATGAAGCACTTTTTGAACAGAATCATGTTCTACACTTTCAACCATACCAAAATATACAAAAAAATCACTTTCACAACATCGCCATGGCAAGAATTTAATTCGTAAATCTTAAGAAATCAATAAGCTATAACATAGAGTCACAATAACTAAGGATTAATAAAGTTAAACTTACCTAGAAGATGGAAGATTAGTAAAGGACAAAGAGAATAGTGGGATCTCAATATTGTATGGATTAAGGGTGAAATAAGAATGAATTTAGGCATTTAAGGTATGGATTCTATTAAAGGTTGAAATTTGGATCGAATCGACCCAATTATAAGGCGGGTGCTAAGCTAAATTGGGAAGGGTATGCGACACACAACGGAAGGCAATTGTTTAAGTATGCGTCGCACATGTTATCACACAAGGGTAAATGTGCGTCATACTAGGTATCGCATAGATTAGGTTGTGCGCCGCACTGGTTATCGCACAAGTAAAATAGTGAGGGTGTGTGGTTGGGTGTGCAGTCAGGTTGTGCAATGCACAAGCCATCGCCAAAGTTAAGGTGTGTGATGCATAAGCTATAGCATTTGTGAGGGTGATCTTAGGCTATGTATTAGGCGACGCCTTTGACATGGCCTATATAATCTTTGGCACTGCACACCCTATAAAACACTTAAACTTGGACGCCATGCACCCCTTTCTTCATATAAAGCATTGAGAAAGGTTCATACTGCAGGGGCTTCATCCCTGCACCCCCATCGAGGTCAGTGGTGGCCTTCGGGATCAGTCTTATTGATCCAATCCCTATGCCACCACCACAGACCTCATTGAAAGTCACAAAATAAAGTCGCACCGTGAAACTTTTTGGGTCGGATTTTCATAAATTGGGGCACGACTCAAACGCAAATCATACTTAAGCCTTACACATTTGAACAGTCCAACTTACCTATAATGTTCCCATCAATCCTAAACTTATCACCGTTGACATGGATCAATTTCAAACAAAAATTGGTACTAATCTCCTTCATGATTAGAAGGATGGGTTGCCTCACACCAAGCGTCGTAGTTTTGGTCATGGCTCGACTCTTATTTTTGCATTTTTATTTAACATGATAAAATGAAAATAAAATCATGGGTTGCCCCCCATGCAACACATGATTTAACATCGCGACATGAATCGATTATCTTGACTACTCAGACTTTGTCAAGATACATCGATGAGACCATTTGTACCTTTTTTGCTGGATCAAGAAAATGCTTCATTCCTAGTCCAACCACTTTGAAGTCACTCAGATCCTTGCTTACAAGTTCAACCAAACCTGCTATGTTCTTCACAACATACCTATTCTTAACTGGTACATCTCACTCATCTTCATAGAATACATTAACAATTGAGAAGACACTTATCTCCTTTTGTTATTTCATAGACCGACATACTTCAACACTAACTTCTTTCTCATTGAGCCTAAATTTCCGCTCATTCTGCTCTATGTCAACTAACATTCTCCCAGTAGCTAAGGATGGCCTACCTAAAATTATGGGTACTTTAAAGTTCACTTCACAATCAAGAATTACAAAGTTAGCAGGAAATATAAAATCCACAACTTTTACAAGTACATCATGTCGAATCCCAATTGTCCTTTTTACTGATCTATCTGCCAATAGAAGCCGCATATTGGTGGGCGTAGGATCTTCGAAACCCAGTTTCTTGAAAACCATCAACGGCATAAGATTTATACTTTCCCGAAGATCACAAAGGGCCTTTTCATACTTTAGCAATCCAATTGTACGTGAAATAGTAAATGCTCCTGGATCAACTTTCTTCTAGGCAATAGATCTTATAGAAATAGCACTACAATGATGAAGATTGTCTACTATTTCATAGCTTATATTCCTTTTCTTCGTCAATAGGTCTTTCATAAACTTAGCATATCCGAGCATCCGTTCCAGTGCTTCAATTAAGGGCACATTAACTGTCAACTACTTCAACATAGCCATGAATTTACTAAACTTGCCATCATCTTCTTTCTTCTTTAATCATAGTAGAAATAGGGGTAGTGGCCTTGGGATTTTAGCTGGAGAAACTTTTAACTCCTTTCTTGTGCCTTGCTCCACATTACTAATATACTTCGGCTTAGGTGGTTGTTCCACTTGTACACTCTTCTTTTTTGACTTTCCCAACTCCACAGGCACCACTGAAGATTCATCAACCATCTCCCAATCCATTTCAACTGCATCAGTATGAGAGGATGCTACCAATACTGGTCTAGATAATATCTTACTGCTTGTAGTGGTAATGGCCATACACGATCCATTATTCCTTGGATTTTAAACTGTATCACTTGGTAGATTCCCATTCTGTCATTAGTTGAATGTTGCGGATAATTGGCTCATCTGCTGCTCCAATAGTTCAATAGAAATTGAGTGCAAGTTTACTAGTTGACTCATGGAAGATGTGTCACTCTTCATAGTAGTCATCCCAGAATTGGTTACCTCAACTCCCTTTAATAGTTTCTCCATCATGTCCTCCATGGAAATTTTGTCTGAACTGGTGGCAGCATTATCATGGCTTCTAAGAAGTACATGATAACGCTCAATCTACAGCTCTCGTAGGAGTGTAAAGCGGTCATTGTCAAATATATAACCCAACTAGGTTGGTTATCGATCCCCAACAAGTAAGCAAAGATTACTAGACTTTTAGTGCAAGTCTCGTAAAAAGGAGGGATTGTAACGTGCAACAAAAGTATTAATGTAAAAACTAAAAATAGCAAAGTAAAAAGAAAGAATGTTTAGTAGTTTGTAAAACAATGAGAATTGAGGAGTTGGGGTTATGTCCACCTTCTGAGTTATACGTCTCTATTGGCTATGAGTTGTGCGGAATTCAGACATGTATGTGCTTATAGAGAATTGTATTCGATGGTAAATCGAAGCGTCTTTCGACCTAAACAAGGACTATTTCACTTTAACTCTTTCGAGCTTAAAGCGTATCTAACGGTACAAATTCTCCAAGAGGTTAATCCAGTTATGGCACTAACTTTTTAATAGGGGATGGGACCCTATTACCTTGACATTTTCTCTTTTCCAGACATATAACTTTTCTTTCGAACAAGTTAATGCTATACTGGCGTTATTCTATGTGTTTGCAGCCACAAGAATTTGCATTAAGATGAAGAGAATAATGATATAAGCAACACACGTGTCACGAATTCACAAACTCATAGCCTTAGATAGTATCTCATAAGGCTTCCATAACCCCAACAGAGAAGTTTAGTTACCCATGAGTACGATGGAAATCACAATAGACATTATTATTATACCACAATAAAGATTTCGTGTAGTAAGGTGTGGTAGGCGTTTAGGCGTGACATCTTTGCAAAGTAATGTTTCTCTTGTTGCGGAAATTAAGAATTGAATAGATGAAAAATAATGTCAACAATGAATTAATAAAGAAAATTGTTTTGATGGATGGACGGATGGTGGATGGATGGGAATTGATGGAATGGGGGAATTATGAGGATTGTATTAAAATCTCTAGCAAAATAGGGTATTTATAATACCCATATCCTATTCCTACTAAGCTAATAAAATACTTAACCCAATCCTACTAGGTTAAAGTATCATTATCCTAATCCTAATAAATTACTGCATTATTATCCTAATCCTAATAAGTTACTGCTAGTCCCCAAAGTCTTCAGAATTGTTGTTTTTGCCCAGGACAGATTTTCCATGCACCACTTTCGGTCCTTGGCGTGGTGAAGCTTTCTTTGGCGTCAAGTTATCCATAAAATGCTGAATTCGGCATCATTTATACCTGAAAACTTGCTAATCATGTTCGTTAGCTCACTTACAGGAAAAAGGACTAAAAGTGCATGAATTATATAATTTGTTCTCAAAACTTGGCTAAAATATGGGCATAATCTAGTGCTATAGGCGTGTAAATTCGCCTATCATCAACACCCCACACTTAAAGATTTGTTCATCCTCGAACAAACTATCATGTCCATCTAAATATCTACTTGGGATTTCACGGTAACAACACAAAATATTCATCAAGACAAGCACGTCAATCATTAACAAAGAGTAGTTTTCTGATCATTAGTAGAAACAATTCAACCTCCAACATACACTCGTGATGGTACTTAATTCATATCCAAAAGTTAAGGTACAAAGAATTATACACAACTACCCAAAACTCATCAACCATGTGTGTCTCACAATATATTACCCATAATCACTCACAAGTATAGCATATTTTTCAAACATGGGTATAGAAATATCCTTGCTCTCGCTCTCACAAAGAATTCATATGCTGCAACTGATGTCCATAGGCTTGCCCTTAGTGTAATGCTCCACTAAATGTCAGAATGCTAAGCTTAGGATCAAATAGGTCTTTTGATAGTTGTAATGTAGGCTAAGGGACGGGTAGGACTATTTTGGCCAGAAATAGTGACTAAGTTCTCTATGTTCTTTAATACATCACAATATGCTATTTATGCTTTCTTTCAAACAACCTACAGCCTTTTTGCTTTCTTTTAATCTACCTCCCTTTGTCACCTCTTTTGTTTTTCAATTTTGAACAAAACTAACTTTTCAGTTTTCTTTTCCTTTTTCTTTTCATAACATACCTCTTATGATAGCAATTCTTTTTTATAACAAATTTAAGTACCAATACATTCTAAAGCATCATACTCACCCAATTTCCTCTTATTTTGTCACATGAATTTACACTTTAAAAGCACTTAGGAATTTGGATCAAATTATGGTCTTGAAAAAATGGATTAGGCTTACATATGAGGCTGTCAAAGAAAATAGGCTTAAAGGCTCAAAAGGGGTTAAGTAGGATAATGTCCACGGGTAGGTAAAAAGAAGGTACACAAGTATAGGTTGCCAAAGAAATGCCTAAATCATCTCCTAAACTTGCACTCTTTATTTTCGCTTTACATACATACCAGGCAAGTTCTAGCATCATCTACAAACACAGAATATACTATATCCTCACACACACAAGGCACATGGTCGACTTTATTGGGAGTAGCATAGACTCTTGACCCAACAAATGAAGGAATTGAACCACATAATATCACATAGTGAGTCACAATTAGAGCCTAAACGTCTCAATAGTCATGATTTTAGCACAAACTCTTGTTATAATCTCATGCTGCCTATTAGAATAATTTCATGCGAAGCTAAGTAAAAAAAAAATTTAACTAATAAAAAAAAATTAACTACTAAAAATAAAAACAAAACAAACATAAATGCAAATGCAGATAGAGAATTATAGCATACAAATACCAGTACCCCACACTTAGACGGGACACACTGTCCTCAGTGGAAAATAAACAAGAAGAACCTAGATTAGTCGGACTCCTCTATGTCTGGGGTCATACCCCCTGCATTGGAATCATCATCAGAGTCGTCATCCTCAGAAGTTCCTCATAAGTACCCCACTTGATTCCAAGAGTGCGTCCAGGTATATGCAGCACGGAGGATTCAGCTTGCTCTTTTCTTTTCCTTTTCTGGCCTTTTTGTGAAGTGGTTGCTTTTCTTGTCTTTTGGTGCCACTGTACCTGTGATCTCAATAGAGTCATGTTAGCTTCATCTTGGAAGATTCAATTAACAAACAGACAATAGTGGCACCACCCCACACTTAATTTGTTGACACAAACTAATTAAGTGAAAGTTGTCGATTACTCAGACTTCATCGACATACATTTAGGTGATATGTTCCAACCATATGTTCAGCGCAGTCATACTTTCATGTCATCTTACTATCCTTTTCGATTCTATTGCATGTAATCTTGACTTATGTTTTCATGTCTTGGACTAATGCATCAAAAACTACTACATAGATATTGTATCAGTTTATGGCATCACAACATCTTATGTTTGTAGTTAACCCTGATTTTCATCTCAATGAACAAGTCATTCAATGCATGCAAGCTTTCAAGTTACAAGATTATGCAATTATCTTGACCATGTTGATTCCGTAAAAGTATAACAATGTATCGAAATTAAATACAAGTTGGAAACAAGTCAAGATTATCCTTACATTTTGTTCACTCACTTAGTTGTATCACAACAAATAAACCACATTCAAATCACTAATACTACTTCAAGATTTAACAATTCATTATAGGTGTAGTAATGTAGTACTTACGGAGTATAAATGAAGAACAAAGAAGTACTTATTTGGTTGATGGCCTCGGAAGATGTTTGTAAAGTAAAGAGAGCAAACGAAAATTTTTGAGAGAATTTGGAGAGGTAGGTGGCGCTTTTGTTAGGTTTGCAATGTATTTTTGGTCCAAGACTAAGTTTCTTATATATAGGGAAAGCTTGGGTTGGGTTTTGACCCATTTAAAATCGGATTCTGAGACCAAAAGTGACCATAGGCGGTGCCTAATGCTTTGCCTAGTTGAGCAGAATGCTATAGCATAGGCCATGCCTAGTTGAGCAGAAGGCTTTTGCATAGGCGGCGCCTATGCTATGGCATTGTGTGAGCATAGGCGGCGCCTTTTGTAAAGCATTTGGTGAGCATAGGCGGCGCCTATTGCAAAGCCTTTAGTGACCATAGGCGGCGCCTTTAGCATGGCATATGAGATTCAGAGACAAAAGGCTTTAGCATAGGCGGCGCCTATGCTATGGCATACTTGGGCATGGGCGGCACCTATGCTATGGCACACTAGATTCTGAGACCTTGGGCCATAGTATAGGCCTTGCCTTGTTCGTGGCCTAGTTTTACCTAGGCCTAGCCTTGTTCGATGCCTATATTTTCATGAGCAATGCTCAATCCATAGCCTTTTGCTTCTTCATTCCTAACTTACCACCTTTAACATGCAATACGTCCAAATTGAAATTTGAAACCAATCTCCTCGTTTTACACCTCTTGCACCTACATTTACTTAAAAACAACAAAAATGATTAGAACGATGGGTTGCCTCCCATCAAACGCCTTAGTTTTGGTCGTGGCTCGACTACAAAAACAAACTAAAAAAACAAAACAATTAAAAACCATGGGTTGTCTCCCATGTAGCGCTTGATTTATTGTCACGGCACGACATAGTTACCTCGATTACTTAGACTTCATCGAGATAGATGGGGCATCGTTTTCTGAATGGATTCAGACGATGTTAATACTTACTTGTAGGCATGCAATCTTCTTCGATATGACTCTTATGCATACATACCTCAGGAGAGATCCTAATTATATCATCAATAGTCCAATCCATAGCTCTCTTATTTCTCGTCAGAGCAGAGATTAGCGCCTCTATGTGTTGTTCACTAAAATCATCCGCCACACTTACCGGTAGTGTATTTCCACTTTCCAAGCATGCATGCTTTAGATAATTGGGGAGCTTTTTCGATTCTAGCTCTGGTGGCTCTTCAATGAAAGTCTTTGCTATTGGTGATGGTTGATTCTTAAGATCAAGGTTCGGCTGCTTAGGAGTATGAGAATAGGACCCTATTCCTGTTAGAGCACACATAGTTTCTTCATAATCTTCATCATCCTCATGCTCAACATTCAGCAGTGCAGCAAACAATGCCTTAACAGTAAGTTGTTTCTTTACAGATAATGCTTTCTTATCCTTATAAGCTACAGAGAACACATCCATATCGCTGGGCTGCTTCATTGCTTTGCATGTATCAAAGCGGACCACTTCGTCATTCAACCGAAACAAAAGCTCATTAGCTCTCATGTCAATAAGAACACTTCTTGTTGCAAGGAAAGGACGTCCAAGATTATGGGAACTTCAGAATCCACCTCACAATCCAAAATAACGAAGTCTGCAGGAAAGATGAATGAAGAAACCTTCACCAACACATCATTTAAGATACCCACAGGTCATTTTATCGACCTATCAGCCATCACGAGCCTCATATTGGTTGGTGTTGGATCGCCTAACCCCATCTTCCTGTAGACGGATAGTGGCATTAAATTGATGCTTGCTCCCAAATCGCACAATGCCTTGGCAATATTCATAGATCCAATCTTTCAAGGAATAGTAAAAGCACCGGGGTCGGCTTTTTTCTGAACTAGTGATCGGGTAGCAATAGCGCTGCAATGATGAACAGTATCTTTCAACTCATAGCTTGTTGCCCTCTTCTTTCTCAAAAGGTCTTTCATAAATTTCGCATACCCAGGCATTTGTTCAAGTGCCTCCACCAATGGAACATTAATGGTGAGCTAATTTAACATCGTCATGAATTTGCTGAACCTTGTATCATTCGCCTTCTTCTTCAGTCTTTGAGGAAAAGGTGGTGGTGGGTATGGAATTGTTCTCTCCGCAGCTTTTTTCTCCTCTTGCTTCCGTTTTTCAGCCTTTTTGGGCTGCAACATACTCGGTGCGACATCATGGATGTCTTGGTCATTGTCTATGGCGTCCTCATCTTCTTTATTTTTGGCCACTTTCTTGCTTTGGGATGAATTTTCCAGCACCTTACCACTCCTAGTAGTAATATCCATACATGATCCTTCATTCCTTGGATTTTGCACAGTGTTGCTAGGTAAGGTGCCAGCCTTTCTTTGATTGAGTGCTGCTGAAAGTTGGCTCAATTGCTACTCTATTTGCTTGATTGAAGTGGAATGAGAATCAACTAATTGTTTCATAGAGGACAAATCATTTATTACCTCCGTTACTCCCGCGCTCGTTGCTTCCACTCCTTTCAACAGTTTAGTCATCATGTCTTCCATACTTCCAGAACTAGATGTGGTGGCGTCACGTCTTCCAGGGGGGACGTACAAACCACTTTTTTCATTCATGTTCTTCCAACTACCTTGGTCCTTGTTTCCAGATTTATCATAGTAGTTCCGACCTTGGTTTCCTTGGGTATTGCCTCGGAAACCCCCCTGATTATTCAAGTAGTTAGCTTCTTCCTCAGAGTCAGATTCGTCTCTTCCATGTGATACCACGGCCATAACTTTTTTGGTCTTCCCTGGTAATAAATGCTTTGTAAGAAGATCCATTTGTGTTTTCATGTGTGCCATGTCTTGATCACGTTCTTCTTCTCTTCTCCTTTGTTCAGCAGTCATGCCAATAGATATAGTAGGGCTTACTACCTCAGAATCCCTGGTATGCCAAGCTCTACTTTGCTTTGTCATCCGATCTAGCATATTGCTTGCCTGACCAAAGGTAAGGTCCATGAATGATCCTCCAGCCGCATTATCAACCACTGGCTTAGTCACCGAATTCAAAGCTCTGTATAATATCTCCATCAAGTGGACATTGGTCATATGATGGTTTGGGCACCGCATAAGCTTCGTCTTGATCCTCTCCCATGTTTTGTTGAGAGCTTCAGTTGGAAGCTATCGAAAATTGCTGATCTCATCTCTCAACTGTGCTTTCTTGGATGGCAGAAAGAATCTTTCTAGGAAAGCATCTTTCAATTGCCTCCAATTAGTAATAGAATCAGGAGTCAGCCTATTCAACCATAGAGTTGCCTCCCTAGATAGAGACAATGGAAATAAGCGAAATCGAATTGCATTCTATCCAACGCCAGGATTGTCGAATGACTTGCATGTAGAAATAAAGTTGATCAGATGCATATTCGGATCATCGCCTGCTAGTCCACCAAATAATCCCTTGAGTTGCAAAAGCTGAATCATGGTGCTAGTGATATTGAACTTTCCTCCAGGTGCCAAGGGTGGCAGAATAATGGCTCCTGTGGCACGAGCTTCATCCAAATCGTCATCATCGTCATCAAAAGAAATCTGCACAGCTCGGGGATCGGGCCTCAATCGCGCTTGACGATCTCTCCTCTACATGGGTGTCGCCACCTCAGTAGTATGTCGTGGGTTTAGTAGCTCCTCATCGCCCAGGTCCTCATCATTAGGATTTTTTGCATGACCTGGGTTATCAATATTCTGTTGATGCACTTGAGCAGCTACCAATGCAGCTAACCTAGCCTTCTCCTGTTGAGTAGCCATTCTTTCTATGTCACGTTGTGCATCCATTCTGTCAACAGAACCTGAATAGAACAAAAACAAAAACTAAAAGTAAAATTACGAGAATCTTTGACCAAAGGGTCTAGTAATTATCACAAACTTAGTTGACAATCATATTCCCCGACAACGGCACCAATTTTTGATAACGCTCAATCTACAGCTCTCGTAGGTGTGTAAAGCGGTCGTTGTCAAATATATAACCCAACTGGGTTGGGTATCGATCCCACAGGGTTGGTCAACAAGTAAGGAAAGATTACCAGACTTTTAGTGCAAGTCTCGTAAAAAGGGGGGATTGTAACGTGCAACAAAAGTATTAATGTAAAAACTGAAAATAGCAAAGTAAAAAGAAAGAATGTTTAGTAGTTTGTAAAACAATGAGAATTGAGGAGTTGGGGTTATGTCCACCTTCTGAGTTATACGTCTCTAATGGCTATGAGTTGTGCGGAATTCAGACATGTATGTGCTTATAGAGAATTGTATTCGATGGTAAATCCAAGCGTCTTTCGACCTAAACAAGGACTATTTCACTTTAACTCTTTCGAGCTTAAAGCGTATCTAACGGTACAAATTCTCCAAGAGGTTAATCCAGTTATGGCACTAACTTTTTAATAGGGGATGGGACCCTATTACCTTGACATCATCTCTTTTCCAGACATATAACTTTTCTTTCGAACAAGTTAATGCTATACTGGCGTTATTCTATGCGTCTGCAGCCACAAGAATTTGCATTAAGATGAAGAGAATAATGATATAAGCAACACACGTGTCACGAATTCACAAACTCATAGCCTTAGATAGTATCTCATAAGGCTTCCATAACCCCAACAGAGAAGTTTAGTTACCCATGAGTGCGAAGGAAATCACAATAGACATTATTATTATACCACAATAAAGATTTCGTGTAGTAAGGTGTGGTAGGCGTTTAGGCGTGACTTCTTTGCAAAGTAACGTTTCTCTTGTTGCGGAAATTAAGAATTGAATAGATGAAAAATAATGTCAACAATGAATTAATAAAGAAAATTGTTTTGATGGATGGATGGATGGTGGATGGATGGGAATTGATGGAATGGGGGAATTGTGAGGAATGTATTAAAATCTCTAGCAAACTAGGGTATTTATAATACCCATATCCTATTCCTACTAAGCTAATAAAATACTTAACCCAATCCTACTAGGTTAAAGTATCATTATCCTAATCCTAATAAATTACTGCATTATTATCCTAATCCTAATAAGTTACTGCTAGTCCCCAAAGTCTTCAGAATTGCTATTTTTGCCCGGGACAGATTTTCCATGCGCCACTTTTGGTCCTTGGCGTCCAAGATTTGCTTTCCTCCTTTTGTGAAGCTTTCTTTGGCGTAGAGTTATCCATAAAATGCTGAATTCTGCATCATTTATACCTGAAAACTTGCTAATCATGTTCGTTAGCTCACTTACAGGAAAAAGGACTAAAAGTGCATGAATTATTGATGATAGGCGAATTTACGCGCCTATATCAATATATTTTGCCCATATTTTAGCCTAGTTTTGAGAACTAATTATCTATTTCATGCACTTTTAGTCCTTTTTCCTGTAAATGAGCTAACAAACATGATTAGGAAAGTTTCAGGTATAAATGATGCAAAATACAGCATTTTATGGCTTACTTGACGCAAAAGAAAGCTCACAAACGAAGTGGAAAGGAGCTGGACGCCTAAAGGACCAAATCTGCTGCATGGAAAATCTGTCCCGGGCTAAAACAGCATTTCTGAATACTTTGGGGACTGCATGGAAAATCTGTCCAGGACTAAAACAGCATTTCTGAAGACTTTGGGGACTTACAGACACAAAGCTGGATTTTGACAATGATGCATTAACCTAGTACAATTGGGTTATGTATTTCATTAGTTTATTTGGATTAGGAGAATGTTACATTAACCTAGTACAAATGGGTTAAGTATTTCCTTAGTTTAGTAGGATTTGGTTATTTATTTCATTAGCATAGTAGGAGTAGGATAGGAGTATTATAAATACCCTATCATGCTAGAGATTTTAATCAAGTCCTCCCTTAGTGGAGGCAACTCCTCCCTTCATTCAAGAAATTCATTCTTAAACTATTAATTTTCTTCCATCTCTCTCATCTTCCACCACAAACACTTCTAATCTATTCTTCTATTCATCTATTCCACAACAAGAGAATCGTTACTTGCTACGGAATCACCAAAACCACACGCCAAACACCCACTATTCACGCCATCCACCATGCAAAACGTGATATCCTTCGCATTTATGGGTAACTAAACCTCTTAGTTGGGGTTATGGAAGCCGAATGAGTTACTATCTATTGCTATGAGCTTGTGAGTTCAAGACACGTATATTGCTTATATCATTATGCTCTTCATCTTAAATCTACATCCTTTGCGGTTCAAACACAAGAACACGCCATTCTAACATCTAACCTGTTCGAGAGAAAGGTTATTTGTCTAGAAAAGAAGACGCATAGACCAACGCCAGTCTAACATTTAACTTGTTCGAGAGAAAGGTTATTTGTCTGGAAAAGAGATAATGTCAAGGTAGTAGGACACCCTTTCCTATTAAAAAGCTAGTGCCGTAACTGGACTAACCTCTTGGAGAATTTGTACCGCTAGACACACTTTAAGCTCGAGAGAGTTAAAGTGAAATAGTCCTTGTTTAGGTCGAGAGACGCTTGGATTTACCATCGACTACAATTCTCTATAAGCAATTACATGTCAAGACTCTACACACTCATAGCCAATAGAGACGTATACCTCAGAAGGTGGACATAACCCCAACGCCTCAATTCTCATTGTTTCACAACCTACGAAATACTCTCTTTTTACTTTATTATTTTCAGCTTTTATTTCATTACATTGGTTACTTATTACAATCCCCCCTTCTTACGAGATTTGCACCAAAAGTCTATTAATTTTGCTTACTTGTTGGCCAAGCTATTCCCTGTGGGATCGATACCCAACCCAGGTTGGGTTCTATATTTGCTAACGACCGCTTTACACTCCTACGAGAGCTGTAGATTGAGCGTTATCAAAAATTGGCGCCATTGCCGGGGAATACGAGTGTCAATCAAGTTCGTGATAATTACTAGACCCTTTGGTCAAAGATTCTCGTACTTTTACTTTTAGTTGTTGTTTTTGTTTTATTTAGGTTTATCCAGTGCATCAATGGAGGCACAACGTGAAATTGAAAGGATGACTGCTCAAGTGCATCAACAGAATATTGATAATCTTAGGCGAGCAACAAATCCTGACGATGAGGACGATCTGGACGGACCTGGTGCCACCGGAGCTATTATTCTTCCGCCATTAGCACCTGGAGCAAAGTTCAATATCACTAGCGCCATGATTCAGCTTTTGCAACTCAAGGGATTATTTGGTGGACTAGCAGGCGATGATCCGAATATGCATCTCATCAACTTTATTTCTACATGCAAGTCATTCGACAATCCTGGAGTTGGACAGAATGCAATTCGATTACGTCTATTTCCATTGTCTCTGTCTGGGGAGGCAACTCTATGGTTGAATGGGCTGACTCCTGATTCTATTACTAATTGGAGGCAATTGAAAGACGCTTTCCTAGAAAGATTCTTTCCGCCATCCAAAAGAGCACAGTTGAGAGATGAGATCATAAATTTTTGACAGCTTCCAACTGAAGCTCTCCACGAAACATGGGAGAGGTTCAAGACGAAGCTCATGCGGTGCCCAAATCACCATATGACCAATGACCACTTGATGGAGATATTATACAGAGCTTTGAATTCGGTGACTAAGTCAGTGGTTGATAATGCGGCTGGAGGATCTTTTATGGACCTCACCTTTGGGCAGGCAAGCCATATGCTAGATCGGATGACAAAGCAAAGTAGAGCTTGGCACACCAGGGATTCTGAGGTAACAAGCCCCACTTTATCTTTTGGCATGACTGCAGAGCAGAGGCGAAGACAAGAGGATCGTGACCAAGACATGGCTCACATGAAAATGCAGATAGATCTTCTTACCAAGCACTTATTATCAGGGAAGACCGAAAAAGTGAAAGCTGTAGCGCTAAAAGGAAGAGACGAATCTGATTCTGAAGCAGAGGCCGACTACTTGAACAATCAGAGGGGTTTCCATGGGAATGCCCAAGGAAACCAAGGTCGGAACCATTATGATAAATCTGGAAACAAATACCAAGGTAGTTGGAAGAACAAAAATGAAAAGAGTGGTTTGTACGTTCCCCCTGGTAGACGTGATACCACCACATCTAATTCTGGGAGTATGGAAGACATGATGGCTAAGTTATTGAAAGGAGTGGAAGCAACGAGCGCAGGAGTTAAGGAGGTGATTGATGATTTGTCCTCTATGAAGAAACTAGTTGATTCTCATTCCACTTCTATCAAGCAAATAGAGCAGCAATTGAGCCAACTTTCAGCAGCATTTAATCAAAGAAAGGCTGGCACTTTACCTAGCGATACTGTGCAAAACCCAAGGAATGATGGGTCATGCATGGCCATAACTACCAGAAGTGGTAAGGTGCTGGAAACTTCAGAAAAAGGCAAGCAAGTGGTTGACGAAGTGGTACGGTTTGATATATGCAAAACAAAGAAGCAGCCCAGCGATATGAATGAGTCATCTGTAGCTGATGTTCATTATGAGGATATGAAAGCATTATCTATAGAGAAACAACCTACTGTTGAGCCATTGTCTGCTGTGCCACTGAAAGTTGAGCATGAAGATAATGAAGGTTATGAAGAACTTATGAGTGCTCTAACAGAAATAAAGTCTTATACTCCTAAGAAACCGGATTGTGAACTCAAGAATCGACCAACAGCGAATACTCCCTTTGACGAGCCACCAATGCTAGAATCGCAAGAGCTTCCCGATTATCTAAAGTATGTGTTCCTGGAAAGTAGAAATATACTTCCTGAGAGAGCAGATGATTTAAGTGAACAGCACGTAGAAGCTCTCATCTCTGCTCTGAGGAGATACAAGAGAGCTATGGGTTGGACTATTGATGATATAATTGGTGACTCTCCAGAGAAACGTATGAGCCATCTCGAAAAAGATCGCATGCCCACAGGTAAGCCTCATTGTCGTCTAAATCCTTTCAGAAAATGATCCATCACTTACCTCAACGAAGTCTGAGTACTCGAGGTAACTACGTCGAGCCACGACAATAAATAAGGTGCTAGATGGGAGGCAACCCATCGTTTTATCGTTTTTTCGTTTTCTTTCATTCTAGTACTTGTTTTATTTTATGAAAAATCCAAAAATAAGAGTCGTGCCACGACCAAAACTAAGGCGCTGGGTGGGAGGTAACCCATCGTACTAATCGTTTTCATTTGGTTTTGAGCAAAAATAGGTGCAAGAAGTATGCAACGAGGAGATTGATTTCAATTGACGATTTGGTCGCATTGTATGGTAAAGTCGGTAAGTTAGGAATGGTGATGCATAAGGCTATGAAGTGAGCCTTTCTCACGTCATAATAGGCTTCGAGGAAGGCTAGGCCTTGGTAAAAATAGGCCACGAACGATGCACAACCTATTCTATAGCCTAAGGACTCGGAATCTAGTGTGCTATACACTATGCGCCGCCTATTCCTAGGTATGCTTTTGACTATGCGCCGCCTATGCTATGGCATTTGAGATACTGAGACCAAATGCCATAGACTATGTGGCGCATATGTCTAGAAATGCCATAGGATATGCGGCGCATATGTCCCATTATGCCATGGACAATGCGCCGCATATGTTATTGGTATGCCAAGAGATATGCGCCGCATATGTGGTGATTTTGTCCCCAAATCCGATTGTAAATGGGTCATAACCCGACCCATACTCTTCCTATATAAAGGGGACATAGTTTTACAACACAACCACATTAGAAAACACCCTAAAGGCGCCACATAACCTTCCAAATCTTCTCAAAATTTTCTTCTTTTGCTCTTCTAATTCACAACACCGTCTCCACAAGCTTCAAGCAAGTAAGTACTCTCTTATTCTTCATTTATTTATCGTAAGTACTACGTTGCTATGCTTATTATAAATTACTAAATCATATAAGATTGTTGGTGATGTTCATGTGTTTGAATTGTTGTTACATAATCATGTGAGTAAACATATACGTAGGGAATTCTTGACTTATTTCCGACTTGAATTTGGTTTCAATAGCATTGTTATGATATTTGCTGAATAGATATGGCTATGAATATTGCTTAAGAGTGTTTTTTGGATGCTTACATGTTAGACTATCCCGGCCAGCGGGATAAGATTATAGTACCTATCGACTTAGGAGGTTGTGCTTGTTGTAAGAATAACGATTCCATGTGGTAACCCCTATGTCGTAGTGTTGCTATATCTACCATGAAAGTAGTCCAATGGCTGCAAATAAGTGATACAATGCTGATTTTCTTGTTAGAATACAATCCTAAAATGTATGTCGACGAAATCTGAGTAAATCGACTACGTTCACCTCGCTGATTTGTGCAACAAAACTAAGTGTGGGGTGGTACCCCTAGTACTTGCATATAGATTGTATCAAGTGAGATTGTGCTGCAACTAACATTATTTCTAGTCCCAGGTACAATGGCACCTAAAGCGAGACAAGGCAATGAGAAGGCTACCACCTCCCTAAAGGGCAAAAAGAGAAGTCGCAAGGACCAAGGAGAACCCTCCTCACAGCAAATACCTCAACTCACGCTTGGAATTAAGTGGGATACTTATGAGGAACGTCTGAGGATGACAACTCTGATGATGATTCCAATGCAAAGGGGTATGACCCCAGACATAGAGGATAAGTCCGACCAACCAGGTTCCTCATATTTATTTTCCACTGAGGACAGTGTCCCGACTAAGTGTGGGGTGGCGGTATCGCATGCTATACTTCTTTGTTTGCACCTATGTTTGTTTACTTTGTTTATTTTAGTCCATTTTTTTTTTGTTTAACATTTTTTTGTTAGGAGTAAAATCTTTCTAGCTTCGCATGAAATTATTTTGATAGGCAGCATGAGATTATAACAAGAGTATGTGCTACAATTGTGACTATTGAGACGTTTAGGCTCTAGTTGTGATTCATTATGTGATATTGTGTGATTCAATTCCTTCAATTGTTGGGACGAGAGTCTATATTACTTCCAAACAAGTCGACCATGTGCCTTGTGTGTGTGAGATAATAGTATATTCTATGTTTGTGGCTGATGCTAGAACTTGCCTGGTATGTATGCAAAGCGAAAATAAGGAGTGTAAGTTAGGATATGATTTAGGCATTTCTTTGGCAACCTATATTTGTTTACCTTCAGTTTTACCTACCCATGAACATCATCCTAGTTAAACCCTTTTGAGCCTTTAGCCTATTTCTTTGACAACCTTGTATGTAAGCCTAATCCATTTTTTTCAAGACCGTAATTTGATCCAAATTCCTAAGTACTTTAAAGTGAAAAAGTCATGTGACAACATAAGAGGAAATTGGGTGAGTATGATGCTTTAAATTGCAAGGGTGCTTGAATATGTTATGAAAAAGAAAGGGCTATCATAAGAGGTATGTTGTGAAAAGAAAAAGGACAAGAAAGCTGAAAAGTGAGTGGTGCTTAAAATTGAAAAACAAAAGATGATAACAAGGGTGGAAAAAGAAAAAAAAAAAAAGGTTGAAAGAAAAAAGTGTCAATAATACAATGTGATGTATTAAAGTGCTTAGGAACTTAGTCACTATTTCTGGCCAAAATAGTTGATCCTACCCGTCCCTTAGCCTACATTACAACCATCAAAAGACCTACTTGATCCTAACTTTAACATTCCGACATTTAGTGGAGTACTACATTAAGGGCAAGCCTATGGTCATTAGTTGCTACATATGAATTTTTTGTGAGAGCGAGAGCAAGGACATTTTGATACCCATGTTTGAAAAATATGCTATACTTGTGAGTGATTATGGGTACTATATTGTGAGACACACATGGTTGATGAGTCTTGGATAGTTGTACATGATTCTATGCACCTTAACGTTTGCATGCGAGTTGATCACCATCACGAGTCTATGCTTGAGGTTAAATTGTTTCTACTTATAATCGGAAAGCTACTCTTTGTTGATAGTTGTTGTGCTTGTCTTGAAGAATGTTTTGTGTTGTGGCTGTAAAAACCCTAAGTTGATGTTAGCAGGACATGATATGTTGTTCGAGGACGAACAAAGCTCTAAGTGTGGGGTGTTGATGATAGGCGAATTTACGCGCCTATATCAATATGTTTTGCCCATATTTTAGCCTAGTTTTGAGAACTAATTATCTATTTCATGCACTTTTAGTCCTTTTTCCTGTAAATGAGCTAACAAACATGATTAGGAAAGTTTCAGGTATAAATGATGCAAAATACAGCATTTTATGGCTTACTTGACGCAAAAGAAAGCTCACAAACGAAGTGGAAAGGAGCTGGACGCCTAAAGGACCAAATCTGCTGCATGGAAAATCTGTCCCGGGCTAAAACAGCATTTCTGAATACTTTGGGGACTGCATGGAAAATCTGTCCAGGACTAAAACAGCATTTCTGAAGACTTTGGGGACTTACAGACACAAAGCTGAATTTTGACAATGATACATTAACCTAGTACAATTGGGTTATGTATTTCATTAGTTTATTTGGATTAGGAGAATGTTACATTAACCTAGTACAAATGAGTTAAGTATTTCCTTAGTTTAGTAGGATTTGGTTATTTATTTCATTAGCATAGTAGGAGTAGGATAGGAGTATTATAAATACCCTATCATGCTAGAGATTTTAATCAAGTCCTCCCTTAGTGGAGGCAACTCCTCCCTTCATTCAAGAAATTCATTCTTAAACTATTAATTTTCTTCCATCTCTCTCATCTTCCACCACAAACACTTCTAATCTATTCTTCTATTCATCTATTCCACAACAAGAGAATCGTTACTTGCTACGAAATCACCAAAACCACACGCCAAACACCCACTATTCACGCCATCCACCATGCAAAACGTGATATCCTTCGCATTCATGGGTAACTAAACCTCTTAGTTGGGGTTATGGAAGCCGAATGAGTTACTATCTATTGCTATGAGCTTGTGAGTTCAAGACACGTATATTGCTTATATCATTATTCTCTTCATCTTAAATCTACATCCTTTGCGGTTCAAACACAAGAACACGCCATTCTAACATCTAACCTGTTCGAGAGAAAGGTTATTTGTCTAGAAAAGAAGACGCATAGACCAACGCCAGTCTAACATTTAACTTGTTCGAGAGAAAGGTTATTTGTCTGGAAAAGAGATAATGTCAAGGTAGTAGGACACCCTTTCCTATAAAAAAGCTAGTGCCGTAACTGGACTAACCTCTTGGAGAATTTGTACCGCTAGACACACTTTAAGCTCGAGAGAGTTAAAGTGAAATAGTCCTTGTTTAGGTCGAGAGACGCTTGGATTTACCATCGACTACAATTCTCTATAAGCAATTACATGTCAAGACTCTACACACTCATAGCCAATAGAGACGTATACCTCAGAAGGTGGACATAACCCCAACGCCTCAATTCTCATTGTTTCACAACCTACGAAATACTCTCTTTTTACTTTATTATTTTAAGCTTTTATTTCATTACTTTGGTTACTTATTACAATCCCCCCTTCTTACGAGATTTGCACCAAAAGTCTATTAATTTTGCTTACTTGTTGGCCAAGCTATTCCCTGTGGGATCGATACCCAACCCAGGTTGGGTTCTATATTTGCTAACGACCGCTTTACACTCCTACGAGAGCTGTAGATTGAGCGTTATCAATTATATAATTTGTTCTCAAAATTTGGCTAAAATATGGGCAAAATCTAGTGCTATAGGCGTGTAAATTTGCCTATCATCAGTACATACAGTCCACTCTGGTCACTTTTATTCTTCCAATCTCCTTGATGGTTCCAACCTTGGTTTCCTTGACCACCGGTCCGGAAACCCCCTAGTTATGCAAATAGTTAGCCTCTTCTTCAGTATTTGATTTAGTTCTCTTACTGTGGGACCCCACAACTTTTCCCTTTTTAACATTCCCTGATAATAAATGCTTCATGAGCAGATCCATCTAGGTTTTCATGTGAGCCATATCCTGATCATGCCTTTATTCTCTCCTACACTGCTCTTCTGATATTACACTAGACCCAGTATTGCTTGCTACCATAGAATCTCTGGTATGCCACGCTCTACTTGTCTTAGTCATTCTTTTTAGCATGTCTGGAACCTTAGTAAAGGTGAGCTCCATAAAAGCTCCTCCTACAACATTATCCACTATCGGCTTTGTAAGTGAATTCAAAGCTCTGTAGAATATTTCCATCAAGTGTTCATTAGTCATCTTATGGTTTGGGCATTGAGTCAACTTCTTTTTAAACCTCGCCCAAGTCTCATACAAAGCTTCATTATCCAATTGCCAAAATTTTCTGATCTCATCCCTTAACTGTAACATTCTCGAGGGCAGAAAGAGCCTTTTTAGGAAAGCTCCTTTCAATTACCTCTAGTTAGTTATAGAATCAGGAGTCAGCTTATTCAACCACATATTTGCCTCTCCAGAAAGAGACAGTGGAAACAATCTAAAATGAATAGAATTTTGTTCCACTCCAAGATTATCAAATGACTTACAAATACTGATGAAATTCACCAAATATAAATTTGGATCATCACCAGGTAATCCACCAATGAGTCCTTTCAAATTCAGTAGTTGTATCATAGTACTGGTGATGTTGAATTTTTCCCCAGGAGTTAGTGGTGGTAGAATGATTGCCCCTGTTGATCCAGTTCCATCTAAATTATCCTCATCATTATCAATATCAAATTGTCCAGCTTAGCGGTCTATTCTTCCTCTGAATGGACGATTTTGATTTACAGGTACAATTACCCCTGTTGAACACCTCCTATTATCCGGGTCAATTAAATCATCATCTCTCAGGTCCTATTCATATAGAATAGGTACTCGACCTGGGTTATCTACATTTTGTTGATTTAATTGAGCATTAGCCAAAGCGGCTAATCTTTTAGCTTCCTATTGGTTAGCCATTCTTTCAATAAGATGAGGTTCAGGATTGAAAGGTAATAATAGTTCTCCTGAACTTCTGGTTTGTGGAATAAACAATAATGAGCCTGTAATGAACAGAAACAACATATAAACGTAAAATAAGGAAACTTGACTAACAGTCAATTAACACACATAAACTCAATCGACAATCGTATTCCCCGAAAAGGGCACCAAAATTTGTTACGCCCAAATTACACCTCTCTTACTAGGGAGTAAGTGGTCATTGTAAAATATATAACCCAACTAGGTTGGGGTCGAATCCCATAGGGAATATGGTGCTAATTAAGTTGTATGCAGATTAGTTCACTTTTAATCGTTTGTTGTCGTAAAATAAATAGGGGGATTTGATTCAATTCATAAATTAATGGTTTCAGTTTAACAAGATGAAATACGTGTAGTAATATTCAAATTCAGAGAAATAGCAAGCTAGGGTTATGTCCACCTTGTAGTTTTCAGTACTTTCTAAATATGGGCTTTATGAATTCATACATGCATCATACTTATAGAGAAATGTATTGTATTTAATAACATAATCCTAGTGTTTCTAAACCATTAAGGACTAATTCACTTTAGTTCTCTCAATCAAAAGTGTTTACCAAAAACAATACGAAATCTCCAAGTAGTTAATCTTGCTAAGGCATTAACATATGAAATAGGGGTTGGGAATCCTATTTTCTTGTCACTACTCTCTTTTCCGAACATCAACTTTTCTTTTGAACAAGTTATGTTTTAAGGCATATCCTCTATGTCTGCAACCACGAGAATTCAAGATAAGCGAAGAGAGTAAGATGTAAACAAATGAATGCATAATGAATTCAAATCCCAAAGTGATATATTGTATGCTATAAGGCTTCCATTACCCTAACTAATAAACTTAGCTACTCATGGGTAAAATGGAAATTACAATAGAAATATTCATCATACCAAAAACTAGAAGACGATCTTGGTAGAGAAGATGAATAATGTTTCTCCCTTAGTGTAAGCCGCCTCTCTCCTTTCTCTAAAATAACATAGAATAATCAATCCTAAATAAAAATTTAGCATTAAGCCTTTTAATAATCTTTTCTCTCATAATTTCCTTCTAAGTCCTTAAACTAATTATAAATGACAAACTAGTCTTGGACATAGTTTCTAGGCGCCACATTTGGTCAAGACTGCTACTCTCTGTTGTGTCATATGCCATCCACATTCCATAGTCTCATTATCTCTTCATCTACTTCATTAATACTTGAAATCATGATTATTACATCGTTTAACTCAATTACATTGAAGTAGAGTAAAAACATAAGAAATTAGGCACTTTTTCTCTAAACTTAGCTAAAATATGGATAAGTTATGGTGCTTAGGCGTATAAATAACCCAAGATCAATCAGCCATGGACAGGCTATCTTACTTCACGTCATTATTTCAGTAGTCAGTAGAGTTAGTTGGGGGGTTTTCCCATTAACTCTCAGTCAGTCTGTAATACCCCGGAAAATTTTCTTCTTAAAGATTTCGTGAGAAACGTATTGAGTTCTACGCTTTAGATCATTCCATAAATTTTTTGTCTAGTATTTATAAGACTTTAACCTACCATTGCATAGAGTATCGAATAATATTTCCAACGATATGTAGATCAACGAAAATGGACACTCGAACGATGAGTTACTACCATTCCGATCGAGTAACTCATCGCTCGAGTGCAGGAAAAAAAGTACTGAGGCCAGGCATATTTTTTCTCCAACTTTAAAAAATCATAACTCCTTATACAAAATGATCTGGGATATACTATATATCAACGGAAAGCTCTGCGAGTCCTCTTTCTAATGAAATTAGTTTCATCCAATTTGTCTATCGAAGCAAAAAGTTATGGTCGATCTCCTTCATCCTACCAAAGTGAATTTTTAGGACAACTTCAAAGGATCATAACTCCTCATACACAATGATCTGAGTGATATACTATATATCAAAGGAAATATATGAGATTCCTCTTTTTAGTGAAATTGGTTTCATCCAATTTGGATATCGGAGTAAAACGTTATCGTTGATCTACTTCAGACTATCAAAACAGTCCACCAAAGGACAGATTCAAGAATTATTTGATTTTTAGGGGCGTTTTGGTCATTCTCCCTCACCCAAAATCGGTCCAAACCCTATATTAAAGCCTATTAGAAGCATTATATGCTATATTTAATCAAAATCCCTCAAAAAGAAAACTTTAAGCTCCTACATCCAACTTCAAGAACCTCCAAAGTTCACATTAATTCTACAAATTTATTCAAGATTCCTAGTTCCTAGTTCAAGAACTTCGAGCACCTCAAAAGTTCACCATTAATTCTATAAATTTATTCAAGATTCCAAGTTGCTAGTTCAAGAACTCCAAAAACCATCATTCAAAGTCACGATTAACATCTCAAAAATGAGTATCGATCTAAAGTTCATCATTCAAGGTATGTGGTGTTTTTCAACTAGAACTCTCTTTCGTTCTTGTGTCCAAAAGTAATTTTTTTTACAAAGGCATGATTTTTATTTGATTTTTATGAATTTGAAGCATGAACCCATATCTTATGATGATTACTATGAAATCTTGATTTTTATGATTTTGAAAGATAATTTACATGTGTGGTGATATAAAGTATTAATCTTGAATGATATATATCATGATTTTGATATTTGGATCACGAACCCCATTTGAAATTGTGTTTTTTGAGAAAGTGTGTGTTATAAGCACGTTGATGTTGAATATTTGAGATATTTTGAATGATTTGACTTGTTGGTCTGAATGAGTTATTTTGAACTCGACTGTGAAAGAAAATCCACGTTTTTATTGATTGTGATAAAAGGGTAGCAAATTGGCTCCCAATGAAAATTATTAAAGTGTTTATTGTGGATTTTCTTTAATGTGAGCCTGAGAATGATTTAAATTTTTGAGCTAAGTCCGGGAGTAATCTTTAGCACCGAGTGGGAGGTATAAAGTGACCTTATTTCCCTAGAACTACATGCCCCCGTAGGATGTGAGCCTGAGGCTGATTTATATAGTGATCACTAGTGTTTTTAAATTGATACTGGAAGTCCTACTCCGATGGCAAGGATAGGAAGGCTCTCCCCAACGTGGGTTGTACGTTGGAATCCATGTAGCTCACATGGTTTATGTCAGTTATAAGATCTCCCAATGTGTGTGTGTGTACTCTTCTATCTGAGATGAAAACATATTTGCTTAAAAGGCTGAGTTTGAGAAAGTCATTATTCTTAAAAGATTTAAGGAATATATTCTAATGAGAATTGACATGAGATTTGATTGTTTTGATTATTTAAAATTTAGATGAAAGTGAATTGAGAACGTATTGTAATGACTCACTTGTATCGATCAGATTCAAAAAAGAGTTAGTTTCTGTTGATTTGTATGGATTTGTATTTTTATTCAGTTGCTTATGAGTTATGCCGGTAGAAGGGTTAGCTTGGGGTCACTTGTGACCTTAAGCACCGTGTGACGTCTCGGGACCCAATTTCGGGGCATTACATAGTTAGTCTTAGAGGCTTTACAAACTTTCAAGTCAGTTAGTTGTTCAGTTTATCTGCCCTTTATCAGATTCAGAAGTCATTTTCCTAGATTTATATTTTTGTTTGAATTCAGATATTTAAAACCTTATGGGACTTCAGTTATTGTTCCGCATTCTTGATTATATTATTCAGTGCTCACAGTAGGTAACTGCTCAAGGGTTAGATTGTGGTCTCTCAGGACCGTAAGCATGGTGTAACGACTAGGGAGTAGTCTCGAGTCATTACATTCATCAACAGGAACCCAAATTTAAAACCCTACTTCCGTGACGGTGAGTCCTCCTGACGACTTTTAGGGGCTGACTATGAGTCGCCATCAGGAGTTATAGTCATTGGCAGGTTAGACAGTGCTTTAGTGATTTGGACATAACTTCTTACTCTAAAATAAGATTAAGGTCAATTGGTATCATTGGAAAGATAATTTAATTATCTATTAGTTGGTGGGTCTTAGGATAAAACTACTTAATAATAAAAAAGTTATGCCCGTTTAAATCTAACTTTAGTTTTATTATTCATAAGAATTTAATTGCTAAGGGATGTCTTAACTTGTCTATCAGCTAGGAGATATTTGAGTAATTAATATCTGTATAAATCACTTATCAAAATACCAAAACATTAGGTTGGGTTTTCATGAATGCAAAGCATGGTTCTAATATTGGCTTAGATATTTGGGATTTTACAATATCTCCTTCTTAGAATTATTCGTCCTTGGACGATAGAATAGGAAAGAGTTGCAATCTATGATATAAAACTCCAAGAGATGAATATGGTTATGATGAGTAAATTTGCAACTAAAACATTCACTTGTTTGAGAATTTGGGAACTCACTTTGAATTCTGAAGTTAGATAACTAACATGACATCGATTTCTAAATTTGGAAATCTGTCATGGTTGGGAATGATTTATACTTGGATTAAGGAATCAATTTCGTTCACATTTAATATGAATGTAAATATATAACCCCAGGGAATAGGAATATAGTAAGACTAGATGAAAACCAGAAAAACTATAGGAGCTTATATGTCTGATTGCTATACTGAATTGTTGGCCATACAGACTGACTCATATTGAATATTTATAACTCATTTGAAATATCCATGGAACAAATAGATATTTATAATTGTAAAGTGATATCCAATGACATGAATTTCTAAGAGTCACTAGAAAAAGAAATATTCATTACCTTCAACACTCCTTGTCAAAAGTTCTAATAACATTAGGGAGCAAGGAATTTTGGGAATAATTTGATTGAGATATCTAAATAAAAAATCACAACATGGCTACAACTATTTAACATAAAAAACGAAAAACAAAACATAAGCTACGATAGAACTACTATGCCTTAGGCAATGCAACTACTAACTTTAAAGATTAGACACACTTCCAAATACTTTTTCTGCTACACTTTTCCCCTTAAATGCAACACCTATAATCTTCACATGGTTATTGATAACTCCTACAAATGTTTGAGTCAAACTAACTTCTCTCACCATGTTCAAGCCTAACTCAAAGTCACAAGGTACAACACATAATACCTTAATACTTGTCTAAACCATGGATTCCATATCCTATGTGTTTTCAGATCCCTCATCTCAAGAATAATACTCCTTATCTCTTCAACGACAAATTTAAACCTCTTACTAGGAATTCACTAGCGCACAATGAATTTTTCCACTTATATACCAACATGGCATTCAAGCCTATCATTATAAGCATATATGAATATCTAAGCAACCAAACCACCTAGGAAATTTTCCAAATTCTTTAATGTCACCATCCTATCATCTTTAATACACTATCCCCAAGAAGACACACCTCGAATTCTCACTAACTATGACTATGCCAAAGTTTTTCCTCAAAATTCCTTCACACTTATAGACTTAGATAAACAAGCATACAACAATCTTTCCCTAATAGGGAACATTTACTCTCTCCCATCTAAATCACTATTCATCCATTTTTATCACCACTATCTTTACATAAAGAGAGGTTACTGAAAGGTTATAACATGAGGACCTGAAGCACTAAAAAATACCATACATAACTTTTATATTTTTATTGATGTTTGAGGAATTTAGTATCAATGACATGGATTTATTATAGAGATTTAAATTGTGGTTTTACATGCCATTATGTAAATTTCACTAGTCCTTAAGTGTGTTTCATGATTTATGGGAACTGAGCATTCTGTAAAATATGAGAACAAGAGTCGTAAACTGCATGACTGGAGATTGGAATTCATAAATTCATGGAATATTATTTTACTTCTAAGTGAAATGTTGCTCCTTATACTAGGAACTAGGAGTCAGATTTTAAATAAATTGCATGTATAGGAGCTATGATCATAGAGTTGATTTGTAAGGCATGAGTAAATTTCGTGATGACTAAGGTACAACCAATTGTATCGAGATAAGAACGGGTCGTGTCTCTTCTACCTCTAGTGTTGTTCTAGAACTATCTAGCATCATTATGAGAATCTTATAACCTAACTTAATTCATTGTTATATCATTTCCCTCTTAGATTAAATCCATTATTTCAGGATTGTGTACTTCATCAATAAACTCTAAATGAAAATCAATCACTTTACTCTAGAGTTCGAGTAACAATACGCACAAATAATAACCCCCATAAAGACTATATCTTAGAGTGTAAAATCCAGTGCTAGTACGACCCTTCTGAGATACAACTCTTAACGTTCTATAGACACAATGTTCATCGTATATTAACTTAAACACTTACTAACTTAGAATCTTATGGAGTATCACAATACCATGACTACACACCTTTTTCTTTCATAATCCCAAACTCCTTTCTCTATTAGCTTGGTCA
The DNA here is from genome assembly GCA_030864225.1 of Capsicum baccatum var. pendulum. Classification (NCBI taxonomy): domain Eukaryota; kingdom Viridiplantae; phylum Streptophyta; class Magnoliopsida; order Solanales; family Solanaceae; genus Capsicum; species Capsicum baccatum. The sequence continues at coordinate 55,622,081 of CM061554.1, read as the reverse complement.
ACAATAATTCAATCTTTGATTCTAACACTTAACATGGATAGCTACACAACTTCTCATCCACTAATATATACTTACTACTACTGTATATGAATCATAAAATACTAATTCACATAAATCGTTTGTTAACATACTTAAAATTAAGTAGCTCCTCTATCTTTCTAGTCTCTACCTAATTCTATCATGACAAAAGCATGAACATATTCTAAGTTCCCTTTAACTGGTAAATCTCTTCAAAGTGCTATTATACAATCTACACAACACATTTATGTCCCCAAGAATACATAATATACTAAATCTAGATAAACCTTATCCCTAATTTATTGCTGGTACACTTCTAGGCTCATGCTCCTAACTCTGGGTTATGCCATCATAGAATTCATGAGAAGGTATCTGAGAGCATGTCTGACTTTGGCTTAATGCTGGATTTTCATAAATAATAATGAACTCTTTCAAAGTTTGGAACTTAAAGGAACTAATGGGATCCTTTCGAGCCTAGGTATAATCTTATAACTGCTTGTAAGGACTATTTAAGAAAACACTATTAGTAATAATTAAACTTGACTATTCATATTACCTTGAAAATAAGATAGTGCTGGCGTGAATGGATTAATGTAAGAATCTATGTAAGTTTCTTAAAGAACATCTCTACTGCACTATCTGAGATATGAAATAATGAAAATATTTCATAAATGCCTTATAACCTCTTAAAGAAAAGTACAGAAGTCTTTGTACCATTATGCGAGACTCTATTAGACACAGCTTCATAGACATTATAGGACACTTTAACCTTATGATCTAATACCAAGTTTGTCATGACTCAAGACTACCCCCTAGTTGTAACACATTGCTTAAACTAAAAAATGATCTCAAGATAACACATAGTACTTGAATAATGCATGAGTAACTAATTTAAAACATTTATAAAAGACAAATTGACTTAACGGAAGCATAATCATGAGATAAGTTGTTTTGATATATTTTTTTTCAAATTTTACAACGTTGTAATCTGAAATAATGGGGAACTGAAACTACATAAATGACTCTAACTAGCTATCAATGAAACCTCTACTAGTACTAACTATAGGTAGTCAGGACATGACCACCAACTATCCCTAATCAATACATACAACTAAGAAAAATAAAATGCAATAACAGCAACTGACTTGAGTTCTCGAAATAAGAAAACTCATCACCTACTGGCCGAATGTTGCAATCTGCTTGACTATTTGAAGAGATTAAGCACCTTAATAGATCACATGAAAAAATATAGGTAGAAGAGGTATGCTATCTTTTCTTTGGAATATGCTAAGTATGTGAGATATGCATTAGTCATAAAAATAATGAAAACATTCTTTAAAACTGAGGGCATATGCGATTTGCTAAAATATACATTTAGAATATATATGTACGTAGAAGTTGTAAAGCATAGTGAAATTTCTAAAATATGAACTAAAACATTTTTGTAAACTAGGAAGCTGTAGAAACATGACTATTAAAATTAGGCAAAATGCTCGTCTGGACCCCTGTACTATATCATTTTTGTAAGTTGGACACTTCTACTTATATGTTTGTCATCTGAACCCCTGAACCCATTAAAAAGCATCTTTTTATACACAATTTATGATGTGGCATCCTATGTGGCTGGGACCACATAAGAGCGTGTATTTTACACTCCAGCCGTGTGTCAACCAATTAATAAAGGGCCCCAACAATCAAAAAGTTCACTATAAATGCTACCTAAATACTCTTTCTTCCTTATTTCTTCCAACAACTTTATTTTTATCCCTTCTTCTACGTTTTTCCTCTCTCCAAGTTCTTGTGCTTTAATTTTTTTCTTTCTACGCTTGTAATATTGGAAATTTAATTTTTTATGTAGTTTTTTGCAACACCATGATAGTTCAAATTTGTTACTGTGAACTTTATGCGGAACTTAAGATGTCAAGAACACCAACCAATCCCGGAAGAATATTTTGGGGCTGTCAAAAATATCAGGTTGGTACTGGTTGTTTATTCTTTCGATGGGCTGATGAAAATGAACAATATAAAGGTATACATCGAAGACAACAAGGACTGGGAAGATATGGAAGGAACGGAAGACTTGAAAGACCAAGCATTAGTATTGATATCATTGTTATCATTATTGTTGTCATCTGGTTTCTTTCTGTTGTATTATTTAAGATGGCTTAATCTATGTAGTTGGTATATACAATGAAATGAAATTAAAATTTAATGACAAACACCATTGCCAATATATAAATGTGCAATATATAATGTCTTAACAAGAGTTGACATAAAAATGCTTGTCTTAACAACATCTTAAATGAGAAATGAATCATGTCTTAAAAAATTGTCTTAACAACACTTGGGATCAATACAGAAAGAGAATTACACTAATGTGTTCCTTGAGTGCTTGTTGTGGATTGATTCGTACTGGCTTGAGTACTTGATGTGGCTAGAGTGGTTGTAGATGATTTTACATTTGATCTTTTGTTACTCTGTTGTTGTAGCTGTCTTTGAGTTTCTGCAGCTCCACCTTTCTACCTTAGTCCATTTGATTTGAAACCCAAGTCAATATTGGTTAGAACTGAACTAATAAGTGTTGAACTATGCAATACTCTATCAGTATTTCCAGACTGTAAAAATGAAAAAAATCAGTTATTCATGCACTAATTAAAATCAATTAAATGTAAAGTACATTATATGAAACTTACCCTCTCGACCACACTGCCACTTTGTCCAAACAACACACCAAAACCTACTTCTTTTGCCTTGGTCTTTTCTATGCTAGATTTGCACCACCTCTCAAAGTTGTACTAGTAGACTTCTGTTTTGTAGATTGTGTAGCAGTGGCACCCACTGTTGTTTGTTCACTGTGAGCATTTGCAGGCCTTCCTGAACCTCTTGGTGCACTGTGAGCATTTGAAGGACATCCTGCAGTCCTTCTGTTGCTTGATTTAGCATTTATAAGCAGTTGTTGAAGCATTTGCATCCCTCACAGCAGCAGCAGCTGCAGTACTAGTACTGGCTTGCATACTTAGTTGACTACCATAGCTACTACTAAAATCTTTTTTCTACAAAATAAATATGCAAAGGTCTAAAACACATTAAAAAAAGAGTAAAATTCATCAATAAGAAAATATTTAGCTTACCAAAGTTGGATGTCCTTTCTTGTTATGTCCAATACACTTGCACACAGAACTTGTCATATTTCATCCCTTTTTTGTAGCCTTTCCAAACTTCTTTTTAATAGCTTCATCCTTAGCTTTCTTTCTATTTTTACCTGGCCTTCCTGGCATGGGAGTAATCTCAGGTTGCTCAATTGGTGTTCTTGTGCTTCTTGGCCACATGTTAATATTTGCCATTGATTGAATATACTTATCATATGCCTTCAGGTATGTTTCCCTTTGATACCAGTGACCAACAAATGACTCCACATTCTATCCCATGTAATGCATTGCAGCAATTGCATATGTACAAAGAATTCCCTTTAGCTGCCATGACCTATAACTACATTGCTTCCTCTTCACATTAACAAAATGTGTATAAGGTGGATCACCAATATCAAAACCCATATCACCATTAAACCTTAGCTCATAGTTGGCTGCATAATCACCATTCTCTGTAAGAACTTCCATAGCCATTGGTGATACATCAGTGATCCATTTTTTAGAAAAATCTCTCATTTGATTCATTCTTTCCATGACTTTGCATCTTATTTCCTCCAACATGGTGATAATTGTCTAGAACCTAGCAGCTAAAATCCAACTATTAAAAGTCTCACATATGTTGTTCTCAACGACATCACACCTGCTATGTTCCTTAAAAAAGGCCCTACACCGTGCCTCTTTGTTGTACTTGAGCAAATCTGCCATAATTCCAACGCCCAACTAACTTAGTTTATTAAGTTTCTTTTGCAAGTACACTTCAAATGGGGCCCCTGCAACTTGTTAGAATTTTTTCCTCCTTTCCTCACCACTCCAAACCTACTTCTAGTTGGCCCATATATGTCTAGCATACCATCTATGCTCAGCATTTGGCAGTATATTAGTAAGTTCCAAATGAAGACCCTATCAAAACATGTAAAACAATAATTAAACATTAAAGGCATTATTGCAACAAACTAATAAATAACTGAAAAAATATGAATATATGAAGAGTCATACCTTTTGCATATCAGACATTACTGTCAAGTATTCACCCCTATTTTCTTCAAGTTCCAAATCATAGCTGATGCACCTAAGAAACCATAACCATGTGTCCTTGGTTTCTTTATCAACCATAGCCCATGTTATAGGGTACATTTGATTATTTCCATCTTTTGAAATGCAAGACAACAAGATACCTTTATATACACCCTTGAGAAAGGCACCATCTAAACCAATTATTCTTCTGCATCCCACTTTCCATCCACTTTGTAAGGCCCCAAGACAAATGTAAATAGCCAGAAACACCTCTTTTCCTGGAATTGAATTCTTGGATGTCCTAATAGATACAGTGGTACCAGGATTGGTCATCCTCAATTGTTCAGCATAGTCATACAACCTAGAAAAATCTTCACAAAAATCACCAAAATGTTCATTCATAATTTTGATTTTTGCCTTTCTATAGGTTGTTTTACTAACATACAGCCCGTAGTCCTTTCTTAAAAGTGCTTGAATCTGACGCAATTTTATTGATGGATCACTCATAATCCTATCTTTGTAATGCTTACTAATCAACAAAGGGTTGCACATCTTATTTCTTGTCCTTTTACAACACTTTTGTACAGGGAAGTAAGTTTTCACAGTTAAAAATCATGTGTTATCAACATTTCCAAAAATAACCCAAAGACAACCCTTATGCTTACACTTAGCCCTTACCCTTTCCTTCTTATTATGTTTCAACTTAACGTTCACACCTTTTTTAATAGAGTAACTCTACAGTGCCTCTCTAAACTCAATAGCCTTCAAAAAAACATATATAACTGAAAACATACCTTCTTTGCATTTTTATCAAAGTAGATCTTGCTAGAAGAAGTTCTAGGTAGTGGATCTACCACTTCATCATCATCAACAGGATCTCCTTCCTCTTTATCACTAATGTTACTACCTGGATCTGAACTATCATAATAAGGGTCATCCCCACCCAATTTACTTTCATATCTAACCCCCTTATTCTTACAAATATCCTTAAAAACAGCATCTATACCTACTGGTCCAGATGGTATCTCATCTAGATTCACTCTATCAGCCTTTTCTTTTGTTTGTTTTTCAATGTTAACCTTCCTAACTTGAAGCAAATCTTCATCAAAATCACTCAACTCTTCAATATTTTAATCAACATCATAAAGTGAATCATCATCAGAATCAGTCCAATCAAAATCTAATTGAGAATCAGATGTTTGGAGATGGTATGTGGAGAAATTATTAAATTGACCTTCACCGAAGTCCTCACAGGAAACCTTAGATTTTTCTTTTCTTCCCTAGGAGGTCGATTTTCATTTATATATTCATCTTTATTTATATCCAATGGATGACATGAAGATGCATCAGCCCTATCAGGTTCAAAAGGGGCTGCCACATCACCATTACTAAGTACTAATAATGGTGGAGTGGCTGCCACATTATCATTAATAAGTATAGGTTCACTAATTTGGTGAACCACATATACATCAACCAAATCAACATCATTTTCTAACTTGTAATAATAGCCATTTTTGTTCACTCTACACCAAAAGGTTTAAATTTTTTCCACATCTAAATCTGCTGCTAATTTATGAAACAACATAACATGAAACTCATCAACATCTACTCTAATTTTTTAAGGAATACAAATTTCATTTGAATACCTTAAATCAGGGTAAAACAAAAAGACACCCCCATAGGTGAATTGAATTGTTACAATTATATCCATTAATTTACAAAACCTGTACAATCACAACATAACATATACAATAGGAAATTATCCACAAAGCCCTAATTTTTAAAGAAAAAACTAAGGAATAAAAACATCAATTCTTATTTTACCCAAAAAAATACTAAAGTCTAATTGAAATAACAAAACATCCCATTGAAGGCACAAAATGGTTACACACACATTTATAGGAGCATTAAACAACAAAAAAATCAGAAGACCTAAAATTTTCGAACCCGATTCTGAATTGACCAAAAAAACCCTAAAATTTAATTGAAATAACAAAAACTGCCATCGAAGGCATAAAAACTACAATATATAGCGATAATATGAGATTAGACTACAAACAAACCAAAAGCCCTAAATTTTTGGTCTCAATTTTTCAGTTTACGAAAAAATCGAAAACCAAAAATTCTACCTTAAAACCAGATATATGACATTGAAGGTATATCACAGTACAAATACTACCTACAATAATACTACAAACGAAAAAAAATAAAATCACACAAAAGATGGCAGAAAAAAGTTCGTAATCTCAAAAATCCTAAAATCAGTAGGACGGACCACCATTTAATCGACTACAAGCTTCAGAATAAAAAACCACATACTTCAACTACACCAAAATGTTAAATACTTACAAGGATTGCAAGAATCTTCAACAACTATCGGCCTAAATTACCGTAAAATCATGCTAATTTTCAATTTTGGATGAGAAAGAGAGAGGACAGACGAAGAAGAAAGCTTAAAATAACCTAAATTTTAGGTCAAATTTTACTATTTATACTCTACACAGTCATTTCATACATGGAAATTATTTTACACAAAATTAATGATATGGCCGCGATTGTGCAACACGCACAGCTGAGTAGACCGACAAAGGGTTTAAAAAGTTTCTTTTTAATGGGTTCAAAGCTTCAGATGACAAACATGTAAGTAGAAATGTCCAACTTACAAAACTCACATAGTACAGGGGTTCAAAAGAGCATTTTGCCTTAAAATTAATCTCAAGATAATACTAAATATAATGTAAAACTATACTGAGGGTCATTTATATATATTGATTATAAAACTGTGGGATGTGAACTCATGCAATGACCAAGTATACTATATACTATATAAAATTGAATAACTGAATACAAGGTTATCCATATCTAAATTGAAATATAAGTTGAACATAAACTAAGGACTGTGGGATCTAACTACACAACCGACATACCCTATTCTAAGAAAAACTAGGGTCTAAGTTGTAACCCAAATTTGAGGGGTACTAGTACCTTGCCAAGGTTACCAATACTGGTTAGTATGGATCCACAAAACTAATGTCCCGAAGGACTAGAGTGTCATTCCTCGACTAATGAGGGATCCCTTATAAATGATAATGCTCAACTTACTCATCCAATTAAGTGTAAGGTAGCCAGTGTCAATGTAAATACCCAACAAGAGTCGGGGTTGAATTCATGAGGAACAATGTGAGTGGCGATTGAGTAGGTTCAAAATAAAAGTTACTTAATAAGCTCAAACCTATGATACAAGATAGTTTGGGGGTTTTTGATTCTTGTTGATTGTGAAAGTAATTCTTGGGTTTCCAAGGGACAAATTCAAGACTAGTAATAATTAAAGTGTAATCAATTAGGGACGGATCTTAGGACTACACATTACTGATGGAGTGATATATGGGTGTTATAATCAACATCAATTTAGTAAATCAGATATGGGTAGGTTTTGTTATAGACATTGATTCTAGTCTTTCAACAAAACACCAAACTTTCACCCATTGATTCTTTCCATTACCTAATAGGTGTGTTTAACAATTGGTAACCACAACCTCAATCTAGGCATTCTTATTTCTAGGATGATACCCATGGTATAGTAAGCCTCATATTCTCTCTTATGTCTAAGATAGTAAAAATTTAGCAAACTACATACACGATTGTCTATAATTGCTTTGGTCTCCACATCCCTGTTTAAACGATGCTATGGATTCCTTAAATACACCAAAAACCCTTTTTTCAAAGATGGATTTGGGTTTTCTAGAGCATGGAGATTTCACTCATCATACCCATATGGGTATTTGGAGTTTCACCAATCAAATCCCAACAAAGTTAGCTTAGAAATGATAAAATCCATAAACATGAACTACTAAATAGAAGCTAATCACTAACAACCCACACAAACTTCGACCCCTATTCTCACATAACCCAAAGAGGCAGATCTACCAAATCATAATAATAATAAACACAAATAAACCAAGATGTCTATCAAAGTAATTCATAGGAAAGATAAAGAGAGGGCTAGCCACACTTTAGATTCAAATGAATCTTCAATAGACAAAGTGTAATACCTCAAAATTTGATCCTGAGATGTCACATGGTGCTCAAGACTATGAGTAGCCTTTAGCTAACCCTGTCTGCCTTCTACTAGATATAAATCTCATAATTCAGGTAATATAGACATGAAAGTCATACTGAATACGGAAACTATCTAAAATAACTAAGAATAATCTTAATATAATGTATAAAACATCAATACTGAATAAGTTGAATCACAATTGTTAGTTTGACAAGCCTCTACTACTAACATCTAGAGTGTCACTTGGATAAACCCCCAGCAAACTCGAACTGTCTGAAAAAGAGTACTAAATCTTTTAAACTAGTAAGATGCAAAATTTGAGTGAACAAGTCCTCGAACTATAAGGACTCACCAACTGTAGGATGTAGATTTAGATGCTCTAAATACTCACGCTGCAGATACTAAGTACCTGAAACTACATTATGAGACAATATAGCATATAGACGTATATATGGATTAGTACTTTAAGGATGTACTCAGTACATGGGGGTGAAATGTATAAGTAAAATATTATCTCATCCTCATAATTTATAAAACAATACATGCTAAATGTAAATTACTCACATAAGATAGAGTATCTAAAATACTAAAATCATGAATAAAAAATAAATCATACTTTATAAATCTAGTGACTCATAACATTTAGTTCTGAAAGCTATACTCGTATTCTATTTGTAAATCATACTGTCCAAGTGTAGAAAGAGCTCACTTCTAAAATCTAAGATCTTAAAGCTGGAATCTATAACTGTTATCTTTCTATAAAGCATAATCTGAGTAAACTTTATAAGCCTTTACACTTAGTTTTTCTAAAAGCTTTTCTATAAATCTTTTCTATTAGGCTTTACTATTAGGGAAAACTGTTCTTCAAGGGAAAAATACTTTATCTGAAAGGAGGTTCTTCTATCCGACATAAACCATGCAAGATACATGGAATCTAATATCTCGTCCCCCTAAAGAATAAACCTCCCATTAGGGAGAGGTGTCATACTTTTGCCAGGGAGTATAACCTCAGCTTAATGATCACTATCTTAGCCCACTATGGGCCTTTAAATCTCAAATCTATGGTGGAACGTAGTTCTGGGGTATGAGACCTTGGAATCATACCCAACTCGATGCTAAATACTACTCCCTTTTATTTCCTACGCTCATCTTATTGAAAATCCACTTTAAAACTAGCAAAAGGGTTTATTATGAAACCAGTTATGTACTTATCTAAATCAGTCTATAAATAAAGATATTTTGATTTTTGCAATTTATAATCAATATGTAAAGTAGATTCAAAAATATATCTGAGGATCAAAATATCAAAACTCTATTTAAATCTAAAATAATCAACTCATAGGATGCTTAAAGCATCATCTTTCTTAGAATATCAACATATAAACTTGGGGCTCAGTAACCCATGCATCAAACTCATATCAAAACACATAATAATGATGCTTTGTAATGAAGACAATGATAATTAATCTCAAAATCTATAAATTTCTACAATAGGCATGAAAATATGAAAATAGACATGCAATTCATCTTCTAAAACACTTGAAATCTAAAAATCTTGCAAAGAGCAATAGTGGTTATGAACTCTAATTCAAATCTCATGAATATCCATTTAAAATAATGTGAATTTGTAAATAAAACTTGATTTTGGGCACAAGGATGAAAGGAGATCCTTGTTCATAAACTCCACATCCCTTGATTGATGATTAGATGAAGACACTTGAATTATTGATTCCTAATTGAGTTCTTGGAGATGGATCCATAATTATCTTGCCTTAGGAATTCTCAAAATTAATCTTTCTTGGAGAATCCATGGAGGATTTTGCTTTCTTGGAGAAGAGATTTTAGAGATCTAACATTTTTCTTTTGAAGGGAATGATGAACAATGAGCACAAAGTGCTTTGAATATGATTAATGTCATGTTTGGGTGGATTGGAGACTTGGGAATTGACCAAAATACACTTTTTATACTTTTGGACAAAACTAAAGGTAATTTTTTTAATTTGGGTTGCCACCGCGATGCGCCACTATCGCAGTGGCTTACTGGAAAATGGATGAGTAGGAACTAGACATTCTCCGTGATGCACCACCATCACGGTGCCCGTTTGAAATGCCATTTTGGCCACTAACACGATGCGCCAATATCGTGTTGGGCTACTAGAAATTGATTTTTGAGAAATTGGCACTCTCCACGACAAGTCAATATTATGTTGGTCTACTAGAATGGGACAATCGGGAATTTGGGCTTCTCCACGATGCGGGGATATCACGGAAGGCCACTGGAATTTGACAATCCTTATTTTACCCTTCTCTGCGATTCACCGAGTGCCCAGGTGGCACACTATAAACTGAAAAATGTCATAACTCCTTCACCGAGTGTCGAAATTAGAAGAATTTGGTATCGATGGACAGTTTATTCATGCATTCTTTAATATAGCTTCTAAGACAATATTTCCCCCTTGGGAACTTTTATCCTCGAATGTCGTTAGATAAGATGAAAAATACTAAGAAATCTGAGGCTATAAACTATCATGCACAACTGAAATAAATTGAATAACTAAATCTCAATTAAAATAAGGTACTGAATTGATCTGGGAGTGTATGAATTCTCATGAAGATAACTATATATAGCTCAATCTGAAACTAAAATAGAACTGAATGAAGGAAAACTATTACCTTTGGTAGAATCTGAGTTCGCGAAGAAGAGATGTGAATACTGCGTATGCATATTTGCTTTAGCTTCCCAAGTAGCACCCTCAACAGACTGATTTTACCACAAAAATTTGACCAAGGGAACTTCTTTGTTCCTTAGTCTATGAATCTGATGATCAAGAATCTTTATTGGGACTTGTTCGTAAGAAAGGCTATTCTGAATATCTGTGCTTTCTAATGGAACTATAATAGATGAATCGTCCATGCATTTCTCTAATAGGGATACATGGAATACTGGATGGACTGAGGATAAATCTGCGGGTAGCTCAAGCTCATACGCTACCTTCCAAAAATGGCTCAATATTCGGAAGGGACTAACATAATGGGGACTAAGCTTCCTCTTCTTGCCAAATCTCTTCATCCCTTTCATGAGTGAAACTTTTAAATACACAAGATCATCAACCTCAAACACAACATCTCTTCTTCTCACATTGGAATAAGATTTCTGATGATTCTGGGCTGCTTTCAATCTCTCTCTAATCGACAAAACTTTCTCCATGGCCTCAAACACCATGTCTAGCCCAATCAAAATAGCCTCACCCACTTCAAACCAACCAATTGGCAATCTACATCTCCACACATAAAGAGTCTCAAATAGAGCCATCTATATACTAGCATGATAAATGTTATTATAATAGAACACAATCAATGGAAAATGATCATCCCAACTACCTTTGAAATTAAAAACGCATGTTGTTAACATATCCTTCAAAGCCTGAATGGTCCTCTCTACCTGACTATCTGTCTACGAATGAAAAGAGTAACTAATGTGAACTTGGGTACCAAAACCCTTCTGAAAGGCTCTCCAAAACTGAGAGGTAAACTGAGTAGCCCTATCTAATATGATAGACAAAGGAACTCCATGCAATCTGACTATCTCTCAGATATACAACTTAGCATAATCTTCAGTCGTGTAAGATGTGTGAACTATAAAGAAATGAACTGGCTTAGTTAATCTGTCTATAATAGCCCAAATAGAGTCATACTAACGACATGAATGGGGTCAACCAGTCACAATATCCATAGTCACCTCTTCCCACTTTCAAGTGGGGATGCCAAACTCTTGCAATGCACCACCAGGTCTTTGGTTCTCTACTTTAACCTGTTGAAAAGTTGCATACTTAGCTAGGAACTCTACTATATCTCTTTTCATACCACTTCTCCAATAGATTTCTCGCAAGTTGCAATACATCTTGGTGGCTCCTGGATGGGTAGAATAACGCACACCATGCGCTTTCGCCATAATCCGCTGCATTAAATCATCAACACATGGCACACACGACCTACTCTGGTATCTCAACAACCATCTCCCCCTTGGCATAAAACCTCTACCCTTTGGTGTTTAACTGACTCCTTCAGTTTGACCAGACTAGAATTATTATCTTGCTTCTCTTTCACTTCCAAATCTAGGGAAGATTCGGAACTACTCTGAACCTAAACATTCCCTTCAGCTGAATCAACCAGTCTCACATCAAATCTAGCTAACCGATGAACTTCTTAAACTAACTCCTTCTTTACTTTCTCCACATGACCAACATTGCCCATAGACAATCTAATAAGGGTGTCTGCCACTACATTGGCCTTTCCAGGATGATAAAACACACTCATATCATAATATTTCAAAATTCCAACTATCTCCTCTGCCAAAGATTCAACTAACTCTTAGCAAACACATGCTACAATCTTTTGTGATCCGTGAACACATCAACATACACTACATACAAATAATGTCTCCAGATTTTCAAAGCAAACACAATAAAAGCTAACCCAAAATTATGGGTTGGGTAATTATATTCATAGGGTTTAAGCAGTCTAGAGGCATAGGCTATGACCTTACCTCTATGCATCAAAAAATAACCCTAACCAACTCTGGAGGCATCACAGTAAACCACAAACCATCTGTGCCATTAGGTAAAGCTAAAACTGGGGCTGAAGTGAGTCGAGTCTTCAACTCCTGAAAACTCTTCTCACAGGAATCTGACCACTGAAACTTAACTTTCTTTTGGGTCAATATATACATAGGAGATGCAATAGATGACAAAACCTCAACAAAATATTTGTAATAACAAGCTAGACCCAAGAAACTCCTAATGTCTAATGGGGAAATTGGTCTAGGCCAATTCCTTACGACTTTTGCCTTTTGGGGATCAACTCTAGTACCTTCACAGGAAATGATATGACCAAGGAAAGTTGCTGACCTTAACCAAAATTAACACTTGCTGAACATGGTGAACAACTGCTGGTCTCTAAAGGTTTGCAACACAATTCTAAGATATTCTGCATGATCATCCTTACAATGAAAGTAGACAAGAATACCATCGATAAAGAATATGAAAAATATGTCCAAATACTATTTGAACACTATGTTTATCAAGTCCCTGAAAGATGTTGGGGAATTTGTTATTCTGAAGGACATGGCGAGAAACTAAAAATGACTATAATGGGTCCTGAAAGCTATCTTTGGAACATCACATTCTCTTACTTTAAGCTGATGATAGGTGGATCTAAGTTTATCTTTGTGAAATAACTAGCACCTCTAAGTTGATTAAATAACTCATCAATTCTAGGAAGAGGGTATTTGTTTTTTGACTATAACTTTATTCAACTGACGATAGTCATTGCACATACGCAAAGAACCATATTTCTTTCACATGAATAAGATGGTAACGCCCCATGGAGATACACTAGTCCCTATAAAACCTTTTTCTAAAGTATCTTTGAGTTTCTCTTTCAACTTTTTTAGCTCAGTGGGAGCCATACGATATGGAGGTATAAAAATCGGCTGAGTATCTGGAAGAAGGTCAATACTAAATTCTATTTCCTTATCGGGATGTACCCTTGGCAAATCTTTGGGGAAGACATCTGGAAACTCATTAAGTACACTACCTAATTGAACTGTTGGAGTCTCAAAATTAGTGTCTTTAACTCAAACAAGATGATAGATATACCCTTTGGAAATCAACTTTCAAGATTGAAGATAACATATGAAATGACTTTTGGGAGACACTGATTTACCTTACACCTCAAAAACTAGCTCATCTAGAAATTAAAACTTCACCACTCGGGTGCGACAATCTATAGAGGCATAACAAGAATGGATAAAATCCATACCAAGAATAAGATCAAAGTCAACCATATCTAACTCTATTAGGTTTACTAACATGACTTTATGAAGGACAGTTATAGGACATTTTCTATAGATCTGTTTAGCAATAACTAACTCGCCTACTAAGGCAGACACCAACAAAGGCTCAAGAATCTATTTATAACTTATCTCAAAATTTACTATAACTAACGGGGTCACATAAGAGAAACTCGACCCAGGGTCTAATAACATATAAACATCAAAATAAAAGACACGAAGCATAACAGTAATAGCATCTGGTGAATCCTCTTGTTTCTAATAGGATGGTAAAGCATAGAATTAATTTTGGCACTGACCGCCATCGGTACTGGATGTTGCGCCCTAAGGAGTGAATGGGCAACCATAAAAAACTGGTGCACTAGCAGTCAGAGTCGGGGGAATATCATGTCTATTTGCTTACTTAGCATGCGAGCACTCTTTAATTCCATGACTCAACTTACCACAACAAAAATAACCCTTCTGTCTATGTAAACATTCACCGGGGTAATTCCTACCATACTTAGCATAAGGAGGATAACAAGATCTTCCACTTATAATATTCTAAGATCTGGACACAGAAGACTTACCCCACTGCTCCTATCTTCCTCTGATAGCTGGAGCACTAGCTAAAGATGGTGTTGGGATAGATGAACAATTCTAAAACTGCAAATAATTTCCTCCTTAAGACCTATTCTGATCATACTCAAACTGTCCTATTCTAGCCCTCTTATTATTTCTATCTCTCCCTTTCAACTTCTCTACCTTAATCTTCTAACCATGCATTATCAATCTCGCAAGGTCCATGTCTCTAATGAGCATGGCAGTCCTACACTCCTTGAATACTAAGCTAGATACTTCAGTAACAAACTTACTCATACTAGACCTAGGATCAGCCATCGTATTAGGGGCATACTTAGACAACTTATTGAACTTAAGGTAGTACTCCTTTACTATTATTGAGCCCTACCTCAAATTCATAAACTCTTCTATATTAGCTTTTTTTATCACACGTGGGAAGAACCTATCTAGAAAAGCATCCTAAAATACTTGCCAACTCATAAGAACAACATTCTCACCTCTACCATTCTTCCACATCACTACCTAATGATACGCTACATCCTTCAATCTATAAGATGCTAACTGATAACGCTCAATCTACAACTCTCGTAGGAGTGTAAAGCGGTCGTTGTCAAATATATAACCCAACTGGTTTGGGTATCGATCCCACCCAGAATAGTCGGTCAACAAGTAAGTAATGATTATTAGACTTTCGGTGGAAGTCTCGTAGAAAGGGGGGATTGTAACGTGTAACCAAAATAATAGAGTAAAAATGGAAATTAGCAAAGTAAAAAGAAAGAATGTTTGGTAAGATGTTAACCAATGAGAATTGAGAGTTGGGGTTATGTCCACCTTATGAGTTGTACGTCTCTATTGGCTATGAGTTTTGTGGAATTCAGACATGCATGTGCTTATAGAGAATTGTATTTGATGGTAAATCCAAGCGTCTTTCAACCTGAACAAGGACTATTTCACTTTAACTCTTCGAGCTTAAAGCGTATCTAACGGTACAAATTCTCCAAGAGGTTAATCCAGTTACGGCACTAACTTTTTAATAGGGGATGGGACCCTATTACCTTGACATTATCTCTTTTCCAGACATATAACTTTTCTTTCGAATAAGTTAATGCTATACTGGCGTTATTCTATGCGTCTGCAGCCATAAGAATTTGCATTAAGATGAAGAGAATAATGATATAAGCAGCATACGTGTCACGAATTCACAAACTCATAGCAATAGATAGTATCTCATAAGGCCTCCATAACCCCAACAGAGAAGTTTAGTTACCCATGAGTGTGAAGGAAATCACAATAAACATTATCATTGTACCACAATAAAGATCTCATGTAGTAGAGTGTGGTAGGCGTTAGGCTTGAACTCCCTTGCAAAGTAACGTTTCTCTTGTTGTGCAAAAATAAGAATTGATTAGATGAGTAGAAGAAGAATAAAAAGTATAATTAATGGAAGAATTAGAATCTGAGTTGTAAGCTGTGGAATAAGAAGTAGAATGAGAATTAAAACTAGAATGAATGAAAATCTCTAGCACAATAGGGTATTTATAATACCCATATCCTATTCCTACTAAGCTAATGCATTACTTAACCCAATCCTACTAGGTTAACGTATCATTATCCTAATCCTAATAAATTACTGCATTATTATCCTAATCCTAATAGGTTACTGCTGGTCCCCGAAGTCTTCAGAAATGTTGTTTTTGCCCGGGACAGGTTTTTCATGCGTCACTTTTGGTCCTTGGCATCCAAGCTTTCCCTTCCTTCTTTCGTTAAGCTTTCTTTGGCGTCAAGTTATCCATAAAATACTGAAATCTGCATCATTTATACCTGAAAACTTGCTAATCACGTTTGTTAGCTCACTTACAGGAAAAAGGACTAAAAGTGCATGAATTATATAATTTGTCCTCAAAACTTAGCTAAAATATGGGTAAAATATAGCACTTTAGGCGTGTAAATTCTCCTATCATCAACACCCCACACTTAAAGCTTTGTTCGTCCTCGAACAAAATATCATGTCCATCTAAACATCTACTTAGGGTTTCACAGTAACAACACAAAATATTCGTCAAGATAAGCACGGCAATTATTAACCAAGAGTAGTTTTCTGATCATTAGTAGAAACAATTCAACCTCCAACATAGACTCGTGATGGTGATCAACTCATACTCAAAAGTTAAGGCACAAAGAATCATACACAACTATCCAAAGCTCATCAACCATGTGTGTCTCACCATATATTACCCATAATCACTCACAAGTATTGTATATATTTCAAACATGGGTATAAGATTATCCTTGCTCTCACTCTCACAAAGAATCCATATGTTGCAACTGATGACCATAGGCTTGCATTTAGTGTAATGCTCCACTAAATATCAGAATGCTAAGCTTAGGATCAAATAGGTCTTCTACAGGTTGTAATGTAGGCTAAGGGACGGGTAGGACTATTTTGGCCAGAAATAATGACTATGTTCCTAAGCGCTTTAATACATCACATTATGCCATTTATGCTTTCTTTCAAACAACCTTTTTGCTTTCTTTTAATCTACCTCCCTTTGTCACCTCTTTTGTTTTTCAATTTTTGAACATAACTAACTTTTTAGTTTTCTTTTCCTTTTTCTTTTCATAACATACCTCTTATGATAGCAATTCTTTTTCATAACGACTTCAAGCACCAATACATTCTAAAGCATCATACTTACCCAATTTCCTCTTATTTTGTCACATGAATTTACACTTTAAAGCACTTAGGAATTTGGATCAAATTATGGTCTTGAAAAAAAAATGGATTAGCCTTACATATGAGGCTGTCAAAGAAAATAGGCTAAAGGCTCAAAGGGGGTTGTCTAGGATGATGTCCATGGGTAGATAAAATGAAGGTAAACAATCATAGGTTGCCAAAGAAATGCCTAAATCATCTCCTAGACTTGCACTCCTTATTTTCGCTTTACATACATACCAGGCAAGTTCTAGCATCAGCGACAAACACAAAATATACTATATCCTCACACACACAAGGCACATGGTCAACTTTATTGGGAGTAGCATAGACTCTTGACCCAACAGATGAAGGAATTGAACCACACAATATCACATAGTGAGTCACAATTAGAGCCTAAACTTCTCAATAGTCATGATTTTAGCATAAACTCTTGTCATAATCTCATGCTGCCTATTAGAATAATTTCATGCGAAGTTAAGTTAAAAAAAATTTAACTAAAAAAATTAACTAAGAAAAACAAAACAAACATAAACGCAAATGCAGATAGAGAAGTATAGCATGCAAATACCAGCACCCCACACTTAGACGGGACACACTGCCCTCAATGGAAAATAAATAAGAAGAACCTGGTTAGTCGGACTCCTCTTCTATGTCTGGGGTCATACCCCTTTCGTCGGAATCATCATTGGAGTCGTCGTCATCAGAATTCTCCTCCACGTCAGAGTCTGGCATTCATCGATCATCATCGGTCGGCACATCATCATCAAGAGGTTCCTCAAAATATGTACCTACTCCACACATCTCCCTTGCATGCACATTCATTGGATAGTCATGATCCAGATGTTGGAGCTCTGCAGTAGTTGGAACACGACCTCCGCTCATCATTGTAAACCGAGTCATGCCATAAAGATGGCAAAAGAAACTCTCATCTCGAGCATGTCTCTCTTCTGTAGTAAGGTTGACGTCATGTGTTGATTCAGCATCTTTGACCTTTGTGAGTTCAACCTTCTTCAGATTGTGTGGGAGTTTATGATCATCCAGTTCCTCTTTGATGTCTTCCTTCCTCAAGATTGCAGTCAACAGATTGCCGAAGCTGAAATGGGACCGCTTGTGTAGCCTGGCCTTCTGCATTGTAGATCGAATGATTGCCCCAATGTTTATAGGAACATTCGTCATTAATGCATATACCAAGCACACGCTATCTCTTATTATTTTTGTGTATTGCGTCCCTGGAATGAGGCAAGAGCTGACTATGCGCAACCATATCCTTGCTTCCCTATTCAAAGGAGCATATGGGAAGGTGTTGTGTCGACCGGTGTCTTTGTGTCTACTCCACCGTGCCATGGATATTGTTCCACAGAGTGTGTGTCGAATGGCTCTATATGGAGGTCTACTGTACAGCTCTTTGAATGGTGATGGATCAACAGCAGGCAAGCCAAGAAAGGAGTTGAAGAAATCCGCATTGAGTTGTAAAACTTGGCCCCGAATCTTGACCTCGCTTCCTGTGGCTTTTGGTGACCAGTTGTCATAGAATTCTCTTGTTAAATCAAGATTGCATTCTCCCATGTCTCGGAAGATGAAATCAAGATGTAACGCCATGATCTTGGCCAACATTCGCGGTTCTTTCTTTGCTAGGCTTTCCTTGTTTATCAAGTCCATATGAACATATTTCTTCTCCTTGTTGTTCCTATACCATTCCTTTGCTTCCTCCTCTAAAACCCATTTAATTCCGAACATGCGGCGTGGTAATTGCATCGAGGAGGACTCTCCTTGCTCTTTGCGTCCTCTTTTCTTGCCTTTTTGGGAAGTGGTTGCCTTATCTTTGCCTTGTCTTGCTTTGGGTGCCATTGTACCTGAGACTAAAACAATGTTCATGTTAGCGTCATCTTGATGGATACAATTTATAAACAAGCAGTAGGGGCACCACCCCATACTTAGTTTGTTGGTACAGACTAGTGAAGTGATGATGACGATTACTCAGACTTCATCGATATACGTTTAGGTGCTATATTCCAACAGTAAAATCAGTACAGTCATACTTCTTGTATTCTTAGCAATACTTTCATGTTTGATATATCAAGACTACTACATAGGGATTGAATCAAGGTATAGCATCTAGAAATAGTCACAACCTCCTATGTTGGTACTCAACCATAATTCTCATTTTGATGAACAAGTTATTCCAACATGTAAGCTTTCTATTGACAAGATTATGCAATTTTTGTGACCATGTCAATTCCGCAAAAGTATGACAGTGCATCAAAATCAAATTCAAGTTGGAAACATGTTAAGATCATTCTTACGTATTCTTTCACTCACTTAGTTGTAACACATCAACCACATTCAAGTCACTTCTACTATTTCAAGATTTAACAATTCATAATAGGCGTAGTAGTGTAGTACTTACGGAATATAAATGAAGAACAAAGTAGTACTTACTTTATTGATGCCTTTGCATGATGTTCTTGTGAATTAAGAGAGCCAAAGGAAAATTTTTGAGAGGATTTAGAGACTATGGGCGGTGCTTATGCTAGGTTTCCAATGTGATTTTGGTTCAAGACTAAGTCTCTTATTTATAGGAGAAGGTTGGGTCGGGTTTTGACCCATTTAAAATTGGTTTTGGAGACAAGAAGTGACCATATGCGGCGCCTTTGGCTTTGCCTATGCTTGGCATAGGCGGCGCCTTTTGCATAGCATTGTTGAGCATAGGCGGCGCCTATGCCATGGCATTCTTAGGCATAGGCGGTGCCTTTCACTTAGCATATGAGATTTAGAGACAAAAGGCATTGGCATAGGCGGTGCCTATGCTATGGCATACTTGGGCATGGGCGGCGCCTATGCTATGGCACACTAGATTCCGAGAGCTTAGGCCATAGTATAGGCCTTGCCTTATTCATGTCCTAGTTTTACATAGGCCTAGCCTTGTTCGTTGCCTATATTTTCATAAGCAATGCCCAATCCATAGCCTTTTGCTTCTTCATTCCTAAATTACCACCTTTAACATGCAATACGTCCAAATCAAAATTTGAAACCGACCTCCTCGTTTTACACCTCTTTGCACCTACATTTACTCAAAAACAACAAAGATAATTAGAACGATGGGTGGCCTCCCATCAAGCACCTTAGTTTTGGTCGTGGCACGACTCGTCTTTTTGGATTTTTATTTATCAAAAGCAAATAATTAGTAGAACGAAAGAAAGAAAAAAATAAAAAATGATGGGTTGCCTCCCACCAAGCGCTTGATTTATTGTCGCGGCAGACATAGCTATCTCAATTACTTAGACTTCATCGAGATAGATGGTGGATCATTTTCTGAATGGATTCAGATGACAATGAGGCTTACTTGTAGGCATGCAACCTTCTTTGGGATGACCCTTGTGCATGCTTATCCCAGGAGGGATACTAATTATATCATCAATAGTCCAACCCATGGCTCTCTTGTATCTCTTCAGAGCAGAGATGAGAGCCTCTACGTGTTGTTCACTTAAATCATCCGCCATACTTACCGGAAGTATATTTTAACTTTCCAAGAACACATACCTTAGATAATCGGGGAGCTCTTTTGATTCTAGCATTGGTGGCTCTTCAATGGAAGTCTTCGCTGTTGGTGACGGTTGATTCTTAAGATCAAGGTCCGGCTGTTTAGGAGTATGAGAATAGGACCCTATTTCTGTTAGAGCACATGTAGTTTCTTCATAATCTTCATCATCCTTATGCTCAACATTCAGTAGCGCAGCAGACAATGGCTCAACAGTAAGCTGTTTCTCTATAGATAATGCTTTCTTATCCTCATAATGAACATCAGCTATAGAGAACACATTCATATCGCTTGGATGCTTCATTTCTTTGCATATATCAAAACGGACCACTTCGTCATTCAACCGAAACAAAAGCTCATTAGCTTTCATGTCAATAAGCATACTTCCTGTTGCAAGGAAAGGACGTCCCAATATTATGGGAACTTCAGAGTCCGCCTAACAATCCAGAATACGAAGTCTGCCGGAAAAATGAATGAAGAAACCTTCACCAACACATTATCCAAGATACCCACAGGTCATTTTACCGACCTATCAGCCATCACAAGCCTCATATTGGTTGGTGTCGGATCGCCTAACCCCAACTTTCTGTAGATGGATAGTGGCATCAAATTGATGCTAGCACCCAGATCGCACAATGCCTTGGCAAAGTTCAAAGATCCAACAGTGCAAGGAATAGTGAAAGCACCGGGGTCAGCCTTCTTCTGAACTAGTGATCGGGTAGCGATTGCGCTGTAGTGATGAACATTATCTTTCAACTCATAGCTTGCTGCCCGCTTCTTTGTCAAAAGATCCTTCATAAATTTCGCATACCCAGGCATTTGTTCAAGTGCCTCCACCAATGGAACATTAATGGTCAGCTGTTTTAACATAGTCATGAATTTGCTGAACTTCGTATCATCTATCACTTTCTTCAATCTTTGAGGAAAAGGTGGTGGTGGGTATGGAATTGTTTTCTCCACGGCTTTCTTCTCCTCTTGCTTCCGAATTTTGGTAGTTTTAGGCTGCAAACCGCTGGGGTTGATGTCATGGACGTCGTGGCCAACTTCTACGGATTCTTCACCTTTTGTGTTATCAACTATGTCCGCTACTTCGTCAACCACTTGCTTTCCTTTTGATGAAGATTCAAGCACCTTACCACTTCGGGTAGTAATGGCCATGCATGACCCAATATTCCTTGCGTTTTGCACTGTGTCGCTAGGTAAAGTGCCAGCCTTTCTTTGATTGAGTGCTGCTGAAAGTTGGCTCAATTGCTGCTCTATTTGTTTGATTGAAGTGGAATGTGTATCAACTAATTGCTTCATTGAAGAAAAATCATTTATGACCTCTGTTACTCCTGTGCTAGTTTCTTCCACTCCTTTCAATAGTTTAGCCATAATGTCTTCCATACTTCCAGAACTAGATGTGGTGGTGTCACGTCTTCCTGGGGGAACGTATAAAGAACTCTTTTCATTCTTGTTCTTCCAACTACTTTGGTCCTTGTTTCCAGATTTATCATAATAGTTCCGACCTTGGTTTCCTTGAGTATTACCTCGGAAACCCCCCTGATTGTTCAAGTAGTTGGCCTCTTCTTCCGAATCAGATTCGTCTCTTCCTTTTAACGCAACAGCTTTAACTTTTTCGGTCTTCCCTGATAATAGATGCTTTGTAAGAAGATCCACTTGTGTTTTCATGTGTGCCATATGTTGATCATGTTCTTCTTCTCTTCTCCTTTGTTCAGCAGTCATGCCAATAGATATAGTAGGGCTTGTTACCTCAGAATCCCTGGTATGCCAAGCTCTACTTTGCTTCATCATCCGATCTAGCATATTGCTTGCCTGCCCAAAGGTGAGGTCCATAAAAGATCCTCCAGCCGCATTATCCACCATTGGTTTAGTTATTGAATTCAAGGCTCTGTATAGTATCTCTATTAGGTGAACATTGGTCATGTGATGGTTTGGGCACCTCATAAGCTTTGTCTTGAACCTCTCCCATGTTTCATGAAGAGCTTCGGTTGGAAGCTGTCGAAGGTTGCTGATTTCATCTCTTAATTGTGCTCTTTTGGATGGCGGAAAGAATCTTTCTAGGAAAGCGTCTCTCAATTGCCTCCAATTTGTAATAGAATTAGGAGTCAGCCCATTCAACCATAGAGTTGCCTCTCCAGACAGAGACAATGGAAATAAGCGTAATTGAATTACATTCTGACCAACACCAGGATTGTCAAACGACTTGCATGTAGAAATGAAGTTGATGAGATGCATATTAGGATCATCGCCTGCTAGTCCACCAAATAATCCCTTGAGTTGCAATAACTGAATCATGGTGCTTGTGATGTTGAACTTGGCTCCGGGTGACAATGGTGGAGGAATAATGGCTCCTGTGGCTCCAGATCCATCAAGATCATCATCATCATCGTCGAAAGCTGGTTGCATAGCTCAGCGTTCAGGTCTAAACCTAGCTTGATGATCTCTTCTGTTGGCAGTTGTTGCGATCTCAGCAGCATGCCTAGGGTTTAGTAACTCGTCATCACCTAGGTCCTCATCCTCAGGATTTATTGCTCGCCCAGGGTTATCAATATTCTATTGATGCACTTGAGCGACGGCTAGAGCAGCTAGTCTCTCCTGTTCCTGTTGAGCAGCCATCCTTTCAATTTCATGTTGTGCCTCCATTCTATTAATACGTTGTGGTTCAGGATTGATAGGTAATAACGGTTGACCAGAACTTCGAGTATGGGGCATGCACTGAATAAAAACCTGCAGAGAACAAAAACAAAAACTAAAAGTAAAAGTATGAGAATCTTTTACCAAAGGGTCTAGTAATTATCACAAACTTAATTGACCCTTGTATTCCCCGGCAATGGCGCTAATTTTTAATAACGCTCAATCTACAGCTCTCGTAGGAGTGTAAAGCGGTCGTTGTCAAATATATAACCCAACTGGGTTGGGTATCGATCCCGCAGAGAATAGTCGGTCAACAAGTAAGTAATGATTATTAGACTTTTGGTGGAAGTCTCGTAGAAAGGGGGGATTTTAACGTGTAACCAAAATAATAGAGTAAAAATGGAAATTAGCAAAGTAAAAAGAAAGAATGTTTGGTAAGATGTTAACCAATGAGAATTGAGAGTTGGGGTTATGTCCACCTTATGAGTTGTACGTCTCTATTGGCTATGAGTTTTGTGGAATTCAGACATGCATGTGCTTATAGAGAATTGTATTCGATGGTAAATCCAAGCGTCTTTCGACCTGAACAAGGACTATTTCACTTTAACTCTTCGAGCTTAAAGCGTATCTAACGGTACAAATTCTCCAAGAGGTTAATCCAGTTACGGCACTAACTTTTTAATAGGGGATGGGACCCTATTACCTTGACATTATCTCTTTTCCAGACATATAACTTTTCTTTCGAATAAGTTAATGCTATACTGGCGTTATTCTATGCGTCTTCAGCGATAAGAATTTGCATTAAGATGAAGAGAATAATGATATAAGCAGCATACGTGTCACGAATTCACAAACTCATAGCAATAGATAGTATCTCATAAGGCCTCCATAACCCCAACAGAGAAGTTTAGTTACCCATGAGTGTGAAGGAAATCACAATAAACATTATCATTGTACCACAATAAAGATCTCATGTAGTAGAGTGTGGTAGGCGTTAGGCTTGAACTCCCTTGCAAAGTAACGTTTCTCTTGTTGTGGAAAAATAAGAATTGATTAGATGAGTAGAAGAAGAATAAAAAGTATAATTAATGGAAGAATTAGAATCTGAGTTGTAAGTTGTGGAATAAGAAGTAGAATGAGAATTAAAACTAGAATGAATGAAAATCTCTAGCACAATAGGGTATTTATAATACCCATATCCTATTCCTACTAAGCTAATGCATTACTTAACCCAATCCTACTAGGTTAACGTATCATTATCCTAATCCTAATAAATTACTGCATTATTATCCTAATCCTAATAAATTACTGCATTATTATCCTAATCCTAATAGGTTACTGCTGGTCCTTGAAGTCTTCAGAAATGTTGTTTTTGCCCGGGACAGGTTTTCCATGCGTCACTTTTGGTCCTTGGCATCCAAGCTTTCCCTTCCTTCTTTCGTGAAGCTTTCTTTGGCGTCAAGTTATCCATAAAATGCTGAAATCTGCATCATTTATACCTGAAAACTTGCTAATCACGTTTGTTAGCTCACTTACAGGAAAAAGGACTAAAAGTGCATGAATTATATAATTTGTCCTCAAAACTTAGCTAAATATGGGTAAAATATAGTACTTTAGGCGTGTAAATTCTCCTATCATCACAAACTCTACACTATCCTCCTCAGAAACATGCATAATTTGGGTGATCTTATTCACATCATCTAAATAAAGTCTTGGATCCTCACCTGCCTTTGACCCAAAGAACTCTAGCAGATTCATTCTTATGAAGTTTCTAATTCTAATTGCTACTAAATCCCCATTCTAGTGAAGTGGAACTACAGCCTGATTCTGATGATTGACCTGAATATTGGCAATCATAGCTTGGTCTAATGCCTGAAAGGCAGCCTAAACTCAGTATGGGATACATTCTTATTCAAAGGATCTGCGGGTTAGGGAGGCTGGTTATTATTTCTGTGAGGGTTAGATCGCTAAGAAGGCATATTCAACTATCACATAAGAGCACGAGTTAAAATAATATAGAGATATTGTAAGCACTATTGATCATGAAAGAAAGAGATGATTTATTAAGAATATTTTGTAGCCTCTTTCTCATAAATGTGGCACGCTTCACACCCATAATCAGTACTCCAGTAACGTGGCTTATCTAACTCCATAGGACTCTTAAAAACCTTAGGCTCTGATACCAAGTTTGTAACACCCTAAAATTTAATCTTGAGACATCACAGGATGCTCAAGACTATGTGTAGCCTTAAGTTAACCTTCGTTGCTTTCTACTAGATATAAATCTCATAATCGAGGTAATATAGACAAAAAAGTCATGGTTGGCCGGAATGATTGCTGGTCGCTCATTATGGGCAGCTACTGACTGAGCAAGAGTGGTAAATACGGTCCTAAATTTTGCATGAGAAACATGATCGCCCAAAGATTATTCGGGCTGAGGGGCTGATTGATTTTTTCTCTTAGGAGGCATATTCTAAAATAAAGAGAAGAAGCGGATTTGATTGAGAGATTGACTTGTGATTATGCTCACTGGTATGACATGAATACTGAAAGAAGGGAAAATGTTCCTAAACCTCTCATAGCCTCTTGCACATAAATATGGTGTGCAACACACCCATGGATAAGACTCTACTAGATGTGGCTTTCAGACTTCCAAGGACTCTATTGAACCTTAGGCTCTGATACCAAGTTTGTAACACCTTGATTTGTTGAACTAGAATGCTACACAGTGCCCATGACCCCGAAGGACTATAAGCTAACTCATCACTGATATGTGTACCTATATACTGCATAAAATACTGAATAATACAGAAACATACACTGAAAGGCCATAAGGTTCAATACTGAACATAACATGGATGAGATAACATCTGTGGGGTAATACAATACCCAATGAAAAACTATAAACACAGAAGTCTAAAATATAATAGTCTGCATCTAGTCTGAAAGCCTCTACTATCTGAATAATCTTAATAAGGAGTTGATGGGACATATCCCCAACGAACTCCTACTAATAACTACTTAATGAAATAGTTGAGAAATAATCATATCCTTGAAGGATGAGGAGTCACTTCTATTCTGACTGCTGAGAATGGAATCTACTGCTGATTTGGAACTCATGTCTCTGAACCTATGGTGTAACAGAAAAGAAAGCACCATGGCGCAAATGCATCAGTACAATGGAATGTACTGAGTATACATGTGAGGTAGGGTAATGTAAGTGTTAACATGCATGAATAATGCTAGCTAACTATCTAACATGAATGCGAGAATGTATACATAAATACGTAATTGTAACTGACACTGTGATATCGTGATTAGTGAATCTGAATATTGATGACATGACATACTAATAACTGATATAACTAATAGCATAAATAGTTGTATATAAATGTAATTGATAACACGGGTGACTGTATCTGATAGTCCTGAATCTGATAGAACTATCTGAGTTCCTTACTTTATCTAAGTCGACTGTATCTAACAGTGTTGAATCTGAAGAACTATCTAAGTTCTTTTACTAAGACTGGTACTGAAACTGTGGGAGGTAGTTTTTGACCGATATGCCCCTGATATGCCATTATGGATGAGTTGGGGTCCAATCTATAACCCCAATTGGAAGGGTATCAATACTGCGCCACTAGTAAGGACAAGTTGTGGGCGACCCTTATCTGATAGTGTCCCAAAAAGAGAATGGTATGGCCCTTATCTGACAGTGTTTATCCACCTAATCAACCCTCATCAGACAGTGTTGATGTCTCAACCTATGCTGGCTACATAGTTTTGGAAAACAAGCATGACTTCTAAGGATCACACACTCATCTGATAGTGTGTGTCCCTATCCATGGGTTCACTCTGTGCTAATTTCTACTCCCATCTGAATAAAACTGAACATATTTTACTAAACTAAACATGGTCTGAGTTACTAAGTTCTGTTTACTGACGCAATACTACTGATATCTGATAACTGACTGAGTCATGATATCACGGAGATTTTTCCTGAGTCATAAGACTATCTGAAGTCTAAGGATTCATAGCATGATTGAGAGAATTGTGAAAAAAATGACATGGCTCTAGGTACACAGCTAATGTTTCGGTTACAAGTACCCCTAGGACTCGATGGAAGGAAACTGACAAAGCATGATTTACTTGAATACATAATAATCATCATAATACATTTATTGAAGCATTTCATCAAACATGTGATAGGCATAATCTTGTACGTACATGGGGATTTCATGATATCATGCTAATTAGACATTTTCCCTTAATCTAGGTATTCAACCAAACGCATAGTTGGCATAGAATATGTAAACAACATCACACAACAATTAATTGTCATGATTCAATTCCAACATAATCATTCAAATGTTTAGTCCTAGGGTTTCATGAATCTATATCGTTACAAATCAACCCATATGGAATTTAACACTCATTCATGGAATAAAATTCAATTACTCATTATCAACACGAACAAAAGCAGCCCAATCATGAACTTCATAAGAAAATCCATAACTTGAATTTAGAAAAGGGATTCTTGGGCTTCATGGACGAAAGCAGTCCATGAATGAACACTATGCATACCTTAGTTCGTGATTTCGTGAAGATTGATTGTGAAACCTTCTTGAATTTGAATCCCCAATAGAAACCCTAGCTTGTTCTTGAGAAAAACTTGAGAGAAAATAGTATATTTTAGGTGAAGAATAGCTAAATCATGTGTTATTAGGTTTAAATAGAGGTAGGAAATTAACCCTTTTAACCCTGGACGCATCATTTAATTTCAGTAAAATTTTCCCGAACTGGGCCCCTAGCGCGATGCGGCATTATCGCGCCGTGTCACTGGAAATTAACAATTGGGAAATTATGGGATGGCACAACGGGGGAAATCTCGCTAAGACACTGGAAAAAGAACAATTCTGAATTTGAGTGCTGGCGCGATGTGCCATAATCACGGATACCTACTGGAAATTGCCAAATGCCATTTCCTTTTGTGGTGCAGCGCGCCACTGACTAATATAGAGTTGTTTTACGATGGGAACTTTAAATCTCTTACCCAGTTACCGAATTTAAGAGAATCATATATCAATGGAAAGCTTATTAAATTTTCCACATGACAAAAAGTGAAAATCTTGAAAATTCCTCTAGGCATTCTTGGGTTGAAATTTGCTAGAAATTTTTGGGGTATTACAGTTTTGGGTTAGCTGATGTCATTTTGAGGCTTTAGGAGCTAATAGCTAACTTTTGTCAACATATTGTGATCCGAGTATCGGATGGAAAATCAGACTGCATCATCATATGTAGAATTTTGATTTTTTGTTAGTAGCAGCATTTGTTCAGTTTTGTGTCCTTTAGATCTCATTTCTATCCTTACTTCAAAAATGGTGTAAATAGAGTTTGGGGGACAATTTTTTTGTAATGACCTTTTTTGTTATTTTGATGTTTCCTTTGGATCCATGACATTCTTTACAATCAAATTTCACTATTGGACAATATTTTTAGGGTTTGAAATGAGATTCGTGGGTCAAAAACAAGTTTTAAAGATTGGAGGTGTTGGTATAGGTGCTAAAGCAGCTTGAGGAATGCATTAGCAGCCTTTGACCATTTTACTAGGCTGCTTTAGTGGGAAAAGTGCTGATTTAGCAGCCATCGCGGATGGTTAAGACTAAACTCGACCCTATTTTATATTTTTGATATTTTTGTAGCTAGGAAGCTCCAGTTTTGATGATTTTTGACTCATTTTTCTAATATAATCATTTTGTATCAATTTATAAGTCCATTTAGTCCATTTAGCAAGAACTTTTGTTTCATCTTTCATGATTTCTACCCTAGTTGAGAATCAAAACCCCATTTTAACCATTTTGGGGGCTTGGGAGCTCGAATTTAGACGATTCCCAAGAGGTATTTGTGATTTCTTCCATGGGTATGTTTCTGATCTTAAAATTTTTATTTTTTTTCTTCATTTCATCCTCAAAACAACATCAAATTCTTGATTCAAAAATAGATTTTGAGGGGTTTTGGTGGTAAAACTTTAAAATGATTTTTCTTTGATTTGAACCTCGCTTTTAACTCATTTTTGCAAGGTTTTTTAGATGTAGGATACTATAATTATGGGAATCATATTTCTACAATAAAAGTATGAATTTACCTCTCTTTTTGTGAAGATCCATTTTGGGTGTCCATTTCGACCCCGATCAGGAAATGAGCAATATGGGGATTATTGGCTTTTTTTACGCGCATATTCTATATTTTTATATTTTAGTTGATTTCGAGGTTGTTTCTGAGGGAAAGACTTCTTGATTACAGGTTTTTGGATTGGATTTTCATTATTCAAGCTAGGTTATACCTTAACTTTCTTCAGACTAGGTTGGGTAATTAAGGAGATGATATAGGCATTTCTTTGATAGCTAGGTTTCATACCCCTTTTGACCTACCATTGTGCATAATCCTAGTTAGCCCCCATTTAGCCTTTATCTTGCTTTTATTGATAGCCTCGTATGTAGACTAACTCCCTTCTTTAATCTGCCTTAATTTGATACAAAGCTCCTAAGTACTTTAGTAAAAACTTAAGGAAGTTAAGGAGTTTGAAAAATACGAGGAGAAAAGGTGAAAGTAAAGCCCCCAAGAAATAGATATTGGTGTGTACAATTGATGTGTTGTGGTTGGGAGTGAAAGAATTTTTTTCTAAAATTAATCATGAACTAATAGACAATACTCCCTTCTATATTGTACATGAGTGAGCTTAATGAGATGAGGACAAGACATTTACTAGCACTAATTGTGTCCACATACCCCTACTCTTACCTTTAATAAAGAAAGAAAACAAAGATGACAAAGAAACTGCCATTTCCTTTAACAAAGTCAGAAAACAAAGATGTTAAGGAATACACTTACCTCAAGCACAATTATCCCAAGTAGCTTCGTCATCCCTCTAGTTCCTCCAGAGAACCTTTACCAAAGCCACCTCCTTAGTCCACAACCGACAGACTTGCCGATCTAAAATATCAACTGGGACCTCCTCATAGGACAAGGAATTCGAAATACCCACCTCCTCAAAAAGAACAACCATTGAATAATCACCCAAACACTTCCTTAACATTGAAACATAAAATACTAGAAGAATGGAGCACAACCTAGAAGGCAACTCCATTTCATAAGCGACATCACCAACCCTCTTTAAAACTAAGTATGGACCGACATAACAGGGACTGAGCTTCCCCTTCTTACCAAACCACATCACTTCTTTCATAGGGGACATCTTCAAAAATACCCAATGACCAATACTGAACTCCATCTCCCTTCATCTTACATTTGCGTAGGACTTTTGGAGACCTTAAGTCTATCCCAAATAACCTTCACCTTCTCCATGGATTGGTGAACCAAATTCAAACCAAACAACTCTATCTCACCAACCTCAAACCACCTAATAGGAGATCTGCACCTCCTACCATATAAGGCCTTAAACAGAGCCATACTAATGCTAGAGTGATAACTATTGGTGTAGGTGAATTCAATGAGAGGCGAGTGGTTAACCCAACTACCACAAAAATCAAAAACACAAGACACATATCTTTTAAAAACTGAATTATCCTTTTCACTTGCCCATCTATCTACGGGTGAAAAGTGGTTCTACAGGCTACCTTAGTCCCCAAACCTCGCTAGAACGATCTCTAAAAGGGAGATGAAAATTGGGTACCCCGATCAAATATGATGGAAACTAGAGTACCATGTAATTTCATGATCTCCTCAATGAATAACTTGGAAAAATCCTCAAAAGAGAAATTAGTCCTCACTAAAAAAAAATAAGCAGACTTAGTCATCTTATCCACGTGACACAAATTGAATCAAATTATTGGCAAGGCCGTGGAAGTCCCATAACAAAGTCCATATTAATTATCTCTCATTTTCAAACCAGCAGTTTAATCTCCTAAGTGAACCCTCCGAGCCTCATATGCTCTACCTTCACCTATTGGCACACCAGAACTTAGCCCCAAAATTAGCCACAACCAGCTTCATATATTCCACCAATAAATCTCTTTAAGATCATGATATATTTTTGTCGAACTAGGATGAATAGTATAACACGATTCATGAGCTTCGGCCAAAATTTTTCCTTGCTACCCATCAACATTGGGAACATATAATATACCCTGGTACCTCATGGTACCATCATCACCAATCTCAAAAACCATCATTTTCTGCCTAACTACATCTTTCTTAATTTGCATCAGAATAGGATCCAACACTTGCTTCTCCTTTACCTCAGTACCAAGAGATAACCTTGCCACTTCTTGAAAAATTACACCACCATTTTCAGAATATATGAGATGAACACCAAGATTAGCCAAATGGTGAACATCCTTCACCAAATCCCACTTCTCTTCATCCACATGTGACAAGCATTCCATGGACAAACTGCTAAGAGAATCAGCAACCACGTTAGCTTTACCTGGATGATAGTGTAGGCTCATGTCATAGTCCTTAAGTAACTTAAGCCATCTCCTTTGCCTTAGATTTACTTCTTTCTAAGTAAACACATATTGCAGATTCTTATGATCAGAATAAATATCAACATAGACCCCATACAATTAATGCCACCAGATTTTTAATGCAAACACCACAACTAACAATTCCAAATCATAAGTTGGATAATTCTTCTCATGAACTTTCAACAGTCTAGAAGCATAAGCAACAACCTTTCCATGATGCATCAATACACAACCCAATCCCACCCGAGATGCATCACAATAGACAACATAAACATCAGTTCCCTCGGGCAGGGTCAAGACCAGAGCCCATGTCAACTTATCCTTTAGTTTCTCGAAACTACCCTCACAGGATTCAGACCACAAGAATTTTTAGTTCTTTTGAGTCAACTTAGTCAATGGGGAAGCAATAGAAGAATAACTTTCCACAAACCTTCTATAATAACTGGTTAAACCCAAGAAGCTTCGAATATTGGATAGAGTTGTGGGTCTAGGCCACGCTTTAACCACCACAACCTTCTATGGATCCACCATGATCCCGTCACTTGAAACAACATGACCTAGATAAATCATAATAGTAGTCCAGAACTCACACTTAGAGAACTTTGCTTACAAACGTTGATCCTTTAGGGTCTGTAACATAAGGCAGAGTTGATCGGTTTGATCCACCTCGCTCTTAGAATATACCAAAATATCATCAATAAAGACAATCACAAACAAATCTAAGAAATAACAGAAAACCTAAATTATAAGATCCATAAATGTCGCAGAAGCATTAGTCAAACCAAAGGACATCACCAAAAACTCAAAGTTAACATATAGTATTTAGAAAGCATTCTTAGGGATATCCACCTCCCTAATATTCAGCTGATGGTAACCTAATCGAAGATTAATTTTAGAAAATAACTTAGCACCCTAGAACTGATCAAACAGATAATCAATCCTTGGAAGCAGGTACTTATACTTTAAGGTCACCTTATTTAATTAGTCATAGTCAATACATATTGGAAAGGAACCATTCTTCTTCCGCACGAAGAAAATAGGAGCACCCCATGAAGACATACTAAGACGCATAAAACCCTTGTCAAGAAGGTCTTTCAGCTGTTTCTTGAGTTTATTTAATTCACCCAGAGCTATTCTATAAGGAGGGACAGAAATAGGATGAGTCTTCGGAAGAAGATCAATCCCAAAATAAGTTTCCCTATGGAGAGAAACACCAGAAAGATCATCAGGAAAGACCTTAGAAAATTCACAGACCACAAGGACAGTCTACAAAGAAGGACCTTTGGATCTAGATTTCTTAACATGCACTAAGTGATAAAAGAACCTTTTAGAAAACAATTTGTGGGATCTAAAATACTAAATAAACCAACCCTTGGGTACTAGCAAACTACCTTCTTACTCAATTACTGGCTTATTTAGGAAATGGCAACTGACCCTTTAGGTCCTACAATCAAGAGACGCATAGGACGAATGCAACCAATCCTTCCCCAAAATCACATCAAAGTCTAACATCTCCAACACTAATTGATCCACTAAGGTCTCCCTACTATGGACCGATAGCACACAACCCCTGTAGACCCTTCTAGCCACAATGGATTTACCAATCAGGGTGGACACAAAGAAGTGATCTAGAATATACTCAGGGCCAAAACCAAAATAAATAGCCACATAAGGGGTCACATAAGAGAAATTAGACCCAAGATCAAGTAGATAATATACATCATGAGAAAAGAGTTTGAGTGTACTAGTAACAACATCGGTGGAAGCCTCAGAATCCTGGAGAGTGAAAACAGCGTACAAATGGTTTCAACCAATACCAAAGCCAGAAGCAGAAGTAGCACCTTTTTGCATGGGAGTTGATGAAGTAGCATCAAGGATTTTATTTTCCCCAGAAGTAACCTTAGAAGAACAATCCCTCTATAGATGACCAGTCTGACCATAGTTAAAGGACTTTTTCCTCCCTTCCTCGCAAAAACCATAATGCACCTAGCCATAAAATCTACAAGGAGGATATGACGGAGTGGACTGAACACCGCTAGCCTGAGGTTGGTCATTTGGTGCTCTAAACCCATTGTTATTCTAAGAATGCCGATCATCTGATGACTTTGGATAACGAGTACTAGTTGTAGAGTAAGAACCAAAATTGACCCACTTCTTCTTAGACCACTTTCCATTATATCTACCACTTTGTTGCTGACCTCCATCTTGATCTGAGTAGTGAAATTTCTTATTTTGCCTTTCACTCAATTTTACTTGCTTCTTCTTCTCTTCTTCCACTTGTTTAATATAGACCACAAGTCTGGAGATATCCATATCGTTGTTAAACAAGGCATCCTTTCTCTCTAAGATCAACTCACAGGACAACCCATAGGAAAACTTTCTCATTCTAGCCCACATACTAGACACCAACTCATTATCATGATGCGAAAGTTGATGAAACTTCAAGGCATACACTTTTACAGACATCGTGCCTTGCTTCAGTTTCACAAACTCCTCGGCCTTTATGACATAACCCCAACTAGGGACTAGTCATGTCGGGCACCTCAAGTCTAACCAAGATAGGAGATCGCCCCCAAAACCTAACCATTATCGCCCTGCACCCTATGTCGGATGAATTTTGAACATATGACAAGATAGAACAATCATAAATCAAATACATTAGCTGAAGTCTATAGCCCTATCAAAATGGTGTCAACCAATTACCAATACCAATGACAAAGCTGACACCAATACTGACATACCAATGCCCAAAGTAGTCACACAAAGCCTTTAACAAAAAAAAACATTCGGTCGGGACATGCCCCTTACCATAGCCAAAATCAAAGTCCAAGAAATAAACAAAAGTACCAAAAGACGTCCATAGCATGAAATAGAGTCTTCCAGAGTATGGAAGCACACCATTTCAATCTGACACTAAGTTGTTCCTGAAAACAAGACCACTAAGCAGGAAGAGTGGTATGGTTAGTTTCTGTATCGCGTCGGGATACAACGCTCGAAGATGGGTTAGCAGGTAAATGCTAGCATATACTCCGGAAAAGGATAAAGTAATTCCATTATTCAAAACCAAAGTAAATATACAAATGCAATCACATTCATACCTATATAAATATTATGCCGGGAAAGGGAATCAGTTTTAGCATGCATTTAAATCATTAACCTGGGCTATGTAGCTTAAACACCCTAAGACCACCTACGGGTTATATAGGTCCAATTTTAGCCCATCAATGGGCCTCAGTGTATGTAGCCACACGAACTGGAGATATCATAAAGGATGGGGATTCCCATGTACCCTTCGCCCTCTATGATAAATATATATAAGTATAAACTTAGGGGATTTCCATGTACCCCATAAGTCTATGGTCACCATGACCAACCCTCATGTCGGCAAACAAGAGTTTCTAGTGTCCCTCTATTGGACTCATACCTTTACTATTATCTATCATAACTCACCACTATTTCCCAATTAAAACCTTTAGCACATAACCAAACCACCAATTCAAGAGTTTATTACAAAGGCATTATAAAGTGGTATCGTCATACCGACTATAGCTTACAAGTAATGTCATTAGCTAATACTTAGGGGATTCCCACGTACCTCATAGGATTTCCAACCAATAAAGATAAGGGCCACCAAGGACTTTCCAAATTATTTAATCTAATCAAACCATTTAGGGTTCCATTACCATATTATATAATTCAAGGTTTAAAATAAAAGTCAACAAAAACATTCTCATTGGCATTTTAACAAACATGTTGAGGGCATATAGTTTCCAAAACCAAAACCATGAACCAATTAATCGTTATCATGCAACCACATATTCAAACCAACATTATAACAGGGAAAAACATTAATAAAACATGGGAAAACATCATCCAATCATTAGTAACCAAAGCACCCAACAAATATTTAAAAACCAACACAAACCTATAATAATACCATACAAACCATTAAGTAAAACATGGTTTTAGCTTGATCTAACAATGACGGAGTATTAACATGCCTTAGATACCAAAGAAGACGGAGAGAAACCAGTCTTAAGAGACTTACTTGATCACCTTGAAGAAACCCTAGCCTCTTTTTAAACCAAGAGCTTAAGAGATATTTAAGAGTATTTTAAGATAGTTTGAATTGGGAAAAGTAAGTTAATAAATTCCCAAGAGTGTTTTAAGTGGTAGGGTCAAAAGAAGTTAAGAGGGAAAATGCCCAAAATACCCCCAGCTGAAAGTGTAAAAATTTTTGCTAGTGGGTACGTTTGTACCCCTCACGCATACCCACATCATACGAGTAGTACCCTCCACCCGTACCAAGATAGAAAGTTGGACTCCATATTTTTTCAATCATACCACTCCCCTTGCCTGAAACGTACCATCACCATACAAGAAGTACCCACCTAGTCATACCCTAAGGAGACTGTCAAGGCTAGACAATGAACAATGTACGGTTTGGATCCTACCTCTCATCTCATGTACATATAACTCTTATAGAGTCTTGTCATACCTTGGATAGAAAACAACCAAAATCACATTGACTAACATACGACCAAGACCCCTAAACCATACCCATATCATATGAAAAGTTAGCATGAGTCATATAATGATAAAAATCTCAAACTCAGGATATTTATAAGGGTAAAAAATCAGGGAGTTTCAATTCTCCCCACTTGGATCATTCATCCTCGAATGATGGAATGAGGCATGACTATCCTGATTTAAATCCCCAAACGTGTCTACCTTACCTTTATCCAAGTTAGAAAACAAAGATACCAAGGGAGTCAATCTTTTCGGTAACAAAAAAAACAAAGACATTATGAAGAACACATAGCTTCCGCACGAATTTTTAGAGTAGAAAATAGGAACGAATACTTGGACATCATGTCTTCTTCAGCTTCCCATGTAGCCTCTTCCACCTTGTGGTTCCTCCATAGAACCTTTACTAAGGCCACATCCTTGGTATGCAACCGATGAACTTGATGATCCAAGATCTCAACCGGGATCTCTTTATAAGTTAGGGGATTCGAAATACCAATATCCTTGATACGCACAACATGCGATGGATCACCAATACACTTTCTTACCATAGAGACATGGAATACCGGGTGAATTGAGCTCAAACTAGATGGAAATTCCAACTCATAGGCAATATCAACGTAGTTACAATTCATTGAAGACATCTTTAGGAATACCCTATATCCAACCTCAAACTCTAAGTCCCTTTGCCTCACATCTGCATAGGATATTTGGTGACTTTGGGCAGCCTTAAGTCAATCCCAAATCACCTTCACCTTCTCCATAGCTTGGAGAACCAAATTCAGGCCTACTTATTGACCTTAAACGAGACAATTGGATACCTTCACCTCTTACCATACAATACTTTAAATAGAGCCATCCCAATGCTGGAGTGGTAGCTATTATTGTAAGCAAAATCTACAAGAGGTAAGTACTTAAACCAACTACCACCATAGTCAATCACGCAAACCCAAAGCTAATCCTCCAATATCTGAATAGTCCTCTCTGCTTGCCCATCCGATTGCGGGTGA
This sequence comes from Capsicum baccatum var. pendulum, assembly GCA_030864225.1. Taxonomy (NCBI): domain Eukaryota; kingdom Viridiplantae; phylum Streptophyta; class Magnoliopsida; order Solanales; family Solanaceae; genus Capsicum; species Capsicum baccatum. The sequence goes on along the minus strand of CM061554.1, from coordinate 55,584,514 downwards.
AAAGTAGTACTCTGACTGACCTTAGTCTTCAATTTTTTCTGTAACGACCTCCAGAAGTGAGATAAAAACTGCATACCACGACTGGAGGTGATAAAAATAGGTACCTTATGCAATTTTAATATCTCTTAGAGGTACAACCTTGCATAATCCTCAATCGAGATATTAGTCCATACTAGGAAAAAGTGTGGCAACTTTGTCATCCTATCCATGATGACCCAAACCGAATCAAATTGATATTGAGACTGAGGGAGACCGGTAATAAAACCTATGTTTATCACTTTCCACTTCCATTCAGGCAGCTCAATTTCTTGATACAATTTTCGAGCCTCATGTGCTCAACTTTCACTTGTTGGCATACCATGCATTTGGCCATAAATTAGCCATGTCCCTTTTAATATTGTTCCACTAATAAATCTCCTTGAGCTCATGAAATATTTTCGTCAAACCAGGATGCACAACATACTCCAACTCATTCACCTCAGCTAAGATCCTCCCATCCAAACCATCTATATCAGGAACACATAACTTCCCTTGGCACTGTGAAGTACTATAACCACTAATCTCAAGGGTCATCACCTTCTGTCAACCTACATAACCCTTGATCCTCATCAAGATAAGAACTAATATCTATTTCTCCTTGATTTTGGCACCAAGAGACGATCGTGACACTTCCCACACCAACACACCACCATCCTCAGAGTCTAAGAGATGAACTTCAAGAATAGCCAACAGTGAATGTCCTTCACTAACTCCCACTTTCTTTTATCCACTTGAGTGGGCCTCCTTATATATAGCCTACTAAGAGTATCAACAACCATTTTATCTTTATCTGGGTGGTAATAAAGATTCATATCATAATCCTTGAGAAGCTCAAGCCATCTCATATGCCTGAGGTTAAGCTATTTCTTAGTAAACACATATTACAGGCTCCTATGATCAGAAAAGATATCCATATATGCACCATAAAGATAGTGACGCCATATTTTCAATGAGAATACCACAACCAATATCTCTAAGCCATGGGTCGAGTAATTTTAATCTCATGCACCTTCAACTGTCAGGAAGCATAAGCTATCACCTTCCCATTCTGCATTAGAACACGAACAAGCTACATATAAAATTCATCACAGTAGACCACAAACCCATTACTTCCTTCCAGCATAGTCAAGACCGAAGCCAAAGTTAGCTTATCCTTCAGCTTCTTAAAACTATCTTTATAAGCATCCGATCACAAGGACTTTACCTTTTTCTGAGTCAACTTAGTCAATAGGTAAACTATAGTCAAAAAACTATCCACAAACCTCCTGTATAACCTGCTAAACCCAGGAAGCTACAAATATCGATTGGAGTTGTTGGTCTAGTCCAGTTCTTCACCACTGTAACTTTCTATGCATCCATCATGATTCCTTCATTGGAAATAATATGACCTCTAAAAGTGACAACGTTCAACTAGAACTCACATTTTAAAAAATTGGCATACAACTGTTGCTCCTTCAAGGTCTGCAATTCAATGTGGAGGTAATTCGCATGATCCACCTAGCTCCACGAATACACCAAAATGTCATCTATAAAATCAATCACAAACAGATCTAAAACTGATGAAATACCCTATTTATCAAATCCATGAATTCCATCAGGGCATTGGTCAATCCAAATGACATAACTAGAAACTCAAAATACATATATCGGGTTTGGAAGATAGTCTTAGGGGTATCCACCTCCCTAATACTTAACTAGTGAGACCCGTATCAAAGATCAATTTTGGAGAAAAAATTAGCACCCAGCAACTGATCAAACAAATATCTATTCTTGGAAAAGGATAATTATTCTTTATTATTACCTTATTCAATTATCAGTAATCAATGAACATCCAAAGGGAACAATCTTTATTATGCATGAATAACACCGGTACACCCCACGGGGACATACTAGGATGGATGAAATCCTTATCTAAAAGATCCTTCAGTTGCTTCTTAAGCTTCTTCAACTCAGGTAAGCCATTTAATATGAGGGAATAGATATTGGATGAGTGTTTAGGATAAGGTCAATCCCAAACTCAATCTCCCTATCAGGAGGAACACTAGGAAGATTATCAAGGAAAACCCCAGGAAATTCATTCACCATAAGAACATAACGCAAAGAAGGGCCACCCTAGTTAGAATCTTTAACTCAAACTAAATCATAGAGTAGTTACTGAATCCAGATCACTGAGCTAGAAGAGCAGTATGGCCAATTCCTTTATTGCATGGGTATATAGCGCCTGAAGATGGGTTAGTAGGTGAAAACTAGTATGTACTCAAAAATAAGGATAAAGTAATGTCATTATTCAAAACCAAAGTAACTATCCAAATGCAATCACATTCATACATATATAAATATTATGCTAGGAAAGGGAATCGACTTGAGCATGCATTAAAATTATTAACCTACGTTGTGTAGGTTGATCATCCTAAAACCATCCATGGTCTGTATAGGTCCATTGTTAGCCCTTAAATGGGACCCAATGCGTGTATTCGCACAAATCAGAGATATCATAGGGGTTGGGGAATCCCGTGTACCCTTCGCCCTCCATGATACATATATACAAGTATAAACTTAAGGGATACCCTTGTACCCCACAAGCATATGGTCAACATGACCAACCTATAAGTAGACAAACATGAGTTTTCAGTGTCTCTCTATTGAACCCACACCATCACAGTTATCTATTATAATCCACAATACTGCCTAATTAAAACCTTAAGAACATAACCAAACCACCAATTCCAGAGTTTATTACCAAGGCATAATGAAATGGTATCATCATCCAATTATAGCTTGCAAGCAATGTCATTAGCCAATACTTAGTAGATTCCTATGTACCCCATAGGATTTCAAACCAATCAAAACCATGGCCCAAGGCCTTTTCAGATCATTTAAGTCAATCAAACCATTTAGGGTTCATTACCATATCATGCAATGTAAGGTATTCAATAAAAGTAAAACTAGTTGACAAAAACATTCTCAGTGGTATTTTAACAAACATGTTGAGGGTATATAGTTTCAAAAACCAAAACAAAAAACCAATTAACCATTCCAATGCAATCATATGTTCAAACCAATATTATAACATGAAAAAAATAGAACATGGAAAACATCATCCAACCATTAGTAACCAAAGCTCCCAACATATATTTCAAAACCAACACAACCCTACAATAATTACATGAAAACCATTAAGTAAAACATGTTTTTAGCTTGAACTAAAAATGAGGGAGGAGTAACATACCTTAGATACCAAAGAAGACGGAGATAAAACACCCTTGAGAACCTTACTAGACCACCTTAAAAAAACCATAGCCTCTTTTAGAACAAAGATCTTGATAGAGATTTAAGAGTTATTTGATAGTGTTTTATTTGGTAATGTAATTTAATGAAGTCCCAAGACTATTTTAAGTCGTGGGGTCTAAAGTAGTCAAAAGGGAAAATGTCTAGAATACCCCCATCTTAAAATGTAAAAATTTCCGTAGGTGGGTATGATTTGGACCCCTCACTCATACCCACATCATACGAGTGGTACCCTCTACTCATACCCAAGACAGAAATTTGGACTCCATATTCTATTTAATATACGACTCCCCTTTTCCTAAATTGTACCATCACAATTCGACAACTACCAACAAAGTTGTACCCTAAGCAGAATGGCAAGGCTCAAAAATGAACAACATACAATTTAGACCCTACATCTCTTATTATATAAATAAAACTCTTATGGAATATTGTCATACCTTGGACAAAAAACAACCAAAACCACACTGAGTAACATATGACCAAGACCCCTAAACCATACTCATATAATATAGAAAGTAAGAATGAGTCATATAATGATCAAAAAGATCAAACTCCAGATATTTATAAGAGTCAAAACTCAGGGTGTTTCACTTCACCTCCCTCAATTCTTAAGGAAAGAAGCGATTAAGGTAAGCACTAGTGAAATTATTCCACAAGTCGGGCTCAGTATCGTCACCTCTAGACTGTTCCCATTCTTTATACCATTGGTATGTTACATCCTTCAACTAATAATCTATGAACTCTACCTCTTCCACATCAAAAGCATGCATAATACAGGATATCTTTTCTATCTCATCAATGAAATTTTAAGGATTTTCCCCAACATTAGAACTAATGAAAATAAGAGGACTCAACCTCATAAATTGTCCAACTCTAGTGGCCTCAGATAGTGGAGCAACAAAAGAAACACGCTCAGTCTGAGAGGACACCAACTAGGTAAGCAAATAAATAGACTAGAAAAACTCAGCATTAGACACATCAGCCTGGGGTGACTGAGGAGGTATAGGGGAACTAGTGGATCTCCCTTAAGGAAATCAAATGGAGTGACCTTAGACCGAGTCTAAACTTATATATTAGCATGTGCTCCATCGACATTATCCTCAAACGAGATAGAAGAGTTTGAGACTCAACTCGACATGGCTTTGTTGGACACCCAATGATACCAAACCTAGGCTCTGATACTATCTCTATCATGACCCAAACCAGGGTCTATCCATCATAGGTATCCCAAGTCCCACATTAATCAGAAATCATCCCCTGCACCCAAACAACCAAACAATACATTTCCTAATATCAGATGAATTTCAAATATATAATAAGATAGCATCCCATAAGCTTAAAGAAAATCAAAATATTTCTATAACCGATAACGGATAACTGGAAAACTAATCAACCAACATCTCCCACTATCCTAGTAATATAAGAAAAGCCACCTAAACAAAGAACCAAAAACCATTCTTGGTCGGGACATATCCTCGACTCTAATAGATGACAATGAGAATGAAAATGATAATGTTAATTCTAATGAAAATAACTATAAATTCAAATATAAGAATGAAAATTTTTGTGAAATGCCTAAGCCTTCTGGGGAATGGAAGATCACCACTTCATCACAACACCACAAACTAATGAATAAAATTGATCGAACTAACTATGCACAAGAAAAGTAGAAGAAGCTTTAGTGCCTGCATCGTGTAGGTATACAACATCTGAAAACGGTTAGTGGGGTGAACACTAGCATGTAACTCAGGGATAAGGATAACATAATGTCATGATTAATAGTTCAAAATCAGCTAAAACCAATGCACACAATCAAATGCATATATATTTAGATATATCACATGTCGAGAAAGTAAATAAGTCTTAACATGCACTTTAAAAATTTAGCCTGGATTGTATAGCTCAACCATTATAACATGTAACCATGGGCTATATAGGCCCTAACTCTCACCCCTAGTCTGGCCCCAGTGCGTGTAGCCGTACGAATCAAAGAATAATCTTATATATATGCATGAGGGACTCAAACCTCCCAATTATATACTAAGATTACTTAAGAACCCAATTATGTAATGATGTGAGGAGGACTTAAACCTCTATAATCATGTAATAATAATGAGAGGGCCCTCCGGTTTCATGACTCAGCCACACGACCCTCATTAAAGCCCGATTAAAATATTCATCACACATTCTCATTCATTTAACCATATTTAACATAATAAGATACATTGTTAGTAACATTATAATAACTACACTTGTAAGGTAATGAAAATATGCCAAAAACAATTACATCACTTGGGGAAATTCGTAACCCCTCGGTCCAATTTTATAAATTCCAATATTTGTCACAATTAAAAACTGTTATCATAATATGGGATTGGGGTCATAACTATTTCAAAAGTCACAAGTTTGGGAATATCATAATTCCCTAGTTCATTCACCATTTGCATGCACCTATAAGTTCAAAACCATAATTAAAGCATGAATAATCATATGTAAACCATGGAAAAAACATTGTTCAAAAATAAGCATTCATAAACCCTCAACCCTTATTTCAAAAATAACATAAATATCTCATGAATCATACTTAAAAATGCATGCTTTTAACAAATTAACAATGAGGGAAGAGCAACATCTTGAAATAACAAGTTTCACGAAAGAAATTCAACCCTTAAACCCTTGGATGACCTACTTCTTTAAAACTCTAAGTATGGCTGCTTGAGAGAATTGAAGAAAGCATTTTAAAAGTGTTTTAGTGAGTCAAAAATTCTAATAGGGTTTTAAGTCATGGGTTACAATTGGGGTAGATGGGAAATGTCCAAAGTGCCCTTAATAAAAATACAGAAAAATTATCGCAAGTGACTACGAGTCACTATACGACTCATATAGACATATTACAAATAAACATCCTAAGTTGTAACCAAGATATTCACTGGGACACCCACACGCTATTGACCCTATGACTCAAATGGTACCACTCGTTATGGGACCCTACGACTCATAGGGTCCAGTCTTAATCAGCATAGATCCCAATTAGGTAAACATTGGACATCCTAAGATTTACACACAATGGCTTATAACAAGTCCTTATGACTTATAGTTAGCCGCTCATACTCAGAGTAGAACTTTGCCACTTAATTCTTATTCGGTTACTATTTAATCCCAATGACTCATCATAGGACTTTACGACTCATGTCCCCAAGTCATACTCAGGACAGTAACTCAAACTCCATTCACTGGACACCTTATGACTAGGGTCTCCTAACCTACAAGACACCCTATGACTCATAGGGTGAGTTTTAGTCAGAATAGTAAGGATAAAATTGTAAAAAATTGTAAGGCCCAAATACCCAGGACATTATAGATGTGCCAAGGAGGATATATGGATATGGATTGCATACGGATTAATGATTCCCCCATGGGTCCTACATATTAAAGCTTTAGCTCTGTAAGTGTATACGAAGGTTGTGTGACAATGTCATAGATTATGAGATGACCTCATGTATTACATCATCATTATCATTTTCATTGTATATACTTTATTATGATTTTAATGTGATTTTATTTCTTCTTTGACTTATTACTTATCCATTTTTTATATCTTTCTTTACTTGTACTTGATGATCTTATATATGTTCTCCTTCTCTGTTTTACTTATATGTGGTATAATGTATACTTTTGCTCCTTCCTGGTATTTGTTGGAATATATGTGAGTATTATAAAAATGTTAGTGGAAGCAGTGTAGGCTACCATGTGGGACATTTTCTGATTACAGGTGACGTGCCCTTAGTATGTATTTTGTATGCTTTATTATTTACTTTACTCTGCCAACCTATGATATCTACAGAGTATAAGTGGATCGTACTCACTCCTAATGTTCCCTTTTTGTGTAGATCCTAGTTTGGGTTCGCCCCACATTGGTTGATTCGAGCGATATTTAGAGCTTTATGAGGTAGTTAATGATTTCACATGCTCAAAGTCTACTACTACCTCTTTTTATTAGACTATGTCTTTATTACTATTCGGAGATAGAGTTATTCCTATATAATGTATTTTATTGAGTTGTATTAGTATTTTTTACATTGTGATACTAGGTTTTGGGAGTTATGACATTATTATTTATGCTTCTTTTTTCTTTCATTATACTGATTATGGTTTGGTTTCATTCTAGGAGCCTTGCCTTGAATTTTAAATGTTAATTTCTCTTTTGTACCAGTTTATATGATGGGATTACTTGTCAAGGTTCACTGTGACAAGTTTCATCACGACCCTTGTATTTTTAGGTCGTGACATATTCATAGTGGTAATCATGGTTGATAAGCATCGCCAAATTTAAGGGGATATTAGACATATCATTGGAGGTTGAGAATGCTTATATTCATATGTCCTACTAAATCTTATTTTATGTTTTGTATCAATCTTAATCAAGCTGAGGATTCCTGGAAAAGTTCATCTTACGTTGTTATAATCATGTTTCATAGAACTCATGATAATGATCATGTCGCTATCAGGTCTCGTTATCTCATGATTCCTGCTTACATAATTTACTTGGTGATGCCATGAAGCTCTTTTCTTTAGATGCCTATATATATGTTTTGTTGAGGGGAAATTCCTAATATGAATTTACATCCTTTATTCTGTACTTGTAAAGCTTCAATAAGTCCCTACCCATTATTCGAGGTCTAAGGGGGAGAAAATGTAACACCCTACATTTTTGGGTTAAAATTTGAACCATCATTCCAATGTGTATAAACACAAACCCAATGATTTCTATCTAATAGTGAGTAAAGTGCTTTTGATGTGAAGAATATTCATAGGAAACACTTAGAGAAAACTTAAGTTAACAACATTTATTATCAACTAAATTTTGGTACTCGATCGTACAAGGATCAATTTTGAATGTGTATAAATTCTGGAATATAAGTAATTTTGGTGATCAAGACCTATCAAATGAAAATTAATTGAGTTCTCTTTTCATGCATCCAATTTCGCCTTAATTTGACACTCGGTCTAAAAGTTATGACCATTTTTTGCAATCAAACCAATAAGGGTGAGAGGTAAGGGTGTGGCACGCCCTTTGTGCTCTGTAATAAGAGCATGGCACGCCCTATATGCTCCATATTAAGGGCATGGAACGCTTATGTTACCAGATATACTAAAACACACATTTTTTTTAGACTTTCAAGGCCAAACTTGTCATTTACATCCTAAATCATCCTATAACTAATACATACGTGATTTGTCTCATCCCATAACCCAAATACACAATTCCTTTCCTCCCAAATTATCAAGAACAAAAAATAAGGGTTCTTCCCTAAAGTTCAATTTCCAAGGCTTCTAATTTAAGTTTTCTCTTAATATTTTCTCGCCATATCATGATCAAGGATATGAAAAACAAATTCAAGTCTTCAATTCAATTTAAAGCTAGACTTTAAGGTTTAATGTTAAGAATTCAAGTTTTCCCTAATTCCTTCTATCAAAAAGGCATGTTGTATTCTCCCTTCTTTAATTGTGGTGTTATTGCATTATTTTACATGGTCTTTTGGTGTTTTGGAATGATTGAATTATCTAGGGTTGAGGTTGTTTCTTGTTAACACTTGGATTGTATTTTTCATTATTTTAATAGATTATTCATGCTTTGAATGATGGATTTGAACTGAAATTGTGCATTTTTATAATGGTGGAATTTGATGACTTGGGTTTCACAAAGTTGATGAATTTTAACATGGTAACGACATTAACCTCAACCCACATTGTAAATTATAATTTTCAACAAGGATTCTACTCTATTTAACTATCTTTGAAACTTTGCATTACATTGATGGAAAAAGGACAAAATAGATTTGGAATGCCTTTGGTGGCTATATGTAATACCGCGTACTTCTACCTAGCTTAAATTCATCCCAAGAATGTCAAAGACTTGTTTTAAAAGATGAATCCACTTTTATACACATGTAATTTCTAAGATTTTCACTTTTTGTAGAGTGGGAAATTAAATAAGCTTTCCATCAATACTCATTTCGTCAAAATTTGATCGGGGTAGAAAGTTATGGCTGAAATACAAAAAGCAATCAAAACTGCCAGGTGTGATGGTCAGAGCTGACGGACCGTCGATGGACCATGATTTCTGGATCATAGCGATGGACCATGCCCCAAGACATTGCAGTGGAGATAATTAGACCACATTATGCCTAAGAGCGATGACTCAGGCCGACGGACCATCGAGATAGCGATGAGTGATGATGAGGGCCTATAATAGATACAACCCGACACTAATTTGGGAGTTTGATGCAGCATATCACAAGGAGCTAAGGCAGATGTACTTGCATGGAATGTCATGGAATAGAGATGATCCCCTAAGTTAATTGATCATCCAAGATGTTTGGGTGAACATATCCACTTAGACTATTTCCAATTTTTCCACTAAGTAGAATTTGATCTCTCTATAAATACTTTAGATATTGATCACCGGATTAAGAAAATGCAGAAGGTGAAGATGAATTAGATCGGGTTTGATGATATATTTTTGCACTTTAGATGGATAGTAGGGATTATTACTACAACACAGGAGGAGGCATCATGGGTTATAGGCCTATCTACTCAGATTACAAAGGGAAACCTAAATTTTACATCCAAGGCATGGTGGACATTGTTTCAGCATCAGTTGAGCCCGACCATAGGAGATAATACCAAATTGGAAATTTTTAAATAAAAGACTCCTTCGCTAATGATTTGTTTATGTGCAAATTATTTAAATTTGGTCTTAAAAGGAATTGTGTAGGTCACCAAGAAGGTGTTGCCTCGGGGAGACCAACACTGGAAACCACGTTTACTAATGTTTGGGGTCTATATGACCATTGTGTCTTGATACACAATATATTTTATCTAGATATCACCTAGTTGTATTTATCCACTCTTTGGTACATATGGTTAACATGGACTGGGGCCCTTTTGATAGGGGGACCCAAACCCATATAGCCTATGGGTTCTTGGAAAGTCGGCATAAGATACATCATACAGGACTAATATTTTAAAGGATCATATTTTATGTCCCTTGTCCCTATCCCAGCATATTATATATGTGTATATGTAATTGTTGTGCATGTGGTATTATGACTGGATTATTGGCAAATGTATTATCTTATCCCTTTCCTTGGGTTACATGCCAGTACTTGTCGTACTGACTATCCCCGGATGCTACATAATTTCATGATGTAGCTTCTAAGGACTTTTCTAGTGATCTTGTGCAGTGTTAGGTGCATGGTACTCCTGTTGATCAGCTGTGAAATGGTGAGCCCTCTATCTTTTGGAAGGCCCATAATCTGTTTAGTTCTTTTTTATTATTTTAGTACTTATGGATTTCTTTTGTCATAGGTAGGGCCATGTTCTGACTTAGATGATATATTTTTAATTAGAGGCTTTTGTGGACAGTGTTGGAATTTTTCGATGAGTTTGGTTTTGACTCTCAACTTTCTTTTACTTATATACTTTCTCTAATTATCTTGGTTGGCTTTTGCTATTTATTTTTATTTTTCTCTGCGGTAAGGATAATGGGGTCATCTCTGGTCGTTGTTGGCTTAGAATGCCCTATCTAGGCAAGGACCAGATTTGGATCGTAAAATTTTTATTGAAAGTTGTCTTAGTTGAATATGGGTACAACAATAAAGGTTTAAATTTTTACCAAAATCCACCCAATAGCCCAAGGATAACACTAGTGGTGGTGACTCATACTTGGATCTGATTAGAAAAAAATCCATAAGTATAGTTTGAGTACCAAAACAACGGGTACTCAGTAGGCATCATAAGCTGACTGAGATATATTACTATAAAAGCATAATTAAAGTGAGAATGCAAACTAAAGTCATAAATAAAGGAGCAAAAATAAGAAGATTAGATCATGCTGTGCAAATTCGTAATAAAGGTAAAGTATATATGCAAATGTGGAAGTAGAGTCTAATTATAACCTTAGCTAGACCCCAATAAGTCCATAAGGCATAGTAAATAAAGAAAATAATCCAGCTGAACTTCCATAAGAACGGTGGATAGAAGCAAAGAGTAATACAAATATGAAGATATAATAACACAATAACAATAATAAAATGAACCAATATGAGATAAGCTTACTTAATACTCCCTTTTTATCATAATTCATAGCCTTATCAATCCTTAGTAGATTTCAAATCCCAATTCAGTATCCATATAATTCGTAAATGCCAGTCTCAAATCAGAACTAGTGAAAAATATAGTTATAGTAAAATATCAAACTTGAATTGGAACTGATGAATGATAATAAAACTACTAGACGTCATACTCAAATCAAAATTTATAAATAAGGTAAATGGTAATAAGGATTCTTTAATACCCCAAACTTTCTTTAAGTCGAGTTTCATCCTTAACAAGAGTAAGGGTTGACTTTCCTAGTGAGAAATATTTTTAACTGTGTAGAATTTTCATAATATCGACTTTTTTCCATGTGGATATTTGAATAAGCTTTCCATCAATACCAATTTTTTCCAAATCCAGTATTAGGGTGAGAAGTTATACACATTATACAAAAACCTGTCTGAACTGCCCAGGTGCGACGGGTAGGCCGACGGACCATCGAGCTAGCGAAGGACCATCTCCTATAGCGATCTCCATGAGGCAGTAGTCCATTCACTGGCTAAGTGTGATGTTTAGGACCGACGGACCATCGAGCAAGCGATAGACCGTCGCCCCAGGCCGTCGCGATGAGGCAGCAAGTCCCAGTTCTGGTCCAGGTGCAACAGTCAGTCCGACGGACCGTCCACCCAGTGATGGACCGTTGCACCCTATCATCGCATGTCATGTTTAGTGATTTTTAGTCATTTTAGAAAGGGATTTTTAGTCTTTTTTCACCCTTTTTAGCACCTATTTATATTAGATCAAGGCTCTCAACTTCATTATTCATCTATAACATCAAAAGCTAGGGTTTATTTTAAGATCAAAAACCCAAGAATAAGATTAAAAACCTTCTTCAAGAAAACTGAAGAAACCAAGAATCTCTCCAACAACCTTCAATAAAGAGTCTCCTAAGGTATGTTAGATGTTTATTCTTGGGTTCTTTTCACCCAAGAAGTCCAAGAATCCTTTTTAAAATTACAAAGTTCATGTATTTATGAAATTTCATGATTTATGTGTATTGAAGTTCATGATTATGTGTTGTTGAGTTTCAATTCATGATTTAGACTACAGGTATTAAGAATTGATTCTAGCATGTGATTAATTGTGTGATGTTCATGATAAACCCTCTTCAAGTTGCATGTTGGTTGATGAAATCATGATACTTAGGTGTAGTATTTGTTGTATAACTAAATCATGCTCCCCACATGTTTGAAAAAATGCTCATGTGAAGGAAATAGAGTCAATATAGCATGGTTATCAAGAAATCCCCAATTATGTATAAGTTCATGTAAGCCAAGTGTTTGTTGAAAAGCCATATTGAGTGATTTATTATATGTTGTATGCATTCCCATTCACGTGTATTCCTTATTGACTAAACTTTGAGATATTGGTATGCACTTCCCATACCATTACATGTTCATGATATTCAAGTGATTGGCAAGATATTGCATTGATTATGTTGTGGATGATAGTCTATTGTCATGTCATGTACGAGTTGTCCTGTTTAATGATATTTATGTTATCGAGTCCTGGGGGTATTTAATACCTAAAATTTAGTTGCTTATCTAGAGCTTAGTCAGTCTCAAGATAATCTCAATCGTGCTATGTTCAACAGAATTCAGACAGTTACAGAACTTAAGAAAATTCAGTGATCTCAATATAAGTGCAATACAGTCTTAGTATCAGTCTAATTCGACTTAGTATTCAGTTCCAACTCAATGGTATTCAGAAGTAATCAGTATTCAGCTCATGCTTCAGTAAGACTTAGTAGGCTAACAAGAATTCAGTAGCATTTTAGCCAGATAGTAGAATCCAAGTGGCATTCTGTCAGATAACGGAACCAAGTGAACTCAGTCAGATCATTCAAGAAATATGAATAGTAACAGATTTAGCTCAGTCTAAGTTTAGTTAAGAATCAATTCAGATTCCTTCAATTGGGAGTAAGAACTAGCACTGAGCGAGTGCAGGGATGACAGATTCCCTGTTAAAGAGGTAGAGTCATTAGTAACAATCCCTGAACTCCAGAACTGCGTAGCCATCTCAGGACTAGGAGTTACCTATTTGATTCAGTCTTGACTATCATACTGCCTTAGGCTTGACTTCCTTTTTAGGGTCACCCAGTAGAGAGGCTTGACCATAGTAGAGGTCTTTACACGTGGCACGGTATTGACACCCTTCTAGCTGGGGTTACAGGTTGGACCCTACTAGATCAGATTCGGGGCATGTCTATTAAGTGAGAACTCCCACATTTGCAGTTTTAGTATCAGTCTTCAGAGTAGAACTCAGAAATTAGGACTATCCGATGCCGTCACCTATATTAGTAAAGAACTTAGATAGTTCCATAGATTCATAGACCACATGCTAGATAGGCCTGGTTTCACATAAAGGTAATCAGTATCAGTACTAATAGATCCAAAGATCACCCATTAGATAGGCATGATCTCAAACTCAGTCCATCATTTCTATTATTAAAAGATTTAGATATCTTCTGCTAGATAGGTTTAATTTCAGATACAATTATACCTTATCATTATTAGTAGATTCAGAGATCATCCGTTAGAAAGGTTTGATCTCAGATTTAGTCAGTCGATAGTAGAAAGCTCAGAACTCAGTTATTGATATGAGTAGATTTAGTTATTCAGTATTCCAGAGTTAGTGAACTGTGATATCAGTATTAGTAGACCCAGTCATCGATAAGTCATTATTTAGAAACCAGTATTCAAAGTTCATATTCAGTGTTACTATGATTCCAATTTTGGTTAAGTAATGTTCATGCTTAAGCCCTTGAATTTACCCTTACCTCATCTAGAATACCAGTATATTCAAAGTACTACACATACTTTCCAGCACTATGGTGTCTTATACCATAGGTTCAGACATATGGGATCCAAAGCACCCATAGTAGTTCATACTCATTCAGCAGCAGTAGACGTAGCAGTGAGTCCTCTTCATTTGAGAATGGTCCAAATTTAATATGGCATTATGATAACGCTCAATCTACAGCTCTCGTAGGAGTGTAAAGCGATCGTAGTCAAATATAGAACCCAACTGGGTTGGGTATCGATCCCTCAGGGAATAGCTTGGTCAACAAGTAAGCAACGATTACTAGACTTTTAGTGCAAGTCTCGTAAAAAGGGGGGATTGTAATGTATAACCAAAATATCAAAGTAAAAACTGAAAATAGCAAAGTAAAAGAAAGAATGTTTAGTAGGTTGTAAAACAATTAGAATTGAAGAGTTGGGGTTATGTCCACCTTCTGAGTTTACGTCTCTATTAGCTATGAGTTATGCGGAATTCAGACATGCATGTGCTTATAGAGAATTGTATTCGATGGTAAATCCAGGCGTCTTTCGACTTATTCGAGGATTATTTCACTTTAACTCTTTCGAGCTTAAAGCGTATCTAACGGTACAAATTCTCCAAGAGGTTAATCCAATTACGGCACTAATTTTTTAATAGGGGATGGAACCCTACTACCTTGACATTATCTCTTTTCCAGACATATAACTTTTCTTTTGAACAAGTTAATGCTATACTGGTGTATTCTTGCATTTGCAACCACAAAGAATTTAGATTAAGATGAAGAGAATAATGATATAAGCAGCATACGTGTCACAAACTCACAAACTCATAGCAATAGATAGTATCTCATACGGCTTCCATAACCCCAACAGAGAGGTTTAGTTACCCATGAGTGTGAAGGAAATCACAATAGACATTGTTATTATACCACAATAAAGATTTCGTGTAGTAATGGTGTGGTAGGCGTTAGGCGTGAATTCCTAGAAAAGTAACGTTTCTCTTATTGCGGAAATTAAGAATTGAATAGTTGAATAGAAGAAGAATAAAAAGTAGAATTGAATGAATTGTAAGGTAAGATGAGAGTTGTTGTTAAGTAGAATGTGTATAAAATCTCTAGCAAAATAGGGTATTTATAATACCCATATCCTATTCCTACTAAGCTAATGAAATACTTAACCAAATCCTACTAAGCTAATGAAATACTTAACCCAATTGTACTAGGTTAATGTATTATTATCCTAATCCTAATAAATTACTGCTAGTCCCCAAAGTCTTCAGAATTATTGTTTTAGCCCGGAACAGATTTTCTATGCGCCACTTTTGGTCCTTGGCGTCCAAGACTCCCTTTTCTCCTTTCGTGAAGCTTTCTTTGGCGTCAAGTTATCCATAAAATGCTGAATTCTGCATCATTTATACCTGAAACTTTGCTAATCATGTTCGTTAGCTCACTTACAGGAAAAAGGACTAAAAGTGCATGAAATATATAATTTGTTCTCAAAACATTGCTAAAATATGGGTAAAATATAGCGCTATAGGCGTGTAAATTCGCCTATCATCAACACCCCACACTTGAAGCTTTGTTCGTCCTCGGACAAACTATCATGTCCCCCTAAACATCAACTTAGGGTTTCACAGCAACAACACAAAATATTCGTCAAGACAAGCACAACAATTATCAACAAAGAGTAGTTTTTCGATCATTAGTAGAAACAATTTAACCTCTAGCATAGACTAATGATGGTAGTTAATTCGCATCCAAGAGTTAAGGTACAAAGAATCATACACAACTAACCAAAACACATCAACCAAGTATGTCTCACAATATATTACCCATAATCACTTACAAGCATAGTATATTTGTCGAAACATGGGTAGAAGGGTATCCTTGCTCTCGCTCTCACAAAGAATTCATATGCTGCAGCTGATGACCATAGGCTTGCCCTTAGTGTAATGCTCCACTAAATGTCAGAATACTAAGTTTAGGATCAAATAGGTCTTTTACGGGTTGTAATGTAGGCTAAGGGACAGGTAGGACTATTTTTGCCAGAAATAGTGACTATGTTCCTAAGCGCTTTAATACATCACATTGTATCATTAACACTTTTCTTTCAAACAACCTTTCTACCTTCTTTTATTCTACGACTCTTTTTCTCCTCTTTTGTTTTTCAATTTTAAGCAACTTTTGAGCTTTCCTTTCCTTTTTTTCATAACATACCTCTTATGATAGCAATTCTTTTTCATAACAAATTCAAGCACCATTACATTCTAAAGCATCATACTTACCCAACTTCCTCTTATTTTGTCATTTGACTTTACACTTTAAAGCACTTAGGAATTTGGATCAAATTATGGTCTTGAAAAAAATGGATTAGGCTTACATATGAGGTTGTCAAAGAAAATAGGCTAAAGGCTCAAAAGGGT
Source organism: Capsicum baccatum var. pendulum (assembly GCA_030864225.1). NCBI lineage: Eukaryota > Viridiplantae > Streptophyta > Magnoliopsida > Solanales > Solanaceae > Capsicum > Capsicum baccatum. Next base: position 55,567,822 of record CM061554.1, on the reverse strand, counting down.
TTAACTAGGATAATGTCCACGGGTAGGTAAAAATGAGGGTGAACAATTACAGGTTGCCAAAGAAATGCCTAAATCATCTCCTAAACTTGCACTCGTTATTTTCGCTGTACATACATACCAGGCAAGTTCTAGCATCAGCCACAAACATAGAATATACAATATCCTCACACACACAAGGCACATGGTCGACTTTATTGGGAGTAGTATAGACTCTTGACCCAACAACTGAAGGAATTATACCACACAATATCACGTAGTGAGTCACAATTAGAGCCTAAACGTCTCAATAGTCATGATTTTAGCACAAACTCTTGTTATAATCTCATGTTGCCTATTAGAATAATTTCATGCGAAGCTAAGTAAAAAAAAAATTTAACTATAAAAAAACTAAAACAAACAAACATAAATAAATGCAAATCAAACAATCATAAATAAATGCAAATGCGGATAAAGGAGTATAGCATGCAAATACCACCATCCCACACTTAAACGGGACACTGCCCTCAGTGGAAAATAAATACAAAGAACCTGGTCAGTCGGACTCCTCCTCTATGTCGGGGGTCATACCCCCTTCGTCGGAATCATCATAGGAGTCGTCGTCATCAGAATTCTCCTCCACATCGGAGTCTGGCATTCGTTACTCATCATCGGTCGGCACATCGTCATCAAGAGGTTCCTCAAAATATGTACCTACTCCACACATCTCTCTTGCATGGACATTCATTGGATAGTCATGATCTAGCTGTTGGAGCTCTGCAGCAGTTGGAACACGTCCACCACTCATCATTGTGAACCGAGTCATGCCATAAAGATGGTGAAAGAAACTCTCATCCCGAGCATGTCTCTCTGTCGTAGTAAGGTTGATGCCATGTGTGGTTTCAGCATCTTTGACCTTTGTGAGGTCAACCTTCTTTGGATTGTGTGGGAGTTTATGATCAGCCGGTTCCTCTTCGATGTCTTCCTTCCTCAAGATTGCAGTCAACAGATTGCCAAAGCTGAAGTGGGACCGTTTGTGTAGCCTATCCTTCCGCATTGTAGATCGAATGATTGCCCCAAAGTTGATAGGGACATTAGTTATCAGCGCGTATACCAAGCACACTCTATCTCTTGTTATCTTGGTGTACTGGGTCCCTGGTATGAGGCAAGAGTTGACAATATGCAACCATATCCTTGCTTCCCTATTCAAAGGAGCATATGGGAAGGTGTTGTGTCGTCCGGTGTCTTTTTGTCTACTCCACCTTGACATGGATCTACTTACACAAAGTGTGTGTCGAATTGCTCTATATGGAGGTCTGTTGTACAGCTCTTTGAATGATGATGGATCGACTGAAGGCAAGCCAAGAAAAGAGTTGAAGAAATCCGCATTGAGTTGTAAAACTTGGCCCCGAATCTTGACCTCGCTGCCTGTGGTTTTCGGCGGCCAGTTGGCATAAAATTCTCTTGTTAAATCGAGATTACATTCTCCCATGTCTCGGAAGATGAAATCAAGATGTAATGCCATGATCTTGGCCAACATGCGCGGCTCCTTCTTCGCTAGGCTTTCCTTGTTTATCAAGTCCACATGAACATATTTTCTTTCCTTGTTGTTCCTATACCATTCCTTCGCTTCCTCCTCAAGAACCCATTTTATTCCAAACATGCAGCGTGGTAGTTGCATTGAGGATGATTCTCCTTGCTCTTTGCGGCCTCTTTTCTTGCCTTTTTGGGAAGTGGTAGCCTTATCTTTGCCTTGTATTGCTTTGGGTGCCATTGTACCTGAGACTTAGAACAATGTTCATGTTAGCATCATCTCAATGGATACAATCTATACACAAGCAATAGGGGTACCACCCCACACTTAGATTGTTGATACAAATTAGTAAAGTAAAAGTGGTCGATTACTTAGACTTCATCGACATACGTTTTAGGTGCTATATTCCAACAATCAAATCAGAGATGTCACCCTTATTGTAATCTTTGCAATAATTTCATGATGGATATAGCAAGACTACTACATAGGGATTACATGAAGGTATAGCATCTAACAATAATCACAACCTCCTATGTTGGCAGGACACTATAAGTCCCATTCCGATGAACAAGTCATTCCAACATGTAAGTATTCAAGTGACAAGATTATGCAATGCTAATGTCTATGGCAATTCCGTAAGTAGTGTAACAATGCATCAAAATCAAATTCAAGTTGGAAACAAGTTAAGATTATCCCAACGTATATGTTCACTCACTTGGTTGTGTATCAACAATTCAAACACATTCTTATCACCAATATTTCTTCAAGATTTAGCAATTCATGATAGGCATGATAATGTAGTACTTACGAAAAGTAAATGAAGAACAAAGAAGTACTTACTTGATTAATGCCTTTGATTGATGTTCTTGTGAAGAATTAGAGCAAAAGGAAAATTTTTTGAGATGATTTGGGGAGTATGTGCGGCGCCTAGTTAAGTTTTTCAATGTGTTTGTGTTTCAAGACTAAGTCTCCTATTTATAGAAAAAGGTTGGGTCGGGTTTTGACCCAATTAAAATCGGTTTTGGAGACAAAAAGTGACCATAGGCGGCGCCTTTAGCTTTGCCTATGCTTGGCATAGGCGGCGCCTTTTGCTATGCCTTTGGTGAGCATAGGCGGCGCCTAGTGCAAAGCCTTTAGTTACCATAGGCGGCGCCTTTCACTTTGCATTTGAGATTCAGAGACAAAAGTCTTTAGCATAGGCGGCGCCTATCCTATGGCATACTTGAGCATGGGCGGCGCCTATGCTATGGCACACTAGATTCCGAGGCCTTAGGCCATAGTATAGGCCTTGCCTTGTTTGTGGCCTAGTTTTACCTAGGCCTAGCCTTGTTCGATGCCTATATTTTCATGAGAAATGCTCAATCCATAGCCTTTTGCATCTTCATTCCTAACTTACCTCCTTGACCATGCAATCCGTCCAAATCGAAATTTGAAACCGATCTCCTCGTGGTATACCTCTTGCACCTACATTTGCTCAAAACTAATGAAAATGATTAGTACGATGGGTTGCCTCCCACCAAGCGCCTTAGTTTTGGTCGTGGCACGACTCTTCTTTTTGGATTTTTATTAATCAAAAGCAAAACACATACTAGAACAAAAAAAATGAAAAAAATGATAAACGATGGGTTGCCTCCCATCTAGCACCTTATTTATTGTCGCGGCACGACATAGTTACCTTGAGTACTTAGATTTCGTCGAGATAAGTGATGGCCATATAATTTATCGAATCAAGAGGACCGATATAGGGTTTAACTCGTTGGCCATTCACTTTGAAGATAACACCATTGGTGTCTTCCAACTCAACTACTCCAGATGAGTAGACTTGGATAACTTTGTATGGACCAGACCACTTGGACTTTAACTTACCTGGGAATATCTTCAATCTGGAGTTGAAGAGAAGCACCATATCATCCTTTTGAAAGTTTCGTCGAACAATCCGCTGATCGTGATACTTCTTCATTCGTTCCTTGTATAAGTCTGATCTCTCATAAGCATGCAGACGGAATTCATCCATCTCGTTCAGTTGCTCCAATCTCAGATTCATTGCATCATACCAATTCAGATTCAATCGCTTTAATGCCCACAATGCCTTATGCTCAAGCTCAATGGGTAAGTGAGCCTTCCCATAAACTAGTTGATAAGGGGACATGCCAATTGGTGTTTTGAATGCAGTCCTATAGGCCCATAGTGCATCGTCCAGCTTCCGAGACCAATCTGTCATATTAGCATTTACCGTTTTAGCAATTATTTGCTTGATCTCTCAGTTTGAAACCTCTACCTGGCCGCTAGTTTGTGGGTGATAAGGTGTGGCTACCTTATGTTGCTTGACACCATATTTTGCCAACACGGATTTGAATAGCTTGTTGCAAAAGTGAGATCCTCCATCGCTTATAATAGTACGTGGTACTCCAAAGCGAGAGAAGATATTTCTCTTTAAGAATGCTACAACACGCTTTCCCTCATTGTCGGCCAACGCTACAGCTTCAACCCATTTTGAGACATAATCTACAGCAACTAGGATGTACTTCATTCCAAACGAATTTACGAATGGACCCATGAAATCAATACCCCATACGTCAAAGAGCTCTACTTCAAGGATTTTTGACATGGGCATCTCATGGTGTTTCAAAATAGCACCTTGTCTTTGGCATTGGTCGCATCTTCTAACAAAGTCGTAGGCATCTCTGAATATCGAAGGCCAATAATATCCACTTTGCAATACCTTTCTTGCTTTCTGATTACCTGTGTGATGTCCACCAACTTGGGAAGTGTGGCATGCTTCCAATATATTAGGCACCTCTACATGGGATATACATCATCGAATAACACCATCCGCACATCGTCGAAACAAATATGGCTCATCCCAAAAGTAGTGTTGTACATCATGCATAAACTTCCTCTTTTGATGGTAAGATAAGTTTGCAGGTATCACATTACTCACCACAAAATTTGCAAAGTCGGCATACCATGGTAATCCTTCCATTGTTGCTGCTAAGATCTCCTCATCAGGGAATGCATCATCAATCTCAATTTCAGGCTGCGCCACATGCTCGTTCTCGAGTCTAGACATATGGTCAGCCACTTGGTTCTCACAACCTCTTCTATCTTTAACCTCGAAATCAAATTCTTGCAGCAGCAAAACCCATCGAATTAGTCTTGGTTTTGCATCCTTCTTTGTCATTAGATACCTTAGAGCTGCATGGTCTGTATGAACTATCACTTTGGTACCCAACAAATAAGCTTGGAACTTCTCAAACGCATACACAACCGCTAGGAGCTCTTGTTCTGTGACAGTGTAGTTCTTTTGGGCTTCGTTCAGGACCTTACTCGCATAGTAGATAGGATGAAATAGCTTCTCCTTTCTTTGTCCAAGTATAGCACCAACGGCTACCCTACTAGCATCACACATGACTTCAAACGGGAGAGACCAATCTGGTGCTACCATGATAGGGGCTTCAATTAGTTTTTCTTTGAGGCATTCGAATGCCTTTACACAATCTTCATTGAAGTCAAACTTTGCATCTTTCTCCAAGAGTTTGCACAATGGACTAGCAATTTTGGAGAAGTCTTTGATAAACCGTCGATAGAACCCTACATGACCGAGGAGACTACGAACTCCTTTCACAGAGATTGGGGGTGGCAGCTTCTCAATAACTTCAGTTTTCGCTCGATCCACCTCAATTCCTCTTTCGGAGATTTTATGCCCAAGAACGATACCTTCTTTTACCATAAAGTGGCACTTCTCCCAATTCAGCACTGGGTTGAATTCTACACATCTTTCCAATGCCATGCTTAGGTTTGCCAAGCACGCTTCAAAAGATTCACCAACAACTGAAAAATCGTCCATAAATACATCCAAAGTGTCTTCAACCATATCAGAAAAAATGGACATCATACATCGTTGAAAGGTGGATGGTGCGTTACATAGCCCGAATGGCATACGTTTGAAGGAAAACGTACCATATGGGCATGTGAACATTGTCTTCTCTTGGTATTCGGGAGCAATACAAATCTGATTATAGCCGAAATAACTATCTAAGAAACAAAACCATCCTTTCCCCGCTAATCGATCTAGCATTTGGTCCATAAATGTCATTGGAAAGTGATCTTTGAGTGTCCATGAATTTAGCTTTTGGTAGTCCATGCATACCCTCCATCCGGTGATGGGTCTAAGTGGAATAAGCTCATTCTTTTCATTCGCGACCACCGTCATGCCTCCTTTCTTGGGAACATAATGTACCGGGCTTACCCATGTACTATCAGAGATTGGACACACAACTCCTGCGTCTAACCACTTAATTATTTCTTTCTTCACCACTTCTTGCATAGGTGGGTTTAGACGCCTTTGATGCTCAATGGTGGGTGTGCAGTTCTCTTCAAGCTGAATCTTGTGTGTATAAATCCCAGGTGGAATACCAATAATATATGCAATGGTCCATCCAATGGCTCCTATATACTTCCATAGAATAGCAATGAGAGCTGCAACTTGTTGCTCACCCAAATCTACCGCCACAATGACTGGAAGTGTATTTCTGCTTCCTAAGAATGCGTACTTTAAATGACTTGGCAGCTCCTTCAATTCTAACGTGGGTGGCTCTTCAATAGATGGCTTAGCTAGTGGTGTGGGTCAATTTTTAAGATCAAGGTCCAGATTCTTGGGAGCATGGTGATATGTCCCTAATCCTGATAGAGCACAAATAGCTTCTTCACAATTTTCAGCATCCTTACTCTCACCATTCATAAGCAAAGTCGCCAATAGGTCATCAATCAGCTGCTCCTCTTCAAGTAATTCTTTCCCATCATCAAAGTAAACATCAGCCACCTAGAATACATTCAGCTCTTTGGGTTGCTTCATTGATTTGCAAACATCAAAGCGAACTACTTCGTCATTTATTCGGAATGAAAGCTCATTAGCTCTCAAATCAATAAGCACACTTCCCGTAGCAAGGAAAGGGCGCCCCAAGATTATGCGAACTTCTGAATCTGCCTCACAACCAAAATAACAAAGTCTGCCGGAAAGATGAATGAAGAAACCTTTACCAATACATCACATAGAATACCAACAGGTCGTTTTACCGACCTATCCGCCATTACGAGCCTCATATTGGTTGGAGTAGGATCACCCAACCCCAACTTTTTATAGATAGATAGTGGCATCAAATTGATCCTGGCTCCTAAATCACATAATGCCTTGGCAAAATTTAAAGATCCAACGGTGCAAGGAATAGTGAAAGCACCGGGGTCAGCCTTCTTCTGAACTATTGATCGGGTCGCGATTGCGCTGCAGTGATGAACATCATCTTTCAACTCATAACTTGCTGCCCGCTTCTTTGTCAAAAGATCCTTCATAAATTTTGCATACCCAGGCATTTGTTCAAGTGCCTCCACCAATGGAACATTAATGGTCAGCTGCTTTAACATAGTCATGAATTTGCTGAACTTCGTGTCATCCTCCACCTTCTTCAATCTTTGAGGGAAAGGTGGTGGTGGGTATGGAATTGTTCTCTCCACGGCTTTCTTCTCCTCTTGTTTCCGTTTTTCAGCTTTTTCAGGTTGCAAATCATTGGGGTTGACGTCATGGAAGTCGTGGCCTTGTTCTGCGGATGCTTCTCCTTTCGCTTTATCATCAACATCCGCTACTTCGTCAACCACTTGCTTACTTTTTGCTGAAGTTTCCAGCACCTTACCACTTCGGGTAGTAATGGCCATGCATGACCCATCATTCCTTGGGTTTTGCACAGTATCGCTAGGTAAAGTGCCAGCCTTTCTTTGATTGAGTGCTGCTGAAAGTTGGCTCAATTGCTGCTCTATTTGCTTGATTGAAGTGGAATAAGAATCGACTATTTGTTTCATAGAGGACAAATCATTAACTACCTCCGTTACTCCCGCGCTTGTTGCCTCCACTCCTTTCAATATTTTAGCCAGCATGTCTTCCATACTTCCAGAATTAGATGTGGTGGCGTCACGTCTTCCTGGGGGAACGTACAAACCACTCTTTTCATTCTTGTTCTTCCAACTTCCTTGGTCCTTGTTTCCAGATTTATCATAGTAGTTCCGACCTTGGTTTCCTTGGGTATTCCCTCGGAAACCCCCCTGATTGTTCAAGTTGTTGGCCTCTTCTTCCGAATCAGATTCGTCTCTTCCTTTTGACGCAATAGCTTTGACTTTTTTGGTCTTCCCTGATAATAAATGCTTTGTAAGAAGATCCATTTGTGTTTTCATGTGCGCCATATCTTGATCACGTTCTTCTTCTCTTCTTCTTTGGTCTGCAGTCATGCCAATAGATAAAGTGGGGCTTGCTACTGATAACGCTCAATCTACAGCTCACGTAGGAGTGTAAAGCGGTCGTTAGCAAATATAGAACCCAAATGGGTTGGGTATCGATCCCACAGGGAATAACTTGGTCAACAAGTGAGCAACGATTACTAGACTTTTAGTACAAGTCTCGTAAAAAGGGGGGAGTTTTGTCGTGCAAATAATGTAAACAAAATAATAAAGTAAAAGCAGAAAATAGAATAGTAAAAACGATTTGCTTGGTAGGTTGTTGATCAATGAGAATTGAGAAGTTGGGGTTATGTCCACCTTATGAGTCGTACGTCTCTATTGGCTATGAGTTATGCGGAATTCAGACATGCATGTGCTTATAGAGAATTGTATTCGATGGTAAATCGAAGCGTCTTTCGACCTCAACAAGGACTATTTCACTTTAACTCTTTCGAGCTTAAAGCGTATCTAACGGTACAAATTCTCCAAGAGGTTAATCCAGTTACGGCACTAACTTTTTAATAGGGGATGGGACCCTATTACCTTGACATTATCTCTTTTCCAGACATATAACTTTTTTTTCGAACAAGTTAATGCTATACTGGCGTTATTCTATGCGTCTGCAGCCACAAGAATTTGCATTAAGATGAAGAGAATAATGATATAAGCAACAGACGTGTCACGAATTCACAAACTCATAGCAATAGATAGTAGCTCATATGGCTTCCATAACCCCAACAGAGAAGTTTAGTTACCCATGAGTGCGAAGGAAATCACAATCGACATTGTTATTATACCACAATAAAGATCTCGTGTAGTAAAGTGTGGTAGGCGTTTAGGCGTGAACTCCCTTGCAAAGTAACGTTTCTCTTGTTGTGGAAAATAAGAATTGAATAGATGAAAACTAATGTCAACAATGAATTAATAAAGAGAATTGTTTTGATGGATGGATGGATGATGGATGGATGGGAATTGATGGAATGGGGGAATTGTGTGTAATGTGAGGAATGGCGGAATGTATAAAAATTTCAAGCAAAATAGGGTATTTATAATACCCATATCCTAATCCTACTAAGCTAATGAAATACTTAACCAAATCCTACTAAGCTAATGAAATACTTAACCCAATTGTACTAGGTTAATGTATCATTATCCTAATCATAATAAATTACTGCTAGTCCCCAAAGTCTTCAGAATTGTTGTTTTAGCCCGAGACAGATTTCCCATGCATCACTTTTGGTCCTTAGGCGTCCAAGACTCCCTTTTCTCCCCTCGTGAAGCTTTCTTTGGCATCAAGTTATCCATAAAATGCTGAATTCTGCATCATTTATACCTGAAACTTTGCTAATCATGTTTGTTAGCTCACTTACAGGAAAAAGGACTAAAAGTGCATGAAATATATAATTTGTCCTCAAAACTTAGCTAAAATATGGGTAAAATATAGCACTATAGGCGTGTAAATTTTCCTATCATCAACACCCCACACTTAAAGCTTTGTTCGTCCTCGAACAAACTATCATGTCCATCTAAACATCAACTTAGGGTTTCACAGTAACAACACAAAATATTCGTCAAGACAAGCATAGCAATCATTAACAAATAGTAGTTTTCTGCTCATTAGTAGAAACAATTCCACCTCTAATATAGACTCGTGATGATGGTTAATTAGTATTCAAAAGTTAAGGCACAAAGAATCATACACAACTACCCAAAACTCATCAACCATGTGTGTCTCACCATATATTACCCATAATCACTCACAAGTATAGCATATTTTTCAAATATGGGTATAAAAGTATCCTTGCTCTCGCTCTCACAAAGAATTCATATGCAGCAACTGATGACTATAGGCTTGCCCTTAGTGTAATGCTCCACTAAATGTCAGAATGCTAAGCTTAGGATCAACTAGGTCTTTTACGGGTTGTAATGTAGGCTAAGGGACAGGTAGGGCTATTTTGGCAAGAAATAGTGACTATGTTCCTGAGAGCTTTAATACATCATATTGTATCATTAACACTTTTCTTTCAAACAACCTTTCTACGTTCTTTTATTCTACCACCCTTTTTCTCCTCTTTTGTTTTTTTCAATTTTGAACATAACTAACTTTTTAGTTTTCCTTTCCTTTTTCTTTTCATAACATACCTCTTATGATAGCACTTTCTTTTTCATAACAAATTCAAGCACCAATACATTCTAAAGCATCATACTCACCCAATTTCCTCTTATTTTGTCACATGACTTTATACTTTAAAGCACTTAGGAATTTGGATCAAATTATGGTCTTGAAAAAAAATGGATTAGGCTTACATATGAGGTTGTCAAAGAAGATAGGTTAAAAGCTCAAAAGAGGTTAACTAGGATGATGTCCACGGGTAGGTAAAAAGAAGGTAAACAAGTCTAGGTTGCCAAAGAAATGCCTAAATCATCTCCTAGACTTGCACTCCTTATTTTTGCTTTACATACATACCAGGAAAGTTCTAGCATCAGCCACAAACACAGAATATACTATTATCTCACACACACAAGGCACATGGTCGACTTTATTGGGAGTAGTATAGACTCTTGCCCCAATAGATGAAGGAATTGAACCACACAATATCACATAGTGAGTCACAATTAGAGCCTAAATGTCTCAATAGTCATGATTTTAGCACAAACTCTTGTTATAATCTCATGCTGCCTATTAGAATAATTTCATGTGAAGTTAAGCTTAATAAAAAAAATTTACTACTAAAAAAAAACAAATAACTACTAAAATGAAAAACAAAACAAACATAAATGCAAATGCGGATAGAGAAGTATAGCATGCAAATACCACCACCCCACACTTGGACGGGACACACTGCCCTCAGTGAAAAATAAATATGAAGAACCTGGTCAGTCGGCTCCTCCTCTATGTCGAGGGTCATACCCCCTTCGTCGAAATCATCATAGGAGTCGTCATCCTCAGAAGTTCCTCATAAGTACCCCACTTGATTCCAAGAGTACGTCGAGGTATTTGCAGCACGGAGGATTCAGCTTGCTCATTTCTTCCTCTTTTCTGGACTCTTTGTGAAGTGGTTGCTTTTCTTGTCTTTTGGTGACATTGTACCTGAGATCTCAATAGAGTCATGTTAGCTTCATCTCGGAAGATTCAATCAACAAACAGACAATAGTGGCACCACCCCACACTTAATTTGTTGACACAAACTAATTAAGTGAATGATATCGATTACTCAGACTTCATCGACATAAATTTAGGTGATATGTTCCAACAATATAATCAGTGCAGTCATACTTCTTGTAATCTTAGCAATACTTTCATGTTTGATATATCAAGACTACTACATAGAGATTGAATCAAGGTATAGCATCTAGAAATAATCGCAACCTCATATGTTGGTAGTCAACCATAATTCTTATTCCGAGGAACAAGTCATTCCAACATGTAAGTATGCAAGTGACAAAATTATGCAATTTTAGTGACCATGTCAATTCCGAGAAAGTATGACAATGCATCAAAATCAAATTCAAGTTGGGAACAAGTAAAGATCATCCTTACGTATTCGTTTACTCACTTAGTTGTGTCACAACAATTCAATCATATTCAAATCACCAATACTACTTCAAGATTTAGCAATTCATAATAGGCGTAGTAGTGTAGTACTTACGGAATATAAATGAAGAACAAAGAAGTACTTACTTGGTTGATGACCTTGGATGATGTTCTTGTGAAGAAAAAGAGCAAAGGAAAATTTTTGAGAGGATTTGGAGGCTATAGGAGGCGCATAAGCTAGGTTTTCAATGTGTTTATGGTTCAAGACTAAGTCTTATATTTATAGGAAAAGGTTGGGTCAGGTTTTGACCCATTTAAAATCGGATTTGGAGTAAAAAGTGACCATAGGCGGCGCCTAAGGCTTTGCCTAGTTGAGCAGAATGCCATAGCATAGGCCTTGCCTTGTTGAGCAGAATGCTTTTGCATAGGCGGCGCCTATTGCAAAGCCTTTAGTGACCATAGGCGGCGCCTATTGCAAAGCCTTTAGTGACCATAGGCGACGCCTATTGCAAAGCCTTTAGTGACCATAGGCGGCGCCTTTAGCATGGCATATGAGATTCAGAGGCAAAAGGCTTTAGCATAGGCGGTGCCTATGCTATGGCATACTTGGCCATGGGCGGCGCCGATGCTATGGCACACTAGATTCCGAAACTTTAGGCCATAGTATAGGCCTTGCCTTGTTCGTGGCCTAGTTTTTCCTATGCCTAACCTTTTTCGATGCCTATATTTTCATGAGCAATGCCCAATCCATAGCCTTTTGCTTCTTCATTCCTAACTTACCACCTTTAACATGCAATATGTCCAAATCAAAATTTGAAACCGACCTCCTCGTTTTATACCTCTTTGCACCTACATTTACTCAAAAACAACAAAAATGATTAGAAAGATGGGTTGCCTCCCATAAAGCACCTTAGTTTTGGTCGTGGCTCAACAAAATCCTAGGAAAACAAAAACAATTAAAAACATTTAAAAACGATGGGTTGCCTCCCACCAAGTGCTTGATTTATTATCACGGGACGACATAGCTATCTCGATTACTTAGTCTTCATCGAGATAGATGGGGCATCATTTTCTGAATGGATTCAGACGACGCTGATACTTACTTGTAGGCATGCAATCTTCTTCGATATGACTCTTGTGCATACATACCTCAGGAGAGATACCAATTATATCATCAATCTTCCTACCCATAGCTCTCTTGTACCTCATCAGAGCAGAGATGAGAGCCTCTACATGTTGTTCACTTAAATCATCCGCAACACTCTCCGAAAGTGTATTTCCATATACCAAGAACGTATACCTTAGGTAATTGGGGAGCTCTTTCGATTCTAGCATTGGTGGCTCTACAATGGAAGTCTTTGCTGTTTGTGAAGGTTGATTCTTAAGATCACGGTCTGGATGTTTAGGAGTATGAGAATAGGACCCTATTTCTATTAGAGCACATGTAGTTTCTTCATAATCTTCATCATCCTTATGCTCAACATTCAGTAGCGCAGCAGACAATGGCTCAACAGTAAGCTGTTTTGCTACAGATAATGCTTTCTTATCCTCATAATAAACATCAGCTACAGAGAACACATTCATATCGCTGGGATGCTTCATTGCTTTGCATATATCAAAATGGACCACTTCGTCATTCAACCGAAATAAAAGCTCATTAGCTCTCATGTCAATAAGCACACTTCCTGTTACAAGGAAAGGACGTCCCAAGATTATAGGAACTTCAGAATCCACCTCACAATCCAGAATGACAAAGTCTGCAGGAAAGATGAATGAAGAAACCTTCACCAACACATCATTCAAGATACCTACAGGGCGATTTACCGACCTATCAGCCATCACGAGCCTCATATTGGTTGGTGTCAGATCGCCTAACCCCAACTTCCTGTAGACGGATAGTGGTATCAAATTGATGCTAGCTCCCAAATCGCATAATGCCTTAGCGAAATTCATAGTTCCAATAGTGCAAGGAATAGTAAAAGCACCAGGATCTTCCTTCTTCTGAACTAACGATCTTGTAGCGATTGCACTGCAATGATGAATATTATCCTTCAACTCATAGCTTGCTGCTCGCTTCTTTGACAAAAGATCCTTCATAAATTTTGCATACACAGGCATTTGTTCTAGTGCCTCTACCAACGGAACATTAATGGTCAGCTGCTTTAACATATTCATGAATTTGCCGAACTTTGTATCATCCGCCACTTTCTTCAATCTTTGAGGAAAAGGTGGTGGTGGATAAGGAATTGTTTCCTCCACGGCTTTCTTCTTCTCTTGCTTTCAAATTTCGGTCTTTTCAGGCTACAAACCACTAGGGGTGACGTCATGGACGTCTTGGTCATTGTCTATGGCGTCCTCATCTTCTTTAATTTCGGCTACTTGCTTACTTTGGGATGAATTTTCCAGCACCTCACCACTCCTGGTAGTAATAGCCATGCATGATCCATCGTTCCTTGGATTTTGCACAGTGTTGCTAGGTAAAGTTCCAGCCTTTCTTTGATTGAATGCCGCAAATAATTGACTCAATTATTGCTCCAGCTGTTTTATTGAAGTGGAATACGAGTCAAACAATTGCTTTATTAAGGACAAGTCATTCTTCACCTCATTCACTCCCGTATTAGTTGCCTCTACTCCTTTCAATAGTTTAGCCATCATATCTTCCATTGACATATTTCCAAAACCAGATGCAACGGCGTCACGTCTTCCAGGAGGAACATACAAACCACTCCTGTCAGTCTTATCCTTCCAACTACCTTGATCACGGTCCTTATATCCTGGATTATCATAATAGTTCTGACCTTGGTTTCCTTGAGCATTGCCTCGGAAACCCCCCTGATTGTTCAAGTAGTTGGCTTCTTCCTCAGAATCGGATTCCTCTCTTCCTTTTGATGCAACAGCATTAACTTTTTTGATCTTCCCTGATAATAGATGCTTTGTAAGAAGATCCACTTGTATTTTCATGTGAGCCATGTCTTGGTCACGATTCTCTTGTCTTCTCCTCTACTCTGCAGTCATGCCAAAAGATACAGTAGAGCTTGCTACCTCAGAATCCCAGGTATGCCAGGCTCTACTTTGCTTCGTCATCCGATCTAGCATATTGCTTGCCAGACCAAAGGTGAGGTCCATAAATGATCCATCTGCCGCATAATCTACCACTGGCTTAGTCACCGAATTCAAAGCTCTGTATAATATCTCCATCAAGTGGACATTGGTCATATGGTGATTTGGGCACCGCATAAGCTTCGTCTTGAACCTCTCCCATGTTCCGTGGCGGGCTTCAGTTGGAAGCTGCCAAAAATTTATGATCTCATCTCTCAACTGTGCTTTCTTGGATGGCGGAAAGAATCTTTCTAGGAAAGCGTCTCTCAATTGCCTCCAATTTGTAATAGAATCAGGAGTCAGCCCATTCAACCATAGAGTTGCCTCAATGGAAATAGGTGTAATCGAATTGCATTCTGACCAACGCTAGGATTGTCAAACGACTTGCATGTAGGAATAAAGTTGATGAGATGCATATCCGGATCATCGCCTGCTAGTCTACCAAATAATCCCTTGAGTTGCAATAACTAAATCATGGTGCTTGTGATGTTAAACTTTACTCCGGGTGCCAATGGTGGAAGAATAATGGCTCCTGTGGCACCAGGTCCGTCCAGATCATCCTCATCGTCATCAAAGGGAATTTGCATAGCTCGGCGATCAGGCCTCAATCGCGCTTGACGATCTCTTCTCTGCATGGGTGCCGCCATCTCAGCAGTATGCCGTGGGTTTAGTAACTCGTCATCACTTAGGTCCTCGTTATCAGGATTTATTGCTCGGCCAGGGTAATCAATATTCAGTTGATGCACTTGAGCAGCCATCCTTTCAATTTCACGTTGTGCATCCATTGATGCACTGAACAAACCTGAATAAAACAAAAACAACAACTGAAAGTAAAAGTACAAGAATCTTTGACAAAGGGTCTAGTAATTATCACAAACTTAATTGACACTCGTATTCCCCGACAACGGCGCCAATTTTTGATAACGCTCAATCTACAGCTCACGTAGGAGTGTAAAGCGGTCGTTAGCAAATATAGAACCCAACTGGGTTGGGTATCGATCCCACAGGGAATAGCTTGGTCAACAAGTGAGCAACGATTACTAGACTTTTAGTACAAGTCTCGTAAAAAGGGGGAGTTTTGTCGTGCAAATAATGTAAACAAAATAATAAAGTAAAAGCAAAAAATAGAATAGTAAAAACGGTTTGCTTGGTAGGTTGTTGATCAATGAGAATTGAGAAGTTGGGGTTATGTCCACCTTATGAGTTGTACGTCTCTATTGGCTATGAGTTATGCGGAATTCAGACATGCATGTGCTTATAGAGAATTGTATTCGATGGTAAATCCAAGCGTCTTTCGACCTTAACAAGGACTATTTCACTTTAACTCTTTCGAGCTTAAAGCGTATCTAACGGTATAAATTCTCCAAGAGGTTAATCCAGTTACGGCACTAACTTTTTAATAGGGGATGGGACCCTATTACCTTGACATTATCTCTTTTCCAGACATATAACTTTTTTTTCGAACAAGTTAATGCTATACTGGCGTTATTCTATACGTCTGCAGCCACAAGAATTTGCATTAAGATGAAGAGAATAATGATATAAGCAACACACGTGTCACGAATTCACAAACTCATAGCAATAGATAGTAGCTCATATGGCTTCCATAACCCCAACAGAGAAGTTTAGTTACCCATGAGTGCGAAGGAAATCACAATCGACATTGTTATTATACCACAATAAAGATCTCGTGTAGTAAAGTGTGGTAGGCGTTTAGGCATGAACTCCCTTGCAAAGTAACGTTTCTCTTGTTGTGGAAAATAAGAATTGAATAGATGAATAAATAATGTCAACAATGAATTAATAAAGAGAATTATTTTGATGGATGGATGGATGGTGGATGGATGGGAATTGATGGAATGGGGGAATTGTGTGGAATGTGAGGAATGGCGGAATGTATAAAAATCTATAGCAAAATAGGGTATTTATAATACCCATATCCTAATCCTACTAAGCTAATGAAATACTTAACCAAATCTTACTAAGCTAATGAAATACTTAACCAAATCTTACTAAGCTAATGAAATACTTAACCCAATTGTACTAGGTTAATGTATCATTATCCTAATCATAATAAATTATTGCTAGTCCCCAAAGTCTTCAGAATTGTTGTTTTAGCCCAGGACAGGTTTCCCATGCATCACTTTTGGTCCTTAGGCATCCAAGACTCCCTTTTCTCCCCTCGTGAAGCTTTCTTTGGCATCAAGTTATCCATAAAATGCAGAATTCTGCATCATTTATACCTGAAACTTTGCTAATCATGTTCGTTAGCTCACTTACAGGAAAAAGGACTAAAAGTGCATGAAATATATAATTTGTCCTCAAAACTTAGCTAAAATATGGGTAAAATATAGCACTATAGGTGTGTTAATTCGCCTATCATCAGCTACCTCAGAATCCCTGGTATGCCAAGCTCTACTTTGCTTCGTCATACGATCTAGCATATTGCTTGCTTGACCAAAGGTGAGATCCATAAAAGATCCTCCAGCCGCATTATCCACCACTGGTTTAGTTATTGAATTCAAGGCTCGGTATAATATCTCCATTAGGTGAACATTACTCATATGATGGTTTGGGCATCTCGCTAGCTTTGTCTTGAACCTCTCCCATGTTTCATGAAGGGCTTCAGTTGGAAGCTGACGAAAGTTGCTGATTTCATCTCTCAATTGTACTCTTTTGGATGGCGGAAAGAATCTTTCTAGGAAAGCGTCTCTGAATTGCCTCCAATTTGTAATAGAATCAGGAGTCAGCCCATTCAACCATAGAGTTGCCTCCCCAGACAGAGACAATGGAAATAGACGTAATCGAATTGCATTCTGACCAACACCAGGATTGTCAAACGACTTGCATGTAGAAATAAAGTTGATGAGATGCATATTCGGATCATCGCCTGCTAGTCTACCAAATAATCCCTTGAGTTGCAATAACTGAATCATGGTGCTTATGATATTGAACTTGGCTCCGGGCGCTAATGATGGAGGAATAATGGCTCCTGTGGCTCCGGCTCCATCAAGATCATCATCATCGTCGTCAAAAGCTGGTTGCATGGGTTGGCGATCATACCTAAACCGTGCTTGACGACCTCTTCTATTGGTAGGTGTTGCAATTTCAGCATCATGCCTTGGGTTTAGTAACTCGTCATCACCTAATCCTCATCGTCAGGATTTGTTGCTCGCC
Source organism: Capsicum baccatum var. pendulum (assembly GCA_030864225.1). NCBI lineage: Eukaryota > Viridiplantae > Streptophyta > Magnoliopsida > Solanales > Solanaceae > Capsicum > Capsicum baccatum. Next base: position 55,550,237 of record CM061554.1, on the reverse strand, counting down.
CAGGGTTATCAATGTTTTGTTGGTGTACTTGGGCGACGGCAAGAGCAGCTAATCTCGCCTGCTCCTGTTGAGCAGCCATTCTTTCGATTTCCATTTGTTCCTTCATTCTGCCAATTCGTTATGGTTCAGAATTGATAGGTAATAACGGTTGACCAGAACTTCGAGTATGGGGCATGCACTGAATAAAAACCTGCAGTAAACAAAAACAAAAACTAAAAGTAAAAGTACGAGAATCTTTGACCAAAGGGTCTAGTAATTATCACAAACATAGTTGACAACCGTATTCCCCGGCAACGGCGCCAATTTTTGATAACGCTCAATCTACAGCTCTCGTAGGAGTTTAAAGCAGTCGTAGTCAAATATAGAACCCAACTGGGTTGGGTATCGATCCCTCAGGGAATAGCTTGGTCAACAAGTAAGCAACGATTACTAGACTTTTAGTGCAAGTCTCGTAAAAAGGGGGGACTGTAATGTATAACCAAAATATCAAAGTAAAAACTAAAAATAGCAAAGTAAAAGAAAGAATGTTTAGTAGGTTGTAAAACAATGAGAATTGAAGAGTTGGGGTTATGTCCACCTTCTGAGTTTACGTCTCTATTAGCTATGAGTTATGCGGAATTCAGACATGCATGTGCTTATAGAGAATTGTATTCGATGGTAAATCCAGGCGTCTTTCGACCTATTCGAGGATTATTTCACTTTAACTCTTTCGAGCTTAAAGCGTATCTAACGGTACAAATTCTCCAAGAGGTTAATCCAGTTATGGCACTAACTTTTTAATAGGGGATGGGACCCTACTACCTTGACATTATCTCTTTTCTAGACATATAACTTTTCTTTCGAACAAGTTAATGCTATACTGGCGTATTCTTGCGTTTGCAACCACAAAGATTTTAGATTAAGATGAAGAAAATAATGATATAAGCAGCATACGTATTACAAACTCATAGCAATAGATAGTATCTCATACGGCTTCCATAACCCCAACAGAGAGGTTTAGTTACCCATGAGTGCGAAGAAAATCACAATAGACATTGTTATTATACCACAATAAAGATTTCGTGTAGTAATGGTGTGGTAGGCGTTAGGCGTGAATTCCTAGCAAAGTAACGTTTCTCTTGTTGCGAAAATTAAGAATTGAATAGATGAATAGAAGAAGAATAAAAAGTAGAATTGAATGAATTGTAAGGTAAGATGAGAGCTGTTGTTAAGTAGAATGTGTATAAAATCTCTAGCAAAATAGGGTATTTATAATACCCATATCCTATTCCTACTAAGCTAATGAAATACTTAACCAAATCCTACTAAGCTAATGAAATACTTAACCCAATTGTACTAGGTATTATCCTAATCCTAATAAATTACTGCTAGTCCCCAAAGTCTTCAGAATTGTTGTTTTAGCCCAGGACAGATTTTCCATGCGCTACTTTTGGTCCTTGGCATCCAAGACTCCCTTTTCTCCTTTCGTGAAGCTTTCTTTGGCGTCAAGTTATCCATAAAATGCTGAATTCTGCATCATTTATACCTGAAACTTTGCTAATCATGTTCGTTAGCTCACTTACAGGAAAAAGGACTAAAAGTGCATGGAATATATAATTTGTTCTCAAAACATTGCTAAAATATGGGTAAAATATAGCGCTATAGGCGTGTAAATTCTCCTATCATCACATTACATTTAGTTTATTTTTAGTAGATGGAGTTAGTTAGGGACATGTCCCATCAACTCCACATCTTACATAGTTTAGAGGCTTTTCGGACAGATGTATCAGTATTCAATTTTTAGTTTTAAGTATTTTAGATATTTTGAACCTTATGGCAATTTTTTGCTTGTTTTTCGTATTTATTTCAGTATATTATGTATTGCTTACTTACAAGTACTAGCATAGGGTTAGCTTGTGGTCCTTCAGAATCATGAGCACCATGTAGCATTCCGGTTCCAAAAAATCAGAGTGTTACAGATTCACAAGCATAACTCCTATTAAGTCCACTAGCCATAATCTCTAAGATCAAGTAGTCAAATTTATAAAGGTGATATGGGTAACTAAGCCAAAAAGGGCTCTTGAAAGTAATTAACTCATCCCAAACTCAAAAATTATCTTAAGGTAATAAATAGATGTATTTAGGTCAACAAGCAACTATCCTAGACAATTTATCCAAAAATAGTTAAGTGGGGCCCACTACCAATCCTGAAAACCTGACCTAAGGAATCACCTACCCAAACCCAGTTTAATTCTTTGCAATCCTAAGCAAAGGTTCTAAGTATGCTAAAACTAGTTCTATGACTAATCATAGAATAATATAAGTGAAGACGAGGGCAAATTCTACTGAAAGTGCCCCTAATAGGCTAAATTGGTCAATAAATTCTAAAACAACAACTGGGACATAAGTACCCACCCATAGTTAGCACAATACTACACTAATACAATAATGAAGCATAGGTTTCTGAGAAGTAAGACTAGATTATCTCAACTCTACCAAAAACTCATATAATACTCTGGAGTTTTTCCCTTTTGAGAAGCCTCTGGTGGGCGTCATACTATCAAGACAATGCTTTACATCAAGCTGAGAATAGTGATACCTATATTGTGTATATATGTTTCAGGTCAGAAATTGAAATAAAAATTCCATGTGGGGCTAGCTTGCAGAATCACAAAAGTGAAACCACTATAGTGTCCCTCTCAGCTAATGAATCATTTTTCCCAAAATTAGGACAAAATCTGAGTCCAATGTATTTCAAAAATAATTCCAGTAGGACTTGGAGAAATAAGAATTTAAAATACTAATTTAAACGTAAAATGGATTAAGAACTTACAAGATAACAATGTTAATGTAACGACCTTCTTTTCATTATGTATGAGTCCTATATTTAAAATCTCATGGCTAAAATATTCCAAATTTGAAAGTTATAGATTTCAGGATAATCTAGTTTCGAAAAATTTCAGAGCGAGGTGTGGCCTAGAGAAATATGGGAATGATTTGGAATGGGTTATTGCTATTTGTCCTGATTTCTAGTTATCTAAGATGACAAGAAACACATAAAAATTTATGAAATGAAATTTAAGTATGTAGAACTCCTGGAATTGGTCTTAACGTAAAGGCCATAATTTGGAATGTCAAAGGTTTAAGATGTGTTCCAAAAAGTGAGATTTTGGTCCGAAAGAGGATAATATATCCTCATCAGCACACCACTATAGCAGCAGTAAATGACCGCTATAGTAGTTAGGTATCGTTATAGCAGTGAAAATAGCAAATTTATTAAAATATTTCTCCAAAAATAGTTTATTTTTCTAAAACTCATTTTGGGGCAAAGTGTAATGACCCTTTAGGTCATTTTCCATATTTCCACTTATTTTTTCGTTAGATCTTTCCTATAGCTTCCCCAAGTCAAATATGACTTTCTGGGACCAACAGTTCCGTTACAGGGCAGTTCATTTGCTTTTTAGAGCCAATTCTCTATTTTGAAGTCTTCACTAGTTCCAAATGTCCACTGAGTAAAAACATCAATCAAAAAATCTCGTATGCTAATTTACACTATTCCAACAACTTTAGAATATCGACTTTAGACTATAAGGAATCTTGGTTTGGGTTCTGAGGCACTAGGGTTCATTTTGACCTATTGGTTGGAAAGTTTGGAAAATGAAATATAGGTGTGGGACTCATTTCTATCAAATCGAGCTCGGATGGAAATTTTGACTTCTCCATTTAGTCTAAACAACAAATTTGCCTAGGTTACATAGTCCGTTTGCGTATACGAGATTTCAGATGAATCCCAAGTGCTTGGCAGAGATTTGGAAAAAGTTGTATAGGGTTCCATTGCTATTAGCGAGTCTTTAGGCCATGATTACCATTCCGTTGATTAGGGTATGAAATGTCGCAATTTTAGAGCTAAGTGGTGTGATAACTACTCTCTAGTACAGCCCTAATATATCGTGATAGTGATACCTGTGTTATCATTGCGACCCCCAAGGACCTAGTATGGGTGTAAATAGACCCTTTTAAACCATTTTTGCCTATTTCTCACCTATTATCTAGAGACTAAAACCCTAAAAGATAGGAAAATCTTGGGACTAATGCTTGTGGGTGATTTGGCAGCTCAACTAACACTTATTTATGCGATAATCTTCTAATTTGTGTTAAGATTTCACCTTTTTTACGATAGATTTTTTCATTTCTTATTCAAAATCCCTAAACCTTGGAGGCTTGATTTTAACCCCAAAATACCTCGATTTCACCCTTTCGTTTGGTAATCACTCCTTGAGCATGAGGAAATATTGGGTTGGTTTTAAAACCATAATTTTTGTAAGTGGGATCCACATGGGATTTTAGTGTATTTTTGGACCCAAAGTACAATGGTTAATATGGGTATCATATTCTCATATTGATGATTAAAATGTGATATTAGTAGCATGGAATCTAGCATAAGATTCTCAAAAGGGAAAAGCAATGAATTAGCAAATCATTTGAGCTTTTTTTGACGTTCAGGTAGGCTAGGTTTTACTCCTTATTAGATTGAGCTAATTCATAGTATGTTTATGATATTATCTTAGATTTTGAATAGGCTTTAAGTGTTGGTGTGATAGATTGCAATACTTGAGTTTGTTGGATTGTTTAGGCTATTTTAGATATTGCTTTTGGGACTTAATTAGCCTAGTTAACCTTACCTTAGCTGAAGTTGACCTTTTGGTCTCTTGATTAGGATGGAAGTTCCTAAGTCACTCAATCAATGAGAAGATTTCTTTAGTCACGTGAGTTTAGGGTGAAACTTACCCTAGTTGTGATTACCTTAGGTTGAATTAACTTAGTTTCTCTCTATAGCGAGGAATTGTTATACTAGGGATAGTTATGGCTTTTTCAACCTCTAATGGTGGATCCAGATTCCTCAACCTAGACTAGGGTAGTCATTTCTTGGTAAAGGTTTTGAGAATTTAGAAGTGGGCTCTTTGATCCACCTTCAGCCAAGACTTGTGTTAGTTGTTGAAGACCTTTTTTATGATTGCATACATCCAGGAAATGATTATTGCAATGATATTGAGACACCTTGTTCCATGATGGTTATGATGGTTTGATAGTGGGAGTAATAACTATTGATTCTTACATGAATAAGCTATTAAATATGTCATTAATAAGCTATTAATTATACTATGAATAAGCTATTGATTATGCTATGAAAATCTATGGGTTATGGTATGATTAAGTTGTTGATTAAGCTAATGATGAGCTAGTGAATATTCTATTGATTGAGATATTGAATATTCTATTAAATTAGCCCTTGATTGTGATATTGATTAAGCCATTGATTTGATTAATGACTATATTAGTGAACATGCTATTGAGTATGCTAGTGATTATGTCTATTGACTATAATATAGATCATCCTTTCAATTATGATTAGTGATCATGCTAAATAACTATGCTAGCGATTATGGTATTAATTTCATGAATGATTATGCTATCGACCATGGTAATGATGATATGGTTACCGTTTCAAGTCTGGATAAAGATGATATCACATATTTATACCCGATGCAAGTACAGAGTATGGCTATGATATTGATGACTATAGTGATGATATTTATGATGGTATGGTTAATTTTACTAACCAGTACAAGTTTGGATACTCATTATGATATGATATATATACATGGTTATCGGATCAAGTCTGAAAATAGAGGATTGTAATAATGTGATAAGGTAAGGATGGGTTTTAGTGATACTACTATTAGTTGATAACTAATGATTAGTTGATAATTAATGATTAGTTGGTAAATAGTGACTAGTTTATAAATGATGGCTAATGGATAAAAGATGGATATGGGTGACATGACATGGAGGAATTTTAGTTGTATCACGAGGGTCGATAAATGATAGTGGTAGGATATACTATCTTTTTTGTACCTTCCAAGCTTATGGGGGCTTGTGATAGGCTATTTACTTTTTCTCACTAACTGGCTTATGGGAGCCAATTTTGTAGTTATAATTGCATGATCCTTTATGTGATGGTTATTATTCTGGTGCATCTACTTATTTATGCACGGTGATGTTGAAGTAGATTCAGGTTTGTCTCTACCTTGACTTATTTATGTTATCTTGCATTTTATAATACTTATATCATGATTTAGCTCAGTCGGCCAATGATACCTACTGAACACCTGTGGTTTTGGTACTTAGACTATACTTTTGTACCTTTTTGTAGCAGATCCAAGTACTAGTTGTTGTCATTAATCAATATTTATGTTGTGTTAAGTCCCAAAGATAGGGTGAGCTCTTAGAGTCATAGTCGCCTATTTTCTTATATCTTATGCCTACTCTTTAGTTTCACGACAAATTGTATTGCCTATTTTAGATACTTCGGTTGTATTTATAGTTGCTCTTACATCGGCTTTACCAGGTCGTGGGATGGTATCTATGTATTGACTATTTTTTATCTATTTCTATTACGTAATTTTATTTATAAGTTGCATTTGTTGTGTTTTGCCTTGTTCGGCATTTTCCACTAAGTTAAACCATTGAATTTAGCTCTGGTTTATGGTTTGGCTAACAAACTGGTAAGATTTATTAGGTGCCATCAGAACTCATTAATAGGTCATGACAAATTGGTGTAAAAGCCTAGGTTTCATCGGTATTATTGGTACAAGAGCAAGTGTCTAGTAGAGTCCTATGAATTAGAATAATGATGTTCATTTTCCTATCTTTGGGAGGCTATAGGATATTCTTAGGAGTTATTCACTTTTTTCACTCATTTTGTGCTAAGAGTCTGAGTTGGTTTATAGAATGTTCTTTTAATTTCACTTTGTCATAGATAGCTAGGACACGTGCTATTGCTACACGAGATGAGGGTCCCAAGACTGAGCCTAAGGATCCTAACCCTATTCAATGATGACCCAAATGTCATAGACAGCCACGAGATGTTTCCCCAACTAAGGTCCTAGATAGAGTCCTTCACTAGACCCTATTCTCACTCCTAAACCAGAGATTCTTCTACCCCAGTCAGTAGTGGGCCAGGGACCAGGCTAGGCACCACTAAGGTTTATTTTTTCTTTAGTTCTTAGAGATACTTTGGTTTAAATTTTGGGGTTAGGTAAAGGTACCTCGTCTGATGGTGCACAGCCTATGGATCATAGTTGTATTGAGGTAGGGGTGTAGCATATAGCTACGGCTACTAAATTTGTGGTCCCTCTTGCACCAACGGTTGCTCAACTAGTAGTTTCTCAGCCTGTGGTTGCCCATCCTACAATGTCTAATGAGGAAAAGAGGATATTGGGTATATTCTTGATATTGGCTCTCCCTAGGTTTTTCGTTGTACCAGACGAGGATGAGTATAAGTTTCTAATTGCTTGTGAGAATAGGCTCCATAATTTAGGCCTAGTTGATACTCGTGATGTGGATTACACTAACTTTTAGTTGGACTTGCTACTCAACATTGGTAGAGAGGCTATCTTGATTCCACGCCAGCTAGATTTTCTCCTTTGTCATAGACTCAGTTCTCTGAGATATTCTTAGGGAAGTACACACCTTGAAGCCTTAGGGATTGTTTGAGGGGTCATTTCTCTAGATTGGAGCAAGGCTCCATGACTTTTGTGGAGTATGAGGCTCATTTTCATGAGTTAGCTAGGCATGCTACTTTTATTCTGAATGTTAAGTAAGTGAGGATTTGTTTCTTTGTTAGAGGGTAGAGACTTCCCCTTCCTATTTCTACTTAGATTTTAGTTATTTTTAGTAGGCCTTTTGCTAAGGTGTTGGGCCATGCTCAGGTGATGGAGGAGATGCATCATGACTCTCAAAGGGGTAGTGATAAGAAACCTAGGTATTAGGGTGGTTTCAGTAGGAGCTGTAGTAGATCCTTATTTAGAGGCAGAAGTTTTTATGCTTGATATCCTCCGCATCCATTCTATCAGCCTCAGAGTAAACCCAGTTGACCTATTCAGGCAGTGCTTCAAATTATTGGTAAAGGTCAGTCTAGTTCCAATGATCGGCCTAATCAGGACTATTTTTTCAAGACTGTTAGCTTGGTCATGCTCGCATACCCCAGTCATATGGTAGGGAGATGTTAGTCATGAAAAGATGGGGATTATTTCTTATTTTCCTACTAGGAGACTTATTTTAAGGGTTTGGGGTCTTATCTCATTTATATTAGTGATGTTAGTGTGGAGAGTCCATTGCTTGACTCTATTTCTGTAGTTTGTGAGTTTTCTGATGTTCTTCCTATTAATCTACTTGGTATTCCCTCTTTCTATGAGTCAGAGTTTATTATTGATATTGAGCCTAGCCCCTAACCTATTTCTCTGGCACCTTACCATATGACTCCTTCCAAGCATAAAAAGCTGAATTCTCAGCTTCAAGAATTTTTTGGTAAAGGTTTTATTAGACTGAGTGTCTCCTTGGGGAGCTCCTGTGTTGTTTTTGAAAAACAAAGATGGCTCCATGTGTATGTGTATTGATTATAGGTAGTTTAATAAGGTGACGGTGAATAACCATTATCCTATGCCTCGCATTGATGATTTATTTGACCATCTCAGGGTGCATCGATATTTTATAAGATTGATTTATGGCCTGGTTACCATCAGTTGAGGATTTGGGCTGAGGATATCCTGAAGACCTCCTATAGGACCCGTTATGGTCATTATGAATTCCTAGTAATGTCTTTCGAGCTAACTAATGTCCCAGCCATATTTATGGATTTGATAAAACAGGTGTTCAGACCTTATCTGGATTCCTTCATAATTATGTTCATCGATAACATCCTTATGTATTTGAGGAGAATAGAGGAGTGTGTATAGAACCTAAAGATTTTGATCTAGACCTTAAAAGATCATGTGCATTTTGCCAAGTTCTCTAACTATGAGTTTTAGCTTGAGTCGGTGACATTCCTTAGGCATGTGGTGTCTATTCATGGGATTACGATAGATTCGACAAAGATTGAGGCTATTTGTGATTAGGATAACTTACATCTTTGATTGAGGTTCATATCTTTATAAGTTTGGATGGTTATTATCGATGATTCATCGAGGGTTCTGCTACTATTTTAGCACCGATGACCAGATTGAATTAGAGAAAGGTTACTTTTTGATGGTCCAAGGAGTATGAGCCGAGCTTTGGAAAGATCAAGGATTTTCTCACTTCAGCACCTATTCTAGCTTTTTCTGTAGAGGGTGAGGGATTCACTAGCTTTGTGATTTTTTGGTGTTGGTTTAGGTTGTGTATTGGTGTATCAGGGTCGTGTGATGCCTTATGCATTGAGGCTGCTTAAGATGCATGAGCGCAACTACCCCACTCATTATTTGGAGTTTGTGGTGGTAGTTTTAGCGCTTAATATTTGGAGGCCTTATATTTATGGTGTAAATTGTAAGATTTTTATCGACCATCACAGTACATCTTATGACTCAAAGAGAACTAAATGTTAGGAAACATAGATGGATGTAGTTGCTTAAGGATTATGATATTTCTATCTTATATCATCCTAGGAAGGAGAATGTAGTAGCAGATGTCATAAGTCAGAAGGCAGTAAGTATGGGTAGTTTGGATTGAATTATAGTTTCTCTGAGGCCGTTGGCACGGGACATTCAGTCCTTAGCCGACTTTATGGTTTACCTTGATATTTCAGATCCTAGGAGGATTCTTTCTAGTTCTAAGGTGAGGTATTTACTTTTTGAGCAGATTCGAGATCATCAGTTTAAGGATAGTAAGTTTTTCTTCCTTCGTGATTAGGTGTTGAGTGGTGAATCCAAGAGGGTCACCATAGATTTTGAGGATGTTTTGATATTTGATAGCCATATTTATGTTTCGGGGATCGATGAGTTAATTCAGTTGATTTTGCACAAGGCTCAAAGCTCTAGATATTCCATTCATTTGGGTATAGCTAAGATATATAGAGATTAGAGGCAATATTATTGATGGAGTGGAATGAAGAGAGACGTGGATAACTTTGTAGCTCATTTCTTTTATTGCCAGCAGGTGAAGGCCAAGAATCATTGACCAGATGGTTTGATTTAGAGATTGCCCATTACCTAGTGGAAGTGGAAGCTGATTAACATAGATTTTGTTAATGTGTTGCCTCGCACTTCTCGTGGTTCCAATGGTATTTGGGTCATTGCATATCAATTCACAAAGTTGGCACATTTTATTCCTATTCAGATATCTTTCAGTGCCTAGAGATTAGCCTATATCTATGTGTATGAGATAGTCTATTTGAATAGTGTGCGCATATCCATGATTTCAAAGAGGCATTTCGTGTTTACTTTTAGCTTTTGGATAGCTTTTCAGAAGGAGTTAAGTACTAAAGGAAATCTTAATATGACCTTCCATCCATAGGCAGATGGTCAGTCAGAGTAAATAATTTAGGTGATTAAGGATATGCTTTGATCCTATGTTATAGATTTTAGATGACAGTGGGAGAAGCTCTTTGCCTTGGCATAGTTTGCAAATAATAACTGTTATTTTCGAGTATTAAGATGGCACCTTTTGAAGATTTGTATGGTAGGCGGTGTTGTTCCCTGATTGGATGGTTTGAGACTCCCGAGATTAGACCTCACTATACTAATTTGCTTCAAGATTTGTTGGATAGAGACAGGTTGATTTAGAATAAGATGAAAGCAACTCAGAGAAGGCAAAAGGCCTATGTAGACTGTAGGCTTCGTGCCTTGATATTTGAGTTGATGATCGAGTATTTCTCCATGTTTTGCCCATGAAGGATATGATGAGGTTCGATAGGAAGGGCAAGCTCAGCCCCAGATATATTGGACCCTTTGAGATTCTTCGCACAGTGGATGAGGTAGCTTATGATATAGCCTTACCTCTAAATTTTGTTGCTATCCATCTAGTTTTCCATGTTCCTATGTTATGGTAATATATTACTGATCCATCCCATGTTCTTAGAGAGGACTCAGTTCAGATGGATGAGCGGTTGAGCTTCGTAGAGGAGCTTGTACTCATTTTGCCTAGTGATATTAGGCGGTTACGCACCAATGAATTTCCTATAGTTAAGGTTTAGTTGAGTAACCGTCCAATAGAGGAGGCTATTTGGGAGATAGAGAGTGAGATACAGACCCAGCATCCTTACATGTTCTAGACTTCAGGTACATCCTAACCCTTTAACTTTTGTGAATGAAAGTTCCTTTAGTATTGGATACTGTAATGACCCTTTATGTCATTTCCCATATTTTATCCTATTTTCACAGTTACATCTTTCATATAGTTGTCCCAACTTATTTATGACTTGTTGGGACCGGTAGTTTGGTTATCAGGCAATTCGATTGGTTTTTAGAGCCAATTCTCTGTTTTGAAGTCTTCACTAGTTCCAAATAGCTACTTGGCAAAAACATTAGTCAAACAATGTTGTATGCCAATTTTAATTGTTCCAACAGCTCCAAAATATTGATTTCAGGATAGGAGGACTCTTGCTTTGGGTCTCAAGGCAGTCGGGCTCATTTTACTTATTGGTTAAAAAGTAAAGAAAATAGAATATGGGTGTGGGACCCACTTTTGTCGAAATAACCTCAAATAGAAATTTCAACGGTTCCATTAAGTCTACAATGTCTAATTTGGTATGGTTACATAGTTTTCTCATGTATACGAGATTCTAAATGAATCCAAGCACTTGGCGGAGACTTGTAAAATTCCAAGTCTCAGTTGTTTGTGATGCCATCGCTATTAGCGAGTCATTGGGATGAGATCACCATTACCTTAAGAAGTGGATTAGATGTTGCGATATCAAGGCTAAATGTCTCGATCGCTACTCCCTAGTGCAGCCTCAATATATCACGATAACGATACCTGTGTCGTGATAGCGACACTTGAGGACCTGGTATGGGTATAAATAGACCCTTTTTCAGCCTGATTTGCCCATTTCTCACCCATTTTCTAGAGACTAAAACCCTAAAAGAGAGAAAAATCATGGCATTGAAGCTTATAGGTGATTGGGAGCTTGGCTAACACTTATTTACATGATTATCTTCCAATTTGTGGTAAGATTTCACCCCTTTCATCATAGATTTTTCCATTTCTTATTCAAAATCCCTAAACCTTGGAGGCTTGATTTTAGCATCAAATTATCTTGGATTTCACCCATTTTTTTAGGGTAATGACTCCTTGAGCATGAGGAAACATTGAGTTGGTTTTGACAGTGCAATTTCCATAAGAAGGACCCATATAGGATTTTGGTGTGAGTTTTGGACCTAAAGAACAATACTGTAATATGGGTATCATTATTCTCATATTGATGAGTAGAATGTGATTTTGATAGCATGGTACCTTGCGAAAGCTTCTCAAAAGGGAAAAGCGATGATTTAGCAAATCTTTTGAGCTTTCTTCAGAATCCAGGTAGGCTAGGTTTTACCTCTTGTTAGATTGAGCTAATTCATAGTATGTTTATGATATTCTATTATATTTGGATGGGTTTTAGGTGTTGGTGTGATAGATTACAATACTTGGGTTTGTTGGACCATTTAGGCTATTTTGGATATTGCTTTTAGGACATAATTAACCTAGTTAACTTTACCTTAGGTGAAATTGACCTTGTAGGCTTATGATTAGGATGGAATTACCAACCATAGTAACTAAACCAATGAGAAGATTTCTTTAGCCACATGAGTTTAGGGTGAAACTTACCCTAGTTGTCATTATCTTAGGAGGAATTGAATTAGTTGATCTCTATTGGGAAGAATTGTTATCCTAGGGCTAGTTATGGCTTGTTAAACCTCTAATAGTGGATTTAGATATCTTAGCCTAGTCCGGGGTAGACGTTGCTTTGTAAAGGATTTGGAGATTTAAAGTGGGCCCTTCGACCCACCTTAGGCCAATACTAGTGTTAGTTATTTAAGACCTTTTATACACATACGTACATCTAGAAAATGATTATTTCAATGATATTGAGACACCTTGGTACATGATGGTTATGATGGATTGACGTTAGGAGTAATATCTATTGATTATGCTATGAAGAAGCTATTGATTTTTCTATGAATAAGCTATTGATTATGCTATGAATAAACTACTAATTATGCTATGAAAAGCTATTGGTTATGCTATGAATAAGTTTTTGATTATGCTAATGATGAGCTTTTGAATATGCTATTAATTGTTCAATTGAATATTCTATTGAATTATCCCTTGATTGGGATATTAATTAAGCTATTTATTCAGCTAATGACTATATTAGTCAACATGCTATTGAGTATACTAGTGATCATGTCTATTCACTATACTTGAGATCATGCTTTCACTTATGATTAGTGATCATGATAAATAACTATACTAGCAATTTTGTTGTTGATTTCACAAATGATTATGCTATCATCTATGATAATGATATATCGGCTCAAGTTTGAATAAGTATGATGGTATCGATTATTTATACCTGGTGCATGTCCGAGGGATGGCTATGATATTGATGACTATTTTGATGATATTCCTGATGGTATGGTTGATTTTAGTTATCGATTCTAGTCTGGATACTGATTACTATGATAAATATACATGGTTATTAGATTAAGTCAAAAAATATGGGATCATGACCATGTAATAAGATAAAGATGGGTTCTAGTGACATTATGATTAGTTGATAATTAATTATTAGTTGCTAAAAGATGATTAGTTGATAAATGATGGCTAACGGATAAACGATGGATATGGGGTAGCATGACATGGAAGAATTTTAGTTGTATCAAAAGGGTCGATAAATGTCAATGGAGAGTTATACTAACTTGTTTGTACCTTTTAGGCTTATGGGGGCTTACGATGGGTTCTTTACTTTTCTTCACTAATTGGCTTATGGTGGCCAATTTTGTAGTTATCATTGCATGTGTGATTTTTGTGTGATGGTTATTATTCCAGTTTATCTACTTATTTATGCACAATGATATTGGAGTTGATTGAGGTTTGTCTCTACCTTGACTTAATTATGTTATCTTGCATTTTATCGTACTTATATCATGATTTAGCTTAATGAGTCGATGATGCCTACTGAGTACCCATAGTTTTGGTACTCATACTACACTTCTATACCTTTTTATTGCAGATCTGGGTGGTAGTTATCGTAGTTGATCGGCGTTCATGTTGTGTTGAGTTTCAAAGATAGGGTAAGCTCTTAGAGTTAAAGTTGCCCATTTCCTTCTATCCTACTTTTGTCTGGTCCTTAGATTCGAAGAAGATTGTATTGCCTATTTTAGATACTTGGGTTGTATATATAGTTGCTCTTGCACTGGCTTTACAAGGTCGTGGGATGGTATTTATGTATTGACTATCTTCTATCTATTTCTAATACCCTATTTTATTTACAAGTTGCACTTGTTGTTTTTTTCCTTGTTGGCATTTTCCACTAAGTCAACCCATTGTAGTTAGATCTGGGTTAAGGTTCGGCTTACATTTCAAAATTTAGTAGGTGCCATCAGGACTCGTGAATCGGCTCGTGACACAAAACAAGGGAAATTTAGGGCAAAACACACTAGAATTTCTTTGTTTGGCTTTGTTAAGGTAAGGAATTCATCCCTATTAACTCGTATTTGATTATTAATCCTTAGTATTATTAGTTCACGGAGTTCGGGGAAGATTTTAAGGTAGATTTTTATTAATTGCTAGTGCCATGAGAAAAATTAAGGAATAAGTGAATAAGTTTTGATTATTAACATTTAATTTACCCTTGTATTCCATTAATTCACTAATTTATCCATAAAATTGATAGTTTAGGTAAATTATGGAGGAAAATCCTTGAATAGAAAGGGAATGATCATGAATTTAACCTTAGGAGTTATGTGTGATTTATAAATCCTCATATGTTAGGTCATTTATTTAATTATGTATTTATATGCATGTACTAAACCATGAGAAAATAAAAATTGTATGGAGGACAAAGCTCTGGCATAGAAGAGTTGTGCAAGCTTGATTCGAGGTAGGTGATGGTATAGTAGTTTAATCTAATTTGTGCTATATGTTCATGTTAACTACTTTGTAGTATGGCCTGTTAGTGCATGTTGTTTTGTATGGTCTTTGCAAAATATTTGTGGTTGTTATATGATTTTGACCTACCTTACTTGCTAAATGGGGAATGTTCAATATTTAAAACGTTCTCTTGGGATTTTGGTGGAACAAGGTGAGCAGACACTTGTCTCTGGGAATTTAGTATATGGACGGTAATTGTTCCCTGCAGATCATGGCCATTGGGTAGTTTTATATTCCTTAGCGTGTATTTACGAAGGTTAGGTGATTTTGACGGTTCCATGAATGAACCAAGAAAATACTTTTTTATATTTAATAAATTATCCTAGATTATTTTTAGCTTAGCTTGAAAAAACTTGATTTGGTGATAATATGTAGACTTGCTGGTTTGATTCCTAATTGTTAATTGTTGCTTGCTTGCTATGTTTGTTAAGCATGGATTAACTTATTGTACAGTAACTTAGTTATATGTTTATATTCTCATCTTGGGTTGGCCAAATGACCCTGCCAGTACACTATTGTTCTTGTGTACTGATATTACACCTGCATTTACTTTGTGAATACAACACACATTCTAACGGCTCGTATGTTCCCATACTGTTGATTCTAGTAGTTGACTCCAGATTTCAAAGTGAGCAACATATCCGCGATACTATGGAATCTTTTTTTATTAGCATAGTTCTTGATGTTAGATGTATTTATGCACTTTAGTGTCGTTTTCGTAGCTCATTTATCCTTTTTTTGATGACTTCTTGAGTGATTTAAACGTTAATAATGATATAAATAAGTATCTAAGTGTTCAAATATGTAATTAGAATGCTTAAAGGTGTTTTCAAACAAGTTGGGGTTTAAAAGGATCATTTAGAGTCTTGATGAGAAAACTAGTTTAACTAGGTTGAGCTAAGTATTTGTCTAGTCCATCGTGTTAGGTTCTAAAATTTTTAATGAGTTCCTAAGGTTGTTATTGTGTATGTATATGTGAAAAAAATTGTTGATAATGTTCCAGGTTCAATTAGATCAAGCCAAGGGTCACAACAATAAGCATAAGATCAAAGTGAATTAGCCTATGCTTAGCTCATATTTTTATTTCACCGTCTTGGATGGTGTGTTGTTTTGAGCTCTAAATTATTGTGTTTAATTCAATAGTATTCTTTGTAAATGTATTATGATGATATATTAAGGACATAAAAGCTTTAAATCAAGTGGAAACAACTCAAAAAGGCTCGAAATGGATCAACGAGAGAACAATACAAAATTTAGCGCAATTTGGAGACCTGGAATGTCCAGGGTGCATGTGGACTGTAGGATTGGAAAATGGGAGAGTGATACATACCAAACGGTTCAAAAGGGACCCAAAATAGTTTTTCCTCATGATGAGACCACGACGTCCCCCCTATCCCACCGCAATGAGCCCTCGACGCAGCCCTTGTTCCACAGACGTAAACAATCCTTGTCCTTTAAATAGGACTCTTGTACTTGTTGTTATACACCTTGGCCGACTTTGAAACTTGTAGAGGGGAAGGAAAAACCTTCAATTAGGGTTTTTATTCTTTTACTTAAGCTTATTATTGGATTTTATCATGTATTCAATTCTTTTGATTACTACTATGTCTATAAGTAGGTAAAAGGCCTTTTCCAGAGTCAAGGACAAGAACATGATTATTATTGATTTGAATTAATTTAGTTTGGATTGTTTATCATATTTGGTTGTTTGTTTACCCTTTTTATAACTATTTTGAGGATTTGCAACCCTTAGAATACATCCATTTTCTTCTTCGTGAATGCGGGAGGAGGAATAAGATGATAGAACATGGGGATAAGTCGAGCAAGGTTTCTATTTCTCTATAAAATAAGGAATTTGAATTATCATCTAGGATAGAGATATACCTAGAACCCTTATTTGGATCACATGTATGATGATATATTTAAGCACTTAATTGGATTATTACATCCCCGCTCAATGATGTATTTGTAATGTCCAAGTTAGGTAGACGATTAGAGGTCGGGAGACCATGAACATGCGATAAACCATATAAATCAACAACCATGATGTGTAGTTTAACTAATGAACTTCAGTGGCGTATTATGATTGTTCATAAGCTTTAACCCTGGGTGTCTATCCATTGATTATCCAAAGTCATTACTTTTCCGCATTAGTTACTTTACTTTCAGTTTACAACTCTAAAACTCTCTTGGTTATTTTATCTCGATAGTTTAACTAGAATTAGATAGTTTTCAACACAAGTCCCTGTGGGATCGATACTTGGATTCTAAAGATATATTTTACTACTTGGTGAGACCACATACACTTGCGTGTGCGCTTGGGAGCTGTCAAGTTTTGGCGCCGTTGCCGGGGACTTCTAAATAGGCAACTATCTTATTTTCAGTTTAGCTATATTGAGTTGTAGATAGTTTAGTAATTTTTATTTTTAGTTTTTTTATTCTTTTTTATTTCTCACACTCTTCTTTAGATTTCAGTTTGGGATAGATGGTTTTTGAGGGATGATGATTCTTTTCATTTTTATGGAGGACCCTACCATGATGCTTTTTTTCTAGATTTTGATCCGACCATTTGGAAGGGACCTACTTGTTTGCGACCTGTGCAGTAGACCACAAGTTGGTGTGTGGTTTGTTGCAATATGTATCACTCTACAGATATGTGTGAAGTTAATCCTGATTCAGTCATATTTGAGGGAAATGCTTAAGAGATAACTAAGGAGGTAGATACAGAGTTGACTCTCCAACAAAATACAGACAAAGTTGTTGATAATTCAAGGAAGTCTGAGTACTCAAAAAATAAAATTGTTGAGCAAGTTAAGGAGATACCAATACCACCATCTCTATAGAAGATGAGAAAATAAATGGAGTATCCTACCCAATCTATGAAACAAAAACAAGAATCGTAGCCACTCAACTATCATCTATTTTTTAGACTGCAATTTAGAAGGTGAATATTAGTGAGGGTGTTTTGGATTGTGTAAATTTAGAAGTAGGATTGGTTATTCCTCACTCAAAACAGTTTTCTACATTATCTTTAGATGATGTCTTATATGTTGAATCATCTGAAATAATGGGAGACTGTGAAGATTAGGAACAAGAATCCTATATTCGTAATTTTATGCCAAAAAAGCAACATTAACACACACCTCACTTCAAGTCCGGGTGGTTTACAATGAACCATACATTACTAGATTCTTCAATCTTTGTACCACCTTTCTATGAGTAAGGCAAAAAGATGGATGCGAAGTTGGGGGGTGAAATTCATATCCTCAAGATGGAGGAAAAATTTTACTGGGTCGTGCTGTGACACTAAATCAGGAGCTGCTTAGGAGGCAACCCAAGTTAAGGTATGTTTTATTTTTATCTTTTTTCTTCACGTAGTTTTTGTTTATGTTGATGGGAAGTCTGAGTACCGGAAAACCTGAGCTAAGGAGCATGGCGAAGACTAAGTGTGGGTTCCCTAAACCCTCTTGTTGTATAAAGATGCTACTAGCTAGGCCTAAAGGCCTCGGGGAGTATTTCTATCTCTACCTTTTAACTTTACTTTGGGGACAAAGTAGATTTTTAAGTATGGGGTTGGGGAAATTCCCATTTTTAGAGTAATTTTAAAAAAAAAATTGTTAGAAATAAATGAGATATTCTTGTTGGGGCTATATCTGATTGCATGGTGCAAGTGTTTTGTATTAAAAAAGCATGTTAATTGTGTGAATTGCTACTTTCGAGACTCTCGGGCTCATGTTTATGACTTTAGTACTTGGTGGATTAATTTTGAATTCATGTTGTTGCTTGGTTGAGTGTCTATGATGATCCTATGTGAGTTGAACATGTGCCATATGCTTGTGAGGTATTGTATATTCCTTATTGCATGTGATGTCTAGAACTTACCGGGTGTGTATGTAAAGGAAAATAATGAGTGTAGGTTTAGGAGATGATAGAAGCATTTCTTTGATAGCCTAGTTTCATACCTTCTTTTACCATTGAGCCTTTAACTTTTTCTTTGGCAGCCTCATATGTAGACTAATCCCCTTCTTTGATTGACCATAATTTGATCCAAATATTCTAAGCACTTTAATTGAAATCTAATTAAGTTAAGGAGTTGGAAATTCAAAAAGAAAAATGTGAAATTAAAGCCCCTAACTAATAACTATTAGTATTCAAAAAAATTAATGTGATGTGGTTGGGAGTTGGGTAATGAAAAGAATAAAAAAAATCAAATTGAATAAGTTATGTATAGAATACTCCCACCATAGTGTATGTAAGTGAGCTTAATGAGATGGGGAAAGATGAAAGAATAAGGTAGAAAAATGGGTGGTTATTAAAGATGAGCTGAATGACATGTGTGATGTATTAAAGAGCTTAGGGAAGATAGTCACTATTACTAGCTAGAATAGTTCCTACCTGTCCCTTAGCCTATATTAGAACCTTTAAAGACCTATTTTCTAAGCTTCAATATTTTGATATTCTTAAAGTACTACACTAAGTGAAAGCTTATGGTTCATTATGTGTAACTTGTGAATTCCTTGTGAGAGTGAGTGAAAGTTGATACTTGTACCTATTCTGTTATAAATTGCATTTATGTGAGTGATTTTGGGTAACTCTCTTATGGTGAGGGCATATATTTAATGATAGTGATGTGATTTGTATGATGTATGTTACTGAACAATATGCATGAGTTTTCCAACTAGGACATTTTGGAGTAGTATTCTTGAACTGTCAATTATGTTATAACATGCTTAGTGTAGTAACTTCCATTCTGTGTAGTCATTGTAGCAATAGCTTGAGTGTATTGCATTTATTAGATATGTGGAGTCACCTCATCTTATAGTTCTTAGAGTAAAGAGTTGTTCGAGGACAAACAAGGCTTTAAGTATGGGGTGGTGATGTTGGGTGTATTCATGCACTTTAGTGTTGCTTTCCTAGCTCATTTACCTTGTTTTGAGGACTTCTTGAGTGATTTATGTGTTAATAATGATATAAATAATCATCTAAGTGTTCAAGTATGTAATCACAATGCTTAAAGGTGTTTTCAAACAAGTTGGGGTTTAAAAGGATCATTTAGAGTCTAGATGATAAAACTCGTTTAACTAGCTTGAGCTAGGTGTTTGTTTAGTTCATCGTGTTGGGTTCTAACGTGTTTAATGAGTTCCTAATGTGTTATTGTGTATTTATATGCGAAAAAACTTCTTGATAATGTTCAAGGGTCAATTGGATCAAGCCAAGGGTCAAAACAATAAGCTTAAGATCAAAGTAAATTAACCTATGCTTAGCTCGTGTTTCTATTTTACCGTCTTGGATTTTGTGTTGTTTTGAACTCTAAATTTTTGTGTTTAATACAATATGAATCTTTGTTAATGGATAATTATTATATGTTAAGGATATACAAGCTCCAAATCAAGTGAAAACAACTCAAAAAAACTCAGAATGGATCAACGAAAGCACAATAAAAATTTTGATGTAATTTGGAGACCTAGAATGTCCAGGGCGCGTGTGAATTGTAGGATTTGCCAATGGGAATGTGCTACACATAAAACGGTTCAAAAGGGACCCAAAATAGTGTGTACCTATGATGAGCCCGCGATGCACCCCCTATCCTGCCGCAATGATCCCGCGTTGCGGCTCTTGTTCCACTGACATAAACAGTCCTTGTCCTATAAATAAGACTCTTGTACTTGTTATTATACACCTTGTCCAACTTTGGAACTTGGAGAGGGGATGGAAAACACTTCAATTAGGGTTTTCCTTCTCTTACTTAAGATTTTATTGGATTTTATCATGTATTCAATTATATTGATTACTACTGTGTCCATGAGTAGCTAAAATCCCTTTTCCGAAATTAAGGCCAAGTACATGATTATTATTTCTTTGAATTAATTTAGTATGGGCTTTTTATCACATTTGGTTGTTTCTTTACCCTTTTTATAACTATTTTGAGGATTCACAACCCTTAGAATACATGCATTATCATCTTTATGAACTCGGGAGGGAGAATAAGATGATAGAACATGGAGGTAAGTAGAGCAAGATTCCTATTTCTTTATAAAATAAGGAATTTGAATTAGCATCTAGGATAGGGATATACCTAGAACCCTTGATTGGTTCACATGTAGGATGATATCTTTAAGCACTTAATTAGATTATTACATCCCCGCTCAATGATGTAGTTTTAATGTCCAAGTTAGGTAGACGATTAGAGGTCGAGAGATCGCGAACATGCGATAAACCCTACAAAACAAAAACCATGATAAGTAGTTTAACTCATGAAGTTAAATAGAATAGTATGATTGTTTGTAAGACTTCACCCTGGGTCTCTATCCATTGATTATCCAAAGTCATTACTTTTCCGCATTAGTTACTTTACTCTTAGTTTACAACTTTAAAACTCTCTTGGTTATTTTATCTCAATAGTTGAACTAGAATTAGATTGTTGTCAACACAAGTCCCTGTAGGATCGATACTTGGCTTCTAAAGGGCCACTTTACTACTTGGTGATAACACATACACTTGCATGTATGCTTGGGGATTGTTCTCTAGTTCTGAACTTATGTTATTTTTATATTTGGGGTGCATCCCCTTCTTGACACTCTTAGATGTTTGGTATAGATAACTTTCGAGTCTTAGGGATGGTTTTGTGTAAGTACTTTTCTGCCTTCAGTTGTATTTATGATTTGGTTTTAGATTGATTGATCTATCAATGGATTCGTTTTGCTTATGTCTTCTAAGTGTAGATTATAGGATTTCTGTTTGGGATAGTAGGTTATCCCATCGGATGAATAGCATGGGTGCCACTCATTATAAATTTTGGTCGTGATAATTAAAACCTTCACAATCACTTATCCGAGCAAATACCAGCTTCCACTACCGATTAACACACTAATTTTGAGATCCCATGCTTCTACTATAGTGTCTAACATTTGGAAAATAATTATTTAATGCCAGGGGTTCTTCTTCGCGAATGTAGGACCCCTATCGCAAATGCAGGAGCTAGCCCAAAAAGACTTTTGTGAACGCAACCAATCCACTGCGATCATGAAGTAGAAGGCTAGATCTGTGCTCTTCTTTGCAAATGTGAAGGCTGGTATGCAAATGCGGAGGTCCAAATTCTTGACCCTTGCAAATGCAGCCAAGGCCATGGGAACATAAATGCCATTTGACCTACACCAGCACCAGCAATTTTGCTAAGTTTTCAAATTTCTAATCGAGCCCTCGAGATTTAATTGGAGTCTCGTGAACACAAATGAACTATGCTACCCTACCAAATTTAGTATTTCTGACTCAACTTCATCATTGAAACTTTCATCTGAGATTGTTTTGATTAAAAAGTGGACTCCATATCCAAAGGTCTATGTAGCAGAAATCCACCCAAAAGCTTAAATGAGTCTAAAAGCCTCGAGACCCAGATCAAGAGTCCTCCTTTTGATCTAATGAGTCAATCAGAGTTAGCATCCGATTCTATTTACCTAAATTTTAGGCCTGACACCCTGCTCTTAACAGAAACTCCATAACAGAGAAATGACTTTAAAAACCAAACTAATTGTCCGGTAATCAAATTTTCAGATCTATCAAGTCGTAAATGAGTTGGAACAGGTATAGAAAATCTCAAAACCTGAAAAAGCTATGAAAGCGCAAGAATTGACCTGGAGGGTCATTACATTATATTTTAATCTACTTTTATAATTTTTAGTCATACGTACTAGCAAACATACCAAGATTTTACTTAAAGTTGGATCAACTTTTAAATTATATATAATAAAGACAAGTTAGATCATCATAGACTATAATCTTAAAAGAATTCAGTAAAACAAAAATTAAAAGAATTTTTATTCATGCATTTGTGAGATTCTCTTTTTGAAAAAATAATATAATATATAAACTAAAAAATCTTCTTGTTTATCTTTAAGATACCTTTTTGTACTTTGATATTTTAGAAAGTGTCAAACAATTGGGGGAAAAATATGTTGATATTCCCCTGCATGACTGCAAAATATGCTGATATTCCTCGCATGACCAACTCCTTAAGATATTTTGATAGAGGAAAGGGACTGGAATCAAACTAACATATCTTATAATGGTGATGCAATATATGAATGAAACATAGATGTATTGTCTGATAGGCAAATCTCTATTCTTGTTCATCGTATGTTAATGTATTTTACCATAGCAAAAGCAACGGCATCTGCAGAAAATCATTCAAGACGTAATGATGAAACTATTTGTAAAATGATAGTTGCTGGTTTTACTGGCCAACTTCGTGGCTGGTGGGACAACTTCTTAACCGTAGAAAAAAAATGTCATTTTTACTGCTAAGAATAATACTCCTGGCCAAGATAACTTGGGGAGACCTTTTCTTGCGAGTAGAGAAGATGTTGTATATTCCCTTATACTTACCATGATAGAACATTTTGGAGGTAGATTTACCAACCAATATGAAAACATTAGGACACTCCTTAATGGTCTTAGATGTAGAATCTTAGGAGAATTTAGGTGGTATAAGGATACCTTTCTAAGTAGGGTTATGGATTTACCCAAAAGTAAGTATGAACATTGGAAAGCAAAATTTATTGATGGCATTCCCCCTTTTTTTGCCGAAAGAGTAAGAAAAACACTTAGGGGATCTTATGGTCAAATAAAATTTGTAGAGCAGACTTATGGTCAACTAGTAGCAGCCTATACTCATGAAAGTCTTAGTATTATTCAACGAGTTGAAATTGGCTAGACAAATTTAGCTTGACAATCTTAGAGAAAAATTCTAACTAGGATATTTTAGTGAGCAATTTGGTATGGATAAACTAGTTTCAACTAAGATAAGGAAAAGCCAAGGATATTATAAGTATGATAAACCTTATTGAAAGAAACGCTCTAGATATAGAACCAAAGAAGAGCGTGAGACTAGAAAAAACTATCGTAAGTCTACCAAATTTATGAAGAATAGATCCAAAAGAGATTTAGCAAAAATCAAGTGCAATAGGTGCAACCAATATGGTCATATAGATAATAATTGTAAACTTCAAAAACTCAAGTATTTAGGACTCTCTGATGAGGTGCATGATCAAGTTTATGGTTTAATATATACTTCAGGTTCCGAATCTGATTATAATTGTGATTCTGAATCTGAAAATAATATTGAATTGCCTAGTTCTGATAGTGAACAGGATGATGTTAATAAATGCACTAATTGGAATAATGATAAATGAAATTGTGATGAAATGATGTATAAACTACAATCACAGTTTAAAGATTTTGACTTAAATGTTCGAACTTTTACTGCTGATAATGTTCTTGAATTATTAAAAGAAATTTCTGATGAAAAGATTCATGAAAAAATTATCAATATTTCTGCTAAAAAACTTGTTGATAGTACTGCCACTACTTCTAAACTAACTATTAAAAATGTTGATGATGATTATTATATGTCTTATTCTGTATCTGAGGTAAATAGAAGACTTACTTTGAGTTAAACCCCAGGAAGGGATACAAATTTTGATGATTTAAAAATAGAAGTTGAAAACCTGAAAAAAAAAATTATCTCTTTAAAGCAAAGTCAAATGATCTCCGATCATAGGATTTTGAAAATTGAAGAAGATATTTTTTATTTTTCTAAAAACCATATTTCCTCTAAAGTAAAAGAAAAGAAAGTTGTTGAAAATCCTGAAAATTCTAATATGAATAAAATTATTCAAAAAAATTAATTCAAAAAATGATTATTTTCTGGGTATGATGCAACTAGTTCATGCCCATAAATAGTATATAAATTGCACTATTCTGAATAATAACTACTTTTCTATCACTAATGTAGCTATGTTCGATAATGGTGCTGACGTTAGTTGCATTCAGGAAGGATTAATTACGACCAGATATTTTTAAAAAACTACTCATATAATTAAATTTTCATCTGGGCATAGTGTTGATATTAATTATAAATTACCTAATACCCATATTTGTCGAAACAAGATTTGCATTCCGCATTTCTTTTTATTGGTAAAAAAATAATTTTATCCTCCTATCATTTTAGGAACCCTTTTAATAAATGTCATATATCCTTATACATATATTGATGCAAATGGTTTTAAAGCTACTTATAAAAATTAGGAAATTTCTTATCCTTTTGTTACTGATCCCGTAATAAATATAAACACTTTAATAGGAATAAAACAACGAAAAGTAAATATCTTACAATTAGAAATAATGAGTATAAATATTCATGATACAATAAAATCTATAAAGGTTCAGGAAAAATAAAAATAGTCTCGGTCCAAATGACTGTTGATATTTGTGTTGATCATCAAATGCTTTCTGGAATCGTAAGAAATATATTGTTTCTCTTCCTTATGAAGAAGATTTCAGTGAAGATAAATTCCCAACTAAATGTCGGTCTTGCCAAATGAATACAGAATTAGTTGAGTTCTGTAAAAATGAGATTGACAGTCTCTTACAGAAAGGTCTTATAAAGCCTTCCAAATCCCCTTGGTCTCCATTTATAGGATTTGAAGGCTGGGGTAAGCCGCTCAGCCTGCCAGACCTATATGAGGCTACCGGATTAAGCCATAGTCGGAAAGTCAAACCAAAGCACTGATCGAAATATAAAAGAATTTCAAATAGCTTAATGACTACATGGAATCTTTTACCCAAACAAGGGACCTGTCAGAGATTCAATAGACTTATGTTAAACCCATGTGTCTAGAAGTTCTACTTCTGTAAAAAAGTCGCCCTTTCTTCATCAGTATAACGGGCTAAAGAGGCACAACTTACTAGACATAGTCACTGAGACAAAGTCAATATAAGTTTATTAAACTCGACTGTACCACCATTTTGGAACCAAGTTGAGAAACTATAGGAAAATTTCTTCACATTTGATAAGTCTGGATCTTTCATAGTTACCATGTAAATGAAGTTAGATTATCAACATAGGTATAAGAGGCCTTTTATCCAGATATAGTCAGGGCTGGAAGAGGGAAGAAGTTGTATTAAAAGCACAACAGAAGAAGAAAGAATAAACACCTTAGAATGGAAGAAGTGCAAGGCCGAACAGTATTCAAACTACGGCTAGTGCCTTTTTATTTATTTGCTAAATATATTACAAAGGGCTGAGAGAAGGGAGAGATAGAGAAAGAACATAAAATAAAGAAAAGAAAAACCTCTGCCTCCTTTAAAAAAATGAGGTGCCTATTTATAGTAGAAAAGAGCATCTTGCACAGTAACTTGTGGGTCTCTATGCACAGTATTTTTACTATTTACATGAGTAACCAGATGGGTCCTGACATCTGTTCTTGTCTTTTTCTTGTTAGATAGGTCCGTGTGGTTATATCTTGTCTTTTCCCCTTTTGACTGGTAGAGAAATGCCTCAACTTTTTTAATTTCTTCATCATTAAGAATGTTTTCTGGGGGGAGTGGTTGTGATTCCTAAATTTCTTCAGTTTCAGCAGCTTTTTCACTTGTAAGACTTTTCATTGAAGTGTCTGAGAATTGTTCTACAGATTTAAGGAGGTTTTTTCTGACCTCTGATAAATATTTCTCAATCATTTCTATTTTATCTCCTTCATGAACTAAGATTCTTCTATATATATGCCTTAAGTGCTTGTCTTCTAGAATTGGTTTTTTCGGAGGAGCATTCTCATATTCAACAAGTATATGTCTGATGGATTCGAGCAATTCCTTTCCATAAGGGATTTTTGTCTGAGGGTCCTTTTGAGTTAATTTATCCCAAATATTTGCATAAAATACTCTATACAGACCGGGTATTTGTTCTTTGGTACAACCAAATTCAACACTCCATTCATGTATCCATGGAATGGAAAATTCTATGAAAAAATACATTTGATCAATTTTGTCTAGGTTACTAATATGATCTAAATGATATAAATCATTTAGAAATGGGGATACTATCTTCCATTGTTTGTATAGGGGAAAATATTCTGGTGGTTGAATTTTTACAGTTGATCCATGAAATGACCACCATTGAATAAACCAATTTGGTACTGGATCCACAAAGACTTTTGGACAAACTTTAAAAAACCACTTATGTTTATGCTTAATGTTATTGTAAGATAAAGTTTGGGAAAATGCTTTGATATAATCCTAACTAGTTGCATCATACCCAGAAAATAATCATTTTTTGAATTAATTTTTTAAATAATTTTATTCATATCAGAATTTTCAGGATTTTCAACAACTTCCTTTTCTTTTCCTTTAGAGGAAATAGGTTTTTTGGAAAAATCAAAAATATCTTCTTCAATTCTCAAAATCCTATGATCGGAGATCATTTGATTTTTCTTTAAAGAGATAATTTCTTTTTTCAGTTTTTCAACTTCTATTTTTAAATCATCAAAAGTTGTATCCCTTCCTGGGATTTGACTCAAAGCAAGTCTTCTATTTACCTCAGATAAAGAATAAGGCATATAATAATCATCATCAGCATTTTTAATAGTAATTTTAGAAGTACTGGCAGTACTATCAACAAATTTTTTAGTAGTAAGATTGATAATTTTTTCTTAAAGCTTTTAATCAGAAATTTCTTTTAGTAATTCAAAAACATTATCAACAGTAAGAGTTCGAATATTTAAGTCTAAATCTTCAAACTGTGATTGCAGTTTATACATTTTTTCATCACAATTGCATGTATCATTATTGGAATCAGTGCATTTATTAACATCATTCTGTTCACTATCAGAACTAGGCAATTCAATATCATATTTAGATTCAAAATCACAATTATAATCAGATTCGGAACCTGAAGTATATATTAAACTATAAACCTGATCATGCAACTCATCAGAGAGTCCTAAATACTTGAGTTTTTGAAGTTTACAATTAGGAGCTATATGACCATATTGGTTGCACCTATAGCACTTGATTTTTGCTAAATCTCTTTTGGATCTATTCTTCGTAAATCCGGTAGACTTATGATAGCTTTTTCTAGTCTCACGCTCTTCTTTGGTTCTATATCTAGAGTGTTTCTTTCGATAAGGTTTATCATACATAGAATATCTTTGGCTTTTCCCTATCTTAGTAGAAACTGGTTTATTCATACCAAATTGCTCACAAAAATCTCCTAGTTTGGATTTTTCTCTAAGCTTGTCAAGATTAATTTGTCTAGCCAATTTCAACTCATTGCATAATGTTAAGCCCTCTTGAGTACAGGCTACTATTAGCTGACTATAAGTCTGTTCTGCAAATTTTATTTCACCATAAGATCCCCTAAGTGTTTTTCTCACTCTTTCGGCAAAAAGAAGGGGAAGACCATCAATGACTTTTGCTTTCCAATGTTTATACTTACTTTCGGGTAAATCCATAACCCTACTTATAAAGGTATCCCTATACCACCTAAATTTTCATAAGGTTCTACATCTAAGACCATTAAGGAATGTCCTAATGTTTTCATATTGGTTGGTAAATCTACCTCTAAAATGTTCTATAATGGTAAGCATAAGGGTATATACAACATCTTCTCTACCCTTAAGTAAAGGTCTCCCCAAGTTATCTTGGCCAGGAGTGTTATTCCTAGCAGTAAAAATTGCATTTCTTTTTTCTACAGTTAAGAAGTTATCCCACCAACCACGAAGTTGTCCAGTAAAACCAGCAACTATTATTTTACAAATAGTTTCATCATTATGTCTTGAACGATTTTTGGCAGATTCCATGGCTTTTGCTATGATAGAATACATTAAAATACGATGAACAAGAATAGAGATTTACCTATCAGACAATCCATCTATGTTCCATTCATATATTACATCACCATTATAAGATGTACTAGTCTGATTCCAGTCCCTTTCCTCTATTAGAACATCTTGAGGAGTTGGTCGTGGATAATAAGTGGTAGTCATGCGGGAAATATCAGCATATTTTCCCCAGTTGTTTTTTAATCATTCCTCTAAGCTTATTGATCTCGGAAGAAATTGCATTTCCCATATTTGGAGTAGATTCGAGAGTATCAACAAAATTAGACTCTAGATTGTTGACAAAATGATCAGACAAATCAAAGGGCTTAATATTCAAATGTGAGAATTTTGTCTAACAATTTTTCCAATTCTTCTATAATAGATGGTTTTTCAAATCCTTCAATATCAAGAGGTCTCTCAATACAAGGTGTAGACAATATTAAATCGTCTGCCTTGCTTTCAGAAGTAGAAGCAATATCAGATGACTTTATATTATCTTTGAGCTTTTTAACCATTTCAGGTAATTCATTAAGTTTTTTATCAAGAAAAGAAGTATGTTCTCCTAGAACTTTTAACATACAAACTCAGATAGTTATTCTGAGCAATAAGATTATTTATTTCAGAAATAGTGATTTTTCCAATATTATTATCAATGAATTTCTAAAAAGTAGAGAAAGTCATTCAAGTATTATTAGGTAACACAAAGGAAGATTGAGGAGGGTAAACTGGCTGAGTAATTGTACCATCCGAATTTTGATAAGATCTTTCAATGATTTTCACATAGGAAGGCAAATATGCAGACATAAACCATGGTACAAAACAAATAATTTTACTATGCAATGCACACATTTTATAGAATTCTTCAGAAATATTTTTCAATTCATCAAGACTGTATGTTTCAAAAAAACCATGTCCTAAAGGTTTTCCATTTTTCACCAAAAAATTCTTTTCTAATATAGTTTCTTGCCTGTTAACCAGGACTAAAATCAATTAGTTATGGCATCATGATTAAATAGAATTAATATCAAAATCCATTTCGGAGGGAGTAGGGTTTTCATTATCAAAATCTAGCACTATATTTGTTTTAGGATTGATTTTAATTTTTTCTACATTTTTAGGTAGAGCATGCAAATCTGCAGTGTTTAGAGTATGCAAGGATGCATCATGACTCCTAGCCAGACCATAAACTGATTCGACTGGGGAGATATGACGCTTATCAGGAAACATTCTATGTATAGAAAAGGAATGTCGGTCATAAACAGTAGAATTATCGTCAAATTGTAGACAAATTCTCCTGTCAATATTTTGAGTTATATGGGTTAACTCTTTATTTGTCATATCCTCCACAAGTTGATTTGGAGAAATGACTGAATTTAAAATCCATGTTTTTGGGAAATTAAGCTCATCCCATTTGATAGGTCTTCTCGTAGTGACTCAGGATTTTGTAAAATTTGTCCCAATTAAAATGGTATAATTAGAAGCATCATCAACCAATTTAAATCAAGGATTCATTGTAGATAATAAGCGGTAACAAATACGATAGGATAAACATATAAGTTCAGATCCGGGCGCATAACTATAACCATGGGTTTTTACATTTAGAGTTAAAGCATTAAGAATATTTTGATCAGTCAAAGACAATTGTAAATTTGGTTGAGTACTAAAATATACATGGCCATATGCAAGAGTGGACTCAATAGATCCCATCAGAGACTGTCTAAAATTTAAATTTCTAGCATCGTGCAGTGCAGCTAGAAAGGTCTCGGGAAGTCCCTTTAAAGTTAAGGGTTTAAAAGCAATTTGCACTAAGCCAATACGCATAAAATTATAATGATTTTTAAATATACCAATGTCATTTTTATTAAGCAGTTTAATAGTTTGTTCATCAGCATTTAAAGCAATAGATTGTTTGGTGGTTTTTATTATTTGTTTATATTTGAATTTGTCGAAAAAGTCATAATCATAAATAGTTTTTATGTCGATTTTTGGAATTGTCCATTTATTTAAGAGATATGTATTTTGAGGTAAGTCTATCTCTTCTAGTTTAGTACTTTTGGTACTAAGTTCTCCCATATCCATCTTTATAAAAACCTTATACCTATGCTGAAGATTTTACATCTCTTACTGAATTACAATGAAAGTTCCATATTTTACTTAATCACATATATTTTGTTCAATTCTTATATATATATTTTTTATACAGATACATATTTTATACAACAACTATACAGTTTTATATACATATTTTAATATGATTTCGATACATATTATATGTAAAAAAATGTATTTATACAACAATTATATATTTTCTATACATATTCAATATAACCTTTTATATATTATACAGATGCATATTTTATACAACAACAATACAGTTTTTATATACATCCGATAGAGTTTCTATACATATATCTTATATAGGTACATATTATATACAACAATTATATAGTTTCTATAAAATTATATTTAATTATGCTTTTAAAAAGGGAAAAGGAGAATTTTTTAGCCAAAAATGTATAACTTACATAAATTCCACTACTATGAGAGTAATTACTCTCTCTGTCTCTCCCATAATTTTTTAATATTACATAAATTCCTTTAAAATGGTAGGCGGATACAATAGGTTTCATTGGATATATTACTTTTATGATACATTGCCAACAAAATTAGAAATTTGCAAAAGGAAGTAACATAAATCACTTTAATTATGGAGTTAAATTAATCAAATCAATAATATATGGCGGAAATCAAGAAATGTATTTATGTTTGATTAATTTCATTTTATTACTCTTCAAAATAATAAATTCATTAATTCATTAGCATGGGAAGAAAACATTTAATCTTAATTATGTATTTGATTAATTTCATCTAATCACTCTTAAAAATAATATATTCATTTATTTGATGTATCTATTGTCAATTTTATGTATCCAACAAACTAAAGACTTAATTAAAGGTGGGTAGGTTGAAAAAAAAAAAGTTAAAGGGGTACAGTTGCGGACATATACATTCATATGTATCATGAACACATACTAACCTCTTAGATACATATATATATTTTTGAACTTTGATACATCTGCACACGAATACATTCCTTTGTATCATGAACAAACACTAATATGCATATCCCATATGAATTAGTAAACTACGATATATTGTCATGACCCAATTTATCGAGTCATAATGATGCCTACTTTAATCCACCAATAGGTAAGTCAAGTCACAGCCCAAAATGTCAAGTAACGGGCTAACTGGAGTAACAAAGTAATAGACATGTGATAAATGACCAAACAACAAGGAATACTATATATAAATATATACTTAAACATGTTGTAAAATAGAAGGAGGAGGACAAAATATACAAGATGAATTTCTCCACAACCTAGTAGGGCCGGTACTAGATCCACTAAACAAAATTAGAGTACTATGTAGTGTCAAATATAGAACATACTCTCAGAATGTACAAAATACTATCCCTAAGATAATAAAAGAAGGATCAGATTCCGACTGCAAAAGTTTATCCTATATCCAAATCAGCAGCAAGCCCATGGATAACGTCAGTAACGAGGACTCGTACTCAGATCTGCATCAGAGAAAAGATGGAAAAGTATAATATCAGTACTAAAAAAATGGTACTCAGTATGTATCAGAGGCCAACTGAACTAAATTATAGTAAGAATATAAATATAGTGTGAGAATGTAAACCGAAGTCACAAAATAAGGACAGAAATTTGAAATTATAGATCATGTCGGATAAAAGCAATATAAAGGTAACATAAGTACTTGAATGAAAAAACAAAGTCTAATTTTAACCTAATTGGGGCCCCATCAGCTTAGAAGACACAAACAAGAAGAAGAATAACCCAATCTAGCCCCCAAAAGCCCAGTGGTTACAAACAAGAATGATAATAATGTCAAGATAGAATATGGCAATAACGAGAATAAAGCAATCTTGAATATAGGCCATACATAACTGATGCACCTTGCCCAGTCATAACTACCTTTCTATCAATTTTTTACCAATTTTCAAAACCCTAGATTAGTAATAAGAATGATAAAAAATGACAGACTCAAAGTAGAACTAGTAATGATAATCACTATAAAAGATGCCAGGCTCAAATCAAAACTCATAGGTGACAATAATATAGAATAAGCTAAACTCAAAACCAAACTAAATTGCATAAGGTTAATAGTAATATCCCAAATTTTAACCCATTCTTATCTATTTATTCAATATAATCTAGTATTTTAAGAGGTCAACCCTCTAAGGCTGGGCAGATTCCAACTATCAAGGCTGACTCGAATGGTAATTAATATAAAAAATATTGGACTCAAACTAGAATAATAAATGATAATTAATATAAAATATACAGGACTCGAATCAAAACTCATAGGTGATGACAATATAGCATAAGCCAAACTAATGACAATATAGCATAAGCCGAACTCAAATAAGAACAAAATAGCATAAGATTAATAGTAACATCCCATGTTTTAACCCATTTTGAATTCATTTATTAAAAATAATCTAGTATTTTAAGCAGTCAACCCTCTAAGGCAAGGCAGATTCAAACTATCAAGGTTGACGGCACGGTCTAAGGTCAAATTCTACACTCCCTAAGGTATCTCAGCTAAATAAGGATAAAATAAAACCTAAGTAACCCCCCTCCCTCCCACAAAAAAAACACTATTAATAGTCTAAGAAAGAAGCAAAGTGATCATCAAGACAAACAAGGCATAATTATAAGCAGATTATCTACAAAGTAGAGTGGGGCCCACTACCAAACCCTAAAAATATATCATAATACAAGCATCTACCCGAACCTAGGATAAGGCTTCATGATACCATTCTAAGGAACTACAAGCTCTAAGTCTATCCTAAAGGATGATAGTGTACTAACCTAAGGAAAAGTAGGCCCGAGTTCTACCAGAAAGGGGCCCTTAAACGACTAAATAAAGTACTAAATGCTAAAATTACAATCGATCCATAAATACCCACCCATAGCGATCACAATACTACACTAATACTATAATCAAGCATTGTATAGAATAAAGGTAAGCCTATCCTACTTGGATGTTATCGTAAACTCACGAAGCCTCTATTCTGAAGCTTTTCCCTTTGAGAAGCCTTGGACCGCTACCATACTATCAAAATAATGATCAATTTATTAAGATAAGAAAATCAATACCTATATTACATATAAATGCTCCGGGTCAAAATTAGACTAAAAATCTCAAGTAGGGCTCGATTGCATAATTACAAAATAGAAACTATCACAACTGCCTCTCAGCTCAAGAATTATTTAGCCTTAAATTGGATGAAATTTGCGTCCAAACTAGACTATAATCAGCCCCAATAATATTTAAAAATTAAGAACTAAATTAGAGAATTAAACTAGAAATTAAGTGAAGCATACAGGAATAATGACAAAAAAATTCTCAAGAACCCGCCCCAAGCTAATCCTAGCTCCAAACACTCTATTCCTCATAATTTAAAAGTTCACATTGCTCTATAATGGTGTTTTCCCATAGAATAAATGGCTGGAAAATGAAGAGAAGAATTTATATATTGCCAGGGGTCCTTTATTCGTGAACACAATACCCTGTCAAGAATATGGGTTCCAGCCCAAAAAGACCATTGTGAATGCAGCATGTCCATTGTGATCACAAAGAAGAAGGATGGACAAGCCTGGCGACCTTCTCTTGCAAACATAAAGGTTGGCCCATAAACATTGTGAAGACAGTCGATCCATCACGATCACAAAGAAGAAATTTAGATCGACCCATTCGGACTCCTCTTTATGAATCAAATGCTGGCTTAGGAATATAAAAGTTAAAAACATGACCTTCTCGAACATGGACAAGGCCTCGCAAATGTAAATACTAATTTTGGCATGCACTGGTATCAGCAACTTTGCTAAGTTGCTAAATCTCTGACCAGGCCCTCGGGATTCATTCAAAATCTCATGAACATAAATGAATTATTCTACCATATTAAATTTGGCATTTCAAACTCAACAACTATTGAAACTTTCATATGAGGTCATGTTGATACAAAGGTAAGGTTACACCCAAGGGTCCATTTTTTGCCAAAATCCACCCAATATCCTAAAATAAGTCCAAAAACCTAGGGACTAAGAACAAGGATCCTCTTAGCCTAAAATCAATGTTTTGAAACTCACAAGATTGACAGAATTAGTAACTGAGGCTATTAACTTGCAGTTTAGGCTCGAGACCCTATTTGTAATAGCGAAAGCTTCAAAAATTGTACAACAAGGTAAACCTAGACTCAATAGCAACAAGAATTCTCCTAGGCTATGAAATGTCAAGAAGAATCATTTTTGAGCTAAGGACTGAATATCCAAGGCTAATGATCACTCCAAAACTGAGATAAAGTCAAAGCTACCCAAACTCTACGTGTTTACTACAATAGTCCTGCAGTGACTCAATATCATGTTCAAGAAGAAGCCTAGTTAGGTAAGTAGGAAAAACATTTAGAAAGTCTCAAACTACAGGGACAAAATCAAGTGAACGACTCTCTGCACTAGAATCATTAACATAATCCAAAAAATACTCATGATCCTTTAATACCAGTCTTTAAGATCGAACATAAGAAATGATCCCCAATAGTGCGCAGCTAATAGAACCTTTCCATACAATTGAGGGTATGCCAAGTGTGGATAAGGTAATGATCTCAGCTAAGCAATCCAAGACTACATGATAAGGAGTAAACTAGTCCATGACTAGAATTACATAAAATATAATATATCAATCACAATAAGGTTAGCTTGAGTATCACACTCTTGAATAGTCATAATACATGATCTATAAACTAGATCCACTACTAAGGAATCTTCTACGGGAGTAGCTACATATAATGGCATAGATAATGGCTCCCTAACCAAGGTACATAATAAGTAAACATATATGAATATATGGATCCTAGATCAAATAAAGTAAAAGTTGGTCGACTACATACTGAAATCATGCCTGTTGTAACAACATTCAAAGACTCTATCTTTATTATACTAGGTACATTATATAAGTAAGCCCACTCACCACCGGACTAGATGTCTATCCAATAAATTATCCTACCTACCTGAGGAAATCTCTTAAAACTCTGGGTACCAACTGTATGACCCTGTGTACCACCCTTAGCTGGAGGTAATACTGATCTAATCAATTAGCTACTCGATACGACTAGCTCAATTATCCCTTTCGCTAAGATACTCAAGAAAAAAACCTACTATACTAAAATAATAACATGTCCTAGGCATTCTACTTTATCGATAAGATTTATTTGATCTAGAATGTACATCTCAACTTGAAGATCCTGACTGTGCACCCCTCGAGGATTGACCACTGCTTTGATCACTATTGTCACTATAACTAAGTTGGGCCCCATGCAAAATTTAAAGTATTTCTTAAATATGTATACTAGACTGACCATAGTGTTGATACGACTAATGTTGGGGGCACCTACCCTAAAATCTTTGTCTCTAAACTATGAGCCATTGTGGATCCTACTATGACTGCCCTGATATCGCAACCTCTTATCGCAGCCCTTTGGGACTCGTGACGCATCTCCTTCACAGTCTTGGCATAACTAAAATACCTATAAAAGACCTACCTACATCAACTAAACTTTGAGTATCCATACAAAGAAGGAATCTCATTCCCATAACAAAGCATTATGTGTTTATACTTAATTAGTAGGATAACAGAAGCATGCCTATACAACTCTTGTAACCTCACCTTATAATCAACAACCAATATCAAACCCTACTCAAAACTTATAAACTAATTCCTTAGATGCCCGTACACGCTGTGAGGCATATACTTCTCCAAATCTAGGTTTATGTCATAGGTGGAGATCTAGCATGCCTAGAATCAAAATAACCCCTCCATTGATGTCTAGTGTAACAAAAATTCTCTCCTAGTCTGAGCCTTAGAGTGTGTGTTGTGAAGAAAAAATTCGGTCCCAAAAGTTTGAGAGGTGTCTTTCCAAGTGTGAAATACTTTAAACCGTGTAGAATTTCCCTAATATCAAGTTTTTATTCATGTAGAGCATTGAATAAACTTTCCAGCGATACTAAATTTACCAAAATCTGATACTCGGGAAAAGAGTTAGCGTTATTTCAGTGAGACAGTGTGCCACTAGACAACATGTTTAAAAATATGAACAATCATATTAAAAACACTGTTAACCTATCTTCTCAAGCAACTCTGATTGCTACTATTGAAAATGATCTTCAAAACTGGAGTATTCCATAAGAATCTTTCAATACGATTTACCAAATCGGGAAATTTAGTTTTTTAAAAAAACATAATATCAAGACCTCTGAGTCTACTGTTGCTATCAATAATTCTCTATAAATTATTCAATTATTCAATGAGTTAGATATAAACAGATTTACAAATCAGTTTCATTATCTGCATGTTGGACTTGTTCAAGTAGCTATAAAGCCACTTTTTCGACAGGGCTTAGATATCCCTATCTGTGCTATCTTAAGAGATGCTCGTCTATTAAACTTTGACGACTCTCTCTTAGGAGTTATCCAAAGTAACCTCGCCGATGGCCCGGTATACTTTAATTGTTATCCTAATTTCTCTGTTGATATCAATGATCCTAACATCATGGATGTTTTAACTCTTAATGTTAAGACAAAAAACATGAATAGTAAGTAAAACACCAGAGAAATAGCGATCATATATCGTGTATATTATCGCCTTATGGGAACCACTCTAGCACCTAAAGCTAGATTCACGAGCCCTAAAGGGGTCACCACCCTAATGGAAGAAAACAAAGACCGCAGCACAGTCTTTGTTCCTAAGGCTCTTGTCTAGGATGATATTCTTCACGGCAACGAATGGCATTTTGATGCTATTACCCAACCTATCCGTACTTATTCGGAAAAATCTCAGATCGAATGGGTTATCCAACACCCCGATGGATCTATTGATCTAAAATTCCTCGAAATTGACTCCTCTCGGCATTCTTCGTTTCGCCGGTCGGTCTCCACCCGTGCTTTCACTTCCAAACCCCCGGAAGGAAGTGATGAAAATGATAATGACAAGGGAAAGATTCGAGGAGTTGACTTCTCTGGTCCTGTCCTAAAAGTTTATTATCAACAACACATTAGGGTTAATGAACCTGAAAATCTTTACGCACCTGGCAGCCCTACGGCCTCAGATATGGAACCTCCTCCTTCCACGTCCCATCAAAAAATTAGGACTGACCCTAGCCTACTCGTCATCAAATCTGATGAAGAGTACATTCCTGACCTTCAAGTCTTAAAGGTCCTATGGTACCTCCCTAAGGACGCTATCAAACGGAAATGGTATACCAGTACCTATTCCAAAGAACAACAAAAGGAGTTTGGACGGTTATGGATAGCCGACATGAAAAGACTCCGATGTGACATCGAATTCTTCAAATGGTTTGAAATTACCGGTAGAATGGAAAACCAAAATGATTCTCTTAATGTTATCATTAATAAATGGTATACGCAGAGTCACCAAGTCATAGAATCAGTGACTCCTCCTCTAGAAGGAATAAAAATTCCTTATCATAACGAAGTGCTCAGTGCTTCTCCTTTCAAGAAGAAGCGTGATAGACCCACTATGGCCCCTACTAATAGAGATCTTGATCGAATAATTGACCAAAACAATTATACTAATCAAGTTCTCCACACCATCTCCCAACAAATAGGAGAAACCAAGGGCTCTATCCTCCCTTTTGAGTCTCCCCATCTGGTTAAGAGCACAGCAAGCTCCAAACCTATCTCTAATCCTATTTTTAAAATACCCAAATTTCAAAAGGAGAAATTCCCGAAGCTCAATGAAGACTTCAAACTCTCAGAACAAATTTTGGAAAAAATCAACACCAAACTATCGAAGTTTAAGGTCGCTCAGCAAGGAGAGTCCAGTACCCAAAAGAACTCTCTTTCCAAACTCACCAATAAACGTTTTTCAACAAGGAAAAACTATTACAAAAAACCCTCCCCTTCGGATGTCTAATTCGAAGAAAATCCCTACCTTTCTATATTTAATCATGATGGCAGAGGTATAACTGAATGGAATATTGACGGTCTGGCTGAACACCAGATTTACAATAAACTCCATGAGATGGTCGTATCTATTACAGCCTATAAAATCAAAGGAGCTTCTGACAAAGGAGCTGCCACAATGATTGTATCAGGGTGTACTGGTATGATGAAACATTGGTGGGATAATTACATCACCGATGAGGTAAGGAATCTCATCTATGTGCTCGAGTAGGAAATGGACAAGGCCGCTAAAGTGGATCAATATCTCTAAAAAAACTAATTCTAAGCCTTTAATACATGTCAAGTTCTTGACGAGCTAGTTGTGACATAATATTATGAAGTTTCCCTAATCGTGTGCTATCCAATACATGCCAAAACTAATATACGTTCAAAGTATTTGATGCAAGACCTTGTTTAATGGAGTATGATCCTATAGTATGTTCCCCCTACACTATTATATGTCTATGATTCCTAAAATGCTTGAAGTGATGCCTTAGTGATTGTGATGATGAATAGATGTTTATGATTCCTAAACGCTTGAAGTGATGCCTTAGTGATTGTGATGATGAATAGATGTTTTTGATTCCTAAATACTTAAAGTGATGCCTTAGAGATTGTGATGATGAATAGATGTTTATGATTCCTTAATGCTTGAAGTGATGCCTTAGTAATTGTGATGATGAATAGATGTTTATGATTCCTAAATGCTTGAAGTAGTGCCTTAGTGATTGTGATGATGAATAGATATTTATGATTCCAAAATGCTTGAGGTGATGCCTTAGTGATTGTGGTGGTGAATAGATGCTTATGATTCCTAAAATGCTTGAAGTGATGCCTTAGTGATTGTGATGGTGAATACATGTTATGATTCCTAAATGCTTGAAGTGGTGCCTTGGTGATTGTGATGATGAATAGATATTTATGATTCCTAAATGCTTGAGGTGATGACTTAGTGATTGTGGTGGTGAATAGATGCTTATAATTCCTAAAATGCTTGAAGTAATGCCTTAGTGATTGTGATGGTGAATACATGTTATGAATCCTAAATTCTTGAAGTGATGTGTTAGTGATTGTGATAATGAATGAATGATCGTGGTTATGACTAGTCAGGAATGGTTATGTCCTACTTTTGTGTTATCGAGTCCTGTGGGTATTTATACCCGACAATTTAGCTGTTGTCTAGATCATGTGTTAGTTTTCACGATAATCCCAGTCGGGCCATGATTCTTAAAACTCAGTGAATTATAGAACTCTGTGTCCTCAGACAAATACAGAACTTAAGAAATCTCAGTAATCTCAGTAATCTTTGTAATCCCCGTATCGCTAGTAATCTATCCTCAGTGTTGTACTCAGCTTAGATCTTCTAGTATTCAAGTGTTCAGTTCTGGCCTCGGTAATGACCGAGTAATCTATTCAAACTCTGTATCATCAGTTAGATACCATGATTCAGTAGTATTCCATCAGATACAAAACCTTGTAAACTCATCTTAACTCAGTCAGATTATTTGAGAATTATGACCAGTATCAGATTTAGATCAGTTTATGTTCAGTTGAGAAATTTAATTCAGTGTCTTTCAGTTGGGAGTAGGATCTAGCAGAGAGCAAGGGAAGGGATGGCGGATCCCTTTCAGAGAGAGGCCGAGTCATTAGGAGCAATCCCTGAACTCCAGAACTACGTAGCCAGCGCAGTATGCAGGAGTCCCCGTCAGTAGGGGTTGTCACTGTTAGAGAGGTTTGACTTTTATATTGCCTTAGGCTGACTTCCTGCAAGGGTTATCCGTTAGAGAGGCTTGACCAGAGAGGTCTTTACCCGTGGCACGGTATTGACACTCTTTAAGCTGGGGTTACAGGTTGGACCCCACCTATGGGAGGTCGGGAAATGTTGGTTAAGTAACTACTTCCTATAGTTGCAGTTTTAGTATAAATCTTTAGAAATCAAGACTGTGAGGTATAGTAGTCTATCTTAGTGAGGAGCTCAAATAGTTCCATTGATTCATGACCATCCGTCAGATAGGCTTGGTCTTATATACAGCTATTTGTTATCAGATCCAGAGATCTCCCGATAGAAAGGCTTGATCTCAGTCTCAGATTCAGTTGAGTATTCTTATTATTAGATCCAAATATCTCCCGATAGATAGGCTTGATCTCAGTCTCAGATTCAGTTACGTATTCTTGTTATCATATTCGGACATGATCATTTTCTTATCATTGATAATAGATTTTGGAGTTATACGTTAGAGAGAGGTTGATCTTTGATTCTATTAGTCGAGAGCAGTGAGCTCAGAATTCAGTCATTTATGTGAGTATATTCAGTTAATCAGTTATCAGTATCAGATGATTCAGCGATTCAGTATCTCAGTGTTATTAGTGAGTTCAGATGACAGTAAAGAGGTATCCGAGTTTCGGTATCTAGGGTTGTGATGATTGTGATTATGGTTTGTGCATTCCTGTATCTATTCTCATTCGGTACTCTTATGATTTATCGGTTATGTAATTGTACATGTATGAGTCCTTGCATTTTGCCTTACCTAATTTGCATACTCGGTACATTCCCATACTGACGCATTTGCGTTATGGTGCTTTATTTTACACCATAGGTCCAGAGACACGTGATCCAGAGTCCCTCAGCAGTTCAGTCCTAGTCAGCAACAATAGACATAGAAGTGAGTCCTCTTAATTCGAGGATGATCATTATATTATTATTGCATCAGACTTTGTTTATTTTCAATTGACGGAGTTAGTTGGGGATATGACTCATCAACTCCACAGTTCAGACAGTTAGAGGCTTTTTGGACGGATGTATTAGTATTCAGTTTTCAATTTTGAGTATTTATAGATGTGTTGAACCTTATGGCTTATTTCTGCCTATTTTTAAGCATTTATTTTCAAATATTATGTAGTTTTCATGGTACAGATATCAGGAAAGGGTTATCTTGTGGTCCGTCGGGGTCATGAGCACTGTGTAACGACTAGGGGGTAGTCTTGGGTTGTTACATCTAGCTACCTAATCAAATTAAAAATTAGCATGTCTACTCTAAGAGACTCTACGAAGCCCAAATTATGGAGCATGTCGTTACAGTGGGTCACAAACTCAAAGGCATCCATGTTTGGGGCCCCTACAAATCTGGGTGGAGTTAATTTTTGAAATCTTTTTGTCATTTTTTGCTCCTTCGCAGTCATAGGGAGCCGCAGTTATAGGTTGTGATTCTAAATTAATACCACTCTAGGTTGCTGCTTGAGTCCCATATATTGGTGGAGCACCAACTAAGTTCAATAATGTACCATGGAATCATTGATATCTAAAGACGATATGAACCTAGGTGGGGCCTAGGCTACCTCGAGCCTACCTGTTGCTATGGTGGCAGAACTTCTTGGGTTACCCTTATCTTGGGATCAATAATATGGTCTAATGAAGGCTTTCTATCCTAAACCCTAGTTGGTATTATAGCTCTATCTTAACCTTGACCTTTAACGAGTGCTTTGGATGCAGGCTCGGGGTCCCTATCCCTGACCTTCGTAGCCTGCATTCTATCCATCTGTGAAAGAGTGAAAAAATGTTAATTTAGGAATCAATACATACTCAATACATAAAAATGATAAAAATGAGATTTTTCAAATAATATCCTCTATCTTCTTGAACATAGGATACAGGCGTCACTGTACCTATCCATGGGACGCTACTCAATACTTGCTCTTGTACCAACAATAGCGATGAACATAGTCTTTGAGAGTAAACTATAACGACCTAATTTCTTGAGTCATAATGGAACTTACTTTAACCCACCAGTACGTAAGTAAAGTCATAGCTTGAAATGAAAAGTAACGAGTTAATCGGTGGAAGATAAGAAGATAGAGAAAGACATTATACAAATATATACATAACATGGTGTACAATAAAGGGAGGATAAAAAAGATACAAAATGAATTCCTCCTAAGTGATAAGGCCGGTACAAGATCCACTAAACCAAAATAGATTACTAGGCACTGTCAAATACACAACACAGTGTAAAAATGTACAAAAGACTATCCAAAAACAATAAAAAGAGGAGGATTAGCTTCGAACTACAAAATCCTACCCAGTCTCAGAATTTACAGCAAGCTCGAGGAAACATCTAGCAGTGACATGTACATGGATCTACATTAGGGAAAAAATGTAAAATGTAGTATGAGTAAAAAAAATGGGTACTTAGTAAGCATCATAGGCCGACTGAGCTGAATTGCTCTAAAACATAAATATAGTGTGAGTTTGTAGACTTATGTCATGAATAAGGACAAAAATGGAAATTATAGATCATGCCAAGTAAAAATCATGAAAAGGTAACATAAGTAATTAAATGCAAAAATAAAGTATAACAGTAACTTAACTAGGCTATAATCCTAGAAGGCACAAATAAAAATTAAGAATAACCCAATCGAGGCCCCTTAATCCCAATGGATACAGACAAGAATATTAGTAGAATTAATACAAAATGTAGTAATAATGAGCATAGTGTAATCTAGATTATACGCCATGCATACCTGATGCACATTTCCCAATCATAACCACCTTTCTATTAGTTTTTATCAATTTTTCAAATCTTAAATCAGTAATAAGAATGATATAAATGTTAATATTTAACAAAAACTAGTAAATGATAATCAATTATAAAGATGCTAGACTTGAATTGAAACTCATAAGTGATAAAAATATAGCATAAGCCGAAATTGAACTAGAATTGAATAGCATAAGATCAATAGTAATATCCCAAGATTTAATATATTTTGAATCCATTCATTCAATAAAATCTTGTATTTTAAGCAGTCAACCCTCTAAGGCAGGGTAGATTCAAACTATAAAGGCTAACGACATGGTCTAAGGTTAAATTCCACAATACCAAGGTATCTGAGCTAAATACGCATAAAATAAGGACTAAGTCAACCCCCAAAACCTTGTTAATAGTCTAAGGAAGAAGCTAAGTGATTATCAAGACAAATATGGCACAATTGCATACGATTTATCTACAAAGTAAAGTAGGTCCTACTACCGAACCCCAAAAAACCATTCTAAGTCAAGCATCTACCCAAACCTAGGATATAGATTCCAGATCCCATTCCAAGGAACTATGCGCACCAAGTATGTCCTAAAGGATGGTAGTATACTAATCTAAGGTAAAGTAGGCTCGAGTTCTACCAAAAAGGGACCCCTAACCGGCTAAATAAATAACTAAATGGTAACATTACAATTAGTCCATAAATACCCACCCATAGCTAGCACAATACTACACTAGTGACATAATGAAGCACAGTATAGAAGAAGGGTAAGCCTAGCCTACTTGGAAACCATTGTAATCTCACAAAATGCTATACTCTAGAGCTTCTCCTTTTGAAGAAGCCTCTGAGCACTGCCACATTATCAAAATAATGGTCTTTGAATTAAGATGAGAAAATCAATACCCATATTACATATAAATAATCTTGGTCAAAATAATACTAAAAATCCTAAGTGGGGCTCACTAGCAAAATCATAAAATAAAATTATCACAACGTCTCTATCAGCTCA
The DNA here is from genome assembly GCA_030864225.1 of Capsicum baccatum var. pendulum. Lineage (NCBI taxonomy): Eukaryota > Viridiplantae > Streptophyta > Magnoliopsida > Solanales > Solanaceae > Capsicum > Capsicum baccatum. The sequence continues at coordinate 55,506,066 of CM061554.1, read as the reverse complement.
AGGGTCATTTATCCTAAAATTGGGTGAAATTTGGGTTCAAACTAGCCTATAATCAGCTTTAATAATATTCAAATATTAAGAACTAATTCAGAGAAATAAACTAGAAATCAAGCAAAACTTACAGGATAACGATAATAAAATGCCCAAGAACCCACCCTAAGCAAATCCTAGCTCCAAAAACACTATTCCTTTTAATTTTAGAGCTAACAATGGTCTTTAATGATGTTTTCACATAGAATAAATGGATGGAAAATGAAGAAAAAACTGTTATGTTGCTCGGGGTCCGTTATTTATGAATACAAGACCTTTGTCACGAATGCGGGTGCCGACCCAAATAGACCTTTTCAAATGTGGTGTACCCATCACGATTGTGAAGAAACATTCTACCCAATCCTAGTCGACATCCTATTCATGATTATAAAGGTTGGCCTACAAATATAGAGGTCAAAAACCATGACCTCACAAATACATCCAAGGCCTCGTAAATGCAAAGGACCTACACCAACATCAGCAACTTTGCTATATTGCTAAATCTTTGATTGGACCCTCAAGATTTATTTAAAATTCCATGAATACAAACAAACTATGCCAAGTTACTAAATTTGCCATTTTGGACTCAAAGACACCATTAAAACTTCTATTTAAGGCCAATTTAATAAAAAAGTAGGCCCTACATCAAAGGATCCATTTTTTCCAAAATTCACCCAATAGCCCAAGATAATTTTAAAAGCCTTGGGATCCAGAACAAGGGCTCTCCTAGCCTAAAATTGACGCTTTTGGTCTAATGAAACTATTAAAATTGGCATTCAAGGTTATTTACCTACAGTTTAGGCCCTAGTTCCTATTCTTAACTATGTAAGTTCCATAATAGGAAAATGACTTTAAGAATCAAATGAACTACACAATGATCTAACTGTCAATCCTAGCAGGTCATACATGACTTGGGATATCTATAGAAAAGCTCTAAACATAGAAAAAGCATAAAAACATAGAAACTAACCTAGAGTGTCATCACATACATTAACACACATATGCATTCATGTGTATCATTAACTAAAAGTTACACTTTGGACTATGATACATATTCAAAGAGATATATTCATATATATCATTAACAAACACTAAAATTCATGTCCATATGAACAAGTAGACTATGAGACATGGTCATGCAAGTACATTCACATTTATCATAGAAGTATCACGCAAAAAGGGAGAGAGTAGGAGCTTGGCATTCTGGTAGTGTGGAGTCCTATATGAATTTGACCATGGCTCACTAAAAAGGAAAAAAAGCATACAAGGAAGATAGATCGATAGGGTTCGAATTCATGGCTATTGTAGATTTGTGATAGGTTTTAGTTTTTGCGTTGTGAAAAAAAGAGTAGTTGATGAAATTAAATATGAATTATGGGTGGAGTGGACATGATTTCCCTAATATTTGTTGATATTTAGGCAAAAGTAAAGGAGAAGTATGCGGTTTAGGATTTTTGGGATTTGTCAAATATCTTAGAGAGAAAAATCAAAAACTGGGTGGGATATAATTAAATAAAAGATATGAGATATTATATAGGTATGGTAAGGATTTAGTGTCCTGATGTAATTTTTTCAAAAAATAAATTGAGTGAAATAAAAAAATGGAATAAATGGCCCAAATGGTCCAAATTGTCAAATGGCCATTATGTGGAATTTGTTTGGCCAATAGGCCATGTAGTGTCCAATGACCCAAACATGGGTCATTAATTTTGAAAAGGATTATTCCATGTTCTTGTGATAATTTTTTTAAAAGTATCTATATATTTAATTTCTAGCATTCACATGGGCGAAAAAACACTAGGATAAACGAAGATATTAATTTTTGAAACAAAATACTAAGGAGGAAGTAATTATGCTATTTAAGATAGTAAATGTTATAAATATATTTATATTATAGTGAATGTATACTTGTATGTTTATTATGAGAAAACTCAGGAACCCTAACTTTCGGACTAAGTCAACTTCCCCAATAAATAAAGGGGTTTCCCTCATTATAATTCACCCCCTCAAGAAATTTCTCAATACAATTCATCAAGAGAAATAAAAAAATTCTCTCTTCTCTCACCTACTTTTTTATTATCACTTTATATTTTATAACATGTTATCATCACGCGACTCTTATTATTTCACATAACACTGTGGCCTAATTGAATATTAGTAGAATCTCTTTTTATTATTTTCTTTTATAGATTATAAAGAAATCCAGTGCAGCTAACTTGGTAACTAATTTTATTTACCAGATAAATCTCTTATTCTTTTTAGAATAATGGTAAGAGCTTCAATTATTATGTTTGTATTTATGTTTCTTCTAAGAAGTTTTTTTGTTTTTGTGTATAAAGCTTGTACACACTAGTTAAGTTATTATTACTGTATTAATTCATTACCAATGAAGTAGAATCTTTCCATGTTTTAAACTACTTTTTGTGTCTTTTTCAATCTATTTTATTAATTAAAAGCTAAATTAAAACAAAATAAGTGTCAGCCCAATGCCCAAATAAGGCATTCAACACAACAAATAAAACTTGTTATAGGATAAGCCCACTTTCTAAAAAATGCCTAACTATGTAAGTGTCGTTTCCTTCTTTATTTGACTCTCTTGTACAAACTTTCCCTATTTGTTTTAATATGCTTCCCAACTACTGCCGCACCAACTCCCAACTCATTCTTCTTCTTCTTTAGATAATTAATATTATTCCTAGTGTTATGTTATTATTTTCTTTCAAAAAAGAGTTGTCAAAATATCAAGGTAATTACTGGATGATTTCTATCTATATATCTTGATTTCTTTTACTAACCCTCATATATTTTAGGTGGTTTGGTTGTCTATGAGATGATATTGAAGGAGGAAATATTCAATTTGTAGTTCTCCCACAAGTTAAACCTTTTTCTTGTGTCTCTATCCTTAGCTCCCTTCTTATGATCTAATATTCATCATTTATTCCTTAGATAGGAACTAGAGATTCTTTTTCTTTGTTAATTTAGGCTTGTGGTTGAGCTCTTATGCTGAGAGAATGATATTACGTAGTTCTCCTTTGTTTTTTGTGATATATTTTATAAGCTAACATAGTTTAGCCTATCTGATTTAGCAGAATTAGTATTCCTTGTATAAGGACTTGATCTATTATAAATTATTTTGTTGCTCAGAATCCACATCTTGCATGTCTTGTCTAGGAAAAATAATCTTTAAATATGCTTGAACTTTGTGGTTCTAAACCTTAATTTTTGTATTTGTGTCTTCTTCATGTTTATTATTTTTCTTCTTGCTAGTGGTAGTTGTTAAAAGTTGTTGAATTTCTAAATGTCTTCTAATTCTATAGCTAAGTTAGCCAAATAATTTTCTTATGTGTTACCTTCTCTATAGGTGTGTTTTATTATAGCATTAAGTGTTGACATGGTCTTCTTTATATATTTCACTACTTCTATCAATTCTCATGATATCTACCAAACTTCTTTGATTATATTAACCACAACTACAAAATCAGACTCATTTTCTACCCCCATGAAATTCTTTGCTGCATAAAATTGTAGGGCCTCTAGTATTGTTGTCATCTATACTTCCATATTTGTTGTGATTCTTTAATGATTTATGATTTTGAATTTATGTAACTTAATGTTTCATTTCACACTTAAAATTTTTCAAAAGCATTAATTGATCTGAAAGAATAATAAATTATGAACACAAAATGGTGATATAATTTTCATTGGTTAAGGTACGATGGTGGATTTAAGTCTAATACTATTAAAAGGAAATACATTGAGTAAAAGTCTTGATGCACTATGATCATTAGATGTTAGGTATATATCTCATAGATTTATGCCTAAGATGTCTTTATGTGGATAAGGTGTTGAGTTTGAATCTCAATACACCATATTGATGATGTAATGATGGCTAATCTAAAATAGTTTTAATGACCCTCCAGATCACTTCCTTGATTTTCATGAATATTTTGTATTTCGAGCCTTACCATAGTGGCTAAAATCATTAACGACTTGTCGAAACTTCGGTTCATTTATCGGATAATTTATTTGGATTTTAGGCTCATTTTTCTATTTTGAAGATATCATTGTTAAGGAATTGGTCGCGAATAAATACTCATAGTTAATGACCTTGAATGAGAATTTTAGCATTGCCATCAGCTTTAGAAAGTTGACTTTAGGCTAGGGGAACCCTTGATTCAGGTCTCAAGGCTTCTGGACTCATTTTTGGCTATTAGGTGAATTTATAAAAAATAAAACTATAGGAATGGAACCCACATTTAGTCAAAACTATCTCGGATAAAAGTTTTAGTTGTTCTGTTAAGTTCAAAATACCAAATTTGGTATGGTAGCATCGTTTGTTTGCATTCACGGTGTTTCAAATGAACCCCAAGCACCTAGTCGGAGTCCATTTGGACTCAAAAAAATTTGATGCCTTAAGTTGTTAGTGGAACCGCTTAAGCATTAGTTTTTTTAGAGATATTGATCCACTTTAGCGGCCTTGTCTATTTTGTTATGGGGTATCTCCCTCTTGGGACCCAAGGTCCCTCTAGACATATTTCACTAAAATAAGAATGGGTCGGGAACTGACTCCCTTTACTGCTTTTCCATACCTACTGGAACCACTACCAGATTCTGAGTGCCTGACTTGTCACTTTCTCTATCATCCTCCTCTCAGCTTTAAGTCATCGTCAGACACTTTTGAACACTTGGCTAAACCTCGAAATGAACTACAACCAATGTACTCTAGAGTCTGAGACACAACGGTGCACAAAATGATAACTTAATTCATCCAGAAAGACTACACCTGAAAACATAAATTCAATACCAATGCTACTTCTTGGAATACAACTCTTATCTTTCCTTAGTCTCTATAATCATCATCATATGCATACACTCTTTTCAACGCCTACTTGTCTCACTAAACACATTATCTGCTTCGATTTCTTCATAGGCTACTAATACCACACTCACATCTTAATACTTAGTTTGGAGTCCACAAACTTACATTCTTCAAAGATTCAATCTTAGCTTCTAAAACATAACCTGAATATCAACAAATCTTTAATAAACATACTATTCTCATTCTAGCCTTCAAATATCACATCTCTTAAACTTATACTGCTCCACGCCATGAGAATTGCAGCTATATCTCTATCAATCAACACATATAATTTCCAACTTCCACACTTAGATTCTTACATATATAATTTCAAGCTTATTCATTCACCATATAAACAGCTAACCCCATAAGGCATACTCTACTCACTTTAGAGAACACTATCCCAAAACTATCTGCGGGGACCGTCAGAGAAAGTTCTATCTGAAAGACTTTGGGTTCACTACTTCTGTTATCTTAAGAGTAAGGTAAATCTGACATAAGTAGATCATTACAAGAGTCTACATAACTCTCTTGGAAAATCTTGCTATAGCACGATCTGGATTATGAACGAACGGAAACTCTTCTAAACATCTCATAGCCTCCCGTACATGAATGTGGTGCGCAACACACTCTTGTACAAGACTCTACTAGATGCGGCTTTTCAGACTCCCTAGGACACTGTTGAACCTTAGGCTATGATACCAAGTTTATATATATATAATCAAAGTCTAGAAAATATATATATGTGTATATATATATATATAAATAACTTGAACTTGCAAAAAGGGATTCATCGACTCTATGGACGAAAGGAGTCCATAGATAAACACTTGCATACCTTAGATTTCGTGGCCGGAAGAGATTGACGGAAGGAATTCTTGAATTAAAGCCTCCAATTAATTTCACCCAATTCAAAATCCTAACCCTAACTTGATTATATATATATACATATAAGAGAAATGAGAGGAAAAAAATACAAGTTCTCAGCTAAATAGGGTATTTATAGAGGTTTAAAAGTGGTGAAAGACCAAAATGCCCCTAAGAAACAAATAAAACCCGAATCTGTCCTTCAGTGATCTATCCGATAGGCTGAAGTAAATTAGCCATAACTTTTTACTCCGATGTCCAAATTGGATGAAACCAATTTTATTGGAAAGAAGACTCTCAGGGATTTTCGTTGATATATAGCAGCTCACACAGTTCATTATGTACAAGGAGTTATGATTGTTTGAAGTTGACAAAAAAAATCTCCTGGCTGCAGTATTTTTTTTTCCTGCACATTTTACTGTTCACAGTTCGATCGGAATGGTCGTAACTCATCGCTCGAGTGTCCGTTTAGGGTGATCCACATATCGTTGGAAAACTTATTCGATGATATACGAAATGGTGGGTCGAAATCGAAGAAATGGCACATAAAAAAATTATAAATCATTCTCGAAGATAGGATCTAATACGTTTACGCACAAAATTTTGAAGAAAAATTTTTCGGGGTATTACATGCCCATTCCCAAGTGGAAATAGGAGTGGATCACCATGGAATTCATTAGTGATTAGTCTCACACATCCCACGGTTTATATGATATTTGTGTCATTGTAGATCGGTTGACCAAATCAACACATTTTCTTCCTATTCAAATGTCCTTCAGTGTCAAGAGATTAGCCCCTATCTATGTTCATGACATGGTTCGCCTGCATGGAGTGGTTGTATATATTATTTCAGACCGGGGCTCAGTATTTACTTCCAGCTTCTGCAGAGACTTTTAAGAGAAGTTCGGTACTCAGGAGGATCTCAGCACCGCTTTTCACCCTCAAAACGACGGGCAGTTGGAGTAGACTATTTAGGTTCTAGAGGATATGCTCCGAGCCTTTTTTACAGATTTTGGGGGTCAGTGGGGGCAACACTTAGCATTAGCGGAGTTCACATATAATAATAGCTACCATTCGAGTATTGAGATGTCACCATTTGAGACACTATATGGTAGGTTCTATCGATCTCCAATTGGATGGTTTGAGACCGATGAAGTTAGGCCATGTGGTACTGAATTGCTTTGAGAGTCTTTGGATAGATTTAGGGTAACTCAGGATAGGATGAGGGCAACTCAGAGTAGACATAAGGCTTATGTTGATCGTAGACTTCATGTCTTGAGGATTAGAGTTGGAGACGACGTATTACTTCGAGTATCGCCATGAAGGATGTGATGAGGTTTGGGAGAAAAGGCAAGCTTAGCCCCAGATATATTGGAACCTTTGAGATTTTTTGCACCGTTAAAGATAATAATATGACACGACCCAAACTTGGGCCTATCCATGTCGGGTATCTCAAGTCTAATTGGGACTGGAGACCACCCCCAATACCCAAACCATCGCCCATTATACACCCCGCATTGTATGAATTCCGAACATATAACAAGATAAAAGGATATCAATTTAAAAATATTATAATAAGTCTATAACCAAAACCAACCATTCATAACCAAACATCCAACCAATACCAATATCAATGCCAATGCCAACACCGATATCGATATCGCCCATGCCCACAATAGTCCAACAAAATCTCTAATCAAAACGAAAGAATATCTAGTTGGGACATGCCCCCGACCAAACCCAAAACCAAAACCAAAGTAATAGTAAAGAAATAAAGAAATACATAACATGAAATGGGGTCTTCCAAAGTATGGAAGCTCTCCACATCAATCTGACTCAAAAGTTATCCCCGAATCACCTAGTCACTGAGCAGGATGAGTGGAAGTATGACCGGTTCCTGCATCCCATGGGGATACAGCATCCGAAGATGGTTAGCGGGGTGAATGCTAGCATGTAATTCAGGAATAAATATAAAGTAATGCCATCAATCCAAAACCAAGCCAAGCCAATACATATAACCATATGGGAAAACATATATACATATATATACCATGCCGGAATAGGGAATAAGATTTAGCATGCATTTTAAAACCTTAACCTGGAATGTGTAACTTTATCATCATAAGTCCACCCATGGTCTATATGGGTCCAGTGTTACCCCCTAAATAAGCCCTAGTGCTTGTTAACCGCACGAACCAGAGATATAATAGATGGTCGGGGATACCCTTGTACCCTTCACCTTCTATGATGCATATATACATGTATAGACTTGGGGAATTCCCTTGTACCCTACAAGTACACGATCATCAAGACCAACCCTCATGTCGGTAACCCTGAGTTTCCAGTGTTCGTCCTTTGGACTAACACCTTCACAGCTAGCTATCACAAATTAAAATACTTAACACATAACCAAACCATCAGTTCCAAGAGTCAATTATTAAGGAATTATTAAGTGGTATCGTCAAACCAACTGTAGCTTGCAAGCAATGTCATTAGCCAACACTTAAGGGATTCCTAAGTACCCCGCAGACTCTATTATTAAAATCACTTGGAGAATTCCCATGTACCCCACAAGGTTTTCATAAATCATTCACTTAGGGGATTCTATTGTACCCTACAAGGTTTTTAAAACCATTATTAACCATTTAACCATTTATACCATGCATTAGTTTCAAGAAATAAGACAAGCCAAGTGATAATGCATAAACCAAAATCAATTATGCAGATGGGTTGAGTTTATTACCAATTTCCATACCCAAACAATCAATTTAGGGACTCCATTGTACCACTGTTTCCATCCACCATTCCCATGCACCCTAATGATATTTACCAACCATCAATTTAAGTACAATAGTTTCATAAATATCATGGAAGAAGCATTTAAACCATTTATATTAAAAACCCTCAACCCACACTTCAAAATTCACATCAATATTTCATGGACAATGCTTTAATTCACATGCATTTACAAAATTAATAATGAGGGCAAAGTAACATGCCGTAAACACCTAGGAGTACAAAGATAAATCGTCATTGGAAGCCCCAATTGATTAATCTCTTGAAAACCCTAAGTGTTCTTGATCTTGAGGATTTGATAGTGTTTTGAGAAGTTATTTGATTTATTTTTTAGGGTTAATGATACCCTAAAGGAATTATAAGACGTGGGTTTCAAGTTGGGAAAAAGGAGAAATATCCAGAATGCCCTTAACTTAAAATCTGGTAAAAGGTCGCCTTTGACTACGAGTCAACCATTGGCTCATAACCATTTCTTACGACTCATTACCATGAGCCGTAACTAGGATAGTCATAACAAGCACACAGGCTGCTATCTCTTTGACTTAACCAACCAACCCTTAATGAAACCTACGACTCATAGGGTCTAGTTGTAGTCAACACAGGACCTAAATGGGTTAAACACTAGACATCCTACGTTTTCATTCCATGACTCATGACATGTACCTACAGCTCTTAGTGATCCACTTTTACTTAGAGAAGAATCATGCCACAATCTTACATGATTTGGTTACGACTCCTCTAATAGACTCATCACGAGTTTTTATAACTCGTGCCCTCAATCCGTACCCAGGATAGAAACTCAATACTGCACACTAGTCACCTTACAACTAGGGTAACCTAACCCATTAAGACACCATACAACTCGTGGGGTCAAGTCATAACTAAGGCAGTGAGCTCAAAGCTCAAGAAATTTTCAAGGGCCAAAATCCGGGGTATTTCAAATTATGAGTTAGCCTTGCCCACAGATTTTGCCATTGTTCATTTAGCTTTCCATGTATCGATATTACAGAATTACATTCCTGATGAGTCATATATGCTTTTGTGAGACTAGTTTAGTTAGACAAGAGATTGACCCTTGTAGAGGAGCCCGTCTTTATGCTAGCCAGGGATGTCAGGCATTTACGTCTAGGGAGATTCTTATAGTTATGTTTCAGTAGAGACACCTCCTAATATCCTAACATGTTGGAGCCTTCAAGTAGATCTTAACCCATTACTTTTGCGAAGGAAAGCTCTTTTAGTAGTGGCTATTGTAATGACCCTCCAGGTCATCTTTTGCATTTCAACACAATTTTGCCAATTAAAGCTTTCCTATAGCTTCCCCAAGTCATAAATGACTTGTTGGAGCTGATAGTTAAGTTACCAGGATGTTTATTTGGTTTATAGAGTCAATTCATTATTTTGAAGTCTTCGTTAGTAAGGACTGGCAATTAAGCATAAACTTTAAGTGTCACAACCCGAGACTACCCCCTTGTAATACCCCACATTTTGGACTAGAATAAAAATCCGTCATTCCTATGCATAGACGTTTCAAAATCTTCGAATACTATGTAAATTTAGTGTGTTAATCAATTATGTAGTGTGAGAATCTGTTTGAGCATGAATTTAGATCATATAGGTCCCCTAACTCAAGTACAAGTTGAAAGCTTTCCTATCGTTCAAGTTTTAGTGAGCGTCAAAACTTGGGTCAACTTCAATAAACCATAACTCATCGTATATGATGAACTGGGTGGCTTACTATATATCAAATGAAATATATTTGAATTATCTTTCCAACTATACTAATTTTGCCTAAATCTGATATCGGAGCAAGGAGTTATGCCCATTTTACTCCAACATGTCGGGCTGGCAACTGTGTGATGACAATTTTAATGGCCTGTCACATTTATGATGCCTTGTCAAAATAGTCGTCAGTCTTAGGCAGAAACCAGCATCTTTGTGACGACATTTTTTACGGCCTATCACATTTTTAACGCCTTGTCACGAATGTCATCAGCTTTAATTTCCAAAACTTGAGGGACATTTTAGTAAGGGTATTTTTGTCTTTTTCCTTCACTTCCCATGACTTATAACCCTCAAAGAGTGTATGATCTTCCATTCTCTTTAGTTAAAAATCTCAAAAAGTTGTCTCAAAGACTCTCAACCACAAGATTAGGACTGAGATCCTTAGAAGGAATCCCTAAGTTCCAGAACTACGTAGCCAGTGTAGGAATAAGATGTCACCCGTTAGATAGGATTGACATACTCAGGGGTCACCCGTTAGCACATTTATATATATAGGACTGATCCCAGGAGTCACTCGCTAGATTAGGACTGACTCCACAGCAGATGTCTTTACTGGTGGCACGGTACTAACACCCTTCTAGTCAGAGTAGAGATTGGACCCTAGTCAGCTTAGCATGAGGCATGTCGCTTAAATGAATACATCCCACAGTTTTAGTTATAGATTTAGGACTGTCAAATATAGTTAACTCAGGTCAGTAGTACAGATTTAGTACTGTTAGAGACAGTCAATCCTTATCATTATAAATAAACTTCAAGATCACCCATTAGACAGGACTGATCTCAACTATAGTTAAACAGTATCAGAATCATCAGATTTAAAAATCACCCGCTAGATAGGACTAATCTCAAATTCAGTTACTCCATATAGAACAGAACTCAGATAGTTCCATCAGAACTTAGACTGTCAGATACAGTCGCTCAGTATCAGTTACATCGGTTACGTCAATCATCATAGTTATATCAGCCATTATAGCTACGTATCAGTATTCAGTTTCAAGAATGTTAGACACAGTCAATCAGACCAGTTTTTCATAATTTGAACGGTCAAAAATAGTCATTCATCTATTCAGTATCTCAGTATTAGTAAAGTCATGTCAACAGTATTTAGACTCAGTAGTCAGTATCACCACGAGTTCAGTTATAGTTTCTTATGCATATATGTATTCTCACGTTCATATTAGTCAGTATTGTTCATGCATATAACCCTTTGTATTTAGCCTACCTCACTCGTATATTCAGTACATTCAAACATACTGACGCATTTGTGCTATGGTGCTTTCTTTTATGTTACACCATAGGTTCAGAGGCACGTGTTCCAGATCAGCAGTAGAATTCTAGTCACAGAGTTGCAGTGAGTCCTTATCCATTCAAGGACGGTATTATTATATTTTATTTATTATTTTTGTTCAATTTTGCTAGACGGAGTTAGTTGGAGACATGTTTCATCAACTCCTTATTCAGACAGTTTAGAGGCTTTCTAGACTATAGCATGTCAGACAGTTATTTCAGAATTATTTTGGTATTTCTATACCATTTTCAGGCATTATTTTTATCAGATGTTTTTATTTATATTTGAACCATATGGCCATTCAGCACATGTTTCCTCATTTTTATGTTATATTATGCAATGTACAGGTATAGATATCAGTCATGGGTTAGTTTGTGGTCCTTTGGGGTCATGAGCACCGTGTAGCATTCCAGTTTAGAAAATTAGGGTGCTACAAACTTGGTATCAGAGCCTAAGGTTCCTTAGAGTCCTAGGAAGTCTGAAAACTGCATCTAGTAGAGTCTTGTACATGCATGTGTTGTGCACCACACTTATGTGCAGGAGGCTATGAGTTATTTTATGAATAGTTTCCCATCTTTCATATTTCAGATCGTGCTATATAAAGGTTTCCTAAGAAACTCATGTAGATTCTCGTCATGCTTCACTCATGTTAATTCCACCTTACTTTCAAGGTAATAGAAATAGTGAAGCTCAAGTCCTAAAGATAAGGCTTTCTCAAACAGTATCCCATCAGTTAAGTTATGTTCTGAAGTTGTATGGATCTCATTCATGATCATGAGAACTCGTTCTCAAACCCATATCTAGATATGACATCAGATCCCTTCTCCAAATCCTATGATAGCATGTGACCCAGAGTTAGAAGCATGAACCCAGGAGTTTAGCAGTAGACAAGTTAGGATACGATATCCAGATTAAATAGATTATGTATTCATGGGGATAGTTGTGCCAGAATAAATTAGTGGGCTTAAATAGTAGGAGTTAGAAATTTAAGTTTATTGACTTAAAATTAGGCATGAAGGTATGGATGTGATATTAGTAGTATGTGAGGAAACAAGGTAGATGATGTGTTTAGTAAGGCGAGCATATGTTGATCAGGGTGTAAGTATGTGATGGTGATTTCAGTGCAGTTTAGAGATTAGTTTAGTATTCACAGACTTATGATGATGGCTTAAAGCCAAGGGGGATATGGTAGATGAAGTACCCAAGTTAGGCTCTCAGATTCCAGTAGTAGTGCCAGTATGTACAGAAAAGCAGTTAAGGAAGGCGATTCTCGACCTATCCTTATCTCAGTGTAAAGCTTCGTACTTCAATCAGCATAGTGCCTATGCATACTTCAAGTCTCAGATTCCATGGATATAGCTTATGTTCACACGTATTCCATTGAATTGTGTGTGCTTTCAGTTCCTTGTAAAGAAAGTTCAATTCTAGTCACTTAGTTTTACAAATCATGTTCCATGAACTCAGAAATCCCAGACTCAGGTCATGCAGCTCATGACTCATGTACACGTATCATGATCTCTAGTATACTTAGTTCAGACCTTTTTGGTAAATCCATGTTGCTGATATTCTATTCCTCATGTTTCAGTCATGTGTCAAGTTCAGTCAGTATTCATTCATGTTTCAGGTTTTCCTGATTTAACCCTTCATGAGATCTCTTTATAAGAATAGTGTAGTGTTGAGAAATTTCTTAGATGGGAGAGAGTTAATGTTTCATGTTAAGAGTAAATTATTACATGCATGTTTTATACGAGGGGTAGATATGAAGATAGGCCTGAATATCCTGTTAGTATGCAAGCAAAGGGATAGCGAGAGGTAGTACTTAGAAATTTGGAAAATTTAGAGTGTGAATGTCTATTCAGATCCTTGACTTATGTCAACCTTCATTGTGCAACTATCACAGCTCAGTTTCTATCTCAGTTACAATTCAGTACTCAGTACTTAGTAATTAGTGTTTAGTCTCAGAATTAAGCACTTCAGTATCAGTTTAAACCTTAGTTTCAGTATTTACTTATCAGGACCCAGCATTTAGTTCCAGTATGGATCCCAGTTATAGTCTTAAGTTAGAGTGTCAGCTTCATATTTGTATTCAGCTCAGAAATTCAGTGCAATTTTAGACTTGCTTGACCATAGCGTACAGTTATCAACTACTAAGTTATAGGTATTTCAATACCTCGGTCTATGGAATGTTTCCAAAACATGTAATAAGTTTGGTCCTGCATTTTCAAACAATATAGCTTTCATGAAATCCATGACCAGTTACCTCATGTTACCAAGTCAGTCCCTTCTCATATGCATAATACTTTATGGCCTCCGCCCAACTACTCAGATTAAGTACAATTCAATCTTGCATACCCAGTGTTCAGTTACCAGTTACTCAGTTAATCAGATAAGTCAGTATGTCTATACATTCATGCATCATGCTTCAGTTTTAGATCTTAGATAATTAATCAAGATTTTGTACCTAGGTGCCTTGTGCATTGACTCAACGTTCTTAATATCTCAGCAAGGTCAGCCCCGCATCCTTCAAGGGACATAGTGTCCCAAGGGGGAGATACACTATAGCCCCCAAACTTTCTTGATTTAGACATGTAATTTTCTTTGATGAATCTATCTCGGAGGAAGTATTACTTATGAGCCGACCCTCTAGCTTCAAAACTCAGCAGTAAGCTATGTACTCAATGGCTCAGTGTAGCCACGATATGATACTCTGTCCATGTCACACATTAGAGACTCAGTTCAGTTCATGTATCATGTTCCAGACTCAGTTATGTTCTTATGTCTCCACTCATGCATATTGAGTAATCAATCTCAGACTTATCAGTATTTTCAGTTCATGGTAGTAGTCTTCTTTGAGCTTACTCATTCTCATGTTCAAATTTTAGTACAACTTGGTATTCCACTCTATACTCAGTTCCCAGTTCAAACTTGGTATCTTTACCATTGAATATTCATTTGTATGATCATAAGTCAGTCCATTCATATATTCGCGCATCAGATATGTGTGACCAGCTTATCAGTACTCTCTCTCATGTACTTATGAATCAGTTATGCATGCATCAGATATGTATGCTAAGTATGATATGTTTAGCTTATCAATCATGTCAGTCATGAAATAATGATCAGTTGTTCATGCGCTATATCCACGTCAGTTGTCTTTTCTCTCATCTCAGCTAGTCTCATTCAAGGATGAATGTTCCCAAGAGGAAGATATTGTAATACCCCATATTTTGGACTAGAATAAAAATCCGTCATTCCAATGCGTGACATTTCAAAAGCCTCAAATCCTATATAAATTTAGTGTGTTAATCAATTATGTAGTGTGGGAATCTATTTGAGCATGAATTTAGATCATATAGGTCCCCTAACTTAAGTACAAGTTGAAAGTTTTCCTATCGTTTAAGTTTTAGTGAGCTACAAAACTTGGGTCAAATTTAATTGACCATAACTCATTGTATATGACGAACTGGGTGGCTTACTATATATCAGATGAAATATCTTTGAATTATCTTTCCAACGATACCAATTTTGCCTAAATCCAATTTCGAAGTAAGGAGTTATGCCCATTTTACTCTAACATGTTGGGCTGGCAACTGTATGACGACAATTTTGACGGCCTGTCATATTTGTCACGCCTTGTCAAAATAGTCATCAGCCTTAGGCAGAAACCAGCTTCTGTGTGATGACATTTTTGATGGCCTGTCACATTTTTGACGTCTTGTCATGAATGTCGTCAGCTTTTCTTTCTAGAACTTGAGGGACGTTTTTTAAGGGTATTTTGGTATTTTTCTTCACTTACCACGACTTATAACCCTCAAGGAGCGTATTATCTTTCATTCTCTTTAGTTAAACATCTCAAAAAGCTCTCTCATAAACTCTCAACCACAAGATTAGGGTTTTATCTCAAGATCAAAACAATCAAGAACAAGCCCTAGGGTTTTCATAGAAGAGTCTATGGAGCTCAAGAATCATGTTTTAAATTATAAATTGTGAATTCATTGTTTTGTTATGACCATATTCATGTTAATGATTGTTCTTTGGATTCTAGGTTGTATCTTGATGTGTTTTTCATGAAGCATGTGAATAGGTTAGTTGAAACCCATGAATTTTGGATGAATTAAGATTGTAAAATTGATAAGCACACCTATGCCTTAAAGAGTGTATGCAAGGTGTTTGATAAAATGCTTAGGATGCTAGAAATTCTTGTTTACATGGTTCCATGATATCTAAATGACAAGTCCATGTTAGCTATATACTTCAATATGAATCCATGCTATTGATGTGTTGCTATTGTTGTGGTATGAAGCATGTATGATAATGGAGATATACAATATGTACATGAAATATATCCATGCACTCCCTACCATGCTTAAGATGTTGAAGAACTACATGAAGGATAATATCCCTTACTTATGACAATATGAATTGTGGACTCCAATCGTATGATCAAGTCAGACATGTTATGTCAGTTTCATTCCATCGAGTCCTGGAGGTATTCGTACCCGAAATTATAGTTGTGTGCCTAGTGCCATGTCATTTTATCACGATACTCTCAGTCAAGCCATGGTCTATAGAATTTAGTTAGTCATGTGACTCAGGAAAACTCAGAAATCTCAGCAGTCTCAGTAGTTCAGTAACCTCAGTACTCAGTAATCTCAGTGATCTCAGTAACAGCAGCATTCCTGGCGATCTCAGTAACTTCAGTACTCTCAATTAGTCCTCAGAACTCATTACATTTCATTAGTCATCGGAATTCAGTAAACTCAGTTTAGCTCCGCTAAACAATACCACTAGTATCAGTTAAGCTAATCAGTTCAGTTCAGTTATTCAGTTCAGCCCAGTTATTCAGTTCAATGTCTTTTAGATATGAGTAGGATTCAGCACTGAGTGAGCCTAGGGATGGGGACTCACCCGCTAGATTAGAATTGAGATCCTTAGAAGCAATCCCTAAGTTCCAAAACTACATAGCCAGCGTAGGTATGAGATGTCACCCGTTAGATAGGACTGACATACTCAGGGGTCACCCGTTAGCATATTTATATGTATAGGACTGATGCCAGGAGACACCCGCTAGATTAGGACTAACTCCATAGCAGATGTCTTTACTGGTGGCGCGGTACTGACACCCTTCCAGTCAGGGCAGAGATTGGACCCTAGTCAGCTTAGCATGGGGCATGTTGGTTAAATGAATACATCCCACAGTTTCAGTTATAGATTCAGGACTGTCAGATACAGTCAACTCAGTTCAGTAGTACAGATTCAGTACTGTTAGAGAAAGTCAATCCTTATTACTATAAATAGACTTCAAGATCACCCATTAGACAGGACTGATCTCAACTATAGTTAAACAGTATCAGAATTATCAAATTTAAAGATCACCCGCTAAATACGACTGGTCTCAAATTCAGTTACTCCATATAGAATGGAACTTAGATAGTTTCATTAAAACTTAGACTGTCAGATACAGTCGCTCAGTATCAGTTACGTCGGTTACGCCGATCATCACAGTTATATCAGTCATTATAGCTAGGTATCAGTATTCAGCTTCAAGACTGTTAGACACAGTCAATCAGACCAGTTTTTCATAATTCAAGCTGTCAAAAATAGTCATTCATCTATTTAGTATCTAAGTATCAGTAAAGTCATGTCAACAGTATTCAGACTCAGTAGTCAGTATCACCACGAGTTCAGTTATAGTTGCTTATGCATGTATGTATTCTCACGCTCATATTAGTCAACATTGTTCATGCATATAACTCTTTGCATTTAGCCAATCTCACTCATATACTCAGTACATTCAGACGTACTGATGCATTTGCGCTATGGTGCTTTCACTTATGTTACACCATAGGTTCAGAGGCACGTGTTCTAGATCAGCAGTAAAATTCCAGTCGTAGATTTGTAGTGAGTCCTCATCCATTCGAGGGCGATATTATTTTATTTCATTTATTATTTCTGTTCAGTTTTGCTAGACAAAGTTAATTGGAACATGTTCCATCAACTCCTTATTTAGACAATTTAGAGGCTTTCTAGACTATAGCATGTCAGACAGTTATTTCAGATTTGTTTTGGTATTGCTATACCATTTTCAGACATTATTCTTATCAGATGTTTTTATTTAGATTTGAACCTTAAGGTCATTCAGTATATGTTTCCGCATTTTCATGTTATATAATGCAGTGTACAGGTATAGATATCAGTCATGGGTTAGCTTGTGGTCCTTCGGGGTCATGATCACCATGTAGCATTCCTGTTCAGAAAATCGGGGTGTTACACCCCTAGTCGTGCACTAGCATACTACTTGAGCAACTGATTTATAATGTAAATAAAAGCTAAATTTGGTGAGCGGAAACATAATAATGAGAAATCTAAATGAACGTAATACAGATACAGTTTACAATATGTTAAAACTAAGGAAAGAACTTGAATAACATGAATGACTATGACTAACTATCTAGGAAGCCTTTATTATACTGACTATAGATAATTGGGACATACTTCCAACTACCACTAATCAATAAATAATAATAATAACAATATATGAATTGCAACGAATTGAAGTTCCCGGAATAAGAGAACTCATCAACTGCTGGCTGAATATTGAGAACTATCTGACATTGGTGTCTCGACTACATTAGGTACCTATATTATAAAGGGATGTAGCCACAAACACATATATGTGGTCAATACTTTGGAATATACTGAGTATATGGGTACATGAACTAAATCATGGGAATACTAAATGTATGCTTTAAACCTGAGGACATGAGCTATTTGCTGAAATATGCATTTAAATCATGGCTATACATGAAAACAATAAGACATATTGAATTTATAAATCATGAGCTAAAAATAATTTTGTAAGTTGAAAAGCGGTAGAAACATGAATATTGTATATAAATCTCATATAAAACTGAACATGCTGTAATACTGAATTGAGAATCATGTATGAATACTGAGCATGAAAACATGAACATGTAAAATGAATGCAATACCAAGCAAAAACATGTATTGAAATAATCTGAATAACTGATATTTGTATACTTGATCACGCAAACATGAACTGACATACTTTGAAACTGAATCGAGATTGTGGGAGCTGACTACAACTAACATGACCCAATATAAGTTATCAAGGTCCAACCTATAACCCTAGGTTGAAGGGTATTAGTACCTTTCCAAGGGTACCACCACACGACTGACGATGTGGATCTACAAGGCTGATATCTCGAAGGAAAAGTGTGACATGCCTCTAATGATGGGCGGCCCTCATAATCTAGGTAGCTTCATAGGTCAGGAACTTAAGGACTGCTACAAATGACTCTTGCCTCTACTGACGGGAGATCCTCCACATGTGTGTTCACTCGGTGCTAAGAATTACTCCCAACTGAATAACACTGTGTTATTATTTGTTTAACATGACATGGTATTGTACTTGTAAGTGCCCAGCATGAACATGATATTTTGAATGTAGTATTAAAATCATGGTCTGAATGACTCATAACATGAAAATAAACACATGTAGAAACAAATAGGTATCGGGTGTTCATAACCCTCCAGCACTGAATGATTTCAAAATTTACAATAACAATACTTAAAAATAGTGATATAAAATCATGATTCAAAGACCCTAAACATAAAACATTTCAATAAATGAGAGAGATACAAGAATTTGAGCATGGGGATACATAAAACCTAAGAGGATGACAATTCCATATGGTTTAGTTCATAACTTGGTGATTTAACATTAAATCAATGGGATATGACATGGGAATCGAAATTTAAAACATGAAATAACTTAAAATCACATGGGAACACATATTGGCATGGCTTGAATTCAAAATACTGAGAAATACATGGATTAAATTCATAAGTTGCATGGATAATTTAATAAAATAGGGTAAAATTCATACTTTAAACCAAAAATAGGGTTTTGGGGCTCAATGGGTGGAAGGAACCTATTGATGAATACCCCACATATCTCAGTTAGATGACTTCATAAAGAAATCTTAAAATTGAAACTTGAATTCTTGAATTCCTGGGGAAGAAAGCTTGAATTTATTGTTCTTGGGAAGAAGGGAAGGGTTTACGTGAGTTAATCTCATGAAAAATTGGCAAATAATTCCTTTTGGGGCTTTAATCCGTCGCTTGGGTGCTTGGCAGCAAAGGGGAATGACTAAAATGCCCTTTGGGATTGTACTTACAGGATCAGTAAACATATCCTCCACAATGCGGAAGCTAACGCAAAGCCTAAGATCCGCGTCGTCGATCTATCGCCAACCCTTATTGTTTCTCACAAAAATGGTCATAACTTTTATCTCGGGTGTCAGATTAAGGAAAAATCAGATGCGTTGGAAAGAAAAATAAATTATATATAGTTTGGTGGGTTTTGAGATGAAAAATTACATATATTTCAATAGTTATACACGTTCAAAGTTAACCCTTATAGGATTGAACACCAAAATTTGGCCGAATCAAAGGCTCTTAGCTCAATTTTTCTCTAAGTGTTTCCTATGAACATTTTTCACCTCGATAGCACTTCACACACTAGGATAATTATCATGACACTTATATTCACATAGGAATAATAGGTTTTGAGCTTATACATATAGGAATGATGGTTTGAATTCTAGCCCGGACATACGGCTTGTTATATTATCTCCCCCTTGGAATCATTCGTCCGCGAATGATGGGTAGGAACTTATTGAAACCCTAGAATTATGAAATAATTTAGACATGACATGTCTGCTAATGAAGGATATAGATAAGCTGAAACATTAAAACTTCCATCATGAAATTGATTTCTGAGTTGCCTTAACTTTATTGACTATAAGGAGCTGATTCATGCTGAAAGTTTAGAACTCTCTTGAAATATTCATGATATGATCTTACATATATAACTATGAAGTGATAACTGATGCAAAAAAATTCCAAAAGTTACTAAGGCTGGAATAAAGTACATGACTTCTCATTAGGAATTTTCCCTCAACAAAACACGTATAGGAATTAAAAAAAGGTTTCATGGCATCACCAAGTACATTATGTAAGCACGAATCAGGAGATAATGAGACTAAGGTCGTACAAGATTTATTACAATGTCTGAGATAGAATACTTAGAAAACTAAGGTCATTCACTGAACACTTATGAACTGAATCATGACTAAATATCTGAATCGAAGACATGATGCATGAACTGAACTGAGTTCACAATTTGCATACACGTGGATGAATTTCCTTATGGACTAGCCATATTTATGAAACTTCGGATAGTAAGATGAGATGGATAGATGGGAAAACCATAGCAGCTTATCTGTCTAATTGCTAAACTAATTGTTGGCTATACAGACTAACTCATTCTGAAAGTTTATACTCAATTGGAGTATTTCTTCAACACTCTTTCTAAGAAGTTCTAATAATATTAGTGAGCAAAGATTCTTGGGCATGATCTAAATAAGATATTTGAATAAGGAATCTCAATATGGCTATAACTCTGCAACATGGAACATAGGCCTATAAAACATAAGCTAGGATAGAATTACTAGGCCTTAGACAATGCAATGCTAACTTTTAAGCTTCTCCACACTTATCAAATACTCCCTCAACTATACTTTTCCCCTTAAATACCATGCTCTTTTATTCAACTTATAATTCTCACATGGGTACATATAACTACTCTAGCCAAAGTCTGAGTTGAACTACATACTCTCTCCATGTTCAAACCTAACACAAAATTACAAGGTTCAACATATAACACTATAATACTAGTCTAAACTATGGATTTAATACCCCATGCATGTTTCATAACTCTCTTCTCAAGAATAATTCTTGTTACCACTTTAACAACTAAACTCAACCTCTTACTAGGAATTTACTAGTGCATAATGCACCCATCCACTTATATACCAACATGACGTTTAAGCCTATCATTATAACCACATATGAACTTCTGGGAAAACAACCCACCAAAGCATCTTTCCCATATTCTTTAATACCTCTATCAATAATAACTTCCATGCACTATCCCTAAGAAAACACACACAAAATTTCAACTAACCATGACATATATCAAACTCTCTACCTCAATATTCCTTCAAATTTATAGTCTTACATAGAATAATCATGGAACAATCTTTTCCTAATATGGAATATTTACTATCTCCCATCTAAATAATTGTTCATCACCACTATCTTGACATAAGGAGAGGTCTCTGAAAGGTTATAACATAAGGACATGAAGCATGAAAATATATTATGCATAACTTTGACACTTAACCGAGGCTTGAGGAATAGAGTATCAAAAGCATGAATTCATTAAAAAGATCAAAATTGAGGAAATACATCACAAATCTAAATATCATTGGACATTAAGGGCGCACCATGAGTTATGGGAACTGAGCATACTATAAAGCATGAGTATATACGTCATGAGTTGCATGACCTAAGTTTGGAGTTCATAAATTCATGGAATATAATTCGTACTGTTGAGTGAACTAGAACTCTTCATACTCAGAATTAGGAGCGTATATAATTCTATGGAAAGTGCATGAAGATGGGATATGATCACAAAGCTGACTTGTAAGGCATGAGTAGATGTCGTGATGACTGAAGTACAAAAATTTATACGGAGATAAGAATGGGTCAGGCATCTTTCTCCCCTACTGGTGTTCTACAATACACTGGCATCATTACTAGAATATGAGAGCCTGACTTGGTTTCTTGTTCTACCATCTCCCACTTAGCTTTAAGCCATTATTTAAGTCTCTAGACCCCTTTAGTAAACTCTAAATTGAACTGCAACTACTTTACTTTAGAGTTCGATATATAATAATACACGTAAATTATAAACTCACCCTGAAAGTGTAAAACCCATTGCTAATACTTCATTCGGAGATACAACTCTTAACTTTTTCTAGCCCTAATAATAATCATATAGTAACTTAAACACTTAGTATCTTTAGGAGTATTACCATATCCCGAGTTCACACCTTCTAGAATTTCAACTTTTCTTTCTGTTAGTTCATTCATCAAAGATTCAAACATAGATTCTAACACTTAACATGGATATTCCCAATCTTTTAATGAGTTATACTAACTTCATTCTTGAACACTCCCTGAATAAATAATATCCTTAACTTTCTTTAGCTTCAGCAATCATCATCACATACTTAAACCCTTCTCGATAACATACTTGCCTCACTAAACACATGATCTGCCTCTTTTCCTTCATAGCCTACTAATATCACATATCTAAACTTCTATTTTCCCTAAACCATGAAAATTACTATTACATCAACATACCCAATATCAACAATATATAACCCATAACTTAGCTGGTAAGAACATCATATACTACATAAATAGTCTCATTCGGACTTAGCAACTCAAGGGTACCATCTAAGCATACACACTGTAAAAATTTAGAAATAATAAAATCCCATATCACTTTGGGCACACCTCTAAATCACACCCACATTATCATACTTAATTTTGAATCAATAAACTTAAATTTTTGCATACATTGTTTCAAGCCTACTGATTCACCTTTCATACAACTAGCCCCGTGGATACATAATCTACTAAATCCAAATAAACACTATTCCCACTTTACTGTTGCTAAAATCTTTCAATTATTTTTATATAGGACGGCAAATATGCAGACATAAACCATGGCACAAAAAAGATAATTTTATTATGTAAGACACATATTTCATAGAATTCTTTGAAAATATTTCATAATTCATCAGGACTATAAGTTTCGAAAAACCATGTCCTAAAGGTTTTCCATTTTTCACAAAAAAAATCTTTTTGAATATATTTTCTTGCCTAAGAACCAGGACTAAAATCAATAAGTTGTGTCATCATAATTAAACAGATTTCATATCAAAATCCATCTCAAATGGGGTAGGATTTTCATTATCAAAATCTTGAACTATATTAGTTTTAGAGTTGATTTTAATCTTTTCTACACCTTTAGGTGTAACATGCGAATCTGCAGAATTAATAGTATGCAAAGATGCAGCTCGATTCCTAGATGGACCATAATCAGGTTCTACAGGAGAAATATGATATATAGAAGGAAGTCTTCTTGGCTGTGAAAAAGAATTTCTATAGATTGAAGGATTATTATCAAACTGTAGACAAATTCATCCATCAGAGTTTTGAGTTACATAAGTTAACTCTGAATTAGTCACATCCTCCGCCAATTGTTTTGGAGAAATGACTGAGTTTAAAATCCATGTTTTTGGGAAATCAATTTCATCCCATCGAATAGGTCTTCGGGTAGTAACCCTGGATTTTATAAAGTTGGTTTCAATAAGCATAGTTCAATCAGAAGTATCATCAATTAGTTTACATCGAGGATTTAAGATCGATAAAAAGTGATAATATATGCGGTAAGATAATCCTATAAGCTCAGATCCAGGCGCATAATCATAACCATGAGTTTTCATATTTAAAGTTAAAGCATGAAGAATATTTACATCAGTCAGAGATAATTGCAAATTTGGCTGAGTATTAAAATATACAGGACCATAGGCAAGAGTAAATTCAATAGATCCCATTAAAGATTTTCTAAAATTTAATTTCTAGCATCACGTAAAGCAGCTAAAAATGTTTCAGGGAGTCCCTTTAGCGTTAAAGGTCTAAAGGCAATTTGTACTAGACCAATATGCATATAATTATAATGACGTTTAAAAATATCAATATCATGCTTATTTAGGAGTTGAATAGTCTGTTCATCAGCATTTAAAGCAAGAGATTGCTCAGTTGTTTTAATAATTTTTTTATGTTTTATTTTATCAAAAAATCTATATTCATATATGGTGTTTAATTCAACTTTTGGAATTGTCCATTTATTTAATAAATCCATATCTTGAGGTAAATCTACCTCTTTGAGTTTTGTACTTTTAGTACTAACTTCACCCATATCCATGATTATAAAAGCCTTATAGCTATGCTGAAAACTTCACCACACTTAACATATTTACTATGAAAGTTCCTAGGCTCTGATACCATTTGACAGGATTTTTTGATAAATAGAACCTCTTAGATAAACCCAAAGATATTCTAAGCCTGATAAATCTTATAGAAATAAACGTTCTAGGCATAGAACCAAAGAAGAACATGAAACTAGAAAATCCTATCGAAAGTCTACCAAATTTACGAAAAAGAGTTAGCAAAAATCAAGTGCTATAGGTGCAACCAATATGGTCATATAGCTCCAAACTGCAAATTACAAAAACTCAAGTCCTTAAGACTTTCTGACGAAATGCATGACCAAGTTTATAATTTATTATATACCTCTGATTCTGAATCTGTTTCTACATCTGAAGATGATTTTGAACTACCTAATTCTGATAGTGAACCTAATCAGATTAATAAATGCAATGATTGTGATAATAATATTTGTAATTGTGATGAAATGATGTATAAACTTCAAGCGCAATTTGAAGATCTTGATTTAAATATTCAAACTTTTACGGCTGATAATGTCCTTGAATTGCTAAAAGAAGTTACTAGTCTGAAATAGATAAACTTAATCCAAAAGAAGATTTAAAAAGGGATTATTTCTATAGGATTTATCAGGCTTAGAATATCTTTGGGTTTTTCTTGATAATGGTTTATCCATACCAAATTGTTCACAAGAATCTCCTAATTGAGATTTTTCTCTTAGTTTATCGAGCTTAATCTGTCTGGCTAATTTTAACTCATTGCAAAGGGCTAAGCCTTCTTGAGTACAGGCTACAATAAGCTGACCATAAGTTTTTTTTGAGTACTGGACTTCGCCATGAGATCCTCTAAGTGATTTTCTAACTCTTTCAGCAAATAAAGGTGGAAGACCATCAATGAATTTAGCTTTCCAATAGTCATACTTACTTTCGGATAAATCCATAACCCTACTAAGAAAGGTGTCTTTATACCATCTAAATTCTCTTAAATGTTTGCATTTTAAACCATTAAGAAGAGTTCTAATGTTTTCATACTGATTGGTAAATCTACCTCCAAAATGTTCAATAATTGTAAGCATAAGGGTATAGACAGCATCTGGTCGACCTGCCCGAAGTGATCGTCCTAAATTATCTTTTCCAGGTTTGTCATTAGTGGCATTAAAAATAGCCTCGTATTTATTATCGTCTAGGAAATTATCCTACTAGCCTCGAAGTTGGCCAGTAGAGCCCATAATAATCATTTTACAAATTGTTGGGTCAGTACGATTGGCCCAATTTTCTGCTGATGCAGTAGCTGTGGCAATAGTGTAATACATAGACATACGGTGGATAAGAATAGAGATTTGTCGATCTGATAATCCATCAATATTCCATTCATAAATAGCTTCTCCACTATAAGAAGTGTTTGTTTGATTCCAATCCCTTTCCTCTATCAGAACATCTTGAGGAGTTGGACGTGGATAATATGCAGTAGACATACGAGGAATGTCAGCGTATCTTTTCCCTGGTTGTTTTTAATCATACCTTTGAGCTTATTTAGCTCGGAAGAGATAGTGTCTCCTACGTTTTGAGTAGATTCGATATTATCAGCAAAACTAGACTCAAGTTTTTGCACAAAATCATTAGAAACATTAAGAGGTTGAATGTTTAAACGAGAGAATTTTTTATCTAAGAGTTTTTTTATCTAACACTCAAGCATGGCGAATACTTAGAAATTATCTTACTGCTAACGTTTATTTTATTGGTGAATCATATAAAACTCGTACTTCTTGTGAACATATTTTAGTTTAAACATTCAGTGCGACTTTTGATCACAGTCCCCTCGGAGAAACTACCCCCGGAGTACATGGATACTCCAAAATAGTAATTAAAAAACTTATTCCTATTGAAGAATGGGGTATTTCATCAATGACTCAAAAATCCATGCCAATGGGGCCAATGGGACAAACACTTGCCAATTTCACCTACTGGGACTACATTAAAGTCTTTTCTCAAGTATTATATTATAATAATTATAAGAACAAACACACTTGGTTTATAAAAATTTATGCTAAAGTATTTGAAAAGCCTATTCCAAATTGGTTTATTCAATGGTGGACTCAGCATGGACCCATAGTCAAAATATTACCTCCTGAATATTCCTCTCTTTACCATTCATGGAAAAAATCCTCCCCTTTCTTAACTGAATTATATCTTTCAGAACACATTTGTAAGATCGATACTATTGATCAAATGTATTTCTACATAGAATTCTCGATCCCATGGATCCATTGATGGTCATGAAAATAGGCTATGACACACAATAAATTCCTGCCTTATATCAGGTATTCTATTGTAATTTTTAGGACAAACTGCTTCGAAAAGATCCAGATACTAAACTCACCTATGGTCATGATCAAAGAGAGGAAATAGTCAAGAAAATTGCTGAATATGAAAAGACTCCCAAGAAATCAATTTTGGTTGAAGAAAAAAGTCTTAACTATGTTTCTAGAATAATATCTGCACATGATGGAAATAAAATGCAAATGATAGAAGAATACTTATCAGAAGTAAGAGATAAATTACTTCAAACTGTCGAGCAAAATTCAGATATCTCAATGAACAGTACCAAAGCAAATACTGAAGATGTTACAGATTCTCAACCTCCAGAAATTCTGATAGAAAATAAAGAAATTATTGAAAAAACTGAAGCATTCATCAAGAAATAGAAAGGCAAAGACAAGATATGACTGACCTCGACATAAAGGCCCCTCTACTTTTTTATAAAGTCTTATGTAATAGTAAAATCATTGTGCACAGGGACCCATCCATTACTGTGCAAGATTCTCTTTCTTATTATTTATAGACGCCTCATTCTTTTTAGAGAGGCAGGAGTTTTTCAGTTCTCTCCTTTTGTTTCTCTTTCTATAAAGCTCTCCCCTCTCTATACATCTCTCTTGGTAACATATTTGAAGATTAAATAAATAAGAAGCTACTATTTACTACTCATTAAGCCTTGCTTCCATCTATTAAGGTGCATATTTCACTCTTATTTTTGTATATTTAATTCGACTTCTACCCTTGCCCAGCCGTGACTATGTCCGGCTAAATGGCTTCTTATATCTATGTTGAAGGTCTAACTTTACTGACATGTTAACTATGAAAGATCCAAACTCTACCAAAATATAAAGAAATTTTTCTATAGTTTCTTGACTTGGTTCCGGAATGGTGGTACAGTCGAGTTCAATACACTTATGTTAGCCTTGTCTCTGTGACTATGTCTAGTAAGTTGTGCCTCTTTAGCCCGTTGTACTGATATGAAAAGGGCGAATTCTGCACAATTAGAATTTCTAGACACATGGGTTTAACATAATGTTATTAAATCTCTGACAGGCCCCTTGTTTGGGTAAAAGATTTCATACAGTCATTAAACTATTTGAAATTCTTTTATATTTTGGTTGGTGCTTTGGTTCGGTTTTCCGACTTTGGCGTAATTCGATATTGTTACATGGTCTGACAGGCTGAGTGGCATACTTATGTCCTTTAAAAATAACTTAATCCAACAAAAACTAATATACAACTAAATATTATATTATATTATGTATGTCCTTTAAAAACAACTTAATCCAACAAAAACTAATATACAACTAAATACTTTAAAAATAAAAATACAAATTGTAATCAATAAGTTAGATTGGAATGTACAGTTGTATCCATAAATCTAGGCCATGGTATATATCTCATGACCTCTAATCTAAGTTGCATTCATATTTTATAAATGGGCATGGTTATATTGATGATGTTTGGAGTTCCATAACCGTGAGACAATGAAGAGTCACTCTATTCACTTAATGATGGATGGTTAATACTTTTGGTTCATTTTCAAAAGAAAAAAAATATCCTTTAAAAGGATCATCTCCTCTATAACATTCAAAGTCGAAATTAATTTTAGCAACAAAATTATGCATAAATGTTTTATGGATGAGCAAATTCTGCTAAAGTTTTCAATTAATACGAGTTGCAGAAATCATCTATTCCAAATTCAAACTCCTTTCTATATTAGAAACATTCTTCCTTCTGATACTATTTCATATATATTTGTCACAAATTGGCTATCAACTATTGATTTAAGCTATAGTATGTAAAAATTTTCTTTATGCTACCGGTCTTCAATGTGCAGCTTCTTATGTTTCATCTAATCCATTATTGGATGCACACAAATATAAGTAACTAAACATTATTTGTGATGCAAAAGACGTAAATAAATAGTAGTCAAACAAATTTGCAGTCGAATCTAAAAATGAAATGATCTAATGAAACTGGAATTTGCATTATCATTTTTTTTCTATGAAATTATATATGTGTGTGTGATTGTAAATCATTATTATCTTTTTTTTGTTGTAACCGTGGTTGAACTAAGCTATTGAATTTTGATATGAAGGAGGACATTATTTGTGATTTGATGATGGTGTTTCCAACAACGTCATTATGCCTTTGAGTTCTATTATTATTTTTCTTTATGATTTTAAGTGATTTTACTTCTTTTTCTCTACTTTTCATTTTTAAGCAAAAAACTAAAGTATTTCTACTATATAGAAATGTGAGTTAAAGGACGATTAAGGGCATTAATATAATTTCATAGTTAGGTGGTACAACCATATTCATCTCAAATAAAGAATTTTATTAGCCATTTCTTCTTTTCTAGCTTATGTGTTCTCCATTTGTGGGTCGTTATGTGGCTAATTATAATTTTTCTTATTTTAAATGTAAACTTATTCAACTGTATTATGTACAAAGTATTATTTCAAATAAATTTAATTCATACAAAGATATTATCTCTTACAATCATATATATTTTTAATTAAGGGTGGAGTTAAATAAGGTTATTGTATTCATTTGAATTCCCTTCCACAAAATATTAGATTGTTTACATAGAACTAAAAGTATTTTTAATTTTTACATGGTAGATGCTGATTTTTTTTACTGCTTCGTATGTTTACTTTTTTATATCTCAGAAATTTTAAATGAAAATAGTGAATCTGCCACTACTTCCAATGCTCCAACTTTCTAAATATCATTAGTTTTTAGCCCAATAAATACTATCACACATGAAATTCTACAAGCAAATTTATAAAAATTATGTGAAATTAATTCTGTAGATCATATCTTAAAAATATATAATGCAATAATTTAGTTTTTTTACTTGCACTTTAGTGGCCCAAAATTTATAATTGTTAATCTATTTGAAGATATTTATTTTTGTTAATTATCAAATAATTATATCAAAAAAATTAGTGCTAAATCAAATAAATTTTTAATATATTGACATTTATAATTTTAATTTATTTTCTTGTATAATTTCAAATAAAATCAAAAAAAAAATATTAAAAATAGTTGTTCAATTCTGGAGAATATGCTAAAGTAAAACTAAGCATTAGAGCATATTATATTTTATGGTTAAATAGATAAATAAGTTGTAATTTATAGATTTTATAAAATAAAAAGTATAAAGTGTGATCACTATTATCATTTTCTATTGTGTTTAGTTAAAATAATTAATAATTAATTTTTAAAAAAAATTAGTTAAACATATTTAAAGTTATAATATTGGGCCTGTAAAAGGGCCTTAATTATCTAGTATATGTTACACAAAGTTGAAAGATGATTCTGGGTGTGTGTGGTATAAAGGAAAATGTTTTTCATGAAAATTATTTTCCTAGAAAATGGTTTCCTGGAAAACAAGTTGATTTCTTACTTGTTTTCTTATGTTTGATTGGTGAATGAAAAATATTTTTTGAAAAATATTTTCTACTATTTGGTTGGTGAATGAAAAAATATTTTTCAAAAAATACATTTTAGTGTTTAGCTAAAGCATAAAAATATATTTTAGAATCTTTTTTTAAAAAATAAATTAAAAAAATTAAATTCTTTTTTGAAAAAAGGGTTGGTAGGTGGGTGGGTGGGGGTATCAAAATAGGTAGTAGGGGTGGGGTAAGAAAAAGTTTTAAATTTATTTTGTAAAAAAAGTTTAAAAAATTAGTGGGGGAGGGGGGTTAGTAGGAGCTGGGGTCAGGGTCGGGGGTGAGGGGGAAGAAAAAAAAATTAAAAAAATTTAAAAATAAATTTAATTTGTTTTTTAGGTTGGGGGTTGGGGGAGGAAATGGGGCGGTAAGGAAGGAAAGGGAGGGTAGGGGGTGGGTAAGAAAAACGTTTGAATTTTGTAATAAAATATAGATATTATTTTTGAAAGGGGGCAGGTAGGGGTAGGGGTAGGGGTAGGGTGGGAGTAGGGGATGGACTAAGAAAATTTTTTGAAATACTTTTTAAAATAATTGAATTTTGGGAGTAGAGATGGGGGTAGGGGTAGGGGATGGAGGTAGGGGTAGGTGTGAGGGTGGGTGGGGGTGGGGGTGGGGGTGGGTGGGGTAGGGTTAGGGGTGGTGTCGGAGGATAGGGTATTGGGGGCCGGGGGGCGGGTAGATGGTTTTGAAAATTGTATGAACATTTCAACTTTAAAGTGAGGTTGAAAGAGAGTTTTGGAAAACGTTTTCTTTATTTTTTTTAAGGGAAGTCATTTTCCTTAGATTTAAAGAGGGGGGGTGTTTAAACTTAAATATGTGGATATTGATTAAATATGTTGTCATTCGTTAGTTTAAACTTACATTTTGTCCCTTTAAATTTAGTTCAATAACTGCACTTTATTCTAATACTAGTAAATATATTCGTGCTTTGCACGATTAAGGTAAAATGTATTGTCCTAATTTTATGAATTTTCATTTATCATCTAATTAAAAAAAAAACAAAAAGTAGAATGATAAAGGAGATAAATTCACTTATTTATGTCCTGCACATACACAACATTAACAACAGTAATCATGCCTCAATTCCAAATAAGAAGGTCGATAATAATATTCATAATTTATTCCATAAATTGTTTCGGCACAAGTGCTAAAATAAAGTTAAATGAGATAATGTCTAAAAAATGCTGACTTTTCAGTGAATTAACTATTTCTCCGTCACTTTCCTCTTCTTTAGCTATCTACGGGAAAATATCCGTTTTAACAACTTTTTGATTTTTACCTAAAGTAAATATGGTATTCAAGCGACTACAAAAAGGAAAAAGGACATTGGGGTACGCTAAAGTATGAAGTTCAGAAAAGATCAAACCACACCAGTCAATGATAAGCAACTGTATCTTGCATTTCTATAAGAGCATGATTTCACAACTTGAACCCATGATCTCATGGTGTGGTCATATGGAAACAACCTCTTTTTTTAAAAAAATAAATACAACCTTTTCAAACTAAGCAAACTGAAACATATATATTAGTAACGGAGACCTCATAAGTAGCAGCGAGGAAAGCAGATTGGGAGTTTGAAGATAAACAAACACAAGCATTTGTTCCTTTATTCCAAAGAAAATAGTTACATGTAAAACAGAACCATATTGCTACCACCTTAAGCTTTCATTTTCTACTTATTCGTACTTCCAACACACATATAACATTAAATAAACTACCTGCTAAACCCTCTAGGGGTAGTAACTAACCATGTTCAAACTTTGAACTATCGTCCTATATCTCTTCATGCACTTCTTGTACAATAATTCTGCTTTGTTCCAGTGTGAATCTTTTTTGTTCAGAAAAATTCTCGAGTTCCTTTTCATTCATATATATAGAGAGAGAGAGAGAAAGAGAGAGAGAGAGAGGGATTTCTTCAATCAAAGTAAGCTTGAATATCCATTTGGGATTTCCCATGTCGAATACAATCCTCCTTAATGTAGATCACTATGATAACAAATGTATGCATGTATGTTGATCGCTCCATTCATACCAACAATCTCCAATGTCACCTTAGCCTTGAATATCTTTCTAATCATCTAATACAACAATTTTACCAGTTACTTCAAGGTTTTATTTTACTATATATTATATTAAATTGTTTAATTATTTATAGTAATAAAAGTTACTTGAAGCTTTACCCTGCAATCACCATCTGAAAATTTACACTTAGTAAATGAAACTGGTACATAAGATAACCGAACTCACTGAAACAATGAATTTTGCTATTTTCGCAAATATTTACTGGCATTTCAAAAGTTTATACTTGATGAAAGTAAAAAATAGAAATCCATATCATTTTGATATGAAATGTGGTTTGAAACAAAAAGAAAATTTCAGTAGCACATCACAAAAAATCTCTAAATGTATCAATCAAGAGAAGAGAAACAATCACAAAACGATAATTATTACTATTATAAGCAAAAGGGCACAAAATCAATTAGTAGAAGATCACCTAATCAGTAGAAATAAAAGTGTAGAAAATCAGTAAAAACACCAATACAACTTATTCAAAAGGAACTACAGCTGTAAAATATCTTTTCAAATGCTTCTAAAATTCATCTGATGGCTAAGAAATAGATTGGATTTGCTAACATTCTTTTATAGTTTTATATAATGAAAGATGTATATTTAAATTGAGAAACTAAAAAGTCTATGCTTCTGGCTTAATTGAGTAATCAATCAAGCTAAAATATACACTAATGTTAAAAGCCATGTACCGGATAAAAGAATAAGAATGAGGATATCATATCCATTCCTAGTTAAAAAAATTTAAATTCTAGTACTTGGGACATAGGAGTAACAAACAAAAAAGATAATGCAACACAAAAGAATCCCCAAAATAGAAAAGCCAAAAAAAAAAATCCTCCTAAATTAATAAACCATTATTTTCATCAAACAGTTAACTCTCCAGCATTACTTACAATGGTACTTCATCATCCGATTCTCTCTTGCTTTCACCATGAAATTTACTAGCAGCCTCAGGTGTCGTAGCTGCAAAAATTGATCTGAATTTGATGATTCACATAACTCAAATAATGATGAATATTCCATCATGGCATTATTATTGTTAGTAGTATCACACGAGAATTGATCGAGTACTTGACAAAGCCTTTGATTGTTCAAAATTATTTGTCGAATCACTTCTATTTCATTGTATGAGTAATTTCCAGATGTTTTCAGCACTTGATACATGTGTAGAAGTAGACATTTTCGCTTCTGATTTTATGGGCTTGATGATGTATTCGAAAATTGGACTTGACTTATCGAGTGACAAGGCATTTTGTAAAACTTGTTTGGTTGTGCTTGTATCAGCTTGAAGTGTCCTTTCTAAATGGCCTCTAATGTTGAATTCAAAGTTGAAAAACAATGTCCATTGCTGGAATATAAATCGTTTGCTTCAACTTTTGAGTTTCTTCAGCTTCTTCTTTAAATGAGTATTCCAATAATTTTTTATATCATAAAGTAGTACCTCTCCATATGCCCCAGCAGTAAATGAATGAACACATTAAAGTAGGGGATGTTTGAGTTTTCAAAAAGGCTATTGATGAGTTTTGTGTAACTGAAAACATTAAGTTATTTTATTTAATTTTTAATTGAGCAAATGAAGAAAAAAAGTAAAAAATTTGAGATAAAAGATAAATAACAATACTCAAATATTAGAACGCCACATCACCGAGTTGAAGATCCTCCTTTATTATTATATATTGATTATCTATTTTGTTATAAAAAATACATATTAATCTGGAATATGCATGCGTGGCTAGCGACTAGTTTTTCATAACAATAAAAAAGAGAAATTGAGAGTTTTGCCTACTGTATCCTTGTATTTGTTTGATTTGTAAAGTGAATATTTCTATTTCTACTTAGATCTTTGTCATCTGAATTCCTTAATCCATCAAAATACAAAATTTTAAACCCCTCCTACCATGTGTGTAGTACACTCACTCTAAATAAATTACACATCATATCCACGTTACATAAGTTAATGTCATGCATATTTTCATTAATTATTTTAAAAAATTATTAATCAATAATATTAAATAAAAAATAAAAAAATAAATTAAAAAATAAATTTTAAATATAAATTCATTATTCTCACATTCCATCTTCCCAAAACCACAGGCCACAACCACCATCTCCACATCAACACCATCTCTGCCTCCCTGACATCATTTTTCTTTTCTTTACTCTTCCACACAATAATTAGAACAACAATAACAATTTGATCAAAAATCTAACGATTCCCACATGGTTAGGAGGCATAGAATGTCTTGGAGCTGGATCTTTCGTTCAACAACTTCATTGGAACAATTTCAATAGAAATTGAAAACTTTTCAAAATTACTCAAACTTTTTCTCTGTCATAATAGTTTCATTCCTTCAACTCTTCAAAAATGCTAAAAAGTTCTATGAGCTAAGGCTCTTCGAAAACAACTTAACTGGCCCAATCCCTTATGAACTTGGTCATTTATCAAGATTACAAGTGATATTAGACCTGAACAACAATACCAAAAAACACAAACCCACTTTCAATTTCATCTTTCCAGTTCCACATCAACACCGCCGACTACTGCCGGATGGTGAACTAATGCCGCCCCTCACCCTCTCCTCCTCCTCTCCGAACTTCTTCTTCCTCTACCACCAACACAACAACCTCTATTAAACCTTCAAATTACTAACTCAATCACCTTCACCATTAATGACTTCCTTTGGTAAAAGAAGAACGATTTTTTTTTTTTTTGAATTTAGTGTGTGCATTTGAATTATTGGAAATAAAATGATTTAAGTCGTTGGTGGGTGGGTTTTGGGGTAGGGGTGTTGTAGGAGGTGTGATTTTTAATTCTTTTAAAAGATTATCATTATTATTATTATTTATAATTTTAATATTATTTTAAGATTCCCCCATCTCATTTACTCATTCTAATTTGAAATTATATATTGATTAAGAAAAATAATTAATAACATGACTATTTTATCATAGTACTCCTATTAAATGATGTTTACATTTTAATTTAGAGAAAAAATAATTAATACTAAAGATAATTGTCTTGATTAATAAAAAACGACAAGTAAAATGAGACAACAAATTAGGAAATTTGAGACGACTAAAATGAGACGGAGGGAATATAAATATGGTGTTCCACTCGTTCTGAACGCATGTAGTCACACAATATATTCAACTCTATTATTTTGTTATCACGTAAGCTTGATCAATGATCAAAAAATTTAAAATTTTATATTTTAATGAATTAAAAGATTCAAATAATAAAAAATTAAGTAGAAATGTCCAAACTAATACAGTACATCATTTCTCCAAAAAAAAAATTCATGAATCATGCACGGCTAACTGTGCGCCGTATTCGACCTGGCGTAGGTTAAGAAAATGATTGTTAAAAATGCTATATTACGCACCGTCAAGTCTGTGCCTTATAACGTAGACTAGACGACTAGACAGACAGGACAATTTTTGGGGGAAATTTTGACTCATTTTTGATGCCAACCTCCATTGCAGAATTCAAGTTTCAGGTTCTACTGTTTACATATATATTTTTCTCGGAGAAACAGAAACTCTCAATGTAGCTACATTTCAAGATTCTTTTCGGAATTTTCAATTTAGGGTTTTATGTCACTCTTTTAGCCTTATTGGGGTGGTTAATTATTTCAATATTCTGGTTGAGTTATGGTGCTCTGTTGAATTGTGATGAAGTGTGTGGATATACCTGAATGGCTTAAAGGGTTGCCCGTGGCACCTGAATTTCGGCCTACTGATACTGAATTTGCTGACCCGATTGCCTATATATCCAAAATTGAGAAGGAAGCTAGTGCTTTTGGTATATGTAAGGTGGTTCCACCATTGCCCAAACCTTCAAAGAAGTATGTCCTGCATAACTTGAACATGTCTCTATCCAAGTGCCCCGACTTTGGTTTGGACGGCAATTTTGATCCTTCGTCTATAAAAAGTGGTGAGGATAAGCAAAATGTTGAGAGTGGCCACTCTAGGGCCGTTTTTACGACGAGACATCAGGAATTGGGACATAGTGAAAAGAAGAAGTTGAAAGGGGCAGTTGGTGGTCTGCCATTGGGAGCTCAAAAGCAAGTGTGGCAAAGTGGACAAGTTTATACATTAGAGCAGTTCGAAACCAAGTCCAAGAACTTTGCCAGGAATCAATTGGGGATGGTTAAGGAGATTTCTCCGTTTGTTGTGGAGGCAATGTTTTGGAAGTTGGCTTTTGAGGAGCCTATCTACGTGGAATATGCAAATGATGTGCCCGGTTCTGCATTTGGGGAGCCTGAGGGACTCTTTAATAATTGTCGCAGGAGGAAAAGGGCGGCATGCAAGAGGAAAATTCTTGATAGAAATAGTGGAGGATTTTCTCGTTTTAACAATGATGAAGTAGGTACTTTGGGTAGTAGTGTGCACAAAGGTTTGTGTCATAGTGTAGAGACACCATCCTCTTCTTTGTTAACCCCTATATCAAACAAATACACAAACTCATCCACTTTTAGGCCAAAAGGTTGTGGTAATTCTGGTGAAATGGAAGGTAGTGCTGGTTGGAAGCTTGCAAACAGTCCTTGGAATTTGCAAGTAATTGCACGCTCGCCTGGTTCACTGACTCGATTCATGCCAGATGATATCCCTGGTGTTACTTCTCCCATGGTCTATATAGGGATGTTGTTTAGCTGGTTTGCTTGGCATGTTGAGGATCATGAGCTTCACAGTCTGAATTTTCTTCATACAGGATCCCCTAAGACTTGGTATGCTGTGCCTGGAGATTGTGCATTTGGCTTTGAAGAAGTCATTCGTTGTCATGCTTATGGAGAAACAACTGATCGATTAGGTATGAATACATTTTTTTTAACAGCAATGTGATGGAATTTACCAAAGAAAAAAGAATGAAAGGCATATTTTATTTTCTCCCTTGACATTTTCTTTAGCTTCTTGAAATGTTCTAACTCTCATTTCTTATCATATTACAAAAGATGGAGAGAATTAGTGCTCCTTGGCAGTTATTTCATAGTTGGTAGTCATCAGGTTATGCAGATACTTTTCTTTTACCTAATATTTGTCCCTGGTCATTACTCTATTGCGATTGCCAATTAAAAGAAATCTTGAAATGTATGGTTGATAGTCACTGTATAACAGTCCATTGATGTCAGAATTGGATATTTTTAAGCCATGAAAACTCTGCTGCATTGCTCCTCTTTCTGGATGATTTTTTTTTTTCAAAAAATGATTGATAATGTCATTTAGAAATAACTTTACGTCTAGCTTCTGAATCTCATTCAGTTATCTTCAGAAGTAGTGATATCCTGTTTATGTGAAGAAATAACAAATAATAGGAAGGTGTTCAGAATTACGATCGGCATATTTCTTCCCATCAGAATTTTTTTGTTTGGTTTAAAATGATGTTTGACATCCAGTGGAGTGTCTTTCCCATCTTCAAGAATCCGTCCCTTCAAGTTCAAGGTGCATTGACTGAGAAAATTCAACTCAGCAGCAACTTAACCCTATCCTGTATTGTTGAGTATCTTGTCAAATTTAGGTGTACGAGTTGTTTTTCACTACCATATCGTCCCTTATATAGTGCAATTGGAGAAAACCTTGTTTAGTTGTTTCCATTCTTTTCTTTCGTAGCTTGACATGTCTATTTTGTTTTTCTCTTTTCCTCCTAAACTGTGACACTAGAAACCTTAATTTAGGATATGATCCCACTAATCAACTGACACTAGTATTTAGTTTAAAGCTATTCTGATTGCTACTTGAAATACTTATTAATTTTTTAATTAAAGTATGTTGCGCGTACTCATTGGTTTTGCTTCCAAACCCGTCCCGATGCAACGCTGGTACGGGCGCAGGCGCGAGGTGCGTCTCTGATTCGGTCAAACGAATCCGGAGACGTTGACCCAACATCAAGAACAAAGTTTGCTGTCGTCGTCGGAAGGGAGAAGGACTGGCGACTATAATTGTTGTCATCGGAAGAAGGGAGAAAACCGACAACTACAATTGTTATTGTCGACGGAAGGGAGAAATCCGGCTACCCTAATTGTTGTCGTCGGAGGAAAGGAGAAAACCGGCGATTGCTGTCGTCGTCGGAAGAGAACAAGCCAGCGATTGTTGACACTGTCGGAAGGGAGAAATCCGGCGACTCTGTCATCGTTGGAAGGAAGAAACCTGGCGACTGTAATTGTTGTCGTTGGAAATTGAATATTTTGTTGGGAAGAAAGAGAAAGACATGGTTGGATCTAGTCAGATCTAGTCAGTGAGTCTTTACTTTTTTAATAATTGTATTTTTTTTAAATATAAAAAGTAGTAATTTAGCTCTAGTTTAGAATTGTTATACGATGTTTACTATTTTTATGGACCAGACCTAAAAATAATATATTAACTTAGAATTTTTATATATATGCCACCTTTTGGTTTCCCAAAAATACAAGTATATACTACTCCTAATTGAAAAAGTAACTAAAAAAAGTTATCTTAAAAGTGGGGGAAGTAAAGGATATTTTTACGGAGTTAGAATATCTTTATATCTATAATATTAAAAAGTAACTCTATATTTATAATGTTTAATTTTTTTTAGCCGAATCTCCGCATTTGTATCTATACTCGGATTCACACCCCGAATCTTAAAATTTAAATTTTCATGAATCCGACTCTCGGATCCGCACCCGTCTCGGATACCCGCACCCGAGTCCATGCAACTTAGATTAAAGTAAGTTTGGGACATGAAGCTTTTGAAACATCCAACTGGAGAAGCCAAAGCCACATGGCTGAACAACTTATCTATATACCTGACTTGTGGGCATTCTTTCTTTTAAGGATTTTCGATAATTCCCTTTTAATGTTGTGCTGCCCTAAAGTGAACAACTTAAACTAACAGCAGAAAATCTTTGATTTCCGAGAAAAATCTAACAAGTTAACCTATCCAAAGAAAAGGCTAGCCAACTAATTATCAAGGAACCAATTAGCACTTGCTGAGACTTTTCCAAAAGCAATATTAGTAATATAGGTGGTAAAGGTGACATTCACATGTAGGCTACGGTGTATATTGTAGAATATTGGAGTCAAATGGTTGATGCATGACTCTGCCAGTGACATTCTATTGGGTTCAAAGGAAGAGCAGAGAAGAGGAATGTAGAAGTGGATTTAGTGCTCATGTGGACCATATGAAAAAAGACGAGCTTTTAAAGAGTTGAAATACTCTTGTAAACTTAGTGGGACTTCCTATTTCTTATATTTTGGGTGCAAGTAGGATAATTCAGTCGGTATAAACGACAAAATGATCTTTGTAAAGAATGATGATTTTTTATTTGACATTTTGTGCTTATGCATAGTGTACTGTACCTTTTATATGTGAAGTTCATTTACTGCATCAATATAATGTTTGTTTCTCATTGTAAAAAACGCGAAGGAGATTGAGGTGGTTTAGTCTTCAGAGTAAAAAATGGTCAAGTTATGATAAATATTCAAAATATTGAATGTTTGGTGGAATGGATACAGAGGATTCATATAGAAGATGTCTCCCACTAGTTTGGGACTGAGGTTAGTTGATGACAATTAAAAAATTATAGATGCAGAATTGTAAGCTGCTCTAAAATCCTATGTAATATGTGATAAGGTATTCTATTTTAGTAAATGAATAATGACTTAGTGTGGCCTGAAATAGGAAGCTGACAACATGACATTTTGTTTGGGCCGAGGCAAGAAAATAACGGACACCTGAAGAATCCAATTGTAGGTTTCCCTTTTAGCCGCATCAAGAGATTCTTGCCATATGCCTTTTGTTTTGGCTGCTGTCACAGTGCTCAATCGTCCACTTTTTTTTTTTTTTTTTTTTGATAATGGTAATATTGATCTTCCACTCTTTTTTAAATACATAAAAAATGGAGTTTTGCTTCTTGGTTTTCTTTTCTTTGATATTTCCTTTTACTGGTTCTTCCATCTTGGAGGCCAAATGCCACAAAAGAATTTCCTTTAGCTTGTTGTCTCTGCATATTTTCATCTTAGCGATTAGGCAGGAAGACTGTGGTAAGATACTGTAGCTCCAACCATGAGATTTGTTGTTTGG
Source organism: Capsicum baccatum var. pendulum (assembly GCA_030864225.1). Lineage (NCBI taxonomy): Eukaryota > Viridiplantae > Streptophyta > Magnoliopsida > Solanales > Solanaceae > Capsicum > Capsicum baccatum. Next base: position 55,465,610 of record CM061554.1, on the reverse strand, counting down.
GTTAACAAGGGAGCTAAATATGAAGTTACTATTGGGCTCTGGGTAGGAGGTGGAATTTACTATTCAATCAAGAAACGTATCTCTCATGTTTTGGAAATTGGAGGCACCATTCAACCACAGAGAAGCAAAAGGCGTATAGCCTTGAATGGTATACAATTACATCATGGACTTATTGTTTAAGCATCTTATATAGCTTTTTGGCAGTCATGTTCAGTTTGTATCTTATTAGGGGAGGTATGCTGGAAGTAATGAGATATGAGCCATGGTAGGAAGTTTAACATGCATTTGCGGTCTAACTATCAACTTTCATATGTTAGAAAGTAAATATTCTAATGAAGGGTATGAATTTCTTGTGTGGTCTGTCGAAAGAAGTCTGATTTGCTTCTAAATGTGGTTTTGGAAGCCGTCTTAAGTGAATGGGTGGAACTTTAATGTGTCTACCAAACATCTTTAGGGTGCCAATTGAAGAATCAAAAGTGTTAATAATTGTGAAAAAATATAAGAGAAAAATATTATTGAATTGTTTTAACTACATTATTACATTGAGGTCCTATTTATAGACAATACATTCCAATCCTTTTCCTAATAGGACATTACATTACAATCCTTTTCCAAGTAGGATTTTGTATGCTATTCCTATTCCTACTCATATTCTAACACTCCCCCTCAAGCTGGTGCATAGAAGACATATGTACCAAGCTTGTTATGGATGTAACTAATATGAGAATCGGTGAGGGACTTGGTGAAGATATCTTCAAGAAAACTGATAAGGACTGCTTTGGACATCTGGGAGACCTCAATTGAAACGGAACAAATTGAAAAAATGATCCGAAAAGTAGTAAATATTGCCGAAAAGTAGTAAATATTACTGTAAAGTCGATGTGTCGCTGGAAAATTGCCGAAAATGGGTATAAAATATACGGGTCATCTCGAAATCAAGAGACGAGTAGATCTTGAACATGAAAGTCATCGGAAACTTAGCCGAAACACGCTCACACGCCGGATTATCAGATTTGATGGCTGAAAAGTGACAACAATTTAAGGAAAAAAAAATATATGTGTAGGGTCGGAATGATGGCACGACCCTATTGAGAAATAGAAATTATATGAGTAGGGTCGGAATGACGGCGAGATCCTACTGGAAAAGAGAAATTATATGAGAAGGGTCGGAATGATGGCACGACCCTACTAAAAAAGATCTGGGGAGTCACCAGAAAGACGTACGGAACTATGTAAATTAAATTTAAGGAGTCACTAGAAAGATGCATGGTGCTATGCAACTCAGATATGAGACAGTAGTCCGGAAAGATGCATGGTGCTACACAAATCAGATATGAGAAAATAGTCACCGAAAAAAAGTACGGTGCTAAGAAAAATAGATATGAAAAAGTAGTCACCGGACAGATGCATGGTGTTACGCAAAGATATGAGAAAATAGTCACTAGAAAGATACACAGTGAGTTAGTGACCCAATTTTTGCTAACATAATCATTAACCAGACGGGCGGCATGTATTGATTATAGTCGCCCGTCGGCAGCGGAAACTCTTTGATTCTTTACCAAGCGACGTCGGCAACGGAAACTCTTTGATTCTTTACCAAGATCGTGGAAGCTTTGATACCATGTGAGAAATGTAAGAGAAAAATATTATTGAATTGTTGTAACTACATTATTACATTGAGGCCCTATTTATAGACAATATATTCCAACCCTTTTCCTAATTGAACATTACATTACAATCCTTTTCCAAGTAGGATTTTATATGCTATTCCTATTCCTACTCATATTCTAACAATAGTGACCTTGTATGTTCTATATTATCCCTCTTCTTAAGATGTCAGCAGTTCTTTGTTTGGATTGGATGTATTCTCCCCTTATCTTTTTTTTTTTTAAAAAAGAATCCCTTTATCAATGCGGTGATGAAAGTTTTAGAATTGTCCAAAAACAAAAAGAAAAGAAGGTTTCGTACTTGTCTGTTTAATTAGATCTATTTTAGAAGTGCCTTCAGAAGTGATCATGTTTCCTGTATTACTGATTCTGAAATTGCTACAGATGTTCAGTCTCTTGTGTGTGTTTGTACGTAAACTTCTGGTAACTTGACCTTGTCAAGTCTTATTCAAATTTATGTTGAGGTAAACAATTTTCATAGGCCTGCTGAATTTGTGTCACTTATCAATATATATCTTTGGCTTATGTCATCTGGCAACTCGCTTATTGACTTAAAATTGGAGATATTTGGAGTTTCTGCTCTGAAAAATTTCTAGTTCTCAGATTCAATAAATATAATATTTAATCTCCAGCTGCTCTTGCGCTATTGGGCGAGAAGACCACTCTTTTATCACCTGAAGTTCTGGTAGCATCAGGCATCCCCTGCTGCAGGTGGTTTCCTTTTGTCTGATCCCATTTTTAACATTGTTTCTTTTTTGTCTTGGTTATATCCTGAAGTAAAATGGAAGTTTCCTTTGCAGTTCCTAACTTATTGGAAATTTTGCTGACATTCTAATGTATGTGCTCTTTTTAATTTGCTAAGGTTGGTACAAAATCCTGGTGAATTTGTTGTCACTTTCCCGCGGGCCTACCATGTAGGTTTCAGCCATGGTAATTGCTTCTGGTCTTCCAAATCAAATATGTTATTGTGATAAACTTCAACAATTTATGCAAAGTTAGCTGTTTTTTTATTTTTATTTTATGGGAAAAGGCCATCGAACTATTGAAAATGACTCATCAATGCCATCTGTTATAAGTTTGGCTCATCTATGCCATTGCGTCTAATAGTTTGGCTCATCTATGCCACTGCCATTATAGAAAAATTCATTTGTGCCATTATTTTGTAATGATGATTTGGCAAAACTATTTTTGTCACCTCTTAATTAAAAGTCTACGTCACCAAATGTTAATCAACCAATATTACTTAAATCAAAATAAAAAACCATACCCATTAAAATAAAATCCGACACAATTAATAGGTTTGATTTTTTATTTTATTAAGTCCAATTTTTATTTTAACTGTGCGGATCAAATTTTATTTTAATGGGTCCGATTTTAAATTTTTTATTTTAAGTATTATTGGTTGATTTTGATTTGATAATGTAGACCTCTAATAAGAGGTCATGTGGCAAATATGGTTTTGCAAAAATCATCGTTACAAAATAATGACACGAATAAACCTTTCTGTAACAATAGTGGCATAGATGAGCCAAACTTTCAATAATAGTGACATAGATGAGCCAAACTTATAACGGATGACATAGATGAGCCATTTCTAATAGTTTCATAGCATATTTAAGCCTTTTCCCTTATTTTATTGTCATCTTTCTCCATAATAAAGTTAACTAAGTTTTCTCTTTTTTCCCTTTTGACCCGGATATGGAAAATATATATGTTTCTTTGTCTGTTTTGATATATGATTTTATTCTTGTCCTCCACATCAGAGATCTCCAAGTCACCATTAGCAGCTTTCTCTATCTATAAATTGATCTGAAGACATGAATCTTCTTAGGCTTAGGAACATGTGATTCTGTATGAAAGTCTTAAGGTGATGGTGATGGCCCAATGAGATAAGCTATTCACGGAAGGTGATTCGAATTTTAGATCGTGAACAAGCTAAGACTGTGGAAAGACGATCTAAAGATTTTGAGTGAGAGGTAGTTGGTAATAAAGACAAATAAAATCGACTCTCTTCTATGAACTAGACACATTTCTAAAGAAGATAACTAGGATCTTGACGAAGAAGAGGTGCGCCCTTTATTGGATTAATTTAGGTGCGCAACAGTGCAAGTTTACTTGAAAACCCAAACTGCAAACAAAATAAGTGGGGGAATAGAAAGCAATTTTGAATTGGTATTGGTTGGACAAGAGTAGAGCAGAAGTGTCAAATTAGTTGGCTACGGAAGGGGACAAACACTAAGCTTTTCTCATTAATGACCAATGCTAAAAAAGTTATGGTTTCATAGAGGCTTAACATCAAATAACAGTGACTTCCGCATGCAAATTAAAATCCGTGAAGATTTTACTGTTTTACGTATGTTTTATGAGGAAGAAGAAAGGACAATGTCAAAAAGGGTCAAAATCAAAGATTGCATTCTTCTAGCCTCTCTTCTTAAACTATCAACACTCCATTAAAAGGTGTTCAAACCACTGTTGAGGGTGGAGCTATCACAAACAACATTTGAGTACAACCGAAGAAATCTATTTGGAGAAGATGGGAGGAGGAATGACTTCTTTAGTTTGCTGTACACGAGCTGAGGGTGAGGGCTCGGTAGAAACCTCTCTACCTCCAAAAGGTAGAGGTAAGGTCTGCATACACCCTACCCTCCCTGATCCAACTTGTGGGATTTCACTGTGTATTCCATGAGGGGTATTTTTAGATATACTGTTAGAATATGAGTAGGAATAGGAATAACATATAAAATCCTACTTGGAAAAGGATTGTAATGTAGTGTTCTATTAGGAAAAGGATTGCAATGTATTGTCTATAAATAGGGCCTCAATGTAATAATGTAGTTACAATAATTCAATAATATTTTTCTCTTATATTTCTCACATGGTATCAAAGCTTCCACGATCTTGGTAAAGAATAAAAGAGTTTTCGCTGCCGGCGGGCGGCTATAATTCATATATGCCGCCCGTCTGGCCAATGATTATGTTAGCAAAAGTTGGGTCACTGACTTACTGTGTATCTTTCTAGTGACTATTTTCTCATATATTTGCGTAGCACCATGCATCTGTCCGGTGACTACTTTTTCATATCTATTTTTCTTAGCACCGTACTTCTTTTCGGTGACTTTTCTCATATCTAATTTGCATAGCACCATGCATCTTTTCGGACTATTGTCTCATATCTGAGTTGCATAGCACCATGCTTCTTTCTAGTGACTCCTCAGATTTAATTTACATAGTTCCGTACGTCTTTCCAGGGACTCTCAGATCTTTTTCAGTAGGGTCGTGCCATCATTCCGACCCTTCCCATATAATTTCTCTTTTCCAGTAGGATCGTGGCGTTATTCCAACCCTACTCATATAATTTCTATTTCTCAATAGGGTCGTGCCATCATTCTGACCCTACACATATTTCTCTTTTTCAATAAGGTCGTGTCATCATTCCGACCCTACCCATATACTTTTTTTTTCCTCAGACTATAGTCTCTTTTCAGCCATCAAATCTAATAATCGGCGTGTGAGCATATTTCGGTTAAGTTTCCAGTGACTTTCATGTTCAAGATCTACTCGTCTCTTGATTTCAAGATGACCCGTATATTTTATACCAGTTTTCGGCAATATTTACTACTTTTCGGATCATTTTTTCAGTTTGTTCCGTTTCGATTGAGGTCTCCCAGACGTCCAAAGCAGTCCTTATTAGTTTTCTTGCAGATATCTTCACCAAGTCCCTCACCGATTCTCATATTAGTTATATCCATAACAAGCTTGGTACATATGTCTTCTATGCACCAGCTTGAGGGAGAGTGTTAGAATATGAGTAGGAATAGGAATAATATATAAAATCCTTCTTGGAAAAGAATTGGAATGTATTGTCTAAAAATCGGGTCTCAATGTAATAATGTAGTTACAACAATTCAATAATTCTCTAATATTTCTCACATAGTATTGATAAAGAAATGGACCTTGGGCCTAACTCAACCTCAAAAGCTAGCTCATGAGGGGAGGATTGCCCAAGACCATATAAGGAGACCAAGGACCCTTTAACCCACCGATGTGGGACTCCAACACCCCCGCACGCCCAGGGTTGGACAATATAAGGCGGGGGTCCCAACATCGGAAACAATGAAATGGGTGGGCCTGACTCTGATACCATGATAAAGAAATGGACCTTGGGCCTAACTCAACCTCAAAAGTTAGCTCATGAGGGGAGGATTGCCCAAGACCATATAAGGAGACCAAGGACCTTTAACCCACTGATGTGGGACTCCAACATATACAAATGTGTAGTTTATTTTCGTAAGAGAGGCCCCGGGAAAACTAAGTCATTGACCACCACCTACATGTCAATTGGTTTGGGAGGCTATCACAACCCTGTGGCAGATTTTCAATAATTGAATCAATCATAAAGTAGTGAATGTGAAGAAAATCTCCTTTTGGGCAGATAACCGTTGGGGCAAGAGCCGTTGAAGACAAGGTTTTATTTTTGGTGTAAATGGGAATACACAGAAGATTCAAAAGCTTTTTACATGCTCTCGGATCTTTGTAAGAAAACAATTTCAAATATATATTTTGCCATATTTTCGTGTAACTATGGCCAACACAACTTTGTGCCATTTTACTATATAAAATTTGTTACCATCTCAAAAGAAATATTATCGCAGCGTACACTTCTTGGCAAACATATTGCCATTTATCCACTCTTACATCAATCTTATGAGCTTTGTATCTATTCTCATTGAACGATGACAACAGTGGGAAATCTAACGAATAAAAGCTAAGGTTACTCTTATAAAGTTCACCTTATCAAACATACAACATAGGAATTTTATTTATGTCCCTCACATCCCATCGTCAATACTAAGAAGCTAGGAAAAGCTAATGGATATCTTTAGGGGATGGAGCCAAGGGAACTAGACGTATGCTTGGTAGGATAGAGAGGGTGGCACTACCATGGGGAGAATGAGGTTTTGGTGTATGCGGATTCTACATTGATAGCCTTCTTGAGAAAGTGATTATACATATTTGCAAAGAAAGAGTGTGTACCATGTTTTTTTAATAAGGTAAATGTATTTCATTATAAACAAGGTCGAGATGGCCATATACAAAGGAAGAAACTAAAAGGTAAAGAGTCTACAAAATTCGATTCTCCACAAAGTCTACCCATTCTTTAATACAACTAGGGATTTTATGGGTGCACCAAAAGAAAATAATAAGAGATCGGAGGCTCTTCCTTACTTGAGAAAAACTTGACTCTACCCCTTCAAAAGCCCTTCTATTTCTTTCATTCCAAATAACCCACATCAACGCAAGGGGGACCAAATTCCATGCCTTATGTTTTCTCCTCCTATTCCCGCTCCAATGAAATATTAAATCTTTCACATATTTTGGCATAACCTAAGATACTCCGAACCAACAAAGCATGTCCCACCATAATCTCATGGTAAATTCACAATGTATGAGAAAATGATCCACTTCTTTCCTTGTCTCCTTACGCATGAAGCACCAACAGACATAAATAACCTTATGCTTTCTAAGATTTTGCGCCATCAAAATTACCCCTCTGGATGTTAGCCAAGAGAATTAACACACCTTTCTCGACAAATGCTATCCAAATTGCATCAGTGGAAACACAACCTCCTTCATAAAAAGATTTAACAGAGAAAACCCCACTGTTCCTCAAACCCCACCACGAAGCATCAAGTTTATCCACCGAATTGACTTGCCTGTGAAGGATAGCCATCAAACTTTGGAGCTCGATCACTTCTCAATCAGGGAAATGCCTTCTAAATCTCAAATCCCAAAAGTCCCTCCCCCTGCCCCTAAACATTAACTCTTCTCCCATTTCGAGCCTTGAATGAGATATTTCTATTAAAATCATCCCACCTTTCATTATATTCCTCCACACACCACACCCCCCGGGCATAGTGACATCTCTAGAATTTTCCATCCCTCTTCCATTACCCCATATTTATCAACTATCATCCTTCTCCAAAAAGCTTGTATCTCCACTCTGAAACGCCAAAGCCATTTGCTTATCAAAGCTTTGTTAAAAAACAACCAATCTTTAATTCCTAAACTTCCCTATTTCTTAGGAGATGTTCCAATTCACTAAGTGAAATTTCTTTGCTCCATCTGCCATATCCCCAAAAAAGTTCTTCTGCAACCTCTCTAATTTTCCTATGACCGAAATTGGAGCTTGAACGGAGACATGAAATAAGTGGGTATACTCAATAAAGTTTCCTCCTTTGGACAAGTATCTTTTTTGCCACCCCGATAATCTCTTTTCAACCCTCTGAAGAACTGGACTCCACACCGAAACATCAATGGTAGTCCAAGATAGGTAGTCGGAAGAGCCCCTACCCTGTTGTTCAACATCTAAGCGAGCATACCGATGTCAACCACCTCCCCGACTGTGAAAAATCTCACACTTACATTAATTTTAAGGCCTGACACCACCTGAAACCAACTAACCACTTGACCTAAATGATCCAGCTGGTTCATATCGACATCACAACAAACCAAAGTATCATCTGCAAACAATAAGTTGGAAGCTGAGACTGTCCCAACAACCCCAATCAGTACACTAAATCCTTGTAAAAAACCTCCCATGGTAGCTTTGTCCATCATCCTACTCAAAGCTTCCATGACAAGGATGAACAAATTTGGAGATAAAGGATCTTCTTGTCTCAAAAACCCCTAGAACTCCCCAAACACCTGCATGGGTTGTCATTCACTACGACTGAATATCTCATGAAGGAAATGCAGAATCTGATCCATTTTTCCCAAATCCTATCTAAGTCATGATACTCACATGATCGTAGGTTTTCTCAAGATCAAGTTTACACAAAACACCTGACACTCCTTGCTTTCTCCTCGAATTTACCACTAAAACTGCACCCAAAATCTTTTAACTTCCACAAAAGCATTTTGCAAAGCAGATACTGTCTCATCTAGCACCTTTTAAGTCTTGTGGAAAATACCTTAGAGATGATCTTATAAATGCTTCCCACTAGACTAATAGGTCTAAAATCCTTCATGCATGAAGCTCTTCCGCGTTTAGGGATAGTGACAACAAACGAAGCGTTCACACTCTTTTCAAATTCACCCCTCTCCGGAAACTCAGCAATAGTATCCATCACATCAACTTTGATTGTATTCCAACAATGCTGGAAGAAAGCCAAAGAGAAACCATCAGGCCCTGGAGCTTTGTCACCCGCATAATGCTCTACCACTCTCTTCCTCCTCAAATGCCCTCTCTAAGCACTCACGCTCCTCCCCACCAATATGACTAAAAACTAACCCCCCCTCCCCCCTCCCCAAAAAAAAAAAATCAACTTTGGCCTCTAGTCCATTTTTTCCTCAAACAAGCATTTGTAATAATCTACAATTTCCCCTTTTACTTCCTTCTCCCCCACATGTACCGCCCCATTAATCTCCACCGATTCTATAAAATTCCTTCTCCTATTAGCAACCGCTACCTGGTGGAAATTTTGTTTATTGGAATCCCCTTCCTCCAACCATAACATCCTCGATTTTTGCTTCCAACTAATTTCTTGATCTAAAGCCATCTCCTCTAGCTCCTTTTTCAACCTTTCTTTCCTTCTCCCCCAATTCTAACTCTCTTCTCGCTTCAATCCTCTCTAACTCCCCCACTTCAATCATAATCTCCCTCATCTTCATCTCTACCTTACCAAACATTTCTTTATTCCACTTCTTAAGTCTTTTTTGAGCAATCTCAACTTTTTGACAAGCCTAAACGAAGGCCTCCTCTTCACCGCATAGTTGTTCCACCATCCAACCACTCTATCCTTGAAATCATCCACTCTTAACCATATGTTCTTAAATTTGAAAGGAGTCCGCACCCGTCTTTCTCTGTTATAGTCTAACAAGATAGGAGAATGATCCGAAACCAATCTTGGAAGAGAAATTTGAATCACATTGGGAGCCAACTCCTCCCAAGAAGTGGGCACAAGGAATCTATCTAGTCTGAATCTGGAAGACCAAGTATAAGACTGTCAAAGGTAAATCAACAGAGAATGGTTATCAATAAACTTCGAGGATTCCTCCATTGCCTTAGAGACCACCCTACCCCCATTCTCTCCTCTGGGAATCTAATGGAATCAAAATTTCCACCTAGCACCCAAGGAATATCCCACCTCCCTAAATCATTTCCTAGTTCTTCCCAGAAACTCTCCTTTGACCCCTTCCCCACCGGACCATAGATGCCCCAAAAACCCCACTCCATTCCGTTGCCATGTTTCTAAACTGAGCCCCTAACATGAACTCTCCCTTATTGACCTCCACACACTCTACCTTCGTATCATCCTGTGAGAAATATAAGAGAAAAATATTATTGAATTGTTGTAACTACGTTATTACATTGAGGTCCTATTTATAGACAATACATTCCAATCCTTTTCCTAATAGGACACTACATTACAATCCTTTTCCAAGTAGGATTTTATATGCTATTCTTATTCCTACTCATATTCTAACACTCCCCCTCAAGCTAGTGCATAGAAGACATATGTACCAAGCTTGTTATGGATGTAACTAATATGAGAATTGGTGAGGGACTTGGTGAAGATATCTGCAAGAAAACTGATAAGGACTGTTTTGGACGTCTGGGAGACCTCAATTGAAACGGAACAAACTGAAAAAATGATCCGAAAAGTAGTAAATATTGTCGTAAAGTCGATGTGTCGCTGGAAAATTGTCGAAAACTAGTATAAAATATACGGGTTATCTCAAAATCAAGAGATGAGTAGATCTTGAACATGAAAGTCACCGGAAACTTTGCTGAAACGTGCTCACACACCGGATTATTAGATTTGATGGCTGAAAAGTGATTACAATCTGAGGGAAAAAAAGTATATGGGTAAGGTCGGAATGATGACACGACCCTATTGAAAAAGAGAAATATGGGTAGGGTCGGAATGATGGCACGACCCTATTGAGAAATAGAAATTATATGAGTAGGGTCGGAATGACGGCACGATCCTACTGGAAAAGAGAAATTATATGGGTAGGGTCGGAATGATGGCACGACCCTACTGAAAAAGATCTTGAGTCATCGGAAAGACGTACGGAACTATGTAAATTAAATTTGAGGAGTCACCAGAAAGATGCATGGTGCTATGCAACTCTGATATGAGATAGTAGTCGGAAAAGATGCACGGTGCTACGCAAATCAGATATGAGAAAATAGTCACCAAAAAGAAGTACGGTGCTAAGAAAAATAGATATGAAAAAGTATTCACCGGACAGATGCATGGTGTTATGCAAAGATATGAGAAAATAGTCTCTAGAAAGATATACAGTGAGTCAGTGACCCAACTTTTGCTAACATAATCATTGGCCAGACGGGCGGCATATATGGATTATAGCCGCCCGCCCGAAGCGGAAACTCTTTGATTCTTTACCAAGATCGTGGAAGCTCTGATACCATGTGAGAAATATAAGAGAAAAATATTATTGAATTGTTGTAACTACATTATTACATTGAGGCCCTATTTATAGACAATACATTCCAATCCTTTCCTAATAGGACATTACATTACAATCCTTTTTCAAGTAGGATTTATATGCTATTCATATTCCTACTCATATTCTAACTCATCCAAAGCAAAAGTATTTCACCTGCACTTCCCCAAGTCGGGGGATATAATGATGCTTCACCCATCTCCCCCTTCCCTTCTCCCTTTCCATCCCCCACCCTGAAACTCTCCGTCAAAGTCTCCATTTTTGTTTCTTGGTACATATCACATTTGTCCCCCCTTATTAGGTTCGTTCAAACCCCCCACATTCCATGAAATAATTTTAACTTCCTTAGATAACAAATGTAACTTCTTCCCCACCCCTCTACTTCCCGGAGCCCCTTGCCATTTCCTTACTTCTATCTCTCCTCTTATAAGCTATCACTTTTCTTTTCCCTCACTATCCTTACTCGGATATTGTTGTCTCCTCTCCCTAGGACCTTCATTTTCCTCTCCTCTAACACCTCTTGCTTCTTTTTCAATATCTCGAAGCAAACCTAGCACCCTATCCTTCTTCCCTTCAAAAATCACTCCCAAAAATTTCCTGAATCAGAGATATTTCCCATCCACTCATCTAGACATGCCTTTTCCTAACTCCACACACGCTAAAGGAAGTGCATTTACTTCCTTAACATCACTACAATCACCTTTAGAACCAACAGGCACCTGAAGAAAATGTAAAACAACCTTTTTGCCCACATTTAAATCATATTTGCTATAACTGCAACTCCTCCCAATCCTTTCAGATTCAGATATGTTGAAATCCGGGCGAATAACCACCAAAACGAAAGTTCCAGCAATGGCATAGTCACTTTCCGACGCCGACAACACCCCTAATTTTCCTCCAACCCTCGACCCAGACAGATCAGCTTCGCTCGACGTCGTTGGTGACCCGAAAATACTATTTCGACCCAAATGCCACAAACTCTATCCCGAAACTTTGATTTCTAAGTCGTCGGAACAGTGATGCCGGCTGTAGGGAGGCTTCTCTGGCTTGGGAACCCGTAGACTTCTACAACCCATGTTGGAAGTCGGGCATCCATTTGCGTCGCTTGGCTCGTGTCTCAAATGCGAGCCTCAATCTATGTCTTCCTACCTTCGACTTTTGATCTTTGGCAGTTGGTTATTGGGAAAATGAGACCCTCGCTGTTTCTGAGAAAAAGAACCAATCAGTTCAGGAGAGAAATTTCTGTTCTTTTTTTCAAAAAAAAAATTGAGTCGATTTAATCTCTCTCTCCAACTTGTGCCACTTAACCAGGGATAGGAAGGAATTTTCCCCAAATTGGGATTTAGCCTCCTTTTCCAGAATTCGAAAGTTCCCTCCCCCCGTTCTTCTTTACCACATTAGAAGCTCTTTCCAGTGCTTCTGGCCACAATTTATTTTCCTTCTTGTCTCCTCTAAGACCACCTCCTCTCCTACCATAAACTTCATATTCCTCCCTATCTACTTTCAGCTTCATAGGACGAAATTCCATAGAAAGCAAACTCTATACTCCACTTCTCCATCCACCTTAATCGAGACAAGAATCTTCCCTTTTTTCACTAAAATTCTCACCCTAGTCATGTCGTGCAAGCTGAATATCACAGTCATGAAACCCCCACAGAGATTCCCAACCTTTTTGAAAAGATCAATACACCACAAGTGTATTGGGAGCCTCACCAGAGTAACCACCACTGAATCACCTGAGTTGCGTGATTAACATAACCTTCATGCCTCGACCATCTCTCCAGCTGCATAAAGTTGTTGTCAAACCATCTTCTGTCCTCATGGAGAACCTTCAAGGCTTGTTCTTCCTCCACAAAACGAAACAAAAATTGATTGTCATTCAATTGGGTTATCTTTATCCACCCCCACCCCCCTGCGCAGTTCCTAATTGCCTTCGGAGAACCAACTCATTTAATGAAGAAACCAACCAAGCAAGATCTCAAAATACTTTTTCTCTTCAAAATGGAGTTTTCTGACAATAAGAAACTAGGTTCTATGGATGGATCTTTCTTTTGGCATTTACCCCCTAAGTCTAGAGATGGCCATGCTAAGGCTTCTTTGAAAGACGTTCTCTCCCTCTTCCTAGATTCTAGAGAGAAGTAGGAACTTCTCTCTCTAGATATTTTTTAACATGATTAAGGGGTGTGTACCAAATATAGATATTATAAGCACTATTGGTTCTAGGAAGATGCTGCAACCTCATATGATGTAAGCGTGCGGAAGAAAGTCCGGAGGGGTCCGGAGGGGAAAACAAGTGTTTTTTAAGATTCATTACATTCACTATTGGGAATCGTAGTGGGAAATGCAATGCAAGGTCCTTTTTTAATAATCGTGGTGTGACTTGTGAGGCTAGCTTTCACGCGCCTCGACTAGCTCCACGGGGCAGTCACTACCTCCAATCAACATATACCGAATAACTTTATCCACTAAAGGTTTGGATAGATGAGAGGAATTCACCTTGTCTTTTTGTCTGCTTTTGGAATTGAATTCGAGATCTCATGGTTCTTAGCTCATGGCGATTAGGCCACACCCTTGTGTGCGATGTAAGTTCTTTCTTGTGATTAGATGCATTGTATGGAAGCCTAATATTCAAGAGTTCCATAGCACATTCATGATAGCTATGGATAAGGACGCCAAATTAGCTGAAATGATTAGGAGATACGAGAATGATTTCCTTGAAAAATGTCTTTGATAGAACTTGCAAGATTGTCAAAAGAATGATATGTACAAAGTATGCAGACGAGGGGTCTATCGGAAACAACCTCTCTACTTCATCTGAGGTAGTGGTATTGGTATGTACTGCTACACTTTACCCTCCCCAGACCCCACTTTGTGGGAATACATTGGGTATGTTGTTGTAGTTTTTTATTCTCCAATATGTATTTGTCTTTTAGTGTCTATTGCTTCATTTACTTTGTATCTTGTTATTGCTATCATATTTTCTTGCAACCATGCTTCGAATACTTCTCTTTTAAGCGAAGGTTCTATCGGAAACAACCTCCCTACCACCACAAAGGGGTTAGGTCTGCGTACATCCTACCCTCCCCTGAACCCACTTGTGGAATACACGGGGTTTCTTCTTGTTGTATTTTGGTACAATTAGACAATTCATTTTTTTATAGAATGTTTGGATGGATGTTTTGGGAGCTTTAATAATGGAAAGATGAACACTTGATGAGATTTTCAATGAACTTTTTTGTCTAGTATAAAAGAAATTCTGTTTCAGTTGCGCATGAGTCTGGATCCTTCACTATGGTTGATTGCCCAATTTTTGTCTTACGGTGCCCCCTTCGACATTCTTGTGTTCATGGTGCGGTATGAAGTGAAACATGTGTTGGTAACACAGTGAGTTTGTTTTAATTTTGTCATGTTTTTCAAAGATTCACTTGTAAATGCAGGCTTCAATTGTGGCGAGGCTGCCAACTTCGGTACTCCACAGTGGCTTGCAGTAGCCAAAGAAGCTGCTGTTCGTCGAGCTGCCATGAACTATCTACCTATGCTCTCTCATCAGCAGTTGCTTTATCTGCTGACAATGTCTTTTGTTTCAAGGTCTGCTTATCAGCTCCAGTTGCATATGTGGATCACACCATTATATATCCCCTCTAGGAGATGAGAATTAGGCGTTTCTTTTGCATTCTTGGATTGGAACCTTGTTGGCTTCATCTTAATTTGTCTTTTATTGATCCGTATTTTATGAACTACGTTTTGTCCAGCTGTACAAATCTATTTTACCATGTTACGTCACAGTATTTAGGTCCGAAGTGAAATTATAGACATCTGTCTTAAGTTAAGTGGGTAATGAGGTTAAGGTATACTATTTGTTACTTTAAAAAGCGTTCCTGCAAAAATGGAAAAGTTGGGCTGTGGAATGGGTGACTCTTGAAAAACTGAATGAGGATGGTTAATGTGTGATATGGGAATATCCAAGCTGTATTTTACTCCATTTTGTTTCTTTTCCCCCCTCATTCAGGTTTAATGAATCAAAAAAACCATAGGGGGGGGATAGGCTTCCATGTAGTGTATGGTCACATTTCCTTTCACTTTTAATAAACTTAGACATATTTTTTGGTTTATTTATTTCTATGTTTCTGGATGACAGTGTGCCAAGATCTCTGTTGCCCGGGGTTCGAAGCTCTCGTATGAGAGGTCGTCAGAAGGAAGAAAGGGAGTTTCTGGTAAAGAAGGCCTTCATTGAGGATATAGAAAAGGAGAGCAACTTGGTAAAAGTTTTACTTCAGAAAAGCTTTGCTGACAATGCAATGTTGTGGGATGTGGATATGCTGCCATCTTCAGGTAAAGAATCGGGACTGCACAAGCATGTTAGTGCGGATGCTTCTAGAGGGAACAGCCAGTCTGACAACGATAGTCAGGATCTATTAGACCAGATGAGCTTATACATGGAAAATTACAGTGACTTCTATGTGGATGATGATGTGTCATGTGAATTTGAAATCGATTCTGGGACATTACCCTGTATTGCTTGCGGGATTCTTGGTTTTCCATTTATGGCTTTGGTGCAACCATCGGACAAGTCTGCAAAACACCTTTTTCCTGAGGATTTTCAGAATAAACAAGAACCCGGAGTACTAAAACATGTGGAGTCTGATTCCCATTCAGATCATAGGGGCATGCTTGAGGACTATAATGGAGGTAGGAGGCCCTTTATAAACTATTCTCCCATGTCGAGTTTGTCTGTTCTGCTATCTTGATGACTAGATCAATCTCTCTTGTTGATGATATTTTCCTCTGTTGTTATTACTAAATGTGCTAATTTTATTACTTTTAAACGGTTCAGCAAATTGATTTATGAAACTTCTTGTGTCTGATCAAGACGTGAGAAATTATCCAATCTTTTAGAACGCAGCAGTACTCGGTTCTTCTTCCTCTTTAGGATGTATCCGTACACTTTCCATCATTATTCTCCTTTTGACACCTTTAAATGTTGCTTGTGTTTCAACTGAATACTAAAACAAAGGAGAATTTTCACTGATAGAAAAGGAAGAGAACAAACGGAAGAATTGCTTCAGTTTGTCGTTGCTGTTAGTGGCTGCTAGCTAACTACCAGTTGCTTTCTGTGCTGATGAACAAATTATATCAACTATGCAGCATTCATTCACGTGTTCAATGATCTAATCTGTTAAATGATTTAAATCTGAAAATGTTGTAATGAGTCCCATTTTTGTATGTTTATGACCTGTGGCTGTTGATTTATAACGTTCATTTCCGCCTGGAGTAATAAGATACACATGATTAGAATGCCAAGTAAATATGCATTCAGATTCATTCGCGTCTTGTCTCATTATACAGAATGCGGAAAACCTCATAGAATATTGTCTACTCAGTTATAGAATATATATATCAAGTAATATGAAACGGAGGGAGTATATATTTTGATTAAACTAAAAGTAGTAGATTATGAGCTTACTGATTCAAAGCTCTCATGAGATCTCATTGGCCTGCCCCACCAAATGAAAAGGAAGTCGCATGAGAATTTGTTTTTCTATAAACTCACTAAATATTTTGTTCATAAGATATCTCGTTGAGTAGCAAATCATTTTCATATTTTATATAACTATATGTATATTGTAAAGAATGAATCTTCGGCCTAACTCAACCTCAAAAGGGGAGGATTGCCCAAGTCCATATAAGGAGACCAATTACCCATCCAACACTCCCCCCACGCCAGGCCTCGTTAACTGGAGTGTGGACAATATAATATGGGGACCCAATATTGGTGAACAAAGATTTGGAATGTATCTTGGGCCTAACTCAACCTCAAAAGCTAGCTCATGAGGGGAGGATTGCCCAAGTCTGTAAAAGTAGACCAATTACCCATCCCTTTTTCGATGTGGGATACTTAACATATATGACTTAAACCAAAGATCAAATCAAATACCCAATCAATCTATACTTCTTGGTCATAGATGTAGTCAAAGCACCCAAGGTAAGTTGACCAAGTCCGGTGTGGTTCCCACACCCACACCAAATCATGTTGGATCGACATAGGTTCAACAGGGATTTTGAATGGTCCGAGCAACATAGACCAGGTTTTAAGTGCCCCACATTGGATGAGAACATGGAATTTTGTGTCCTTTATGGTCTTGGCAATACTCACCTTATGAAATAGCTTCCGGGGTTTGAGTTATTGTTAA
Source organism: Capsicum baccatum var. pendulum (assembly GCA_030864225.1). NCBI lineage: Eukaryota > Viridiplantae > Streptophyta > Magnoliopsida > Solanales > Solanaceae > Capsicum > Capsicum baccatum. The sequence continues at coordinate 55,448,278 of CM061554.1, read as the reverse complement.
AAGTTGCTTTAAGGAATAATGCACGTGATTTGTTTTTTATTTTTGTCCAACTTTTTTACATACAACTCCTAGTCAAATTAGGATTTTTATTTTTGGTAGGGAACTGATTAGTTATTATTTTTGTGGTTTTCTTTTATTTTTTATTATATTTTTGGTTGTAATAGCACTATTTAAGGAGGAGTTGATGATCAATAATATGTAGCTTTTACCAGAAAAGAAAAATAAACTTCTCTGCGTCTCTCCTCTTCTAACTCATCTCGATTTTCAGTTTTTAACTGTATTAAAACCTACAGTTATGCCCAACCTCCATCTTCTTTAACAATCTGGACACCTGGTATCATTTATCCAAGTTGTTACTTGCTACAATTTATTTCCTTAATTGTCAGTTACCTACCTATTTGGGAGCATATGTCCAGACAAATAATTGTTATTCTCATGTCTGGGAGATACTGCAAATTTATCCGAATAACTCGCCTGCGGAATACTGAACTTCCTCTTCATGCAGTTGACAGAATTGGAAGAAATGGAGTACATTCCCTTAACCAGGATGAAGTGTCTTTGTATGCCCAGCCAAGCGAGTCTGCAGTTTCTCCGCACGAGGGTCAAACATCACAGTCTCATCATCTTTCACATACAGATAATGCAGTTCTGACTTCAAAAGTTGACTTTGAGAAGGAATGTGATGTTTCTAGAGGTCTTGTAAGACCACGAATATTTTGCCTTGAGCACGCAATTCAGACTGAAGAACTACTGCGTACTAAAGGTGGAGCAAATGTTCTTGTGATCTGCCATTCAGGTGAGGTTCCTCATGTACAACCTTAATTGAATTGCCTTAATGATGGTAATAATAAAGAAACTACTAAAGTTTACAGTTTTGCCAGTTCTGGTGTATTGATTTTCTGGTGCAACTTTTGATTTCATGTAGACTTCCAAAAAATAAGGGGACATGCTGCTATTGTTGCAGAGGAAATTGACACGACATACAAATATAATGAGATTCCACTGGCTAATGCCTCGCAAGGACATCTTTCGTTGATTGATCTTGCAATGAGGGATGAAGAACAAGGCAAATGTGCAGAAGATTGGACACTGAAATTAAATATTAATTTAAGGCACTGCGTGAAGGTGCAAAGGAATTGTCCACTTAAGAAATTAAAACATGCACTGATTTTGGGTGGATTATTCTCTGATACAACTCGCAGTTCAGATTCCTTGAGTCCCCTCAAGTGGCAGTCCAGAAAAGTACGCTCAAAGAGAAAGTTGAATAATTCAACAGAAAGTACACCATTTGCAAATGTTCAAATAGAGAAGGTAGTTGATTCAGGATCCACAGTGGACATGCAGAACACCAGAAACAGGAATATAAGAATCCAGTATTCCCGGAAAAAATACAAGCGTAAGGCTTGTAGTTTTGTGGATCCTTTTAATGATTCAAAAGAAGTTTTACTTGCAGATGCAAAAACATTGGGAAGTACCCTCCATAGGGATGAAAATGCAGGCACAACTTCTGTAGCGGGAAGGTTCGTTGCTGCTTCTGATGGGAAACCCCTATTGCGACATGAACATGAGATGCTTTTACTAAACAGAGATCAAAATGGGAATCTTCTTGCACCACAAGAAGCAGATTTACTTGTGACCACTTCTTTAGTGGTGGAACTCGATGAAGCCCAGGCTGAAATTTGTACTACTGAGAAGTTTTCATTGGAGAATAAAACTTGTATTACAAATTCAGGTACTTGCCATACAGAGAATAAGACCACGGCTGCAGAGACTAGTGGAGAAACTGAAATAACACATGTGCATGTGGTTCAAAGCACTGCATATAATGAAAAGCTGGAGGAGAATCGGGATATGACAGAATCTGTCATCAGAGGTAAGTGTGCTCAACTGATGGAAGCAGATTTTGAAAGAGATTATCATAGTGGGGATGATAAAGCTATTATGACCAGATCTCTCGTGCCTGTCAACTCCTCAGGATGTTGCACTGATGGTCCTTCTAGAAGTTGTGATGCAAAGATTGAGGATCAAGTTTCAGAACAATTTGGCTCCGGTAGTGAGGCATCTGATAGTGAAACTTCACACAAATCTGTGGAGCAAGAAATCCAAATTGATAATTCAGTTAAGGACATAGCTGTCTCTGACCATGTCACACCCATAGAAGAAGCTTCCGCCTCAGCAGGAAGTCTCAAAATGACAACAAAGACATCTAAGATTAAGCACTCACAGAGTGGCAATGGCATCTCTGAGCAGGATAAGAAAGAGTCAAATGAGGATACTTCTGCCATAGTATTAAGGCTGACTGGAAAAAGTGGTGGAAAAAGGAGTGAGCTAGATCTCCTTACGAATGATGGACGTAGTGTTGGTGGCTTTGCTAAAAGTCCATGTGAAGGTTTAAGGCCACGGGCTAGGAAAAATGTACCTGGGAGCAGAGTTGATACTAAGGAACTTCTTGAGAAGAAATCCATGGGAAATAAGGTGAGGAGGTCTTTACATAGTTCCATCTCCCCCAAGGATAAGAAAGAACAGAGGAAGGGAGCTCATAGGTGTAACTTGGAAGGCTGCTGGATGAGTTTCCAGACAAAGGTAGAGCTGCAACTGCACAAACATAACCGCTGCCCCATTGAAGGGTGTGAGAAGAAATTTACCTCCCACAAATATGCCCAGGTTCATCAACGCGTTCATGAAAATGATAGGCCCCTCAAATGTCCATGGAAGGGCTGCACCATGACATTCAAGTGGGCCTGGGCAAGAACTGAACATTTGCGCGTACATACTGGTGAGCGGCCATATAAGTGCAAGGTTGAGGGTTGTGGACTTACTTTTAGGTTTGTATCAGATTATAGTCGGCATAGACGGAAAACTGGCCATTATGTAGACGCGGTTAATTGACATTAGTTACTTTAATCCGGTTGGTCTTGTAATGTACGAAATACTGGGACTGCCAGAGTTCGATTCTGGGGTTGAAAAGACAATCTTAAGAATCATGTGAGAAAAATGGGCTCTTATCAGTTTTACCATGGGGTAGTAGTAGTGTTACCATTTTGTAAAGTGCCTGCGTTCAGTATCATCTCTCAATCAAAATTAAAATTGCACGTCATTCTTTCAAATTTTTGTGTCTGTGGAAGGGAGGGCCTAAGCGAACAAGGCCTGTTTTGGGTACTCTAGTAATGGTGGAGTTTGGACCGTCAATAATATGATCATGTAGAATATCCAACTGAAACTGCAGCTTCTGCTGGACGGTCTGCTTTTCAATATTATGAAGCCACGATGGAAGTCTGTTTTTTAAACTTTTTTCATTAAATTTTGTTGCTTCTTAAGGAGATCGCAAGTCTGACATGTTTTGTAGCTAGTTATTTTCTGTCTTTCAATCATGTAGAACTTTTAACCACATTGCATATTTCTGGAAACTAATTTAGTTTATATGTGCGTTTCATGTGTATATCACATTAAAAAATAAATAGAAAATGGCCTAAAATATCCTTCAACCATGTAAAGTGGTGCAAAAATGTTCTCTGTCTACCTATTGGATCTAAAATGCCCTTCCTGTTTACCTATTGGGCCTAAAATGCTTTTTCCGTCTGCCTATTGGAGTTATTTTGCTCTTATTTAAGAAAAAATTACATAATACCACAACTTATTTTTATTTAACTACATAAAATCCCTATCCTTTTTATTAATATTAACCAAATACATAGTGTACAATATCAATTTTTCGTCGTTCTAAATTGATCTTATAAATAAAAGAAAAAACAACATAAATACTCATTTTAAAAAAATTATTACATATACATAGCCGTATTATTTGGTTGTCAAATATAGCATATAAATATTTACTTTATAACAGATTCTAATATATAGAAAAATAATTATATATTAAATTCTCATATTTCTTATTTATTGCCTATTTTTATGGAAGCCTCTGTTCATTGACTCTTTATATACAACATCAAAATTTTATGTTTTTCATTTTTATTGCTCATTTTCACGATGCCTTGTTAAAAAAATATGGTATATTTATATATTATACAAATTATATTTATATCACAAAATTACATGACATATTTACACCATATAAATTATATTTATACCATATATACATGGTATATTATACCAAATAAATTATATTTATAACATAAACATACATGATATATTCTAGATATATAAGTTTATACCATATAATACTGAAAATATATATATTTATATTTAATAAATAATTTTTTAACAAGAAAAGTACTTCCAATATAGTGAGATATACCATGAATATTTTTCCCATAAATTATACCAAAAATATAATAATAATCTAACTTTGACATAAATTATATTTATACAACACAAATGAATGGTATATCTGTACTTCCAACATAATGATTTTTATTCCATGAATATTTATTCATAAAAAATTATGGTCAATATATTAAATTAGAGTTAAAAATACACGATAATAAAATAATGTTAGATGATTAACATACACAAAAACAAAAAGAAACATACATGAGTAAATAATGGAATATTTAGTTTATTTAAAAATATTTAAATTTGAATACAAGAGAGAAAAAGATTTGTAAGCAGGGATTATCTTTTCCACTCTTAAATTAAGGTGAATTGATAATTAGTCATAACATTAAATTAAGAATTATAATTATCTTTTCTGATTTTTTTAAATGGCTATATATGTAAAATGAAAAAAACTTTTATTTTTGTAATATTGAAAAAATACTTATTTATGTAGTTAAGTCTTAATCATGGTTTTTTCATATAAGAAAAGTAAAACTTAAATTTGGTAAGATAATCAAGACAAAAACCCAACAAATCTCTCCTTTTTGACTTGATTTTCTGGCAAGATAATCTTGATCTACCTTCTTCATACAATCTCCATATATCACTACTGCTTACCGTGATTAAAAGTTTATATGAGTTAAAATTTGAAGCCCTATGCGTTAAAAATAAAAATATAGGTTAATATTGTTGGAGCCCCGTGTTATAAGTGAACAGGATTAAAAATTGAGCATTGTGTATTGAAAGTGAGCACGGGTTAAAAGTGGAGCCCATGTGTTAAAAGTATATGCACAAGTTGAAAGAATCCTAAGCGTTAAAGTTAGCAAGGGTTGAAAGTTGGAGCTCATGTGTTAAAGTAATCATCAGTTGAAAATTGATTTTGTTTCAAAGATGAAGCAACATGATTGTTGAAAATTTGTTTGAAACTTCTTCTCCACACGTAGTTTCTTGCTTTTCTTTTTGACAAAACAAAACTCTTCATTATCATCAATTTGATTGCAATTTACTTTAAACTTATGTCTTCAATCTCGATGAAGCATAGACTCTGATACCAATTATTAAGTTCAAAATGGAAAGCGCATCATGCGGAGCTAATTGCTTGCAAAACCGTAGATGCAATAATTCAAACAACAACAAAAATAATACTAAAAAGCATGTTATAAATATGATTTGGTCAAATATTCTGCATATTGAAACTAAATCAAAAAGCTTATATTCAATTGGGAGAAAATCACTCTAACAAGACTCTTTAAATGATTACATTGTGAATGTCATTGTGCTATGGTATATGAGAAGAGGGTCTTCAATTTATAGAGGTCTAAAATCTTTTCTCCAAAAAGGAGGTTAGCCAAATATGATTTTTTTTATATTTTTCTTTAGTTACTTTTATTGTCCTTTCAAGAAAAGTAAAACGTAAATCTAGTAAGAAAATTAGGACAAAAATTCTAACAAAATAACATTTAAAGAAGGAAAAAAAAGAGAGAATTCAATAAATAAATAATAACATACCAAATATTTTATTGATATTTTTCAACACGTTTTTTCTACCACACTTGCTTTTTGTGAAATATGTTCCTTTCTTATTCCATTGATCAAGCTTTTTCTTTATTCGTATAGCTTGCATTTTTTATATTAGCATCTGTTTAATCTGCAGTAAAGTTAGGTGCTAAACAAATCATTCTTTTTGATCTATTAATAGGGTTTCTCATATTCTATCGAGTAATTAATCCATCGCCTTCTACTCTCTGAAAGTTATCTGATTTTTCAACAACAATAACAATAGACTAAGGCCCTATTTGTTTGCACTTAATGGAGGTTTGAATCTGAATGGTTCAGACTTCAACCAATTAAGTGCATTTTTTTTAAAAGCCTCTTAATATATCTGAAAACATCTGAATCGGTCAAATACGAAAGTGTCTGAATACTATTTTAACTCTTTTTAAAACCTAGTTTATTCCCTAAAAAATCTCACATTTTTGTTATTTTTCCTCTTTAAATACGCTGCTCTCTCACCCTCTTTCTTCATGTTGCTCTCTCTTTCTCCCTCTCTTCACGTTGCGCTCTCTCTCTTCCTCTTCCTCTTCACATTGTTGTCCTTCTCTTTCAGGTATGATTCATCAAAATTTTTTTATAAATATTTTATTTATCAATTTGCTTATTCACTATTTTCTGCTTAAGAACGCTAAATTTCTACTTGCAATTGTTTGTTTTGATTATAAAATTTATAGTTTCTTTGGATAATAGTTGTAGTTGAATTTTGATTATAAAATTTGTAGTTCAGTTGGGAAACAAATTTTTTTCTAGTTGTGAAGCTTATTCACAACGATCTCCTGCAATAACCAAATACTTACCTTAGTTGAGATCCTCAACCTTCCAGCTTTGGGGCCCTAAAAATGATCATAACTGTCTAGATCATAAAGTTCATCTACTGGACCATTTGCTGCAACACATACTTTTACTCCTGTAAATAACAAGTTCCATAGTAGGAATATAGAATTCAATGCCTTTTGTTTATTTTCAAAATTGTAAGTGTTTTTTTTTAACATTATTTAATTTTAGAGCATTTCATTCTCTATTTATGTCTCTTTACTAATTATATAGTAGATGATTAAATTAAATTATCAGCTCATATAAGTTATACATAAAGTTTAATTTTGCAATTATAGAAAAAAGTTGAGTAGGCATCGATATGGTTGCACACAATATTAAATATAATATACCTTGATTATTAGACTGATATAATTTTAGTTTCTTGTATTAGTACATCATAAATATACCGAACACTACTAAATAAAAACAAGTGTATTAATTTATATTAAACAAACTATCTAGTTGAAATTAGAATTTTATATTTCAGTTATGGAACAAGCTAGTGATAGATTTATTTGAAGAGTGAATGTTCTAAAAACTTTATTAGAATATTGTATTCAAGAAGTATTTTTGAATGGGAGATATAAAAGTAGTTTGAAAGATGAATTATGAAATAGAATTAAAATTTTTTGGAGACTACACATAACTTTGTTGCTACACAAAAGAAGATGAACCAATATGATTATATAAAAGAAAAATGTCAAGCTTGATTGCCACTAACTAAAAACACAAGTAACATTTATGATCAATCAACAAATACCACTCAAATGTAAAATAGCAAGAGAAAAGAGTATATAAAGAAGGTTAGTTCATTATATAGTTTTTTTTTTCTTTGTTTATTTTACTATAAAGAGAATAGTGTATGGTGTATATAAAAAATATGACTTCTTATATTCGAATATAGGCTCATCCAATATAAAAGGCATTGAAGAGTTTACCATTACCCTTTTCAAAATTTTGTACAATACTCTTTGAGGGTTCTATTGCAATAAGCGTTCATGGTTGGAGTTCAAATTGTACAACTCCGTGGCTTGGTGCCCCTTCTGCATCTACTAATATAGATCTTGATGTTTTACAAGATCTAGTTGGTGAAAAAAATAATGAATCTTCTAAAGATTGTTCATATCAATCTTCAATTTCAATTAAAAAAATTGGGAAAGAAAAGAAAAAAAGTATCACCCCGATTGAAAATTAATGAGAAAATAAGTACCGCATAGAAGTTATTGTTTAATAAAAATAGTGCACCTGAAGTTGAGGAAAGTATGAAAAAGTTAGATGGACTTGGATGAAAAGATCCATTGTACTCTATAACTGTTAGTATACTTTATGAAGGTGATAACTATCAAAACGCATGGATAAAACTAACAGAGACTAATAAATTAGAAAATTGGGTTAAAATCATGAAAAAAAATAAAAGTTCTTTAATTTTGTGAATTATTAGTATATTTATTAGATACAGATTTTATGAAATCTAGTCTTTATTTTTTTGGTCAATTTTTATATAATTTTTAAAACTTTGTGATGCTATGTGACGCTTATGAAACATGTTTTGTTAGTGAACTATGTTATTTTTATGTTTTGCTATGTCTGGAAAGTATAAAATTAATCTTTATAATCACTTTGATTTTGTTATATGAATTTCTGGTCTTGAAAAATATATAGCTAGTTGTACTTATTGTGCATTATTTTTTTATAAAACAGATTCAACATGAATATTGATGATAAAGTATTATGGTTGATGAACTTATATTGGCAAAGAAAATGTTATAGACTCACATATGATCGAAGAAATAAAGATTTAACATCATCTTTATCTGGTCAAAAATATACATTAGAATTATTAGCTAGTTCTAATCGACAATGTACAGAACTGATGCGTATATCGTGTGATGCATATGTCCGACTATGTCAACATTTTAAATAAAATGTATGGCTCACTAATAGCAAACATATATACGTTGAAGAAAAATAGTAATATTTTTAATTATTATAGGACATAATGAGCGTTACATCATTATCAAGAGAAGATTTCAACATTCTTTGCAAACGGTGCACAAATATTTTCATGAGGTTCTTAAAGCAATAATGAAATTTGCAAAAGAAATGATTCACCTACAATATTTGATTCGAATATGAATATTCCCGGTGTTCATAATAAGATGTTGCAAAAAATATTTAAGGTACTATTTTAAAATTATTATTACAGAATTTTGGAAGAATATTTTTTTTGTTATGTTGACATAAATTTATAAATTGACAGAGAGAAATATGTGCACTAGATGGGACATTAGTACACGCTGTTGTTCCTGTTAATCAATAAATTATTTGTAGAGGAAGAGAAAGAGGTAAATGCTATCAGAATGTTCTGGCAATGTGTGGCTTTAATATGGTCTCCACTTATGTTTATACTGGATGAAAAGATGTAGCACATGATGCACAAGTTCTAATAGAAGTTGTATCTAATTCAGATAATGGCTTTGCATTTCCTCCATCTAGTAAGTAATACAGTTTAAATTATTAAAATAACTATTTAATATTTTAATATGATAAACTAATTTTTTGTTTTAACGTCAAATAAATATTATCTATGTAATGTAAAGTATTCTAATACTCGAGGATTTCTAGCACCGTATCATAATATTAGATATTGGTTAGGGAATTATCGTTGTAGGCGTGCCATAACTAAGGAGAAAAAGGTTAATCATGCTCATGCACAACATTGAAATGCTATCAAACGTTCTTATGGAGTACTAAAAGCAAGATTTCCTATATTGGACAAGATGGTTCCATATCCTATCAATATCCAAAGAGATGTTATTATTGCATTCTTTACAATTGATAATTTTACTAGGAAGGAACGCATAAATGATGAATTGTTTAATCAGTTTGATACATCTTAGGTAATATTTGATGAAGAATTACAAGAAGAAACATTGGAGGAAATAAACGGACCTATTTGAACAGTTGAAGATTCTTAGATGATGCGCAATATGCGTGAGGAACTTGCACTCAAGCTAATGCAACGAAATTGAAGAGCTTGAGAGTTCAATAATTTAGTTATTAATTTTTTTTCATCAGTGAAATGTTAAAATTAGATGATTATTAGTTAGTTATTCAAATACTTTAATATTTATATATGCATCAAACACAAAATTATATCTGACTAATAGTTTTAGTTTGTTGGATCAGTTTAAATGATAGATTACTTTGTGTTAAATTTAATTTTTTATGATTTCATCTTATCACAGTAATTTTTAATTAATATATCTTTTTTAATAATTTAGATAGTTCAATAATTATATTTATCATAATAAATTATATCTTTAAATATTTTAATTATCACTCAAATGATAATTTAGTTGTTTAAGTTATTACTTTATCTAATATTTTATTCATATAATATAATATTTTATTATTTTTAAATTAGAATTGTATATTTATTACAAATAAATAAAATATGTACATTCCGATGTTAAAAAAAGAGTCTTAATAATTCAGCATTCAGATCACAAAACAACATCTTAATCATTCTGATATCCATTCAGATTCAGACGACTTAATCTTAAAAAAATCAAATAAACCCTTAAACACCAAAAATTAATAAATATAAAATATAAGAATTCTTACGTGAAAAACCTCATAGGTTAACACGGATTTTCTTAGTAAGTCTTCAAGAAATTCATTGACCACATGCCAATCTTACTTGACAATATTAAAAAATATTGTTCGTACTAATAATATGACCAACAAATATTTTTCTTTTCCTATTCCAGCCATCAAGATTTAGTTTCTTTGATAAAGACAATATACACGTCAAGGAGAAATGCGAGAAAATTGAAGAAAAAATGTCTTTTAAATCTTGAATGAAAGATTGGTGCCATTGACCAACTTAAAGGTCCAAACATTATTAGAAAACTTGATTAAGTTAATTGTTCTCTTAATTAATATTTTCAAAACATTCTAATCTTTTTAAAAATACAAAACAATCCACACCACTCTCCTCTCCAAATTTACTGTCTCTATCTCCCCTCTCTCTCTGACAGTTTCTCTCTCAAACTTACCAACAGTTTTACAAATTTCTTCCTTCAATCCTCATTGATTTCAACCTTTGGTGACAAATAGTTTTGATTTCTTTTTCGACTTTCAACCGTCAATCGACGTGACAATATTCACTGTCAACAATAGCTTCAATTTCTTCATCATCCGTTTTCGATTTGCACAGGTAAAAATTAAGGTTTTTTAAAGAGGAACTTGAGTTAACTTCTTTTCTAGTATGAGTTAACAATTTTAATATTTGTTGCTTAAATTTAAAATGAGGACTCAATAAGACCCTAATTTGTGGCATTTTTCTACTCTTTAAGGAGTAAAAAATGATTTTTTATTGTTACTGTAGTTCTTGTTGTCGAACGGTTATTCAATTTGTTGGTGTTTATTGTGTTTTTTAAATTTTATTTTTTGTTTCCTGTGTTTGTACAAACAAAACAACAATATTGGTGTTGTTGGTCAATGTTGATGTTCTTGGTGTGTGTGTTATGTTGCTGGGTTGATTTGTTGTTTGTGGGTTGTGTTCTTGGTAAATATGGTGTATTGATATTAAATGGTGAGATATTGTTGTTGTTATATTGAACATAATCTTGCTACTAGTTTATTTTTTTGTAATAGATGAACCACTTGTTGCATCAGATAAACCATCTGTTACAACAGATGAACTATTTGTTGCATTAGATGAATTATTTGTTGTATTATACTAACCATCTGTTGGATGAAACCCTAATAGATATTCCAACAAATGACATATCCAAGACCTTGATTTCTTCCAATAGATTATTCATCTGTCACAACAGATGACCTATCTATTGGAAGAAATCTAAACAATTTGATAACAGTTCCAACAGATCACTCATCTATTGCAACAAATGAATGAGCTATAGCATAGATCAGTCATCTATTTCAATAGACGAGTGATCTATTGGAAGAAATCGCAACAGTATTAAAACTATTTTTATTGTTTCTAGCAGATTACTCATATGCTGCAACAGGTTAGTTATATGTTGCAACATATGACTCAACTGTTGCAAAAAATAAGTAATTTGTTAGAAACGTTATTTTACTGTATTGTACTTGTTAGATTTACGGTTATCCAATTTTTAATAATGCATTAATCAATTATAATCTTTTTTATTTTTCTCTTATATTTAGATGATATAGCTCCAAAAGAAAAGAAAGTGAATCAAATCCAAGTAAAGAAATAAGTGAAGTAATTAGGCTACATCTACCACTCTATGAGCTTGCTGTACAAACGATATTTCAATCAGAAGCAGAATAAAATGAACATGAGGAAGAGGAAAGTTTCAAAAGAGATGATCCAAATGCTAATAGCCCTTCCACTGAAGAGTTGATCAAAACCTTCAGCATTGATAGTTATCATCTAAGAATACAGTGCAATGGTGCCATAAATTTAACTGGTGATTTTATGGTAAATTCATCCATGAAAAAATCTTTTGATACCTTCAAATAAATAATTCGAGACCAAAAATTGGATACTTATTTTAAGGACAACTGCTTTGGGCAACATCTTAATTTGCTGGAGGACAACAATGCTCGTTTTCAAATGACCATGTGTATGATCTTCTCGAGCGTAGGTTTATGTATGAAAATAAAGATAAGATGGATGAGGTGTGGATAAATTATTATGACATGCTTGTTTGTTTTGGTTGGAAAGAGTTTGCCATAGTTACTAGACTAAAATGTGGTCTTCCTTCTCATCCTATAGCTATTCTAACCCTAAAAAACACCCCGCACACCAAAAGTCAAAGGCAAGTCAAGTGATGGTGATGGATTGTTGTCCCTTTGTAACACCCCGCATTTTTAGGCTAGAATTTAAATCATTATTCCTACATGTATAAATTCTTATCCTATGATTTGTATATGACTGCATGTTTCATGATCATTTACCTAGAGTGTAAAGTGCTTTTGAGGTGAATAATGTTCATAGTAAACACTTAGAGTGATGCGGAATTAAGAACTTTTGATTCGATCAAATTTTGGTATTCGATCCTACAAGAGTAAACTTTGAATCTGTATAACTTCTAAAATATATGCAATTTTGGATCTCAAGACACACCAAATTATAGATAATTGTTTTCTCTTTCCAATCCATCCGATTTTGCCTTAATCTGATACCCGTGTAAAAGTTATGAGCATTTTCGTGAGGAATCAGTTAAGGTTCGTGATTTCAACGTGGTACGGATCTTGTGCTCCGCGATTTCTCCGTGGCACGAAACTATGTTCAGAAACACTAAAACCCGTGTTCTCTTTAATTTTTTTTGGGTAAACAAGTCATTTATGTCCTAAACTATCCTATGACTGATATAAACGTGATTTTATCATCCCATGACCCCAAATACATCAAATAAACAATCCCTATTTCTCTCAAATTCGCAAGAATACCAAATAAGAGTTTCTTTCAAGAATTCACCTCCTAAGGCTCCAAATCCAAGTTTCCCTTTTCAAGAAGTCAAGAAAATCAAGTATGTAGGTATTCAATGAGGATATTCTTTCATCCTCATGCCTAAAATTACATTTTTTAGTCATGAATTTTATGTATTCCATAAGCTAGGGTTCTATGAAAAGCATAAATTCCATGATATCTCCATGTAGTTCTTGAATTCAACCATGAAATAATGTCCCCACATAATTTCAAGTACTCTTTCGTACTTTAATCATGATAATTGATAACGCTCAAACTACACCTATCTAATGTAAATGTAAGCGATCATTGTTAATATAAAACCCAACTAGGTTGGGGTCGAATCCCACAGGGAATATGGTGTGAACGTAAGTCATTTGCGATTTAATCAACTGATAGTTGGATGTTTCTAAAAAAGGGGGTTTTTAGTTTAACAAGTAATTGTTGGTTACTTTAGATTCAGTGTTCGTAATCAAGAGTTTATGAAAAACCAGAATTATGTTTTGGTACTTGACAGATGCTACTAGTGGTTCAAGATTCTCACGGTAGGTAGGACAACAAGTTATCTTTATCGAAGTTATGCCTAAATGTCTCTCGACCTACCTAAACATTTAATTACCTAAACCTACCAGACTTAGGGAATTGATATTCACTGTCCAGATTCTACCTCAGGTTAACCAACCTTGTTACAACGCTGATTATTAAACGAAGTATTTCCAAGTCCCTGTTGATAATTCACTTCCTATTATATTTGATTTCTTTCTCAAGCAAATCAAAGTAGGTGGTATTTATCGTTTGCAATCAACAGATAATAATTAAAACATCAAAATCATCAGGGAGTCCTACCACCTTTCGAATCTTGAACACTCAACACCTTATCAAGACCTAACCCTAGATCCCATAATTCAGGCTAAAGAAATTTAGCCGTTCATGACGTAATAATCGAAACACCTAGATGAATTCATGCTTTGAAAGATAAACTTACCACAGGATGAATAGAAACTAGAGATTCTCAGATTAAATCACAAAGGAAATCCCAAAATAATGAATATAATCTCTTCAAAGTAATTGCTTTCTCGCGCCAAGAAGTTAGAGAGAAAAAATCAAAGTATATTGCTCAAAACTCAAGGTCCCAACCTCCTAAGAAAACCCTCAACAAGGCTTTAAATAGTTCACCCTAATTATGGAAACAAAATAATAAAATTCAAAAATTCTTCGAATTAGGTGACGCCATTTGTGATAGCCTATCAGGAGGATGACGACTTATCACAAATGTCATCAGCTTTCTTTATGCTTTTGGTACTTGTTGTCTACCACTGACGACAAAAAATAACGCCCTATCAGCTTCTTGACAACCTATCACAAAATATCGTCAAGTTTCTTCTTCAGTTCTCATATGTTGTCTTAGGTTGATGGCATTCTTGACGGTTTATCAGATCCTTGACGACCTATTACAAAATGTCGTCACATCTTTCAATCTTAGGCCAATTCTCTGACTATGGCTGACGATGAATCTGATAGCTTATCACAAGGTTGACGACTTATCAGAAATGTCGTCAGCCGTACTTTTGCCTCTATCTACTTCTGATTTTAACTCCTTTGCTTCCATTTTTGTTGGTTCTATATCATATTAGCTTTTACTGCAAAATCAAACATAAACCAATCAAAAACAGCAAAATTTGCTTAAGACTTCGCAATTATTCTTAGTTAAAAGCCTCAAATGTGTTACCATTAGCTCACACATCAACACCCTCAACTTAAAATAATTACTTGTCCTCAAGCAACCCAACACAACTAAGAGAATACAATGCACATTTGGCAGTCAATAATCCACATTATCTCAAAACACTTTCACCATCTCCAAGGTCAGTCATTTCAAGTACAATGAAGAACACCAATGCAACACACAGACATCAGTCTACGACATTAATTCAGCTACATTAACCATGCATATACCAGTATTACACTCTCCAAACAAGTTAGTAACTAGCAACATATCTGGTGTGCCCTCACAACAAAGAAATTCCCCCCATCATCTCAGTATTTATATATGTAACCATGGGGACAATCAAAACGCTCACTCTCAGAACGAAGTTCTAATCCGTGTATGCCAAGTACCATAGGCTTGCCCTTATTTTCACTACCCCAATCTTCAAATAGGTCAGCTAGGATCACTATAGGACTTCTCTTAGGCTTGTAATGTTGGCTAGGGGATGGTATGATACTTGATGGTATTTAAAGTGACTAAACTTCCTTGACACTACACTAGCTTTCTGAGGTTTCACTCATTAACCTTTTTCGCTCTTCTCTTTTCTTGATCACACTTATTTAGGATGGGTGCAGTGTTTTTTCAATTACTTAATCTTTTTTTTAAAATTTTTCTTTTTCTTGCTCTTTTCTTTTGCACCCAGCTTTTTATTCTTTTCTTTTATGCTACCTTTCTTCATACTCATTCTATATCACGCACCCCTATGATAGCCACACTCAACTTAGGCCATTTGCCTAAGTCAATGTGCAAAGTGTCCAAGGAGGACCAGGGCTAAAACAGGTTCATTGTGATCTAAATGGGAAGGTGATAGGTGTCATAAAAAGAAATAGGCTAATTACGCTCAAAACAGGAATCAAGAGATATTATACACGTAGGGAAGGTCTTTTAGGCTAAAGTGAGTTAATATCAAAATGGCCTATGATCCTTTCCTAACCCCTATCCTTCAACCTAGGTAAGACTAACCGGGCAAGTTTTGGTTTCACCACATCGAGGGAACTAAGTAGTTGCTCACACACACATGGCACACAAATATATCATAAGCTACGACTCATTCAGTTCATGCAAATGTTTAGCAATGATTATTATGTTACTAGAACTAATGTCATACAAAGATGCACAGTGGTCACACTTAAATGCAAATCACTCAATTTAAGGTAGTCAACCACTTGAAAAGGTGTACAAAAATCACAAAAAAATTCAACTGCCTCAAGTACAAGTATTTCTCCTAGTTGACTACAAAATTTTACAACAACAAATTTACCCTACACTCTCAACGTAAAATCAAAGAAAATCTAAAGTTAGGGTTAGAGTATACCTGGAATGGATCAATCCTGGGGGTCATGAGTTGCCTCCCATGCAGCGCCTGATTTAACATCGCGGCACGACTCAGTTATCTCGGTTACTTCAGACTTCATCGAGACAGATAGTAGTGATACTTTTCATCAATTCTTTTGAACCAATGTAAAGCTTGACTCGTTGCCCATTCACCTTGAAGGTGATGCCGTCTTCATTTTCAAGTTCTACTACTCCAGATGAGTAGACTTGGTGCTTCCGTCTTTATTTTCAAGTTCTACTACTCCAGATGAGTAGACTTGGCTAACTCTAAACGGTCCTGACCACTTGGATTTAAGCTTACTTGGGAACAATTTAGTCTGGAATTGAACAGAAGCACTAAATCACTCTTTTGGAAGTATCGTTTCTCTATCCTCCAATCATGGTACTTTTTCATATTTTCTTTATATAGGTATGCTCGTTCATATGCCCTGAGACAAAATTCATCCATCTCATTCAGTTGTCCTAGTCTCAGCTCTACTGTCTCCTTCCAACTCAAATTCAGCCTTTTGAGTGCCCATAAGGCCTTGTGTTCTAGCTCTATTGGTAGGTGTCAAGATTTTCCATAGACCAGCTGAAATGGTGACATGCCAATGGGTGTCTTGAAAGCAGTCTGATATGCCCACAAGACATCATCGAGCTTTCAAGACCAATTTTTCCGGCTAGCATTCACTGTTTTTGCTAGGATGGCTTTAATCTCTCGATTTGACACCTCCACTTGCCCACTAGTTTGTGGGTGATATGGAGTGGCTACTCTATGCTGTTTCACCCCATATTTTGCTAAGGCTATTCGAAACACTTTGTTGCAAAAA
This sequence comes from Capsicum baccatum var. pendulum, assembly GCA_030864225.1. Classification (NCBI taxonomy): domain Eukaryota; kingdom Viridiplantae; phylum Streptophyta; class Magnoliopsida; order Solanales; family Solanaceae; genus Capsicum; species Capsicum baccatum. Next base: position 55,431,252 of record CM061554.1, on the reverse strand, counting down.
TGAGATCCTCCATCGCTTTAATAGTGTGTGGTACTCCAAAGCGAAAGAAGATATTCTTTTTGAGAAAAGCAACAACTCTTTTTCCTTCATTTTCAGACAAGGTAACAACTTCGATCCATTTCGAGACATAGTCGACAACAACTAAAATGTACTTCATCCCCTACGAGCTTACAAAAGAGCCCATGAAATCAATGCCCCATACATCAAACAATTCCACTTCAAGCATCTTAGTCAAAGGCATCTCATGCCTTTTGAAGATTGACCCCTGCCTCTGACATTGGTTACATTTAAGCATAAACTCATGGGCATCCTTGAACAATGTTGGCCAATAGTAATCGTTCTGCAACACCTTCCTAGTCATTTGGTCACCTGCATGGTGACCTCCAACTAGGGAAGCATGACATGCTTCCAATATGCACAATACATCCACTTCCAGCACGAATCTCTTTATAATATTATCTACATATCGCTGAAAAGATACGAATCATCCCAGAAGTAATGTGTCACATCATGCAAGAATTTCTTTCTTTGATGGAAAGAAAGATTTTCTGGGATGACCTTACTTACAACATAATTTGCATAATCAGCATACCAAGGTAATTGTTCCATAGCATCATCCAAGATCTGCTCATCCGGGAATGTATCATTTATCTCTATTTCATCACTAATTACTTGTTCACCTTTCATTCTAGACAGATGATCTGCAACTTGGTTGTCACAACCTTTCCTATCTTTGACCTCAAAGTCAAATTCTTGTTGCAGCAGGACTCATCTAATCAGCCTTGGTTTTGCATCCTTCTTCGCCATCAAATACCTTAAGGTTGCATGGTCAGTGTGGACCACCACTTTGGTCCCAAGCAAAAAAGCCCTGAACTTCTCAAAAGCATACACTACTGCCAGAAGTTCCTGCCAGTGCCAGTGTAATTCTTTTACGATCCATTCAGTGCTTTGCTGGCATAATATATCAGATGAAATAGTTTGTCCCTCTTTTATCCCAATACAGATCCAAGGGCAACACCGTTTGTATCACACATGATCTCAAACAATTTTGACCAGTTTGGTGCAACAATAATAGAGGCCTCAACCAGCTTCTTTTTAAGGCATTCATGTGTGAATTTGCAACCTTCGAGAAGTCTTTTATAAATCTCCGATAAACTCCAGCATGTCCAAGAAAACTACGCACTCCCTTCACTGAAATGGGAGGTGGTAGTTTCTCAATAAATTCCACCTTTGCTCGATCATCTTCTATCTCTTTTTCTAAAATTTTGTGGCCAAGAATGATGCCCTCCTTTACCATAAAATGGCATTTTTTCCAGTTAAGCACCAAATTGAATTCAACACATCGTTGCAAAGCTATACTCAGGTTCACTAAACACATCATAAATGAATCTCCTACCACAGAGAAATCATCCATGAATACCTCTATGGTGTCCTCCACCATATCTGAGAAGATAGACATCATATACCGTTGAAAAGTGGCGGGTGCATTGCATAGCCTAAACAACATCCTCTTAAATGCAAAGGTGCCATATGGACATGTGAATGTCATCTTCTCCTGATCTTCAGAAGTAATACAGATTTGGTTGTATCCAAAATAACCATCCAAGAAGAAATACCACCTTCTTCCAGCCAATCGATCAAGCATTTGGTCCATAAAGGGCATCGAAAAGTGGTCTTTCAGAGTCCATGAATTCAGTTTGCCGTAGTCCATGCAAACTCTCCACCCAGTCACAAGCCTGAGTGGAATCAACTTATTCCTTTCATTTGCAACCACAGTCATGCCCCTTTTTTTGGGCTGTATTGAACTGGGCTCACCTATTTTGCTGTCAAAAATAGGGTAAACCACTCCTGCATCCAACCACTTAATAATCTCTTTCTTAACCATCTATTGCATTGGTGGGTTAAGACGGCGCTGATGCTCTATGGTTGGAATACAATCTTCCTCAAGTTGAATCTTATGCATCCAAATGCCAGGGGGAATGCCAATAATATCTACGATGGTCCATCCTATAACTCTCTTGTGCCTCTGAAGTACTGAAATAAGTATGTTTACCTGTTGCTCACCAAAATTATCCGCAATAATAATAGGTAGCGTGTTCTCATTTCCCAAAAACACATACCGTAAGTGCCCAGGCAGTTCTTTCAATTCCAACACTGGTGGCTCCTCAATAGATGGCTTGGCTGGTGGTGTTGGTCGATTAGCAAGGTTAACGTCTAGATTTTTAGGGGCATAAGGATATGAACCCATTCCTGCCAAAGAACAAACAGTTTCTTCATACTCCCCGATGCATTCACTATCAAAATTCATCATAACCGCGGCCAAAGGTTCGACAACAAGTTGCTCAGCTATTGACACCTCCTGTTAGTCCTCATAATACACATCAACTACTGAGAACACACTCATTTCTTCATGTTACTTCATTGATTTACACACATCAAACCGTACCACTTTATTATTCATCCTGAATAAGAGCTCATTCTCTCTAAAATCAATCAACACACTTTCGGTTGCGAGGAAAGGTTGACCCAAGATTATGGGCACCTCGAAGTCCACCTCGCAATCTAGAATGACAAAGTTTGTAGGCAATATAAAGTTGACACCTTCACTAACACATCATACAAAATGCCAATAGGTTGCTTTACTGACCTATCTGTCATCACGAGTCGCATAGTAGTGGGTGTGGTATTTCCTAGTCCCAACTTTCTATAGACAGCCAGCGGCATCAAATTAATGTTTTCTCCTAGATCACATAATGCCTTGGCGAATTCCATAGTTCCAATTGTTCAAGGAATAGTGAATGAGCCTAGGTCTAGCTTCTTCTACACCAAGGTCCTTGTAGAAGCAGCGCTACAATGATGGAGATTACCCTCTAATTTGTAGCTCACCGCTCTTTTCTTAGTTACAAGGTCCTTCATGAATTTCGTGTATCTTGGCATTTGCTCAAGTGCCTCAACCAAAGGCACATTTATTGTCAATTACTTGAGTACTGCCATGAATTTGCTGAATTTTACATCATCAGTTTTCTTCTTCAATCGTTGAGGAAAGGGAGGTGGTGGTCTTGGGATAGTTTTCAGTACTACCTCATTCTCCTTCTCTTTACCTCTTTTCGGAGCAGCATCAGAATTATCCAGCTTCTTAGACTCTACTGGACCACTTTTTTCCCATTCAACATCAACTACAGGTTTGCCCACAGAAGGGCCAAATAATATCTTACCACTTCTAGTGGTAATAGCCATACATGAGCCATCATTCCGCGGATTCTGGACTGTATCACTTGGTAACGTTCTACTCTTTCTCTGGTTGAATGTTGCAGAGAGTTTGCTCATATGCTGCTCCAACTATTTGATTTTGGTGGAGTGTGAGTGCACCAACTGACTGATGGATGCCAGATCGGTTTTCATGGTGGTTATACCAGAGTTAGTCGCTTCCACTCCCTTCAATAACTTAGCCATCATGTCCTTCATGGACATCTTTTAAGAACTTGTTGAAGCAGCCTCACGATTTCCAGGAGGAACATATAACCCACTTTTATCATTGTTATTCCTCTAATTTCCCTGCTCCTTATCTTTATAACCTGGCTTATCATAAAAGTTCTGACCTTGATTCCCTTGGTTGTTGCCTCGGAAAACCCCTGATTATTAACATAGTTAGCCTCTTCATCTGCATCAGCCTCAATCCTATCCTGAGATCCCACAGTTTTCACCTTTTTCAATCTTGCTTGATAGCAAGTGGTTGGTTATCAAGTCCATCTGTGTTTTAAGGCGAGCCATGTCTTGGTCACACTCCTCTTTTCTTTTGCATTGTTCTGCAATAATACCCGCAGAAGCAATAGGGCTGGCCACCAGAGTCTCTGGTATGCTATGCCCAACTTTGTTTGGTCATTTTGTCCAGCATCTCTAAAGCCTCTGGAAATATAAGATCAACAAATGAACCACCAGCAATATTGTCTACAATTGGATTTGTAACAGAGTTAAGAGCCCTGTACAAAGTCTCCATCAAATGTATGCCCGTCATGTTGTGATTCGGACACTGTGTCCGCTTCTTTTTAAAGCTTTCCCAGGTTTCATGCAAGGCTTCAGTCGGGAGCTGCCTAAAGTTGCTGATCTCGTCCTTCAACTGTACCCTCCTGGAAGGCGGAAATAACCTTTCTAGAAAAGATCCTTTCAACTGCCTCCAGTTGGTTATAGAATCAGGTGTCAGCTCATTTAGCCACAAAGTTGCCTCTCCAGATAGAGACAACGGGAACAATCTCAATCGGATAGCATTTTGGCCCACTCTTGGGTTATCAAAAGATTTACAGATGGTGAAAAAATTCACCAGATGCAGGTTCGGGTCATCCCCATGAAAGCCACCAAATAACCCCTTCAGATTGAGAAGTTGGATCATAGTACTAGTAATGCTGAATTTAGCTCTAGGTGCCAACGGTGAAGGAATGATTGCACCCGTTGCACCTGCTCTGTCCATTCCATCATCATCATCATCATTGAGATGATACTGGACCGGCTGGTACTCTTGCCTTTCTCGGAACGAACGGTTCCTATTAACATTACGCCGTACTGGTGCGGCTATCTGCTCTGCACACCTTGGGTTACCAGGATTCAGCAACTCCTTATCTTCCAAATCTTTGTCCTCAGGATTTTGATGTCGTGCTTGTTGACCGACATTCTACACATTCACCTGAGCTCTAGCTAAGGCTGCTAATCTGTCAGCCTCTTGCTGTTCTGCTATTCTTCCAATTCATTGCGGTTTTGGATTAGGAGGTAATAACGGTTCACCGAAACATCTGATTCTTGGCATACACTATAAAGACCTGCAATAAACAAAAACAACAAATAAACATAAAACTAGGAAACTTAACTAACAGTCAATTTGCGCATATAAACTTCAGTTTACAACCGTACTCCCCAGCAACGGCACCATTATTTGATAACGCTCAAACTAGACCTCTCTAATGAAAATGTAAGCGATCGTTTTCAATATAATACCCAACTAGGTTAGAGTCGAATCCCACAGGAAATATGATGTGAACTTAAGTCATTTGCGATTTAATCAACTAATAGTTGGATGTTTCCAAAAAGGGGTTTTTTAGTTTAACAAGTAATTGTTGGTTACTTTAGATTCAGTGTTCGTAACCAAGAGTTTATGAAAAATCAGAATTATGTTCACTAGGGCTTTTGGTACTTGACAGATTCTACTAGTGGTTCAAGATAACCACGGTAGGTAGGACAACAAGTTATCTTTATCGAAGTTATGCTTAAATATCCCAAAATAATGAATATAATCTCTTCAAAGTAATTGTTTTCTCGCGCCAAGAAGTTAGAGAGAAAAAATCAAAGTATATTGCTCAAAACTCAAGGTCCCGACCTCCTAATAAAACCCTCAACAAATCTTTAAATAATTCACCCTAATTATGGAAACAAAATAATAAAATTAAAAAATTCTTCGAATTAGATGACGCCATTTGTGATAGCCTATCAGGAGGCTGACGACTTATCACAAATGTCGTCAGCTTTTTTTAGGCTTTTGGTACTTGCTGCCTACCGCTGACGACAAAAAGTGACGCCCTATTAGCTCCTTGACGACTTATCACAAAATGACGCCAAGTCTCTTCTTCAGTTTTCATATGCTGCCTTAGGTTGACGACATTCTTGACGGCTTATCAGATCCTTGACGATCTATCACAAAATGTCATCACGGCTTTCAATCTTAGGCCAATTCTTTGTCTATGGCTGACGATGAATCTGAGAGCTTATCACAACGCTGGCGACTTATCAGAAATGTCGTTAGCCACACTTTTGCCTCTATCTACTTCTAATTTCAACTTCTTTGCTTCTATTCTTGTTGGTTCTCTATCAAATTAGCTTCTACTACAAAATCAAATATAAACCAATCAAAAACGACAAAAATTGCTTAAGACTTTGCAATTATTGCTAAGGTCCCTTTTTATTTAAGAGGAAGTCCATTTAACGAGTCATGTGTAAATTGCAAAAAGTGAGGACATTAATTTATTTCGAAAAGAATCCGCAAATTCTAAAGCAATATAAACACAAGTAGTAATTAATAAAGTTACAATAATAATACCGTTTCATGTTTCAAAAGAATAACAACATAGCACGAGTATTAAATAAAGAGAAAGGACTGAGAGATACTAGGCTCCCAACGGAGCTTGAGTTTTAAAGTTTACACAATTCCGAAGCTCTGCAATCCTAGTAGTGATTGATCCAATAGTTGGGTCAAGACAAGTTTAAATTGAAACTCTAACTCCCATGTGAACATGTAAAAATATAAATATTCGTGACTACTCGAATAAAATATGTACCTAGGAAAACAAGAAACCAAGAATGTAACGAAATATCGAATTATCATTACGTTAACTAGGAATTCGATCAAAAGATTTCGCACATGCATAAATGACAAAAATCGGATGTTATCTTTAAATGGTATCCCTACACTTAAGAAACTTCTTATGCAGCCTTAATCGATTCCCTACATGAGTATAAGTTGAAATATTTAAACAAAACTAGATTTTTTAGGCTAAAGTGATGTGGGTCATTATATAAATTATTCAACCATGTTTATAGGCAAGCAGAAACTTAAGCAAATCATTGTATTTATTGAAATTAGTTAGTGACTAACGAACAACCACACTAATATGAACTTGAAAATAAACAAATCAAATAGTCACAAAATCCACAACGAACGGAAGGAGGGATACAAGTTATGGAACGCAATAGAAAATGATGAAACTATTTTTTTTAGGCTCGGTTCATGAGAAAAATGGACGGCATAGCCATATATACACATCTACTAAACCTGTATGTATATTTGAACCAAAAATTGGACTCCTCGGACTTACCTTAATAGAGATCAACTATGAAGGAGCTGGACTAATGAACAATAAAACAAAGCATTATATTGATCATTTCTCAAAACGCAAACACATAGACCCCCCAGGTGGACGAGAGGCACAAGGATCATAAGAGAAAAGAGTTAATGGACTCAAGACTATTGTACACTACTACTTGATCCATAAGCATGACCACATTAGCCCCGGTAAGCATCAATACAGAACCACAAGACATAAACGTCAGGCAGGATACCATTGTTGTCGTTTTGCCTTATTAGAGAGAACAAAATAAATAATCAAGGAAACAAAAGAGAAAACAGTGAAGTTCAAGACAAGAAAAGAGCAGCAACAACTAACAAAGAAAATTAGATTATGCGCCTAACCCGCAACATCGACATGGCTTGACTGAATTTGTACATAAACCTATTTTGAGCAAACTATAACAACATTAAAATGGAAGATTACGGACATGTTCAACAACAACATAAACTTAATCACAATTAAACCGCAAACAACATGTTCATGAAACCATACAAGATGATTACGGACACATAGATTCACCGACCTCCTTATGAAACAACTTTTTAAAATTAAAATAACATGTACCCGCCAACTCAAAGAACAAGAAAATGACATCATGAATTACAAACGAAATCCATATATCAGCAGAACCAAAATGGAAGGAGGAGAAATAAATAAAGTTAAAGGAGGGACGGACTTGCACCTTTTTCAGGTCAGTGAAATCGTGGCTCCGACGTCAAGGTTCCTTTCCGGCCACAACCTCAAAACTCCCAAAACTTCACGCAAAAAGACGAAAAAAGTGGATAAAGAAGAAAAAGTAGTGTTCAGGCAACTTGATTTTTCGGTTTTCACTTTTGGACTTTCCGACACTCCAAACTATATTTTTAAAGTTTTTCTTTCACCGTTGCTTTTACCTGTTTTCCCACACTTTCACTGGCTTCACCCTCCCCCTTTTCTGGGCTTTTTTTTCTTTCGGTTTTGCTCTTACTTTCACTGTTTTTTTGGACACTCTGCCTTTTTTTTTTCTTTTTTGAAGCATGTCCTTCATGGGTGAAAAACACACATATATAGCCAAATCCGAACTTAAAAATCTGGATTTGAAACCCCAAAATAAAAAAATATGGTGGGAAAAACTTGAATTTTGAGTTCGAATCACGCCTCGTCTTTCCATATCTTAACTTTTTAGAACTCTTAAATGGTGGATTGAACCGTTCTTTTACGTTATTCACCGATTCGGGACTGATCTTTCTAAATTACTTAGATTCACGGGCTGGAGGAGCCGAGTTTGGGGGGAATCTTGGCAGTGGTGGCAGACGGTTGCCAGCTGGAGATTAGGATTTTCCGGTTTGGTAATAGAAGAGGAGAGAGATAAGGAGAAAGGGAAAGGGTCCGTTGGTTTGGTCGCTATTTCGGGGAAAGAGATGGAGATATGATGAATGATTTTTGGGAAAGGGCAATCACGTGTGATTTGGGTCTTTGGGAAAAGAAAGAAACACTTGTTGCTTTTGTGAACTCTTGACCAATTCGATCCGTCCGATCTTTTGATCGAACGGCTATCCTAAAATAATAATAGTAAAAAATATGTATATATAAATGGACTAGTTATCTCTGATCGTGCTAAGTCCGAGCCCAAATTTTAAATATAAAAATAATAATATTTTAATTTAACAATTTAATTATATTATACTCTCTTAATTCACAATTAATAAAACCTAATGGCACATCAAAATAAGTTGTTCATAAATTTTCACTATTACTAAATTTTGTCAAAAATTTATAATGAAAAAATTATAAAGAGTAATCAAATTGACTTTTTTATTCATAGTTATAGTATTTTTCATTTTGATATACTCTTAATAAAATCATTTTCATCTATAAATAAAAAGTAATCTTCATTACGCTACTTTAATAAATAATACCAATTTAATATAAGGTTTTGGTTATGTAAAAATTCAACTCCCTTATATTTGATTTTAAATTTGCTACTCCTTATCTCAATTTATTTATTTTGGTATATTTTAAAAAGAGAGACTTTTTCTATACTTAGTAAGTTTTTTTAAATTTAACATTCTACATGACAAGTCTAACATCCATCTCATAAAAAATGTCTACATTATCAAAAATAATAGTCCCAAATTATTTGTCAATTTGCAAAATAAAAGAGAATTAATTAAAAAATTTGTATTTTAACCTTACAATTGAAATTCTTTTTGAAGTGTATGCAAGCTTATAATTTTTTTCAAAAGAAATTCATAAAATTGTTCTTCTTATATATGATTACGTAAGAGCATATGAAGAGGCTAATGGACAATTCATCTGAGATAGGAGTACATTTTTAATTTAAAATTATAAAATTTAAAAACCTTAATTGAAATGAAACAATGTCAAAGACCCCAAATACACAACACATAAAGATTCATTTAAAAAATAAACTTAAAAGAAAAAAAATTGAGTGTCAAAAAAATAAGAAAAATATAAAAAAAATTATAAAAGAAAAATAGAAAAAACTAAAGAAAGAGCCAAATGGAGCAACATGAAAGGATAAAAAGTTTTGTGAGTACTACCAAAACTTTTTATCCTCCCTTATATATAAGTATAATACATATGAAAAAGTTGAAAATAAGGATAAAAAGGTTATTTTTTTATTCGCCCGATTTGTGATCGGATGGCTCAGATTTAATTTAAGAATAAAGAAAGAGGGTGGGAGAAACAAGTAAATAGCAAATAAACAATATATATATATGTGTGTGTGAAAACAATTGAAAATTTTGGGATATTCGAATTGGAAAGAAATCAATGAATCAGACTAATTTGTATTTGAATTTTATTTTTGTTGATGAAGCAGTGTGTGATTGGTTAATATAATATGGAGTGGATTGATAAAGTAGACATGGATATTGGATTGTGTTTTGGGCCAATTTTTGGGCTCTTTTGACTGAAATTTATAAATAAAAATTGGGCTTAACTAAAAATGAAGCTGAAATTGGATTAATATTGGCCCGAATACTCTTTTTCTACTGAAATTAACCTTATCGACGCTTCCTGCTACCTAAAATTATTTTCATCTAATGTATATAAATTATATAAATAATTTAGTATACGCGTCCGATTTAATAATTTTGTAGTTTAATATTTGTAATATTGACAAAAATATATGTATATATATATATATGTAATACCCCGGGAAATTTTTCGTTGAAATTTTGTGCATAAACGTGTTGGGTTCTATCATCTAGAATGAATTATAAATTTTCCGTGCAAAATGTCTTAGATTATGACCAACCATTGCGTAGAGTATTGAATAAGCTTTCCAATGATATGTGGGTCATCCAAAACGGACACCCGAGCGACGAGTTAAGAACATTCCGATCGAACCGTGAATAGTAGTGAATAGTAAAACATGCAGGAAAAAGTACTGAGGCCTGACGTATTTTTGCTCTAACTTTAAACGATCATAACTCCTTGTACATAATGATCTGGGTGATCTACTATATATCAAAGGAAAACTTTGTGAGTCCTCTTTCCAATGAAATTGGTTTCATCCAATTTGTCTATCGGACCAAAAAGTTATGGTCGCTCTACTTCAGCCTACCAAAAGTGAATTTTTGGGTCAACTTCAAACGACCATAACTCCTCGTACACAATGACCTGAGTGAGATACTATATATCAACGGAAAGATATTAGAGTCCACTTTCTAATGAAATTGGTTTCATCTAATTTGAATATCGGAGTAAAACGTTATGGTTGATCTACTTCAGACTATCAAAACAGTCCACCAAAGGACAGATTTGAGATTTTTTTTGATTTTTAGGGGCGTTCTGGTCATTCCCCCTCATCCAAAATCCGTCCAAACCCTATATTAAAGCTTATTAGAAGCATTATATGTTATATTTCATCAAACTCCCTCAAAAAGAAAACCCTAAGCTCCTACATCCAACTTCAAGAACCTCCAAAGTTCACCATTAATTCTGCAAATTTATTCAAGATTCCAAGTTCCTAGTTCAAGAACTCCAAGAACCATCATTCAAAGGAACGATTAACCTCTCAAAAATGAGTATCGATCTAAAGTTCATCATTCAAGGTATGCGGAGTTTTTCAACAAGTACTCTCTTTTAATCTTGTGCCCAAAAGTAATTTTCTTTACAAAGGCATGATTTTTATGAATTTGAAGCATGAACCTATATCTTATGATGATTATTATGAAATCTTGATGCTTATGATTTTGAAAGATGAATTTACATGTGTGGTGATATACAGCATGAATCTTGAATGATATTTATCATGATTTTGATATTTGGGTCATGAATCCCCATTGAAAATTGTATTTTTTTGAGAAAGTGTGTGTTATAAGCACGTTGATGTTGACTATTTGAGATATTTTGAATGATTGGACCTTTTGGTCTTAATGGAGTTGTTTTGAACTCGAGTTTGAAAGAAATCTACAACATGGTTGATTTTGATAAATGGGAAGCATGCTGACTCCCAATGTATAATTATATATTACTGAAATTGTTTTGTTGTGGATTGTCTTTGAAATGATCTGAGCTAAGTCTGAGAGAAATATTTAGCACCGAATGAGAGGTATAAAGCGATCTTACTTCTCTAGAACTATGTGCCCCCGTAGGAGTGAGCCTGAGGCTGATTTATATAGTGATCACTAGTTTGTGTGAATTTGATATCGATAGTCCTACTCCGGTGGCAAGGATAGGATGACTCTCCCCAACGTGGGTTGTACGTTGTACTTCAGGTAGCTCACATGATTTATGTAGGTTATAGTATCTCCCAGTGTGTGTGTATTTCCTTGTGTCTATGGTGAATGGTGAAGTGATTTAAAAGTGAAATTGTGAAAGTTATTCTTTCAAAAGATTTAAATGATATTTACATTATGAGAATTGATATTCTTGATGAACTGAAAGTGATTGACAAATTATAAGATGACTCACATGTGTTATTGTAATTATTTCATCCTCTCATGATTATGATGATTTTCTTCGGGCTATGTGAGTTTTTTATACATACTGCATATTTCTTATAAATATTTATGATGATGATGTTTATACAACTCCATACACCCCCATATACTCGGTTTATTTCCATGGTACTGACCCACATCTTCGGATGTGGGCTATATTTTCTCGGAATGTAGGTTTAGGTGCTCAGTTCCAGGCTTAACAGTGATTCTTCGGGCACGCTGTTCTACATCCTCTGTTGTGGTGAGTCCTCATGTTCCAAGCACGTAATGTCTGATGTTGATTTCACGGAATTGTTTTCATTTGATAACTGAGTATGAGTCAGTTGGGGCATATCTCAATGGCTCGCTGGTTTTATTAATTTTCTTAAAGGATTGTCAGATTAGTTTAGATGTTGGTAGTTGACTAATAGGTCGTATTTTGTTATCTTTCTAAAATTTTATTATTCTTGGATGATGATTACTCTATTGATATTTGAGGGTTATTTATGGAAACCCCATTGATTTGTGTTAAACTTAATGAAAAATGGCTCAAAGGGTTAGCTTGGGGCTACTCGTAGCCTCAAGCACCATGTGACGCTCCGGGACTTATTTTTCGGAGCGTTACAAACTTGGTGTCAAAGCCTAAGGTTTTAAGGTGTCCTTGGAAGTCTGAAAAGCCGCATTAATTAGAGTCTTGATCATCGGTGTGTAGCGCACCACATCTATGCGCAAGAGGCTACAAGACGTTTTAGGAAAAAGTGTGATTCGTTCTTTCAGAAGTCTATCGTGCTTATCGTGCTTAAAGTGTCTCTCTGCTATTGATTCATGCTCTCCTCTTTCAGAAATATGCCTCCACGTCGAGCGAGAAGAAATAATGATGGTCAGCAACCTCAACCCGCTGACCCATTGAATGAAAACGTGTCTCATACTGAATTTCGGGCAGCCTTTCAGGCACTGGCCCAAGCTGTTACTGCAAATGTTTAGGCCAACCTGACCCCGGATCCACAACAACAGGGAGGTGATTCAGTTGCTGCCAGGATCCGTGACTTCATGCGAATGAATTCGCCAAAATTCTATGGGTCCAATCTAATGAGAATCCATGGTTTTTTTTAGAGGAGGTGCGGAAGATTACTCAAGTAATTCATGTATCTGAGGAACATAGTGTGGAGTTGGTTGCGTATAGGTTTAAAAACCTTGCTTGTGACTGGGTTTTTGCTTGGAGGAAAGGTAGAGGTAAGGGAGCTGTCCCTACAACTTGGCAAGAGTTCCAGGATGCATTCCTGGATAAGTTTTTCCCTTTGGAGATGAGGGAGGCGAAGGTGGAAGATTTTATGAACCTGCCACAGGGCTCTATGACTGTTAGGGAGTACCGTCTAAAGTTCAATCAGTTGGCCAAGTATGCTCCTGACTTAGTGGCTGATAATCAGGCTAGTATGAGTAAGTTTGTGACTGGAGTATCTAGTTATGTGGTTAAGGAGTGTAGGTCTGCTATACTGAATAGTGAGATGAATCTTTCTAGGCTGATGACTCATGCCCAACAGATTAAGGCAGACAAGATTAAGGAGAGAGATAGAATGAGAGGGAATAAGAGAGCTAGGTCCGAGCAGCACAGACAGGGTCAGACTAGATCGCAGGGAGGGAGTCGCCCTCAGTATCAGGATCGTTCATCTATGCCAGTGCTTTCATCTGCTAGTGCTCCTGTGCCTAGAGGTAGGCAGGAGCAAGGTACCAGGTCATATGCATACAGGTCCCAGTACAGTGCTGGCAGTAAGCCAAATCGTCCCCTGTGTCCTAAGTGTGGTAGGGCTCATTCGGGTGAGTGTTGGGGGTGAGAAGAGGGGTTATTTTCGATGTGGTGACATAGTCATAGATTTAAAGATTGTCCACAAGATGGACAAGGGCGTCGTGACTATCACCCTCAGACCCAGACTCAGACTGTTAGTGCTCCAGTTCCAGCGACTCGCCCAACCCCAGCTCAAGGTGCCTCTTCTAGCAATGCTGGCGGGCAGTGCCAAAATAGATTCTATGCTTTACTGTCCTTCTAGGAACAGGAGGACTCTCCCGATGTTGTTACTGGTATGCTTTGTATATTTCAGTTTGATGTGTATGATTTGTTGGATCCTAGATCCAGTCTCTCATATGTTACACCTTTGATTGCTGTGAATTTTGAAATGAGTCCTGAGATTATTCCTGAGCCTATCCTAGTTTCTACCCCAGCGGGTGATTTGATTATTGCCCAAAAAGTGTATAAAAAGTGCCTTGTTACCGTTCTTCATAGAGTCTTATTGGCTGATCTGACTGAATTAGACATGGTAGATTTTAATGTGATTCTGGGTATGGACTGACTGTATTATTCTTATGCCTCTATTGATTGTCGGACCTAAGTGGTCAAGTTTTAATTTCCGGGTGCATATGTGTTTGAGTGGTCTGGGAATTCTGTGCCACCCAAGAGTCATTTTATCGTTTACCTCAAAGCTAGAAAGCTTATTTACAAGGGGTGTATTTACCATTCAGTTAGAGTTAAAGACACTAAGTTTGAGACTCCAACTCTCCAGTCTGTTAACGTCGTCAATGAGTTTTCTGATGTCTTTTCGGATGATCTCCCAGGGATACCTCCTGATAGAGAGATAGAGTTCAGGATTGATCTTCTTCTTGATACTCAGCCCATTTCTATTCCTCCTTACCATATGGCCCCTGCAGAACTTAAGGAGTTGAAAGAGCAACTCAAAGATCTACTAGATAAGGGTTTCATAAGGCCCAGTGTTTCTCCTTGGGGTGCTCCTGTGTTGTTTGTGAGAAAGAAAGATGGCTCTTTGCGTATGTGCATTGATTACCGCCAACTGAACAAAGTCACCATAAAAAATAAGTTCCCCCTTCCAAGAATAGGTAATTTGTTTGACCAATTGCAAGGTGCAAGTTATTTCTCAAAGATAGACCTTCGTTCCGGCTATCATCAACTCAAAGGTAGGGAGTGTGACATCCCGAAAACCGCTTTTCAAACTCGTTATGGCCATTTTGAGTTTTTTGTTATGTATTTTAGGTTAAATAATGCCCCAGCAGCTTTCATGGACCTCATGAATTGAGTGTTCAGATCATATCTGGATATGTTTGTCATAGTGTTCATCGATGATATACTGGTGTACTCCCGTAGTAAGGATGAACATTTTGATCATCTCCGAACTGTCTTGCAAACCCTTAGAGATCATAAGTTGTTTGCCAAGTTTAGTAAGTGTGAGTTTTGGCTAAGGTCAGTTGCTTTTCTGGGCCATATCATTTCTTCCGAGGGTATTAGAGTTGATCCCCAAAAGACTGAAGCTGTTAGAAATTTGCCTAGACCTATTTTTCCGACTGATATCCGAAGTTTCTTGGGTTTAGCTAGATACTACTGCCATTTTGTTGAGGGTTTCTCCTCTATAGCGTCTCCTACGACTCGGTTGACCCCAAAAAAAGTGAAGTTTTTGTGGTCTGAATCTTGTGAGAAGAGTTTTCAGGAGTTGAAGACTCAACTCACTTCAACCCCTATTTTGACTTTGCCTGATGGTGTTGATGGTTTTGTGGTGTACTATGATGCTTCGAGAGTTGGGTTGGGTTGCGTATTAATGCAGAAGGGTAAGGTGATAGCTTATGCTTCTAGACAGTTGAAACCCCATGAGAAAAATTACCCCACCCATGACCTTGAGTTGGCTGCTATTGTGTTTGCTTTGAAAATCTGGAGACACTATTTATATGGTGTCCATGTTGATGTTTTCACTGATCATAAGAGTCTGTAGTATGTGTTTACCCAGAGAGACTTGGATCTTAGGTAGAGACGATGGTTAGAATTGTTAAAGGACTATGATATGAGTGTGCTGTACCATCCGGGCAAGGCTAATGTTGTGGCGGATGCCCTAAGTAGAGTGTCCATGGGTAGTGTTTCGCATGTGGTAGAAGGTAAGAAAGTGTTGTCTCGTGATGTACATCATTTCGCTAGATTGGGGGTTAGGTTATTTGACTCTGCTGAAGGTAGTATAGGGGTTCAGAGTAGTTCCGAATCCTCCTTGGTTTCGGAAGTGAAGGAAAAACAATACTTCGATGCTAGTTTGGTCAGACTGAAGGAGTCAGTCAAGGACCAAAAAGTAGAAGTTTTCTTCCAAGGGGGAGATGGTGTGTTGAGATTGCAGGGTATATTGTGTATCCCAAATGTTGATGATCTGAGATAGAGGATTATGGCTGAAGCGCACGGGGCGCGATATTCTATTCATCCTGGTGCCACCAAGATGTACCGAGAGTTGCAGAAAATCTATTGGTGGAGTGGCATGAAGAAAGATATAGCAGCGTTTGTAGCTAAGTGTGCAACATGCCAACAGGTTAAGGTTGAAAACCAAAGACCTGGTGGTATGATGCAAGAGTTTAGTATTCCTACCTAAAAGTGGGAAGAGATAAATATGGACTTCATGATTGTTTTACCTCCTTCCCGACACCATCATGATTCCATTTGGGTTGTGGTTGATAGATTGACTAAGTCTGCTCATTTCTTACCTGTTCATACTTCATATACTGCTGAGGATTATGCTAGATTGTACATCTGAGATCTAGTCATACTGTATGGAGTTCCCTTGTCTATCATTTTGGATAGGGGTACTCAGTTCACTTTGCAATTTTGGAAAGCTTTTCAGAAGGGTCTTGGTACCCAAGTGCTTTTGAGTTCTGCTTTTCATCCGCAGACCGATGGTCAGGCTGAGCGGACCATCCAGAACTTAGAGGATATGTTGAGAGCTTGTGCACTTGACTTTAAGGGAAGTTGGGATGATCACTTACCGTTGATAGAATTTGCTTAAAATAACAGTTTCCACTCTAGTATTGGCATGGCTTCGTTTGAAGCCTTATATGGGATGAAGTATAGATCACCAATAGGTTGGTCTGTGGTGGGTGAAACGGCTGTGAGTGGTCCTGATTCGGTATTTGAGGCTATGGAAAAAGTTAAGTTGGTTAGGGAAAGGTTGAAGACTGCGCAGAGTCGTTGGAAGTCATATGTGGATGTTAGAAGGAGAGACCTTGAGTTTGAAGTTGGTGACCTAGTATATCTAAAAATTTCACCCATGAGGGGGGTAAAGAGATTTGGAAAGAACGGGAAGCTTAGTCCCCGTTATGTTAGTCCTTATAAAATTCTTAGCCGTGTTGGTAAGGTAGCTTATGAAGTCGAGTTGCCTTTCGATTTGTCCTCTATTCATCCAATATTCCATGTCTCCATGCATAGAAAGCATATTACCGACGCTATGGTAGTGGATTCCTCTGTGAGTGCTAACATTCAAGAAAATCTTTCTTTTGATGAGATTCCTGTTGAGATTCTTGATTTCAGTGTCCGAAAACTAAGGAACAAAGAAGTTCCCTTGGTCAAGGTGTTGTGGCAAAACGAATCTGTTGAGGGTGCAACTTGGGAAGCTGAGGCGGATATGCGATCCAAGTACCCACACCTATTTTTTTCGAACTCCGATCAAGATGAAGGTGTCGTTCTTTCCTAAATCATGCACTTTTGATAAAAGTTGCAGTAGTTCAGCTGTCATTTATTATGTGTTCAGTTGTAGTTTCTTGAATTTATGCATTCTATGTTGCATTTGGAGTTAGAAACGATGTGGTGATGAGTCTAATGAATGGTTTCAGATGTATGCTCTATTCCCTATCTAATCTTGGCATGTCTAGTATCATTCGAGGACGAATGTTTCCAAGGAGGGGATGATGTAATACTCCGGAAAATTTTTCGTTGAAATTTTGTGCGTAAACGTGTTGGGTTCTATATTCTAGAATAAATTATAAATTTTTCGTGCGAAATGTCTTAGATTATAACCCACCATTGTGTAGAGTATCGAATAAGCTTTCCAACGATATGTGAATCATCCAAAACGGACACCCGAGCGACGAGTTATGAATATTCCGATTGAATCGTGAATAGTAGTGAACAGTAAAACATGCAGGAAAAAGTACTGAAGCCTGGCGTATTTTTGCTCCAACTTTAAACGATCATAACTCCTTGTACATAATGATCTGGGTGATCTAGTATATATCAACGGAAATATCTGTGAGTCCTCTTTCCAATAAAATTAGTTTCATCCAATTTGTCTATCGAAGCAAAAAGTTATGGTCGATCTACTTCAACCTATCAAAAGTGAATTTTTGGGTCAACTTCAAATGATCATAACTTTTCGTACACAATGATCTGGGTGAGATACTATATATCTACAGGAAGATACGAGAGTCCTCTTTCTAATGAAATTAGTTTTATCCAATTTGAATATCGGAGTAAAACGTTATGGTTGATCTACTTCAGACTATCAAAACAGTCCACCAAAGGACAGATTTGGGAATTTTTTTGATTTTTAGGGGCATTTTGGTCATTCTCCCTCACCCAAAATCCGTCCAAACCCTATATTAAAGCCTATTAGAAGCATTATATGTTATATTTCATCAAACTCCCTCAAAAAAAAAAAAACCCTAAGCTCCTACATCCAACTTCAAGAACCTCCAAAGTTCACCATTAATTCTGCAAATTTATTCAAGATTCCAAGTTTCTAGTTCAAGAACTCCAAGAACCATCATTCAAAGGAATGATTAACCTCTCAAAAATGAGTATCGATCTAAAGTTCATCATTCAAGGTATGTGGAGTTTTTCAATAAGAACTCTCTTTCGTTTTTGTGCCCAAAAGTAATTTTCTTTACAAAAGGCATGATTTTTATTTGATTTTTATGAATTTGAAGCATGAACCTATATCTTATGATGATTATTATGAAATCTTGATGTTTATGATTTTGAAAGATGAATTTACATGTGTGGTGATATAAAGCATGAATCTTGAATGATATTTATCATGATTTTGATATTTGGGTCATGAATCCCCATTGAAAATTGTATTTTTTTGAGAAAGTGTGTGTTATAAGCACGTTGATGTTGACTATTTGAGATGTTTTGAATGATTGGACCTTTTGGTCTTAATGGAGTTGTTTTGAACTCGAGTGTGAAAGAAATCCACAACGTGGTTGATTTTGATAAATGGGAAGCATGTTGACTCCCAATGTATATTTATATATTACTGAAATTGTTTTGTTGTGGATTGTCTTTGAAATGATCTAAGCTAAGTCCGGGAGAAATCTTTAGCACCGAGTGGGAGGTATAAAGCAACCTTACTTCCCTAGAACTACGTGCCCCCATAGGAGTGAGCCTGAGGCTGATTTATATAGTGATCACTAGTTTGTGTGGATTTGATATTGATAGTCCTACTCCGATGACAAGGATAGGACGGCTCTCCCCAACATGGGTTGTACGTTGGACTCCATGTAGCTCACATGGTTTATGTCGGTTATAGGATCTCCCAGTGTGTGTGTATTTTCTTGTGTCTATGGTGAATGGTGAAGTGATTTGAAAGAGGAATTGTGAAAGTTATTCTTTCGAAAGATTTAAATGATATTTACATTATGAGAATTGATATTCTTGATGAACTCAAAGTGATTGACAAATTATATGATAACTCACATGTGTTATTATACTTATTTCATCCTCTCATGATTAGATGATTTTCTCTGGGCTATGTGAGTCTTTCATACATCCTGCATATTTCTTATAAATATTTATGATGATGATGTTTATACAACTGCATACACCCCCATATACTCGGCTCCTTTCCATGGTACTGACCCACATCTTTGTATGTGGGCTGCATTTTCTTAGAATGTAGGTTCAGGTGCTCAGTTCCAGGTTCGACAGTGATTCTTCGAGCACACTGTTCTACATCCTCTGTTGTGGTGAGTCCTCATGTTCCGATGACGTGATGTCTGATGTTGGTTTCACGAAATTGTTTTCATTTGATAACTGAGTATGAGTCAGTTGGGGCATGTCTCAATGGCTCACTGGTTTTATTGATTTTCTTAGAGGCTTGTCAGACTAGTATAGATGTTGGGAGTTGACTAATAAGTCGTATTTTGTTATCTTTCTAAAATTCTTTTATTCTTGGATGATGATTACTCTGTTGATATTTGAAGGTTATTTATGGAAACCCCGTTGATTTGTTTTGAACTGAATGAAAAATGGCTCAAAGGGTTAGCTTGGGGCTACTCGTAGCCTCAAGCATCGTGTGACGCTCCGGGACCCGTTTCCGGGGCGTTACAATATATATATATATATATATATATATATATATATATATATATATATATATATATATATATATATATATATATATATATAAGCATGTAAATAATTTATATACAAGAATTAAATCAAAATATATGTATAATATATTAACACACATGTATATATGTGGGTATATATATATATACATACATATATATAAGAATATATATAGTCACAAAATATCGACTGAATATAATAAGACACTAAAAAAAATGCAAATGTGACTAAAATATTTTTGTGTGACGTTTGATGTCAAAATAATTAATTTAAAGCATTTAATTAAAATATTTTACCATATGATAGGAAAATAAATCCTCTTTTCATTCTTCTTAAAATTCACAGAAATAGGAATAAAAATACAAATTTATTTTTGAAAAATTATTTAGGGCCAGGAAGCATCGGCAAAAAAATTTAGCGGAAAAAGAGCGAGTCAAAATTGGGTGTCAAAAATGTCAATACTAATAGTTTTGACAAGATCATGGTAGGATTTCGATCATAATTCATGACCTAATGATGATGCATTATCATCATTTTTTTTGTCCTCACTTTTGACTTCCTCCTCTTCTTCTTTATCTTCATCTTCTTCCTCCTCACTTTTATTTTCTTTGTCACCCTCTACAGATCCTTCTTCACTATCTTCCTCCATTTTGTTTTCATATCTTTCCTTAGCTTCACTATTTTCTGAAAGAGATTGTTCAGGAAGCTCCTCCGAATCCATCTGAACTCTAGGCATTTTTGCTAGTTGGTCAAAAGTTGATCTACTTTCACTTTCTTTTCTTTTGGGAGATATTTTTTTACCTACAAACAAGAGAAAAACAAAAAAATATTACAGTTGATCTCTGCATAATTTTAAATAAGGTAACCCAAAATTCAATAGATACAACACATTATAAGAAATATTCCAACAGATGACCCATCTGTTGCAACAGATGGAGAATCTGTTGGAAGAACTATTTTAATATCTTTCAATAGATATTCCACCTGTTGTAATAAGTGGGTCATCTATTGGAAGTTATAAAAACAGATAGCAATTCTATTTAGATAACTTCCAACAGATGACTCATTTTTTGCAATAGATGGGTCATCTGTTGAATGAAATTGAATCAGGTCTTCCACTTTTCCATCAGATGTGTAATATATTAGGAAATATTGCACTCTAACACCACCACCACCACCACCAATACTAGTATCACTAATACCAACACCACCAATACCAGCACCAATACCACTAGCACCACCAATACCATCAATTCCAACACCACTGACACTTCCAATACCATCACCACCAACACCAACACTAATACCAACACCACCAACGCCAACAACAATACTAATACCACCACACCAACACCAATACCAATACCACCACTACCACCACCACCACCAATACTAATACCAACAATACCACCAATACCTCCAATACCAATACCAACATCAATATTAACACCAATACTAATACCAACACCAACACCAACACCACCAATACCAACACCACCAACACCAATAACACCACCACCAATACCAACACCACTAATACCAACGCCAACACCGACACTAATACCAACACTACCACTAATACCAACACTAATACCACCACCACCACCACCACCACCAATAGCAATACCAATAACACTAATACCAACACCAGCACCAATAATTACACCAACACCACCAATACTAATACCAACAACACCAACATCACCATCAATACCAATACCACCAACACCAACACCAACACCAATACCAATACCACCAACACGAACAATATAAACAACAACAATAAAATCAAAATAAGTAACAAAGCAAACAATAAATGAAGTAAAAACCAGGATTTTCTCAGGTTCTTCCTATATTTTTAAGCATCAAAACATAAAATTGTTAACCCATTCTCAAAGATAATACAACTAAAAGTCTTCTTTTTATGATTAACTAAAAATCCCTAATTTAAAAAAAATATATATAGAGAACTCTTCTCAAACTTTGTTACTTGTGAAGAGAGAGAAAATGATGGATACAAGCAAGAAGGAAGTTGAAAATAACAACTATGTGGTTAAATATGGGAAGAAAATTGATCTTTTATGAAGGGTTGAGTAATCTATTGAGTAGCCATTGTTTGTATTATTGAGAGAGAAAGAGAAGAGGGAGAATTTTTTTTAAAAGATGAAACGATTTTCACAACTGGATGAAATGGTTTGAAAAATAATTCACCCCTTGCATTTTACTATTGATTTATATTTTGAAAAAGAATGAAATTTTCTGAAAATGTTAATATGGTCCCAATTGATCTTAATTAATTTTTTAAAAGAGATAAAATTTTGACTGTTTGATAATAAATAGAATTAATTTCACTCAAATTAATTTTTAGTTTTTATCTATTCAATTGTAACTTTAATGAATTTAATATTAATTACTTATCTATATCTATTTGATAATTTTCAATAAATAAAAACATATATTCTAACATATTACTCATCTGTTGCTACAGATGAGCAGAACATTGAAAATGACCAAACAAATAAAATAATCTGTTGCAACAGATGAGTCATCTGTTGCAACAGACGAGTCATCTGTTGCAACAGATGAGTAATATATTGGAAATAACTTAGCAGATAAAATCATCTATTACAATGGATGAGTTAGCTGTTACAATAGATGAGTATATCTGTTTGATAATTTCCAATAGATGACTCATCTGTTGCAACATGTTAAATTATTTCAAGTAAAATTGGTTAATTGATCACTCTACTTACGACGAATATAATATTAGATTATGTGATTGCAATGAGATCAATTGAAATTATAATTGAACTTATCAATTCATCATTAAAACTAGATAAATCAATTTAGTTATTACAACTTGATTTGAATCATTTCAAGTAAAATTGATCAAATTGATCACTCTACTCAAGACGAACACAATAGTAGATCATGTGATTATAATGAGATCAATTGAAATTACAATTGAACTTATCAATTCATCTTTAATCCTAGATTAATCAATTTAGTTGTAACAAATAATGACTTGATTTGAATCATTTCAAGTAAAATTGGTCAAATTGATAACTCTACTCAGGACGAACACAATAACAGACCATGTGATTTCAACGAGATCAATTGAAATTGTAATTGAACTTATCAATTCATCTTTAATCCTAGTTAAATAAATTTAGTTATTATAAATAATGGCTTGATATGAATCATTTCAAGTAAAATTGATCAATTGATCACTCTACTCAGGACGAACCCAATAGTAGATCATGTGATTGCAATGAGATCAACTGAAATTGTAATTAAACTTATTAATTCATCTTTAATTATAGCTAAAGCAATTCAGTTATAACAAATAATGGCTTGATTTGAATTATTTCAAGTAAAATTGGTCAATTGATCACTCTATTTAGGACAAACACAATAGTTGATCATGTAATTGCAATGAGATCAATTGAAACTGCAATTAAACTTATCAATTCATCTTTAATTCTAGCTAAATTAATTTAGTTATTACAAATAATGACTTAATTTGAATAAACAAAGGACTAATCTATTGCAACAGATGACACATCTATTAAAAATTATCAAATAATTATAGACATCTATTACAACAGATGATCAACCTATTGCACATATGACTTATCTATTGAAAATTATCAAACAGATATAGACATCTTTTGCAACTGATAATTTATTTATTGGAAAAACTCAATTCAATTGCAAAGATTTTTAGTACTCCCAATAGATGACCAATCTATTACAATAGGTGGGCCATCTGTTGGAAGAGCTAAATTTAGGTTTTGTGTTCTTCCAATAGATGATTAATCTGTTGCAACAGATGAATCATTTTTTGGAATAACTAAATAAAAATGGTTATTAATTAAAAAAACAGCTATTGAAAAGGTGAAAAATCATGGCTTTTTGATTATTTAGTAAAGAAAACGGTTCATAAATAAATAACAAGAAAAAAAATGATAAACATAATTTAAACCGTAAAAAATGGTTATTTAATTTTAATAACTAATATTTATATTTAAAAATTAAAAAGTCACAATTTTTTTACCTTTTTTGTATTTAATCCATTTTAAAATTTAAATAACTGAAAAGTCAACAGTTTGATTTAATTAAGGGGTATAATTATTAAAAAGGAGGTGAACAGTCCTGACTTTTGCCTAATATATTCAAATTCAATCATCTATAAATGGTTCCTTACTCATTTATTCTCCTCCACTTTATTTATTTCTTGCATCCTGTCTTTCATAAAAACACCATTACATCTTTAACCACTCCTCTCCCAAAAGCAATTTTCTTTATCGTCCGTTGAGGTATGTTTTATTTTCTTATTCTAACATGAAAGTTGTTAACATGTTGTGTTTTTTTTTTGTAAAACTACCAGTTGGTAGTATACGTTATATTACATTCAGACTCTTTTTTTTCTTTAGTATTTTATATTTTTTCTTAATGTATGCATATTCTAGATATGGATGATCCAGTTTGGGACATGACGATTCTGCTCAACACCGCACTGGAACTTGAAAGGCTAGTTCATGAACTCCGATGGGAGTTGGGTGCCATGAGAGCAAGGATGATTCATGAGATTCAAAGGCTGAGGGCCCTACCGCTGCCCAATAGGTTTTTGGTTGACAATAATAATAATTAGGTTATATTTTTTATTTTATCGTATGTATTATGTTTTATTTGATTTTGTATTTTGTATGTAATGAATGAAAAAATAATATTTGGTTGACTTTGACTTTATTTATTATTTAATTTTCAATTCTGTCTATTTTTTCTTAAGGTGTTGAAGGGTGTAGGTAGTTTGAGCATTTGAGAGTGAAAAGAAAGAATCAATTACTACAAGAAGTTAAAGTTTGGTTTGGTTGAGTCTATATCACTTAAACAAAATCACAAGAAATCTAATTGAATTTGCACAATTTAGAATCCAGTAGAAGAAAGAACTATATTGTGTTCTTCCAATAGATCTGTTGCAACAGATGGGCAATTTGCTGAAGATATTCTTGTAGTCTATTGTATTTAGTTCATTTTCTGTTGCCTTTTTTATTGAATGCCACAAGTTAATTCTTGGACCATAAATAAAAATATATTTTATAGTAAATAATAACATTTATATTTCTAACAATGAGTTAAAATTATCAAAGTCATAACAAACAACAACACAAAACTATTTACTATTGCAACGATCATAGAGCATTACGATCCGGGCATATAGTTCTCTTGTGGACAACGTTCTAACAGATGGAACACTTATTTTTTCTTGATGGAAATTATTATTCGACTCCACGCCTCCTCTTATATGACTTTCTTTTTGATTTGATACTGCTTGGGTCAATATATGGAAGAGGTATTAATATCGACAAAAGCTCAGCAGTAACAACCCAAGAATCTCCAGGAGGCACCGAATTAATATTCTCACAATAAGCCATTATATCTCTTTCTACCAAATAATATAGAGATGTGTACTCATAAATTTGAGTGTCATATCGTGCACCATATTGGGCTCAAAGTGTTGCCATAGCATGTGGACAAGGTATTTAGTTCAAGTTAAAAACTCTACATGTACAAGATTTTTTTTTAAAGATCAACTGTGACAACATCATCATGACCGTCAATATTAAACTTGTAATTTTCTATTTGATGAGCCAATAAGTTATTCCCCAAACTGAGGTTCTTTGATATTTGTTTTTCAATTTCTAGAAAAACTCTATTTCTTGAGTTCATGAACTACATACGCCTTTCATGAAAAAATTTGGCATACCTCTTGTTTATTTCACAATGGGAAAACTCTTTCAACACTAAACATTGAATTAACTGATTCAACTTTGTTTGACGTCATAATATTATACCTATAAGAAAATCACTTAGTACGACATACAATATTACAATACAAACTTTTAACATAAACAAGATATTAAATTTATCAATGTACCTATTTCTCAGACAAAATGACTGACACCATCTCTCAAAATTGACACGTTGGAGATATTGTACTGTCCTGGGTACCCTATCCCTTATTTGATTGAAATGGTAAAAAAACTCACCTGTATCATGTGCTTTGGCTTCTCTATAAAAAAAAGACGACCCTTTTATTGTGATAATTGTTCTGAATATTTTCTCCAAGATGCCCCATGCAATAACCAAAGTGGGCTAAAGGGTAGAAAATTGAATCCATCTCCGAAATTATACACAAATCATTCATATCGTATACAACACTTCAGGTTTGTCCAAAAAATATGCATACGATACATCACATTCCTTGCCCACTATACAAAAAGCAACAGGAAAAATGTGATTCTCCGCATCTTGTGCCACCATCGATAACAAAACTCCTTGATACTTGCTCCACAAAAAAGCCCTGTTGACGGCTATGAATTTTCTCAATGGTTGAAAACTAAGAATCCAAGCACCATAGGATACAAAAAAAGTACTTGAACCTTCCATTTTCATCAACATGCAACGTCGTCTTACTTTCGAGATTTGTGGACTCAAGCATGTAATGGTAGGCATCAAGGACTATATACCTGTGCTCATGTGTCCCCATAACGAATGAGTTGGAAATCCATATGGATATATAAATCTTCTAATAACAGACCGTACAACCCAATTCTGTACAGATTTAAATGGCCATAATGCTTGTAGAAGTTCCTTTTCCATCAGGGAATATATTTTTGAAATACTTACCAAGGACCTTTGCCGTAGCATGAGGATTATGGTTTGTAATATGCTCCGAACCATATGTGTGATACTTTTCATAAACTCTAATGATGAATCTATCAATACTTACGTATTTCACAGCCCTCAACCTCCACTTGCAGTCCGGATGAGCACATCTAAAACAATAGACATTGCTCGAATTAATCACCTTCTTTGGTTGAAAATATTTTTTCAAGAAAGCAATATACAAAGAAGTAGCTAGTTTATCTTTATTCTTGAATGTAATTCCCTTATAAAAACCAGTCTTGTCATCTTGACGATTGCCCAACTATGTTGATTGAGAAGAACTGCCCACTGTATTGCTTGCAACAATGGGCATGGGTGTTTGATCATCATCTGGAATATTTATGTCCAGATCATCCAATTTATCATTAAACATATCTTATTGATCTTCTTCTACATTCTGATTCTTATTCTCTATCAGTTTTTCAACCACGTACACCCTTAACACCGGCTTAGCTAAATCACTCAGATAAGCATGCAATCAAACCTGATCGATTATCTTGAAAGGTAGTACCTTCTGATTTTCAAAGGAGCTGTGCATGTAGCTGATTACAAGTTCTTTCGATCAACAAATTATTCCACAATAGCTGATGATTGAATTCACAAAATCATCATACAAAATAACAATTTTGGTTGTCATCGCTATCGTCTCTAATATTTCACCATCCTTCTAATACCAAATATATCGATTGTTCTTCTCGATCCATTCACTATGACAATCCACCCTTATTATTTGTTGATCCCTCAATTAGTGGTACCTAAAGATAGGTATTTGTTTAAAAAGTTAATAATGATGTTATAATAAAGTTAATAATAATTGTATAGTATATACAACAACATAAGAAATTATATACACTACACTATCATTATTAGTGTTACAATGGATGAGATATTTGTTGGATTAAGCTTTAGGTTTTTCCCAGAATAGTAACATGAATCCCAACATATGAGTCATATATTATAATATTTGAGTAATCTGTTGCAACAAAAGAGTGATCTATTATAACAGATGACTCACCTATTGGAATTCGTGTTACAATACTATAGAACCTGAAGCTGATTCTAATAGATGAGTCATCTATTGTAACAGGTGAGTAATCTGTTACAACAGATGAGTAATCTGTTGCAACAGATAAGTGATCTGTTGCAACAAATGACTCACCTATTGGGATTCATATTACAAAACTATATAACATGAACGACATGCCCTGAGGCCTTGTCTTAAAGGGCATCCCAAGTCCGACCAGGAGCGAAGACCACCCCTGTTACCCAACCTAACCTCCAGCTGCCTGACCTGAGTTGGCTTAATTCTGAGCATGTAACAAGATAGTGTACAGCTCACATAAAGACTCTGGGATAAGATCTCAACTTTGACCGACCCAAACGAGTTGTAACGCCCCGAGAACCTATCCCGAGACATCACAGGGTCTCAAGGTCACATATGACCTCAAGCTAACCCTCTAAGCCTGTCATCACTTTCAAAACTCTCTACAACACGAATCATCATAAAGTAGGGAAGAATAATCATGACATGAACATACTGAAATACAAAGTAATACAGTTCTGTATAATAAAATACTGAAATCTCTGTACATGTTGGCACACTAGTCTGACAAAGCCTCTACTACATAGGACTAAGGAGCCATTGGGATGGATCCCCAACTAACTCGTACTGAACTGAAAGTAAACAACAATCTATTAATAAAACAAAATCGGAGACACAGGTCCTCGAACCATGAGGACTCACCAACCGCAGAAATGTAGGTGAAAGTACTCAAAGATCAGTGCGCTGCTGAGACTGAGCACCTGAACCTATGTCATGAGGAAATATAGAATACAAAAGAGTATGGGAGTCAGTACTCGGGAATGTACTGAGTATGTGGGGGTGGATGCAATATTTTTAAATAATATCATAAGTGTATAAGAAAATCATGCATGCTGACAATAGTAACTCTCTTCCCTTAAATTATCTAAAACATCATTTCTGTAAGTCATCAGTAATAACATATGTTTCATAAATCATTTAACTCATCTCAAACTCTTTTACTCATGACTTAGAGTGACTCGTTAACTCATGGTACATAGATCATTATAGACGTGGGAGTTTCTTATAACCGACATAACTACATCATGTGAGCTGCATGGAGCCTGATGATAGGCGAATTTACGTGCCTATATCAATATATTTTGCCCATATTTTAGCCTAGTTTTGAGAACTAATTATATATTTCATGCACTTTTAGTCCTTTTTCCTGTAAATGAGCTGACAAACATGATTAGGAAAGTTTCAGGTATAAATGATGCAAAATACAGCATTTTACGGCTTACTTGACGCAAAAGAAAGCTCACAAACGAAATAGAAAGGAGCTGGACGCCTAAGGACCAAATCTGCTGCATGGAAAATCTGTCCCTGGCTAAAACAGCATTTCTGAAGACTTTGAGGACTTACAGACACAAAGCTGGATTTTTACAAAGATACATTAACCTAGTATAATTAGGTTATGCGTTTTACTAGTCTATTTGGATTATGATATTGTAACCTTACCCTAGTACATTTGGGTCAAGGATTTCATTAGTATATTAGGATTTGGTTATTTATTTCATTAGCATAGTAGGAGTAGGATAGGAGTATTATAAATACCCTATCATGCTAGAGATTTTAATTAAGTCCTCCCTTAGTGGAGAGGCAATTCCTCCCTTAGTGGAGAGAACAATCATTAATTCTTCACTTAATTCAACAATTAATTTTCTTCCATCCCTCTCATCTTCCACCACAAACACTTCTAATCTACTCTTCTATTCATCTATTCCACAACAAGAGAATCGTTACTTGCTAGGGAATCACCAAAACCACACGCCTAAACACCCACTTCTCACGCCATCCACCATGCAAAACGTGATATCCTTCGCATTCATGGGTAACTAAACCTCTTAGTTGGGGTTATGGAAGCCGAATGAGTTACTATCTACTGCTGTGAGTTGTGAGTTCAAGACACGTATATTGCTTATATCATTACGCTCTTCATATTAATCTACATTCTTTGCGGTTGCAAACGCAAGAATAACGCCAGTCTAACATTTAACTTGTTCGAGAGAAAGGTTATTTGTCTGGAAAAGAGATAATGTCAAGGTAGTAGGACACCCTTTCCTATTAAAAAGCTAGTACCGTAACTGGACTAACCTCTTGGAGAATTCGTACCGTTAGACACGCTTTAAGCTCGAGAGAGTTAAAGTGAAATAGTCCTTGTTCAGGTCGAGAGATGCTTGGATTTACCATCGACTACAATTCTCTATAAGCAATTGTATGTCAAGACTCTACACACTCATAGCCGATAGAGACGTATACCTCAGAAGGTGGACATAACCCCAACGCTTCAATTCTCATTGTTTCACAACCTACGAAATACTCTCTTTTTACTTTGCTATTTTTAGCTTTTATTTCATTACTTTGGTAACTTATTACAATCCCCCCTTCTTACGAGACTTGCACCAAAAGTTTAGTAATTTTGCTTACTTGTTGGCCAAGCTATTCCCTGTGGGATCGACACCCAACCCAGGTTGGGTTCTATATTTGCTAACGACCGCTTTACACTCCTACGAGAGTTGTAGATTGAGCGTTATCAAAAATTGGCGCCGTTGCCGGGGAATACGAGTGTCAATCAAGTCCGTGATAATTACTAGACCCTTTGTTAAAGATTCTCGTACTTTTACGTTTAGTTTTTGTTTTTGTTTATTGCAGGTTTTTACTTTAGTGCATGACCCATACTAGAAGTACAGGTCAACCGTTATTACCAATCAATCCGGAACCACAACGAATTAGAAGAATGGAAGCACAAGCTGAAATCGACAGGATGGCTGCTCAACACGAGCAAGCAAGATTAGCTGCTCTTGCCGCTGCTCAAGTCCAACAACAAAACATTGATAATCCTGGATGAGCAACAAATCCTGACAATGAAGATTTAGGTGATGACGAGTTACTGAACCCTAGGCGTGATGCTGAAATTATAACACCTGCCAACCGAAGAGGTCGACAAGCTCGGTATAGGTATGATCGCCAACCTTTGCAACCAACTTTCGACAATGATGATGATGATCTTGATGGTGCCGGAGCCACTGGAGCTATAATTCCACCACCATTAGCGCTCGGAGCCAAGTTCAACATCACTAGCACCATGATTCAGTTATTACAACTCAAGGGATTATTTGGTGGACTAGCAGGCGATGATCCGAATATGCATCTCATCAACTTTATTTCTACATGCAAGTCTTTTGACAATCTTGGTGTTGGTCAGAATGCTATTCGATTACGTCTATTTCCATTGTCTCTTTCTGGGGAGGCAACACTATGGTTGAATGGGCTGACTCCTGATTCAATTACAAATTGGAGGCAATTGAGAGACGCTTTCCTAGAAAGATTCTTTCCGCCATCCAAGAGGGCTCAATTGAGAGATGAAATCAGCAACTTTCGTCAGCTTCCCTCTGAAGCTCTTCACGAAACATGGGAGAGGTTCAAGACAAAGCTAGCGAGATGCCCAAACCATCACATGACTAATGTTCACCTCATGGAGATCTTGTATAGAGCTTTGAATTCAATAACTAAACCAGTGGTGGACAACGCAGCTGGAGGTTCTTTCATGGACCTCACCTTTGGTCAAGCAAGCAATATGCTAGATCGCATGACAAAGCAAAGTAGAGCTTGGCACACCAGGGATTCGGAGGTAGCAAGCCCCACTTTATTTATTGGCATGTCTGCAGACCAAAGAAGAAGAGAAGAAGAACGTGAGCAAGACATGGCGCACATGAAAACACAATTGGATCTTCTGACAAAGCACTTATTATCAGGGAAGACTGAAAAAGTGAAAGCTGTAGCGCTAAAAGGAAGAGACGAATCTGGTTCTGAAGAGGAGGCCAACTACTTGAACAATCAGGGGGGTTTCCGTGGGAATGCCCAAGGAAACCAAGGTCGGAACTATTATGATAAATCTGGAAGCAAAGACCAAGGTAGTTGGAAGAAAAATAATGAAAATAGTGGTTTGTACGTTCCCCCTGGTAAACGTGATACCACCATATCTAATTCTATGGAAGACATGATGGCTAAGTTATTGAAAGGAGTGGAAGCAACGAGCGCGGGAGTTAAGGAGGTGATTGATGATTTGGCCTCCATGAAGCAATTAGTTGATTCTCATTCCACTTCTATCAAGCAAATAGAGCAGCAATTGAGCCAACTTTCAGCAACATTCAATCAAAGAAAGGCTGGCACCTTACCGAGCGATACTGTGCAAAACCCAAGGAATGATGGGTCATGCATGGCCATCACTACCAGAAGTGGTAAGGTGCTGGAAACTTCAGCAAAAGACAAGCAAGTGGTTGATGTAGCAGCAGACATTGGTGCCACACCTAGTGACGTTACAAGAGAAGAACCCGCAACAACTACTTCAGGCGTCAAGGATGTTTTACCTAGAGACGTGCAGCCTGAAAAGAATGATAAACGGAAGCAAGAGGGGAAGAAAGCCATAGAAAGAACACTTCCATACCCACCACCACCTTTTCCACAAAGATTGAAGAAGGTGGCCGATGACACGAAGTTCAGCAAATTTATGACTATGTTGAAGCAGCTGACTATTAATGTCCCATTGGTAGAGGCACTTGAACAAATGCCTGGGTATGCGAAGTTTATGAAAGATCTTTTGACTAAGAAGAGGGCAGCAAGTTATGAGCTGAAAGATGATGTGCATCATTGTAGTGCAATTGCTACCCGATCGATAGTTCAGAAGAAGGCCGACCCCGGAGCTTTCACTATTCCTTGCACCGTCGGATCTTTGAACTTTGCCAAAGCATTGTGCGATTTGGGAGCTAGAATCAATTTGATGCCACTATCTATCTACAGAAAGTTGGGGCTAGGCGATCCGACACCAACCAATATGAGGCTCGTGATGGCTGATAGGTCGGTAAAACGACCTGTGGGTATCTTGAATGATGTGTTGGTGAAAGTTTCTTTATTCATCTTTCCTGCCGACTTTGTTATTCTGGATTGTAAGGAGGATTCTGAAGTTCCCATAATCTTGGGACGTCCTTTCCTTGCAACTGGAAGTGTGCTTATTGACATGAAAGATAATGAGCTTTTGTTTCGAATTAATGACGAAGTAGTACGGTTTGATATATGCAAATCCATGAAGCAGCACAGCGATATGAATGAGTTATCTGTAGCTGATGTTCATCAAGAGGATATGAAAGCATTATCTATAGAGAAACAGCCTACTGTTGAGCCATTGTCTGCTGTGCCACTGAAAGTTGAGCATGAAGATAATGAAGGTTATGAAGAACTTATGAGTGCTCTAACAGAAATAGAGCCTTATACTCCTAAGCAACCAGATTGTGATCTCAAGAATCAACCAACAGCGAAGACTCCCATTGACGAGCCACCAATGCTAGAATCGCAAGAGCTTCTCGATTATCTAAGGTATGTGTTCTTGAAAAGTGGAAGTATACTTCCGATAAGTGTGGTGGATGATTTAAGTGAACAACACGTGGAGGCTCTCATCTCTGCTCTGATGAGGTATAAGAGAGCTATGGGTTGGACTATTGATGATATAAATGGTGACTCTCCGGAGAAACGTAGGAGCCATCTCGAAAAAGATCGCATGCCCACAGGTAAGCCTCATTGCCGTCTAAATCCTTTTAGAAAACGATCCACCATTTACCTCGACGAAGTCTGAGTACTCGAGGTAACTATGTCGAGCCACGACAATAAATAAGGCGCTAGATGGGAGGCAACCCATCGTTTTTTCATTTATTGTTTATCATTTTTCCTTTCATTCTAGTACTTGTTTTGTTTTGCTAAATGAAAAATCCAAAAATAAGAGTCGTGCCACAACCAAAACTAAGGCGCTTGGTGGGAGGCAACCCATCGTACTAATCGTGTTCATTTGTTTTGAGCTAATATAGGTGCAAGAAGTATGCAATGAGGAGATTGATTTCAATTGACGATTTGGTCGCATTGTATGGTAAAATCGGTAAGTTAGGAATGGTGATGCATAAGGCTATGAATTGAGCCTTTCTCACGTCATAATAGGCTTCGAGGAAGGCTAGGCCTTGGTAAAAATAGGCCACGAACGATGCACAACCTATTCTATAGCCTAAGGACTCGGAATCTAGTGTGCTATACACTATGCGCCGCCTATTCCTAGGTATGCTTTTGACTATGCGCCGCCTATGCTATGGCATTTGAGATACTGAGACCAAATGCCATAGACTATGCGGCGCATATGTCTAGAAATGCCATGGACAATGCGCCGCATATGTCATTGATATGCCGAGAGATATGCGCCGCATATGTGGTGATCTTGTCCCCAAATCTGATTGTAAATGGGTCATAACCCGACCCATACTCTTCCTATATAAAGGGGACTTGGTTTTATAACACAACCACATTAGAAACAACCCTAAAGGCGCCGCATAACACTCCAAATCCTCTCAAAATTTTCTTCCTTTGTTCTTCCAATTCACAACAACTTCTCCACAATCTTCAAGCAAGTAAGTACTCTCTTATTCTTCATCTATTTATCGTAAGTACTACGTTGATATGCTTGTTATATTTTGCTAAATCATGTGAGATTGGTGGTGATGTTCATGTGTTTGGATAATTGTTACAAGATCGTGTGATTGAATATATACGTAGGGAATTCTTGACTTGTTTCCGACTTGAATTTTGTTTCGATAGCATTGTTATGATAATTGCTGAATTGATATGGCTATGAATATTGCTTAAGATTGTTGGTTGGATGATTACATGATAGACTATCCCGGCCATCGGGATAAGGTTATAGTGCCTATCGACTTAGGAGGTTGTGCTTGTTGTAAGAATAATAATTCCATGTGGTAACCCCTAGGTTGTAGTGTTGCTATATCCACCATGAAAGTAGTCCAATGGCTGCAAATAAGTGATGTAATGCTGATTTTCTTGTCGGAATACAATCCTAAAACGTATGTCGACGAAATCTGAGTACTCGACCACTTTTACTTTACTGATTTGTGCTAACAAGATTAAGTGTGGGGTGGTACCCCTAATGCTTGCATATAGATTGTATAAAGTGAGATTGTGATGCAACTAACATTATTTCTAGTCTCAGGTACAATGGCACCTAAAGTAAAGCAAGGCAAGGAGAAGGCTACCACGTCCCGAAAGGACAAGAAGAGAAGTCGAAAAGACCAAGGAGAATCATCTTCAGCACACCTACCACACAGAATGATCGGAATAAAATGGGTTCTTGAGGAAGAAGCCAAGTCATGGTACAGCAGCAACAAAGAAAAGAAATATGTGCACGTCGACTTGATCAACAAGGAGACCTTAGCAAAGAAGGAGCCGCAAATGTTGGCTAAAATAATGGCTTTGAAGCTAGATTTCATCTTCCGCGACATGGGAGAGTGTAATCTTGACTTAACAAGAGAGTTTTATGCCAACTGGTCGCCGAACACAACAGGCAATGAAGTAAAAATTCGGGGCCAAGTGTTACAGTTTACAGCGGATTGGATCAACTCTTTTCTTGGCCTACCTTTGGTCGACCCTGCACCATACAAAGAGCTGTACAGCAGGCCTCCTTACAGAGCGATAAGACACACGCTTTGTGGAAGCAGATCGATGGCAAGATAGGGCAGACATAAGGAAACAGGCCGTCACAACACCTTTCCCTATGCTCCACTAAATAGGGAAGCAAGAATCTGGATGCGCATTGTCAACTCATGCCTTATTCCTGGGACACAATACACCAAGATATCAAGAGATAGAGTGTGTTTGGTTTATGCGTTGATGACGAATGTCCCTATCAACTTTGGTGCAATCAGTCGATCTACCATAAGGAAGGCCAGACTCCACCGAAGGTCCCATTTCACATTCGGCAATTTGTTGACAGCAATGTTGCGGAAGGAGGATATAGAAGAGGAACCAGCTGACCACAAACTCTCACATAACCCAAAGAAGGTTGACCTCACAAAGGTCAAAGATGCTGAAACAACTCATGGAGTCAACCTTACTACTGCGGAGAGACATGCTCGTGATGAGAGTTTCTTCCGTCATCTCTATGGCATGACACGATTCACTATGATGAGTGGTGGACGTATTCCAACTGCTGAAGAGCTCCAACAGTTGGACCACGACTACCCAATGAACAGGCATGCCCGGGAGATGTGTGGAGTGGGCGTATATTTTGAGGAACCTCTGGACGATGACGTGCCAACTGATGATGATAGACGCCTGCCTGATTCTGATGATGAGGAGAACTCTGACGACGACTCTTATGATGATTCAGACGAAGGGGGTATGACCCCCGACATTGATGAGGAGTCCGACTAACCAGGTTCTTCGCATTTATTTTCCACTGAGGGCAGTGTCCCGTCTAAGTGTGGGGTGGCAGAATCTGCATGCTATACTTCTTTGTTTGCCTATGTTTGTATGTTTACTTTGTTTTTTTTAGTCCATTTTTTTTTCGTTTGACATTTTTTTTAATTTTTTAGGAGTAAAATTTTTCTAGCTACGCATGAAATTATTTTGATAGGCAGCATGAGATTAGAACAAGAGTATGTGCTACAATTGTGACTATTGAGACATTTAGGCTCTAGTTGTGACTTATTATGTGATATTGTGTGACTCAATTCCTTCAATTGTTGGGACGAGAGTCTATATTACTTCCAATCAAGTCGACCATGTGCCTTGTGTGTGTGAGATAATAGTATATTCTATGTTTGTGGCTGATGCTAGAACTTGCCTGGTATGTATGCAAAGCGAAAATAAGGAGTGTGAGTTTAGGAGATGATTTAGGCATTTCTTTGGCAACCTATATTTGTTTACCTTCAGTTTTACCTACCCATGAACATCATCCTAGTTAAACCCTTTTGAGACTTTAGCCTATTTCTTTGACAACCTTGTATGTAAGCCTAATCCATTTTTTTTAAGACCGTAATTTGATCCAAATTCCTAAGTGCTTTAAAGTGAAAAAGTCATGTGACAACATAAGAGGAAATTGGGTGAGTATGGTGCTTGAATGTGTTATGAAAAAGAAAGTGCTATCATAAGAGGTATGTTGTGAAAAGAAAAAGGAAAAGAAAGCTGAAAAGTGAGTTGTGCTTAAAATTGAAAAACAAAAGATGAGAACAAGGGTGGAAGAATAAAACAAAGAAAGGTTGAAAGAAAAAAGTGTCAATGATACAAAGTGATGTATTAAAAGCGCTTAGGAACCTAGTCACTATTCTTGGCCAAAATAGTCCTACCCGTCCCTTAGCCTACATTACAACCATCAAAAGACCTACTTGATCCTAATCTTAACATTCTGACATTTAGTGGAGTACTACATTAAGGGCAAGCCTATGGTCATTAGTTGCTACATATGAATTCTTTGTGAGAGTGAGAGCAAGGACATTTTGATACCCATGTTTGAAAAATATGCTATATTTGTGAGTAATTATGGGTACTATATTGTGAGACACACATGGTTGATGAGCTTTGGATAGTTGTATATGATTCTATGTACCTGAACGTTTGCATGCGAGTTGATCACCATCATGAGTCTATGCTTGAGGTTAAATTGTTTCTACTTATAATCGGAAAGCTACTCTTTGTTGATAAGTGTTGTGCCTGTCTTGAAGAATGTTTTGTGTTGTTGCTATAAAAACCATAAGTCGATGTTTAGAAGGACATGATATGTTGTTCGAGGACGAACAAAGCTTCAAGTGTGGGGTGTTGATGATAGGCGAATTTACGTGCCTATATCAATATATTTTGCCCATATTTTAGCCTAGTTTTGAGAACTAATTATATATTTCATGCACTTTTAGTCCTTTTTCCTGTAAATGAGCTGACAAACATGATTAGGAAAGTTTCAGGTATAAATGATGCAAAATACAGCATTTTACGGCTTACTTGACGCAAAAGAAAGCTCACAAACAAAGTAGAAAGGAGCTGGACGCCTAAGGACCAAATCTGCTGCATGGAAAATCTGTCCTGGGCTAAAACAACATTTCTGAAGACTTTGGGGACTTACAGACACAAAGCTGGATTTTTACAAAGATACATTAACCTAGTATAATTAGGTTATGTGTTTTACTAGTCTATTTGGATTATGATATTGTAACCTTACCCTAGTACATTTGGGTCAAGGATTTCATTAGTATATTAGGATTTGGTTATTTATTTCATTAGCATAGTAGGAGTAGGATAGGAGTATTATAAATACCCTATCATGCTAGAGATTTTAATTAAGTCCTCCCTTAGTGGAGAGGCAATTCCTCCCTTAGTGGAGAGAACAATCATTAATTCTTCACTTAATTCAACAATTAATTTTCTTCCATCCCTCTCATCTTCCACCACAAACACTTCTAATCTACTCTTCTATTCATCTATTCCACAACAAGAGAATCGTTACTTGCTAGGGAATCACCAAAACCACACGCCTAAACACCCACTTCTCACGCCATCCACCATGCAAAACG
Source organism: Capsicum baccatum var. pendulum (assembly GCA_030864225.1). Taxonomy (NCBI): domain Eukaryota; kingdom Viridiplantae; phylum Streptophyta; class Magnoliopsida; order Solanales; family Solanaceae; genus Capsicum; species Capsicum baccatum. The sequence continues at coordinate 55,393,063 of CM061554.1, read as the reverse complement.
TGATATCCTTCGCATTCATGGGTAACTAAACCTCTTAGTTGGGGTTATGGAAGCCGAATGAGTTACTATCTACTGCTGTGAGTTGTGAGTTCAAGACACGTATATTGCTTATATCATTACGCTCTTCATATTAATCTACATTCTTTGCGGTTGCAAACGCAAGAATAACGCCAGTCTAACATTTAACTTGTTCGAGAGAAAGGTTATTTGTCTGGAAAAGAGATAATGTCAAGGTAGTAGGACACCCTTTCCTATTAAAAAGCTAGTGCCGTAACTGGACTAACCTCTTGGAGAATTCGTACCGTTAGACACGCTTTAAGCTCGAGAGAGTTAAAGTGAAATAGTCCTTGTTCAGGTCGAGAGACGCTTGGATTTACCATCGACTACAATTCTCTATAAGCAATTGCATGTCAAGACTCTACACACTCATAGCCGATAGAGACGTATACCTCAGAAGGTGGACATAACCCTAATGCTTCAATTCTCATTGTTTCACAACCTACGAAATACTCTCTTTTTACTTTGCTATTTTTAGCTTTTCTTTCATTACTTTGGTTACTTATTACAATCCCCCCTTCTTATGAGACTTGCACCAAAAGTTTAGTAATTTTGCTTACTTGTTGGCCAAGCTATTCCCTGTGGGATCGACACCCAACCCAGGTTGGGTTCTATATTTGATAACGACCGCTTTACACTCCTACGAGAGCTGTAGATTGAGCGTTATCAGAGTCCAACGTTTTGCCCTCTTAAGAAGAGAACCCCACATTGGCGGGGGTGTCGTACTCTTGCCAAGGAGTACAACCTCAATCTCATCATCACAATATCATACTCGGCCTTTGGCCCACAATTATCAACATCAATCCTACGGTGGAACGTAGTTCTGGGAAAATACCAAATTTCCCATTCGGTGCTAAATACTCCTCCCAGACTCAGCTCAGAACGCGTTAGGAAATCCACCTCAATCAATATCAACTCATGGGTCTATCATGATGACCAAAACAACAGTATGTCTCATCGGTAAATCATATACGACTGTGGATTCCTAACTCGACTCAAATTCAAACAATGTTTCTCAACATCAAGTACATTTGCTTATCAAATTATTTCAAATGCCAAAGCTTCAAGGAAACATCATCAAAATCATTCTCGACTTTTAATTCAAATATAGATATATATATATATATATATAGATAGATATAGATATATTCAATAGTCAAATTTTTCATAGAAAAACACAAATCTTGACACTTATCATAAATCACTTAGAAATCATCAATATATGATGGCAATATACATCTTATGGAATAAATACTCAATTTAAGAAGCATGATGGTGAAATAACCATAAATATCAAGCTTATTCAACTCAAGTCTCATAAATCATTCATAAAGAAATTTGGGTGTAAACCCACTTGAAAGATCATGCAAATCAATAGTAGAAATTAAATCTTTAGGCACAAGAACGAAAGGAGTGTCCTTGTTTAAACCCCACATAGCTTGGATTTTGATTTGAAGATGTGGAAACTGGATTGGAACTCTTATCACACTTTTAGGCCAAGATTCTTGATGCCTTTGACTTGGGAAACTTAGTTCTTGAACAACTTGGAGAAATTTATGGAAGATTCTCTGAATTTCTTAGAAGAGGATTTGGATTTTGGATCTTGTAGAAACCCTAGTTTCTAGGAGATTCTTGGAAGATTGAAAGAGAAAGGAGAAGGAAATAAGTGGCTCTTCTCCACTTTGATATATATATATATATATATATATATATAAGATCACATGGGGATGAAATGACCAAAATTCCCTGTTAAAAAAGCTAAAATTCGCTGATCGGGGGTTGTGACGGTCGATCTGACGGTCCGTCAAATCTCCTGATGGTCCACTAGATCGTCCATCACTCCAGTGCCGAAAATGGAATGTTCTGTATCAACGTGATGGTTGAAGTGATGGTCCATCAGGAAACTGACGGACCACCAAGTCGTCCGTCACTAGAGGGCCAGAAACGAGACATTCTGTCTTGACCTGACGAACCCTTTGACAGTCCACCAACTTGGCCGTCGCACGATGGCCTAAAAAAAGAGTCACTGCCTTGTGTTGACGAGGCACTTGATGGTCCACCAGGGACCTGACAGTCCACCAGGTTGACTGTTAAACCTGGGCGATCTAATACCATTTAGTAAAACGGCCATAACTCCCTCGTCCGATGTCAGATTTCAATGAAATTGGTATCGATGGGAATCTTATTCAATGCTCTACATGACAAAACATAGAAATTAGAGTAATACAACATGGTTTGAACATCAATCACTTTGAAAGTCATACATATCCACTCAAAAGACGGATTTAGGCTTAAGAAACGATCGGGGTATTACACGAGTCCAACTATCTCATACCAACAATCCAACCATACCAAACCATACCAAAAGAAGGGCCATAAACCAGGCCACAACTAAGGTTGTTCAAAAGAAAGATATAATAAATCCCAAAATGAAATATGATAGAACAATGAGAAATTATGTCCGATAATGCTAGCCTCCCTGCTTATTCCAATGCCTAGGCCGACACCATTACCGATCCCGCCCATTCTAACCCATAGAAGTACCACAAACCCTCTAACCAAAAGAGTAATGAAATTTGGTTGGGACATTCACCGACCATAGCCAAAACCAATATCCAAAATAAAATCAAAGTATCTATAAATATTAATAATATGAAATGGAGCTTTTTGAAAGGATGAAAGCTCACCACATCAGTCCAAATGTTGATCCTCGAGTCAATCACTATGTATGAGGAGTAGAACGGTCAGTTCCTGCACAGCATGGGTATACATTCACCAGTAGAAGGGGTTAGTGAGTGACCGCTAGCATGATGTCAGGGTAAGGATAAAATAATACCATTTATAAAACCAAGTAAAACCATCCATATGCACAATACCATACATATATATACACATAACCATGCTGGGAAAAAGGACCGGGTTTAGCATGCCTTTAAAACCTTTACCTAGGCTTCGTAGATTTGCCGTCCTAAACAACCTATGGGCTATATGGGTTCAGCTTCCCCCGCTGAAAGGGCCCCAGTGCATATAGCCGCACGACTAAGGAAGAAACCTTTGGGATGACTAGTACATACCCCAAATATAGTGTGACATCATGCACACGGTCACCAAGACCAACCTCATATAGGCAAATATGACTTTCCAATTTTGGTCCTCTCAAGACCTCTACCTTCTATGACTTTGATACACATCCCACAATTATTGCCCAATTGAAACCAATTTCTAAATAACCAAAGATTATCCATTTGTTAACCAAGGCCATTGATATTAGTAGATACCAACCCTTACTTGCAAGTATCATCTATATCCAACCATATATAGGTTTAGGAGGACTTTTAACCATATCCTTCTATTTACCATATAAACCACTTGGGGGATTTTGTGTGTTCCACAAGCATAACCATTAGCCATTTACCATTATAAGCCATTTAAACCATGCATAATTCCCTCACCAAGTTTTAAAACATAAAAGAGTTCCATTAAAGGTAATCAATGCAGTGAACATATCTTTATAAGTATTTTGTCAAACACATTGGGGTATAATATGACCAAAACCAATTCCAATTATCATTAAACCATTCCTATGCAACCGAATTATCCAAAACCACTATTGATGCATATAAAAGCATAATTAAAACCATGGGAAACCATAACCAACCATTTAGTATCAAAACCCCAAATCATATTTGAAAACCCAAAATCATACAATCAATGAAATCATAGAAACATTCATAAAACCATTTCTCTAGATAAAATTAAAAATAAGGGAAGAGAACGTGACTTAAACTAAGATGATGATGGAAAGAAATCCCCAAGACAAGCCCCAAATCAATGCTCTAGTTGAAAACCTAGCTCCCCTTGCCCAAAATCTCTTAAGAGAATTATAGAGTGTTTTAGAAAAGTTTTTAAGTTTAATGAATGGAATAATAGGGTCTATAACCTCCCAATTAGGTTAGAAGTCATTGGACCCTACTAGGATAAGTGGAAAAATATCCAGAATACCCCCACTTAAGTTGCACCAAAATCTCATCACAGGGATACGACTGGACCACTTGAGTCGTACCCTCCGATATGATTGGTATCCTCCACTCGTATCCTTGAATTAACCCTTGGATCCCACATTGTCCAGTATGCAACTCATCCAACCAAGTTATATTGACAATATACGTTCTATACCGTTTATACATACCCCTGGCATATTTAAACCTAAGAAAGACATAGACACTGTCCACCACGAGCCCATGGTACGACTTGTACCCTGGATTACGGCTCATGGTGAGCCACTCGTACTTAGAGCCAACCTAGGTAACCAAGTCTAAGATTATGTTAGGGAGCCAAATGATCCATAACCACCAATAGGACTTGTACCCCTAAGTCGTATCAGTTCCAATAACCAAAATCCATCCCACCAACCAACACTAGTCAGTATACGACTGTACCATACCATCCGTGTCCCAACATATGGCTCGTACCCATGAGTCGTATTGGGTCCAAAGACCAAAATTTAGGAAATTTTCTAAGAGTCAAAAGTCAGGGTGTTATAGTCTCCCCCACTAGGAACATTTATCCCTGAATGACAGATAAGGTAGGGGTAACCATATGCACGACTCATTTGCATTATGTTATCAAACATATTCTAAATCTTTAACAAAGTTTGAAAAAAAAGAGGAAAATATATTAATCTTTCCTTTAATAAATTCAGAAAATAGAGATGTGTTGAAGACACATACCTTCCGCACAAATCCCAGGAGAAAAAACAAATGCTAATATTTGGACTTTATGTCCTCTTCCGCTTTCCATGTAGATTGTTACACCTTATGGTTCCACTAAAGAACCTTAACTAAAGCAACATCCTTGGTCCACAACCTCAAACTCCACGTCTCTTTGCCTACCATATGAATATTACTTTTAGTGACTTTGAGAAGCCTTAAGCCAATCCCGAATCACCTTCACCTACTCCATAGCCTGGTAAACTAAATTTAGACCAAATATATCCGCCTCATAAGGCTCAAACCAAATAATAGGAGACTGTACCTCCTACCATACAATTTCTCAAAAGAGGCCACACCAATACTAGAATGATAGCTATTGTTGTAAGAAAACTACACCAAAAGTAGATGCTCAACCCAATTGCCACCATAATTAATAACACAGGCCCAAAGCATATCCTTCAATGCCTGATAGTTCTCTCTTCTTGCCCATCTATCTGTGGATGGAAAGTAGTACTCAGACTTACCTTGGTCCCTAACCCTCTTCGAATAGACTGCCAAAAGTGAGATGTAAAATGTGTTCCACGATAAAAAATAATTGAAACAGGAACCCCATGTAGCTTCACAATCTCCTGAAGATATAGCTTCGCATAATCCTCCGCTGAGAAGGTAGTACACATCAGCAAAAGTACGCATACTTAGTTATCCTATCCACGATGACCCAAATCAAATCATATTGATTTCAAGACCAAGGAAAACCTGTAAGGAAGTTTATATTAATGACTTCCCACTTTCATTCAGGAAAACAATTTCTTGATACAACCCTCCTAGCCTTATGTGCTCAACCTTAACTTGTTGATACGAAATGCACTTGGCCATAAAATTGTCCATGCATATCTTCATGCCATTCCACCAATAGATCTCCTTAAGATCATGATACATCTTAGTGGAGCCGGGATGAACAACATAACCCGTAGAGTACCGTGACTCATGCGCTTTAACCAAAATCCATTATTGCAACCCGTCAACATATGGAATACATAACCTTCCTTGGTACCATAGAGTACCATTACCATTAGTCTCAAACACCACTACCTTTGCCCACCGACGTTGTAATACCCTGCATGTTTCTAACCTAGGAAGTGAATAAGTATTCCTACATATGAAATCTCCTATCCTATGATTCATACTTGAGTACATGACTTACAATGAATATTCTAGTGATAGGATAGGTTATGATGCATTAAGCATGTTCATATAAGTCACTTAAGGTAATAGAAGCTAAGAGTTTTTGAATCCATCAAGTTTTAGTGTTTGATTTTGCTAGGGTCATCTTTGAAAGAGTATAACTCGATGTTAATATGGTATTTACGCATATTTATACCCATTAAATTGTAGATAATTGAATTAGATTTCCAACAATACCAATTTGACCTTAATCCAATACTCGAGTGAAAAGTTATGCCCATTTTCGTGAGAGACAGTAAGGATAGGCGATTGGTTAGGCGCCGCCCAACCCAGACATAGGTGATTGGTTGGGCGCCGCCCAACCTAGCTTAGGAAATCACTTGGGCGCCGCCTAAGTCAGTTCCAATTGTCAAAAACACTCCGTTTTGAGTTATTTTGAGGGTAACTAAGTCTTTTAACACTCCTTACACATCCCTAAACTTAACCCTATGAAATATATAGCTTCTAAACACATTACAACCCTATTAACATCTCAAAGATCATCATCCAAGAGCACCATAGGAGAAAAACAACTAGGGTTGCACAATCAAGCTTGAAGATCAAATTTCAAGGAAATTCCTCCGTCAATCATCAAGAACCTCCCTTCCAAGGTATGCGTAGTGTCCATCTATGGATTCAATTCATTCATAGAGCTCAAGAATCATGCTTTTAAATGTAGTTTTGTAAAAGTTTGGTGGTGATATGAATATGTACATGTTGATGATGGATGTTTAAGTTTCAAGATGATATCTAAGAATGCTTTCATGAAATATATGTGGTTGTGGTTGAAAATCATGAACTTTGGGTGATTTAATATAATGAAAGTATAAAATACACCTATGCCTCAAAGAATGCATGCAAGGTGTTTGATAAAATGCCTAGGATGCTAGAAATTCCTATTTACATGATTCCATGATATTCACATGACAAGTCCATGTTAGCTATACACTTCAATATGAATTTCTATGCTAATTATGTATTCTTATGGAAGTGGCACGAAGCATGTATGGTGATGAAGATATGAATTATGTATGCGAATTATATCCATGCTTTTCCTACTATATTTGAGATGTTGAATAAATACATGAAGTTTAATATCCCCAAATCATTACAATATGAACTAAACATTACATATTGCCGTTCCCTTACGCTTGAATGGTTTCCATGCGATTGCTATAAATAGTATATGTTGTCGGAATGCCCATGATATTAGAATATGAGATTTATGACTTGATTGTAAGCATTCATATTCATGATAGATATTATGATGACCATGTACTTCATGAAATCCCCCACTCATGTATTACGGATTTTTATTGATGGTCGTGTACTTAAGAAATTCAAGTTGTGTCAGTTTTCTTCCATTGAGTCCTGGGGGTACTTGTACCCAAAAAATATAGCTGTGTGCCTAGAGCCATATCATATTTTCATGATACTCTCAGTCAAGCCATGATCTATAGAATTTAGTCAGTCATGTGACTCAGGAAAACTCAAAAACCTCAGTAATCTCAGTAGTCCAGTAATATCAGTAATCTCAGTGCTCAATAACCTCAGCAACCTCAGTATTCACAGTCAATCTTAGTAATTTCAATACTCTCGAACTGTCCTCAAAACTCAGTACATTCCATCAGTCATTGGAATCCAGTAAACTTAGTTTAGCTCTACTAAATAATACCACTAGTATCAGTCCAGTTAATCTGTATCAGTTAAGCTAATCAGTTCAGTTCAGTTATTCAGTTCAGCTTAGTTATTTAGTTCAGTGTCCTTCAAATGGGAGTAGAAGTTAGCACCGAGTGAACCCAAGGATGGGAGCTCACCCGCTAGTTTAGGGTATAATTCTTAGTAGTCATCCTTGTGTTCCAAAACTACGTAGCCAGCGTAGGTTGAGACATATTAACCCATCAGATTAGGGTTGATGAGGTGGCTTAATCCATCAGCTTAGGGTTCCCACCATTCTCATTGAGTACCTACCAGTATAAGGTTCTCACAGCTGTCCTTACCAGTGGCGCGGTATTGACACCCCTCCATCGGGGCAGAGATTGGACCCCAGCTTAACCATTATAGCATATTTGCGGCATGTCAGTTAGATAACTACTTCCCACAATTTTAGTTATAGATTTTAGGACTGTCAGCTATAGCTACCCAGTCTCAGTAAAGAAATCAGATAGTTCTTCAGATTTCAGTATATCAGGACTGTCCCATACAGTCAACTTAAAAATGAAATTAAACTCAGATAGTTTCCTTTAGATTTATGGACTGTCAGATACAGTCACTTATGCTATCAATCATAAGAGTTATCAGAACTCATGCTATCAGTACTCAGCTTCAGGACTGTCAGATACAGTTAATCAGACCAGTTCTTCATAATTCGAACTGTCAAAAACAATTATTCATTTATCAGTAATGCAATATCAGTCTCTTAGTATTCAGTAATAGAGTATTAGATCCATCACTTATTAGTGATTTACATATTAATATCAGTAAACTCAGTCTTTCAGAATCGCATTATCAGTACACTCATGTTGATAGTATTCAGACTCAGTAGTCCGTATCTCCACGAGTTCAGTTACAGTTACGTATGTATGTATGTACTCTCACATTCATATCAGTCAGTATTGTCCATGCATATAACCCTTTGCATTTAGCCTACCTCACTCGTATACTCAGTACATTCAGACGTACTAACGCATTTGTGATATGGTTCTTTCTCTTATGTTACACCATAGATTCAGAGGCATGATCTCCAAATTAGCAGTAGATTCTAGGATCAGCAGTCAGAGTTAGACGTGAGTCCTCATCCTTCAAGGACATGATGATTTCATTTCTATTTCAGTTTTCACTTTATTTCAGTAGTTAGAGTTAGTTGGGGACATGTCCCATCAACTCCTTATTCAGTTAGTTAGAGCATTTCAGACGAGATGTCAGATTAGATGTTCAGACTTCAGTATTTATGATCCTTTTTGGTATTGTTATACCATATTTTTCAAAAATGTATTAGTATTACACATTATAGCCTTACAGTTCATGTTTCTGCATATTTTATGAGATATTATGCAGTTTATAGATACAGATATCAGTCATGGGTTAGCTTGTGGTCCTTCAGGGTCATGAGCACTGTGTAGCATTTTGGTTTAGAAAATTAGGGCGTTACAAACTTAGTATTAGAGCCTAAGGTTCAACAGTGTCCTAGGAAGTCTGAAAGCTGCATCAAGTAGAGTCTAGTACATGGGCGTGTTGTGCACCACACTTATGTGCAAGAGGCTATGAGATATTTTAGGAACAGTTTCCCTTCTTTCATGTCTCAAGATCGTGCTATAGAAAGTTTCTTTAAGGAAACCATGTAGATTCATATCATGCACCCCTCATGTTTACTTTACCTTACTTTCAAGGTAATAGAAATAGTGAATTTCAAAGTCCTAAAGACAGGGCTTTCTCAGACAGTCCCTATGGTCAGTTATAAGATTAGAAACAAACTTAAATAGTATCCCATCATTTCATTACTATTCCAAGATTGTACAGATTTTATTCATGATCTTGAGAACTCATTCTTGAACCCAAAAGGTTAGTAGTAGTAGAGTTGGGATAGTATTATTCTATTTGATCAGATTATGTATTCATGGGGATTAGATTAGTAGGCTTGAACAGTACGAGCTTAAAACTTAAGTTTATTGACTCAAAATTAAGCATGAAGGTGTGAATGTGATATTAGCAGTATATGAAAAAACATAATCAGATGATGTGTTTAGTAAGACAGGCAGGTGTTGAACAGAATATAGGTATGTGATGGTAGATCAAGAGACCAAGTCTGACTTTCAAGATTCTAATAGTAGTGCCAGTATGTATAGAAAAGCAGTAAGGGAAGATGATTCCCAACCCATCCTATTCTCAGTACAAAGATTTGTACTTTGGCTATCACGAAATCCACTCAGTTCTTACATATCAACTCTATGGTCACAAACTATAATCATGTATGAATTCAATTTCCAGCATAAGGAGTCCCTTTTAATCCACAATACGAGTCATGTTCCATGAGAACAATCTACTTTCACACACTTTCCATGGGATTATGTGCGCCTTCAGTTCCCAGTATAAGGCGTTCAGTTCCAGCTCCCTCAGTATTTGAATCATGTCCCACGAGTACAGAAAACTCTAGACTCTGGTCATGCAGCTCATGACTCATGTACGCATAGCATGCTTTCTAGTATACTTAGCTTCCATGACTCATGCTATTCCCCTACAGATCAGATACATTTAGACTACGTTATGTATATCCTCAGTTCAAACCTTATAGGTAAATCCAAACTATTGATATTTTATTCCTCAAGTTTCAGTCATGTGTCAAGTTTAGTTTGTATCTATTCATGTTTCAGGTCCTCCTGATTTACTCCTCCAGTTAGCTCTCCCTATGGAACAGTGTAGTGATGAGCAGTTGTTTAGATAAGAGAAGATTGTTGCATGGTTACTTTGCACGAGGGTGTAGTTGTGAAGATAGGCTTGAATGTCATGACAAATATGCAAGTAAACATCTAGCAAGGGGTCGTATTTTGAAGTTGGGAAAGTACAAAGTGTAAGTGTACATTTAGATCCTTGACTTATGTCAGTCCCCAGCATGTAGCCATCAAAAACTTAGTTTCCAACTCAATTATAGTTTCAGTATCCAGCACTCAGTGATCAGTGTTCAGTCCTTGAATTCAGTACTTCTGTACTAGCTATAGGCTTAGTTATAATGTCATCTTCAGTTTAGTAACCAGCTTTGAAACTCAGTTCAGTTCCAGACATGCTTGACCATAGCATTCAGGTAGTTAGTACTCAATTATCAGTGTTTCAGTACCCCAGTTTATAGAATACCTCAGAGCCATGTCGTACGCTTGGTCTCGCATTCAAAAATAATACAGACTTCATGAATCCATGCTCAGATACCTCATTCCACTCAGTTAGTCCTTATCTCCTATGCATAAAACTCAAAAATCTTAGCCCAGCTAGTCAGACTAAGTACAGTTTAGCTTTGAAAGATCCAACATTCAGCTATCAGTTATTCAATTAATCAAATAAGTTAGTATATTTATGCACTCGTGTTTAGCTCAATTCATGTATCATGTCTCAGTTTTAGATTCTTGTTATTCAGTCATGACTCAGTTCCTAGGTGTTTTGAACATCGCCTCAATTTCCCCTCAGTAGCTCATCCAAGTCAGTATTCTTTGAGGGACATAGTGTCCCAAGGGGGAGATACATCATACCCCCAAACTTTCATGACATAAACATGCTGCACTTTTTTTTTAGATGAATCCAGTTTGGAGAAGGGGTACTCATAAGATAACCCTCAAGCTCCAACTTCAGTTGTATGCCATGTTTTCAAGATTTACCTCAGATCATGATATTCAGTATATCTACTACGTCCCAGACTCAGTTATGTTCTCATGTTTCCGATCATACATATGGAGTAATTAATCTCAAACGTATCGGAATTATCAGTTCAAGATAACAGTTTTCCTTAAATTTACTCATTCTCATGTTCATATTTTAGTGCCAAACTTGGTATTCAGTTCCATTCTCTATTTTTACTTCAAACTTGATACCTTTACCATTGTATGTTCATGAGTAAGTTTAGTCATGAATTCAGGCATCAGATATGCGTGATCAGCTCATCAGTATTTTCAGTCATGTATTCACGTATCATGTCAGTCATATAATCTTGCATCAGATATGCATGGATTCATCCTTTCAGTTGTGCATCAGATATGCATTCTCATTTTGATAAAACTCACTTTATTAGAATCCTCAGTCTTATATTCATGAATCAGCTTCCCATGCATCAGATATGCATGTTCAGCATATTATGCTCAGCTTTCAGTCATTTCAGTCATGAACCCATGTTTTAGTAGTGTATGTCTTGTACTTACTTCATCTTATCATCTCTCCCACCTCAGTTAATTTCCATTCGAGGACGAATGTTCCAAAGGGGGAGACATTGTAATACCCCAAATGTTTCTAAGCTAGGAAGTGAATAAGTATTCCTACGCATGAAATCTCCTATCTTGTGATTCATACTTGAGTACATGACTTACAATGAATAAACTAGTGATAGGATGTCTTATGATGCATTAAGCATGTTCAACTGAGTCACTTAAGGTAATACAAGCTAAGAGTTTTTTAATCCAGCAAGTTTTAGTGTTCGATTTTGTAGGGGTCATCTTTTAACGTGTATAACTAGATGTTAATGTGGTATTTATGCATATTTATACCCTCCAAATGTTATATAATTGAATTAGCTTTCCAACGATACCAATTTCGCCTTAATCCAATACCCGAGCGAAAAGTTATGCCCATTTTCGTGAGAGACAGTAAGGATAGGCGATTGGTTAGGCGCTGCCCAACCCAGACATAGGCGATAGGTTAGGCGCCGCCCAACCTAGCTTAGGAAATCACTTGGTCTCCGCCTAAGTCAGTTCCAAAGGGCAAAAACACTCCGTTTTGAGTTATTTTATGGGTAATTAAGTCTTTTAACACTCCTTACACGTCCCTAAACTTAACCCTACGAAATATATAGCTTCTAAATACATTACAACCCTATTAACATCTCAAAGATCATCATCCAAGAGCACCATGGGAGAAAAACAACTAGGGTTGCACAATCAAGCTTGAAGATCAAATTTCAAGGAAATTCCTCCGTCAATCATCAAGAACCTCCCTTCCAAGGTATGCGTAGTGTCCTCTTATCGATTCAATTCATTCATAGAGCTCAAGAATCATGCTTTTAAATGTTGTTTTGTAAACTTTTTGTGGTGATATGAATATGTACATGTTGATGGTGGATGTTTAAGTTTCAAGATGATATCTAAGGATATTTTCATGAAATATATGTGGTTGTGGTTGAAAATCATGAACTTTGGGTGGTTTAATATAATGCAAGTATAAATCCACCTATGCCTTAAAGAATGCATGCAAGGTGTTTGATAAAATGCCTAGGATGCTAGAAAGTCCTATTTACATGATTCCATGATATTCACTTGACAAGTCCATGTTAGCTATACACTTCAATATGAATTTTCATCCTAATTATGTATTCTTATGGTAGTGGCATGAAGCATGCATGATGATAAAGATATGAATTATGTATGCGAATTATATCCATGCTTTTCCTACTATGTTTGAGATTATAGAATAAATACATGAAGTTTAATATCCCCAAATCATTACAATATGAACTAAACGTTACATGTTGCCGTTCCCTTACGCTTGAATGGTTTCCATGCTATTGCTATGAATAGTATATGTTGTCGGAATGCCCATGATATTAGAATATGAGATTTATGAGTTGATTATAAGCATTCCTATTCATGATAGATATTATGATGACCATGTACTTCATGAAATCCCCAACTCATGTATTATGGATTTTTATTGATGGTCGTGTACTCAAGAAATTCAAGTTGTGTCAGTTTCCTTCCATTGAGTCCTAGGGGTACATGTACCCGAAAAATATAGTTGTGTGCCTAGAGCCATGTCATATTTTCACGGTACTCTCAGTCAAGCCATGATCTATAGAATTCAGTTAGTCATGTGACTCAGGAAAACTCAGAAACCTCAGTAATCTCAGTAGTCCAGAAATCTCAGTAATCTTATTGCTCAGTAACCTCAGCAACCTCAGTATTCACAGTCAATCTCAGTAACTTCAATACTCTCAAACATTTGTCAGAACTCAGTATATTTCGTCAGTCATTGGAATCCAGTAAACTTAGTTTAGCTCTGCTAAACAATACCACTAGTATCAGTCCAGTTAATCAGTATCAATTCAGCTAATCAGTTCAGTTCAGTTATTCAGTTCAGCTTTGTTATTCAAGTCAGTGTCCTTCAGATGGGAGTAGAAGTTATCACCGAGTGAACCCAAGGATGAGAACTCACCCGCCAGTTTAGGGTATGATTCTTAGTAGTCATCCTTGTGTTCCAAAACTACGTAGCTAGTGTAGGTTGAGACATCTTAACCCGTCAAATTAGGGTTGATGAGGTTGCTTAACCCGCCAGTTTAGGGTTCCCACCATTCTCATTGAGTACCTGCCAGTATAGGGTTCTCACAGCTGTCCTTACCAGTGGTGCGGTATTGACACCCCTCCAGTCGGGGCAGAGATTGGACCCCAGCTTAACTATTATAGCATATTTGGGGCATGTCAGTTAGATAACTACTTCCCACAGTTTCCGTTACAAATTTCAGGACTTTCAGCTATAGCTACCCAGTCTCAGTAAAGAACTCAGATAGTTCTTCAGATTTCAGTATATCAGGACAGTCAGATACAGTCAACTCTAAAATAGAATTGAACTCAGATAGTTTCCTTCAGATTTATGGACTGTCAGATACAGTCACTTATGCTATCAATCAAAAAAGTTATCAGAACTCATGCTATCAGTACTCAGCTTTAGGACTGTCAGATACAGTCAATCAGACCAGTTCTTTATAATTCAAACTGTCAGAAACAATTATTCATTTATCAGTAATGCAATATCAGTCTCTTAGTATTCAGTAATACAGTATTAGATCCATCACATATTAGTGATTTACTTATCAATATCAGTAAACTCAGTCTTTCAGAATCTCATTATCAGTACACTCATGTTGTCAGTATTCAGACTTAGTAGTCCATATCTCTACAGTTCTGTTATAGTTACGTATGCATATATGTACTCTCACGTTTATATCAATCAGTATTGTCCATGCATATGAACCTTTGCATTTAGCCTACCTCACTCGTATACTCAGTACATTCAGATGTACTGCCGCATTTGCGTTATGGTGCTTTCTCTTATGTTACACCATAGGTTCAGAGGCATGAGCTCCAAATCAATAATAGATTCCAGGATCAGCAGTCAGAGTTAGACGTGAGTCCTCATCCTTTGAGGACATGATGATTTCATTTCTATTATAGTTTTTACTTTATTTCAGTATTTGGAGTTAGTTGGCGACATGTCCCATCAACTCCTTATTCAGTTCAGTTAGAGGCTTTCGGACAAGATGTCAGATAAGATGTTCATACTTCAGTATTTATGATCCTTTTTGGTATTGTTATACCATATTTTTCAAATATGTATTAGTATTGAACCTTATGGCCTTATAGTTTATGTTTCCACATATTTTATGAGATATTATGCAGTTTATAGGTACAGATATTAGTAATGGGTTAGCTTGTGGTCCTTTAGGGTCATGAGCACCGTGTAGCATTTTGGTTCAGAAAATTGGGGCGTTACAAACTTAGTATCAGAGCCTAAGGTTCAACAGTGTCCTAGGAAGACTGAAAGCTGCATCAAGTAGAGTCTAGTACATGGGCGTGTTGTGCACCACACTTATGTGCAAGAGGCTATGAGATGTTTTAGGAACATTTTCCCTTCTTTCATGTCTCAAGATAGTGCTATAGAAAGTTTCTTTAAGGAAACCATGTGGATTCATATCATGCACCCCTCATGTTCACTTTACCTTACTTTCAAGGTAATAGAAATAGTGAATTTCAAAGTCCTAAAGACAAGGCTTTCTCAGACAGTCCCTACGGTCAGTTATGATATTAGCAATAGACTCAAACAGTATCCCATCAGTTCATTATTGTTCCAAGGTCGTACAGATTTTATTCATGATAGTGAGAACTCATTATTGAACCCAGAAGTTTAGCAGTAGTAGAGTTGGGATAGTATTATTCTATTTGATCAGATTATGTATTCATGGGGATTAGATCAGTAGGCTTGAATAGTATAAGCTAAAAACTTAGGTTTATTGACTCAAAATTAAGCATGAAGGTGTGAATGTGATATTAGCATTATATGAGGAAACAAAATCTGATGATGTGTTTAGTAAGACAGGCAGGTGTTGAACAGAATGTAGGTATGTGATGGTAGATCAAGTGACCAAGTCAGACTCTCAAGATCCCAGTAGTAGTGCCAGTATGTATAGAAAAGCAGTAAGGGAAGATGATTCCCAACCCATCCTCTTCTCAGTACAAAGATTTGTACTTTAGCTATCACGAAATCTACTCAGGTCTTACATATCAACTCTATGGTCACAAACTATAATCATGTATGAATTCAATTTCCACCGTAAGGAGTCCCTTTTACTCCACAGTACGAGTCATGTTCCATGAGAACAATCTACTTTCCCACTGTTCAATAAGTTAGAAATAAACAGATTTAAAAATCAGTTTCATTATCTGCATGTTGGACTTGTTCAAGTAGATATAAAGCCACTTTTTCGATAGGGCTTAGATATCCCTGTCTGTGCTATCCTAAGAGATGCTCGTTTATTAAACTTTGACGACTCTCTCCTAGGAGTTATCCAAAGTAACCTCGCCGACGGCCCGGTATACTTTAATTGTTATCCTAATTTCTCTGTTGATATCAATGATCCTAACATCATGGATGTTTTAACTCTTAATGTTAAGACAAAAAACATGAATAGTAAGGAAAACACCAGAGAAATAGCGATTATATACCATGTATATTATCGCCTCATGGGTACTACTCTAGCACCTAAAGCTAGATTTACGAGCCCTAAAGGGGTTACCACCCTAATGGAAGCAAACAAAGACCGCAGCACAGTCTTTGTTCCAAAGGCTCTAGTTTGGGATGAAATTCTCCATAGTAATGAATGGCACTTTGATGCCATCACCCAACCCATTCGTGTCTACTCGGAAAAATCCCAGATCGAATGGGTCATCCAGCACCCCGATGGATCTATTGATTTAAAGTTCCTCGACCTCGATCCCGCGCGGCATTCTTCGTTCCGCCGGTCCATCTCTACTCGTGCTTCCACTTCCAAACCCCCAGAGGGAAGTGACGATAATGATGATGACAAGGGAAAGATCCGAGGAGTTGACTTCTCTGGTCCAGTCCCAAAAGTCTATTATCAAAACACTAGGGTCAACAAACCCGAAAACCTCTATGAGCCAGGGAGTCCTACAGCTTCTGACATGGCCCCTCCTCGAAAGGTTAGAACTGACCCTAGCCTTCTCGTCATCAAATCAGATGAAGAATACTTTCCTTATCTTGCAGCTCTTAAGGTCCGCTGGAATCTTCCGAAGGACGCTATCAAACGGAAATGGTACGCTAGTACCTATTCCAAAGAGCAACAGAAGGAGTTTGGTCGGTTGTGGATAGCTGACATGAAAAGACACCGATGTGACATAGAGTTCTTTAAATGGTTTGAACTCACCGGTAGGATGGACAATCAAACTGAGTCACTTAACGTTATCATTACCAAATGGTATATGCAAAGTAACACAGTCGTCGAATCCATAACTCCCCCTCTTGAGGGAATCAAAATTCCCCATTCTAATGAAATCCTTAATGCCTCTCCTTTTAAGAAGAAGCATGACAGACCTGGGATGACCCCTCTCAATAGAGATCTTGATAGAATAATTGATAAAAACAATTATACTAATCAAGTTCTCCACACCATCTCTCAACAAATAGGAGAAACCAAAAGTTCTACTCTTCCTTTCAAAGCTCCCCTACCAGTTAAGAGCACTCCTAGCTCTGAACCGCTTTCGAACCCTATCTTTAAGATACCTGAATTCCAAAAGGATAAGTTTCCTGACCTCAATGATGATTTTAAACTCTCTGAGCAGATTTTGGAAAAAATCAATACGAAACTTTCAAAGTTTAAAGTCAACTAGCAAGGAGAGTCTAGTTCCCAAAAGAACTCCCTCTTTAAACTTACCAATGAGCGTTTTTCTACTAAGAAAAACTATTACAAAAAACCTTCTCCCCCGGATGTCCAGTTCGAAGAAAATCCCTACCTCTCTACATGCAATCATGATGGCAGAGGTATTACTGAATGGAATATTGATGGTCTGGCTGAACACCAGATTTACAATAAACTCCATGAAATGGCAGTATCCATTACAGCCTATAAGATCAAAGGCTCCTTTGACAAAGGAGCGGCCACTATGATTGTTTCAGGTTTCACTGGAATGATAAAACATTGGTGGGACAACTACGTCACTGAAGAGGTTAAGAGTCTCATTTATGACGCTAACACCACTGAGCAAGTGGTCAGAGTTGTAGATGGTCAAGAAACCTTAGTAGAAGTGGCACAAGAAGATGCTTGCGCCACCCTCTTATATCATATAGCTAGGCATTTCGTAGGAGAACCTAAGCTTTTCCAAGATAGAAGCCTAGAAATCCTTAATAATCTTCGTTGTAAGAACTTAGCAGACTTTCGATGGTATAAAGATACTTTCCTTGTTAAGGTTATGATCAGACCTGACTGCAATAATGACTTCTGGAAAGAAAGATTCATTAGCGGTCTTCCTCCTCTGTTTGCAGAAAAGTGCGAACCAAAATCAAGGATAGATTTGAGGGTCAAATTCCTTATGGCATTCTTACCTACGGAGACCTTATAAGTTTCATCACCACTGTAGGTATAGATCTTTGTACTGACCTTAAGCTTAAGCAGCAACTTAAGCAAAATAGTGCTTCCAAATTTGGTCTAGGAACCTTCTGTGATGATTATGGATTTACAGACCTTTCCTCTAGAAAAA
The DNA here is from genome assembly GCA_030864225.1 of Capsicum baccatum var. pendulum. Taxonomy (NCBI): domain Eukaryota; kingdom Viridiplantae; phylum Streptophyta; class Magnoliopsida; order Solanales; family Solanaceae; genus Capsicum; species Capsicum baccatum. Next base: position 55,374,555 of record CM061554.1, on the reverse strand, counting down.
AGCATAAGAGAAAATCCTTTAAGTCCGCCAAAAGGACTTCTCCTCACAAGAAGACTGCCAAGAAAGAATCCTATAAACCCAGTCGAAAGACTAAACGAAGGTCCTCTAAACCTTCCAAAGACACTTGTTGGACTTGTGGCAAAACAGGCCACAGGGCAAAAGATTGCAAGTCCGGCAAGAAAAAGAAGATCAATACACAGTGCAAGAATGTGAGTGCACTGGCACTTTTTGTACTTGTTCCAGCAAAGCCATTAATGTCATAACAGAGAAGCCTAAAGAAATCCTGTTTGACATAGTTGAACATATTACGGACGACGAGCTCAGGAATAAGTATCTCCAAGAGCTCAAGCGGCTTATGCTTCCTCAGGAAGAAAGCCCTCCTAAAGCCAAACCTATTATTCAGCCTTTTAGTATGAACAAAGTTATGGCTAAATTTAATACACCTTCAGAACCTACCATTATGGATCTCAAAGGTGAAATCTCCATGTTAAAGGGAGAAATTAAGCATCTCAAGATCCGACTTGATCAAGTAGAACTCAATGTTCTAACGGAACAAGTCTTAAGATCTGTTTCGCCTCCAGAGAAAGTCTCGCCACCCGAGTCTCCTCGTAAACTTCCGATCATTCCAAATAATCATCCTCAAGAACCTATTAATTTCCCTGGCGAAGATGCTCCCTCTTCATCCGGCAAAGCCATAACAGCTATTAAAGCCTATAGTGAGCATATTGTCGTTAAAATTGTTGTCGCCAAAGACTTTGTTTTAAATAGAGTCGCCCTCTTTGATATAGGTGCTGACAGTAATTGTATTTTCAAATGCCTTATTCCCACCCGGTATCTCCAGAAGAGTACCTCTCGCCTCTATTCGGCAACTGGCGAAAAAATGAAAATTAATTATCAGCTTCCTAAAGCTCATGTCTGCAATAATGGCATTTGCCTTATTAATGACTTTGTCAGAACTGAAGATATCATTCTTGGAATACCTTTCGTTAATCAAATTCACCCATATTGGAGTGATTACGATGGTATTCGCTCAACCCTCTTGGGAAATGAGCTGTTCTTTCCCCTTTTACGATCCCTTTCTCAAGAAGAAGGTCAACGCATTAAGGAAGAAACCGTGTTTAAAATTAATCGCCTTTCTTCCCATATTTGTTTCTTAAAACAAGATGTTCAGCTCAAACATATTGAGCACACTTTAAAAACCCCGGAGATGGTCACTAAGATTGCCATTCTCCACAAGAAGTTTGAAGATGAGATCTGCTCTGAACTCCCCAATGCATTTTGGGGACGCAAAAGGCATCTCGTCGAGCTGCCTTATATTCCTGGCTTTGATGAAAAAAATATTCCTACAAAAGCCAGACCCATCCAAATAAATCAAGAGATGATGGAAATCTGTAAAACGGAAATTAACCATCTTCTCAGCAAAGGGATTATTAGGCCCTCCAATTCTCCCTAGAGTTGCTCTGCCTTTTATGTAAACAATAGTGCAAAGAAAGAATGAGGAACTCCTCGGCTTGTTATAAACTACAAGCCATTAAATACGGTCCTAAAATGGATCCGACATCTGATTCCTAATAAAAGGGATCTCCTTAAAAGAACTTTCAAAGCCAATCTTTACAGCAAATTCGATATGAAGTCAGGATTCTGGCAAATCCAAATTGCTGAAAAGGATAAATATAAGACTGCCTTCAATGTCTCTTTTGGGCACTAAGAATGGAACGTCTTACCATTTGGGCTTAAAAACGCTCACTCAGAATTCCAGAATATCATGAATAACATTTTCAAGGCATACTCGTATATGTCAATTGTGTACATTGATGATGTGTTGATTTTTTCTGAGAACATTGATTCGCATTTTAAGCATCTCAATACTTTCTTTAAGATTGTTAAATTAAATGGCTTGGTTGTTAGTGTAAAAAAAATGAAGTTATTCCAAACTTCTATCCGTTTCTTAGGGCATGTTTTGCACCAGGGTAGTCACAAGCCATCGAGTTCTCCTCCAAATTTCCTGATGAAATCACGGATAAAACCCAACTCCAAAGGTTCTTAGGAAGCCTCAATTATGTTGCTGATTTTATTCCTCATATTAGGCAGGTCTGTGAGCCCCTGTATAAACGTCTTAAGAAAAATCCAGTGCCCTGGACTTTTGAACAAACTAATGTTGTCATAAAGATCAAATCTTTAGTTCAAAACCTTCCCTGTCTAGGTATTCCAAATCCTGAAGCCTTTATGATTGTGGAAACGGATGCTTCGGATATAGGATATGGCGGTATCCTGAAGCAAAGGGTAAAAATTAACTCTCCCGAACAGTTAGTTCGTTTCACTTCTGGGGTATGGAATACAGCTCAGAAAAATTACAGTACCGTGAAAAAGGAAGTTTTATCTATAGTGCTATGTATCACTAAATTTCAAGATGACCTTATCAATAAGGAATTTCTTCTTCGAGTTGATTGCAAATCGGCTAAAGAGATTTTACTAAAGGATGTTAAAAATCTTGTTTCAAAACAAATATTTGCTAGATGGCAAGCTCTCCTATCTAGCTTTGATTTTCAAATTGAATTTATTAAAGGAGAAAATAACTCCCTTCCCGATTTTCTAACAAGAGAATTTTTACAGGGCCATGAGACCAACAAGTCTGGGGAAAACCCCCATAAGCAAATCAGAACAACCTAAAATGGCACGACCATTTGATTCTCCCTCAGCATCCGCAAATCCATTGCGACCAACAGTCCTACAGAGGCCTACACTCAAGACAGAGATACAATCTCCACTCCAAAACAAATACTCTGCTCTGACAGAGATTCAGTTTCAAAAGCTCTCACCACCAATGCCCACAAAATTGGTAGATTTGAAGACTAAATTGCCCGTTAAAAAGGGTTCATCCGCCAGTTCTTCGGTTCAAACCAAGCAAAGTTATGCCATGAAGGCCCCAGAGACCTTTGCTCAGGCTGTTGATCCTACTGCAGCTAAAGCTACGCCACCTCCTCCAGTAAAGGAAGAATTCAAATTCATCACTACTCAAGTGATACCTATTATTACCCTAGACAAGGCTTATGAAGGTTACCCACTAGACAAGCTGATCAAGACGGTATACAACAACAAAAATTTTGTGGACACAGAAGACCACTCAAGACCCGCCGGTACTATGAAGCTATTTTGGTCGATACAGACTCTATTGAAGTTGAGCACTCAATGAACGATCGCAATCCCGACCACATTGATTACTCAAAGTTTACAATCAAGAGGGTATTAACCCCTTTCAACTGGTTTGTAGATCACCTACATACCCCCATAGCTTTATCAATGCCACATCGGCCTCAGACTTTCAATTGGTACGACTACAAGTCGGCATGGTTTAATTTCTTGTTTGTTCGCCCAGGACATACTTGGTTTATTAAATATTGCCCTGCCATGATAGATGCCATCATACCCAGATGGTTTTATGAATGGTGGATTTGTTTTGGAGGGACTAAGGACGTTCTTCCCCAACAATTCCTCAATCGACTTCCTGACTTTTTAACTAAAGAAGGATGTTCCACACTTCCAGAGCACATCCAAATGTGCAAATTTTTTATTAAGAAAAGAATATCTTATATCATCTCCTGGAACTTCACTAAAGAAGATCAGCATCGAATTAAGTATTTGTCTAAAGAGATAAAAATTAAAGGTTGGACTCCCAAACCAACTGCCCCTAGAACTCCTAACAAAGGGAAATCTGCTGCAGCCTCCTCCAGCTCTTCTCAAAGCAAGAAGGCTCTGAAGGAAAAGTTAAAGAAAGCCTTGGACGATCTAGAGAGCCAAGAAAAGACTAATGAAGATGAACTACTTCAGCTCATTACAGAAGCTTCTTCTACAGGAAGCAACGACGATAATGGCGATATGTTAAATCCTAAAGAATTAGCAATGGCCTACCTAGATTCCTATTATGAATAGGAAAATACCCTTTCAGAGAGATAGAGGTTCAAAGAACCGAAATTATCTCTTCAAAAGGCAATTCACTATTCCTGATTGGAATCTCAAAGACCCCTGCTGTCTCCAGAAGATGCCAAGACTGCTTTACAAAAGCAGACGCACTCAGAAGACATCATTTCAGCTTTTCTAAAAGAAAGCATCTACTTTTGCTTTTCAAAATCAACCACCTAAAATTGTCGGCAACATCTTAGCCGTCCACTTGTATACATTAGATGTACTCTCTCTATTTTTTTTGGTCTATTTATGACAATGTATTACTTCAGAGTAGGCATCCGAAAATTTCCCATCCTTAGAAATTCTCTCTTGCCCAAACTCCTGTACTGTCTCTTGTAATGTTTTTCTAAAAGTTTCAATAAAACCTGTAAGTTTTATATCACTGTTTTGATTTACTTATAAATACCCGAGCGAAAAGTTATGCCCATTTTCGTGAGAGACAGTAAGGATAGGCGATTGGTTAGGCACTGCCCAACCCAGACACAGGCGATCGGTTAGGCGCCGGCCAACCTAGCTTAGGAAATCACTTGGTCACCGCCTAAGTCAATTCCAAATGCCAAAAACACTCCATTTTGAGTTATTTTGTGGGTAATTAAGTCTTTTAACACTCCTTACACGTCCCTAAACTTAACCCTATGAAATATATAGCTTCTAAACACATTACAACCCTATTAACATCTCAAAGATCATCATCCAAGAGCACCATGGGAGAAAAACAACTAGGGTTGCACAATCAAGCCTGAAGATCAAATTTCAAGGAAATTCCTCCGTCAATCATCAAGAACCTCCCTTCCAAGGTATGCGTAGTGTCCACCTATGGATTCAATTCATTCATAGAGCTCAAGAATCATGCTTTTAAATGTTGTTTTGTAAACTTTTTGTGGTGATATGAATATGTACATGTTGATGGTGGATGTTTAAGTTTCAAGATGATATCTAAGGATATTTTCATGAAATATATATGGTTGTGGTTGAAAATCATGAACTTTGGGTGGTTTAATATAATGCAAGTATAAATCCACCTATGCCTTAAAGAATGCAGGAAAGGTGTTTGATAAAATGCCTAGGATGCTAGAAAGTCCTATTTACATGATTCCATGATATTCACATGACAAGTTCATGTTAGCTATACACTTCAATATGAATTTCTATGCTAATTATGTATTCTTATGGTAGTGGCATGAAGCATGGATGATGATGAAGATATGAATTATGTATGCGAATTATATCCATGCTTTTCCTACTATGTTTGAGATTATAGAATAAATACATGAAGTTTAATATCCCCAAATCATTACAATATGAACTAAACGTTACATGTTGCCGTTCCCTTACGCTTGAATGGTTTCCATGCTATTGCTATGAATAGTATATATTGTCGGAATGCCCATGATATTAGAAGATGAAATTTATGACTTGATTATAAGCATTCCTATTCATGATAGATATTATGATGACCATGTACTTCATAAAATCCCCAACTCATGTATTATGGATTTTTATTGATGGTCGTGTACTCAAGAAATTCAAGTTGTGTCAGTTTCCTTCCATTGAGTCCTAGGGGTACTTGTACCCAAAAAATATAGCTGTGTGCCTAGAGCCATGTCATATTTTTACGATACTCTCAGTCAAGCCATGATCTATAGAATTCAGTTAGTCATGTGACTCAGGAAAACTCAGAAACCTCAGTAATCTCAGTAGTCCAGAAATCTCAGTAATCTTATTGCTCAGTAACCTCAGCAACCTCAGTATTCACAGTCAATCTCAGTAACTTCAATACTCTCAAACAGTCCTTAGAACTCAGTATATTTTGTCAGTCATTGGAATCCAGTAAACTTAGTTTAGCTCTGCTAAACAATACCACTAGTATCAGTCCAGCTAATCAGTATCAGTTCAGCTAATCTGTTCAGTTCAGCTTAGTTATTCAGTTCAGTGTCCTTCAGATGGGAGTAGAAGTTAGCACCGAGTGAACCCAAGGATGGGAACTCACCCGCCAGTTCAGGTTGTGATTCTTAGTAGTCATCCTTGTGTTCCAGAACTACATAGCTAGCGTAGGTTGAGACATCTTAACCCTTCAGATTAGGGTTGATGAGGTGACTTAACCAATCAGTTTAGGGTTCTCACCGTTCTCATTGAGTACCTGCCAGTATAGGGTTCTCACAGCTGTCCTTACTAGTGGCGCGGTATTGACACCCCTCCAGTCGGGGCAGAGATTGGACCCCAGCTTAACTATTATAGCATATTTGGGGCATGTCAGTTAGATAAATACTTCCCACAGTTTCCGTTACAAATTTTAGGACTGTCAGCTATAGCTACCCAGTCTCAGTAAAGAACTCAGATAGTTCTTCAGATTTCAGTATATCAGGACAGTCAGATACAGTCAACTCTAAAATAGAATTGAACTCAGATAGTTTCCTTCAGATTTATGGACTGTCAGATACAGTCACTTATGCTATCAATCACAAAAGTTATCAGAACTCATGCTATCAATACTCAACTTTAGGACTGTCAGATACAGTCAATCAGACCAGTTCTTTTATGATTCAAACTGTCAGAAACAATTATTCATTTATCAGTAATGCAATATCAGTCTCTTAGTATTCAGTAATACAGTATTAGATCCATCACATATTAGTGATTTACTTATCAATATCAGTAAACTCAGTCTTTCAGAATCTCATTATCAGTACACTCATGTTATCAATATTCAGACTCAGTAGTCCATATCTCCACGAGTTCAGTTACAGTTACGTATGTATGTATGTACTCTCACATTCATATCAGTCAGTATTGTCCATGCATATAACCCTTTGCATTTAGCCTACCTCACTCGTATACTCAGTACATTCAGACGTACTAACGCATTTGTGATATGGTTCTTTCTCTTATGTTACACCATAGGTTCAGAGGCATGATCTCCAAATTAGCAGTAGATTCTAGGATCAGCAGTCAGAGTTAGACGTGAGTCCTCATCCTTCAAGGACATGATGATTTCATTTCTATTTCAGTTTTCACTTTATTTCAGTAGTTAGAGTTAGTTGGGGACATGTCCCATCAACTCCTTATTCAGTTAGTTAGAGCATTTCAGACGAGATGTCAGATTAGATGTTCAGACTTCAGTATTTATGATCCTTTTTGGTATTGTTATACCATATTTTTCAAAAATGTATTAGTATTACACATTATAGCCTTACAGTTCATGTTTCTGCATATTTTATGAGATATTATGCAGTTTATAGATACAGATATCAGTCATGGGTTAGCTTGTGGTCCTTCAGGGTCATGAGCACTGTGTAGCATTTTGGTTTAGAAAATTAGGGCGTTACAAACTTAGTATTAGAGCCTAAGGTTCAACAGTGTCCTAGGAAGTCTGAAAGCTGCATCAAGTAGAGTCTAGTACATGGGCGTGTTGTGCACCACACTTATGTGCAAGAGGCTATGAGATGTTTTAGGAACATTTTTCCTTCTTTCATGTCTCAAGATCGTGCTATAGAAAGTTTCTTTAAGGAAACCATGTGGATTCATATCATGCACCCCTCATGTTCACTTTACCTTACTTTTAAGGTAATAGAAATAGTGAATTTCAAAGTCCTAAAGACAGGGCTTTCTCAGACAGTCCCTACGGTCAGTTATGAGATTAGCAATAGACTCAAATAGTATCCCATCAGTTCATTATTGTTCCAAGGTCGTACAGATTTTATTCATGATCTTGAGAACTCATTCTTGAACCCAGAAGTTTAGCAGTAGTAGAGTAGGGATAGTATTATTCTATTTGATCAGATTATGTATTCATGGGGATTAGATCAGTAGGATTGAACAGTATAAGCTAAAAACTTAAGTTTATTGACTCAAAATTAAGCATGAAGGTGTGAATGTGATATTAGCATTATATGAGGAAACAAAATCAGATGATGTGTTTAGTAAGACAGGCAGGTGTTGAACAGAATATAGGTATGTGATGGTAGATCAAGTGACATAGTCAGACTCTCAAGATTCCAGTAGTAGTGCCAGTATGTATAGAAAAGCAGTAAGGGAAGATGATTCCCAACCCATCCTCTTCTCAGTACAAAGATTTATACTTTAGCTATCACGAAATCTACTCAGGTCTTACATATCAACTCTATGGTCACAAACTATAATCATGTATGAATTCAATTTCCAGCATAAGGAGTCCCTTTTACTCCACAGTACGAGTCATGTTCCATGAGAACAATCTACTTTCCCACACTTTCCATGGGATTATGTGCGCCTTCAGTTCCCAGTATAAGGGGTTCAGTTCCAGCTCCCTCAGTATTCGAATCATGTCCCATGAGTACAGAAAACTCTAGACACAGGTCATGCAGCTCATGACTCATGTACGCATAGCATGCTTTCTAGTATACTTAGCTTCCATGACTCATGCTATGCCCCTACAGATCAGATACATTTAGACTACGTTATGTATATCCTCAGTTCAAACCTTATAGGTAAATCCAAACTATTAATATTTTATTCCTCAAGTTTCAGTCATGTGTCAAGTTTAGTTTGTATCTATTCATGTTTCAGGTCCTCCTGATTTACTCCTCCAGTTAACTCTCCTTATGGAATAGTGTAGCAATGAGCAGTTGTTTAGATAAGAGAAGATTATTGCATGCTTACTTTGCATGAGGGTGTAGTTGTGAACATAGGCTTGAATGTCATGATAAATGTGCAAGTAAACGTCTAGCAAGGGGTCGTATTTAAAAGTTGGGAAAGTACAATGTGTAAGTGTACATTTAGATCCTTGACTTATGTCAGTCCCCAGCATGTAGCCATCAAAAACTATGTTTCCAACTCAATTATAGTTTCAGTATCCAGCACTCAGTGATCAGTGTTCAGTCCATGAATTCAGTACTTCTGTACTAGCTATAGGATTTGTTATAATGTCATCTTCAGTTTAGTAACCATATTTGAAACTCAGTTCAGTTCCATACATGCTTGACCATAGCATTCAGGTTGTCAGTACTCAGTTATCAGTGTTTCAGTACCCCAGTTTATAGAATACCTCAGAGCCATATCGTACGCTTGGTCTCGCATTCAAAAATAATACAGACTTTATGAATCCATGCTCAGATACCTCATTCTACTAAGTTAGTCCTTATCTCCTATGCATAAAACTAAAAAATCTCATCCCAGCTATTCAGACTAAGTACAGTTTAGCTTTGAAAGATCCAGCATTCAGCTATCAGTTATTCAATTAATTAGATAAGTTAGTATATTTATGCACTCATGTTTAGCTCAGTCCATGTATCATGTCTAAGTTTTAGATCATAGTTATTCAGTCATGACTCAGTTCCTAGGTGTTTTGTACATCGCCTCAATTTCCCTCAGTCGCTCATCCAAGTCAGTATTCTTTGATGGACATAGTGTCCCAAGGGGGAGATACATCATACCCCCAAACTTTCATGACATAAACATGCTGCTCTTTTTTTTTATGAATATAGTTTGGAGAAGGGGTACTCGTAAGATAACCCTAAAGCTCCAACTTCAGTCGTATGCCATGTTTTCAAGATTTAGTTCAGATCATGATGTTCAGTATATCTACTACGTCCCAGACTCAGTTATGTTCTCATGTTTCCAATCATGCATATGGAGTAATTAATCTTAAACTTATCGGAATTATCAGTTCAAGGTAACAGTTTTCCTTAAATTTACTCATTCTCATGTTCATATTTCAGTGCCAAACTTGGTATTCAGTTCCATGATCAGTTTTCATTTCAAAATTGATACCTTTACCATTGCATGTTCAGGAGTAAGTTTAGTCATGAATTCACGCATCATCTATGCGTGATCAACTCATCAGTACTTTCAGTCATACATTCACGTATCATGTCAGTCATATAATCTTGCATCAGATATGCATGGATTCAGCCTTTTAGTTGTGCATCAGATATGCATTCTCATTTTGAGAAAACTCACTTTATTAGAATCCTCAGTATTATATTCATGAATCAGCTTCCCATGCATCAGATATGCATGTTCAGTATGTTATGCTCAGCTTTCAGTCATGAACCCATGTTTCAGTAGTGTATGTCTTGTACTTACTTCATCTTATCATCTCTCCTACCTCAGTTAATCTTCATTCGAGGACGAATGTTCCCAGGGGGAGATATTTTAATACCCTGTATGTTTCTAAGCTAGGAAGTGATTAAGTATTCCTACGCATGAAATCTCCTATCCTGTGATTCATACTTGAGTACATGACTTACAATGAATATACTAGTGGTAGGATAGCTTATGATGCATTAAGTATGTTCATACAAGTCACTTAAGGTAATACAAGCTAAGAGTTTTTAAATCCATCAAGTTTTAGTGTTAGATTTTGCAAGGGTCATCTTTGAACGAGTATAACTCGATATTAATGTGGTATTTCTGCATATTTATACCCACCAAATTGTATATAATTGAATTAGCTTTCCAACGATTCTAATTTCACTTTAGTCCAATACCCGAGCGAAAAGTTATGCCCATTTTCGTGAGAGACAGTAAGGATAGGCGATTGGTTAGGCGTCGCCCAACCCAGACATAGGCGATTGGTTAGGCGCCGCCCAACCTAGCTCAGGAAATCACTTGGGCGCCGCATAAGTCAGTTCCAAATACCAAAAACACTTCGTTTTGAGTTATTTTCAGGGTAATTAAGTCTTTTAACAGTCCTTACACGTCCCTAAACTTAACCCTACGAAATACATAGCCTCTAAACACATTACAACCCTATTAATATCTCAAAGCTCATCATCCAAGAGCACCATAGGAGAAAAACAACTAGGGTTGCACAATCAAGCTTGAAGATCAAATTTCAAAGAAATTCCTCCGCCAATCATCAAGAACCTCCCTTCCAAGGTATACGTAGTGTTCATCTATGGATTCAATTCGTTCATAGAGCTCAAGAATCATGTTTTTAAATGTTGTTTTGTAAACTTTTTGTGGTGATATGAATATGTACATGTTGATGATGGGTGTTTAAGTTTCAAGATGATATCTAAGGCTTTCTTCATGAAATATATGTGGTTGTGGTTGAAAATCATAAACTTTGGGTGGTTTAATGTAATGCAAGTATAAAATCCACCTATGCCTTAAAGAATGCATGCAAGGTGTTTGATAAAATGCCTAGGATGCTAGAAATTCCTATTTACATGATTCCATGATATTCACATGACAAGTCCATGTTAGCTATACACTTCAATATGAATTTCCATGCTAATTAGGTATTCTTATGGTAGTGGCATGAAGCATGTATGATGATGAAGATATGAAGTATGTATGCGAATTATATCCATGCTTTTCCTACTATGTTTGAGATGTTGAATAAATACATGAAGTTTAATATCCCCAAATCATTACAATATGAACTAAATGTTACATGTTACCGCTCTCTTACACTTGAATGGTTTCCATGCTATTGCTATGAATAGTATATGTTGTCGGAATGCCCATGATATTAGAATATGAGATTTATGACTTGATTATAAGCATTCCTATTCATGATAGATATTATGATGACCATGTACTTTATGAAATACCCCACTCATGTATTATGGATTTTTATTGATGGTCGTGTACTCAAGAAATTCAAGTTGTGTCAGTTTCCTTCCATTGAGTCCTGGGGGTACTTGTACCCAAAAAATATAGCTGTGTGCCTAGAGCCATATCATGTTTTCACGATACTCTCACTCAAGCCATGATCTATAGAATTCAGTCAGTCATGTGACTCAGGAAAACTCAGAAACCTCAGTAATCTTAGTAGTCCAGAAATCTCAGTAATCTTATTGCTCAGTAACCTCAGCAACCTCAGTATTCACAGTCAATCTCAGAAACTTCAATACTCTCAAACAGTCCTCAGAACTCAGTATATTTCGTCAGTCATTGGAATCCAGTAAACTTAGTTTAGCTCTCCTAAACAATACAACTAGTATCAGTCCAGTTAATCAGTATCAGTTCAGCTAATCTGTTCAGTTCAGCTTAGTTATTCAGTTCAGTGTCCTTCAGATGGGAGTAGAGGTTAGCACCGAGTAAACCCAAGGATGGGAACTCACCCGCTAGTTCAGGTTGTGATTCTTAGTAGTCATCCTTGTGTTCCAGAACTACATAGCTAGCGTAGGTTGAGACATCTTAACCCTTCAGATTAGGGTTGATGAGGTGACTTAACCAATCAGTTTAGGGTTCTCACCGTTCTCATTGAGTACCTGCCAGTATAGGGTTCTCACAGCTGTCCTTACTAGTGGCGCGGTATTGACACCCCTCCAGTCGGGGCAGAGATTGGACCCCAGCTTAACTATTATAGCATATTTGGGGCATGTCGGTTAGATAACTACTTCCCACAGTTTCAGTTACAGATTTCAGGACTGTCAGCTATAGCTACCCAGTCTCAGTAAAGAACTCAGATAGTTCTTCAGATTTCAGCATATCAGGACTGTCAGATACAGTCAACTAAGAAATAGAATTGAACTCAGATAGTTTCCTTCAGATTTATTGACTGTCAGATACAATCACTTATGCTATCAAACACAAAAGTTATCAGAACTCATGCTATTAGTACTCAGCTTCAGGACTGTCAGATACAGTTAATCAGAACAGTTCTTCTTAATTCGAACTGTCAGAAACAATTATTTATTTATCAGTAATGCAATATCAGTCTCTTAGTATTCATTAATACAGTGTTAGATCCATCACTTATTAGTGATTTACATATCAATATCGGTAAACTCAGTCTTTCAGAATCTCATAATCAATACACTCATGTTGTCAGTATTTAGACTCAGTAGTTCGTATCTCCACGAGTTTAGTTATAGTTACGTATACATGTATGTACTCTCACGTTCATATCAGTCAGTATTGTCCATGCATATAACCCTTTGCATTTAGCCTACCTCACTCGTATACTCAGTACATTCAGACGTACTGACGCATTTGCGCTATGGTGCTTTCTCTTATGTTACACCATAGGTTCAGAGGCATGAGCTCCAAATCAGCAGTAGATTCCAGGATCAGCAGTCAGAGTTAGACGTGAGTCCTCATCCTTCAAGGACATGATGATTTCATTTCTATTTCAGTTTTCAATTTATTTCAGTAGTTAGAGTTAGTTGGGGACATGTCCCATCAACTCCTTATTCAGTTTAGTTAGAGGCTTTTGGACTAGATGTCAGATTAGATGTTCATACTTTAGTATTTATGATCCTTTTTGGTATTGTTATACCATATTTTTCAAATATGTATTAGTATTGAACCTTATGGCCTTACAGTTCATGTTTCCGCATATTTTATGAGATATTATGCAGTTTACAGGTAAAGATATCAGTCATGGGTTAGCTTGTGGTCCTTCGGGGTCATGAGCACCATGTAGCATTTTGGTTCAGAAAATCGGGGCGTTACAGACGTCACCCTTGATACTCATCAAGATAGGATCTAGCACTTGCTTCTCCTTTATCTCTGCACCAAGAGATGATCAAACTACTTCTTGCACTATCACACCACTATCCTTGGAGTCTAAGAGGCGAACTCCAAGATTAGCCAAATGGTGAATAGCCTTCACCAATTTCGACTTTCTTTCCTTCATATGAGCCAAAATCTCCATGGATAACCTGCTAAGAGCATCAAAAACCACATTAGCCTTACCTGGTTGTTAGTGAAGACTCATAGCATAATCCTTGAGAACATCAAGCCATCTTCTCTACCTGAGATTAAGCTCTTTCTGGGTGAACACGTACTGTAGACTATTATGATTAGAAAAGATATCCACATGCACACTATACCAATAATATAGCCATATTTTCAAGGTAAATATAATCGCCAACATCTCTAAATCATGAGTAGGATATATCCTCTCATGTACCTTGAACTACCTGAAAGCATAGGCAATTATCTTCCCATGCTGCATCAACGCAGAACCAAGGCCTACCCAAGATGCATCACAATAAACCACAAACCCATCATTGCCTTCTGGAAAAGTCAGAATTGCAATTGAAGTTAACCTATCCTTCAACTTCTCGAAACTCCCCTCACAAGCATTCGATCAAGAAAACTTGACCTTCTTCTGAGTTAAGTTAGTCAAAGGAGAAGCTATAGATGAAAAGCTTTCCACAAACCGCCTATAATACCCACCTAAACCCAAGAAGATCAGAATATCAGATGGAGTCGTGGGCTTAGGCCAACTTTTCACCACAATAACCTTCTGTGGATCCACCATGATTCCCTCACTAGAAATAATATGAACCAAGAAAATTACAACGTTCAACCAAAACTCACACTTGGAGGACTTGGCAAACAACTGTTGTTCCTTCAAGGTCTGCAACATCACATAGAGGTGATTAGTATGATCCATCTTGCTCTTTAAATAAACCAGAATGTCAGCAATAAACACAATAATAAAGAGATTCAAATCAAGATAAAAAACACTATTCATTAGATCTATAACCGAGTCACCTACTGGGTAGAAATATAAAAAGGATCTGAAATAACTTCTGAATTGAAACTAAAAGATACAACCACATAAAGAGTCACATAAGAGAGAGTAGACCCCGAATCAAGCAAACAATATATGTCACGAGAGAAACGTTGTAACCTACTAGTAACAATATCAGGTGATGCCTCAGATTCCTGTTGGGATGCCAAAGCATACAACTTATTCCGACCAATACTAGAACCAACAGAAGTAACAAAAGTAGATGCAACATCACCAAGTATAAAAGCAGAAGATAAAGCCCCAGGAATCTTATTTTCCCCTGTAGAAACCTTATTAACCGAATAATTCCTGAGATGATGGCCTTCCTAGAAACACTTGAAGCATTTTTCATTTCCTTCATCGTAATGACCCCGATAAGGACAACCATAGAACCAATAAGGAGGGCGTGAAGAAACCAACTGACCCCCACTCGCCTAAGATTAGGCACCTGGTGCCCAAAAATCATCACTACGATGATGATGCCTGTCGCCCGACTGGTAAGGAGCACTAGAAGAAGAGAAGGAACCGCAACTCCCATACTTCTTTTTCTACCGCTTGCCATCATCTCGACCACCCTGAGACTAAGTACCTCCCTTGTCAGAAAACCTGTTTCTCTTACCCTGCCTATACCCAAACTCCGCCTGCTTTCTCTTCTCATCCTCTACTTACTGCATATGAATAGAAAACCTAGAGATATCCATATCTTTAATCAGCAAGGTACTTTTGCTCTCTAAAATCAGATCCCAATTCAACCCAGAAGCAAAATTCCTTATTCTAGCTCGCATATCATCCACTAAATCAGAAGCATACCTTGACAATTGGTGTAACTTCAAGGCATATTCCTTGACAGACATCCTTCCCTGCTTGAGGTTCACAAATTCCTCCATCTTTGGTTTCCACAATTCTTGGGGAAAGAAATGATCCAGTAAAGCACCAGAGAAGGAATCCCATAAGAATGACTCCTCCACATCTCCTCTATCCCTATCTCACTCTTCATACCACTAATATGTAACCTATTTAAATTGATAATATGTAAAGTTTATCTCCTCTACATCGATAGCCCGCATCACCCTAAATATCTTTTCCATTTCATCTAAGAAGCCCTATAGATCCTCCTCCACCTTTACTCCAGAAAAATTAATTAGAAGGAATCTTCTTGATAAATTAGCCAACCATTGTAGCCTCAGCAGACAAAGAATTCGACACATCCCGCTCAGCCTGAGCAACAATCAATTTAGCAATAGCATGAATAGATAGACAGAATTCCTCATTTGTCACCTCACCTTGAGGAGGACTAGTAGCAATAGGTGGAACTCCAGAACTATAAGAGATAGGGCCATGATATTGAAGATGAACCCCAGAAATAGGATGTATCTCTTCAGCATTACCCCAAGATGGGATAGAAAAATTTTCTTGTATTCCAGATCTACGAGGTATGATCTAAAAAATGAACAAACAAGGATTTGAAAATATTCCAGGACTGAAACTCCAAGCTTAAAAATAGAATACCAAAGAAAGTGAAACATTCCTAAACGCCTTATAGCCTTTTCTTTTTGAGTATGGCGCGCTACACACCCCTAAAAGAGACTCTACTCGACATGACTTTTTGAAATCCCAATTAAACATGAACCTAGGCTCTGATACCAACTTTACATGACCCGCCCCGGGGTCTTTTCATAATGGGCGTCCCAAGTTCGACTAGGACCATAGAACACCCTCGTTACCCAACCTAACCTCCAGCCGCTTACCCTGAGTCGACTGAATTCTGAGTATGTAACAAGATAGTGTAACAGCTTACACAAAGACTCTGGGATAAGATCACAACCATGACCGACCCAACCTAGTCCAACCATCCCATACCAACAATCCAACCCTACAAAACCATACCAAAATAAGGGCCATAAACTAGGCCATAAGTAAGGATGTTTCAAAGCAAGATATAATCAATCCCAAAATAAAATATGATGGAACATTGAGAAATTATATCTAATGATGCCAGGATCCTGGCTTATTCCAATGCCAAGGCTGATACCAATACTGACACCACCCATTCCAACCCATAGAAGTACCACAAATCCTCTAACGAAAATATAATGAAGTACAATTAGGACAAGCCCCCAACCATAGCCAAAACCAATATCCAAAATAAAATCAAAGTGTCTAGAAATATCCACATCATGAAATGGAGCCTTTCAAAAGGATTGAACCTCACCACTTCAGTCCAAATGATGATCCTCGAGTCAATCACTATGTATGAGGAGTAGAATGGTTGGTCCTGTATAGCGTGGTTATACATTCTCTAGTAGACGGGGTTAGCGAGTGTCCGCTAGCACGATCTCAGGGTAAGGATAAGATAATGCCATTTATAAAACCAAATAAAACCATCCATATACACTCAAACGTGCATATATATATACATAACCATGTCGGGAAAAGGGACCTAATTTAGCATGCCTTTAAAATCTTTACCTGGGCTGTGTATCTTTGCCGTCCTAAACAACCCATGGCCTATATGGGTTCAACTCCCCTGCTGAAAGAGCCTAAGTGTGTGTAGCCACACGACTAGGGAAGAAACCCTTGGGATGACTAGTAGATCCTTCAAATATAATGTGACATCATGCAAACAGTTACCAAGACCAACCTCATATCAGCAAACATGAGTTTCCATTTTGGTCTCCGCGAGACCTCCACCTTCCACGGCTTTGCTACACATCCATCCATTATTGCCTAATTAAAACTAATTTCTAAATAACCAAACCATTATCCATTTATTAACCAAGGCCATTGATATTGGTATCATCATACCAACCCTTACTTATAAGTATCATCTATAACCAACCATATATAGGTTTAAGGGGACTTTCAAATGCCATTCCATTTGCCATATTAAATCACTTGGGGATTCCATGTGCCCCTCAAGCATAACCATTAGCCATTTACCATTCTAAGCCATTTAAACCAGCGTAATTCCTTTGTTAAATTTTAAAACATACAAGAGTTTCATTAAGGCAATCAATGCAATGAACATATCTTTATAAGCATTTTGTCAAACACATTGGGGGCATAATATGACCAAAACCAATTCCAATTATCATTAAATCATTCCCATGCAATCTAATTATCCAAAACCATCATTGATACATATAAAGGCATAATTAAAACCATGGGAAACTATAACCAACTATTAAATATCAAAACCCCCAAATTATATTTGAAAACCCAAAATCATACAATCAATGAACCATGCCTTTAGATAAAATTAACAATGAGGGAAGAGAACATGTCTTAAACTAAGATGATGACGGAAACAAATCACCAAAATAAGCCCCAAATTAATCCTCTAGTTGAAATCCTAGCTCCCCTTATCCAAAATCTCTTGAGAGAATTATGGAGTGTTTTAGAAAAGTCTCTAAGTGTTAATGAATGGAATAATAGGGTAAATAACCTCCCAAGTAGGTTAGATGTCGTGGGACCCTATTAGGATAAGTGAGGAAATATCTAGAATACCTCCACTTAAGTGTACCTAAATCCCATCACAGGGATACAACTGACCGACATGAGTCATGCCTCCGATACGATTGGTATCCTCCACTCGTATCCTAGCCTCAACCTTTGGATCCCACACGATCTAGTATATGACTCATCCAACTAAGTCGCATTAGCAGTATATGATCCGTGCCCCTAATAGATTTAAATCCAAGGAAGATTTACACACTGTCCACCATACGAGTCCATGGTATGACTCGTACCTTGGCTTACGACTCATAGTGAGCCACTCATACTCAGATCCAATCTAAGTAACCAAGTCTAAGATTAAGTTAAGAAATCAAATGATCTGTAACCACCAATATGACTTGTACCCCTAAGTCGTATCAATTCCAATAAATAAAATTCATCCCACCAACTAACACTAGTCAGTATACGATTGGATTATACTATCCATACCCCAATATACGACTCGTACCCATGAGTTGTATTAGGTCCAAAGACAAGAATTCTAGAAAATTTTCTAAGGGTCAAAACCAAGGGTGTTATAGAACCTGATGTTGATTCCAACAGATGAGTCATCTGTTGCAACAGGTGAATAATCTGTTACAACAGATTATCCCTCAATCATAATAGATGACTCACCTATTGGGATTCATGTACAGTACTATAGAACTTGAAGTTGATTCCAATAGATGTGTCATTTATTGTAATAGATAAATTATTTGTTGCAACAGATGAATCATCTGTTGCAATAGATTACTCACATGTTACAACAAATGACTCATTTATTGGAATCAACTTTAGGTTCTATTGACACAGGTGAGTCATCTATTCCAACATGTGAGTCATCTATTGAATAGATGACCGATCTATTGGATTTATGTTATAACACTATATAACATGTAACATAAATCTAAAAGATGTATCATCTAACTCACCTATTGCAACAAATGACTTATTTGTTGAATTCATGTTCAAGTCCTATCCATTGTTGAAGAAATAAAAGTAGCATTATACCCAGATGAGAGATTCAACTAAAAATTATAATTTAACCTACCAAAATCACCTATGAATTTGCCCAAGTGATATACGAACAAAATTAGTAGCAGTAATAGTAACAACAATAATGGTCAACAAGAAGAAGATGATGATGATGAATAAAGTAGAGATGATAATAAAGAAGAAGAAGATAAAGATGATGATAATGAAGAAGAATATGATGAATAAAGCAAGCAAAGCAACAACAAGAATCAATAAACAATAATAAAGTGAAGAGAGAGAAAACAACAATAAGTGCGAAGAGTGAGAAACACCGCATTTCCCCCTCCTTTTCTTGTTATATTAGGGTAAATTGAATCATAGTGTAAATTAAAAAACTTGTGGATTATTCTAAACTTTATTAATCCACAATCAAATAATTGTCACCTACACTTAATAATTAAAACTTGAGTCACCTACACCTCATTTTCAAACTCTTTTGTCACGTTTAACTCAAAACCCCAAGCAACATACCTCTATCAATGATTGATACTAACAAGGTTCAAGTAACCCACTTGCCTTTAAATTTTCTTCTGCTAATCAAATTCAGTTGCTAGATTGTTGGTTTAGTTTTATGACATGGTAGTTTTCTTGGCCAATTTCTCTGTGGAACGCAGTGTTGTTGGCTTCCGATCCTTTTGTCTATTACCGCATGTTTAACAAAGTACAAAAATTTGAATCACTTTTTTAACATGATTATTAAAAAAAATAATAAACAACAACAATAACGAAGAAAAATAAAAATAAAATCTATTAGGAAAATAACACCGAGAGAAATTAAGCTTACTCTAAGAAGAATATACATGCTTAAATTATAGATCTAACTATAACTTGAGAAGAAATCAGACTTACTTCTGGAAGAATCTACACACTGAAAATAAATTGTAATACATGTTAATTTAATCACAATACAAACCCTCCTCCGATTTCAACAATAAAATTCAAGAATGTCAAATAAACTTTAGGAGACTTAAATAATTGCAGGAAAATTAATAACGAGTCAAAAGAGATAAAAATTAAAATTATATATTTTTTATTTGATCAATTACACAAGACAAAATAAACAAACAGATATGAGAATTTCTTATCAAGTGTGAGAAACTTTTTAGTACTTTTCGTTGTCAAAGCACAACTAATAAACATAAGTTATATATTATTAGGTTCACGTTTTCTAACCTAAATAGGTTATTATTTATTCTAATTTAAAAGTTGCAATTTTAGTTCACTTTAATGACCCAAATAAAAGGAAATAATTTAAGGAGGTGCTGCACAGAAGGAATTAGTAAAGAATTCTAATTAGGTTTTAACTTTAACTAGTATTAGTATCCGCGCGATGCGCGGTCGATATTGAATGAAATTATTATCTTATTAATTTTATATAATAAAAAATTTATTCAATATCGTACACATATTTGAAATTAATAAATTTATACAATACGAAAAATAACTATTAAAATATTAAACTTAATATCATTAATTACATAAAACTTAAACATTTCTTTTCGAAAGTTAATATCCGCGTGCAAATAATATTAAATTGTAATATAATTATTTGAGAATATTAGATAATATTGTGATCTATATTGATTTATTTTGTAAAGAAAATCATATAATTATAAAAGAAAATTCATATTTAACATAATTATTATTAGTTAACTGACTTACTTCTAAATTTGGTTAGAAAAATAAAGAACTAATGAAAGATATGTTTTAAAGTTATGCATATGAGGCTTCTCTGTAAAATTTTAACTTGAAATTTAAATTTTTTTATATTAAATATTTTAATTTGCACCCTCTTATCAAAAGGAAGAAAAGAGTTTCCCCTTCTCTTTTTGAGTAAATTTCTTAAATTGTCATTGAAGTTTTACAAACATCCCAATAAAGTCACGTATGATTTTTTTTGGATAATAATATAATTAAACTCTATAAATATTCTAAAGAGCAAAAAAATCACAAAACTGTTAAATACTTAACAGCATAACCCATTTAACTATTTGACTCAATACTTATTACCCTTAACCCATTTGATCCCCCACTTTTAGCAGATTAAAAAAATCTCTTTTACTCCTTATTCCATCATTGGAAGAGAATGAATTAGTATTCATATATATATGTTTAGCAACTTACATGGTCTGTTAGTGTTGCCTATTAAGCAATGCTAGTCTAATGGCGTTTCTTAATAGGAGCATCATTTTAGTCGTTATTGGAATGGAATGTCAACATGATCTTTTGCTATCAATGCTTGTTTGTTCCTCTTTTTGTTCCGTTAGAATGTCAACATTCTATTCTGGGTAATGAGTTAGATCAGTCATCGTCTATGTAACTGATGTTTGTAGGCTTGAAGTACTTTTTGCCTAATGATTAGGATATCCAGTTTGTGTTTTACTTCATCTATATAAACTTGCAAACACCTCTTGCTTAGTTGCTCTTTTTAGTTGTTGCATTTTTCTCGAATATTATGATAGCCATAGGTTCAAGATATGTAATAGAAAAGATATTTTTTTAGTTTCTCAGTCGGTGTCTGATTTGGAGTCCGAATAATTTGAATTCGCGTCGGATAGAATAAAAGTTGTTAATATTGCAAGAATTGCGCATAAGAAAGAGAACAAAAATGAGACGAGTTAACCAATTTTTGGCATAAACTTTCGGCTACTAAACTGATATCACTGATTCTTCATACTTGGCATTGTAATAGTCAAATGGTGTCTGCAAATGGAGTCTCTTCTAATGATGTAATATGGAGGAAAATGAATTTTTTTAATCTGCTAAAGGTGGGAAGTCAAATGGGTTGTGGGTAATAAGTGTTGGGTCAAATATAGTCAAATGGGTTATGCTGTTAAGTTTCTAATAGTTCTGTGATTTTTTTATTTTTTGGAACATTTATAGAGTTCAATGATATTATTGTCAAAAAAAAATCATAAGTGACTTTATTGGGATATTTGTAAAACTTCAATGACAATTTAAGGAATTTACTCTCTCTTTTCTTGTCTTAATAGATTTTTCTTTCAAAGTAAATTTTGTATTCCTTTGCACGATCTTAGTCATAGTATATTTTTTTATATATTTAAAATATTTTTGCGTCAAGGCAAATATTTTGAGCAAAGTCTCAATAATAGTTAAGTTTTCCCCTCTTATATTTTCTTATTACCATTTTTTCAACAAATAACTTATAACATTATCTAAAGTCCTAACATGTGTGTACGATTTCACAATGTTCACTTATTCTCTTATGATAATGGACCAACAAATATTAATGAATCTTATTGTATATTATTTTTTCGAATAAATAATTTAGTCCTTCATAGGTTTGAATATTCATTCTTCAACTCTATTTTTGATCAACCCTATCATATTTTCTCAATTTAATCAATTTGAATGAAATTATAAATATTAATCACTATCAAAATTGAATTCCCTCCTATCGTAGAACATTCAACTAATACTTAACCTCTTATGTTCATCAGTACAATAAGATATTAATCTTATTCATCTTAATTCTTTATATTGTATAAAGTAGATCAAAATAATTATTGCACCAAAAGATCTACAATGTTCTAAAATTGGAGTTACAAATATAAACATAAACATTGAACTTATTGCTTGTTTATATAAATTAAAATAAAATAATAAAAAAGTTTTCAGAATAATTTTTATAAATAAAAAATGATAAATGACCTTTACTTTCACATTAGTACAATATGCTACGTAAAAGTACAATAATATTTGCAGTAAGAATTTAAATATAATGAATTTTAAAAAAATCAATATTCATAAGTATTTGATTATTGAATTTGAGCATTGCCTATTGAGCATCTGCCACGAGATACTTACCCAAATTTTGATCTTCGATATATAGCTTTTGAGATAGTAATCATAGTGTCGGGTAAATTTTATAGATAGTTATACAATAATTATTTTTTTACTAAGGTCACTGAACTATCATTCCTAATACAATATCACAAATTTTTTAATATACTATTAAAATCACACAATTTAATTATTAATCATAACATATAGAAATATAGTATAGACAAATCAAATGCAAATCCTAATAAATAGAAATATAATGAATTAGTAATTTAGTATCATAGTTTATTAATTTTTGAAATCACATTATTATCTTACTAAAATCTAAAGCAACAATACTCACAGTAAATTGAGATTCTAGCGATTATCACAACAAGATAAGTTGTGGCAGAAATCACTTACACAATTCATTTTCTCCAACATGTTATAGTAGAAATTAATTAGCTTTTACTGAGTGTAGCCTTCTTATATAGTGGTAAATTGTTATGACATTAGAACTTCTAGATTAATTGCAGTTGGTACAATATTCTTTTCCATATATATTTATATAATTATTAATTGATTCTTCATTTTCTATTTATATTTCTCAATAAATTTTGTCATGCTTCCTTAATTGACTTACATTGAATGAAATCATAAGTACTTTTTGTCATATAAATATTCATTTTATGTTAACACTTCAATTGCATATATTCTAATTTATTAGTAACTTGCACCTGCATTTCATCATATAAAAATTATTATAGATTTTTATTGATATTCTTATTATTAAGAAATATTTATTCCTAATTCATTTTATTGATCTGCACGTTTAAATTTTTATATAAGATAATTTAATCTTTTTTAATTAATTTTTGTGCATAAAAACAAAGTATCTATTTCAAATTTGATTATTTTAAAATCCGAAATTATTCTTACAGACATATATAAGGTTATGTAATTGGGCAATTAAAGAATAACTTTGTAAACCAAAATTTTATTTGACTTCAAATATTAATTAGGACTATGTTATTTTAGTAGTTATTTTTGATAAACATTATGCAATCTTTTCTATGTAGTAATATTCATTTTAAAAAAGTTTCACTATTTAATTATTTTCAATCTGCCCTCTTTTCAAATTCAAGACTATCATTTATTCATTTCCTAATATAAAATGATAGTGTAATTACTCATTAATAGTTATTCTTAATTATGAAAATCCTTTCATTAAATATGAATACATATTGTTTTAAATATAGATTACTTAAAATATATTGAATGAAAATTCTTCCAATAATATTAATGCATATTTTTTAAATATAATTTCTTGAAATATATTGAAATAAATTTCTTCCATTTTGTAGCCCAAAGTTACCATTTGAGTGATTACATCATTTTCATAATATTTTTAATTTTGGAATAACTCTTTGATTATTATATTTTTTTCCATATAAGTTGTTTGATTTCTAATTGGTTATTCTCTTAATTGATATTTCTTGATACTTTCTTGATTTAGTCAATTGTAATCAAATCATAAATGTTCTTTTTTGTATAGTATTGTTACTTAAACTAATTATATACACATTTTGAGTGATGACATCTTTTTCATAATATTTTTAATTTTGGAAGGACTCATTTGTCATAGTAATCTTTTTCATATAAGTTACTTGATTGTTCATTAGTTATTCTCTAATTGATTTATTTTTGTAATAATTTCTTGATTTACTAAATTGTAGTGAAATCATAAATATTTTTTAAATAATATTATTATTAATTAATTTCATATATTTTTTGAGGGATAACATCCTTTTCATAATATTTTTTTATTTTGAAATAACTTTTTGATTATTATAATCTAATTCATATAAGTTACATGATTACTATTTACTAATTAATTTTATTGTTATGACATTAGAACTTCTAGATTAATTGCAGTTGGTACAATATTCTTTTCCATATATATGTATATAATTGTTAATTGATTATTCCTTTTCTATTTATATTTCTCAATCAATTTTTTCATGCTTTCTTAATTGACTTAGATTGAATGAAATCATAGATACTTTTTGTCATATAAATATTCATTTCATGATAATACTTTAATTACAAATATTCTAATTTATTAGTAACTAACACTTATATCTCATCATATAAAAATTATTATAAATTTTTATTGATATTTTTATTATTAAGCAATATTTATTCCTAATTCATTTTATTGATCTGCACATTTAAAGTTTTATATAAGATAATTTAATCCTTTATAATTAATTTTTGTTCATCAAAATGAAGTATCTTTTTCAAATTTCATTATTTTAAAATCCGAAATTATTCTTATATATATATATATAAGGTTATATAATTGGTCAATTAAAGAATAACTTTGTAAGGCAAAATTTTATTTGACTTCGAATATTAATTAAGACTATGAAATTTTAGTAGTTATTTTCGATAAATATTATGCAATCTTTTCTGTGTAGTAATATTCATTTTAAAAAAAATTTAATATTTATTTATTTTGAATCTACCCTCCTTTTAAATTCAAGACTATCATTTATTCATTTTCTAATATAGAATGGTAGTGTAATTACTCACTGATAGTTATTCTTAATTATGAAAATCCTTTCATTAAATATGAATGCATATTATTTTAAATATAGATTACTTAAAATATATTGAATGAAAATTCTTCCAATAAATATGAATGCATATTTTATTTTTAAATAAAATTACTTGAAATATATTGAAATAAATTTCTTCCATTTTGTAGTCCAAAGTTACCATTTGATTGATCACATATTTTTCATAATATTTTTAATTTTGGAATAACTGTTTGATTATTATATTTTTTCCGTATAAGTTGTTTGATTACTAATAGGTTATTCTCTTAATTGATATTTCTTGATACTTTCTTGATTTAGTCAATTGTAATCAAATCATAAATGTTCTTTTTTATATAATATTTTTATTTAAATTAGTTATACACATATTTTGAGTGATGACATCTTTTTCATAATATTTTTAATTTTGGAAGGACTCATTTGTCATAATAACCTTTTTCATATAAGTTACTTGATTATTAATTAGTTATTCTCTATTTGATTTTTTTTGTAATACTCATAAATATTTTTTAAATAATATTATTATTTAAATTAATTGCATATCTTTTTTGAGGGATAACATTTTTTTCATAATATTTTTTTAATTTTTAAATGACTTTTTGATTATTATAATCTTATTCATACAAGTTACATGATTACTATTTACTAATAGATTGTTTTGTAATATTTTCTTGATTTATTCAATTATAATACAATCATAAATACTTAATTTTTATAAAATTATTATTTATATTGTTTAAATTAATTGTTCACATATATTAAGGAATGACATCTCTATTGAAATATTTTTTATTTTGGAATGACTTTTTGGTGATAGTAATTTTTTTTTCATATAAATTACTTGATTACTAATTGGTTATTCACCAAAATAAGTTTTGTTACCAACAAAATAGATTCTTGTTGCTAAAATATCAAGTGACTACTTTTCAATATGCCACTTGACTTAATTTTAGGCTAACTTCTTTGCTTTATATATAGATACACATTTTGAGTGATGACATCGTTTTCATAATATTTTTAATTTTGGAAGGACTCTTTGTCATAATAACCTTTTTCATATAAGTTACTTGATTATTAATTGGTTATTCTCTAATTGATTTTTTTTGCAATACTTTCTTGATTTACTAAATTGTAGTGAACTCATAAATATTTTTCAAATAATATTATTATTTAAATTAATTTCATATTTTTTGAGGGATAAAATTTTTTTCATAATATTTTTTTATTTTTAAATGAATTTTTAATTATTATATTCTTATTCATATAAGTTACATGATTACTATTTACTAATTGATTTTTTATAATATTTTCTTGATTTACTCAATTGTAGTAAAATCATAAATACTTACTTTTTATAATATTATTAATTATGTTGTTTAAATTAATTGTTCACATATTTTAAGGAATGACATCTCTATTGAAATATTTTTTTATTTTGGAATGACTTTTTGGTCATCGTAATTTTTTTCATATAAGTAGCTTGATTACTAATTGGTTATTCACCAAAATAAATTTTGTTGCCAACAAAATAGATTCTTGTTGCCAAAATACCAAGTGGCTAGTTCTCAATATGCCACTTGGATTAATTTTAGGCTAACTTCTTTGCTTTATTATATATATAGATAGATGGATTTCTTGATTTACTCAATTGTAGTAAAATTATAAATATTTACTTTTTATAATATTATTATTTATATTGTTTAAATTAATTGTTCACATATTTTAAGGAGTGGCATCTCTATTGAAATATTTTTTATTTTGGAATGACTTTTTGGTCATAGTAATTTTTTCCATATAAGTTACTTGATTACTAATTGGTTATTCACCAAAATAAATTTTGTTGTCAACAAAATAGATTTTTATTATTAAAATACCAAGTGGCTAGTTCTCAATATGCCACTTGACTTAATTTTAGGCTAACTTCTTTGCTTTATTATATATATAGATGTCTTAAATAAAAGAAGCCTTTGTCTTCAATGTTCTAAATGAAAGGCAATAATTAAAGGATATCCTAATAAAAGGAAATAGTAAACAATCTTCACGTAATATTTAATATTTAAAAAAGTAAACTGTGAACAATTAATATTTAAATAATTATTATTTGGGAAAAGTAGTAAAAAAATAATTTTATCTAAAGTAGAGCCTTTTAACGAAGGAAAAAATGTTTGATCTCTTTTCTAATAGTCTTTGCACTTTTAATATATTGTAGATAAATGTAGATGCAGATTGTAGATACTATACATAGATAAGGTATACAATATGGAGAATTTCCAATTTGCCTTTTAACATTTCTTCTTTCTTCTGTTCGTTTGTTCTTTCATTTCATACTAGTTTGAGTCTACGTGCCTTGCATGTGTGTATCACATCAAGCCGAATACATTATTTTAAAATAATCAACGTTAAATAAATTTAATTTCTTTCACATTAAAGTTCTATATAAATATACTATATAATTCAAATGATGAATTTAAAAATCACTTATTTTCTTTTATTTGAGACCTTTTAATAAATAACTATTCATAATGGATGCAATTAAAGGAAACACAACCAAACTAAATATAGTAAGATGATATCCTTCGTTGTAAGTTACATTCATTTGTGGAAGGTAATACATGAAGCTTGCTAGAAAGTCAAAAGCCGAGAGATTGTAGTGGTTTGGAATCTGGATTTTGATAAGTCAGATTTAGAAATTGTTGAACTCTCTCTTTACCTAAAAAGAAACTAAAGGAATAAACTAAAACTATTCAACAAATAACAAAGACAAGATTCAGAACTTCTTAATGAATCGTGGGGGTTGCACCACCTTATAGGGGACCAGGTCCATTACAATCAGATACAGGCAATAAAGCAGTAAAATAGCAAGGAAATACTTTGTAGGAAAGTAAAGAACACAATGGTTTAACGTGGAAACCTCCTTGCTCAAGGGAGTAAAAACCACGACTTGCCCTCACAAGCACTCGACAATCTACTATAATCAAAATCATGATTACAAACTCCATTAGAGCTTAGCTCTAAGCTCCACTAATTTATAATAACTCTATTAAAAACTCTCCTTGACAACTCTACCAAGATTTTCTCTTTGTATTGATTAACTCTAACCAATATCAACTCTGGTACCTCTATCTAAGCACTCTACAAACACAAAAAAAGAATTACTTTTATAAGATGAGTAATTCAATTACAGACCAAGACTTGACTCAAGAATAATTACTCTCTCAGCACACAAAAACTTGAAACTTGAGCAATATTGAGTTTTTGCCATTTTCTTCTTTGAATAATTAGATTGCAAAAACCATTAAATTGAGAAATATTCTTTCCTATTTATAGTAGGATAATGATTAGGGTGGTATTTCGATTAGGCCAGGTGTCCTGATTGGTACACAACTCATCTGCACAATTTGTTACACTAATAGACAAAACTGTGCAAACATGTGATAGCTGCACTAAATTCATAAAGATCCAGGGACCTAGTCCCTTGTTGTCAGCTGATCATCATCAAAACAAGATATAGCAATTTCCTCTTTTTTTGATGAAGACAAACCGCAAATCTTGGAGCATCAAAATTTATTCACCTTATTCAATATTCCCCCTATCACTATGCACCATGTTTCCCCCTGTCAATATACCTTTATGCTTCCCTCTGTCAATATACATGCTTGCTTTCCCCTATCAATATACCTGTACTTCACCTCATTTAATATTTCACTTGGTACCTCGTCCCTACTATATGAATTCATTATTCCCCTTTTTGGCATCACTAAAAAGTAAGAATAGTAAAACAAGAGTAAAATACGCATAAGTCAGGTAACTCATGGCCACTGAGGCAACACTAACATGAAAAACAATATTTAAATTAAAGAAAAGATAGATGAAACACACAAACAACGAATCCATTCATGTTAAGTAGGATTAGTACCATTACAACATAACAAAAACATAAAACATCTATCTTTAAATAGATACATAGGGAACAAGGACAGAAAACTGACACAGGGAAGAATGAAGAGTAAGAGAGACAAGGCTTAGGTAGATGGAGGTTTAGGGGATAAGGTCTTTAGAAGAATCTCCCTTATAGCACTTGCAATAGCATGAGAATCCAACAGTTTCTTTGTTAGGTCCTTCACTTTAGCATTCAAACTCTGGACCTCATCAGTAAGTACTAAAACCTTCTTCTTCAAATGTATATTTTTTACGCTAAGTGCTTCAGTGGCACCTGGTCCCTCGAATGATAGCTGCTAATTTTTCAATTTCAGTGTGAGGATTTATGCATCATTAGTGGTCATAGAAACTCTCATCTCCTCCAATTCCATGCTCAAATTCTCTTAGATTGCCAACCTTTCTGATACCTGGGATATGGTCTTAGTTTTCCCTTCAACACACTCATTTTCAACCAAAGTAGTTAAGCTGAACATTTGCTTTGCTGTACAAGGAGTTCTCTTTTTATAGACTACCCCAAAATAATCAAACACTCTATTAAAAAAATATCCATAAAGCATACCATGCCTTCAATCTTTCTCATAGATTACTTTGAATATATTTTGGATCATCAATACAGGTTGTCTAATCAAATCGAATTTACTTAGGAACTACATCACATATAAATCTACACCAGAAGCAATGGTTCTTTTATCAGATCTTAGCAGTACTACTTTGTTGACAAACTAAAACACCAATTGAAGCTCACCCTTGAGAAACTTCTTCCTTACACCAACCACAGAAGTTCCTCCTACTTTGGAAGCATCAACTATAAACTTAGTTGAGGGCTGCTATTTTGAGATAGTCCTCACACCTACAATGGGACCATCCAAAATTTTTCCAAGTGTTTCTTCATTCAACTTTATTTTCTTTCCTTGCACCATTCCAGTCAGTCTCTCCCCATTATAAAAAAATTTAACAGTGTAAAAAAGCTGTCTTACTTTATCTTCATAGACAGAAGGAACTAGTCCCTCTATAAGATTTAACCATCCTTGGTGTCTCACATAATCTACAAGCTCAACCATTCTAGTTTTTTCAAGGATCCTAGAGTCAAATACCCTTCCAGTCAGAACCTTTTGATTTTTAAGTACTTTATTTCTCTCCTCTTTAGATACAAACTTTTCTTCTGCATCCTTCTTTCTTCTTTTAGAACCATAACTTGGTTCCTCCTTTGCAACTTTTCTTTTCTTTGGACCAGGTCCCTCATAAACTTTCTTCTTTCTCTTTACTGTGATGTGTTTTTGTTTCATCCCAGCAGGGCTTTCAGACTTTGAAGATGAGGACCTAGTCCTCCCTTCAACATGAATTTCTTTTCTTCTCTTTTCTGTTGCAGCAACAATATCAGGATCAACATCCTCACCCTTTCCAATATCTATAACTTTCATATTTTTATCCTCTACTATAACAACTTTTTTCAGTCTTTTTCTCTTACCAGTAGATGACTTGCTAGCCTTCATAATATCCTTTAACAACTTTTTCTCAGATCACCTAGTTGAATATGTTTTGGCAATATTTATAGCAGCGTCTACCACTTTTTCTTTACCTTCACTTCCATTTTGTTTCTTTATCGACCACCACAGTAGTGGTTCATCATCATTAGCCCCATCCTCTTTATTTAGAGGTTGTATAAACTCCCCAACTTCAGGATCATCTCCTTTAGAAGATGGATCACTTGCCTTTTCACTAACTACTGATTCTTCTCTGCTAAGAGATATTTATCTTGGATCATTAGCAAACGGGATTAAATTCTTAACTACCTAATCCACACTACTATAAAGATTAGATCTTTTCACTGGAATATTTTTGTTACATAGTTGAGCAAAAATGGGGTTTGACTCTAAGGGATTTGGAGAACTAGGTACATTAAGTGTTTCAGAAGCTTCAGGTATTTTTGGTTCTTCTGAGAAAAAAAGAACTTAAGGTTGAGAAACTTCATGTTCAATTGGTAAACCAAAGACCTGATTTAGGTATACCACCATGGCTGACCCAATAGGGGTTTCCATGGTAGATAAAGTTTTGACAGGAATGGATACCTCAAGAGTCTCAATAGTTTCTAAAGAGGACGCAGTAGGTGGTATGGACTCATATTCTTGTTGAGGATTTGAGAAGGGATTTTCTACTGTTTTAGGTATTAAAGAATCAAAATGTTCAATTTGGGTCTTTTTAGAGTGAATTTCGAGGGATTTACTCATTTTTGGGTCTTTAGTGGGGCTCAATTGGGTGGGAATATAAGCCATTTAGAGCTTTTGTGAGAAAGAGAATAAAAAAAAATATTGAGAGAATTTGTATTGAAGAGGACAATTAGAGAGTTAACTTGAGAGGCAACATAAAAACAAGATTTGATTTGAATTTTAAGGGGACTACCGTTGTCATTTTAGGGACCTCTTAGAGAACATAATGTGTTTGGTCCTGATAGGTGGAACCCTCAACCTTTCTAGGGATTTGACAGCTTTTACTCAGATAAAGTAAACACGTACAACTTTTAGACAGATTTTTATGATTTTTAAAATACACTATTTCGGTACAAACCTAAGAAATAGGACAAGGTCACTTTCTTTCTTGAGTGAATCCTCAAATTTGTGTCTGTCTCAATTGTTCTCTTACTATGTTATTCCCATGTGTGTATACTTGCAATGGTATGGTACTGATTTAGACCAACAGGTACATACTTTATCAAGAATACCTGTCTCTGGATCATAGCCAATTTTATGGATAAAAACTGATTCATCTAGTAGGTCAGGTTATTTTGATCAACCCCAGACTCAACCTGTTATTCACAGATTATTCCTTGTGAAGAGTCTTAGTAAAGATGTTCTTAGTCTTGCAAAACTTCATACATATAGATCCCTTCTCAACATTATCTCTCAGAAAATAGTTCCTTACATCAATATGCTCCGTTCTCTTATGCTGTACTGGATTCTTAGCCATGTTAAGAGGACTTGTATTGTCACACATCAGAAGGATAGTGTTTGAGACAATCCCAAAATCCTTTAGTTTTTGTACACCTATTTGGTCCCAATAGTTTTTCTGTCAACAGGTCTAGGGACCAGGTGCCAGGCTTTACTTCTTTTAAATTACTAAAGATCTTTTAGAGCTTCTTTCATATTTTGGGCTCAATTTGGGACAAGAATACTGAGAATGCCATGAAATGTCTGACCTGAGCTCTAGTTTGGACTCCAGATTCCAAAGGTGAAGTCAGATTCTCAAGTGGGTGAAAAGATTTATGCCTCCAGTTTAACCTTCTGAGATGAGTTCTACTAGGACCAGGTCCCTGAGGATTTTTATTGGACCCTTCTTAATATTCTTCATCTGGAGCAAGGGTCTATAACTAAAATCTTGGATCACCATCACCTTTATAATTCCTAAATGCATCATTTAGTCCTTGAAAATCATATTTAACAATATCATCTCTTTGAATAGAAAGAGTTCTTCAATATCAGAATATTCATCGTCACTTAGATTCACTAGTGAAACACCCTAGTTTCCAGACCTTAGAAAAGTTCCTGGAATTCTGATATCTAGAACCAATACGACTTATGGATATGAGCCGTATGTTGGGGTACAAATGGTATGGTCCAGTCGTATACTGACTAGTTTTGATTGGTGGGATGGATTTTGGTTACTGGAATGTATACGACTTAGGGGTACGAGTCATATTGGTGGTTACGGATTATTTAGTTCCTTAACTTAATCTTAGACTTGGTTACTTAGGTTTGATATGAGTATGAGTGGATCTCCATTAACCGTAAGCCAGGGTATGATCCATACCCAAGACTCGTATGATAGATAGTGTCTAAATCTTCCTTCGGTGTAAATCTACCAGGGGTATGGATGAATGGTAGAGATCATATACTGTGGTTAAAACTTAATTGGATGAGTCATATGCTGGATAGTGTTTGATTAAGGGTTAAGGCCAGGATACGAGTGGAGGATACCGATCATATCGAAGGGTACGACTCGTGTGGGTCAGTCGTATCCTTGGGATTTTGATGCAACTTAAGTGGGGGTATTCTGGATATTTTCCCACTTATTCTAATAGGGTCTCACGACATCTAACCAACTTGGGAGGTTATTTATCCTATCATTCTATTTATTAACACTTAGAAACTCTTTCTAAACACTCTATCATTCTCTCAACAGCTTTTGGGCAAGAGGATCTAGGATTTTAACTAAAGGATCAATTTGGGGCTTGTTTTGGTGATTTCTTTCCATCATCATCTTGGTTTAAGGCATGTTATCTTTCCTCATTGTTAATTTTACTTAACGGCATGGTTTGTATGAATGTTTTCATGATTTCATTGATTGTATGATTTTGGTTTTCAAATATGATTTGGGGTTTTTGATGTTAAATGGTTGGTTATGGTTTCCTATAGTTTTAATTATGGTTTTATATGTATTATGGTGGTTTTGCATAATTGGATTGCATAGGAGTGGTTTAATAGTAATTGGAATTAGTTTTGGCTATATTATGCCCCCAATGTGTTTGACAAAATATTTATAAAGATATGTTCATTGCATTACCTACTTTTAATGGAACTCTTGCATGTTTTAAAACTTGGTAAAGTAATTATGCATGGTTTAAATAGCTTGGAATGGTAAAAGGATAATTGGTTATGCTTGTGGGGAACATGAAAGTCTCCCAAGTAGTTAATATGGTAAATGGAAGGGCACTTAAAAGTCCTCTTAAACCTATAAATAGTTGGTTACAGTTGATACTTGCAAGTAAGGGTTGGTATGAAGTTACCAATATCAATGACCTTGGTTAATAAATGGATAATGGTTTGATTATTTGGAAATTAGTTTTAATTGGGCAATAATAGTGAAATATGTAGCAAAACCATGGAAGGTGGTGGTCTTGGGGGGGACCAAAACTGAAAACTTATATTTGCTAATATGAGGTTGGTCTTGGTGACCGTATGCATGATGTCACACTATATTTAGGGGATGTACTAGTCATCCTAAGGGATATTTCCCTAGTCATGCGACTACACATACTGGGGCTCTTTTAGCAGAAAAAGCTGAACCTATATAGCCCATGAGAGATTTAGGACGACAAAGCTACACAACCCAGATAAAGGTTTTAAAGGTATGCTAAACCCGGTCCTTTTTCCCAGCATTATTATATATATATGTATGGTTGTGTGCATATGGATGGTTTAACTTGGCTTTATAAATGGTATTATTTTATCCTTACTCTAAGATCATGCTAGCAGCTACTCGCTAACCCTGTCTACTGGCAGTTGTATAACCACGTTGTGCAGGAATCAACTATTCTACTCCCTTTAAAGAGTGATTGACTCGAGGGCATTATTTGGAATGAAGTGGTGAGCTTTTATCCTTTTGAAAGTCTCCATTTCATGTTATGGATATTTCTAAACACTTTAATTTTATTTTGGATATTGGTTTCGGCTATGGTTGGGGGCTTATCCCAACCAAATTTTATTACTCTATTGGATAGAGGCTTTGTGGTACTTCTATGGGTTGAAATGGGCGGGATCGGTATTGGTGTCGGCCTTGGCATTGGAATAAGCCAGGAGGCTGGCATTATCAGACATAATTTCTCACTATTGTCATACTTTATTTTGGGATTAATTATATTATTTTTTGAAATATCTTAGG
This sequence comes from Capsicum baccatum var. pendulum, assembly GCA_030864225.1. Taxonomy (NCBI): domain Eukaryota; kingdom Viridiplantae; phylum Streptophyta; class Magnoliopsida; order Solanales; family Solanaceae; genus Capsicum; species Capsicum baccatum. Next base: position 55,339,608 of record CM061554.1, on the reverse strand, counting down.
TTATGGCCCTTGATTTGGTGTGGTTTGGTATGGTTGGATTATTGGCGTTGAATGGTTGGGCTCGGTTGGGTTGTCCATGATTTTGATCTATTCCCAAAGTCTTTATGTGAGATGTACATTACTTGTTACATGCTTGAAATTCAGCAAACTCAGGGCAGGCGACTAGTGGTTGGGTTGGGTAACGTGGGTGGTCGCTGGTCCTGGACGGACTTGGGATGCCCATTACAATAAGGCATTAGGGAAGATCATGTCAAGTTGGTATTAGAGCCTAGGTTTATGGTCAATTGGGAGTCTATAAAGCCGTGTGTAGTAAAGTCTCTTTTAGGGGTGTGTAGCACGCTACACTCATAATGGAGAGCCTACAAGTCATTTAGAATGTTTCACTTTCTTGGTATTCTATTTTCAAGCTTGGAGACTCAGTCCTGGAATCTTCTCTAATCTTTGTATGTTGGTCTTTCCAATCATACCTCATAGATCTGGAACACAAAGAAATTCTTCTATCCTATCTAGGGGTAATACTGAGGGGGTATATCCTACTTTTGGGTTCATATTTGATCTCACGGTCCTATCCCTGATAGTACTAGAGTTCCATTGGTTTGTACTAGTCCTCCTCAAGGTGAGGTGACTAATGCAAAATTTCGTTAGTTTATTCATGCTATTGCGAAACTGGTTGCTACTTAGACTGAGCGGGATGTGTTTGGTGCTTTGGGTGCTGAGGCCATAAGGGTTGGCCAATTTATGTATATGGGTCCTTACACTTTTGCTGGAGTGAAGGTAGAGGAGGATCCACAGGGCTTCTTAGATGAGATAGAGAGGATATTTTAGGTAATGCAGGCGAAGCTTATCAGCTCAAAGAAGTTGCATATCAGTGGTATGAAGAGTGAGATAGGGATAGAGGAGATGTGGAAGAGTCATCCTTATGGGATACCTTATCTGGTGCTTTTCTGGATCATTTCTTTCCCCAAGAATTGAGCGAAGCAAAGATAGAGAAGTTTGTAAATCTCAAGCAGGGGAAAATATCTGTCAAGGAATATACCTTGAAGTTTCATCAATTGTCATGGTATGCTCCTGATTTGGTGGCTAACATGCAAGCTAAAATTAGGAAGTTCACTTCTGGGTTGAATCGGTATTTGAGTTTGGAGATCAAGACTGCATCTATATTTAGACACCTATAATTACTATAGGTTTAGATTCTATGCCCTCGATGGGAGAGACATCAGTTACTGCATCTAACCCACTGAGATATTTTGATTATAGGTTGATACAGGAAAACTTTCCAAAGACTATGAAAGCTCAGAAGAGATTTGAGCTATAATTGAATACTTGGTCAAAAGAATTCAAGCTATTTGTAGACCGAATTAATGTTGAAACTCTTAAGCCATATGAGAATTTACATGCAAGTATAGATGATATGAAGGAGCAAGTAAACAACTGGTGGAGAGAGCTATCCATCCCATATTTTACAAAGTTCATGGCTAAGTTCAAGAAAGCATAATTTGATATTGATGAGTTGAAAAAACATCCACTACCAAGTGCATTTGATCCTGCACTGGTGGTAAGTGATGAAGAAGAAAGTCATATAGATCTTATAGGCAGTCCACTCAAGGATAGAGGTAAAAAGATTGATGAAAGTGGTGACACAAAATTAGAGAGAAAAAAGAGGTCCGGAGATGAAACACCAGAATAAAGAGCCATGAAAAAAGCAATAAAAAGGTCAAAGAGAGATGAAGAAAAGAGAAAGAAGAAAACTACTAATGAAGCAGCTGGGGTTTCCACTAGTTCAGCCCGAGGAAGCAAGCACATGACAGAACCTATTCCTATTCTTCTACCTTCTACGGAGGAGAAAGATGTGTTGAGCACCCCAATCACTAAGAGGGTTACTACTATTATACCCGAAGCCAAAAAAGCCTCGACTAACTCGACTGATTCATAAGCCTAAGGGATTCTCAAGTATTCTTCTCCCTTGTACTTAAATTATGATGCATTGAAGACAACACATTTTTGTAGTGGGGTGGGGTACTTATTGTGAAGTTGGTCACCACGGTGTTTTTTTACCTGTGTTCTTTTCCCTCATGTTCTATCTAAAAGAATTGAAATATTTAGGTTGTTATTTTTCTTTAATGTGTGTTGAGAAATAATGATGTAGTAGGAAGCTATGAACTGAGAAAGAAAAATGACATTTTTATCACTTATTATACATACTGTGTGATGATCAACTATTGTGAATCTATAATTGTAATTAAAGTATTGAGTTAGAGCAAGAATAATTATGTGATGCAAGTACGAGAGTCTTTAGTATGAGTATGAGTTCATTGCCAGTATGTGTGAGCATTTGATGCAGTTCTTACATTGTGTGTACAGTTAGAAATTACCCAGTTCATTTGCGTAACATTGTGGTTGATTTAAGAGGATAGGATAGGAGGCCTCCTTCAAATGTTAGTCCACTTAGCCTTAAAACCCCCACAAAAAGATGTATTTTTTCCTTTGAACCCCTTATAAACCTTTGTTTTTATTTATTTATGCAGTCCCAACAATTCTAATTCACTCTCTTTGGAATTTTAACACCTAATTTTGGCGCTGTTCTAAATTTGGACATTATACACCTTAATTTAGGCAAAATGCCTAAGTTGAGGGTGGCTACTATTAGGAAGTTGATAATTTAAATTAAGTAGTTTGAGTTGTTTTAACGTGTCTTATTCAACCCTGATCTGCTTGGATAATGTGTACCTCGACTGACAATATCAGCATAAGTTGAATGTGGCTAATAAAGACTTAGAAAAAAGGGTGTTTTGAAGCTGCTGGATGAATAGTATAGGTTGTAAAGGAAACTGCAAAGAAGTAGTCAAGGTGAGTAGCAACTAAGGGCAAATTAGAGTGTAGTGTTTACTTGAAGTCACTATCCCAGTAACATTTCTCACCTATTACTGAGCTGTATTACAAGTTATAAATTCTTGTTTGATCCTTGCAAATCGGCCATAGGGTGCGTAAAATGATAAGGGAAAGCTTATGGGTGTATGTGCTGTCTTTGAAACTTCCTTTATGTGAGTGAAAGTCCTATTTGATCGTCCGCATGTTGAATAAGAAAGTGTGGTGGACTTCTTTGAATGTGAGGGCAATTTGAGATGTACTTGTCATTACTGATTCTTTATGATTTTTTTGTCCATGACCATTCATGTATTAAATTGTAGAATAATGCCAAACGTATATCCTTATGTGTTAAGACTTTATGAGTAAGGTGCCAATTAAGTGGATGTTTAATTGTATAAGTCAACAACTTAGTACCCATTATTGTTCTTGTTAGGCATATGATGTGGTGTTGAGTTGCTTGAGGATAGACAATTTTCTTAAATCGAGGGTGTTAATGTTACGACATTTGATGGAACATTTTGTTCCTTTAACAAGGTCTAGTTTTATGTTTTTAACCAACTATTAAGGAATTTGGTGTTGGGTTTTACTTGTTCTTAGGAAAATTACTCATAGGAAAGAATCACTTGGAAAAGAAGGAAAAAAATGCAGGTGATGGATTAATTGACTGGCTATCAACCTTACAACGGGCTATCATGGTACTCTTCAGGATTAAGTAGAAGTGAAGTTGTCAAGGACTCAAGTGATGGACTGAGTGATGGTTTGTCAAGCTTGCGATGGAATGACACTGTGTCTGTCAGCCTTAAACAGAATAAAGTGAAACCAAAGGTCCAGTGACAGACCAGGTGGTGGACCGTTAGGCCTGCGATGGACCATCACTTCAGCCATCATCCTTAAATAGAATGAAGATAAATTAGAGTCCTAGTGGTGGAACGATTGACAGGCTGTCAAGGTCATGATGGACCGTCACCTTGGCCGTCAACCGTGATGCGGCAACCTGTGTTTTGAATTTTAAATCTCCACTTTTTGGGAGCCTATAAATACCCAGTTTAGGGTTAGATTTGGTATCTTTTCATCTCTTAAAACATATTGTAACTGATATTTATCTGGAAAAAAATAATATTATTGCTTTGGGGGTTTTCATTTTATTCACCATCATATAAGACTTAGAGCAATCTCTTGTATCTTTGTAAGTAGTTCTAAATTGTTTATGAAATTTACAATGGATTTCTTTTCTTTCATTATGTGTGGCTAAAACTCCCATAACTTGGGTTATGGGAGCCTTGGTGTGATCTATTGCTAGGGTTGTGGGAATAATCTAATTTCATAAATAAGATCAATTGCATAACCTTCTCTTCATATTAATGATTCTTCCTGGTTTCAAACATAAAGAATGTGCCTATAAACACCACTTTTGAGCAAAAGAGTTGGTGTTAGGAAAGGAGAAAAGTTACAAGAAAATTAAGGGCTTTAACCTTTGATTTATAGGTTGATGCCTTAACAGGATCAATCCCCTTGGGAATTTAATTGAATAGTCATTATCACACTTTAAGTTAGAAAGAATTAAAATGTAGCCATCTTTTAGGGTTGAGAAACAATTATATGGACTTCATTGCTCAATGAATCTTGCATTTCGACTTGTCTATTAGGGATTTGAAATAACTCATAACCCTTATTACATCAACACTTTGGTGGTCATAGTCCTACTTTAACTAATCTTATTGATTTTATTTTGCAAAATACTCTCTGGCAGAAACACTAATTAATATTCTCAATAACATTTTTAACAACATAACCCCCCTTTATTTCCAAAAAACTTTGATCAACGGTCTGTTAATAATCATATGACTTAGTTAACACCATATTCCCCGTGGGATTCGCCCCTAACCAAGTTGGGTTATATATTTGACAACAACCGCTTACTCTCTTTAAGTAGAGTTATAATAGGGGCGTATCATCAGGCGACAACGCCATCATGCTGGTGATTATTTTTGGGCATAGGGTACCCAATCTTCGGCAAGTGGAGGTTAGTTAATTTCTTTATGCCCTCTTTGTCGGTTCTATGGTCGTCCTTATTAGGTCAAGTTTTCCAGGCAGGCCATCAGCTCAAGAATTGTTTGGTTAATAAGGTTGCTACGGGGGCGAATTAGATTTTGGTGTCTTCATCTTCTGCTCCTACACTTGGTGGTGTGACATCAGGTTCTATTAGTGCTCGTGGTTATAGTGTTGGTCAGAATAAATTGTATTCTTTAGCATCTCGCCAGGATTTGAGGCATTAACTATTGTCATTACTGGTATGCTATAGCTTTTCTCTCATGACGTATATTGTTTGCTTGATCCGAGGTCCACTCTCTCCTATATGACACCTAATGTGACTATATCTATTGGTTTTTATTCTAAAGATATTTCAAATCCTTTTTCTATTTCTATCCGAGTAGGTGACTCAATTATTGCTAAGAGAGTCTATAAGGGGTGTTTGGTATCTGTTGGTAGCAAGCAGACCTTGGTGGATCTGTTTGAGTTGGATATGGTGGATTTCTATGTTATTCTGGGTACATACTAATTACACTATTGTTACACGTCTTTGGATTGTCGTACCCATAGGGTTATCTTTAGGTTCCCTAGTGATCCAATTATAGAATGAGAGGGTTAAGAATTCTAACTTGGAAGGTCCTTCTTTTCAGTTAGTTCCTATGCTTAATGAGTTTCCTGATGTCTTTTCGAATAATCTTCCTAGTGTTCCTCCAGATAGGGAAATAGAGTTTGGTATTGATCTAATTCCTAACACTCATCCAATTTCTATTCCTTTTTATAAAATGAATTTGGCTGAGTTAAGGGAACTTAAGGAGCAACTTAAGGATCTTCTGGATAAGGGGTTTATTCATCCTAGTGTATCTCCTTGGTGTGCACCAATGTTGTTTCTGTAAAAGAAGGATGGTTCCCTCGAATATGCATTTCCTATAGGGAGTTAAACAAGGTGAAAGTCAAGAACAAATATTCTCTTCCAAGGATAGATGATATATTTGACTAGTTGCAAGGTGCCAAGTTCTTTTCTAAGATATATCCTAAGTCTGGGTACCATCAGCTAAAAATTAGGGAGGTGGATATCCTTAAGATGACTTTTCATACTCGGTATGGGAACTTTGAGTTCTTGGTGATGTCATTTGAGTTAACTAATACTCCGGCGGCATTTTTGATCTAATGAACAGAGTTTTTCGTTAGTATTTAGATCTCTTTGTTATTGTATTTATTGATGACATTTTGAATTATTCAAATATTAAGGTGGATCATGCCAATCACCTTCGTGTGTAGATCTTAAAGGAACAATAGTTGTATGCCGAGTTCTCCAAGTGTGAGTTTTGGTTTAACGCTGTGACTTTCTTGGGTTACATCATTTCTAGTGAAAGGATCATGGTGGATCCGCAGAAGGTTGTAGTGGTAAAGAGTTGGACTAGGCCCATGACTCCATCCATCATTTGAGCTTCTTAGGTTTAGCTGGGTATTACAGGTGGTTTGTGTAAAGCTTTTCGTCAATAGCTGCTCCTTTGACTAAGTTAACTCAGAAGAAGGTTAAGTTTTTGTAATACCCCATATATTTCTAAGCTAGAACATGAACCGTTATTCCTCCATATGAAACCTCCTATCCTGTAATTCGTATTTGAGCACATGACTTACCTTGAGTATCCTAGTGTGAAGAAGCTTATGATGTGTTAAATGTATTCATATGAGTCACTTAAGGTAATGCAAGCTAAGAGTTTTTGAATCCATCAAGTTTTAGTGTTAGATTTTGCAAGGGTCATCTTCGAATGATCATAACTTGATGAATATATGGTATTCTTGTATATTTCAACCCACCAAATTGTAGAAAATCGGATTAGCTTGCCAACGATACCAATTTTACCAAAATCCAACACTCGAGCAAGAAGTTATGGCCTTGCAAAGTAGAGTGCTTCGCCTAACCGATCACACATAGCTACTGGAATGGGTGCGCGATAGGTTGTGCGACGCATACCCTCAAGTGTGCAGTAAGGTGTGCGATGCATACCTTATCTTGTGCGATAAGGTGTATGGTGCACACCCTAGAATATGCGATGAGGTGTGCGATGCATACTTAGGGTTCCAACAATGAAAACACTCTGTCTTTGAGTTATTTCAAGGACAACTAAGTCTTTTAACACTCCTTACACATCCCTAAACTTAACCTTATGAATTTAACTATTCCTAATCACATCATAACCCTATTATCAGTTTAAGCACATCATCCAAGAGCACGATAGGAGCAAAACAACTAGGGTTACACAATCAAGATTGAAGGTCCAATCTTTCAACAATTTCGTTACCATAAAGGTATGTGGGGTTTTTCAATAAGAACACTCTTTCGTTCTTGTGCCCAAAGTTGGTTTTCTTTTATGAAGATACATTATTTTATACTTTTTTCCTATGAATTTGAAGTATGAATTTATACCTTATATTGCTTTCATGAGAATGTTGATATGGTTACACATAAAGCTAAACTTTTAAGATTTAAAGTGATTTATATATATGTCTATGATATAAAACGTAAATCTTGATGGTTTTATTGTGATATTGATATATGGGTCTTTGAATCCTATTTGAGATTGTTATTTTTGAGAAATCATGTGTTATAAGCATTTTGAGAATTAAATGAATTGACATGATGTTGAAAGATTTGACCTTTTTAGTCGTGAAAGAGATGATTTTGAACCCAAGTGAGAAAATAAATCCACACCATTTGATTGAATTATGATAAAAGGGGTAGCATATTGGCTCCCAATGCAAAGTATTGAATTGTGTAAGGTGGATTGTCTTTTAAAAATTCTGAGCTAAGTCCGGAAGTAGTATTTAGCACCGAGTGAGGAAGTGTGGTACTTCCCTAGAACTACGTGCCCCTGTAGGATGTGAGCTTGAGGTTGATATAGTGAGCATTAATGAATGAATGAATTATTAAAGTCCTACTCCGATGACAAGGATATGATGTCTCCCCCCAACGTGGGTTGGACGTTGGACTCCATGTAGCTCACATGGTTTATGTCAGTTATTAGAAAATCCCATAGTGTGTCTCTATTCTATCTAAGATAAGTGTGTACGGTTTGAAAACTATGATTTCTGAGAAAGTTTCTTGTTTCTGAAATATTGAAAAGTATGCTCTAAAGAGAGCTATTTTAAGACTTGATTACTTTACAAGTTTGAAACCGAGAAGAAAGTGAATTGAGAATTTATTGTAATGACTCACTTGTTTGACTTTACATGTATTTTTCATCCATGATTATAATGGTTTAATTCAATCTAAGTAAGTCATTTACATCAGTATGCATGTTTCTTATAAATATTGTGATATTTGATTATGAAATTGCACACCCCCCCATATACTCGGTACATTTTCCATGGTACTGACCCACATACTCGTATGTCGGCTATATTTTCTCATAATGTAGCTTCAGGTTCTCAGTCCCATCCTCGATAGTGATTTCCGAGCACGTTGATCTATATCTTCTGCAGTGGTGAGTACTAGGACGTGTTATTCAGACTTTTAGTTTAAATATGAGTTGATTACTTTTGTTCCTTGGAGTTTGAGTCAGTTGGGGTCTGTCCCAATGGTTCAATAGTACATTGAGTAGTAGAGGCTTGTCAAGGTGGATTTTTTAGAATTGTTAGAGGTTCCGTATTTTGTTACTTTTACAGTACTTATCCATATTTCATTTAGACTTGATACAATGGGTTTTCATGATATTGCTTTTAATATCTTTATTTAAGTGTTTAGATATGTTAGCAGGCTCAAAGGGTTAGCTTAGGACTACTTATAGCCTTACGCATCGTGTGACGTCTCGGGACCCATTTTTTGGGTGTTATAGTTTTCTTGGGCAGATGCTTTGTGAAGGGAGTTTCAAGAAGTTGAAGGATAAGTTAACTTTGGATCAAATTCTGACTTTGCCAAAAGGCAATAATGGGTTCGTGGTTTATTGTGATGCATCTCAGGTAGGGATTTGTTGTGTATTAATGTTGTAACACCCTATAAAATCGTTCATCCGTTAGCTCATGGTAATATGCTCTTAGAATAAAATGACTAGAATAGTGTAAAAGAGACTTAGTCTCATTTTTGGCTTCCAAAATTAGTAAAGTTTAAACCATATATAATTTCCCGAATTTTGACCTTTTTATCATGTAGAAAATTGAATGAGCTTTCCATCGGTATAAGATTTACAAAAATATGATACCCAGGAAAGAAGTTATGGCTAAATTAAGTCCTAATCGTAAATCACCATCATTTTTGTGCTTGGCGCATTGCAGAGTGGGTCTATTTAACAATTGTCAAATTTCAGTAGCCTAGCACGATTGTGGCGCATTGCGCTGAAGCTCTAGGTCCCAACAAGTGGGACAACGTGATTGCTCCGCGTCGCGGTGACCCTAATAATCCCATTTGTCAATTTCTAGTGAGCCTCCGTGATTGTGGCGCATTGCGGTGGCCCATAAAATAGGGCTCCCAGTTATATTTTTATTCCGTCTCATTAAGGGTACATTAGGTATTTTCCGCTCTCCTATCAGCTTAAAGACGGGATTTTTATTCCAAATGACCTCATTATTGATATTTTCTTCAAAAACCATCAAGAACACTCTCTAGGGTTTCAAACAAGAATCCCAAATAACTCAAGATTCAACCTTGGATCTTAGAAGATAATTAGAGAGTTTCAATCACTACACCGTAGGATTCATGAATCATCTACTATTTTCCGAGATTGAGGTACGCGGGGTTTTCCTAAAATTTCATGGGCATAGAAATCATGTTTTTAAGAAAGGGGTTTTGGATTCATGAATATATTTATGTTTTAGAAATGTTGATGATATTGTTTTGGCCTTTAGGCCTTCCCCCAAAATTGATTTGAAATTTTAGATATGTAAGCATGTGTTTTAAGGTTGATTATCGAATTGAGAGCATGATTCATGAAAAAAACCCCTCTCTCGTGATGATTTTCATTTACTTATGATATACTATGAAATTATTTGAATGCATCTTGAAAAGCATGTTATGAAATGTCTTGAATAATGCTATATTTGGATTATGATTTTGATTCCAAAATAAAGAGAGTTGTTTATGTTGATGGATATTGAACATAATTATATAATGAAAAGAGTTGCATGGTTTGTTAAAGATTATATGACCACCACTTGTTTATTGAAAGGATGAGGACTTTGCATAGCTTTGACTTCTGTTTTCAAAACATGAAGTCTCTTATGCGAATTGTATGTTTGGGTGGTTTGAACTATGTTTTAATGAAAAGATAATGCTTATTACATTATGGCTCAGAAAACATGACTTGCAAAATCTTGGTATGAGGATACCAAAATAGACAATGCCATAACAGACCCAGACAAATATAGAAATCAAATTCTTATGACTTAAGATTTCAGAATGATACATATTTAGAAATGGATAAAATAAGACATAAAGAGATGTTAGGTGGTCCCTCGAAGAAGGCATGAGTTCAGACAACTCATTGCCAAAAATCGTGATTTGCCGATCTGGGTATATTATATTACCCTGGCTTAGTGCCCTATGGCATATTAGACTCAGACACTCCAACCTTTGTGGCATACTTGGGTTGGGGGCTTCCCTTCCGAGTCAATAGTGGACTCCATATAGCCTATAGGGTTTTAGACTTGTAGGGGTGTACCACCTAACTCAGAAGTAATACGAAGATCAGAAATTGCACTGATAGAAAGGTTTTTATGATTATCAAAATGCCCATGTGTTTTTGAATTTATATCGTATGTGATATTTTATGACTAGCTCTTAACTATTTTATTTATATTACAAGCTTTATTTTGGATTGCTCTGCGTACCAATACATCTGTATTGATCCCCCTTACCTTCCAGGTTCTGAGGCACAGTCTAGGGGTCCTGATAAGCAGTAGATTTTATTCAGACAGAAGTGCAGGGTCTAGTCGGTGAACCTTCTATATTTTAGAAGGCCTAGTTATTTTCAGATATTTATTATCATTTATGGTTTTGGTCTACTGGGGGCCTTGTCCTATCTTTTTAGATAGTTATATTTAGATATGTAGTAGAGATTTTGCAGACTGCTCTAGACGCTGTTAGTGATTTTTAGATTTCATTCCTTATTGTTAAACTTAATCCAGAGTATGATCATGTTTCCGTATCAGATTATATTTCTGCATCTTCTTTTATTATCTGAATATTGTGCATGATTACCAGATAGAGTAGGATGCCCGGGCTTTCTTGATTCGGGATGTCCGTCATGGCCAGGCCCTAGTTTGGGTCATGACAAATGTAGCATGGGAAGCTGATTACCTATGCTTCTAGGCAGTTGAAGGTACATGAGAGGAATTATCCTACTTATGATTTAGAGTTGTTGGCGGTTTTGTTTGATTTGAAAATATGGCAACATTATTTGTATGGTACTCACGTGGATATCTTTTCTGATCATAAGAGTCTATAGTATGTGTTCACCCAGAATGAGCTTAATCTTAGGCAAAGAAGATGGCTTGAGCTTTTTAAGGATTATGATATGAGTCTTCACTACCACCGAGGTAAGGCCAATGTGGTTGATGATGCTCTTAGCAGGTTATCCATGGGGAGTTTGGCTCATCTAGAAGAAAGATATCGGGAATTGATTAAGGATATTCACCACTTGGCTAATCTTGGAGTTTTCCTATTGGACTCAAAGGATGGTAGTGCGGTGGTGCAAGAAGCGGTTTGACCTTCTCTTAGTGCAGAGATCAAGGATAAGTAAGTGTTAGATCCTATCTTGATGAAAATCAAGAGTGACATTATTAGGCAAAAGGTAGTGGTATTAGAGATCAGTGGTGATGGTACTTTATGGTACTAAGGAAGGTTGTGTGTTCCTGATGTCGACAAGTTTCCACAAAGGGTTTTGAATGAGGCGTATTAGTCATGTTATGTTGTTCATCCCAGCTCGACTAAGATGTATCATAATTTTAAGGAGATCTATTGGTCAAATGGTATGAAAAGGGTTGTGGCCGATTTTGTGGACAGGTGCATGGTGCGTCAACAGGTTAAGGTTGAGAACATGAGGACATGAGGGTTGTATCAAGAAATTAATTTTCTTGAGTAGAAGAGGAAAGTGATCAATATGGACAGAATCAATATGATTTGATTTAGGTCATCGGGGATAGGATGACTAAGTCTGCAAACTTTTGCTAGTGCGGACTACCTTCTCGGTAGAGGATTATGCTAAGATGTATATTAAAGTGATTGTAAAGATGTATGGGTTGCATGTTTCAATTATCTCTGATCATGGCACTCAGTTTACGTCTCACTTCTGGCAGTCTTTTCAGAGAGGGTTGGGGACCAAGGTGAGTCTGAGAACTGCTTTCCATTTGCAGAAGGATGGGCAAGTAGAGAGAACTATTCAAACATTAAAGGATATGATTCGACCCTGTGTGATGGATTATGGTGGCAATTGGGTTGAGCATTTACCTTTGGTTGAGTTTTCTTACAATAACAACTATCATTCTATTATTGGCATGACCCCTTTTGAGGCACTGTATGGTAAGAGGTATAAATATCCTATTGGTTGGTTTGAGATTGGTGAGGAAGACATGTTGTAACGCCCCGAGTCTATACCCCAAACGCTACATGGTGCTTATGACCCCTAAGGACCACAAGTTAACCCATGACTGATTACTGCTATGAGCACTGAATAATAATACTCAAAATAATGCGGAAAATAGTCTGAATTGCCATAAGGTTCATAATCTGAATACTGATAAAGAATATCTACTATAATAATAATCTTCAAAACTAAATACTGTCTGATAGTCTAGTTTGAAAAACGTCTAACTGATCTGTCTAAAAGTGGAGTTGATGGGACAAGCCCCCAACTAAATCTGACTACTAAAATAATGATTAATACATATCCTTGATAGACGAGGACTCACTACTAAATCTAAAACTGCTGGCTAAACCTGAATCTGTCTATGTGAGGTCAGGAACGTGAGTGTCCGAACCTATGATATGAGACATCATAGCATAAAGAAAGAGTATATGTCTGCACGTGGAATGTACTGGTATGCTAGATGAGTAAGGCTGAATGCAAGGGTTCATATGCATGAACAATAACTGATTGACTGATATAGAGTAACTGAATATGAGAGTACATAGATAACTAAAATTGTTATAAATATTGAGTATGCAATAATGTGCATATACGTGTATACTGTAACTGAGCTTTTACTGAAGCTGAGTTCTGAGTTATGATAACTAAATAATTGATATCTAAGATTACTTATAACTAAGTTACTAAAAGTGATTGACTGTATCTGACAGTCCTGATTCTGCAAAACTGAATTGAGTTCTATACTAAGACTGTGGAAAGTAATCATCTAACCGATAGCCCCAAATAAGATAACTAAGGTCCAACAATTAACCCGAGTTGGAATGGTGTTAGTACCGTTCCAGGGGTAAATACAAGTTGAAGAGTTACCATTATCTGGTAGGTACTCTAATAAGCATGGTGGTACCTTGAACTGGCAGGCAGAAACATCTCATCAACCCTCAACTAGCAGGTTGATGTATCAACCTATGCTGGCTACATTGTTATGGAATGCAAAGACTGCTTCTAATGATCACACCCTCCACTGGTAGGTGAGACCCCATCCTTGGGTTCACTTGGTGCTGAATCCTACTCCCAACTAAATAGACACTGAACTGATTATTCTGAGATAAACTAGATTGATACTGAGTTTTGTAACTGACTGAGTTTACTAAGTTCTGTAACTGACTGAGTTCACTGAGTTTTTTTAACTGGATGAGTACTTCTGTTTCGAGCCATGACTGAGATTATTCTATAACTACTGTAGATCTAGGTAAACTACTAGATTTTTGGGTATTAAATACCTCCAAGACTCGATATCATGAAAGTAAAGCATGATATGATCTTTAAATGCATAACAATGTCCACTTGTTCATAATTCATTCATAGAGACATTTTATCAAACACTTGTAGGGCATAGGCTTATACATGATTGGGACCACACAATGACATGTCATAATTCCACTATTTACTTCACATAGGCATTTTAGCAAACACTTGGGGAACATGGATTATTTCACGTGGTAATAGCCATCACATGAATATCATGAATATAATACTCAATTGCAAATTCAAGGGTTTAGCATGCAATTCATATAATTCATCACATAACTATTTTAATTTCATGGAAACTTATAATTAATTCTGAATTGAAACCCAACTACTATCATGGACATAAACACAATCAATTTTAAGCATGAAGTTTATAAATCTGAGATCTTGTCAGTTTAAAAAGGGTTGTTGGACTTCATGGGTGAAAGGAACCCATGAATAAACACGTAAGATACCTGGATATATTAATTTTTAAAGGTTCTTGGTAGAATTTTTGTGTTTTTTCTTGATTTCTTGAAGCTAGGGTTTTGCCCCTTTGAGAGAGAATGTTTTTAATCTTGAGAAAAGTGAGTAGATAATGAGATAATTGGTTACTTAGAGGTTTAATTTGGTGTTTAGACTGATTAGGGCCATGGAAAAAGACCCAATTACTCCTGGGAAGATTTTAAAATTTATCACTGAAAAACCCAATTTTGGGCTCTGGCGCGATGCGGTGCTATCGTGCCGTGTCACTGGAAATTGACTATTGGGAACTGGGAGCTTGGCACGACGCATTACAATCATGGAGCTTCACTATATATGAATTTACCCCTTTGCGCGAAGCACCATGATCGCGGAGTCACTCTAGAAAGTAACAATTAGGAAAATAACTGATGGCACGATGCGGTGGGATTACGATAGCTCAATGGATTTTGATAATTGCCATTTGTACCCGTAGAGCGACACAGTGATATGCCGGTTTCACACTATTTTACAAAATATGCTATAACTTTTCACCCGGGTATCGAATTTGGGTGAATTTTATATCGTTGAAAAGCTGATTGAATTTTCTATGTAATGGTAAGATCTAAACTGAAAAATACTTAGTATTAGAAAAATTTATATAGGATTACTCATGTACTAGGATTTTAGTTAGACTAGGGAATACGGGGTATTACTATATCTCCCACTTTGGAACATTCGTCCTCGAATGAGACTGATTAAGCTGTGAAATACTGATGGACTGAGTTTATACACTGAACATTCATATCTGATGCATGGAATACATGACTGAAGCTACTGGTAAGCTAAGTTTTCATACTGAACATGCATATCTGATGCATGAGTACATGACTGAACTGATTCATGAATACATGACTGAGTATTCAATGATAAAGAATACCAAGTTTATAACTGTAACTGAACATGGAACTAAGCAAATCCAAGGAAGACTGTTACCTTAAGAAGAATCTAAATTTTCAGAGAAGAGGTGAGGATACTTGGTATGCATATCTGCTTCTTCTTCTTAAGTAGCTCCCTTAATGGACTAATTCCGCCAAAGAACTTTAACAAATGGAACTTCTTTGTTCCTTAGTCTACAAATCTGACAATCGAGGATCTTGAATGGAAACTCTTCGAAAGAGGGTTCATTCTGAATATCTATGCCCTCTAAGGGAACCATGTCTACTGGGTCACCAATGTATTTCTTCAGTAAGGAGACGTGGAATACTGGGTATACTGAAGCTAGATCTGAAGGCAACTCAAACTCGTAAGCTACCTTTTCAAAATGACTGAGAATTCTGTATGGTCCGACCTATCAGGGATTGAGCTTTCCCTACTTGTCAAACCTCTTTACCCCTTCATGGGAGAGATTTTCAAGAACATAAAATCATCGACCTCAAACTCAAGATCTTTTTTCCTCATATCTGCATAAAATTTTTGTCGGTTCTAGGCAGCCTTAAGTTTTTCTATGATCAACTGAACCTTCTCTAAGGCATCAAACACTAAATCAAGCCCTACTACTGCGATCACACCTACCTCAAACCAACCAATTATAGATCTATATCTCCTACCATAAAAAGGCTCAAATGAAGCAATCTGAATACTAGAATGGTAACTGTTATTATATGTGAATTTGATCAAAGGCAAGTGGTCATCCTAACTATCTTTAAATTCAACAACGCAGGCTCTTAACATATCTTCTAGAGTCTGAATGGTCCTTTCTGCTTGACCATCTTTCTGAGGGTAAAAGGCTGTACTGAGATGAACTTGGGTACCAAGACCCTTTTGGAATTCTTTCCAGAAGTGAGAGCTAAACTGGGTACCTCTATCTGAGACCATGGATACTGGGACTCCGTGTAATCGGACCAACTCTCTGATATAGAGTTTGGCATACTCCTTAGCTGAATAGGAAGTATGAACTGGCAAGAAGTGAGCTGATTTCGTCATCCTTTCTACAATGACCCAAATATGATCATGCTGACAACAAGTATGAGAAAATCCCATTACAAAGTCCATGTTCACTTTTTCCCATTTTATGTGGGAATAATTAACACCTGTATGGACCTACAAGGTTTTTGGTGCTCAATATTAACCTATTGACATATTGATCCCTCGGCTACAAACTTTACAATATCTCTCTTTATCCCACTCCACCAATAGGCCTCCTATATATTGTAGTACATCTTAGTGGCTCCTGGATAAATAGAGTAACGCACACTGTGTGCTTTTGCAAGAATTCGTTGAATCAAGTCATCTATGCCAGGAATGCATAGCCGAACCTGGCAACACAACACACTATCTCTCCCTTAGGAGAAAACCTATACTTTTTGATCTCTGGCTGACTCCTTTAACTTAACTAGACTGAGATCTCTGTCCTACTTTTCCTTCACTTTGGAAACTAGAGATGATTCTAAACTATTCTGCACCCACACACTACGCTCTACTGAATCAACTAAGCAAACACCTAGTTGGGCAAGCTGATGAACTTCCTAAACTAACTTTTTATTAGCATTCTCAACATGAGCTACACTACCTATAGACAACCTACTGAGAGCATTGAAAACCCTTCAATAAACCGATGGTGATAGCCAGTTAAACCCAAGAAGCTCCTGATATCTAATGAAAAAATGGGTCTAGGCCAGTTCACTACTTCGTTCTTTTGAGGGTCAACTCTAATACCATTATCGAAAAAAATATGACCAAGGAATGCTACTGACCTTAGCCAAAATTCAGACTTATTGAATTTGGCGAACAACTGATGGGCTCTAAGAGTCGATGATCTGCATGATTATTTTTGCTACGGGAATAGACAAGAATGTCATCGATGAAAACTATAACGAATATGTCCAAGTACTACTTGAACATGTGATTAATTAAGTCCATGACAGCTGTTGGGCTATTAGTAAGACCAAAGGACATGACTAGAAATTTGAAGTCACCATACCAGGTTCGGAAAGCTATTTTGAAAATGTCACATTCTCTGACTCTAAGCTGATGATAGCCTGATTTGAGGTATATCTTAGAAAAGTAACTGGTGCCCTGAAGTTGGTCAAACAAGTCATCGATTCTAGGAAGGGGGTATTTATTCTTGACTGTGACTTTGTTCAACTAACGCTGATCTATACACATTCTAAGAGAACCATCTTTGTTATGCACGAATAAGACTGGTGCACCCGATGGGAAAATATTGGGTCTGATAACCCCTTATCTAAAATTCCTTTAATTGTTCTTTAAATACCTTGAGTTCTGCTAGTGCCATTCTGTATGGCAGAATATATATAGGCTGAGTATCTGGAAGAAGGTCTATTCCGAAGTCAATTTCCCTTACGGAATGAACTCTAGGAAGATATTCAGGAAACACATCTGAGAATTCATTCACTACTAGAACTGACTCAAGACTAAGAACTCTGAACTAGAGTCTTTGACTTGAACAAGATGATAGACACATCCCTTGGACATTATTTTCCTCGCTCTAAGGTATGAAATCAACTGACTCTTAAGTGTTATAGTACTACCTATCTATTTAAGGACTTTTTTATTTGGAAACTGAAAATGAATAATTCTATTTCAATAATCAACTGAGGCATAGCATTAACAGAGCCAATCTATGCTGAGAATGACATCAAAATCTGCCATCTCTAGCTTTACAAGGTTTACTAAAATAACTTTCTGAGATATCATAACCGGATAGTTTTGGTATACCCATCGGGCTATGATAGATTTACCCACTAGGGTAGAAACTGAGAAAGGTTCTGCTAAGATTTTTGGTTTGAATTTGAAATTGACTGCTATGTAAGGAGTTACAAAATACATAGAAGCTCCTGGATCTAATAAGGAATAAACATGTAGATGAAAGATCTATAACGTACTAGTGACCACATCAGGAGAATTTTCCTGACCTTGTCTAGACTAAAGTGCATAAAGCCTATTTGGGCATTGTCCACTGGTGGCACTGGAAGTGGCACCCTACTTATATGGATGGTCGAATTGAGCTGAGGGATAATTATACTGACCTTGAGAACCTAACTGAGGACAATCTCTAATTTAATGTCCTAGGTTGCCACACCCAAAACAAACATCTCTACCATCCCTACAGATACCCTGATGGTTTCTGCCATACTTTTGACAAAGAGGATTTGTTTGAGCACTGCTGACACTACCCTGAGTTTTAGATCCTGGAGCCCTATCTTTGTTACCATTTTTGAACTTTGGTACTGGAGCACTGACAGAATATGGAGCTAGAACTAAAGATTTTAGGCGAAATTGGGAACGGTTTCCACCCTCTGACTTAGGCTTAGTGAAATTGAAACTACCTATTAGAGATTTTTTGTTCTCCATCTCTCTCTTTATTCTTAGCTTCTTCTATCTACTAAGCAACGACTATGAGCCTAGATATGTCCATCTCATTAATTAACATCACTATTACGCATTCCTTAACCACAATTTCTGACACCCTAGACACGAACATGCTTATTCTAGACCTACCGTCTACTACTACATGGGGCGTATATCTGGGTAATTGAGTAAACTTGAGGTAATACTCTTTAATACTTATATTTCCTTGCATGAGATTGATGAGATCTAACACCTTGGATTCTCTCATATCTAAGGGAAATAATCTATCTAGAAAAGCAGTAGCAAACTCTTCCCAATCTATGGGATTTGCATCTGTGCCCCTATTTACTTTCCCCTGCTTAAACTACGTATGAACCAAATCTTATAGATGATAGGCGGCTAACTCAGCACTCCCACTGGAAGTCACTCCCATGATATCTGTGACTTTCTAAACCTGATCGAGAAACTCCTATGGATCCTCTTCTAACTTAGATCTTGAGAATAGGGGAGGATTCACTCTGGTGAAGTCACAAATCCTGGATGAACCAGTATTGGTGATAATGCTCAAACTACAGCTCTCATAAAAGTGTAAGCGGTCGTTGTCAAATATAGAACCCAACTGGGTTGGGTGTCGAATCCCACAGGGAATACTTGGTCACTAAGTAAGCAAAGATTATTAGACTTTTGGTGAAAGTTTCATAAAAAAGGGGGGATTGTAGCGTGAATTTAAGAGTATCAAAAATAGTAATGTAAGAACGGAAAATAGAAGATTAAAACGGATTGCTTGGTTGGTTTTGATCAATGAGAATTGAGAGTTAGGGTTATGTCCACCTTATGAGTTATACGTATCTATTGACTATGAGTTATGCGGAATTCAGACATGCATGCGCTTATAGAGAAACGTATTCTATGGTAAATCCAGGCGTCTTTCGACCATCAAGGATTATTTCACTTTAACTCTTTCGAGCTTAAAGCGTATCTAATGGTAAAGATTCTCCAAGAGGTTAATCCAGTTACGGCACTAACTTTTTAATAGGGGTTGGTGCCCTATTACCTTGACATTATCTCTTTTCCAGACATGTAACTTTTCTTTCGAACAAGTTAATGCTATACTGGCGTATTCTATATGTTTGCAACCACAAGAATTTAGATTAAGATGAAGAGAATAATGATATCAGTAGCATACGTGTCAGGAATTCACAAACTCATAGGAATAGATAATGTCTCATAAGGCTTCCATAACCCCAACAGAGAATTTTAGCTACTCATGAGTGCAACGGAAATCACAATAGAAATTATTATCATACCAAATTAATAGTTTAACGTGAAGTATGCTTTGGTAGTGCTTGTGGTGTGAATTCCTTGCAAGTAGCGTTTCTCTTGTTGTGAAAATTTAGAAGTCGATTAGATGAAGAATAATATTTGAAAATGAATTTTTGAAGAAGGGAAAGAATAGAAAGGGGGATAAGAAGAGAATGCTGAAAAGTTTCAGCAAAATAGGGTTTATATAACATCCATATCCTAGTCCTATTGAAATAGGGTTTTTATCATTGTCCTAGTCCTACTGGGTTACTACATACTTGTCCTAATCCTACTAAGTTACTGTTGATCCCCAAGTCTTTGTAAATGCTGTTTTTGCCCGGGACAAGTTATCCATGCATCACTTTCAGTCCATAGGTGTCCAAACGCTGCTTTCCTTCTTTCGTGAAGCTTCCTTTGGCGTCAAGTTATCCATAAAATGCTGAAATCTTCATCATTTATACCTGAAAACTTGCTAATCATGTTTGTTAGCTCACTTACAGGAAAAAAGACTAAAAGTGCAGGAATTATATATTTTGTCCTTAAAACTTAGCCTAAAATATGGGTAAATTATGGTGTTTAGGCGTGTAATTACGCCTATCATCAACACCCCACACTTAAAGCTTTGTTCGTCCTCGAACAAAATATTATGTCCATATAAACATCTACTTAGGATTTCCACAGTAACAACACAAAATATTCATCAAGACAGGCACAACAATTATTAACAAAGAGTAGTTTTCTGATCACTACTAGAAACAATTCAACCTCTAACATAGACTCGTGATGATGGTGAATTCGTATCCACAAGTTAATGTACAAAGAATCATACACAACTACCCAAAACTCATCAACCATGTGTGTCTCACAATATATCACCCATAATCACTCACAAGTATTGTATATATTTTGAACATGGGTATAAGATTATCCTTGCTCTCACTCTCCCAAAGAATTCATATGTTGCAACTGATGACCATAGGCTTGCCCTTAGTGTAATGCCCCACTAAATATCAGAATGCTAATCTTAGGATCAAATAGGTCTTTTACAGGTTGTAATGTTGGCTAAGGGATGAGTAGGACTATTTTGGCCAGAAATAGTGAATATGTTCCTAAGCGCTTTAATACATCACATTATGCCATTAACACTTTCTTTCAAACAACCTTTCTACTTTGTTTTAGTCTACCACCCCTTCTCACCTCTTTTGTTATTCAATTTTGAACAAAATTAACTTTTTATTTTCCTTTTTTTTTTCTTTTTTTTTATAACACGCCTTTATGATAACCATTCTTTTTCATAACGAATTCAAGTACCAATTCACTTTAAGGCACTACTCTCACCCAATTTCCTCTTATTTTGTCACATGAATTTACAATTTAAAGCACTTAGGAATTTGGAACAAATTATGGTCTTGAAAAAAATGGATTAGGCTTACATATGAGGCTGTCAAAGAAAATAGGCTAAAGGCTCAAAGGGGATTATCTAGGATGATGTCCATGGGTAGGTAAAACGAAGGTAAACAATCACAGGTTGCCAAAGAAATGCCTAAATCATCTCTTAAACTTACACTCTTTATTTCGCTTTACATACACACCAGGCAAGTTCTAGCATAAGCCACAAACACAGAATATACTATCACCTCACACACACAAGGCACATGGTCAACTTTATTGGGAGTAGTATAGACTCTTGACCCAACAGATAAAGGAATTGAACCACATAATGAGTCACATTTAGATCCTAAACGTCTCAATAGTTATGATTTTATCATAGACTCTTGTCACAATACCATGCTGCCTATCAGAACAATTTTATGCAAAGTTTTTAACAAAAAAAATTTTTGACTACTAAAAAAAATAAAACAAATAAACAAATAAACATAAATAAGCAAAACACACATAAATAAGCAAATGCAGATAAAGAAGTATA
The DNA here is from genome assembly GCA_030864225.1 of Capsicum baccatum var. pendulum. NCBI lineage: Eukaryota > Viridiplantae > Streptophyta > Magnoliopsida > Solanales > Solanaceae > Capsicum > Capsicum baccatum. The sequence continues at coordinate 55,317,774 of CM061554.1, read as the reverse complement.
GCATACAAATACCAGCACCCCACACTTAGACGGGACACACTGCCCTCAATGGAACATAAATAAGAAGAACCTGGTTAGTCGGACTCCTCCTCTATGTCTAGGGTCATACCCCCTGCGTTGGAATCATCATCAGAGTCGTCATCCTCAGGAGTTCCTCATAAGTACCCCACTTGATTCCAAGAGTGCGTCGAGGTATTTGCAGCACGGAGGATTCATCTTGCTCTTTTCATCCTCTTTTATTACCTTTCTGTGTGGTGGGAGCTTTTTCTTTTCCTTGTCGTCCTTTTTGTGCCATTCTACCTGAGATCTCAATAAATTCATGTTAGCTTCATCTCGAAAGATTCAATCGACAAACATACAATAGTGGCACCACCCCACACTTAATTTGTTGACACAAACTAATTAAGTGAATGATGTCGATTACTCAGACTTCATCGACATACATTTAGGTGATATGTTCCAACAATATGTTCAGCACAATCATAATTTCATGTCCTCTTAACTTTATGCAATCTTGACAATGCTTTCGTGTTTGGACTAATGCATCTTTTGAACAAAACTACTACATAGATTTCGTATCAATTTATGGCATAGAAATAATCACAACATCGCATGTCTTGACCATGTCGATTTCGCAAGAGTATGATAGTGTATCAAAATTGAATACAAGTTGGAAACAAGTCAAGAGCATCCATACATATTCTTTCACTCACTTAGTTGTATCAATCACATTCAAATCACCAACACTACTTCACGATTTAACAACTTATTATAGGCGTAGTATTGTAATACTTATGTAATATAAAAGAAGATCAAAGAAGTACTTACTTAGTTGATGGCCTCGGAAGATGTTCTTGAAAAGTTAAAAGAGCAAAAATAAAAGTTTTGAGAGTTTTGGGAGGCAAAGGCGGTGCCTATGCTATGGCATTGTAGATTCAGAGAGCAAAGGCAATAGCATAGGCGACGCCTTTAGCTTTGCCTAGTTGAGCAGAAGGCCATAGCATAGGCCATGCCTAATGCTTTGCCTAGTTGAGCAGAAGGCTTTTGCATAGGCGGCGCCTATGCTATAGAATTTTTGAGCATAGGCGGCGCCTATGCTATGGCACTCTAGAATCCGAGAGCTTATGCCATAGCATAGGCCTTGCCTTGTTCGTGGCCTAGATTTACATAGGCCTTGCCTTGTTCTTTGCCTATATTTTCATAGGCAATGCCTAACCCATAGCCTTTTACTTCTTCATTCCTAACTTACCACCTTCGACATGCAATACTTCCAAATAAAAATTTAAAACCAATCTCCTCCTTTACACCTCTTGCACCTACATTTACTCAAAAACAACAAAAACGATTAGAACGATGGGTGTCCTCCCATCAAGCACCTTAGTTTTGGTCGTGGCTTGACAAAATCCTAAGAAAACAAAAACAACAAAAACAATTAAAAATAATGGGTTGCCTCCCATCAAGCTCTTGATTTATTGTCGCGGCATGACATAGCTATCTCGATTACTTAGACTTCATCAAGATGGATGGTGCATCATTTTCTGAATGGATTCAGACGACTCTAATGCTTAATTATAGGTATGCAATCTTCGTTGATATGACTCTTGTGCATACATATCCCAGGAGGGATACAAATTATATCATCAATAGTCCAACCCATAGCTCTCTTGTATCTCTTCAGAGCAGAGATGAGAGCCTCTACGTGCTGTTCACTTAAATCATCCGCCACACTCACAGGAAGTGTATTTCCACTTCCCAAGAACGCATACCTTAGATAATTGGGGAGCTCCTTCGATTCTAGAACTGGTGTCTCTTCAATGGAAGTCTTCCCTGTTGGTGACAGTTGATTCTTAAGATCAAGGTTCGACTATTTAGGAGTATGAGAATAGGACCCTATTTCTGTTAGAGCACACATAGTTTCTTTATAATCTTCATCATCCTCATGCTCAACATTCAGCAGCGCAGCAGACAATGGCTCATCAATAGGCTGCTTCTCTACAAATAAGTTTTTATCATCCTCATAACAAGCATCATCTACAGAGAACACATTCATATCGCTGGGCTGCTTCATTGCTTTGCATACATCAAAACGTACCACTTCGTCATTCAACTAAAATAACAGCTCATTAGCTCTCATGTCAATAAGCACACTTCCTATTGCAAGGAAAGGACGTCCCAAGATTATGGGAACTTCAGAATCCACCTCGCAATCTAAAATCACAAAGTCTGCAGGAAAAATGAAGGTAGACACCTTCACCAACACATCATTCAAGATACCCACAGGTCATTTTACCGACCTATCTGCCATCACGAGCCACATATTGGTTAGTGTAGGGTCGCCCAACCCCAACTTTCTGTAGACGGATAATGGCATCAAATTGATGCTAGCTCCCAAATCGCACAATGCCTTAGCAAAATTCATAGATCCAACCATGAAAGGAATAGTGAAAGCACCAGGGTCTGCCTTCTTCTGTACTAAGGACTTTGTGGCAATTGCACTGCAATGATGAATATTATCTGCTAGCTCATAGCTTGCTACTCGCTTCGTTGTCAGAAAATCCTTCATAAATTTTGCGTAGCCAAGCATCTATTCTAGCGCCTCTACCAACGGAACATTAATGGTCAGCTGTTTTAACATTGACATGAATTTATTAAACTTGGTATCATCAGATCTCTTCTTTAGTCTTTGAGGAAAAGGTGATGGTGGAAGGGGAATAGTTTTCTCCACGACTTTCTTTTCCTCTTGCTTTGGATTGGCGATCTTTTTGAGCTGTGGACGTGGAGGGGTGATGTCACTAACGTCCTCTATAGCTTCATCTGTGCCTTCAGGTTCTGCATTGATCACTTGCGTGCCTTTGGATGAAGTTTCCAGCACCTTACCACTCCTGGTAGTAATGGCCATGTATGTTCCATCGTTCCTTGGGTTTTGCACTGTGTTGCTGGGTAGCGTTCCAGCCTTTCTTTTGTTGAATGCCGCAGATAATTGACTTAATTATTGCTCTAGCTATTTTATTGAAGTGGAATGCGAGTCAACTAATTGCTTCATTGAGGACAAATCATTGATTACCTCTGTTACTCCCGTGCTGGTTGCCTCTACTCCTTTCAACAGCTTAGCCATCATATCTTCCATGGATATATTTTCGGAACCAGATGTAGTGGCGTCACGTCTTCCAGGAGGAATATACACGCCACGCCTGTCAGTCTTATTCTTCCAACTACCTTGATCACGGTCCTTGCTTCCAGAATTATCATAATAGTTTCGACCTTGGTTTCCTTAGGCATTGCCTCAGAAACCCCCCTGATTGTTCAAGTAGTTGGCTTCTTCCTCAGAATCGGATTCGTCTCTTCCTTTTGACGCAACTATTTTGACTTTTTCGATCTTCCCTGATAATAGATGCTTTGTAAGAAGATCCATCTGTGTTTTTATGTGAACCATATCGTGGTCACGCTCTTCTTCTCTTCGCCTCTGTTCTGCGGTCATGCCAATAGATACAGTAGAGCTTGCTACCTCTGAATCCCTGGTATGCCAAGCTCTACTCTGCTTTGTTATACAATCTAGCATACCACTTGCTTCATTAAAAGTAAGGTCCATGAATGACCCACCTGCAGCATTATCAACCACTGGCTTAGTTACCGAATTCAAAGCTCTGTATAATATCTCCATCAAGTGGACATTGGTCATATGATGATTTGGGCACCGCATAAGCTTCTTCTTGAACCTCTCCCATGTTTTGTGGAGAGCTTCAGTTGGAAGCTGTCTAAAATTGCTGATCTCATCTCTCAACTGTGCTTTCTTGGATGGCGGAAAGAATCTTTCTAGAAAATCATCTTTCAATTGCCTCCAATTTATAATAGAATCAGGAGTCATCCCGTTCAACCACAGAGTTGCCTCCCCAGATAGAGACAATGGAAATAAACACAGCCGAAAAGCATTTTTTCCAACGCCTGGATTGTCGAATGACTTGCATGTAGAGATAAAGTTGACCAGATGCATATTCGGATCATCGCCTGCTAGTCCACCAAATAATCCCTTGAGTTGCAAAAGCTGAATCATGGTGCTAGTGATATTGAACTTGGCTCCGGGTGCCAATGGCGGAGGAATAGTAGCTCCTGTGGCACCAGCTCCATAAAGATAATCATCATCATCATCAAATGGTATTTGCACGGCTCTGCGTTCAGGCCGAAATCTTGCTTGACGATCTCTTCTATTTGCCGGTGTCACAACTTCAGCATCACGCCTCGGATTTAGTAACTCATCATCACCCAAGTCCTCATCATCAGGATCTGCTGCTCGCCCAGGGTTATCGATATTTTGTTAATGCACTTGAGCAGCGGCCAATACAGCTAATCTAGCCTGCTCCTGTTGAGCAGCCCTTCTCTCAATGTCACGTTGCGCTTCCATCCTGCCAATACATTGTGGTTTAAGGTTTATGGGAAATAATGGTTGACCAGAACTTCGAGTATTGGGCATGCACTGAACAAAACCAGCAGAAAACAAAAACAACAACTAAAAGTAAAGTACGAGAATCTTTGACCAAAGGGTCTAGTAATTATCACAAACTTAGTAGACAACCGTATTCCCCGGCAATGGTGCCAAAATTTGATAACGCTCAAACTACAGCTCTCGTAAGAGTGTAAGCGGCCGTTGTCAAATATAGAACCCAACTGGGTTGGGTGTCGAATCCCACAGGGAATACTTGGTCACTAAGTAAGCAAAGATTATTACACTTTTGGTGAAAGTTTCATAAAAAAAGGGGGGATTGTAGCGTGAATTTAAGAGTATCAAAAATAGTAATGTAAGAACGGAAAATAGAAGATTAAAACGGATTGCTTGGTTGGTTTTGATCAATGAGAATTGAGAGTTAGGGTTATGTCCACCTTATGAGTTATACGTATCTATTGACTATGAGTTATGCGGAATTCAGACATGCATGCGCTTATAGAAAATCGTATTCTATGGTAAATCCAGGCATCTTTCAACCATCAAGGATTATTTCACTTTAACTCTTTCGAGCTTAAAACGTATCTAATGGTACAGATTCTCTAAGAGGTTAATCCAGTTACGGCACTAACTTTTTAACAGGGGTTGGTGCCCTATTACCTTGACATTATCTCTTTTCTAGACATGTAACTTTTCTTTCGAACAAGTTAATGCTATATTGGCGTATTCTATATGTTTGCAACCACAATAATTTAGATTAAGATGAAGAGAATAATGATATAAGCAGAATACGTGTCAAGAATTCACAAACTCATAGCAATAGATAATATCTCATAAGGCTTCCATAACCCCAATAGAGAAGTTTAGCTACTCATAAGTGCAACGGAAATCACAATAGACATTATTATCATACCAAATTATGAGTTTAACGTGAAGTATGTTTTGGTAGTGCTTGTGGCGTGAATTCCTTGCAAGTAAAATTTCTCTTGTTGTGAAAATTTAGAAGTCGATTAGATGAAGAATAATATTTGAAAACGAATTTTTGAAGAAGGGAAAGAATAGAAAGGGGGATAAAAAGAGAATGCTGAAAAGTTTCAGCAAAATAGGGTTTATATAACATTCATATCCTAGTCCTATTGAAATAGGGTTTTTATCCTTGTCCTAGTCCTACTGGGTTACTGTATACTTGTCCTAATCCTACTAAGTTACTGCTGATCCCCAAGTCTTTGTAAATGCTGTTTTTGCCCGGGACAAGTTATCCATGCATCACTTTCAGTCCATAGGTGTCCAAACGCTGCTTTCCTTCTTTCGTGAAGCTTCCTTTGGCGTCAAGTTATCCATAAAATGCTGAAATCTTCATCATTTATACCTGAAAACCTGCTAATCATGTTTGTTAGCTCACTTACAGGAAAAAGGACTAAAAGTGCAGGAATTATATATTTTGTCCTTAAAACTTAGCCTAAAATATGGGTAAATTATGGTGTTTAGGCGTGTAATTACGCCTATCATCAATTGGCCACTGGGTTGTCCTGAATAGTAGCTGTCCATTCATTTTGAGCTACTACCAAATTGGCTAGAGTGGTGAACACAACTCTGAAATTTTCATTGGAGACATATTCGTCCAGAGGATCTACCTGAACGGGCTGAGGTGCTGAATAGTTTTCATTTCTTCTTCTTTTAGCTTTTCTGGAAGGTATTTTCTTTAAAAAAAAGGGAGAATGGATTATACCAAGAGTTTAAATTGAGCTCATGTTCACTCGCCCGACATGAATACTGAAAAAAGGGAAACTTTTCCTAAAAATATCTCATTGCCTCTTGTTCATAAGTGTGGCGCGCTACACACAGATGCACAAGAATCTACTAGACATGACTTTCAGACTCCCAAGGACTCTGTTAAACCTTAGGCTTTTATACCAAGTTTGTAATGCCCCGAGTTTGTACCCCGAATGCTACACAGTTCTTACGACCTCGAAGGACCACAAACTTACCCATGACTGATATTTTTTGTGAGCGTTGAATAATTATATTAAAAATAATGCAAAAAATAGGTTTAATTGCCATAAATTTCAAAATCTGAATATGATAAAGAATATAAACTGTAATAATAATTTGCAAAATTGAATACAATCTGATAGTCTAGTCTAAAAAACCTCTAACTGATCTGTCTAAAAGTGGAGTTTATGGTACAAGCCCCCAACTAACTCTAACTGCTAAAATACAGAAATAAAACATATCCTCAATAGATAAGGACTCAGTACTAAATCTAAAACTGCTAACTGAATCTAAATATTTCTATGTGCGCTCAGGAACCTGAGAGTCCGAACCTATGATAGGAGACATCAAAGCACAAAGAAAGAGTATATGTCAGTATGTGGAATGTAATGGTATATTAGATAAGGTAAGGCTGAATGAAAGGGTTCATATGTATGAACAATAATTGGCTGAATGATACAGAGTTACTGAATATAAGAGTACTTAGATAACTAAAACTTCTGTAAATACTGAGTATGCAATACTGTGCATATACGTGTATACTGTGACTGAGCTTTTAATAAAGATGTGTTTTTAGTTCTGATTACTAAATAACTAATAACTAAGATTACTAATAACTGAATTACTGAAACTAATTAACTATATCTTATAGTCCTAATTCTGTAAAACTGAACTAAGTTCTCTACTGAGACTGAAACTGAGACTGTAGGAAGTAATAATCTAACTGACATACCTCAAATATGATAAATGGGATACAACCTATAACTTCAATTAGAAGAATCTCAGTACCGTGCCATAGGTAAAGACAAGCTAAAAAGTTACCCCAATCTGGCAGGTACTCAAACGAGAATGGTGGTACCCTTAACTAGTAGGTAGAAACACCCCATCAACACTCAACTAGCAGGTTGATGTCTCAACCTACACTAGCTACGTTATTCTGGAATTCAAGTATTGCTTCTAAAGATCATACCCTCTAGTGGTAGGTGATCTCCCATCCTTGGGTTCACTTAGTGCTGAATACTACTCCCAACTGAATAGACACTGAACTGATTATACTGAGCAAAACTAGATTGATACTGAGTTCTGTAACAACTGAGTTTACTTTCTATAACTGACTGAGTTCACTAAGTTTTATTAACTAGCTAAGTACTACTATTTTGAGTCATGACTGAGACTATTCTATAACTATAGTAGCTCTAGGTAAACAATTAAATTTTTGGGTATTAAATACCCCCAGGATTCCATAGCATAAAATTAAAGAATGGCATGATCTTGAACAACATAACAATGCTCACTTGTTCAAAATTTATTCATACATACATTTTATCAAACACATTAGGGCATAAGTATATACATGATTGGGACCACACAATGACATGTCATGATTCCACTATTTACTTTACATAGGCATTTTAGCAAACACTTGGGGAGCATAGATTATTTCACATGGTAATAGCCAATACATGAACATTATGAATACAATACTCAATTGCAAATTCAAGGGTTTAGAATACCATTCATATTATTCATCACATAACTATTTTAATTTCATGGAAACTTATAATTAATCATGAATTGAAACTCAACTACTATCATGGACATAAACACAATCAACTTTAAGCATGAAGTTCATAAATCTGAAATATTGTAAGTTTAAAAAGGGTTCTTGGACTTAATGGGTTAAAGGAACCCATGAATGAACACCTAACATACCTGGGTATATTAATTCTTAAAGGGTCTTAGAGGAATTATTAAGTTTGTTCTTGATTTCTTGAAGCTAGGATTTTGCCCCTTTGAGAGAGAATGTTTTTAATCTTGAGAAAAGTGAGTAAATAATTAGATAATGAGTTATTTAGGGGTTTAATTTTGTGTTTAGAATGATTAGGGCCATGGAAAAAGACCCAATTATCCTTGGTATGATTTAAAAATTTGTCACTAAAAAATCTGATTTTGGACTTTGGCGTGATGCGGTGCTATTGTGCTGTGTCATTGGAAATTAAAAATTAGGAACTAGGACCTTGGCAAGACGCGGTACAATTGTGGAGCTTCACTGTATGCGAATTTACCCCTTAGCGCGAAGCGCCATCATCACAGAGTCACACTGGAAAGTGATAATTGGGAAAATAACTGGTGACGTAATACGGTGGGATCGTCATGGCTCACTGGATTTTGATAATTGCCATTTGGACCCTTAGTGCGATGTGATGATGTGCCAGGTGGCACACTGTTTTACAAAATATGCTATAACTCTTTACTCGGGTATCAGATTTGGGCGAATTTAATATCGTTGGAAAGCTGAATAAATTTTCTATGTAATGATATTCTCTAAAATAAAAATTACAGAGTATTTAAAAAAATTTATATAGGATTACTCATGTACTGAGAGTTAAGCTAGGAAAATATGGGGTATTACACATGTTTGGTCCTGATTTAGCTTACCAGGCTATGGAGAAGGTGATGGTTTTTTAGGATAGTCTTAAGGCTGTCCAAAGTTGCCAAAAAGTCCTATGCGGATGTTAGGCATAGTGACTTGTAAATTGAGGTTGAAGATAAGGTTTTCGTCAAGGTATCTCCCATGAAGGGAGTAATGCGGTTTGGCAAGAAGAGAAAGCTTAGTCCCCGGTATGTGGGCCCTTATGATATTTTGCAAAAGAGTTGGTAATGTTGCTTATGTGTTGAAGTTTCCCTCTAGCTTGAGATTGGTTCATCCGGTCTTTCATGTTTTCATGTTGAGAAAGTGCATTAGTGATCCTTATTCGGTTGTTCCTTTGGAGGGACTGGGTATCATTGATTCATTATCTTATGAAAAAGTTTTGATTGAGATCTTGGATAAACAGGTTCATCGGTTGTGGACTAAGGATGTGGCTTTGGTTAAGGTTCTTTGGTGGAACCATAAGTTGGAAGAAGCTACATAGGAAGCGGAAGAGGACATGAAGTCCAAATATCCTCATTTGTTTTCTGCTTCTTGGATTCATATGGAAGGTATGTGTCTTTAGAACATTTTTATTTTATGAGTTTGTTAAACAAAAGATTAATATCATTGTCTCTTTGTTTTTGAACTTCGTTAAAGATTGGGAATATATTTGATAATGTAAATGACTCTTGCATGTGGTTACACCTATCTTGTTTATCATTTGAGGACGAATGTTCCTAGTGGGCGAGACTGAAAGACCCTAGTTTTTGGACCTTAGAAAATTTCCTGGAATTTTGATCTATTGACCCAATATGACTCATGGATATGAGCCATTTGTTGGGGTATAAATGGTATGGTCCAGTCGTATACTGACTAGTGTTGGTAGGTGGGATTGATTTTGGTTACTAGAATGGATATGACTTAGGGGTACTAAGAATATTGGTGGTTACAGATTGTTTGGATCATTAACTTAATCTTAGACTTGGCTGCTTAGGTTAGATCTGAGTATAAGTGTCTTACCATGAGCTGTAAGACAGAGTATGAGTCATACCTAGGACTTGTATGCTGGACAGTATCTAAATCTTCCTTGGGTGTAAATATGCCAGAGGTACAAATGAATGGTATGGATCGTATACTATAGTTATGACTTGTTTGGATGATTCGTATGCTTGATAGTGTTTGATACTGATTGTAATGGAGGGTATGAATCGTGTGGGTCAATCGTATCCTGTGATGAGATTTTGGTGCAACTTAAGTAGGGGTATTCTGGACATTTTTCCACTTATCCTAATTGGGTCACATGACTTCTATCCTACTTGGGATGCTATTTACCCTATCATTCTATTCATTAACACTTAGAAATTCTTTCTAAACACTTTTTAATTCTCTAAAGAGCTTTTGGGCAAAGAAAGCTAGGGTTTCAACTAAAGGATCAATTTAGGGCTTGTCTTGGTGATTTCTCTCCGTCATCATCTTGGTTTAATGCATGTCCTCTTCCGTCATTGTAAATTTTACTTAAAGGCATGGTTTGTATGAATATTTTCTTGATTTCATTGCTTGTATGATTTTGGTTTTAAAATATGATTTGGGGTTTTAATGTTAAGTGGTTGGTTATAGTTTCCCATGGTTTTAATTATTATTTTATATGCATTAATGGTGGTTTTGGATAATTGGATTGTATGGGAATAGTTTAATGGTTATTGGAATTGGTTTTGGTCATATTATGCCCCCAATGTGTTTGGCAAAATGCTTATAAAGATATGTTTATTGCATTGACTACTTTTAATGGAACTCTTGTATGTTTTAAAACATGGTAAAAGAATTATGCATAGTTTAAATGGCTTGGAATGGTAAAAGGCTAATTGGTTATGCTTGTGGGGAACAGGAAAATCTCCCAAGTGGTTAATATGGTAAATGGAAGGGCTCTTGAATGTCCCCTTAAACCTATAAATGGTTGGCTATGGATGATAATTGCATGTAAGGGTTAGTATGACGATACCAATATTAATGGCCTTGGTTAATAAATGGATAATGGTTTGGTTATTTAAAAATGGGTTTTAATTGGGCAATAATGTTAAGATATCTAGCAAAGCTGTAGAAGATGGGGGTTCCAGAGGGGGGGGGGACTAAACTGGAAACTCATATTTGCCGATATGAGGTTGTTCTTGGTGACTGTGTGCATGATGTCACACTATATTTGGGGGATGTACTAGTCATCCTAAGGGATGCTTCCCTAGTCGTGGAGCTATACAAATTTAGGCCTTTTTAGTAGAGGGAGCTGAACCCATATAGCCCGTGGTGATTTAGGACGACAAAACTATACAACCCTGGTAAAGCTTTTAAAGGCATGCTAGACCCGGTCCCTTTTCCCAGCATGGTTATATATATGTTTGGTTATGAGCATATGGATGGTTTTACTTGGTTTTATGAATGAAATTATTTTATCCTTACCCTGAGATCATGCAAGTGGTCACTCGCTAACCCCGTTTATTGGCGGCTATATACCCACGCTATGAAGGAACCGATTATTCTACTCCTACATAGTGATTAACTTGGGGACAACATTTCGAATGAAGTGGAGATCTTCCATCCTTTCGAAAGGCTCAATTTTACGTTATGGATATTTCTAGACACTTTTTGATTTTATTTTGGATATTGGTTTTGGCTATGGTTGGAGACATATACCAATCAAATTTTATTACAGTTTTGGTTAGAGTCTTTGTGGTACTTCTATGGGTTGGAATAGGTGGGATCAGTATTGGTGTCGGCCTTGGCATTGGAATAAGCCGGGAAGCTTCTGGAATAATTTCTCATTGTTCTATCATACTTCATTTTGGGATTAATTATATTATGTTTTGGAATTTCTTTGGTTATGGCCTAGTTTATGGACCTTGATTTGGTATTATTTGGTATGGTTGGATTATTGGCATGGGATGGTTGGAATTGGTTGTGTCGGTCACAGTTGTGATCTATTCCTAGAGTCTTTATATGAGTTTTACATTGTCTTGTTACATGCTCAAAATTCAGCAAACTCAGGGAAGGCGGCTGGAGGTTGAGTTGGGTAACGGGATTGGTCTCTGGTCCTGGTCGGACTTGGGATGCCCATTACGACAAGGCTCCAGGGTGGATCGTGTCAACTATATTTCTTGACTCATCAAAGACCATATGTATACTTTCTTCCACACAGAGTTCTTTTATTGAAAACTATGTATGCTTGCTTGTTGAGGAGTACCACACAAATATTGCTTCGTCCCTGTTGGAGTCAAACTTTCCTAGTTCGTTCTTCTCATAGTTTAGCACAAAACACTTACACACAAAAGGTCTGAAGTAGTCAAACATAGGATATCTATTGAACACAAGCTCATATAGGGTCTTGTTCAGGAAAGATCTGAACAAATACCTATCTGTCACATAACAGGCAGTATTAACAGCTTCAACCCAAAAACTCTTTGGAAGACAAATATCAATCAGCATAGTTTTGACAATCTCTATAAGGGTTCTGTTGTTTCTTTCAACAACTCTATTTTGCTGAGGAGTCCTAGGAGAAGAAAAGTTTTTACTGATTCTATATTCATCACAAAATCTTGCAACTTGGGAGTTCTCAAATTTAGTTCCATGATCAAATTTGAATTCAACAATATTATAATTCATCTTCATTTGAACTTGCTTGGAAAAAGTTACCAGAACCTCATAGGTTTTATCTTTGGTTCTCAAGAGCATTTTCCAGGTGAATTTGGAGCATTCATCCATAATGACAAATACATACTTCATTCCTTCTCTACTTTGGACTTTAACAGGTCCACATAAGTCCATATGTAACAGCTCAAGAGGTCTAGAAGTACTCACCTTCTTCTTCATCTTAAAGGAAGACCTAGTTTATTTACCCTTAATACAAGCATCACAAACTTTGTTTTATAGAAATTTCAACTTTTGCATGCCACAGACCAAGTCCTTTGAAATCAACTTGTTCAGCAATGAGGAACTTACATGTCCTAGCCTTCTATGCCATAGATCAGTATCTTTACTTTGAACACTTAATAAAGTCAATTCCCTATTAGCTACAGACTCTAAATCAACGACATACATATTCTTAGTCCTTTTAGCTTTGAGAATAACTCTCCCAGACTTCAATCTTGACACAATTCATCCATCAGATGAGAATTTCACTTTATTACCTTTATCAAAGATTTGAGAAACATGTAGAAGACTGTACTTGAGGCCATTCACACAGTACACATCTTTTATTGCTTGATCAGGTAATTTTCCAATCTTTCCCATACCATGGATATAACCCTTTTTACCATTTCCAAATAAGACACCTCCACCCTGAAGTTTCTTGATAGTGAGAAAATAGTTAGTCTTTCCAATCATATGCTTTGAACATCCACTATCCATGAACCAGATCTGACTAAAATTCCTTACTCCCACCTGCAAACATAGTCATTTGTTAGATTTGGGAATCCACTTGAGTTTGAGTTCCCAGAAGAAAGACAAAAGTGTGATCAAATCTTTCTTGGCTAATCTACGGAGCGAGTTCTTCTGTATATTTTTGAAGGTTAGAACCCTTAGAATAGGAATTCTCCTAGAACTGTTTATTCTAGGTCTAAGCTAACTTTGTCAGTTTTCCTTTATATGCCCATCTTTTCTACAATGAGTACATAGAGGTTTGAGGATCTTGTTTCTAACACCCCAAATAACGTTTCCTTAAGACCAAAGTGATTGGGTTTTGTACTGATATCCAAGGACTTTTCCACTATTGACACCCTGACCAGTTAAATTAGAAAGGATATGTGAGGATGTGGTCCATTTAGTGATTTAATAAGTTCTTCTTTTATACGGACTAGGTCCCTTTCTAATTCTTCATTCTTATGGAGTGCAGTGATGAGGTACTTATGAGAATCCCTTAGTTTTTCTTCAAGCTCAACTTGAAGCCTTGAGGATTATTTCTTCCCTTTATCATATGAATTATTTACTTTCTCCGATTGACTCATTAAACTCAGATTTTTCAGATTTAAATTTTGTGAACAGTTCTACTATTTCATATATCTGGAGAGTTAAGGAAATCAATTCAAGATCTTGATTTTATACTTTTTCTTCTAGAGCATTCATCTAAGCAGTCAGTTTACAAACAAAATCAATCAACACATTTGCAAGCTTCTTTTTTGTTTTTAGCAGAGTAGTTATCTAAATTTTCCTTAATGTCAGAAAAAACTACCTCATTTTTTCTTCATCTTTAGTGTTTGCCATGGGAGAAAAAAAGGCGTCAAAGGTGAAATTCTCATCTTCCACTACCAGCATAGAAATATCTTAAAGATTTTTATCCTTCTTAAATTTACTAGAGGAATCTCCCTAGACAGCTAAAGCTTGTTTCACTGTATAATAAGTTGCAACCTTTCTTTTTGACATCTCAGGGACCTGATCCTTCTTCTTTCCTTTGTTAGGTCCAGACTTTTGATATTCTTGATAGTCTATTTTATGCAGTGGAAAATCCTTGATGAAATGCTCAGGACTTCCACACTTGTGACAAACTTCAGCTGTACCTTTTATTTTGCTGCTACTTTTTCTTCTTTGAAATTGACTACTTTTATTCATTGCTCTAACAATCCTTTTTGCTAAATAGGATACTTCAGTGTCCTTCTCACTTGAATTACACTTTGAAGCTTTTAATGCCAGAGACTTTCCCCTTTTTACTTCGTTTTTCTCTTGCCCTTGCTGTTTCTTGAGCTCATGAGTCTTTAGATTAACAATAAGTTCACCCATAGCAAGAGGCTTCAGGTTTATTTCCTCGGTAACAACATCCACTTTGCTTTCCCAGGACTTAGGAAGAACACCTAGAATTTTTCTCACTTGCTTATTCAAGGGAATCACTTCTCCTAGACATTGTAACTAAGTTGTGATTGATGTGAATCTAATATGCATTTCTTGTATTGTTTCTCCTTCCTTTATGGAAAAAGTTTCATACTGAGTATTCAACATGACAACTTTTGAATCCTTCACATCAGTTTTTCCTTCATGAGCAATCTTCAGGCCATCCCATTTCCTTAGTATTTTCATAAGCGGAAATTTTGTTATACTCATCCGATCATGTACAACACATAAGCAATTTCTTAGCCTTGTAATTCTTTTAAACTTTTTTGTGATCTTCATTATTAAATTCTCTCCTAGTTCTGATAGCCATTCTCATTATTCCTTATTTTTTGACCTCTCTAATAGGAACATGAGGACCATCAATTATTACATCCATCAACTCACTGTCCTCAACAATAATAAAGTCATACATCTTGGTTTTCCACTATCCATGGTACTGCTCACTAAATTGGGGTGGTCTAGTGGTAGATTTCCCTTCTTCCAGATTAGGTGGAGCAACCATGATTAATAACTTACTCTAGGTGTGAACCTTTTAGGGTGTCCTAGATCTGATACCAATTAATGAATCAAGGAGGGGGGAAGGTGTACCAACGTATAAGGGACCAGGTCCCATACAGTTATATACAGGCAATACAATAGTAAAGTAGTAAGGAAATAAAACTTTGCAGGAAAGTAAAGAACAAAATGGCTTAATGTGGAAACCTCCTTGCTCAAGGAAGGAAAAACCACGGCTTGCACTCACAAACACTCAACAATCCAATATAATCAAACTCATGATTACAGACTCCATTGGAGCTTAGCTCTAAGCTCCACTCTATTATAAACTTTCCTTGACAACTCTGCCAAGAGCACCTCACAGTATTGATTAACTCTAACCAAAATCAACTTAGTTAACTCTACCTAAGCACTCTACAGACACAATAAACATATTACTCTTATAAGATTAGTAATTCAATTACAGACCAAGACTTGACTCAACAACAATTACTCTATCAATACACAGAAACTTGGAACTTGAACAATATTGAGGTTTTGTCATTTTCTTCTTTGAATAATCAGATTGCAAAAACCATTGAATTGAGAAGCATTCTTTTCTATATATAGTAAAATAATGAATAGAATAGAATTTTGATTGGGCCAGGTGTCCTGATTGGTTCCTTGTTGTCACCTGATCATCATCAAAACAAGACATAGCACTTCTAAAGTGAAATACATCTAACCTAATTTTACTTATATTTCTTCCATCTTTTTGTCTCTCCACTTCTCATCGAAGGTTTTGTATTAGTAATGTTTCCAACTGGTATAACAATTAAATCATCTTCATTCATTATATTGAAGCTATGCACGAAAGTCACTTCAAGTCTCAAGAAATATTGTGTACCAATAGATTATTGAGTGATGAGGCTTTTATTTGAAGTGATAAGCTTTACAAAAAACTTCAAAAAGTCTTGACAAATAAGTAAAAACAATCTTCTTCCTTATTGCATTATTCAAGAATGTAAAATAATGTAGAAAATATAAAACATGATGTATTTGACTAAATAAAAAGCATATAGCTACATTAGGCAACCAATATTGACCTTAACACACAAAACTATCTATTAATAGGACTATTAACATACTATTCAGAAGTGATTATGTTTGTTAGATTGAATTTTCTTTTTTAATTCAAAGTTGGTCATATAAACCATTTTATTAAAAGTCAAATATGTACAAAATTGAAACAAGTCCCAAAACAAGGTCCATGATGAAAAGGCCCAAGACACGGTCCTAAGCTGAGTTCAAACAAACATCTGAAAAGTCAAAGACTAAAAAGAGAAATCTAAAAAAAAGAAACAAAAAATCTTAGCGCCTATATCTCCCAATATTTCCATTGCCAAGATATTAACGTACCACCAATTGATATAGAAAGATGAATTTGTACCTCATATCAACGATGTGAAAGCTTTAAGATCTGTTAAATTGAGTGGATTTTTGGTTATTTTTCATCAAAGACATTTACATTGTCTTACAAATGCTATAAATCAACCAAGGGAAGACTTTTTGAAGAACTCTGTAATCAATAAGTCGAAGCGACCACACCTGAGTTACATTGAATCTCTTGGCTTTGAGTCATTAAAAATTGAATAATCGCTAGAAGGTAGTGTTTGCTGTTCTCTTTTTCTCCATCTATGGTATCTATAAAAGCATTATATTGAAATACAACATGTATAATTAAGGAAAAAGAATTCAAAATAAAGTATTTCCTAAAAACTCTCAAAGGCAAGAAATTTTAAAACCTCTATCTACAAACTACACATCTCTGAGCACAAAATTACTTTATCCCTTTAGAAAATAGAATTGATCTTTTTCATCTAGAAATCTTACTTCGGTGAACACTCAACACTCAATATCTACTAATAGATGGTTACCAATAAGGAGTGTGTACAGTTTAGCCCATAAGTGGGACACTTAACATATTATGTGAGGTCTTATTGAGTCGAGATCTCAATAACAACGTACTAATACGAAGCAAACTCAAAAAAACCATATTATAGTTAGAACCATTCTTTTTGCCACCTCTTTTCACCTTTAATACTGTCACAATCCAAAACTCCCTGTGCATGTTCACATACTGTAACTCTCTAGATTTTTTCCTCTAAAAATTTCTTGACTTTTATGCTTATTACTCGGTAACGACTCGCCTAATGAGTCATAAAGACTTATTATGAGTCGTAGGACCCCAATTGTAGCATAACCAGTGTAGGTGCCCAAGTTAGTATTTTTATTATGACCTCTACCTTATAAGTCAAAAGGTTAGTTCATTATTCATATGGAGGGAATAGTGATCAAACCAGTAGATCTACTAATGTTTTTGTCTTGAGTCTGACTGGCCCTACAAGTCATAATAGTACATTATGACTCATATAGTACGACGCATAGGGTCAATAGTAAGGATGCCCTGAGTCACTATCCATACTATGAGTCCATGAAATAACTCATACCCATATTTCATGAGTCGTGACGTGACCTATAGTGACTGGGGATAATTTTTCCTACATGTTCTCATTAAAGGCAAATTGGTATTTTCTCCCATCCAACTTCTATTCCACAACTTAAAATGCTCTTGTAGCCCTATTAGCATCAAATTACCATAACATAAGCACTATTATTCTCTCTGAAATCCTCAAGGCAAGAACAACTAGGGTTTCTAAGGATTTGGCTTCTAGAGCTCCAATTGGTGATTTTCCTCTATAATTCTCAATATTTTCAGGCATGCATCTTTTCCCTACAAACTTGTGCTTTATTCATGGAATACAATGTTGATATTCATGTGGTTTTAAATTTTAATTTTGGAACTTAGGTTGAGGGTTTTGGATGATTGTTGCTTGAATGGTGTTCCCATGATTTTATATACATTGTTCATGCTTTATGATTGGGTGCATAGGCATGGTAATATAGGATGGGGGTCATCGAATTCCCCCAAATTAATGATTTTTGGTATTGGAATTGGTTTGGAAATTGTGTAACCTCAAACCACTTGCATAATTTGCTTTGAAACATGGTTAATCACATGGTTTGGCTTATTATCCTAAACTATTACATTGCCTAAAGAGCTAAATGAATACAAATGATTTTTAAAAGACCATAATGGCTATATGTTGACTTAATTATAAATTATGGGGGTCGATACATTCCCCCAAGTTGATTTTAATAAACTATGAGGGTGGTAAAATTCCATTAAAATTTTAGTTGATAAATCATGGTGGTCAGAGCATTCCCCCAAGGTGATGAATAATTGGAATGAAATAATGATATTAGCTTGTAAGCGTAATTGGTATGATGATACCAATGGTATATGCCATAATAGATGATTCTTGGTTAATAAATAAAAATATGTAAACTATTTTCATTGGGCTTAATGGGGGGGGGGGGGGGGGTTGTGTAGCTTACTGTGAAGGTGTATGTCCTAGGAAGGACAAACACTAGAAACCATATTTACCAGTGTAGTGGTCTTGACGACTGTGTGTATAGTTCACACTAATATTTATTCATGTATCCTAGAATGAAATAGGGCCGAAGCATTCCCTGGTATTCCCTAGATGTCTCTGGTTCATATGGCTAACACACACTTAGGCCCTTTTAGTAGGGGTAGCTGATAAAGCTCAATCTACAGCTCTCGTAGGAGTGTAAAGTGGTCGTTTGTCAAATATATAACCCAACTGGGTTGGGTATCGATCCCACAGGGAATAGCCGGTCAATAAGTAAGCAAAAATTATTAGACTTTTGGTGAAGGTCTCGTAAAAGGGGGGATTGTAACGTGCAAGTAATGTAAACAAAATAATAGAATGAAAACAGAAAATAGCAAAGTAAAAAGAAAGAATGTTTTAGTAAGATGTAAAACAATGAGAATTGAGAGTTAGGGTTATGTCCACCTTATGAGTTATACGTCTCTATTGACTATGAGTTATGCGGAATTCAGACATGCATGTGCTTATAGAGAATTGTATTCTATGGTAAATCCAAGCGTCTTTCGACCTTAACGAGGACTATTTCACTTTAACTCTTTCGAGCTTAAAGCATGTCTAACGGTACAAATTCTCCAAGAGGTTAATCCAGTTACGGCACTAACTTTTTAACAGGGATTGGTGCCCTATTACCTTGACATTATCTCTTTTCCAGACATATAACTTTTCTTTCGAACAAGTTAATGCTATACTGACGTATTCTAAGTGTTTGCAACCACAAGAATTTGCATTGAGATGAAGAGAATAATGATATAAGCAGCATACGTGTCGCGAATTCACAAACTCATAGCAATAGATAGTATCTCATGCGGCTTCCATAACCCCAACAGAGAAGTTTAGCTACTCATGAGTGCGATGGAACTCACAATAGACATTATTATTATACCACAATAAAGATATCATGTGTAGTATGGTGTGGTATGGCTTTAGGCGTGAACTCCCTTTCAAAGTAGCGTTTCTCTTGTTGTGGAATTTAAGAATTGAATAGATGAATAGAAGAAGAATAAAAAGTAGAATTAATGGAAGAATTAGAAGTAGTAGTAGAATGGTCAATTGAAGAATGAATTAAAACTAGAATGAATGAAAATCTCTAGCACAATAGGGTATTTATAATACCCATATCCTATTCCTACTAAGCTAATGCATTACTTAACCCAATCCTACTAGGTTGATGTATCATTATCCTAATCCTAATAAGTTACTGCTAGTCCCCAAAGTCTTCAGAGTTGCTGTTTTTGCCCGGGACAGATTTTCCATGCGCCACTTTTAGTCCTTGGCGTCCAAGATTCCCCTTTCTTCCTCTATGAAGCTTTCTTTGGCGTCAAGTTATCCATAAAATGCTGAATTCTGCATCATTTATACCTGAAAACTTGCTAATCATTTTTGTTAGCTCACTTACAGGAAAAAGGACTAAAAGTGCATGAATTATATAATTTGTCCTCAAAACTTAGCTAAAGTATGGGTAAAATATAGTACTTTAGGCGTGTAAATTCGCCTATCATCAACACCCCACACTTAACGCTTTGTTCGTCCTCGAACAAAATATCATGTCCATCTAATCATTTACTTAGGGTTTCACAATAACAACACAAAATATTCGTCAAGACAAGCATGACAATTATTAACCAAGAGTAGTTTTCTGATCATTAGTAGAAACAATTCAACCTTCAACATAGACTCGTGATGGTGATCAACTCATATTCAAAAGTTAAGGCACAAAGAATCATACACAACTATCCAAAACTCATCAACCATGTGTGTCTCACAATGTATTACCCATAATCACTCACAAGTATAGCATATTTATCGAAACATGGGTATAAGATTATCCTTGCTCTCACTCTCACAAAGAATTCATATGTTGCAACTGATGACCATAGGCTTGCCCTTAGTGTAATGCTCCACTAAATATCAGAATGCTCAGCTTAGGATCAAATAGGTCTTTTACAGGTTGTAATGTAGGCTAAGGGACGGGTAGGACTATTTTGGCCAGAAATAGTGACTATGTTCCTAAGCGCTTTAATACATCACACTATGCCATTAATATTTTTCTTTCAAACAACCTTTCTACTTTCTTTTATTCTACCACCCCTTTTCTCCACCTTTGTTTTTCAATTTAAAACATAACTAACTTTTTAGTTTTCTTTTCCTCTTTTTTTATAACACACCTCTATGATAACACACCTCTATGATAGCCACTCTTTTTCATAGCAGTTTCAAGCACCAATGCACTCTAAAGCATCATACTCACCCAATTTCCTCTTATTTTGTCACATGAATTTACACTTTAAAGCACTTAGGACTTTGGATCAAATTATGGTCTTAAAAAAATGGATTAGGCTTACATATAAGGCTGTCAAAGAAAATAGGCTAAAGGCTCAAAGGGGGCTATCTAGGATGATGTCCATGGGTAGATAAAATGAAGGTAAACAATCATAGGTTGCCAAAGAAATGCCTAAATCATCTCCTAGACTTGCACTCCTTATTTTCGCTTTACATACATACCAGGCAAGTTCTAGCATCAGCCACAAACACAGAAAATACTATATCCTCACACACACAAGGCACATGGTCAACTTTATTGGGAGTAGCATAGACTCTTGACCCAACAAATGAAGGAATTGAACCACACAATATCACATAGTGAGTCACAATTAGAGCCTAAACGTCTCAATAGTCATGATTTTAGCACAAACTCTTGTCATAATCTCATGCTGCCTATTAGAATAATTTCATGCGAAGTTAAGTAAAAAAATTTTACTAATAAAAAGTAAAAAGAAATTTAACTAATAAAAAGAAAAATAAAACAAACACAAATGCAAATGCAGATAGAGAAGTATAGCATGCAAATACCACCACCCCACACTTAGACGGGACACACTATCCTAAGTGGAAAATAAATACGAAGAACCTGGTCAGTCGGACTCCTCCTCTATGTCTGGGGTCATACCCCCTTCGTCGGAATCATCATAGGAGTCGTCGTCATCAGAATTCTCCTCTACGTCGGAGTCTGGCATTCGTCGATCATCATCGGTTGGCACATCGTTATCAAGAGGTTTCTCAAAATATGTACCTACTCCACACATCTCCCTTGCATGTACATTTATTGGATAGTCATGATCCAGCTGTTGGAGCTCTGCAGTAGTTGGAACATGACCTCCGCTCATCATTGTAAACCGAGTCATGCCATAAAGATGGCGAAAGAAACTCTCGTCCCGAGCATGTCTCTCTGCCATAGTAAGGTTGATTCCATGTGTTGATTCAGCATCTTTGACCTTTGTGAGGTCAACCTTCTTTGGGTTATGTGGGAGTTTATGATTAGCCAGCTCCTCTTCGATGTCTTCCTTCCTCAAAATTGCAGTCAACAGATTGCCGAAGCTGAAATGGGACCGCTTGTGTAGCCTAGCCTTCCGCATTGTAGACCGAATAATTTCCCCAATGTTGATAGGGACATTTGTCATCAATGCATATACCAAGCACACTCCATCTCTTGTTATTTTTATGTATTTCATCCCTGGAATGAGGCAAGAGTTGACTATGCGCAACCATATCCTTGCTTTCCTATTCAAAGGAGCATATGGGAAGGTGTTGTGTTGACCGGTGTCTTTGTGTCTACTCCACCGTGCCATGGATCTTGTTCCACAGAGAGTGTGTCGAATGGCTCTATATGGAGGTCTACTGTACAGCTCTTTGAATGGTGATGGATCAACAGCAGGCAACCCAAGAAAGGAGTTGAAGAAATCCTTATTGAGTTGTAAAACTTGGCCCCGAATCTTGACCTCGCTTCCTGTGGTTTTCGGTGACCAGTTGGCATAGAATTCTCTTGTTAAATCGAGATTGCATTCTCCCATGTCTCAGAAGATGAAATCAAGATGTAACGCCATGATCTTGGCCAACATGCGCGGTTCTTTCTTTGCTAGGCTTTCCTTGTTTATCAAGTCCACATGAACATATTTCTTCTCTTTGTTGTTCCTATACCATTTCTTTTCTTCCTCCTCTAAAACCCATTTAATTCCGAACATGCGGCGTGGTACTTTCATCGAGGAGGATCCTCCTTGCTCTTGTCGTCCTCTTTTCTTGCCTTTTTGTGAAGTGGTTGCTTTGTCTTTGCCTTGTCTTGCTTTGGGTGCCATTGTACATGAGATTAAAACAATAGTCATGTTAGCATCATCTCGATGGATACATTCAACAAACAAGCAGTAGTGGTACCACCCCACACTTAGTTTGTTGGTACAGACTAGTGAGGTGAAAGTTTGTCGATTACTCAGACTTCATAGATATACGTTTTAGGCACTATATTCCAACAATATAATCAGTGCAGTCATACTTCTTGTATTCTTAGCAATACTTACATGTTTGATATATCAAGACTACTACATAGGGATTGAATCAAGGTATAGCATCTAGAAATAATCACAACCTCCTATGTTGGTAGTCAACTATAATTCTCATCTTGATGAACAAGTTATTCCAACATTTAAGCTTTCTATTGACAAGATTATGCAATTTTTGTGACCATGTCAATTCCGCAAAAGTATGACAGTGCATCAAAATCAAATTCAAGTTGGAAACAAGTTAAGATCATCCTTACGTATTCATTCACTCACCTAGTTGTATCACAACAATTCAATCACATTCAAATTATCAATACTACTTTCAAGATTCAACACTTCATAATAGGCGTAGTAGTGTAGTACTTACGGAATATAAATGAAGAACTAAGTATCACTTACTTGATTGATGACTTTGGATGATGTTCTTGTGGAGAAAAAGAGCAAAAGGAAAATTTTGGAGAGGATTTGGGTACTATAGGCGACGCTTAAGCTAGGTTGCCAATGTGTTTCTGGTTCAATACTAAGTCTCATATTTATAGGGAAAGCTTGGGTCGGGTTTTGACCCATTTAAAATCGGATTTGGAGACAAGAAATGACCATAGGCGGCTCCTTTTGCTTTGCCTATGCTAGGCATAGGCGGCGCCTTTTGCATAGCATTGTTGAGCATAGGCGGCGCCTATGCCATGGAATTCTTAGGCATAGGCGGCGCCTTTTGCATGGCATATGAGATTCACAGACAAAAGGCATTGGCATAGGCGGCGCCTATGCTATGGCATACTTGGGCATGGGCGGCGCCTATGCTATGGCACACTAGATTCCGAGAGATTAGGCCATAGTATAGGCCTTGCCTTGTTCGTGGCCTAGTTTTACCTAGGCCTAGCCTTGTTCGTTGCCTATATTTTCATAGGCAATGCCCAATCCAGAGCCTTTTGCTTCTTCATTCCTAACTTACCACCTTTAACATACAATACGTCCAAATCGAAATTTGAAACCGATCTCCTCATTTTATACCTCTTGCACCTACATTTGCTCAAAACCAATGAAAACGATTAGAACGATGGGTTGCCTCCCATCAAGCGCCTTAGTTTTGATCGTGGCACGACTCTTATTTTTGGATTTTTATTTATCAAAAGCAAAACACGTACTAGAACAAAAAAAATGACAAACGATAAACGATGGGTTGCCTCCCATCTAGCGCTTGATTTATTGTCGCAGCACGACATAGTTACCTCGAGTACTTAGACTTCGTTGAGATAAGTGATGGCCATATAATTTATCGAATCAAGAGGACCGATATAAGGTTTCACTCATTGGACATTCACTTTGAAGACAACACCATTATTGTCTTCCAACTCAACTACTCCAGACGAGTAGACTTGGTTAACTTTGTATGGACCAGACCACTTGGACTTCAACTTACCTGGGAATAGCTTCAATCTGGAATTGAAGAGAAGTACCATATCATCTTTTTGAAAGTTTTGTTGAACAATCCGTTGATCATGATACTTTTTCATCCGCTCCTTGTATAGGTCTGATCCCTCATAAGCATGTAGACGGAATTCATCCATCTCATTCAGTTGCTCCAATCTCAGATTCATTGCATCATCCCAATTTAAATTAAGTCGCTTCAAAGCCCACAATGCCTTATGTTCAAGCTAAATGGGCAAGTGACAGGCCTTCCCATAAACTAGTTGGTATGGGGACATGCCAATTAGCGTTTTGAATGCCGTCCTATATGCCCATAATGTATCGTCCAGCTTCCGAGACCAATCTTTCCTATTAGCATTTACCATTTTAGCAAGGATTTGCTTGATCTCTCTGCTGGAAACCTCTACCTGTCCACTAGTTTGTGGGTGATAAGGTGTGGCTACCTTATGTTGCTTGACACCATATTTTTCCAACACGGATTTGAATAGCTTGTTGCAAAAGTGAGACCCTCCATCGCTTATGATAGTACGTGGTACTCCAAAGTGAGAGAAGATATTTCTCTTCAAGAATGCAACAACACACTTTCCCTCATTGTCGGCCAATGCTACTGCTTCAACCCATTTCGAGACATAATCTACAGCAACTAGGATGTACTTCATTCCAAATGAATTTATGAATGGACCCATGAAATCAATACCCCATACATCAAAGAGTTCTACTTCAAGGATTTTCGACATAGGCATCTCATGGTGTTTCGAAATTGCACCTTGTCGCTGGCATTGGTCACATCTTCTCACAAAGTCGTAGGCATCTCTAAATATAGAAGGCCAATAATATCCACTTTGCAATACCTTCCTTGCTGTCCGATTACCTGCGTGATGTCCCCCAACTTGGGAAGTGTGGCATGCTTCCAATATATTAGGCACCTCTACATGGGATATACATCATCGGATAACACCATCCTCACATCGTCGAAACAAATATGACTCATCCCAAAAGTAGTGTTTTACATCATGCATAAACTTTCGCTTTTGATGGTAAGATAAGTTTGCAGGTGTCACATTACTCACCACAAAATTTGCAAATTCGGCATACCATGGTAACTTTTCCATTATCGTCGCTAAGATCTCCTCGTCAGGGAATGCATCATCAATCTCGATTTCAGGCTGCGCCATTTGCTCATTTTCGAGTCTAGATAGATGATCAGCCACTTGGTTGTCGCAACCTCTTCTATCCTTAACCTCGAAATCAAATTCTTGCAGCAGCAAGACCCATCAAATTAGTATTGGTTTTACATCCTTCTTTGTCATTAGATATCTTAGAGCTGCATGGTCTGTATGAACGATCACTTTTGTCCCCAACAAATAAACATGGAACTTCTCAAACGCATACAAAACCGCTAGGAGCTCTTGTTCTGTGACAGTATAGTTCTTTTAGGCTTTGTTTAGGACCTTGCTAGCATAGTAGATAGGATGGAATAATTTCTCCTTCCTCTGGCCAAGTACAGCACCTAATGCTACCCCACTAGCATCACACATGACTTCAAACGGTAAAGACCAATCTAGTGCTACCATGATAGGAGCTTCAATTAGTTTTCCTTTGAGGCATTCAAATGCCTTTAAAAAATCTTCATTAAGGTCAAAATTTGCATCTTTCTCCAGAAGTTTGCATAATGGACTAGCAATTTTTGAGAAATCTTTGATGTTGATGAACCGCCGATAGAAACCTGCGTGCCCGAGGAAACTACGAACTCCCTTTACGGAAATTGGAGGTGGTAGCTTCTCGATAACTTCAATTTTAGCTCGATAAACCTCAATTACTCTTTCGGAGATTTTATGCCTAAGAACAATACCTTCTTTAACCATAAAGTGGCACTTCTCCCAATTCAGCACTAGGTTGAATTCTACACATCTTTGTAACGCCATACTTAAATTTGATAAGCATGCTTCAAATGTCTCACCAACCACTGAAAAATCATCCATGAATACTTCCAAAGTATCTTCGACCATATCAGAGAAAATGGACATCATACAACGTTGAAAGGTGGCTGGTGCGTTACATAGCCCGAATGACATACATTTAAAGGCAAACGTACCATATGGGCATGTAAACATTATTTTCTCTTGGTCTTCGGGAGCAATACAAATCTGATTATAGCCTGAATAACCGTCTAAGAAACAAAACCATCCTTTCCCCGCTAATAGATCTAGCATTTGGTCCATAAATGGCATTGGAAAGTGATCTTTGAGTGTCCATGAATTCAGCTTTCGGTAGTCCATGCATACTCTCCATTCGGTGATGGGTCTGAGTGGAACAAATTCATTCTTTTCATTCACGACTACCGTCATGCCTCCTTTCTTGGGAACACACTGTACCGGGCTTACCCATGTACTGTCAGAGATTGGATACACAACCCCCGCATCTAACCACTTGATAATTTCTTTCTTTACCACTTCTTGCATAGGTGGATTTAGACACCTTTGATGCTCAATGGTGGGTGTGCAATTTTCTTCAAGCTAAATCTTGTGTGTACAAATCCCAGGTGGTATACCAATAATATCAGCGATGGTCCAACCAATGGCTCTTATATACTTCCGTAGAATAGCAATGAGAGCTGCAACTTGTTACTCACCCAAATCTGCCGCCACAATTACTGGAAATGTGTTTTCGCTTCCTAAGTATGCATACTTTAAATGACTAGGCAGCACCTTCAATTCTAACGTGGGTGGGTCTTCAATAGATGGCTTCGCTGGTGGTGTGGGTCAATTTTTGAGATCAAGGTCCAGCTTCTTGGGAGCATGGCGATATGTCCCTAATCCTGATAGAGCACAAATAGCTTCTTCGCAATTTTCAGCATCCTTACTCTCTCCATTCATGAGCACAATCGCCAATGGGTCATCAATAATTTGTTCTTCTTCAAGTAATTCTTTCTCATCATCAAAGTAAACATCAGCCACCGAGAATACGTTCAGCTCTTTGGGTTGCTTCATTGATTTGCACACATCAAAGCGAACTACTTCGTCATTTATTCAGAATGAAAGCTCATTAGCTCTCAAATTAATGAGCACACTTTTTGTAGCAAGGAAAGGGCGCCCCAAGATTATGGGGACTTCTGAGTCTGCCTCGCAATCCAAAATAACGAAGTCTATCGGAATGATGAATGAAGAAACCTTTACCAATACATCACATAGAATATCAACAGGTCATTTTACCGACCTATCCGCCGTTACGAGCCTCATATTTCTTGGAATAGGATCACCCAACCCCAACTTTTTATAAATAGATAATGGCATCAAATTGATGCTGGCTCCTAAGTCGCATAATGCCTTGGCAAAATTCAAAGATCCGACGGTGCAAGGAATAGTGAAAGCATCGGGGTCAGCCTTCTTCTGAACTAGTGATCGAGTAGCGATTGCGCTGCAGTGATGAACATTATCTTTCAACTCATAGCTTGCTGCCCGCTTCTTTGTCAAAAGATCCTTCATAAATTTCGCATACCTAGGCATTTGTTCAAGTGCCTCCACCAATGGAACATTAATGGTCAGCTGCTTTAACATAGTCATGAATTTGCTAAACTTCGTATCATCCGCCACCTTCTTCAATCTTTGAGGAAAAGGTGGTGGTGGGTACGGAATTGTTTTCTCCACGGCTTTTTTCTCCTCTTGCTTCCAAATTTTGGTAGTTTCAGGCTGCAAACCGCTGGTGTTGACGTCATGGACGTCGTGGCCAGCTTCTACGGATTCTTCACCTTTTGCGTTATCAACTATGTCCGCTACTTCGTCAACCACTTGCTTGCCTTTTGATGAAGATTCCATCACCTTACCACTTCGGGTAGTAATGGCCATGCATGACCCATCATTCCATGGGTTTTGCACTGTGTCGCTAGGTAAAGTGCCAGCCTTTCTTTAATTGAGTGCTGCTGAAAGTTGGCTCAATTGCTGATCTATTTGTTTGATTGAAGTGGAATGTGAATCAACTAATTGTTTCATTGAATACAAATTATTTATGACCTCTGTTACTCCTGCGCTAGTTGCTTCCACTCCTTTCAATAGTTTAGCCATCATGTCTTCCATACTTTCAGAACTAGATGTGGTGGTGTCACGTCTTCCTGGGGGAACGTATAAACCACTCTTTTTATTCTTGTTCTTCCAACTACCTTGGTCCTTGTTTCCAGATTTATCATAATAGTTCTGACCTTGGTTTCCTTGGGTATTACCTCAGAAACCCCCCTGATTGTTCAAGTAGTTGGCCTCTTCTTCCAAATCAGATTCGTCTCTTCCTTTTAACGTAACAGCTTTGACTTTTTCGGTCTTCCCTGATAATAGATGCTTTGTAAGAAGATCCACTTGTGTTTTTATGTGCGCCATATCTTGATCACGTTCTTCTTCTCTTCTCCTTTGGTCTGCAGTCACGCCAATAGATAAAGTGGGGCTAGCTACCTCAAAATCCCTGGTATACCAAGCTCTACTTTGCTTCGTCATCCGGTCTAGCATATTGCTTGCTTGCCCAAAGGTGAGGTCCATAAAAGATCCTCCAGCCGTATTATCCACCACTAGTTTAGTTATTGAATTCAAGGCTCTGTATAGTATCTCCATTAGGTGAACATTGGTCATATGATGATTTGGGCACCTCATTAGCTTCGTCTTGAACCTCTCCCATGTTTTATGAAGGGCTTCAGTTGGAAGCTGACGAAAGTTGCTGATTTCATCTCTCAATTGTGCTCTTTTGGATGGTGGAAAGAATCTTTCTAGGAAAGCGTCTCTCAATTGACTCCAATTTGTAATAGAGTCAGGAGTCAGCCCATTCAACCATATAGTTGCCTCTCCAGACAGAGACAGTGGAAATAGGCGTAATCGAATTGCATTTTGACCAACACCAGGATTGTCAAACGACTTGCATGTAGAAATAAAGTTAATGAGATGCATATTCGGATCATCGCCTGCTAGTCCACCAAATAATCCCTTGAGTTGTAGTAACTAAATCATGGTGCTTGTGATGTTGAACTTGGCTTCGGGTGCCAATGGTGGAGGAATAATGGCTCCTGTGGCTCCGGCTCCATCAAGATCATCATCATCATCGTCGAAAGCTGGTTGCATAGCTCGGCGTTCAGGTCTAAACCTAGATTGACGATCTCTTCTGTTGGCAGGTGTTTCGATCTCAGCAGCATGCCTAGGGTTTAGTAACTCGTCATCACCTAGGTCCTCGTCGTCAGGATTTATTGCTCGCCCAGGGTTATCAATATTCTGTTGATGCACTTGAGCGGCGGCTAGAGCAGCTAGTCTCGCCTATTCATGTTGAGCAGCCATCCTTTCAATTTTGTGTTGTGCCTCCATTCTACCAATACGTTGTGGTTCAGGATTGATAGGTAATAACGGTTGACCAGAACTTCGAGTATGGGGCATGTACTGAATAAAAACCTACAGAGAACAAAAACAAAAACTAAAAGTAAAAGTACGAGAATCTTTGACCAAATGGTCTAGTAATTATCACAAACTTAATTGACACTCGTAATCCCCGGCAACGACGCTAATATTTGATAACGCTCAATCTACAACTCTCGTAGGAGTGTAAAACGGTCATTTGTCAAATATATAACCCAACTGGGTTGGGTATCGATCCCACAGGGAATAACCGGTCAATAAGTAAGCAAAGATTATTAGACTTTTGGTGAAGGTCTCGTAAAAGGGGTAATTGTAACGTGCAAGTAATGTAAACAAAATAATAGAATGAAAACAGAAAATAACAAAGTAAAAAGAAAGAATGTTTTAGTAAGATATAAAACAATGAGAATTGAGAGTTAGGGTTACGTCCACCTTATGAGTTATACGTCTCTATTGACTATGAGTTATGCGGAATTCAGACATGCATGTGCTTATAGAGAATTGTATTCTATGGTAAATCCAAGCGTCTTTCGACCTTAACGAGGACTATTTCACTTTAACTCTTTCGAGCTTAAAGTGTGTCTAATGGTACAAATTCTCCAAGAGGTTAATCCAGTTACAACACTAACTTTTTAACAGGGGTTGGTGCCCTATTACCTTGACATTATCTCTTTTCCATACATATAACTTTTCTTTCGAACAAGTTAATGCTATACTGGCGTATTCTAAGTGTTTGCAACCATAAGAATTTGTATTAAGATGAAGAGAATAATGATATAAGCAGCATACGTGTCGCGAATTCACAAACTCATAGCAATAGATAGTATCTCATGCAGCTTTCATAACCCCAACAGAGAAGTTTAGCTACTCATGAGTGGGATGGAACTCACAATAGACATTATTATTATACCACAATAAAGATATCATGTGTAGTATGGTGTGGTATGGCTTTAGGCGTGAACTCCCTTTCAAAGTAGCGTTTCTCTTGTTGTGGAATTTAAGAATTGAATAGATGAATAGAAGAAGAATAAAAAGTAGAATTAATGGAAGAATTAGAAGTAGTAGTAGAATGGTTAATTGAAGAATGAATGAAAATCTCTAGCACAATAGGGTATTTATAATACCCATATCCTATTCCTACTAAGCTAATGCATTACTTAACCCAATCCTACTAGGTTAATGTATCATTATCCTAATCCTAATAAGTTACTGCTAGTCCCCAAAATCTTCAGAGTTGCTGTTTTTGCCCGGGACAGATTTTCCATGCGCCACTTTTGGTCCTTGGC
Organism: Capsicum baccatum var. pendulum; assembly: GCA_030864225.1. Taxonomy (NCBI): domain Eukaryota; kingdom Viridiplantae; phylum Streptophyta; class Magnoliopsida; order Solanales; family Solanaceae; genus Capsicum; species Capsicum baccatum. Next base: position 55,286,627 of record CM061554.1, on the reverse strand, counting down.
ATCCAAGATTCCCCTTTCTTCCTTTGTGAAGCTTTCTTTGGCGTCAAGTTATCCATAAAATGCTGAATTCTGCATCATTTATACCTGAAAACTTGCTAATCATGTTTGTTAGCTCACTTACAGGAAAAAGGACTAAAAGTGCATGAATTATATAATTTGTCCTCAAAACTTAGCTAAAGTATGGGTAAAATATAGTAATTTAGGCGTGTAAATTCACCTATCATCAGGAGCTGAACTTATATATCCCGTGGGTACCTATATGATGGGATAGATACACAGTCTAAGTTAATGTTTTGAATCTCATGATAAACCTTTTTTCTTATCCCAACATATTATATATATTTAAATCATTGTGTGCATTTGATTTTAAATGATTTTGGACTGACTTGATCATGGACTTATTTTGTCCCTTTCCTGAGTTACATCCCCTCGCTATTTGTCCTCAAATGCTGTATCCCCACATGATGTAGGATTCGGAGATACTTCTCCTTTCCATGCACAGTGATAGGTAATTTTTGGATTGTCTGAGAGTCAGTTTTGAAGTGGTGAGCTTCCATTCTCTGAAAGTCCCTCATTTCTTGGTCTTGTCTTTACTTATGTCTTAGACTATTTTGGAAGGTATTTGGCCATGGTCGGGGGCTTGTCCTAACTTTGGTTGAGGATTGGTTTCTTAAAGGCTTTTGTGGACAAGTGTGGGTGGATTTTTTTGTTGATCCTTAGATCCCTCTTGATTTAGATTTCTCTATCTTTCTATATGTTCGGAACTCAGCTGTATCTTGTTATATGTTTGAAACTCAACTTTGTCTTATTATTTGTTCGAAATTCATACCCTGATAATTATTGTGTTCTGATTGGCTAGGCTAATGGGGGTGTTCTCCGGTCCTTAGTGGGTTTGAGATACCCATCACGATTAGGCCTTAGTTTGAGTCGTGACATATATATATACATGCATATATATATATATGTATATATATATATATATATGTATATGTATATATATATTTATATGTGTATATGTATATATTTAAATGGCAGGATAGGGACTAAGGTTTAAACATATTTTTTTAAATCATTAACCAGGACTATGTAGCTCTAACCATCCTAAGGGAACTCACGAGCTATATGGGTTCAGCTCTCTCTACTGAAAGGGCCCTAACGCATGTTAGTCGTATCAACCAAGGAAATTCAAGGAAGGGACAAAACCACCGAGGCTCCAACTACTGTAAAAATATCTATAACTTATGGACTATTCACACGATCACTAAGGCCTCCATACCGGCAAATGTGATTTCTAGTGTTGGTCCTCCTGGGACCTCCACTTTCCACGACGAGCTACACAAACCCCTTTACATCCAAATTAAAACAGTTTACACAAATTTTCATTCCTTCACCAAGGAGTCTTTTAATTAGGAATTTACCATTAGTATCGTTATATCAAGTAAAGTTAAGCTTGCAAGCCAATTTCATTTATGCCATACCAAAATCATTTAGGTAGTTTGACTCCAAAGTTCCAATTAAATCCAGTCCATGGCACCAAGACATTCAACAAATCATTTTTTTTTAAAGTTCTATTAACCTTTTATGCAATGCAAGGTTCCAAAAGTAAGTTCTATTATGCATGTATCCATGTTTCAAAGCCAATTACACAAGTTGAGTTAAGATTAAAGACAATTCCAAAACCATTAAACCATAAAATTGGGGAAACTCATGTTCCCCTTTTCAATTCCCTCACGCATGTACAGATTTAGATTTAAAACCATAAGAAATAGCATGACAAACCAATTCAGAAACATGAAAAACCAATACACATAATAACCATTCCAAATTCCTCAACCTACATTCAAAATCCAATAATTACAAACACATGGATAACAATTAAACACATGCTTTGTATAAAAATGATTTAGGGACGAGATACATGTCTGAAATATCAAGAATTTTGGAGAGAAAACCACCAATTGATGCCTAGATGATCAATCCCTAGAAACCCTAGCTTGTTCTTGATTTGGGATTTTAGAGAGGAGAAGAGTTGTTTATGATATGTTAATTGATGGAAATAGGGACAAAAGAGAGGGTTTAAGTCATGGAAAAATAACAAGGTGGAAGGAAAATACCATAATGCCCTTAATAAAGCCGGACAGAAAATAGCGCCCAGTCGCTATGGGTTAGGTAATGACTCATGGTCATCGGCCACGAGTCATCACCAATACTCGTAGACTGAGACACCAAATCCTGACCCCTTAATATTATGGTCACGAGTCATATCCTATAACTTGTGACATGATCTTACGACTCGTGAGGGACATCATATGACCCATGATGAGTGACTATGACTCATCACCTGAGTTATACCCTGGGCAATGATGGCAAAAATTAAGAAATTTTTTAGAGGCCAAATACCTGAGGTATTACAAATACCAAGATTTTATCTGATCCCACTTTATTAGGTATGTTTAGTAATTTGTAGTGTCCCCTTAAAAGAGACACTGATGGTGAAATTGTCATTCCCTTCACGTTACACTATCTTAGCTAATTTTGCATTTAAAATTTATCAAAAATCAAAAGTTATGACTGTACAATTATTATGCATAAGAAAAGGAAACATAAAAAATTTCTTAAATAGATTCCGACATAATGAAAATTCAAGGGAAAACCATAGATGTATATAAGTGAAAAAAAATCAAGTAGAAGTCAAAGCAGAAACACAAGATTATCTCACTAGCTTCACCGAAATAGAAGCCTAGTCTACTTCACATTCCCAACGGAAAGAAAGAGAAGCATGAAATACAAAATTTACAGAAGACGAACAATAAATTTTCTACCTTTTACACCCAAAGTATTGTCTATGTTTCTCCACCTTGAAAAAATCAAATTTCAAAATCGTGTAAAATTCAAAATGTGTGAAAATTATATTCCAATTGGACAAAGAACGAATTCTCACTAATGTTATGTGTTGAGATTTCACAAGTGAAGTGACTATTAACAATAATGATGAAAATAGATTCATAACACAAAGTTAAAAAAGTTTTTTACAAAGAGAAAATAAAATTAAAGAACACACCAAATCAGTTTACATAAAATAAACAAACACATTAAATCAGTTACAAGAATTAGTGTATGTGCAACGAATCATTGATTTTTAGGAAATCAATCTGAATTACCTATACATAGATTAATTTAGCAAGTTTCAAATGGAGTAAATTAGTCCTGCCAATTATGTGAAGCCAAAGACAGTTAGCCACCACATGTAAGGTAGAACAACTCACAAAAAATCAAGGCAGATCAAACCCCAAAATTACTTCTAAACACATGTAGTAAGAAAATCAAGAAAATATCAGTTTCCTATCTATTTACAGAGAGAAAACTCAAAACACATATAGTAAGATTCTAAATTAATGATTAATTATTCTTGTAGCAGTATTTGTTATAATTGGTAAAAGATCTTTAGTCTTACTTTTAAAAGTTAACAATGAATTATTTCGAAGAGAAGTTACTGTTCTAGAATACTTATAGAGCAAGATAATAGAAAAATAATATATATCAGAACAACTAGGATTCATATATCACCTCCAGTATTTGTTTCATAAAATAAAAGATTTGAAATGAGTAAACAATGATCTTCGTGTTCATCGCTAGAGTTGTTTAATACTCGGTAATTGATCTCTATGTAGTTTAAGGTAAAATTTATATGAAGTAACATAAAAATGAAACGTTGCATTACCTGTATATCTTAAACATTGACGCGATCAAAACATCCATACAACATAAAATCCTTCTCATTTTTTCATGATTGATCACCCCAACTACAAATTGCCTTTGTCTGCAGCAAGCCCTAACTGGTAGAAGGTTAGAATAGGGGAAAAAAGAGTTAATCATAAGATTCGAGTTATCCTCTAAGGGTTACTTATTAATATATGATACAAAAAGGACTCATGAAGAAAATTAAAAAAAATAGTTGGTCATAGAAGTAGAACAATCTTCACAAGAAGACTTGCTTGGTCATTTTTTAGTTACGTTCCACGTAAAACCATTATAAAAAAAGCTGTCCATACGCATGAATACTATATATGTTTATCTTAGGATCTTAACTACCATACATTATTATTGGTGTCTGTTTGGAAAAAAGATGGCCATTCGCAACGAGTACCTTATCCTGATAACTAACACGAGCCAAAATTTAAAGGTGTATCAAATTAAGAAACATGGAAGAAAAATAGAAAACTACAACAATGAAATAATGAAACAAAAACCTTTAAAAAGATGAGAAGTTGCACTCCAAATGACATCGAAAAATTAAAATTAAAATGCTAAGTGAATTTTCAAAGGCAGTATAAAGATACAAAATCAATATTCTCAAGAAATCAAATCAAATCAATTTAGGAATCTACTTGTACTACAATGTGATATAGTGTTCGTACACCGAAAACATCACCTTTCTTGTTCTTGTTAGTGTTCAGGAAAGTGTGGTGCAGAAAAAAGACAAGGCTCCACATCATGCATTATGTGAAGCGTGAAGTGATGCAAACATATCACTAAGCACAATTTAAAAGAAAAAAAGACTAAATAGAGCATCTAAATAGTGAGAAAGAACTGAAAAGACCACAACAACTATATATTTAACAACAAAGATAGTATATATAAGTAGAAGTTAAAATTAAACAAATTTTTGATAAAATAAAAGATCATCTTACTTTCTTGCACAACTTACACACGTCCACATTCTACTTTTCGTAGTTCATTCATTTTCCTATGAACAATCACATAATCTTCTAAAAATGGAAATCAAAAAGTAAAAAATTCTTTCTTCTATTGCCTTTTTCATTTGGCTTTTCATTAGCGCTAACACTAACATTATTATTCTTCATTTCCATTACTCTTCTAAAGATGATTCTATTAAGAACATGTCGTTTAGACTAAGATAATGGGTATGAAGAAATAAACTTTTAAGTGCCTTCCTAAAATATAGGATAGCTAAAACTCTATATCTCAAGTTAGCCAAAAAACTGACTCACCAATCAACACGTGTATGGATTTTATTGACAAAATTGAGAGTGGAGAAATCCAAGCCTATGTTATTTCAACTTATATGGTAGAAGCAGAATATTAGAGAACAAAATCAATGGAAAACTAAAAGATTCAACATTGGAGGAGTTAAGACAGAACGACGGTGCATAAGAAAGGCTACAAACTCTACTTGAGTATAATGCCGCAAGAAGTACTCATATAGACACATGGAAAGAGAGAGAGAGAGAGAAAGAGAGAGATAAATGCATACCATTTTCTTTGTCGAGTTTAAAAGAAATATTTATTTGCTGTGAATTGAGGATTTACCTATCACTATGAGCTACTCAAAGTTCGTGGATGCATGCATAAGTCTCTTTGTCATCTTTCACATTTAACCTCTCAATTGTTTGATCCGTCTATATAGTAAGATATGGATTGCAATTTAATAACTACCAATTTCATACCTTAGATAAAAGTCTCACTTCAGGAATGCTGAGAAGTAAATATCAAACAAACCCAAAAGAGAGGACCATGCTACATACCTATAATGACATACCAACAAATCGGCAAAAATTGAAAGCAATATCAAAATAATGGAATATAAAATCAAGAAAAAAGGAACAAAACCTAAGAGAAAAATATTGAAAGCTTATAGTGTCATAGATCTCATCCAATAACAAAGTTTAACCAAAACTCCTGGAAAAGACGATGAGGAAACCAAAAGAGCAAAAAAGTCGAGCAAAAAAGAAAAATAAGGACAGAAAGCTGAGATTGAGTGGACAAAGTGAAGCGAAGGAATAAACCAAAAGAGAACTAAAAGAGCTACCACGTGGCAAACAAAAGATCCACATGAATATGTGGGTGTTGTATCAATACCGTTGGTATAATTTTTAGCATAATTACAAATATACTCTTTGTAGTACTTTAAACCTTCACTTATAATTAATAGAATAATAAAGCTTGTGAGAGAGTATATCATTTTAATACCCGTGAACACAATAACTATTGTTGGTTTGAGTATGAATTTTCTACTAAAACAAAGAGATTGCAACATATCAATTTCTTGCATCATTATAAATGATGGCTTGTATGAAAGATTCTAAATTCTCCTACCAGGGGATTAAACTCACCTTAGAACTTCCAACTTTCAACCAACCTCATATATTGGTCTATAGACTCTAGATGACATATCATAGATGAAACTCTTGCCAAAGCCTTCTCAACTCCAACAAACTTCATTTTTTGATCAATACTTAAATATTCTCATATTTCAGAGATATTTTTATCCTTCCAAATTTTATATTGTCAAGATAAAAACATAGGTCATAATGACACCTACTATAATCCGCCAGTAGGTCAGCTAAAACTATAGCAATAATGAACGGAAGAGAGAAAATGATAATATTATAAAATAAAGCAACAAAAGACTAATAAAAGATAGACTAAGCATAAAAAGAGATGGAGAGGACAAAATATATAAAATGAATCCCCCAAGATCTAGTATAGTCAGTAAAAGAGTCACTAAATAGTAGGAGGAAAATTATACCCAAGTGTCCAATAATATAATATATTAATAATCCCAAAATAGAAGAAGATAGATCAACTCTGGATGCCAAAATCTCACCCTCATCTTTGATTAACAGCTACACATAAGGATGACATTAATGATGATGACTCCTATTATATCTATATCAGGGAAAAAATGCAGAAGCATAGTATGAGTATCAAAATACATGATACTCAGTAGACATCATAGGCCGACTAAGCTCAAATAACATAAAAGCATAATTAAGTGCAAATATATGCTAAGATTAAGAAAAGATGGGGTCAGAAAGAGAATAATAGGATAAAACAAGATAATTATGAGAAATATAAGCAAGTAACTCAAAAGAATATATTAAGCATTTAACTATATCCTAATTGAGCCCCACAAGCCCAAAAGGTACGTACAATAATAAATAAGTGATGATAGGCGAATTTACACGCCTATAGCACTAGATTTTGCCCATATTTTAGCCAAGTTTTGAGAACAAATTATATATTTCATGCACTTTTACTCCTTTTTCCTGTAAGTGAGCTAACGAACATGATTAGCAAGTTTTCAGGTATAAATGATGCATAATTCAGCATTTTGTGGATAACTTGACGCCAAAGAAAGCTTCACGAAAGAAGGAAGGGAAAGCTTACACGCCAAGGACCAAAAGTGACACATGGGAAATCTGTCCCGGGCAAAAACAGCATTTCTGAAGACTTTGGGGACTAGCAGTAATTTATTAGGATTAGGATAATGATACCTTAACCTAGTAGGATTGGGTTAAGTAATTCATTAGCTTAGTAGGAATAGGATATGGGTATTATAAATACCCTATTTTGCTAGAGATTTTAATTCATTCCTCATTAATTCTATTACTCTATAACTCTTCTTCTAACCCTTCCATTAATTCTACTTTTTATTCTTCTTCTATTCATGTATTCAATTCTTAATTTCCGCAACAAGAGAAACGTTACTCTACAAGGAAAGTCACGCCTAACGCCATACCCCACCTTACCTAACGAGATCTTTATTGTGGTATAATAACAATGTCGATTGTGATTTCCTTCGCACTCATGGGTAACTAAACTTCTCTGTTGGGGTTATGGAAGCCTTATGAGATACTATCTATTGCTATGAGTTTGTAAATTCGTGACACGCATGCTGCTTATATCATTATTCTTTTCATCTTAATGTAAATTCTTATGGCTGCAGACGCATAGAATAACGCCAGTATAGCATTAACTTGTTCGAAAAAAAAGTTATATGTCTAGAAAAGAGATAATGTCAAGGTAATAGGGTCCCATCCCCTATTAAAAAGTTAGTGCCGTAACTGGATTAACCTCTTGGAGAATTTGTACCGTTAGATATGCTTTAAGCTCAAAAGAGTTAAAGTGAAATAGTCCTTGTTGAGGTCGAAAGACGCTTGCATTTACCATCGAATACAATTCTCTATAAGCACATGCATGTCTGAATTCCGCATAACTCATAGCTAATAGAGACGTAAACTCAGAAGGTGGACATAACCCCAACTCCTCAATTCTCATTATTTTACAACCTACTAAACATTCTTTCTTTTTACTTTACTATTTTCAATTTTTACTTTAATAATTTGGTTACACTTTACATCCCCCCCTTTATACGAGACTTGCACTAAAAGTCTAGTAATCTTTGCTTACTTGTTGACCAAGCTATTCCCTGTGGGATCGATACCCAACCCAGTTGGGTTCTATATTTGACTACGACCGCTTTACACTCCTACGAGAGCTGTAGATTGAGTGTTATCAAAAATTGGCGCCGTTGCCGGGGAATACGAGTGTCAATTAAGTTTGTGATAATTACTAGACCCTTTGGTCAAAGATTCTCGTACTTTTACTTTTAGTTTTTATTTTTGTTCTCTGTAGGTTTTTATGCAATGCATGGCCCATACTCGAAGTTCTGGTCAACCGTTATTACCTATCAATCCTGAACCACAACGTATTGGTAGAATGAAGGCACAACACAAAATTGAAAGGATGGCTGCTCAACAGGAACAGGCGAGACTAGCTGCTCTAGCCGCCGCTCAAGTGCATCAACAGAATATTGATAACCCTGGGCGAGCAATAAATCCTGACGACGAGGACCTAGGTGATGACGAGTTACTAAACCCTAGGCATGCTGCTGAGATCGCAACACCTGCCAACAGAAGAGATCGTCAATATAGGTTTAGACCTGAACGCCGAGCTATGCAACCAGCTTTCGACGATGATGATGATGATCTTGATGGAGCCGGAGCCACAGGAGCCATTATTCCTCCACCATTGGCACCCGAAACCAAGTTCAACATCACAAGCACCATGATTCAGTTATTGTAACTCAAGGGATTATTTGGTGGACTAGCAGGCGATGATCCGAATATGCATCTCATCAACTTTATTTCTATATGCAAGTCGTTTGACAATCCTGGTGTTGGTCAGAATGCAATTCGATTACGTCTATTTCTATTGTCCTTATCTGGAGAGGCAACTCTATGGTTGAATGGGCTGACTCCTGATTCTATTACAAATTGGAGGTAATTGAGAGACACTTTCTTAGAAAGATTCTTTCCGCCATCCAAAAGAGCACAATTGAGAGATGAAATCAGCAACTTCCGCCAGCTTCCAACCGAAGCTCTTCATGAAACATGGGAGAGGTTCAAGACGAAGCTTATGAGGTGCCCAAACCATCACATGACCAATGTCCACCTAATGGAGATACTATACAGAGCCTTGAATTCAATAACTAAACCAGTGGTGGAGAATGCGGCTAGAGGATCATTTATGGACCCCACCTTTGGGCAGGCAAGCAATATGCTAGATCGGATGACAAAGCAAAGTAGAGCTTGGCATACCAGGGATTCTAAGGTAGCAAGCCCTACTATATCTATTGGCATGACTGCTGAACAAAGGAGAAGAGAAGAAGAACGTGATCAAGATATGGCACACATGAAAACACAAGTGGATCTTTTTACAAAACATCTATTATCAGGAAAGACCGAAAAAGTCAAAGCTGTTGCGTCAAAAGGAAGAGACGAATCTGATTCGAAAGAAGAGGCCAACTACTTAAACAATCAGGGGGGTTTCTGAGGCAATACCCAAGGTCGGAACTATTATGATAAACCTGGAATCAAGGACCAAGGTAGTTGGAAGAACAAGAATGACAATAGTGGTTTGTATGTTCCTCTAGGAAGACGTGATGCCACTGCATCTGGTTCTGGAAGTATGGAAGACATGATGGCTAAACTATTGAAAGGAGTGGAAGCAACTAGCGCAGGAGTCACAGAGGTCATAAATGATTTGTCTTCAATGAAGAAATTAGTTGATTCACATTCCACTTCAATCAAGCAAATAGAGTAGCAATTGAGCCAACTTTCAGCAGCACTCAATCAAAGAAAGGCTGGCACTTTACCTAGCGATACTGTGCAAAATCCAAGAAATGACGAATCATGTATGGCTATTACTACCCGAAGTGGTAAGGTGCTGGAAACTTCATCCAAAGGCAAGCAAGTGGTCGATGATGTAGCGGACAACAATGATAAGGCTAATGAAGAAAATGCCATAGAAGCTGACCAAGACGTCCATGAAGACACCCCTAGTAGGTTGCAGCCTGAGACTACCAAAATTCGGAAGCAAGAGGAGAAGAAAGTCGTGGGGAAAAAAATTCCATATCCACCACCACCTTTTCCTCAAAGATTGAAGAAGCAGGCGAATGATACAAGGTTCAGCAAATTCATGACGATGTTAAATCAGCTGACCATTAATGTTCCGTTGGTGGAGGCACTTGAACAAATGCCTAGGTATGCGAAATTTATGAAAGACCTTTTGACAAAGAAGCGGGCAGCAAGCTATGAGTTAAAAGATACTGTTCATCATTGCAGTGTTATTGCTACCCAATCACTAGTTCAGATAAAGGCCGACCCCAGTGCTTTCACTATTTCATGCACGGTTGGATCTATGAATTTTGCTAAGGCATTGTGCTATTTGGGAGCAAGCATCAATTTGATGCCACTATCCATCTACAAGAAGTTGGGGTTAGGCGATACGACACCAACCAATATGAGGCTCGTGATGGTTGATAGGCCGGTAAAATGACCTGTGGGTATCTTGAATGATGTGTTGGTGAAGGTTTCTTCATTCATCTTTCCTGCAGACTTCGTTATTCTGGATTGTGAGGTGGATTCTGAAGTTCCCATAATCTTGGGACGTCCTTTCCTTGCAACAGGAAGTGTGCTTATTGACATGAGAGCTAATGAGCTTTTATTTCGGTTGAATGACGAAGTGGTCCGTCTTAATATATGCAAAGCAATGAAGCAGCCCAGCGATATGAATGTGTTCTCTGTAGCTGATGTTCATTATGAGGATAAGAAAGCATTATCTATAGAGAAACAGCTTACTGTTGAGCCATTGTCTGCTGCGCTACTGAATGTTGAGCATGAGGATGATGAAGATTATGAAGAAACTATGTGTGCTCTAACAGAAATAGGGTCCTATTCTCATACTCTTAAACAACCGAACCTTGATCTTAAGAATCAACCGTCACCAACAGCGAAGACTTCCATTGAAGAGCCACCAATGCTAGAATCGAAAGAGCTCCCCGATTGTCTAAGGTATGTGTTCTTGGAAAGTGGAAATATACTTCCGGTAAGTGTGGAGGATGATTTAAGTGAACAGCTCGTAGAGGCTCTCATCTCTGCTCTGAAGAGATACAAGAGAGCCATGGGTTGGACTATTGATGATATATTTGGTATCCCTCCCGGGATAGGCATGCACAAGGGTCATCTCAAAGAAGATTGCATGCCTACAAGTAAGCCTCATTGTCATTTGAATCCATTCAGAAAACGATCCACCATCTATCTCGATGAAGTCTAAGTAATCGAGATAGCTATGTCGTGCCGCAATAATAAATCAAGCGCTTGGTGGGAGGCAACCCATCGTTTTTTATTTTTTTTTCTTTCTTTCGTTCTACTAATTGTTTGCTTTTGATAATAAAAATCCAAAAAGAAGAGTCGTGCCACGACCAAAACTAAGGTGCTTGATGGGAGGCAACCCATCGTTCTAATCTTTTTTGTTGTTTTTGAGTAAATATAGGTGCAAGAGGTATAACGGAGGAGATTGGTTTCAAATTTTGATTTGGATGTGTTGCATGTTAAAGGTGGTAAGTTAGGAATGAAGAAGCAAAAGGCTATGGATTGAGCATTGCTCATGAAAATATAGGCATTGAACAAGGCTAGGCCTAGGTAAAACTAGGCCACGAACAAGGCAAGGCCTATACTATGGCCTAAGGTCTCGGAATCTAGTGTGCCATAGCATAGGCGCCGCCCATGCTCAAGTATGCCATAGCATAGGCGCCGCCTATGCTAATGCCTTTTGTCTCTGAATCTCATATGCAAAGTGAAAGGCGCCGCCTATGCCTAGGAATTCCATGGCATAGGCGCCGCCTATGCTAGACAATGCTTTGCAAAAGGCGCCGCCTATGCCAAGCATAGGCAAAGCTAAAGGAGCCGCCTATGGTCACTTCTTGTCTCCAAATCTGATTTTAAATGGGTCAAAACCCGACCCAACCTTTTCCTATAAAAATGAGACTTAGTCTTGAACAACAAACACATTGGAAACCTAGCTTATGCGCCGCCTATAGCCTCTAAATCCTCTGAAAAATTTTCCTTTTACTCTTTTTCTTCACAAGAACATCATCCAAAGGCATCAATCAAGTAAGTAATTCTTTGTTCTTCATTTATATTCCGTAAGTACTACACTACTACGCCTATTATGAATTGTTAAATCTTGAAGTAGTATTGGTGATTTGAATGTGATTGAATTGTTGTGATACAACTAAGTGAGTAAATGAATACGTAAGGATGATCTTAACTTGTTTCCAACTGGTATTTGATTATGATGCACTATCATACTTTTGCGGAATTGACATGGTCATGAAAATTGCATACTCTTGTCAATAGAAAGCTTATATGTTGGAATGACTTGTTCATCGAGATGAGAATTAAGGTTGACTACCAACATATGAGGTTGCGATTATTTCTAGATGCTATACCTTGATTCAATCTCTATGTAGTAGTCTTGATATATGAAACATGAAAGTATTGCCAAGATTACAAGAAGTATGACTGCACTGATTATATTGTTGGAACATATCACCTAAATGTATGTCGATGAAGTCTGAGTAATCGATATCATTCACTTAATTAGTTTGTGTCAACAAATTAAGTGTGGGGTGGTGTCACTATTGTCTGTTTGTTGATTGAACCTTCCGAGATGAAGCTAACATGACTCTATTGAGATCTCAGGTACAATGGCACCAAAAGAAAAGAAAAGCAACCACTTCACAAAAAGGCCATAAAAGGGGAAGAAAAGAGTAAGGTGAATCCTCTGTACTGCAAATACCTCGACGTACTCTTGGAATCAAGTGGGGTACTTATTAGGAACTTCTGAGGATGACGACTCCTATGATGATTCCGACGAAGGGGGTATGACACCCGACATAGAGTAGGAGTCCGACTAACCAGGTTCTTCTTATTTATTTTCCACTGAAGACAGTGTGTCCCGTCTAAGTGTGGGGTGCTGGTATTTGCATGCTATACTTCTCTATCTGCATTTGCATTTATGTATGTTTTGTTTTTCTTTTTAGTAGTAATTTTTTTTTTCAACTTAACTTCGCATGAAATTATTCTAATAGGCAGCATGAGATTATGACAAGAGTTTGTGCTAAAATCATGACTATTGAGATGTTTAGGCTCTAAGTATGACTCACTATGTGATAATTGTATGGTTTAATTCATTTATCTGTTAGGTCAAGAGTCTATAATGCTCCCAATAAATTCGACCATGTGCCTTGTGTGTGTGAGATAATAGTATATTCTATGCTTGTGGCTGATGCTAGAACTTTCCTGGTGTGTGTGTGAAGCGAAAATAAAGAATGTGAGTTTAGGAGATGATTTAGGCATTTCTTTGGCAACCTATACTTCTGTACCTTCTTTTTACCTACCCGTGGACATTATCCTAGTTAACCCCTTTTGAGCCTTTAAGCCTATTTTCTTTTACTGCCTCATATGTAAGCCTAATCCATTTTTTTCAAGACCATAATTTGATCCAAATTCCTAAGTTCTTTAAAGTGTAAAGTCATGTGACAAAATAAGAGGAAATTGGGTGAGTATGATGCTTTAGAAAGTAATGGTGCTTGAATTTGTTATGAAAAATAATTGCTATCATAAAAGGTGTGTTATGAAAAGAAAAAGGAAAAGAAAACTAAAAAGTTAGTTTTGTTCAAAAATTGAAAAACAAAAGAGGTGACAAAGGGAGGTAGATTAAAAGAAAGCAAAAAGGTTGTTTGAAAGAAAGCATAAATGGCATATTGTGATGTATTAAAGCGCTTAGGAATATAGTCACTATTTCTGGCCCAAATAGTCCTACCCGTCCCTTAGCCTACATTACAAACTGTAGAAGACCTATTTGATCCTAAGCTTAGCATTCTGACATTTAGTGGAGCATTACACTAAGGGCAAGCCTATGGTCATCAGTTGCAACATATGAATTCTTTGTGAGAGCGAGAGCAAGGATAATCTTATACCCATGTTCGAAATATATACAATACTTGAGAGTGATTATGGGTTATATATTGTGAGACACACATGGTTGATGAGTTTTGGGTAGTCGTTTATGATTCTTTGTGCCTTGACTTTTGAATATGAGTTGACCACCATCACGAGTCTATGCTAAAGGTTAAATTTTTTCTACTAATGATCGAAAAACTACTCTTTGTTGATAATTGTTGTGCTTGTCTTGACGAATATTTTGTGTTGATACTGTGAAACCCTAAGTTGATGCTTAGACGGACATGATATTTTGTTCTAGGATGAACAAAGCTTCAAGTGTGGGGTGTTGATGATAGGCGAATTTACACGCCTATAGCACTAGATTTTGCCCATATTTTAGCCAAGTTTTGAGAACAAATTATATATTTCATGCACTTTTAGTCCTTTTTCCTGTAAGTGAGCTAACGAACATGATTATCAAGTTTTCAGGTATAAATGATGCAGAATTCAGCATTTTATGGATAACTTGACGCCAAAGAAAGCTTCACGAAAGAAGGAAGGGAAAGCTTACTTGCCAAGGACCAAAAGTGACGCATGGAAAACCTGTCCCGGGCAAAAACAACATTTCTGAAGACTTTGGGGACTAGCATTAATTTATTAGGATTAGGATAATGATACCTTAACCTAGTAGGATTGAGTTAAGTAATTCATTAGCTTAGTAGGAATAGGATATGGGTATTATAAATACCCTATTTTGCTAGAGATTTTAATTCATTCCTCATTAATTCTATTACTCTATAACTCTTCTTCTAACCCTTCCATTAATTCTACTTTTTATTCTTCTTCTATTCATCTATTCAATTCTTAATTTCCGCAACAAGAGAAACGTTACTCTACAAGGAAAGTCACGCCTAACTCCATACCACACCTTACCTAACGAGATCTTTATTGTGGTATAATAACAATGTCGATTGTGATTTCCTTCACACTTATGGGTAACTAAACTTCTCTGTTGGGGTTATGGAAGCCTTATGAGATACTATCTATTGCTATGAGTTTGTAAATTCGTGACACGTATGCTGCTTATATCATTATTCTCTTCGTCTTAATGCAAATTCTTATGGATTCAGACGCATAGAATAACGCCAGTATAGCATTAATTTGTTCGAAAGAAAAGTTATATGTCTGGAAAAGAGATAATATCAAGGTAATAGGGTCCCATCCCCTGTTAAAAAGTTAGTTCCATAACTGGATTAACCTCTTGGTGAATTTGTACCGTTAGATACGCTTTAAGCTCGAAAGAGTTAAAGTGAAATAGTCCTTATTGAGGTCGAAAGACGCTTGGATTTACCATCGAATACAATTCTCTATAAGCACATGCATGTCTGAATTCCGCATAACTCATAGCTAATAAAGACGTAAACTCAGAAGGTGGACGTAACCCTAACTCCTCAATTCTCATTGTTTTACAACCTACTAAACATTCTTTCTTTTTACTTTACTATTTTCAGTTTTTACTTTAATAATTTGGTTACACTTTACAATCCCCCTTTTTTACGAGACTTGCACTAAAAGTCTAGTAATCTTTGCTTACTTGTTGACCAAGCTATTCCCTGTGGGATCGATACCCAACCCAGTTGGGTTCTATATTTGACTACGACCGCTTTACACTCCTACGAGAGCTGTAGATTGAGCGTTATCAATAAGCCCAACCTATTCCCTAAAACTCTGGTGGATGCTTACAACAAGTAATACTAGCGTAAACCAGGTACAATAGTAAGTAATGTGAAAGTAATCCATGATATACAATTAACGTACCATATGCTCCTCCACCATCAATATTCATTAATATTTCCGGACTCAAACCATACTCCCAACTAGAAATTAATAATAATGCATGTACGAACTCAAATCTTGGCTAAATATGTAATAAACAATAAAATTAGGTGTCAAGACTACATAGTCCATTCTCCTTTTTAAAAGACCAAAATTCTTTAAAAAATTTCAAAATCCCATTTATCAAATTGAATTAGTTCTTTTAGGTCAAAATACTAAAATGCCAAGGATACCAAATCAAACAATTACAATAGGGTAAGCAAACTAACTCAATACTGATAATCAGGCCACTAATATGAAACTTAGATATTTCATAGTCATATACAATAGGAAATGACCCTTACCTAAGCTGATTAATCCTAAAAAGAGTGGTAACGTTAGTTGTAAGCCTAGAGAACCTTTAAGAACCAGGAAAATCCAAACCAAGGCTAGAACTATGCTTCAAGTACATTTAGGATTAAACATAATGTTTTACCAGTATGAGAAGAAATTTGGACATGTAATAAGGCCACAAGAACCTCCTAGCAATTAACCAAGCCAAAACATTCCTTACCAATTAATTCCTCAAGAAATAATTAGCTTTAAATGAGCATAACTTTCAGATTCTAAAGTATCATTGAGATTTAGGCACACCAAATGATATATATTTGAATTGTATTTCCAATTTGTCTATTTTTACCTGAATCCAATATCAAGGTGAAAATTTATGACCGTTTTAATAAATAACTTCTCTACAAGTGAGATATTATAATCCAAACCACAATCGTGGTTACATTGTATGACTGTAAAATAGTCTCATCTGACCGAGACAACCCTAAAACCTAAAAGTTGACATGTGTACCTTTCTACAATGAGAGGAAACTACGATCATACTTTAAAACCATGATACTTAGCATGATCGTGGCTCATACATATGCTTTTGATTTGACCTTTAAACCTATGAGCCAAGGTACGATTGTAGGTAATCCCATGATCGTACCAAGGCTTGTCTGATCATGTTCTGAAATATCTCATACAACTTCCAATCATGAGTATAACCCACAATCATAGGTTGGTCCCACGATCATAGGAAGGTCCAGTATGTTCCTCATAGTAGTTTCTAATTGTGAATTTTAAAGGGGTATATCAGTTTTTTTCCACTCTTTTAACATCAAAAACACTTTATTTGGATGTTTTAAGATTGTTTATAGGGTTTAATTAATCCTTCATTACTCAAAAAAATATCAAACATTTAGCTTCAAATAGAGAAAAGAGGTGATTTCTTTCCTTAAGGTAGAGCCAGGGTCCATCTTCTTTAGCTTACTAATTTCTTTGTAATTTCTTTCCCCAAGGTAGAGCTAGGGTTTATCTTATTAAGGCTACCAATTTCAATGAATTCTTTAAGGTTCTTATCTCCAGGTATGTGGAATTTTATTAATTGGCCCCCTTTTACTCACTGAGTCTTAAAGTTAACCTAATTCTCTAGTTAAGTTCCTTCTTCACAATTTAGGGTTTATAGATATTAGAAAATTCATTGATATCTGAGTCGCTTGGTTTCATTGATTTATAATCCCCATTTTATCATATATTTCAATATTAATGCATGACCATGATAAAAAACCCTAGCTATATTGTAAAATCAATGATTGTTGGATCAAGTCTTTGAATTATTTAAATTTATTTAATTTATAGAGTTGGAACAATAGTTGCATTCTTCAGAGAGGGTGGGTTATGAACACCTTGACTTAGGATTTCATTCATATACTTTTGGGTTAATATATACCCCAATTTACATGCTTTTAATGCTTTCAAATAATGTATTTATTTTTAATCTTTAGATTATTACTAGCATAGAACACTGTAGTTATCAATGTAAATCAGTTGAGAGTAGTAATTAGCACCAGGTGGACGCAGGGCTGAAGGCTCACTTTTATAGAATTATTTATGTCCTAGAACTGTGTATCCACAATAGGTTCAAAAGGGTTACCTATCAGACTAGGCTTGGCACTATAGTCCTTTTAGATATCAGTTTAGTGGATCCACGTTAGTGTCATACCCTTGGCAAAGTACTAAATACCCTTCCAGAAAGGGTTACGAGTTAGACCTAGTTAGCTCAGATTAAGGTATATTTTTTATTAGTAGCTCCCACAGTCTAGTCCATAGTTTACATTTCAGCTCTAGATTCTTGCAACACTATAAAAACAACGTTTAGCAATAGATTAGTAGCAACAAGTCACTGTCCATCGCTAATTAATGATAGATTGGTAACTAAATAGAACTTTTGTAAATGAAAATAAAATTAGTAGCTTAATTAGCAACAAAAAGTAAAATATGTTGCTATATTTTGACGATAAATGTTAGCGTCTTTTTTTTTGTGAGAAAATTGGCGACATAAAAGAGAGAAATTTTTTTTTGGCATGGCGAAGAAGGAAATAACAATGAAAATATTATCCACTGGAATTATTTTATTATTTTTAAAAATATATTAGAAATTATTGTAATGGAAAAAGGCATTTTGAGGTATTTGTTCTTAAATTTTTAATAAATAATTAACAATGGATATTGTTGAATCCATCACCCCACTAATTAAATATTAGGAAAACTCATTTATTTTACTTTGTTCTAACAGTTAGGTCTCCTTTGCCTCTTTCCAAAATAGACTTTCCTTTCCCTTTTCTCTCAATTGAGAAAAG
The DNA here is from genome assembly GCA_030864225.1 of Capsicum baccatum var. pendulum. Lineage (NCBI taxonomy): Eukaryota > Viridiplantae > Streptophyta > Magnoliopsida > Solanales > Solanaceae > Capsicum > Capsicum baccatum. The sequence continues at coordinate 55,268,023 of CM061554.1, read as the reverse complement.
GAAATCTCTCAATCTCTTAATAAAATAGGCAATGAAACTCTCAATTTCGAATTTAAATTAGAGGTATGATTCTAAATCTCATAATGTGAGTTGTTTTTCCTCTTTTAATTTCCTAATTTCTAAGTTAAAAAGCACTTGTAAATTATAGGTTCAGGGTTGTTTGATCTCTTTCACTTAGGATTGTTCAATTATTGTGTTAAAAAGTTTGATTAATAGTTATTTAATTGAAATAGGAAGCAAATATTTTCTCAGAATTTTTGTTTGTGGGAATTTGGTATTTTCTGTTGCATGTTCATTAATCTCAAATTTATTTAATAAAATTTTTATTTGTGTGGTTTAATTTTTACTTCTTTGTGTACACTGGTTATGTAAGGTTTTATTTAGTGTGTTGCATATTAAAAAAAGTAGAAAACATAGAGCCATTTGGGTATTTTTTGTTTATTATTGATCTGTTTTTGTGTAAACAACGAAATGTACTATGTTTCATGTTCCTCTGAAATTATGTAATTATCATAATCATTTTCTCTTTTGTTGTGTAGATTGTTTCATGTTTCTAGAGGATTGTTTCATATTTCTAGAGGATTGTAGTAATGCCTTGAGCAATTGTCAATTATGTAGACTGTCAAAATTGTGTAGACTATCAAAATTGTATAGATTGTAAAAATTATGTAGATTGTTTCATATTTCTCGAGGATTGTAGTAATTCCTTCAACAATTGTTAATTGTGTTTTCTATAGCCTTTTGCCATGATTTCTTGATTGATATGATATACTGTCTATCGAAAATAGTGTGGTAAGGTTTGCATACACTTTACCTTTCCGTAGATGCCATTTGTACAATCAGACATGGTATATGTTGTTGTTTTCATAATCTGATGGTGCTGTTATGCTTTGGATTTTCATATTGACTTACTATAGATACCAACAAGTGCTAGAAAGTGAGCTAGCAGTTATATGGTACTATAACATTCTCCCTTTTAAATAATTTTGGATTAATTTTTTATATGTTTCTCTATTGCCATTTTTGTTCTTGAGTATTCATGAAACTATCGCTATTTTTTTTTACTTATTGATTGCTTGAAAAGGAGCAACCATGAACATTCTGATGCCCTTAAAGGCCAAATTTTTTTCTTGTCCTAGCTCCTAACAAACTTTATGTCATTCACTTGGTTGATGCATCTGTATTAGCTAATACTTTCATTTTGTCATATGCTTCATCAAATGACTAGCTATTCTTAGTCTAAATTGGTGAGATAAGAAATGGTGTAAATCTATTCATCATAAGAAAAATAATAGTAGGAAACAAATTCTATTTTCTGCTGAAAATTACTCTCTAGTCCCAATGGTAGAATATGGGTGCCCCTCGGGGTACAACAAATTATGGATTAAGGAGAAGTGTGCTTGAGTGTTGTTGTGCATGAGAGTGTAAGTAGGCTGGAAGCAGTTTAATTGCTAAAGGTAAGTACCAATTTTAGAGAGTTGCACCTCAAACATTTAGTTATTACAACCAAGTAGAATGCGGTATAGTCAGTGTTACTTGTGTTGATTTAACTGGAATAAAATGACGTAATAGTCTACATATAGTTGAGGATATTTTTTAATCTGATTCACCATTCAAATAAAGTCAATTAATTTTTTCCTAACTTTTGTGATGTAATTTTTTGTTAAAGTTGTAAACTTTATTTATTTTTGTTGCCAATAAAGTTGAATTCAGATTTTTGGTATGTAGTTTACTGAAATTTGATGTTTTAATCTTGTTGTCGGGAGATTTTGCGTCATGCCTTATGATTGTAAAGTTAGAAGTTTCAATTTTATTTGTAATTAAACTTTTTGCTAACGCCTTTTAAGAAGGACAATGAATGATATGTTCTGTGTGATTTCTTATTTATTTAGCAACAAGTGACTGATATATTTTATTTCCTTATACAAATAGAAAGATATATTCTAGTTTGTTAAGATATTTAATTTTTTCTTCTCTTTATGATAATCTTGGATGTATGAATTATGAAAAAATAAAACTCTATGTTGTTTATGTCGACATTAATAGGAATATGAAAAATATAAAGCGTGGATGGATGTATGATAGGTTGAATGACCGAGGGGCCATAAACTCTAGATTCGTTACTGGTGTGAATAACTTTATCCAGTTTGCATGTTGTCAACAAAATTGCATGAGTGGTAACAACATTAGATGTCCATGTAAAAAATATCTCAACATTAAATACAAGAATGTTTAAACTGTTAGATATCACTTTCTTTATGATGGATTTTTTAAGAACTATTTTGTTTGGAAACATCAAGGGTAAAAAGATATAATTGGTGAGATTTGTTTCGGTAATGATTTGAATAATAGTGCTCAACTTGAATTGGGATATGATAATCCATATCGACAAATAATTTTGGATTTTTCTGGTCCCAACTTTAACCATGGTTCGAGTTGGCAACCTTACAACAATATTGAACTTGGGTCATTTCATCCGTGTGAACATTGAATTGAGGAGGAACATGAAACTTTGATGGTGGAGGAGCCTAATTTAGAGTCCCAAAAATTTTATGATTTGTTGCATGCTGCTGATGCAAAATTGTATCCCTATTCTTCCCTCTCCCAACTTTCAATAATCTCTTAAATGTTAACTATTAAGATGGAGAATACTATGTCATAGAGGGGTTTAACCCAAATAATGTAATTGTTTAAAGTGGTTTTACCAAAAGATAACCTACTGTTAGATAATTATTATCAGACTAAGAAGCTAGTGCATATCTTGGGTTTACCTATTAAAAAGATTAACTGTTGTGAATTAGGATGTATGTTTTATTGGGAAGACGAAAAATATCTTACCTCTTGCAAATTTTGTGACAAAAAGATGTATAAGCATTAAGTTGACTCTCGTATAAGGAAATAGGTCCCTTACAAAAGAATGTATTATTTTCCTTTGATTCCTAGATTGAAGAGGCTTCAATTTGAAGAATTTCAAGTCTATGAGATAGATATGAATGTTACCATAGATGAAAGTATAAACTTACATAATCTAAATGGTGGATTAATTGAAATAGATGAATGCATTGATGATGGTTTATTACAAAAGTATCATGAGATCCAAGAGTTTTGTTACATACTGGGTTTTGGCCTTAAGAAATTTTTCCCTGAAAACCATTCTCCAGACCCAATATGACTCCAAGGTACGAGCTGTATGCTGGGGTACGAGTGGTATGGTCCTGTTGTAAGATGACTAGTATTAGTTGGTGGGAGGTTTTGATCACTGGAATGGTCACAAATTAATGGTATAAGTCATAAGGCTTGGATACGAGTCGTATCAGGGACTCATATGGTGGGCATTATTTGATCCTCTTGGCAATTCATTATGCCAGGCATACGGAACATGGGTACGAATCATATGCAGAGGTTATAAATTGGTTGGATGAGTCATATACTGGATAGTGTTTGATCCAAGGTTAAGTCCTAGGTACGACTGGTGGGAACCAATTGTAAGGAAGGGTATGACTTAAAAGAGGGTTAGTCGTATCCCTGTGTTGGGTTTTTAAGGAGCCTAAGTGAGGGTATTTTGGATATTTTTATACTTACCCTAATTATGTCCGACACCTTCTAATACTCTTAGAAGGTTATTTACCCTATTATTTTATCCATTAACACATAGAAAACTATTCCTAAACATTCAACAATTCTCTCAAGAGCTTATTAGGCAGGAGAGCTAGGGTTTCAATTTGGGGCTTGCATTGGTGATTTTCTTCCACCATCTTTATTAGTTCAAGGCATGTGTGTCTTCCCCACTTCTTATTTCTAAAATAGCATAGATTTTATGGATGTTTTCATGGTTTTAATATTGCATGGTTTATGGTTTTCAACTATTTATTGGATGTTTTGTTTATAATGGCTTGGTTATGGTTTAATGATGATTTTATATGCATTAATGATGGATTTGGTCAATAATATTTCATGTTCATGGTTTAAAGATCTTTGGAATTAGTTTTAGTTATATTATGCCTCCAAGGTGTTCGATAAAATGTTTGTAAAGATATTTTCATTGCATTGACTTCTTTAAATAGAAATCTTGCTTGTTTTCAGCTTATATATGAAACTATAAATGGTTTAAATGGTTTACAAAGGTTAAAGTGTTATTGGTTTTGATTGTGGAGTACATACAAGTCTCCCAAGAGGTTAATAAGGTAAATGGAAGGGGCACTTTACAGTCCTCTTAACCTAAATGGTTTGGCTATGGATATATCTTGCATGTATGGTCGGTATGACGATATCACTAATAAATGACCTTGGTTAATAAATGGTAAATGGATTGTTTGGACATGATTTTAATTTAGGCATTAATGGTGGGATGTGGAACTGAGCTGTGGAAGGTGGAGGTTTTGGGGGAACCAAAATCGGAAACTTATATTTGCTGATATGAGGGGTCTTTGATGGCCACATATGAGTGTCATGTTTTTTATTAGAGGGATATACTAGTCATCCTATGGGATACTTTCTGGTCGTATGGCTACACGCACCGGGACACTTTCAGAAGGGGGAGCTGAACCCATACGGCCTATGGGTATGGTTAAATAGCAAGGTTACACAACAAATGTAAAAGTTTTAAATGCATGTTAAACACAGATTCCCTTTCCCGAAACTTATTTATATATGTATGGTTGTATGAATAATGGATGATTTTACTTGGTTGTTTAAATAACATTACCTTATTCTTATCATAAGATAAATGCCAGTAGTCACTCGCTAACCCATCTACTAGAGGTTGTATACCCATGCTATGTTTGAATCGGCTATTCAACTCCACCTATATAGTTATTGACTCAGTGACAATATTTAGATTAATGTGGTGTACTTCTATCTTTATGGAAGGCTCTATTTCATGATATGGATATTCTTAGACATTTTGTTTTCATTTTGGATATTGGTTTTGGCCATGGTTGGGGGCATGTCCCAATTAAATATTTGTATTCTCTTGGATAGAGGCTTTATGGTGCTTTTAGGGTTGGTATGGGTGGGATTAGTATTGGTATTAGCCTTACCATTTGCATCGGTGTTGGGGCTGACATCATTAGATGACATTGATAGTTGTTCCATTCTATTACATTTTAGGATTGATTATTATATTATGTTTTGATATTCTCTTTGGTATGGTATGGATGGTTGGGTCTGGTACGGTTAGACTTAGTTGGGTTGGTCATGGTCGTGATCTTATCCTAGAGTCTTGATATGAACAATAGTGCTATCTTGTTATATATTTGAAATTCAGCTCATCTGAGGCTATAATAGATGGTTGGGTTGGGTTAAGAGGCGGTCCCCGATCCTAGTTTGACTTGGGATGCCAATTACAACTAGGCCCTAGTTTGGGTCAAAACAAGTTGGTATTAGAGCTTTAGGTTTATGGTCAACTGGGAAGCCCACAAAGCTGTGTTGAGTCGAGTCTCTTTTAAGGCTGTGTAGCACCCCACATTCATAAGAGAGAGGTTACAAGACATTTAGGAACATTTCAATTTCTTGCAATTCTCAGTCCTGGAATTCTCTCTAATCCTTGGTTATCTGTATTTTAAATCATGCCTCCTAGATATAGAATGCAAAGGAATCCTTCTGCCTTATTTGGGGATAAGGTTGAAAAGGTCCCTCCTATATCTGGAGTACATCTTTGTTCTCATGGTCCTATTCCTGATTGTGCTAGAGTTTCTCCTATTCCTCCACTACTCCTCAGGTCCCTCAAGGTAACATGACAAACGTGGAGTTTCATCAGTCTATCTATGGTATTACTCAGTTAGTCGCTGCTCAGGCCAAGTAGGGTATTACTATTGCTTTATTTGCTGAGGCAAGGGTTGGTTAATTTATGAATATATGTTCTCCTATTTTTATGGGAGTGAAGGTAGAGAAAGACCATAGGGCTTCTTAGATAAACTAGAAAAGATATTTTGGGTTATACAGGCTTCCAATGTAGAGAGAGTTAGCTTTATAGATTATTAGCTTAAAGATATTACTTATTAGTGGTATGCGGAGTGGGATAGAGATAAGGGTGATATGGATGATAAAGGATTGTGAGAGATTATTTCTACTGCCTTTATGGATTATTTCTTTCCTTAAGAGTTAAGAAAAGCTAAGGTGGAGCCGTTTGTGAACTTCAGGTAAGAGAGGATGTCTGTCAGTGAATATGCCTTGAAATTTCATCAGTTTTCAAGGTATGTTCCTAATTTGGTGGCTGATAAGAGGTCGAGAATAAGGAAGTTTACTTTTGGGCTGAATAGAGATATGATTTTGGAGTGCAAGACTTCTTTTCTTACTATGAATATGGAAATCTCTAGGTTGACTATTCATATGCAGTAGGTTGAGAATGAGAAGAGAAAGTAGGTGAAATTTGGGGATAGGTAGGTAAAGCAGGGCAAATTTTCAGATTAGGGAGGTGCGCAGTCTCAGGGTGGTAGAGATGGTAGTAAGTGGTAGAAAAAGAAGTTGGGGAGTTCTTGTTCCTTCTCTGCTACTAGTGCTCCTTACCCATAGCAGTCGAGCAACATGCATTACCAAGGTGGTGATAAATCTCAGGTTTAGGTTGCCAAATCTTAGGCAAATGGAGGTCAGTCTATTTCTGCATGCCGTCTTTGTTGGTTTTATGGTTGTCCTCATTAGGGATTATGTTAGAAAGGTAAAGATAAGTGCTTTAAGTGCAGTCCAGTAGGTCATCGGCTCAAGGATCATCCAACTAATAAGGTTGCTACAGGGTGAATATGATTATGGTGGCTTCATCTTCTACTCCTACACTTGGTGGTGTGGCATTTGCTTCTGTTACTGCTCCTATTGCCAGTGTTGGTTAGAATAGGTTTTATTATTTGGCATCCCAATAAGAATTTGAGGCATTATCTGATGTTGTTACTGGTATGTTACAACTCTTTTACTTTGATGTATATTATTTTCTTGATCCAGGCTCTGCTTTTTTTTTATGTGACTCCTTATATAGCAGTGTCTTTTGGTTTTGATTCAGATATTGTTTTGGATCCTTTTTCTATTTCTACTCTAGTAGGAGACTCGATCATTACTGAACGGATCTATAGGGGGTGTGTGGTGTCTGTTGGTGACAAGAAAACCTTGGTAGATCTATCTGATTTGGGAATGGTGGATTTTGATGAGATTTTGGGTATGGATTGGTTGCATTCTTGTTATGTATCTTTAGACTGTCAGACTTGTAAGTTTATCTTTAGGTTCCCTATCAAGCAAAAAATAGGATGAAAGGGTAGTTCTTTAGCTCCTAGGAAAAGATTTATTTCTTATCTTAGATCTCAAAGGTTAATCTCTAAAGGGTGTCTTTATAACATGGTCCGAGTTAAGGATTCTAACTTGAAAGGTCCTTCTTTGCAGTCAGTTCTGATAGTTAACGAGTTTCCAGAGGTCTTGCTAGATGATCTTCCTGACATTCCTTTGGATAAGGAAATACAGTTTAGTATTGATTTTATTTTGGACACTCGTCCAATATCTATTTCTCCGTATAGAATGGCTCTGGTTGAGTTAAGGGAGCTTAAGGAGCAAATTATGGATTTTTAAGATAAAGGGTTTATTCGTCCTAGTGTTTCTTTATGGGGTTCCCTGGTGTTGTTCGTGCGCAAGAAGGATGGTTCCCTTAATATATGCATTGACTGGAGGCAATTGAATAAGGTAATGGTCAAGAACAAGTATCCTCTCCCCAAAATAGATGATCTATTCAAACAATTGCAGGGTGCCAAGTTCTTTTCCAAGATAGATCTTCAATTTAGGTACCATCATCTTAAGATTAGGGAGGTGGATATCCCTAAGATAGCTTTTTGTACTCGATATGGGCATTTTGTGTTCTTGGTAATGTCATTTGGATTGATAAATGCTTTGGCAATGTTTATGGATTTGATGAACAAGGTGTTTAAGTAGTATTTGTATCTTTTTGTTATTGTGCTTATTGATGACATTCTAGTGTATTTGAGGTGTGAGGTGGATCATAATAATCATCTTCGTGTGGTGTTGTGGACCTTAAATGAACGACAATTGTTTGCCAAGTTCTCTAGATGTAAGTTTTTGTTGAATACTGTGACTTTCTTAGGTCATAATATTTCCAGTAAAGGGATAATGGTTGATCCTCAAAAGGTTGTTGCAGTGAAAGGGTGGCCTAGACCTACGATTCCACCCGATGTCTAGAGCTTATTGGGTTTAGCTGGGTATCTTAGGTGGTTTGTGGAAAGTTTCTCATCAATAGTCGCTCCTTTGACTAATTTAACTCAGAAGAAGGTTAAGTTTTCTTGGTCGGATGCTTGTGAGAGGAGTTTTGAGAAATTAACGAATAGGTTAACTTCAACTCCAATCTTGACATTGCTGGAAGGTAATAATAGGTTTGTGGTTTATTTTGATACATCTCGGGTAGGGTTTGATTGTGTTTTGATGTAGCATGGGAAGGTGATTGCCTATGCTTCCAAGCAATTGAAGGTGCATGAGAGGAATTATCCTACTTATGATTTAGAGCTGTTAGCGGTCGTGTTTGCTTTTAAAATATGGTAGCATCATTTGTATGGTGTTCACGTTTTACATCTTTTATGATCATAAGTCTTCAATACGTATTCACGCAAAAGGAGCTTAACCTCAGGGAAAGAAGATGGCTTAAGCTTCTCAAGGATTATGATATGAGTCTTTACTACCAGTCAGGTAAGGCTAACATGGTTATCGATGATCTTAGCAGGTTGTCTGTGGGGAGTTTGGTTCATGTGGAGAAAGGCAAGCAGGAATTAGCAAAGGATATTCACTATTTGGCCAATCTTAGAGTTTGTCTCTTAGATTCTAAAAATGGTAGTGTGATGGTAAAAGAAGTGGTTCGATCATCTCTTAGTACAGAGATTAAGGAGAAGAAAGTGATGGATCTGGTCTTGATAAAGGTCAAGGGTTATGTTAGTGGGCATAAGGTGATGGTGTTTGAGATTATTGGTGATGGAACTTTGCGGTACCAAGGGAGGTTGTCTATTCTGAATGACAACGGGTTGCGATAAAGGATTTTAGTGGAGGCGTATTAGTCATACTATGTTGTATATCCTGGTTTGACAAAGATGTATTATGATTTCAATGAAATCTATTAGTGGAATGGTATGAAGAGTTATGTAGATGAATTTTTCGCCAAGCGGATGGTGTGTCACCAGGTTAACATTGAGCACATGAGGCCCGGTGGGTTGCATTAAGAAATAAAGTTGCCTGAATGGAAGTGGGAGATGATTAATACAAATTTAGTTGCCAGTCTTCCTCAGTTTTAGAATTATTTTGATTCGATTTGGGTCATCGTGGATAGGATGACCAAGTCTGCTCACTTTTTGCCAGTAGAGACTTCCTTTTCGGCGGAGGATTATGCAAGTTTGTATCTTCAATAGATTGTAAAGCTGCATGGGGTGCTAGTTTTAATTATTTCTGATTGTGGTATACAATTTCTCTCTCATTTCTAGCGGTCTTTTCAAAAGGGATTGGGGACTAAGGTTAGTCTGAGACTGCTTTCTATACGCAGTCGAATGGGCAAGTGGAGAGAACTATTTAGACATTAGAGGACATGCTTCGGGCATGCGTGACTGCTTATGGTGGCAGTTGGGTTGAGCATCTACCTTTGGTGGAGTTTTCTTACAAATATAGCTATCATTCTAGTATTGGTATGGTTCTTTTTAAGATGTTGTATGGTATGAGGTGTAGATCTCTTATTGGATGGTTTGAGCTTGGTAAGGTAGATATGTTTGGTCCTAATTTGGTCTATCAAGAAATAGAGAAGGTAAAGGTTATTCGGGATAGGCTTAAGGTTTCTCATAGTTTCAAAAAGTCCTATACGGATATTAGGCGTAGAGACTTGGAGTTTAAGGTTGGGGATTGGTTGTCCCTAAAGGTGTCTCCCATGAAGGAGTAGTGCAGTTTAGCAAAAAGGGGAAACTCAATCCTCAGTTTATTCGTCCTTATGTGATTTTATGGAGAGTTGGTAATGTTGCTTATGAGTTAGAGTTGCTTGTGAATTTCGGTTTGGTTTATTAGGTCTTTCATGTTTCCATGTTGAGAAAGTATATTGGTGATCCTTCTTTGGCTGTTCCTTTGGAAGGGTTGGGTGTCTTGGATTCTCTATTTTATAAAGAGGTCCCAATTGAGATATTGGATAGGCAAGTTCATTGGTTGCGGGTCGAGGATGTAGCTTCGATTAAGGTTCTGTGGTGGAACCATAAGGTGGAAGAAGTTATGTGGGAAGCAGAAGAGGACATGAAGTCCAAGTATCCGCATTTGTTTTCTGCTCCTGGTATTCGTGCGAAAGGTATGTGTTCTTGAACACATCTTTATTTTTTGAGTTTGTTAAAGGAAAGATTAATATCTTTGCCTCTTTGTTTTCAAATTTGTTAAAAGGATGTTTAATAATGAAAGTGACTCTATGTGTGGTTACCTTTACCTTGTCCGTCATTCGGGGATGAATGTTCCTAGTGGGGAGAATGTTACATCCTAGGTTTTGGCCTTAGAATTTTTTTCCTTAAAAGCCATTCTCCAGACCCAATATGACTCCAGGGTATGAGTTGTATGCTGGGGTACGAGTGGTATGGTCCTATCGTAAGGTGACCAATGTTAGTTTTTGGGATTGTTTTAATCACTAGAATGGTCACGACTTAAAGATATGAGTCATATGTATTGGATACGGTCGTATCATAGACTCGTATGGTGGGCAGTGTTTGATCCTCTTGATAATTCATTCTTCCAGGAATACGGATCATGTGTACGTATTATATGCTGAGGTTATGACTTAGTTGGATGAGTCGTATACTGGATAGTGTCTAATCTAAGGTTAAGGCCTTGATATGACTGGTGGGAACCAATCGTAAGGAAGGGCATGACTCGTAAGAGGGTAAGTTGTATCCTGGTTATGGGTTTGTAAGGGACTTAAGTAGGGGTATTCTGAACATTTCCTTGCTTACCCTAATTATGAGCCACGACTTCTAATATACTCAGGAGATTATTTACCCTATTATTCTATTCATTAACACATAGAAAACTATTCCTAAACGTTCAACAATTCTCTCAAGAGCTTTTGGGGAATGAGAATTAGGGTTTCAACTTGAGGATTGCTTTAGGGATTTCTTTGGTGATTTTCTTCCATCATCTTTCTTTGTTTAAGGTATGTGTCTTTTCCTTTCTTCTTATTTCTAAAAAGTCATAGATTTTGATGTTTTCATGGTTACAATGTTGCATGGTTTATGGTTTTCAACTATTAACTAGAGGTTTTGCTTATAATGGCTTGGTTATGGTTTCCTATAGCTTAATTATGCTTTTATATGCATCAATGATGGTTTTAGGAAATTGGATTGCATGGTAATAGTTTATCGTCTTTTGAATTGGTTTGGTTATATTATGCCCCAAGGTGTTTGATAAAATACTTACAAAGATATGTTCATTGCATTGACTTTTTAAATGGAAATCTTGCTTGATCTACCTTATACATGAAACTATAAATGGTTTGAAGGCTTACAAAGGTTAAAGGCTTATTGGTTTTCCCGTACAGTACATGGAAGTCTCTCGAGAGGTTAATATGGTAAACAAAAGGGTACTTGAGAGTCCCCTTAACCTAAATGGTTTGGCAATGGTTAAATCTTGCAAGTATGGTTGGTATGACGATACCACTAATAAATGGCCTTGGTTAATAAATTGTAATTGGATTGTTTGGACATAGTTTTAATTTGGGTATTAATGGCGGAATGTGTAACTAAGCCGTGGAAGGTGGATATACCGAGGGAACCAAAACTGGAAACTTATATTTGCCGATATGAGGGGTCTTTGATGGCCACGCGCGAGTGTCACATTTTAGATTGGAGAGATGTATTAGTCATCCCATGGGATACTTCCTGGTCATGTAGCTACACATACTAGGACTCTTTCAGTAGGGGGACTTGAACTCATACGACCCATGGGTGTGGTTAAACGGCAAGTTACACACAACAGGTAAAGGTTTTAAATGCATGTTAAACACAGATTCCCTTTCCCGGCACTTATATATATATGTATGGTTGTATGCATAATGGATGGTTTTACTTGGTTATTTAAATGGCATTACTTTATCCTTATCCCGAGGTACATGCTAGCGGTCACTCGATAACCCTCTACTGGTGGCTGTATACTTAAGCTATGCAGGAACCGTCCGTTCAACTCCTCCTATGTAGTGATTGAATCGGGGACAACATTTAGATTGAAGGGGTGATCTTTCATCTTTCTTGAAGGCTCCATTTCATGATATATACATTTTTAAACATTTTATTTTCATTTTGGATATTGGTTTTGGCCATGGTTGGGGGCATGTCCCAATCAGATATTTTTATTCTTTTGGATAGAGGATTTGTGGTACTTCTAGGGGTTGGTATGGGTGGGATCGGTATTGGTGTCGGCCGTAGCATTGGCATTGGTGTTGGGGCTAACATCTTTGGATGATATTATTGGTTGTTCAATCGCATTACATTTTTAGGATTGATTATTTTATGATGTTTTGATATTCTCTTTGGTATGGTATGGATGGTGGGTTTGGTACGGTTAGACTCGATGGGTTGGTCACGATCGTGATACTATCCCAGAGTCTTGATGTGAACGATAACACTATCTATTATATGTTTGAAATTCAGCTTATCTGATATTGTAATAGTCAGTTGGGTTAGGTCAAGGAGGCAGTCCCCTATCATGGTTTGACTTGGGATGCCCATTATGTCTAGGACCTAGTTCGGGCCGTGACAATGATGCTATAGAAGAAGAGTATGAAACTGAGGATGATGATGAGGAAGATTTCGAAGAAGACACAAATAGTTAGTGCTTGATAAAAAATATGCCATTGTATCTTAATTTTAGTTTGTGAGCAGTAATTTTGTTGAACTAGTATCATTTTCTTTGTCTCTGCTCGTTGTTTACTCCAAACTTGTTCCTACTCCTGCTTTGTATCTAATTAAATTAAAAAAACTTCTCCTTTAGCCATGATCAGCTGATTTTCCAGTTGGATCTTTCATCTGCTGTTTCTTCTTATAGTTAGTTCTGACTGAATAATCATCTATATATTCTATGTATAATGTTTAGAGTCTAGTTGTTTGGCTTGCTTCTATTATACCCTTGTTGTCAATTTTTGATTATTTTATTTCTCATCCATGTTTTTAGGTTACAACTGTGCTTTTTTTTTTTGCTTTATGTAAAATTTTTCTATACATACGGAAAAATTAATGTTCAAAAGTAGATTATCCCGTGAGTATCCTATAGTATTTTAATGTTACATTTGCACAAAATTCGATAGGATTTGGTGTACATATTTATTACAGATTTGACTGATCTAAAAAGAGAAAGCTGAGCTTTTCTTTTTTGGATCAGATTTGTGCTTGTACATTTTCTAATACCTTATCTACATATTGTTTTCTGGTTCTCTTGGTGTTATTCAGTTTGCATCTTATTTTCACTTAACTAATACAATTTTTTTTATAGATATGGCTTGAGGTGGAGGTTGAGGTAACGAAAGCACAGGGCGTGTAGGCAAGTCTGCAGTTAGGAGTAATCCTGATGATACTGCAAACATACCTACTATTCCCACTCCTACTACTGTTAGTACTCAAGCTAGTGTTAGTCCTCAAGATAGTGGCATAGGTGGTCAAGATGATACATATGAAGTTCAACCATTGATTCCTCAAATTACACAAACTATTCAACCTTCTGGTGATGGTAGTAACCCTACAACATCTGAATCATCTCCCACTGCTCCAAATCAGATCAACACAATAAATGAAGGTACATCTACATTAAGGAACAAAATTGGTGAGGGTTTTAACCAATTGAATTCATCCTTGAAAATGGATGAATATATTAATCAAGCCGTAAAGCACAAATTGTGCAGTATCTTTAGTTGCTTTCTAAATATATCTCGGGTTTCTTTCTATTGACTTTGTTCACAAAAATGAATGAATCAAATCAACTTTTGGTCTTTTTGATTTCTGTATATACATATGTGCGTGTTTGTGTATGTGTGTGTTAGTTTTTCTGGTTGATGATCTGTTGGTGATTCTTGATTTCAGAGGAGTTCTTGTGCACGGAATTACAATGTTGTATGTTGTTGTGAGTATTTTATAGGATTCCAGTGTTACATAGGATTCCAGAATTACAATGTTGTATGTTGTTGTGAGTATTTTGTAGGATTCCATTGTTACATAGGATTCCACAACTACAATGTTGTATGTTGTTGTGAGGTATTTTGTAGGATTCCATTATTACATGTGATTCTAGAATTACAATGTTGTATGTTGTTGTGAGTTCCTGTGCATAGTTTGCATATTATTTGTACTTTAACTAGTACAACTTTTTTTAATAAATATGACTTGAGGTAGAGGTAGAGGTCGAGGAAGCATAGGGCGTGTAGGCAAGTTAGCAGCTAGGAGTATTCCTGCTCTTACTGTAAACAGACCCACTATTCCCACCTCAAGCAGCTGGTGGCATAGGTGGTCCAACTTTCGATCATGGTAGTAACCCTACAATACCTGAATTATCTCCCACTGCTCCAAATCAGAGCAACCCAATAGCTGAAGGTATGTCTACACAAACCAACCAAGTGGGTGAGGGTGTATCTCCTTGCAATACAATTAGAGAAGGTAATTCCAATAGGAGCCATGTGCAGACCCTTGTTACTCTAACTTCTGCAGCGTTAGTCTATTTTTTCTTTTATTACTTTTTATTTTTAATAGACCTCTAAATAATGTCTTCACATTGATGCAAATTGCAAGCTTCTAAAGCATGCTCAAATAGTATGCACGGGTCTTTCAAAAGTAAAGTTGATCACAATGGAATTAATTGGAAAGGTGTCTCATGTGATATAAAAGATGGCTATTTTGGGGGATTCAAGGTATACATCGTCATCATAATTGAGTTTTTAAAGTCTATTCACTTTTATAAATATAATATTAATGTGTTACCTTGGAAATTTATTTTAGAAATACTTCTATTGGGATTCTTCCATTTGTGATGCTGCAGTAAAGAAACAGTGGAATACTAAGGCAGCAACTGTGTATAGAAATTTCATTACTAAAATGAAATACAAAGGGATGAGGCATGTTTTATACATGAAGATGTCTGGGAAAGCTGGCAGTGACTTTGGGCAGATCCTAAGTTTATTAAAAAGTACAAAACAAATGCACAGAATCGTCGTGATGAAAAAGAAGTCACCGCTGGAACTCTCACGGGAGGATCTATCTCAATTAGAGAGTACTGAAAGAGACTTGTAAGCATATATTTCCAGTACTACCCCCTAATTTCTTTCAATAGGAATCTGTTAGCTGGTTTTATAGTCCCTAATAACTATATAGTGGTAGGAAATATGATCAACATTACAGAAAGTTCTCTTATTATATTGACATTGAGTTTGAAGTATATTTATCCTTGTTTAGTGGGTGTTTATTCTCTCATGTATTGCATGTTAATCTTGTGTTTGCTTCTCTCATGTATTGACATTGTGTTTGACGTATATTTATCTAAATTGACATTATGGCTACTGATGTTGTGACAACTTCTAAAAAAATTTCCCTTGTATTAGTTTTTTATATGAAAATAGTATACAGTTAAAAAAATTAACTCATGGCCGGTGGGAAACACTAACAGGAGGAATAACTTAAATTAAAGAAAATAAGTAAAGATCACAAATAAAGATTCATACATAATCAATCAGGATAAGTACCTATACAATATGCCAAAAATACATCATAAGACTACTGCTTGGAAAGGCCACGATGGAACTAAGGACTGGAGACTGACATACTAGGTCTTAAGTGGAAGGGGGCTTAGGAGAAAATAATTTTAGCACCATGTCTAATCTTTCAACTGTTGTAGCATGAGCATCAAACAATCATGTGAGAGTTTTTACTTCAGTGTTTAGTGTTTGTACTTTGCCAGTCAATTCTACAATTTTTTCTTTGAGTTTTGCATTCTCTACTGCAAGATCTTCTGTGGAACTTAGTCTCTCTGAGGATAACTTTTGAATTTGTAGTTTTAGATGCACTATTTTAGTGTATTTTGCAACTAGCATAATCCTCAACTCTTCTATTTCTTTGGCTAAGATTTCTTAAGCATCCAGTAGTGTAGATACTTGGGATATAGTCCCCACTTTCCCTTCAGTAGACCAATTTTCCACTAGTATGGTTAAATTAATTAGTTGTTTGACTATCCCTGGTGTTCCTTTCATCACAATCACTCCAAAATGATGAAAGATATTGTTCAAAAAATAACCATAGGGCATCCTATGTCTTCATCCTTTTTTGTACCATTTTGTGCATGTGCTCTATCATCAGCGCAGACAGACTCATTAACTCAAACTTACTCAAGCACTCAATTAGAAATAGATCAATACGTGAAGTAATTATTTTTTTCTCTAATCTTGCTAGCAGGACCTTATTGATAAACTTAAACAATAACTGAAATTCACTCTTTAGAAACTTTTTCTTAACAGTAGCAATTGAGGTTCCACCTACTCTTGAAGCTTCAATCATGAATTTAGTTGTGGGCTGTTGCTTCAGAACTATCTTCACCCCTGTAATAGGAACATGAAGAATTCCTCCCAAGGTTTATTCATCCATCCATATTTCTTTTCCTTGTACTAATGCAGGTAGACTCAACCCATCTTCTAAGAAATCTATTGAATAATAGAATTTTCTTACTTTATTTTCAAACACCACTGGTACTCCCTCCTCGAATAAACGAAGCCATCCTTGATGCGTGACATATTATACAAATTCCACAATGCTAAAATTGAATAATAGAATGTTTTTGGGATCAAACATTCTTCCTGAAAATACTTTTTGTGTCTTTAGCCTTTCAATCCTTCTTTCTTTGGACATATTATTCTTTTCTTCACTCTTTTGGGCTCATCACATTGCTCTTCCATTTAATTAATTCTTCTTTTCATTAAATCTTGTTTTCTTGGGACTAGGTCCCTTGGAAACTTTCTTCCCTTCCATAACAATATGTCTCTTTTTACTTACATCATGACTCCCACACTTAGGATCAGAAAACCTGGTCATTTCATCATCATCAAATCTAATCTTATCTTTTTAGAAGTAATGAAAATATAAGAATCAATTTCTTCATCTTGCTTTACTTCAACCACCTCAAGATTTTATTTTGGTATGACAAAAAATTTCTTGACTCTTCTTGTTATAGTAGTAGAGGACTTATTCTTCTTCATTGCATCTGCTAGTAGTTTACCCTCAAACCCTCTAGGGAAGAAACATCGTGTTGTTTGTTTACTAGAGTTAGTAATTTTCTCCATTATTTTACTTTTCTTTAATTTATTCATTTTAAAGATTAGAGTGTTGTTCATCCTCATCATCTTAATTTGGAGGTAATAAAAACTCCTCTCCATTCTTAGATCATCTTTTCCTCCCGCTATTTGCTCATCCTTACTAGCCAACTATTTCTTGGGATCATTTCCAAGTAAAAGCAAATTTTCATCTACTAGATTCATGCTACTAACTGAGTCATATTTCATCATAGGAATCTCATCATCTACTAGATTAGAAAATACAGAATTAACTTTGAAAGGGTAGGATAATCATGTTTTTGTAACCTATCTGAAGTTTCTATGCCATTCAATTCCTCAAACAAGGCTTAAATTTGAGGGCACTAAAGGATTTAAGATTATCTGAGGAAGGAGGTCCTTCAATTAGAAGAATCTCTTATTCAATTTGAGATCCAGAATATTTATTTATGTCATCCATGTATACAAAATATTCTCTAGGATTTAAAGTTTCAGTTGGGGTTTCATGAGTCTTATGAGAAGGGCTGACAGGTAATGCTTTTTGTGGTTCTTGAAAATGTCAAAAGATAGATCTTATGGGGTTTGATGAATAGGAACTTCAAACATTTTTAAGTTGAGAGAGAATTTTTTTTTTGTGAAGGAGATAAGAAGGAATAATTTTGATAGAGTTCTGAGTAAATTATGAGAATAATGAGTTGATAAGATTTGAATTTATAAGTAAAAATATGACCATTTGACATTTAAGACACCCTTTTTGAACTGACGTGTCTAATGAAAACCATTGCGACTCTTTACTTCTGAATGAATTTGACAACTTTTGTTCATATGGAGTTAAACAAGTGGCCTTTTCAAACAGAAATTTTATAAATATTCAAGGAACATCATTTTGGTGCTCACCTGAGGGATAGGACCAGGACTCTTTCCTTTTGGAGTGAGATCTCAACTTGTGATTGCTTTAATCATTTTCTTCTGAAGCTATTCTCTTGGGTGTATACCTGCAAAGGTATGATACTGAGTTAGATTATCATACACCTACTTAGCCATGGATACTTGTCTCCTTATCATAGTTAAATTTAGAAGAGACACTAATTTATGTGTTATTAATTCCGGTGAATCTTCCTGTGATATGAATCTCTTAGGGACCAGGTCCCTTCAAATCATCTATTTCAAAATAAGACACCTCTATCTACAAGTGTCTTAAGAGAGAACACAGTCAACTTTCCATTATTAAACCTTAAAATCTTGTAGTCGATGAGTTGTTCGTGACTGCAATCCCCTTTTTCCATGCCTAAGATCATGATCACAAGTTAAATTAGGAACCTACTTGATCTTGAGTTCCCACTGCGAAGACAATGGTGTGATCAAATTCTTCTTAGCCCATTTAGGCAATGAAAGCTTTCTTTTTGACCTTCCACAGATTTGAAGTCCTCAGAAAGTGCATTTTCCTACTTAAATCATTCAGTACTCCTCAATTTTAGCCTTAGGCCGGTGCAGTCATAAGCTGTTATTGAGAATCCCTTAGGTTTTCTTTAATAACATTTTGAAGTCCTGAATCTTTCTTCTTCTTTTTCTCATCTAAATCGTTTCCCTTCTTTAGTTGACTTAGACAACTCTGATTCTCAGATTTCAACTAAGAGAACATTTCTTTAGTTTCTGATATCTATTTTTTCCTTTCTATCCTTTGTATTTACAAACAAGGAGTCATAAGTAACTGGATTGTCTTCCACTATTAGTATAGAAACATCTCCAGTCTTTTCATCTTCACTTAAATTACTGGAGGAATCTCTTCATTCTACCAAAACCCTTTTTTAATAAAGTACTAGCCCCACCTTTTCTTCCTGATGTTTCAAGATTTTGATTCTTCTTTTGTACTGGGTAGCTTTTCATGAACTCTTAGGGTTTTCACCTTTATGACAACCTTCAATTTTGTAATTTAATTTGCCAAACTTACCAACCCTTTTTATTGTACTAATAATCCTTGTTGCTAAGAGTGCAACATAAGTGTCTTATTCTCCCGGCTCAAATTCTAAAGCCTTCAAGATTAGTAGCCTCTGCTTTTTTGCTTCTTCTCTTTCTCTCCTAGTTCAACTATAGCAGTCATGATGACCAGTATACTGTAGGAGTGAATTATTTAGAGTGATCCTTGCTCTAGAATTAATTGTTAAAACCCTTAGGGGTTGCACCACACGGTGAGGGGCTAGGTCCCTCAGTGTTAATATTCAGGTAATAGAATAGTAGAGCAATAATGATGTGCTGAAAATTAAAGGCAATGCAGGAAGAGTAAAAGCATAAGTTTTTAACATGGAAACCCAACATAGGAAAAACCACGGCTTGCCCTCATAAATATAAAAGAAATCCACTATAATCAACATCCATATTAGAGTTTAGATTTCAGCCTACCTCTAGGTTCCTTTCACTTATAGTAACTCTACCACAAGCTTATCTTGGTAACTCTACCAAGGACTCTCTCTAATGACTAACTCTAGTTAGCAACAATACTTAGATAACTCTACCTAAGAAGTATCTCCATATTAAGAAAACACTACTCTTATAGCATAAGTAGTTCGGTTACAATTCAGCACATACTCAAGAACAAGTTCAATTTCAGCTCACATAAAGTAGGAAATTTAGGAGTAATGAAATTGGGTTTTGTTTCCTTTCTTTTCACTCTTTAGAATTTGCAAAAACCAATAGTTGAAGAGGCGTCTCTTCACTTTTATAGATAGGTGATGATTAGGGATGGAATATCTTTAGACCATTTATCTAAGTCGGTACAAAATAGCACCTTCAAGTTTTTTACAATAGAGGACAAACCTATGCAGATACTGTGTGCCAGTTGTACAGTACTTTGCATGTTCAAGGACCTAGTCCCTTACAGTTTAGCTGCTGCTCATCAAAACTACATATAGCAGAGGCCCTAGACTGAGTTAGTACCCCATAAGCAGGACGAGTTTCGTCCATGTTGTCCTCAGGTGGGACAAAGGAGTTTCCACAAGCATTAGATCTTTGGGGAGGCATGATCTGAAATACAAACAAACGTAATTAGAAGAAATTTTAACATTCTAGACTCTACAGCCCAAAAGTAGAACACAAGAAAGGGAAATATTTCTAAGTGCCTCGTAGCCTTCCCTTATAAGTGTGGCGCACTACACACTGATAAAAGAGACTTTACTTGACACGGCATTGTGGACACCTAATTGACCATAAACCTAGGGATCTGATACAAACTTGTCATGACCTGAACTAGGGTTTGGACATGATGGGTATCTCAAGTCCTGCCGAGGATCAGAGGTCACCCACTTTACCTAGCCAAACAGAACACAATACAACTAGCAACAGATGAATTTCGAACATATAACAAGAAAAGATGAGTTTCAAACATCTAATAAGATAGGCAACATAGAAAAGAAATTTCAAAATTTCAATAACATCCCAATCCATAATATTCCACAAATCTTATAAACAAACCAAAACAATTATCAGTCAGGACATGCACCCGACGAGAGCTAAAATGGTCCAATAGAAGTAGTCTACGACATAAATATAATGGATCTTTTTAATGATAACCCTTCTGGAGAATGGAATCTCACCACTTCAAAGCTGACTGTTGATAGCCCAGAAATCCTATCACTGCGCAGGAAAAGTAAAAGTGTCTTCGATTTCTACATCACGTGAGGATACAACATCCAGACATGATTAGTGGGGATAACTCTAACATGTAACTAAGGATAAGGATAAAATAATACCTTTTCAAAATCCAGTCTAAACTTATTATAGATATTCACATACATTCATACATACATATATACATAAGATGCTGGGATAGGGAATGAGATTTAGAATGAAATTTTAAACATTAACCTAGACTGTGTAGCATTAATCATCATAGAAACACCCAGGAAGTATATAGGTTCAGCTCCACTCGCTGAAAGGGCCCCAATGCATGTTAGCTGAACGAACTGAAGGTATCAAGGACAACCAAGGAATGCCTAGACCCTATGCCAATTAAAGATACAAATATATATAAATAGAGCGTGACCTGTGCACACAGTCATCAAGACCAGCCCTCATACCAGCATATATGGGTTTCCACCATCGGTCTCTCTAGGATCTCTACCTTAACGGCTAGCTACACATCCCTTTTTAATCCCAATTAAAATATTTACACATTCCTATTCATTAAACTAAAGACCATCTATTAAGAAACATATCATTGGTATCGTCATACCAATTCTCGCTCGCAAGCTTACGACTACGCCAATCCAATTTCATCATCTTAGGGGAACGCCTTGACCCCCTTTGTTCGTTAAATCAAGTTTAAAATAAAAAACATGGACAACAAGGCATTTAAAACCGTTTTCATTTGTTTAACTATTTATACAATGTATTAGTTTAGAAAAATAAGCCAAATCATATGATTAACCATATTTCAAATTCAATTATACAAGTAGGTTGAGGGAAAACAATTTCAAAAACCAAATTCCAAACTAAAATCATTGATTTAGGGCAATGGATATACTCTCTTTCCAATTCCTATACCAATGCACCTAATTAGTTCAAAAACCATTGATAAAGCATGAACAATGCATATAAAATCATAGGAATCCAATTCATGGAACATTCATTCAAAAACCCTCAACCATATCAAAATACATATTCATATCCATATGAACAACCATTTAAACACATGCTTTAAGTAAAACAATTTTAAGAAGGAGAGGTATAAGCCTGAGATACCAAGAATTATGGGGAGATATCAACCATTTGACCCTCTAATTTCCAATTCCTTGGAAACCCTACGTGTTCTCAACTTAGGGATTTGAGAGAGATTGAGAGAGTGTGTTTGATAGTTAAGTATTAAAAATAGGGTCCCCAACATGTTTTATAGTCATGGGTCTTAAGTGGGAAAAGAGTGAAATTTCTAAAGTAGCATCAAATAAAATCTAAAAAATGTCGCCAATGATCACGAGTCACCTTATGACTCATGATGAATCCTTACAAGTCATCACCATAACTCGTAGTGTAACTAGGATCTTAGGTCACCCACACTGGGCTGACTAGGAGTCATACCCCACAACTCGTACTCAGACATAACAACTCATTTTGTCCAATCATAGGAACATCAGAAATAAGGGACCATTACACTGGTTTACTATAGAATGGACCATACGACCCACTATGTCCTAGTCGTACTCAGGTTAGAGACGTTGGGTAACATACTGGTCGCCCTACTATTTAGGGTCCTATGACCTGTAATGACACCTCACGACTCGTAAGATGTATCATAGGTTGGGCCCTAAAAAATTGGTGTCATCCAAGCTAATTTGGGGATAAAGTCAAGCCTCCAAGGTTTTGAGATTTTTGGACAAGAAATCAATAAAATCTGCCAAGAAAAGGGTGAATTCTTACCTTAAATTTGAAAGAGAATCAACAAATAAGCATTAATCAAGCTTCCCAAATCAGCCACAAGCTTCAATCCCTATTTATCTCACTATTTAGGGCTTATCTCTAATGAATATGAGTTAAGAATGGACTAAATAAGGAAAAAATTGGGTATTTATACAATCAAGATCCAAACTAGGGCCTGATCGTGACGGGTATCTCAAATCTCATATGCACCAGGGACCACAACCTGCACCTAACCAAGTAAACACAACATTTTTAATGTCGAATGAATTTCAATCATATAAGAAGATAGATTCAAGAATAAATAATATGTCTATGATCAATATCCAACCATCCGGCCGAATCCACCAACCAACACCACCTAGTCCACAATAATCCAACCAAGCCTTCTAAACAAGAACCAAAATTGAATTTCCATAAATTTTGGTACATGGCCCCGACTATAACCAAAAACAAGTCTAAACATTCTAAAATATAAATGACCTAAAACATGAAATATAGTCTTCCAATGTATGGAAGCTCACCACTTCAATGTCAACTCAAGAGCTGATCTAGAATCCTAATCACTGAGAAAGAGAAGTAGAAGTATGGTCAATTCCTACATCATGTGAGGACACAACATACGTAGATGGTTAGCAGTTGGAGTGATGACAACACCTAAGCACATACGCAAGTGTACATGGACTACCAAGTAGTAAAGTGGCCTACAAGAAGCCAAGTATCGATCCCATAAGGACTTGATATAATAATGATTCTATTCTAGTTCACAATTTTTATTCAATTGATGCGAGAGTAACCAAGATAGAGTTTGGAATATTGTAAATTGCAAATAAAGAAAACAATACATAAAATAAAGATCTTGAAACAATTAATGGAGTAAAGACTAGGGTTAAAGCACTTCAAAAAATAATACTATGTAATTGAACTTTATTTGTTAACTTCCTTATCTTGGTTGTTGATTCATAGGATTAATTGTCTGATCATGGTCTCCTGGCCTAATTTGGACCTTTCAACTACATCATTGAGTGGGGATATAATAGTCCACTTAGTTGTTTTAAAGTTATCATCTTGCATTTGAATCAAATAAGGCATCTAAGTACATCCCTATCCTGGACGCTAATTTGAAGTCCTTATTTTATAAATGAATACAAACCCTACTTTGTTCATCTTTGTATTCTATTTCCCTATTCCTTCTCTCGAGATCAAAAGGTAGACAATTGATATATTTTTTGAGTGATCAATCTATCAAATAGTTAAATCAAAGATGAACACACAACCAATTATGAGAAGCAAAATTAAAACAACTTAGTTCAAAATGATAGTACTCATGTTCTTGGCTTTAACACCGGAAAGGGGTTTCTAGCCACTCATAGTCATAATCGTAATGACAAGGTTTTAATTGACAACTAAGGACATGAATGGACTAAATTCAAATAATAAAAACCTAAAAGTTGATGTTGTAGTTGCCCCTTAATCCTCCAATACATCCAAATATAATTAAAAACTTGTACAATGATGTATTTATAGCACAAGAGTAAGCCAAAGCCGTGTAGGAGTAGGATCCGACCAAGAATTAAGTAGTGGAGTGGAGGGGGAACCGCCCTGGGTATTGCACCACTCCAGTCAAGGTTGAGCCTTCTATATAGATCCTCTCTAGCCAAGGCTAAGCCTGATTTAGATCCCCACTCCAGCTAGGGTGCCACGGGCTAATCACCTCAAGACACTGGAAGTTGCTTCCACGATTTTGGTTAAGTGTTGATCATCCAATCTTTCATCCCTTGACTTGTGGTGTATTTCCAATTGATTTCCATCCTTTATATCATCAAAATATCATTATATTCATCTCACAACTATCCTACATAATCACACATCATGAATTAGAGACAATCATAACACACTATCCATGTCGATGAATCAAAATAAAAGCTAAGACTAGGCTAGTTTATGTTAATCTTCAACTTATTGTTTCGACTCTTGACTTAATAATATTGAACTTTTGCACATTGCCAACAAGTTATTCCACTCATAACACACTTAAACCATTTAGAACCCTTTAAACACATTAGAACCCAATGAAACCAACTAGACACACAACTAGCTTAAGCTAGTAAAACTAGTTTTCTCGATTGAACTCTAAATGACTCTATTAAGCACAAACTTTCTGGAATTCACTTTGAAAATTGTAATCACATACTTTAATACTTATATGAATATTTATCTTATTATCAACCCATTTATAATACAAATTATCCTTATAACAAGGCAAAAAAGACTAGAATAGTGACACTAGAATGGATCAAGACACCCAACATCAAGCACTAACATATAACTTAGGGATACAGGATAACATAATGCCATGATTAATAGTTAAAAATCATTTGAAATTCCATGCACATCATCCAATGCATATACGTGTATATATCGCATGTTGGGATAAGGATCAAGGCTTAACATGTATTTTATAATCTTAGTTAGGATTGTGTAGCTCAACCGACATATAATAAAACCCATGGGCTATATGGGCCTCAACTCTTACCTCTTGGTCGGGACCTAGTAGGTGTAGCCTCACCAATCAGAGAAAGATTATATGTATATGCACGGGGGAGTCAAACCTCCCAATCATATACTAAGGTGACTTAATCACCTAATTATGAAATAAGATATGGGGGACTCAACCCTCTAATTATAATAATAACAATAAGGTGGACTTAAACCACCTAGTCATAAGCAAGGAGACTCAAACTCTCAAGACATAACGACCCTCACACTGGCTAACGTGGTATCCAATGTTGGTCACTCGAACCTCCACTTTCAAGACTCAGCTACATAACCTATATTAAAGACCAATTAAAACATTTAACACATATTTTAATTTTCATTAAGCCAATTATACTAAAAGGCATCCCGTTGGTATCATCATACCAACCTCACTTGTGAGTTAATATCTCATTCCATGTCATCTATTCAACTAACTGGG
The DNA here is from genome assembly GCA_030864225.1 of Capsicum baccatum var. pendulum. Lineage (NCBI taxonomy): Eukaryota > Viridiplantae > Streptophyta > Magnoliopsida > Solanales > Solanaceae > Capsicum > Capsicum baccatum. Next base: position 55,242,362 of record CM061554.1, on the reverse strand, counting down.
ACTCAAATCCATAGGTCAAAAGATATTCAAATAATCAATCATTCAGGACTCGAACCTATTTAATCAACCGAACCCACAAAGTTCTAGTTCCACCCTTTATACATAGCCACCAATTCTTTTCAAGGAAAACATGTGTATTTCATTATCCTTTTTATGCCAATGCATTATTATAAGTGGGTAAACCAACTATGTTAAAAAATCCCTTTTCATTGAAAATTTCTCAAAAACGTTAAGGTCATACAATTTCCAAAATCATAATCAAGGTAAAATTATCAAATTGGGGGTTAACCATAACCACTTGATTTAATCACCCTTCCCATGCACCTGCAAGTTAAAAACCATATTTAAAGCATGATTATCCATATATAAACCATAGGAAAACATTGTTCAACAACAAGTATTCAAAACACTCAGCCTTTGTTTTAAATCCATTATAAGAATCTCATAAACAATACTTTAAAACACATGCTTTTACCAAATTAATAATAAGGGAAGAGTAACATGCCCGAAATACCAAGTTTTATAGAAAGAAACCAACCCTTAAGCCCTTAGATAACCAACTTGATTAAACCCTAGCTTGTATTGCTCTAAGGAATGTAGAGATCATTTTAGAGTTTTGGAGAAGTTACTTAGATTTGTTTTAGAGTCCTAATGACACCTAAAGGGTTTATAAGATATGGTTGAGAGGAGGAGAAATGTCCAGAATGCTCTTAACTTGAAATCTAAAAAAGTGCCACCATTGACTATGTGTCAATTGTTGACTCGTAGTCACTCCGTATGGCTCAATACCACGAGTCATAACCAAGATAGTCTCTAGAATCACCACACACTATTGATCCTATGAATCAATGGAACGGCTCATAATGGGACCCTACGGCTCACAGGGTCCAGTCTTACATAACACATAACCCATTTGGGGTATACACTAGACACCTTAGGATTTGCACCCAATAACTCAAATAAGTCCTTACGACTCCTAGTGAGCCACTCATACTCAGAGAAGAATCTAACCACTTAATTACTAATTTGATTATGACTCAACCCAATGGACCTTCATGACACCCTATGACTTGTAGGGTCCAGTCGTAACTAGGCACTGAGCTCAAAACTCAAAAAAATTTTAAGGACCAAAACCCTAAGGCTTTACATACTCCCCCTTAGGAAAATTTATCCTTAAATGATAGGACAATATATTTATTAGCATGATTTGATGTTAAATAGAATCACTCTTACCTTTAAGAAAGAAAAAAACATACCATTGAATTTGCGATTTCCTTTAACAAAGACAAAAATCATGTTATGTAATATACATATTTCAAGCACTTTTACCTCCCAAAAAATATGTCTAATAATCCTTAAATATGACCATACTGCCCACTATTATTTCAACTATGAATACAACACTCCACCATTTCAACCTCCTAACTCCCCTGTGAAATGCATAACTATAAGGCCCGAGTATTTGCTATATCTTCTACCCATGTTAAGGCCTAACTCAGAGTTGGAGGTGCTAGTGTAAGTCATGGGACCCTATAATTTTAACACCACTCCACTAGTGCTACTCCATCTTATCATAATAATCAGGTAACATCAGGTCTTAATCAAGGAGTACTAACAACATAACATAATGGATTATGTATCAATTAATTATATATTCAAGCCTGCCTTTCTACTGCCGCTTTACTGATCATCCACCCAAAACTAGAAATTTCAATCATTATCGCGATGGATTTCACTAAAACTTTTATTTTTAATTATTTCACATAACAATGGATCATCTTACTCTTCCATCTTTATCTATAACCTTAGCCTAAGAAGTGATGTTCCATCTTTTGACGAAATATTTTAATTTTTTTCATGGAATAATTGTATGTTTTCAAGCAACAGATGTTGTATTTAATGCTAGATTTTAGTGTCTTCAGGTTAAAGAGTTAGCAGGAGGAAAAACTTGGAAAAATAGTAGGAAAAAGACACTAACGGTCTAACTGGTGGATTGTTAGCCATGCGACAGACTACTAGGTCAGACGTCAGAGTAAAATTGAAATAACTAAAAAAATAACCGATGTGATGTTCCAAGTGGAGGACCATCAAACACTTGATAGGCTGCTCACTTAGGTGTCGGGATGAAACAGAACATGAATTGTAAGAAGGTTAAGTGACAGCTTCTGTAACGAACCGTCGATCCAGTGATGGTCCGCTAAATGGATCTTCGACCCTAATCCAGAACATAAAATTTTGGAACTCTCAATGATGGTCCACTCGATGGACCGTCAGTCTACCGATTGGGCCATCGACGTGACCATCAACTTGGATGCGGTTTTTTCATAGTTCAAATTTTAAATACGTTGTACCTAGGAACATATAAATACAAATTTTAGGTTTTATTTAGGTATATTTTACCATATTTCCAACTTTGAGTATTAATGTAACACAATATTCTCTGAGAATCAAGCTAGAACTGGATCTAAACATTTTATGCTTAGTTTCTTCTGAAGATTCAAGAACAAATCTTATGAATTTTGTAAGTAATTTTTGAATTTTATTTATGAGAAGCATAATGAATTTGTCTTCTTTTTCTATAGAGATGTATGGCAAAGTTCCCATAACTAGGGTTATGTGAGCCTTCATGTGAAAAGTTGATTGGGGTTGTGAAAATATTTGATTTCCATGTTTAACTAAAGTTGTATAAACCCTTCTTCTCAATAATGACCTTTCTTGGTTGAAAACTTGAAGGGTGAGCCCAAGGACATCAGTTGTTCGAATAGAAAAGTATTTTTTGGGAAAATAAGAGGTTTACATGGGATCTAAGGGCTTTAACATCTGGGTTAAGGGTTGATGCCTTAATGGGATCAACCCACATGATAGAATTATTGAATAAACTAACTTATTCTTTAAGTTCAAGAGAATTGAAGGATAATCTATTCATTTAGGTTGATAAACAAATGGGTAAATTATAGGATTCAATAACTCTTGCAATTGAAGTGATTAATTGGAAATTCAAAATAATTCACAACCCTAGCTGCTTGAACATCTTGGTAACTGTAGCTCTAGCTTGTCTACTCTTATTGAATTACTATTTGCAATAAGAATCATTAACTGGATCACTTTCTGTTAGTGAAATATAGTTTACAAATCAAAACCCTCCTTTACTTCGGAACCTTCGACCAACAGTCTAGTAACAACAACAATACTTAGTGAACACAGTATTCCCTTTAGGATTTGACTCCAACCTAGTTGGGTTATATATTTTACAATAACCAATTACTCTCTTGTAATATAGGTGCAATTTGGGCATATCAAATTTTGGTGCCATTGCTAGGGAATTCGGTTGTCAATTAAATTTATAATTGTTAATTGACCATTGGTTAAGTTTCTTAAATTCTACTTTTATTTTTGGTTTTTGTTCATTACAGGTTCATTGTTGTTTATGCCATGCTCCAGAAGTTTAGGAGAACCGCTATTACCCTTTAATTCTGAACCGCATCTAATTTTTAGAATGAAAAAATAATAAGAAACTGAGAGACTAGCCTATTTGGCTAGAGCAAAGGTTAATCGGCAAAATGATGGGCATCCAACTCGTGACCCTAATCCTGATGATGAGGATTTAGGAGATGATGATCTGATTAACCCAACAAACAGGAGATATACGAAGAATACAATGGTGGCTTCCAACAAAAATCGGGCAGCTAGAGAGAGTGCAAACTACCAACCAGTTGTGCAATTTTATCTTGATGAGAAGGAGGACGACTTGGACGAAGCTGGTTCTAAAGGAGTAATTATTCCAACTCTAATAGCACCTGGGGTGAAGTTCAACATAACCAGCACTATAACACAAATGCTTAATCTTAACGGGTTGTTTGGAGGACTACCAAGGGATAACCCAAACATGCACTTGGTGAATTTTATTAATTGTTGAAAGTCTTTTAATAACCCTGGTGTTGGCTAAATATCAATTCGTATTTGGTTATTCCCATTATCTCTTTCTGGGGAGGTAAAGATATGGTTGAATGAGTTGGCCAACAACTCTATAACAAATTGAAGGCAATTGAAAGAAGCTGTAATACCCCGTACTTCTAACTAGATTGAAATCATCCCAAGTATGTTAGAAACTTACTTTGAAAGATGAATCTAATTTTATATTCATGGAATTTTTAAGATTTTCATTTTTTGTCATGTGGAAAATTGAATTACCTTTCCAATGATACCAATTTCATCCAAATATGGTATCGGGTAGAAAGGTATGACCATTTTATAGAAAGTAGTCAAAGCTACCCAGGTGCGACGATGAGGGCCGATGGACCACTAAGCTAGCGATGGACCATCGCCCAAGACATCGCAGCGGAGGTAGTAAGACCACATTCTGCCTAAGGGCATTGGCTCAGGAGACCGACCATCAAACTAGCGATAGAACATTTCCCAAGCCATCCCAACAGAGTTAGTGAACCCCTATTCTGCCCAAGTGCGATAGTCAGGAACGACGGACCATCGACCTAGTGATAAACCATTGCACCCACCATCGTATAGTTTGTTCAGTTATTTTAAAGTCATTTTTAAAAGGGTATTTGGGTCTTTTTCACCCATTTAACCCCTAATTATATCAGACCAAGGCTCATAGTTTATTATCCATCTACAATATCAAATTAGGGTTTTCTCTCAAAGATAATCCCCAAGAACAAGATCCAAATCATTCTTCAAGAAACTAAGAGATTCTAAGTTCTTCAAGTCCATGAACTTCAAGAAACTCACAACCCATATATGTCATGTGTTGATTCATGGGTCCCTTTCACCCATGAAGCTCAAGAATCTCTTTTAAAAATCCAAGATTTGTGTATTTATGAATGTTCATGATTTAAATTGAATTAAAATTCATGTTCATGATGTTGTGGGCTTTTGATTCATGTTTGAAATTACATATTCTAATGATTGACCCTAGGATGTGGTGATTTGCATAATAATCATGATCAACCCTTAAATTTACACGTTGATTGATGTATCCATGATCATTAGATGTGTTGATGATTGTATAACCATAGGATGCTTTCCATGTGTTCGATTAAATGTCGATGTGAAGGAAAAGTGCTATTCTAGTATGATAATATGAAATCCTCATTAATGTACAAGTTCATGCATGTTAAGTGTTTGATAAAATGTCTTAGGCAATGAATTATGGATATATGTGTAGCCATTGTGGTACTTTAGCACTTGTACTTCCTGAAATCCCTATCTTATTATATTATGGATTGTCAATGTTGGTAATTTATTCAAGAAATTCATGCTTTGTCAGTTTCATGCTATCGAGTCCTGGGGGTACCTTACCCAATAATTAGCTGTGTGCCTAGAGCCAGTGTTATGTTTTCAAGATACTCTTAGTCGAGCCATGTTCATAGAAATTCAGTCAGTCATGTGACTTAGGAAAACTCAGTAAACTCAGTAATCTCAGAAATCTCAGAAATATAGTAATCTCAGTAGTATTCTGTCAGTTAATGGAACTAAATTAATTCAGTCCAGTTCAGTTCAGTAATCCATGTTCAGTGTCTATTTAGATAGGAGTAGGAATTTGCACAGAGTGAACCCAAGGATGGTAACACACACTGTCAGATGAGGGTGTGATTCTTAGAAGTCATCCTTTCATTCCAGAACTATGTAGCAGCATAGGTTGAGGCATCAACTCTGTCAGATAAGGGTTGATGAGGTGGATAAACACTGTTAGATAAGGGTCCCACCATTTTCTTTTGGGGACACTGTCAGATAAGGGTCACTCATATCTTGTCCTTACTAGTGGTACGGTATTGACACCCTTCCAATTACGGTTATAGATTAGACCCCACCTCATCTATATTATTTTATTTGGGGCATATTGGTTCGATGAATACTTCCCTTAGTTTTAATTACAGATCAGGACTGTCAGACACAGTTATTCAGTCTTAGTAATAGAACTTAGATAGTTTTACAGAATTTAGGACTGTCAGATACAGTCAACTCAGAATAGTATGGAACTCAACTAGTTCTATCTGAACCTTGACTATCAGATACAATCACTCAGTATTAGTTATTTTAGTTATATAGATATCAGTATCTCATGTTACCAGTACTCAAACTCAGTTATCATGGTATCACAAACTAAGTTATATTTATTATGTATTCATGCATGTATTCTCACGCTCATGTTATTCAGTCAGTTAGTGTAGTTCATGTATGTGAGACTTTTGCATTTATCCTACCTCAGATATATACCAGTACATTCAAAAGTATTGATACATTTGCGCTATTATGTTTTATACCATAGGTTCAGCAGCACAAGCTCCAGAGCATCAGTAGCATTCCAGTCTCAGCAGTCAGAGTTAGCAGTGAGTCCCCTTCCTTTGAGGATATGACTATTAATTTATTATCTCATTAGTTAATTTATTTCAGTAGTTGGAGTTAGTTGGGAACTTGTCCCATCAACTCCTTATTTAGACAGTTCAGTCAGTTAGAGGCTTTTCAGACTATCATGTTTAGACAATTTATTTCATGTTTTGTTTTGGTATTGTGATACCATATCATTCAGGGACTATCTTATTAGTTTTGAACCTTATGGCCTTACAACCTTTACTTTCATATTTATACAGTATATTATGCAGTGTTCAGGTACAAATATCAGTCATGGGTTAGCTTGTGATCCTTCAGGGTCTTGAGCACCGTGTAGCATTTTGGGTACCAGATTCGGGGCATTACAGGAGCTTTCCTAGAAAGGTTCTTTCCGCCCTCTAGGATGTTACAGTTGAGGGATGACATTAACAATTTTAGAAAATTACCAAATGAGGCATTGCATGAAACTTGGATGCAATTCAAGAAAAAGTTGCCATAGTGTCCCAACAACAAGATGATTGACGATCATTTAATGAAGAGTTTCTATAGAGCATTGAAATATATAACCAAACCAACAATTAATAATACAGCAGGAGAAGCATTCATGGAGCTTACATTCAATGAGGCTGTAGATATGTTGGAATGGTTGATGAAGACAAGCAAAGCTTGGCACACCAGGGATTTTGTAGTGGCAATACCTACCATGTCTAGTGGTATATTGGTAGAGCAACGTCAGAAAGAGATGAGTGTGACCAAGATATGGCATACATGAAAACACAGATGGATCTGCTTACTAAAAAATTATTTTTTGGGAAGACTAGAAGGTAAAAGCTATGGGGTTGCAAGGCAGAGCTGATTCTGATTTTGAGAAGGAGGTAAACTATCTAAATAATTAGGACAGTTTCCAAGGCAATAGCCAAGGGAATAAAGGTAGAAACTATTATGATAAGGTTGGTTATAAAGATAGAGACCAAAAAAATTGAAAGAATAAAAATGACAGGAGTGGACTGTATGTACCTCCTGGAAAAAGAGACAATGCAGTTACCAATTTAGGTAAAATATCCATAGAGGACATGATGAAGAAACTATTAAAGGGAGTTGAGGAAACCAATGCTAGGGTGATGACTTTGAAGAGTGACTTATCTTTCATGAGCTAGCTAGTAAATTCGCACTCAACTTCTATTAAGTAGTTGGAGCAGCAGATAAGCCAACTCTCGGCTGCATTTAATGAGAGAAAGAGCGGTACCTTGCCTAGTGATATAATGTAGAATCCTAGAAACAATAGCTCTTGCATGGCAGTTACCAGTTAGAGTGTTAAAGTATTACCATGCCCTTCTGTGGGTGAAGCTATGATTGATAAAGTGATCAAAAAAGAGGTTGATAATGATAAAACCCATCTAGTAGAGTTTGAGAAGCTGGATGGTAAAGTGAGTAAATCTAACAGGTTGATGAGTTAGAGAAAGCAAAGAAAAATGAGAAGGAGGTAGTGGTTATTATTCTCCCAAAACCACCGCTGCCTTTTCCTTATAGATTGAAAAAGAAAGCTGATAATACAAGGTTTAGCGAATTCATACAGATGCTGAAGCAGCTTATAGTGAATGTGACTTTAGTGGAGGCATTAGAGCAGATGCCTGGGTATGCTAAGTTCATAAAATACCTGGTGATAAAGAAGAGAGCAGTGAGTTATGAACCAGTGGATAACCTTTATCACTGTACTGCTATTTTAACAAGGTCTTTGGTGTAAAAGATATCGTACCCCAGAGCATTCATGATTCCTTGTACTATTGGGTCTCTTGATTTTGCTAAAGCCTTGTGTGATCTAGGAGCGATTATTAACCTAATGCCGCTTTCTATTTATAAAAATTTGGGTTTGGGGGATCCTATACCCACAAACATCGACTAGTGATGACGAATAGGTCAGTTAAGCGACCAGTGGGTATTTTTTATGATGTGCTAGTGAAGGTGGCCAACTTTATATTCCCTATATATTTTGTTATTCTTGATTGTCAGGTGGACTTTGAGGTGCCCATAATCATGGGTCGACCTGTCCTTGCCACTGGAAGTGTGCTTATTGACTTGCGAGGTAATGAGCTCTTATTCAGGCTTAATGATGAAGTAGTTTGGTTTGATGTGTGTCAATCTATGAAGTAGCACAAGAAAATGAGTGTGTTCTCTATTGTGGGTGTTTATTACGAGGATGAGCAAGAAGTACTGGTAGAGGAGAAATTTGCTGTCGAGCGTTTGGCTGTTGTCTGGATGAATCAAAGAGTATGCGGAGACTATTTGTTATTTGAATGGAATGGTGTTATTATGCTCCTAAAAATATGGATCTAGATCTTAAAAATCGTCCAACACCATCGATGAAGCCATCTATTGAGGAGCCACCGATGTTGAAGTTAAAGGAATTGACAGGCTATCTATGGAATGTGTTTCTAGGCAGTGGAAACACTTTACCCGTGATTATTGCAGCAGATATGAGTAAGCAACAAATGGAAGTACTTATCTCTATACTCTGAAGGTATAAAAGGGAGATATGCTGGACTACTGTAGGTATTATTAGCATTTCTCTAGGTATTTGCACTCACAAAATTCATCTATAGGAGGATTGAACACCAACCATTGAGCATCAACGCCGTCTTAAGGCACCTATGCAAGAGGTGTTTAGGAAGGAGATCATCAAATGGCTTGACGCAGGAGTTGTATATCCTAGTTTAGATAGTAAGTGGGTAAGCCCTATCCAATACGTTCCCAAGAAAGGGGGCATGACTGTTGTAGCAAACGAGAAAAATAAGTTGATTCTTCTTAGGCCGGTGACTATATGGAGTGTTTTTATGGACTATCGCAAGATTAACTCTTGGACATTGAAAGACCACTTCTGAATACCTTTTATGGATCAAATACTTAATCGGTTGGTGAGAAGAGGTTGGGATTGTTTCCTAGATGGGTATTCCGGCTATAACCATATTTCTATAGCCCTTGAGGATGAGGAAAAAACGACATTCACTTGCCTTTATGGTACTTTTTACTTGAAATGGATGCTGTTAGGTTTGTGTAATGCACCCGTTACCTTTCAACGGTGTATGATGTCTATCTTTTCCAATATGGTTAAATACACCTTGGAGGTATTTATGGATGACTTATCAATAGTAGGTGATTATTTTGAGATTTATTTGGTGAATCTGAGTAGAGCTTTGTAGTGATGCGAGGAATTTAATCTTGTACTTACTTGGGAGAAATGCCACTTCATGGTGAAAGAGGGCATTTTCCTTGGTCACAAAATTTCAGCTAAGGGGATTGAGGTCCACCGATATAAGGTCGAGGTGATTGAGAAGATACCACCTCCCATTTAGTAAAAGGAGTGCATAGTTTCCTTGGTCATGCAGGCTTGTATTAGCGATTCATAAGAGACTTATTAAAATTTACAAACCCACTTTGCAAACTTTTGGAGAAGCAGGCCAATTTTATATTTTATGATGATTGCTTGAAGGTATTTGATTACCGTAAAGGGAAATTGGTTGATGCTCCTATTATTGTTGGTCCAGATTGGTTAAAGCCATTTGCGATTATGTGCAATGCAAGTTGAGTGGCGTTTGAGGTGGTACTTGGCTAAAAGAGGGATATGATTTTTCATCCCATTTATTATGCAAGCAAGGCTCTAAATGGAGATCAAAAGAATTACACTCTTACTGAACAGGAACGCCTTGCAGTTGTATATGCCTTTGAAAAGTTCTGGGCTAACCTATTGGAAACAAAGGTGGTGGTTCACATATACCACACTGCCTTGGGATATTTTATGGCCAAGAAGGACGCTAAGCCAAAATTAATCAGATGGGTATTGCTCCTTCAAGAATTTGACTTTGAAGTTAAAGATAGGAAGGGATGTGAGAATTAAGTCACATACCACTTTTCTAGACTCGAGGAAGGTTAAGCACTCAAGGATGAGCTAGAAATTGGTGATGCATTTCCAGATGAGGAAATCTTGGTTACTGTGATAGAAAAAAAGCCTTGGTATGCATACTTTACAAACTATGTGATGAGTGAGGTTATTCCAGAGAACCTTTCTTTTCACCAAATAAAGAAGTTTCTTTCCGATATTACACACTATTTCTGGGATGAGCCGTACTTATTTTGGCGTTGTGCAGATAATATTATAAGGAGTGTATCCTAGAAGTGGACATGCTAAATATTTTGGAAGCTTGTCATGCTTCTCTGATTGGGGGTCTCCATGTAGGTGACCGAACTACTAGGAATGTGTGGTAGAGTGGCTACTATTGGCTAAATTTATTCAAAGATGCTTATGAGTTCATTTAGAGACGTGACCAATGCAAAAGACAAGGGTCAATCTCAAAGCACCATGAGATGCCTTTGACAAAAATGATGGAAGTAGAGTTGTTTCACATTTAGGGCATCAATTTCATGGGACCCTTTGTGAGATCATATGGGATGAATTACATTCTGGTTGCCGTTGAAAATGTATCTAAATGGGTTAGGGCAGTTGCCTTGGCTGATAATGAAGGGAAGAGAGTTGTTGCGTTCCTTAAAAGGAATATATTCTCTTAGTTTGGGGTGCTATGCACCATAATAAGCGATGACATATCATATTTTTGCAACTGAGTGTTTAGGGCTACCTTGTAAAAGTATGGTGTTAAGCAGCATAGGATGGAAACTCCATACCACCCACAAACTAGTGGGCAAGTGGAGATATCGAATAGAGAGATCAAAGCCATCCTTGCTAAAACGATGAATGCAAGTAGACAAGATTGGTCTAGGAATCTTGATGATGTGTTATGGGCATATAGAATAGATTTAAAGACACCTATCGACATGTCACCATACTAATTGGTTTATTGCAAGGCATGTCACTTGCCGATTGAATTGGAGCATAAGGCGCTGTGGGCACTTAGGAGGCTGAACTTGAACTAGAATGAGACAGCGAGTTGAGATTTGGTAAGCTGAATAAGATAGATGAATTTTATGTTGGAGCGTATGAAAGAGCATACCTATACAAGGAGAATATGAAAAGGTACCATGATCGGAGGGTTACCAAGAGAGACTTTCAGAAAGGTTGAGTGGGTACTCCTCTGCAACTTTAAACTGAAGCTATTGCTAGGTTCACTTAAGTCAAAATAGTCTGGCCTAGTCAAAGTAAACCTAGTCTATTCATTTGGAGTAGTGGAACTTAAAAATGAGGATAGAAGTATCTTCAAGGTCAACGAGCAATGAGTGAAGTTGTACATTAGTCCAATGACTCAATAAGGTGCATAGATAGTATCTATCTCGATGAAGTCTGAGTAATAGAGATAACTCTATCGTGCTATGATATTAAATCTGGCACTAGTGGGAGGCAACTCATAAAATATTGTTGTAATCATAATTAGATTTTATTTGTTATTCTTGTGCAATCTGATATGTTTATGAAGTTTGCAGAGCTAAAAATGTAGAAATAAAGGAGTTCTACAGTTGAAAAGAGGTTGATGGGGAGACTGATGGACCGTCAAGGTCTTGGCAGACCGTTAAAGCCATGATAAAAAAGGAGCATTCTAGATAAGGCTTGACTACTAAGCCGATAGACCGCTGATGGCCCAACGGACCGTCAGTCCCTCCATCACATAAAAGAGGAAACTTGAGGTCACTGGGTAGGTTGACGAACCATCACATTACTGATGGACCACCGGACAAGCCATCGAAACCAAGCATAATTTCCTGGTTTCAGGTAAGATGTGATGGTCAACCAGACAGACCGTCAGACACCCAACAGACCGTCGGGTTGACCATCAACTTAACCCTAGTTACGGGTTAGCTTGAGTTGATTTTTAAGGCTATTCAAATAATATAAAACCGACCCAAACATTTTTAAACTGATCCCTAAACGGCTTAAATTCCTTTGTATTCAAGGTATCTGGAGTCAGTTATTTCCCCTTAGGACTCTCCCTCTTATTTTTCTCTCTTATTTAAGCAAACCCATCCTTTTCTCCTTCTTATCACACAATTATGTTTAGTTTTTACTGATAAAGCAAGTTCTTAGTCATTGTGTGGTGTGAAAATTCTGTAAGTTGATTAGTGAACACTTGGAAATCAAGGTATGATCACAATTCTTCTCCCTTTTTGTTTTAATGATGAATTTAACTATGTGAAGATTGAAATGTGTTGAAAAGAATTTCATCTTGTTTCCTTCTTCTTCCTTGAGGTTGATGTTTTGATCCGAAGTCAAACTATGGTATGCTATATAATGGGTGAAGTCTGAGTAACCCACGTGTTTAGAACTAGAAAAAAATTTCACTTGAATGCTAAATTGATTTTATTACTATATTAAAAAAAATGATGCATACTAGGTATTCAGAGAAATGTCAAAGTGAAGTCTTAAACTAAAAAGGGTTACTGACGGTAACCTTGGCAGACTATTTCTACTGCGATGGAAAGCCGGATAGACCGTCATAAGGATGCCACGATTTATGTACATTGGATAAGCTCGATGGATAAGTTGGTGGACTATTAGTAACCTAACGGACCGCCAGTTCGACCATCACAAGGCTCTAAAGTAAAGTACTCACTGGTTAAGCCCTGACGGCCTGTTCAGTGGACCTTTGCATTAACGATGAGCCATCGGGGTGACCATCAAGCCATATTTACACTGTTTTAAATTGAATTTGACCTGTAAACTGATTCCTTGTTCCTTTTTAGGCATTATGGCACGTAAACTCCCTTTGACTAGAGGTGGTGGTAGAGACGAGGAAGAGTTGAGCCATCCAGGAGTGAGGATACACCTACCTTCAACACCGGACAGCGAGACAGGGAAATCCTCACACTCTCCCAGTCTGAAGAAGAGAGTGAGAGCAGCACTAGCACTACCAGTTCGAGCCCAGATGAGGAAGGGGTTAACACATCTAACCCCAACCCCATTGAGGTAGAAACTAGACACGTTAAAATGGAAATCGAGAAGGAAAATGTGATTAAAATCAAAGACCCTCATATGAGGGAGGCACTCAAGTGGCATATTGAGGGGTCGAAAGATAAGTTACTTGATGGATTGGAACCGACAACAAGTAGGCCAATCAAAAGTCCTATCTCTGAGGAGTACTAGGTTGTGACAAGTGAGTTGCACGAATATATGGAACTATAATGGTGTTTCAATGAGTAGGAGTTGGCTTGGATAAGAAATCCTCTCGGTTAATCAACCAAATCTGCCAAGAGAGTTTTTTGCTAAAGATTTGGCTTTGTTAAAAAAAGATTTTCCCAAGTACATAAAGATTTTAGACTTATCGAATAGAGAGTCAATACCAGTGAGAGGGGTCAACGTTAATATATCGGATAGAACAATCAACAGAATACTATTTAGATCTGACTATAAGGCACCAAATGCCGTTCCTGATTTTGAATTTTGTCTGACTTCAGCATCGACTCAAAAGCTATGGTTTTCTGGCTTATTGATTGATGATGGCAACCCGCTTGGGAAAAAACCACTTGAGAGTGCATTTCTAATTCCTCCCTTAGCTTTAGAGCTAAGTTCTAGTGGGCCATTGTTCGATTAAGGTTGATGCCAACAGGAGGGGATGATAATTTAGATAGCCATAGGGTTGTGCTGGTGGCTATTTTGATTGCAGGGCTGATGATCAATTTTAGACAAATAATTGCTGATGAGATGTTCGTGAGGGCACACAAGGTGGCTCGTGCATTACTATTCCCATGTTTAATTATAGAGATATGCAGGTAGGCTAACATGCCTCTAATTAGAGAAGTTGATAATGCAGCTCGAGCTACACATAGGAAAGACATTAAGAAATCAAAGGATGACTAGAAGTTTGAGATGCGAGTCTCCAAACCTCCAACCTATCAGACACAGTCAACGCCAGCCCCCGATACATTCAAAATTTCCAAAGGTATGCCATTGCCCATCTCTACTTATATGCCGCCTGAGTATGTGCCACCTAGTACATCTGGAGGATTGAAGTCTATGCCACCAATGGTGGGAAAGATTATTCGGAGTACAGGTTAACGCAAGAAAATTTTGCCAAGTCGATTAAGCTATAAAAGAAGTTTAAGAAACAGCTAGACACATGGGCTTCACAATTCAAGAAATTTATTGATCAAATTGTGGCTGAGGCAATCCATCCATTTCAAAACATTCTAATTAGGATGGATCACATGGAAGAGAGAATCAATAAAAGGCTGGATGCGATGTCCATTCCAGATCTTATGAAGTTTATGGCATTATTTAAATAGGCACATGCAGACATAACAAAGTTAAAGATCAAGCAAGAACAGTAGCCCATCTTTGATGATAAGCAATAAAGATGAATGGATAGTTGATTTTATGAAGAAGCCATTTAAAGACAAAGGCAAGAAGAAGGATGAAAATACAGGCAAAAGTACAGATAGGAAAGCTGTTAGAAGGAGAAGAACATAAGTAATGACACCGGAGGTGCAAAAATATTATGATATGAGAAAAGCTATAAAAAGATAGATGATAGATAAAGAGAGAACAAAGAAGAAGGTAGAAGATAAAGCTGATGGAGTATCTACTAGTTCTGCCCCAGCAAGGAGGCCTAGTTTGAACTCAGCTCGGGATATGATACCTCTAATTTCGGAGGAAGATATTGTGATTACCCCTACTACCATAGGTTTCAACATTATTTCAGGTGAGGCCATTGGAGCCTCACCATATTTCACTGATGCCTCATCTGAATAAGTGGCTTTACAAGTATTTACCATCCTCTGTACTTTATTTTAATGCATTGAGAACAAAGAATTTGTTTTCTATGGGTGTGGGTGTACTTGTACCATGGGGATTTTTGTTTCCTATGTTCTTTTCCTCCCGTATGCTATCTAGTAGAACCAGCATGTCTAGGATTGTATTTTTTTCTAAGGTTGTGCTGTAAATATCTGTTGTTAATGTTTATTTATAAAAGTGTATTTTATTTTAGCATCTTTTTGTGTATATGGATGATGAATGATGTTAGCATAAGACTATGAACTTGTTGGTATGATCATTTACTCCTGTCATTTAGCATATGTGAGAAACCTTTAGTGATACTGTGATTGGCAGTAATATGTAAGATATGAACAATTATGTGATGGAAATCCTAAGAGCAGTAGAATGAGTTTGACTCAGCTGCCTGTGTGTGCGAGTATTTGTGTTAGTTCTTGCATAGTGTAATACCTAGAACTTGCCCAATTCATTGATGTTGTCTTGTGGTTGATTCTATAGGATAGGATAGCAGGCCTCCTTGTACATTCAGTCCACATAACCAAAATAATTAACCCCACCAAAAAGATTTTCCATTTTTTAACCCTTTTTAAGCTTGTATTACTTTTCTTCATCACCAATAACTCTAATTAAATCTCTTTAGGTTGCTAACACCTAACTCTAGCCCTGACTTGATTTTTGACAATGTGCAACTTAACTTATGCAAAACACCTAAGTTGAGGGTGGCTATTGTCAATATGTTAGCCATCTAATGGACAGTTGGTTTAGAGCTCAGGTTAAAAACATTTGGCTCTGGTCTATTCAAGATATTTTGCACCTTGACTGACTGCATCAACATAAGTTATGGTGGCTGATGCTTATATATATATAAAAAGGGTGTTATGGTGAAGTATGAATGAATGATAGAATAATAAGTGAGCTAGTAAAGCATTGATCTTGGTGAGTAGAATTCAAGGGCAAAGAGAGTTAAATCTTAATGTTGAGTCATTTTTCCCAAAATCCTTCCAAACCTAGCCCGAAACCTCATTACAAGCCTAGAAAAGACCAGTTTAATCTTTGCAAATAAACTATAGGGGAGTAGTAGATGATAAGGGAAAACCTACAGGTAAGTATGCTATGCTTATGATTTCTTTGTTGAGTGCTAGAGTCTTGATTGTGTCCACAAGATATAATGAGTGGTGGACTTCATTGGCTGTGAGGGTAACTTGAGTATCGCTTAGTTTTGCTGGTATCTATTGGGTATGATGTCCATGATTGTGTGTGTTTGCTGAATTTGAAACAATGCCGGTTATAGATCCTGATGTGTTTAGCCCATATGAGTGGGATGACAAGTGAATGGTTCTGTGAAATCTAGTTCAATAGCTAATTGCCTGTTATTGTATTGTTCATGTATGAAATTTGCTGTTGAGTTTCTTGAGGGCAAGGAATTGTCTTAAGTTGAGGGTGTTGATGTTCCTTCTTTTGAAGGAATATTTTACATCTTTTTCATAGGATAATTGTATGTTTTCAAGCAATAGATGTTGTATTTAATACAGGATTTTAGTGTCTTCCGATTAAAGAGTTAGCAGGAGGAAAAACTTGGAAAAATAGCAGGAAAAGGGCACTGAATGTCCAACTGGTGGACCGTCATCCATGCAACTGACCACTAGGTCGGCCGTCAGAGTGAAATAAAAAGGACCAAAAGAATGATCGCTGCGACAGTCCATGTAACGGACTGTCAAACACCTGATGGACCGCCAACTTTCCTGTCAAGCTATAATAGAACATGAACTGTTAGAAGTTCAAGTGACAACTTTTACAATTGACTGCCGAGCTAGCTACGGTCCGCCAAGTGGAACGTCAACCCTAATCCAGAACATGGCATTTTGGAACTCTCAACGATGATCCACTCGATGGACCGTCAGCCTATCGATGGACCGTCGATATGACCATCAACTTGGATGCAGTTTTTTTTTTGAGTTTAAATTTTAAATAATCTGTACCTGAAAAAATATAAATACCTAGTTTAGGTTTTATTTAGGTATCTTTTACCATTTTCCAAATTTGAGTATTATTGTAACACAGTATTCTCTGAGAATCAAGCTAGAATTATGGATCTAAATATTTTATGCTTATTTTCTTTTGAAGATTGAAGAACAAATCTTGTGGTTTTTGTAAGTAATTTCTGAATTTTATTTATGAGAAGCATAATGACTTTGTCTTCTTCTTCTATAGAGATATATGGCTATGATCCCATAACTAGGGTTATCGGAGCCTTGATGTGAAAAGCTGATTGGAGTTGCGAAAACCTTTGATTTCCATGGTTAACTGAAGTTGTATAAACTCTTGTTCACAATAATGACCTTTCTTGGTTGCAAACTTGAAGGGTGAGCCCAAGAATATCACTTGCTCAAATAGAAAAGTGTTTGTTGCGAAAAGAAGAGGTTTACATAGGATCTAAGGTCTTTAACCTTTGGGTTAAGGGTTGATGCCTTAACAGGATCAACCCATATGAGAGAATAGTTGAATAAACTAACGTATTCTTTAAGTTCGAGAGAACTGAAGGATAATCTATTCATTTAGGTTGAGAAACAAATGGGTAAATTATAGGATTCAATAACTCTTGCAATTGAAGTGATTAATTGGAAATTCAAAATAATTCACAACCCTAGCTGCTTGAACGTCTTAGTAACTTTAGCTCTAGTTTGTCTACTCTTATTGGATTACTATTTGCAATAATAATCATTGACTGGAACACTTTCTGTTACACATAGTGAAATATAATTTACAAATCAAAACCCCTCTTTAATTTGGAACCTTAGAACAACAGTCTAGTAAAAATCACAATACTCAGTGAACACAGTATTCCCTATGGGATTCGACCCCAGCCTAGTTGGGTTATCTATTTGACAACGACCACTTACTCTCTCGTAAGAGAGGTGTAATTTTGGTTTATCAAGAAGTCAACCAAAAAAATATTTACATTAAAGAACTTCTACTCCCTTATTCAAAATATTACAACACTTCTATCGCTACTACCGTCCTAACATAAGAAGGGTCGCTGAGGACTGGAGTACAAGCACCTAGAATGATGGGGTTACCTCTTAATTACGACTCCTATTTGTCGTTCTACTCCAGGTAAGACCCGTGAAAATAAACATAGTACAGTAGGCATAAAGTAATTTATAAAAACCACCTAGGTAATAAATGGAGGGTCATTCTAGCATAAACATATCAGAACACAAATTCTTAGGAAGGGGCACCAGGAGGAACACGACTGCATATATCATAGGTAATATAACATAAAGTCGCAATTCATGTTTAGGAAACAAGGTGAGGATTTACACTTGAAACTACTATTTCTTAGAATTAGGCATAACATAAGACATGGATGTAGGGATCATGAGCATAATAACATAGAGATTGAACACTTGGAAGCTCAGATTTCTAAGAACCATTATTGCTTTAAACTTTCAGGGGTCGAACCATGTACATAAGCTGCACAGATAACTCGAACCTGAGGCATAGGCACAATTCATATACATAAGAAATTGGTAGAATTCCCTCATAAATCAAAGTGAGAGGAGCTTGCTAGAATAAGAGTAGATTAACCATAACTCTTCCCGGGAATTCACCACTATGAGTCAATCATAATATCAACCTTAGTTCACCATCTACCCTCCTTCGATAACTATAATATGAAGACACTACCCTCCAGAGATCATAATCTTAACCTTTGCTAGGCACAATGGCTATCACACTCTCATAAGCAAACACGTTCATACTAAGATTCAATAACATAAACTAGGTACACCTAGCATTTGCATACTTAGAATGTCATTTAACAAGATGCTAACTGGGGTTCGACATAATCTAATAAAATCAATACTCTTACCCTCCTAATGTCTTAGACCCAATTCATCACTTCAATACTACGCTTCTATTAAGTATCACAATTTCTCACTCAACTAATTCATAAGTTATTAAGCCACTCTGTTCAACACATCTCGTCAAGCCTACCAATTTATTCCCAAAATCTCGGATCACTACCCTTGAGCTAACTTACTTTTCACCACAATCAACATCTAGAGTTCAAACGTAGTATCTAGAAACAACCATGCACCATTAATCTACCGATATTAGTCCATCCCACAAAGAGGTCACTCTTCATTCTTTATTTAACCATCGATAATCTATACATATTTGGGGGGAACCATCCATATTATGCATAAAAGAGTAGAAGGACACCATGGATAAATACGAGGGCAGAAAAAACCCTCATTAAGAAGATTGTTGAAATTCACCTTAACTTCTGTTCACTCATCCAAAGCCATTATATATGAAGGGATAGAAATACGATGGGTAGTGGTGTTCCTCACTACTTTTCATGAGGTAGTGGTATGGATTGTGTACTTTACCCTACCCAGACCCCACTAGGTAGGAATACACTAGGTATGTTGTTGTTGTTGTTGTTGTATCTTGAAGAAGATTAATTTGAATAAATTAGTTTCCCTATCGGGGGGAACACCAGGAAGATCATCAGGGAACACCTCAGGAAATTCACAGATCACAGCGACCGTCTGCAAAGAAGGCATATCACATCTAGAATGAAAGATGTACCCTTTGGAAACCAATTTCCAGCCTTTAAGATATTAAATAAACCTTCACTTAGGCAATAAGGAACTTTTCTCCCATTCAATAGTTAGCTCAATTAGGAGAATTTTAAAAAATGACCTTCTGGGTCCAACGATCTAAGGAAGCATAGCACAAACGCAACCAATCCATCCACAATAGGACATTGAAATCAACTATGTCTAACTCTATCAAATCTACCAAAGTTTCTCTATTACCAATAGACACCACACAATACCTATAAACTCTTTTATAGAAACCACAGAGTCACCTACTAGGGTCGAGATATAAAAAAGGGTCCAAAATGCACTTAAGATCAGATCCAAAATACATAGCACACAAATAGGGTCACATAAAAGAAAGTTAACCCGAGATCAAGTATGTAATACACATAACGGAAAAAGAGTTTTAACATACCAGTAACACCATCTGGGGATGCCTCGGACTCCTGAAAGGTAGTGACAGTATTGAGACAGTTTTGACTAGTGCTGGAGCCAAAAGTGTCACCCTTTAGTGCAGTAGCTGATGAAGTGGAAATAGAAACCTTATTGGCTCCCGAAGAAACCTTAGAAGAATAATTCCATTGTGTATGTCGAATCTGACCACAAATAAAATACCAATTCCTCCCTTAATCATAATAACTATGATACAACAGATAACAAAACTAGTAGGTAGGATAGGGTGGGGCTAACCGAGCTCTACTGGCTTAAAAATAATGTTCACTAGAAGACTGAGGTTAAGAAGTACTGACAACTGCATGAGAAATCCTGATTTCTCTACTTAGCCACTGTTTCCCCAACCTACTATAATTCTGCTGACCCCTCCCTTGCTCTTAATATTTGAATATCTTGTCCTTCCTGCCTCTTACCCTTACTAGATTCCTTCTCCCATTAATAAAATTGGACTGACATGAAAAACAGGACTTTATCTGGGTTAATAGAAGAATAAAATGGCGATACTCAGGATTTGAAATATCTCCCTGAGGTGATTGAACCTGGGTGTCACCACCTAGAGAAGGATTAATGGAGGTCAGCAGGTTTCTACGAGGAAAATCAGAAATAGCAACCCTAGACCGGGTCTGTACCCTATAAGTAGGACGAGTTCCATCCATATTGTCCCAAAGTGGGACATAAGAGCTTCTACAAGCATCAGATCTTTAAGGAGGTATCATCTAAAATATGATTAACCAAAGGTTAGAGTCTTTTCAAGACCCTAGACTCTATATCCCGAAGGATAGATCATAAGAAAGGGAAACATTCCTAAATTACTAATAGCCTCTCCCTTATAAGTATGGTATGCTACACACCCATAAAAAGAATCTACTTGACATGGATCTATTGGTCTCTTAATGTAACACCCCAATTTGTTGAACCAGAATGCTACATGATGCTCATGACCCCGAAGGACCACAAGCTAACCCATGATTGATATTTGTACCTGTATACTGCATAAAATACTGAATAATGCAGAAACATGCACTGAAAGGCCGTAAGGTTCAATACTAAACGTAACATGGATGAGATAACATCTGTGGGGTAATACAATACCCAAATAAAAACTATAAACACTGAATTCTAAAAAATAATAGTCTGCATCTAGTCGGAAAGACTCTACTATCTTAATAATCTAAATAAAAAGTTGATGGGATATGTTCCCAACTAACTCCAACTAATAACTAATCAATGAAATAGTGGAGAAATAATTATGTCCTTGAAGGATGAGGACTCACTTCTATTCTGAATGCTGAGACTGGAATCTAATGTTGATCTGGAACTCGTTCCTATGAACCTATGGTGTAACATAAAAAAAGCACCGTAGCCCAAATGCATCTGTAATATGGAATATACTGAGTATACATGTGAGGTATGCTAATACAACGGTTAACATGCATGAAAATGCTAACTAACTGTCTAACATGAATGCCAGAATATATTCATAAATACATAACTATAATAGACATTGTAATATTGTGATTACTAAATTTGAATGCTGATGACATGAAATCTAATAATTGATATAACTGATAGCACAAATAGCTGTATTTGAATGTAACTGATAACATGGGTGACTATATTTGACAGTCCTAAATCCGATAGAACTATTTGTATTTCTTACTGTATCTGAGTCGACTGTATCTGACAGTCTTGAATCTGAAGAAATATCTGAGTTCTTTTACTGAGACTGGTACTGAAACTATAGGAGGTAGTATTTAACTGACATGCCCCTAATATGCCATTATGTCTGAGTTGGGGTCCAATCTGTAACCCCAATTGGAAGGGTGTCAATATTGCACCACTTGTAAGGACAAGCTGTGGGTGACCCTTATCTGATAGTTTCCCCAAAGGATAATGGTGGGGCCCATATCTAACAGTGCTTATGCACCTCATCAACCCTCATCAGACAGTGTTGATGTCTCAACCTATGTTGGCTACATTGTTTTGGAATGCAAGGATGACTTCTAAGGATCAAACCCTCATTTGATAGTGTGTGACCCCATGCTTGGGTTCACTCGGTGCTAATTCCTACTACCATCTGAATGGACACTGAACATGAGCTGAGTTACTCCATTGATTAATGGCATTCTACTGATATCTAACAACTGACTGAGTCATGAGTTCATTGAGATTTTTCCTGAGTCATAAGACTATCTAAAGTCTAAGGATTCATAGCTTGATTGAGAGTATCAAAAAAACATGACATGGATTTAGGTACACAACTAATGTTTCAGGTACAAGTACCCCCAGGACTCGATGGAAGGAAACTGACAAAGCATGACTTACTTGAATACATAATAATCATCATAATACATTTACTGAAGCATTTCATCAAACATATGATAGGCATAAGCTTGTACGTACATGGGGATTTATGATATCATGCTAATTAGACACTTTCCCTTCATCTAGGCATTCAACAAAACACATAGTAGGCATAGATTCTGTAAACAACATCATACAACAATTAACTGTCATGATTCAATTCCAATTTAATCATTCAAGTGTTTAGTCCTAGGGTTTCATGAATCTATACCATTACAAATCAATCCATATGGAATTTAACACTCATTCATGGAATACAATTCAATTACTCATCATCAACATAAACAAAAGTAGCCTAATCATGAACTTCATAAGAAAATCTATAACTTGAATTTAAAAAAGGGATTCTTGGGCTTCATGGACCAAAGGAGTCCATGAATGAACACTATGCATACCTTAGTTCATGATTCATGAAGATTGATGGTGAAGACTTCTTGAGTTTGAATCTCCAATAGAAACCATAGCTTGGTCTTGAGAGAAAATTGAGAGAAAATAGTATATTTTGGGTAAAGAATAGCTAAATCACGTGTTATTGGGTTTAAATAGGGGTAGGAAATAGACCCTTTTAACCTTGGACGCGTCATTTAATTTCACTAAAATTTTCTTGAACTGGGTCCCTAGTGCGACGCGGTGATATTGCGCCGTGTCACTGGAAATTGACAATTGTGAAATGAAGGGATGGCATGGCGCGACGTGGAGCCATCACGTTGCCCCTTCCTTCGTGACCTGGAACTTTGGTGCGATACGGGGGAAATCGTTCTAAGATACTGGAAAAAGGAAAATTCTGAATTTGAGTGTTGGCGTGATGCCCCATAATAGCGGACACCTACTGGAAATTTCCAAATGCCATTTCCTCTTGTGGTGCGGTGCGCCACTGACTAATATGGAACTTTTTTATGACGGAAACTTGAAATAGTCATAACTTCTTACCTGATTAACGGATTTAAGCGAATCATATATCGATGGAAAGCTTATTAAATTCTCCACATGAAAAAAGTGAAAATCTTGATTATTCCTCTTGGAATAATTATCCTTTTCTTTAAAAGATAATACTAGGCATTCGTGGGATGAAATTTGCTTGAAATATTTGGGGTATTACGCCCAATGAAACCATACCTAGGCTTTGATACCATCTTTGTCATGACCCAAACCAGGGCTGGCCGTGATGGGCATCTAAAGTCCCACGTAGATCCGAGGCCACCCTCTGTACCTAACTAAGTAAACACAACAATCCCAATGTCGGATGAATTTCAAACATATGACAAGATAGATTCAAGAAAAATAATATGTCTATGATTAATATCCAACCATCCGACCAAAACTACCGACCAATGCCACCTAGTCCACAGTAATCCAACCAAGCCTTCTAAACAAGAACCAAAATTGAATATCTATAAGTGTCGAGAAATGCTCCCCACTATAGCCAAAAACAAGTCTAAACAAAAAAGACCCAAAACATCAAATATAGTCTTTTGATGTATGAAAGCTCACCACTTCAATGTCAACTCACAAGATGATCCCGAATCCTAATCACTGAGCAAGAAAAGTAAAAGTATAACGAGTTCTAGCACCGCATAGGGATACAATGTATGTAAACAGTTAGCAGTTGGAGTTCTGACATATAACTGAGGAATATAGGATAAAATAAGGCTATGACTAATTATTCAAAATCATTCGAAATTCCTTGCACATCATTTAATGCATATATGTGTATATATCACATGTTGGGATAGGTATCAAGTCTTAAAATGCATTTTAAAATCTTAGTCGGGATTGTGTATCTCAATCATCATATAATTATACCCTCGGGCTATATGGTCCCCAACTCTTACCTCTTGGTCAGGCCCTAGTGTGTGTAGCTGCATGAATCAGAGAAAGATCATATACATATATGTACGAGTGACTCAAACATCCCAATCTTATACTAAGGTGACTTAAACACTAGTCATGAAATGAGATATGAGGGACTCAAACCTTTCAATCATAATATTAACAATAAGGTGGACTCGAACCACCTGGTCACAAGCAAGGAGACTCGAACCCTCAGCCATAATGAACCCCGCACAAGCTAACATGGTTTTTAGTGTAATTCACTCAAAACTCCACTTTCATTACTCAGCTACACAACCCTCATTAAAACCCAATTAAGATAATTAACAGATATTTGTATTTTTATTAAGCTAATTGCACCCCAAGGCATCCCATTGGTATTGTCAAACCAACATCGCTTGCAAGTAAATATCATCATTCCATGTCATCTACTCAACTAACTGGGACTCCAACCCATAGGTCAAAAGATATTCAAATGATCAATCATTAGGGACTTAAACCTATTTAATTAATTAGACCGACAAGGTTCTAATTCCCCCATGTATACATGGACACCAAGTCCTTTGAAGGAAAACATGCATACTTTATTATCCTTATTATGCCAAAGCATTATTACAAGTGGGCAAACCAAACTATATGACAAAAGCCCTTTTCATTGACAATTTCACAAACACGTTAAGCGAATATAATTTCTAAAACCATAATCAAAGAAAAATCATCAAATTAGGGGTTAACCATAACCTCCAGTTCAATCACCATTCCCATGCACCCACAAGTTTAAAACCATATTTGAAGCATGATTATTTATACATAAATCAGGGTACAACTTTGTTCAACAACAAGCATTCAAAACCCCTAACCTTTGTTTTAAAACCATCATAAGCATCTCTTGAAAAATACTTTAAAACACATGCTTTTAATAATTAGAATTGAGGGAAGAGTAATATGCATGAAATACCAAGTTTTATGGAGTGAATCCAACCCTTGAGCACATAGATAACATACTTGATAAAACCTTATCTTGACTTCATTGAGGGAATTTAAAAAGCCTTTTGGAGTATCTGAGAATTTACATAGATTTATTTCTAAGCGCTAATGACACCCTAAAGGGGTTACACAAAGTGGGTTTTAATTTGGGTAAGAGGAGAAATGTCCAGTATGCCCTTTACTTAAAATCTAAAACTGTGCCGCCATTGACTATCGGTCAACCGTTGACTTGTAGTCACTCCTTATGACTCATCACCGCGAGTCATAACCAAGACAGTCTCTAGGGCCCCCACACTTTGTTAAACCTATGACTCAATGGCACGACTCGTAATAGGACCCTACGACTCATAGGGTACAGTCATAGTCTACACAGAACCCATTTGGGGTATACACTAGACACCCTAAAATTTACACTCGATGACTCATAACAAGTCCTTATGGATCATAGCGAGCCACTCGTACCTAGAGAAGAATCTATCCACTTAATTATTAATTTTTTATGACTCATCCCAATATCCCGTCATGATACCTTACGAATTGTAGGGTCTAGTCATAACGAGGGTAGTGAGCTCAAAACTTAGAAAAATTTCAAGGAACAAAAATCCAGGGCATGACATATACCCATACCATATTCTTGGGAGGAACTATCATGACTCAATAGCCGCTATCGTGACACAGGGCCTCAAACTCAAAATCTGTGATCGCAATATTTACCTCTGTAATTGTGGTTCTTCATGAATGGCAAGGGAGTCATATTTACGACTTTAAGTGTCACAATTCCAGCACTTACTGGTGCTACCAGATTATGATCATGATCGCAATCCAAGGACCACAATTGTGGGTATACTAGATCACAACTAAGACTTGAAATTTTTCAAGTCTCCACCAACCCCTTGGGATTCATCCAGAATCTCATATACATAAACAAACTATGTAACCATACCAAATTCAACATTTCATACTCAATGAAATAGTCAAAATTTTCATTTGAGGTCATTTTAACCAAATATGGGTCCCACATCCAATTTCTAATTTCTTAACTTTTCGATCAATAGGTCCAAATGAGCGCGGGTGCCTTGGGACCCAAACCAAGAGTTCACCTAGCCTAAAATGATATTTTGGAAATTGCTAGAATAGTCAAAATTTACATTTGAGGTTGTTTTATTAAAATTTTTACCCAATGGCCATTTGGAATTAGCAAAGAATTCCATACAGGGAAATGGCTTTAAAAACAAAATAAACTGCACGATAACTGAACTCTTAGTTCCAGCAAGTCATAAATGACTTTAGGCATCTATATAGAAGTTATAAAACAAAAATAATCAAAAATATAGAAAATGGCCTAAAGGGTAATTATAGATGCCTATTGTGTACCTATGGTTTTTGTAGTCACACTACACTTTTATGATTTTTGGTGTAGATTCAAGTACTAGTTGTCGCCGTTGATGTGACGCTCGTGCAGGATTGATTTCAGAGATTGGGTGAACTGTTGGAGTTGGAGTTCCTATTTTTCTTCTATTTATATATATTTAGTTATTCATTTTAGAGGTAGGATATATTACACTATTCAGTATTTATAGTCAATTTATAATAGCTCTTCTACAAACATTACTAAGTCTTGAGATGGTTGTTGCTCTTTTATTTATCTATTAGACTATTATGACTATTTTATTGCTATTTTAACTCTTTAAATGTTGGTTTTTTGGCTTTCAGGTCATTTTCAACCAAGTTATCCCATTGTATATAGCTCCAGGTTACGGTTTGGCTTACCTACATATGGGATAAAGTAGGTTCCCCATAACTCATAAATTGGGTCGTGACATTATTTAAGCTTTTATATAAGTATTTTTATAAATTATTTTTGATATTAGTAGTGTTATGCTGGGGCATAGGTTAGCTTGTGGTCACTTGTGACACTAAGTATCGTGTTACAACTAGGGGTAGTCTCAAGTCATAAAAAACATGGTATTAGAGAAACAACTTTAAAGTGTCCTAGGGTATCTAAAAACCGCATCAAATAGAGTCTTATTCATAGGTGTCAAACATGCCACACTTATGAGTGATAGGATATAAGATGTTTTAGGAAAATTTCTACTTTTTTCATGTTCATATTATGTAATAGAGTGTGAGCTCTATTAAAACTTTTTCTTAGTCGTTCTCTACATGTTTACAGAGTATGCCTCCAAAGAAAACTAATTGAATAAGGAATCAAAATAGTAGTAGCGTTGAAAATCAGTACGAACCACTACCAACTGAAGAAAATAACTAGACTGAACAAGTATCCTATGTTAAATGTATGGCTTCTTTTACAGCTTTAGCCCAATCCATTACTAGCCAAAATAATTAACCAATTATAGTACCATCCGACCCAACAATGAATATGGTAGCAGCTAGAGTCTTTAGACTTTACTTGGATGAATCCTCCAGTGTTCTTAAGGTTCAAGTCTAAGAAAGATCCACAATAGTTCAAGGATAGTGTTCAGAAAGTTATAGAAATCATGGGTGTCACCCCAACTGAATGTGCCAACTTGGATCCCTATTAGCTATAGCGAGTAGCTCACCCTTGGTAAGGGAAATTGAAGGAGAATAATGGTGTAAATACAAAACTGATAGGATATGATGAGTTTGTTATTTCCTTTATGGACAAGTTCTCTACTTGAGCTAAGGGAGTCCAAGATGCAGGAATTCATAAATCTAAAATAGGGTATCATAAGTGTGAAGGATTATTCCCTTTGATTTACTTAGTTGGTAAAGTATGCTCCACCTATGGTTGCTGATTCCAAGGTTTACATAAGATAGTTTATGTTTGGTATTTCTAAGGAAGTAGTCAAATAATATAGGACTGCGATGTGGGTAAAGGTTATGGACATCAATAGGCTGATGGTTCATGCTCAATCTATAGAGAAAGAAAAAGTTAAGAAAAAGGAAAAAAGAGAATCAGAGGGATAAAATAGGTAGCCTTAATTTGTTTTAATAGATGTTCGATGGTGGAAATGGTTTTTAGTTCTACTAGAAATTTTTTTCTCCAACCCTGTCTTCTATTAGTTCCCTAGTAGCCAAGTTCAAGCAAGATAATTAAGATAGGACACCAGGATCTAAGGCATAGGGTAGTGTAAATAATGTTTGTACCAACCTGATATGCATAAAATATGGTTGAAACCACAAGGGTAAGTATATAGAGGTAGTGATATCTATTTTGGGTGTGCTAAGATAGGACACAAACTTAGGGAACGCCCAATGTATTCCCAAAGATATAAGGCCCATTAATAAAGTTAGTCCAACTCTTCAACAGCTCTTACAAGTCGCCTGAATTAGTAGGGTTCCTTATCCAACTCAGCAATGGATAACATCAAAATATGTTCTATGCTCTTCAGATCGATAGGATTAGGAGGATTCTCTTGATGACGTCACCTGTATGTTATAGGTCTTCCATATTCATGTCTATGCATTATTAGATCTTAGAGCCATACTTCTTTTGTAACTCCCTATAGTATAGTAGAATTTGGTGTCACTCCTGAAATTTATTCAAAACCTTTCATAGTCTCTACTCGAGTTGGTGATTCAGTCATTGATAGATGAGTATACAAAAATTGCATAGTCATAGTTTCCCAAAAAGTCACCTCAATTGATATCGTAGAGTTAGACATGGTCGATTTTATGTCAATCTTGGTATGGATGGGCTGCACTCTTTCCATGCCTCTATTGATTGTAGGAAAAGAGTATACCAATTATATTTTCAAATAAACTAGTTCTAGAGTGAAAGGGTAGTACCCAACGTCTATGGGTCGGTTTTTCTCTAACATTAAGGCTAGAAAGTTGATCTCCAAAGGGTGTATCTATCATTGTTTTTGGGTTAAGGATTCAAAATACAAAGCTATAGTTCTTGGGTTAGTTTTAGTGGTAAATGAATTTCCATAAGATCTACTTAGAGTTCCTATAAATGGAAAATTGACTTAAAAATAGATCTCTTTCTAGATACCCAACCTATTTCAATTTCACCCTATAGAATGGATCTAGACAAGATAAAAGAGTTGAACCTAAAATTTAAGGACCTCCAAGACAAGGGTTTTATGAATACCAACATCTCTCTATGGGGTGCTCTAATTCTTTTTTAGAGCAAGAAAGATGGTTTTCTCATAATGTTTGTCAACTATCGTTAGTTAAACAAAGTCACAATAAAAAATAAACATCCTATTCCTAGGATTGATGACTTGTTCAACCAACTTTATGATACAAATCTTTTCTTTTAGATAGACTTCAGATCAGGCTATGATAAGATTAAAGTCAGAGAATGTGACATTCCAAAAATAGCCTTTAGAACTTGATACCATTATTTTGAATTTATAATTATGGATTATCGACTAACTATGCACCTATAACTTTTAGTAACTTGATGAAAGGGTGTTTAAGTAGTACTTGGAAATATTTGTCATTGTCTTTATAGATGACGTCCTCATTTGTTATCAGAGTAAGGATGAACATGCCGATTATCTGAGGATTGTCTTAAAATCTCTTAAAGATTGCTAGCTATTCACCAAATTTACATAGAGTGAATTATAATTAAAATTAGTAACATTTCTTGGTCATATTAATTTTGAAAAATACATTTAGATTGATCCTCAAAAGACCAAAGCAATGAGAAACTGGGTAACTATCTCTCTAGCAGATATTATGAGTTTCTTGGGCTTAGCTAGTTACTAAAAATGGTTTGTTGAGGGATTTTCATCCACTACCTATCCCATGTCCTAATTGACTTTGAAGAAAGTCAATTTTTTGTATTTTGACTCTTATGAGAAGAGTTTTCAGGAGTTGAAGACTCGACTCACTACCGCTTCAGTTTTAACTTTACCTAAGGGCTCAAATGGTTTTGTGGTCTAATATTATAATTCTAGGGTTGAATTTGTTGTGTGTTTATGAAGCGGGGAAAATTTACTACATATGCCTCTATACAACTCAATCTTTATAAAACTACCCAACTCATGATCTTGAGTTGGCAACAGTTGTTTTTGTCTTAAAGATTTGGAGGCATTTCCTCTATAGGGTTCATGTTGATATGTTTAGCAATAAAAATTGTCTTCAAAATATGTTCAATAAGAGAGATATAATTTTTTGTTTGAGGAGATGGTTAGAGTATCTAAAAGATTATGATCTGAGTGTTTTGTACTATCTGGATAAAGACAATATGATGGCCGACACTCTTAGAAGATTATCTATGGGAAGTGTTGCTTATGTGTAGATTCAGAAGAAAAAACTATCTTGAGAGGTCCACAAATTTGCCATATTGGGAGTTCGGTTGGTAGATTCAGCCAAAGGTTTTAGTCCAAAATGGATCAGAATCCTCCTTGGTAGCCGAGTTATAGAAAATAAATATAATTATTCTTTTTTTCTTAGATTGAAAGTAGTGCTCTAGAGTTAGAAGGTTGAGTTAAGCATGAGATGGTGTTCTTTTAGATTAAGGTAGACTGTATAATTTGAATATAGATGACTTCAAGTAGAGGATGATAGCAGAGGATCATGGTTTAGGAGCCCTAAAATGTATCGTGATTTATGGGAAGTCTATTGGTGGAATGGTATGGAGAAGGATATCAAAGAATTTGGGGCTAAGTGTCCAAATTGCCAATAGGTTAACGTTGAGCACCAGAGTCCTGGTGGCACACTCTAGGACATCCATATTCCTACTTGGAAGTAGGAGGTAGTGAATATAGACTTTATTATAAGGTCGCCTCATATTTATCGGCAACATGGTTTCTTTTGGGTTATTATGGATCAAATGACTAAGTTGTCCCAATTTTTGCAAGTTAACACTTGAAATTTAGTCGAGGACTATGCTAAACTCTACCTTGAGCAGTTAGTGAAATTTCATGGATTTCCTTTAACTATTATTTAAGATAGATGTACTTAGTTTTCTTCTCAATTTTGGAAGGCCTTTTAGAAGGGTCTTGGAACCCAGGTTTATCTCAATACAACTTTTTACCGGCAGACATATAGTCAGGCAAAAAGGACCATTTAGACCTTAAAGGCCATGTTGAGAGCACACATGATCCATTTCTATGGTAGTTGGAATGATAATATACCTTTGATCGGGTTTCTGTATAATAAAAACTATCACTTTAGTATTCAGATAGCCCCATTTGAGGCTCTTTATTATAGGAGGTATAGATATCCTATTGGTTGGTTTGAAGTTGGTAAAGCTACAGTTATATCATCATACATAGTCCATGAGGCTATGGAGAAAGTTCATCCGATTAGAGAAATGCTGAGAATAGTCCAGAGTCATCAGAAGTCCTATCTAGATATGAGAATAATGGAGCTTGAGATCGGCATCGATGATTTTGTCTACCTAAAAATATCATCTATAAGGAGGTGAAGGGATTTTAGAATCAAGGAAAGATCAGTCCCCACTTTATTGGTCTTATGAGATTGTAAGCCATTTTTGAAAATTATCTTATGAGTTATATTTGGCGACAGACTTAACAATAGTGCATCTAGTCTTCCACGTTTCCTTTCTAAGAAGGGCTTTAGTGATCCTGCATTGATTGTTGCCTTAGATAATATGGGTGTTAAAGATAGTTTGTCTTATAAAGAGGTTTCTATTGAAACCCTTGACCATCAGGTTTGTAGGTTAAGGAATAAAGAAGCTGTGTTAGTAAAGGTTCTTTGGCAAAATCAGATAGTCGAGGGAGCTACTTAGGAAGTGAGCCAAATATGATGACAAAGTAGCCCCACCTCTTCCCTTTGAACTCAGTCCCATCTTAATGTAATAGCTTCCCTTATTTAATTAATTCTTTCTATTTTATGTCACCAAACTATTCTCATGTCATAGCATGCATACATGAGTCTGGTTTAATCTATGTTTCAGTTACTAACTCAGTACCATGTCATTGTTCACCTCTTAGAAATTTAGTATAGGAATCTCAGGTATAAATACTATTATAGGGTTCCAATAATATTAGGCATAGTGGTAAAGAAAATGTGGGAATTGTAACTCTTTCACCCTAACCTTATAGCTCAGTCAGTTTCTATTCAGGTATGAATGACCCAAAGAGGGAGATACTATAACACCTCAAAAATTCAAAGCCAAGGCTACATTGTACCATAGTTACATTGTACAACCATACAATTGTCTTGTATAATTGAGGAAACCCCAATATTTGAATGTTGAAGAGTGAAACTTCCTACCACAAGAGGGAACGAATGATCGTTCTTTGAAACTACGACCCTAGGCATGATCGTGAGTCCCATAGATGTTTTTGATTTAGACTTCAAACCATCGAACAAAGGTATGACCACAGGTATATCCCACAATCATACCAAGGGTCATCTAATAATGTTTATAGGGCATTCATCTAGGTTATAACCAATAGTCCAACCCATGAACATAGGTTGGTCCAACGATCGTGGGAAGGTCCATACATCCCTCTTAGTAGTTTCTAGTTACGAACTTTAAAGGCATATGTCAGTCTTTTCTACTTTTCTAACATAAAAACATGTCATTTTGGAAATTTAAAGTTATTCATTGGGGTTGGTATTACCCTAAGCCCTTATTACTCCGAAAAACATCCAACACTAAGTTTCAAATAGAGAAAAAGGGAAATTTCTTTCCCCAAGGCAGAGTTAGGGTTCATCTTCTCCAGGCTAACAATTTCAAAGAAAATTTCCAGGTTTCTATCTCCAGGTTTGTGGATTTTCATCAATGGTTTCCTTTTTACTCATTGACTTTCAGAGTTAACCTAATTCTCCAGTTTAGTTCCTTGTTCATAATTTAGGGTTTATAGATATTAGCAAATTCATTATTATCTTTATCCCTTGGTGTCATTGTGTTATAATTCCTATTTTAACATAAATTTCAATATTATTTCATGACCACGATCACAAACCCAAGATATATCATAAAATCTTTGATTGTTGGACCTGAGTCATTGAATTTTTTAAATTCATTAAGTTTATGAAAGGTGATCTACTATATGCAATGGGAGAAATCATAGAAGATACTAATAACATAGAAGTAGAAGCAATTGCAATACTACAGGTAGCTAAGTATTGGAATCAATCAACCCCAGACAATGTTAACATTCAAACAGACACTATCAATGCAAAAAAATTTAAACAAGGAGTAGAAGAGTCTGTGGAGTATAGCAGATAATGTATAGTAAATATGGTAGTTAGTTTCTCGTAAGGAAGTGCAGATTCAACATATTCTAAGGGAAGGAAATCAATGAGTGGATTACTTTTCCAACGTGGCATTAAATTAAGGGGATGTCATATTTACATATTCAAACCGTTAAATATGGCAGGCAGGAGAATTGTCAATAGTGAAAAGATATAATGTCCAAATCTAAGACTATCACCATCAAGAGGGTAAAGAGGCTGGGATGGATAAAGTAATGGTTTTCACATGCATTATATTTACAACCCAAAAAGGTAACAAAAAAGGTGAAGCTGCTAATTAGTCTAACTACACCAGCCAACAAAAAAGGACTATTAGCAATTTGGATGTCAGAAGGTCAGATCTTATATTCAAGCAACTGAGACACCTGTTACTTTCCAAATACATATGGTTCCAAGAATTCCAACATCTCAATACCAACCATATCTGCAAATTAACTAGGGAGAGGTTAAGAAAAACAAATTATCTAGCTTAATCAGAAAGACAAAAAGGGTTATCAACTCACTGGGAAAAAGTAACAAGCTTTAGGTGACTAGACCCGTTGATTCAACACGAAATATCACAACATGAACCTATGCACTGGTGAACTTGACTGGAATGAAAGAAGTACAAGAACAAAATTAGGAAAACCATCAATAATCAAAAGCAGAAATCAAAAGAAAGGTAAAGAAATACTTATGAAAAATGAAAAAAGCTTTAAAAAGGATCATCCAAGGAACAAAGCTAATTACCCACAACTAAAGAAGAAGAAAATGATGATTCACAAAGGTAAACAT
This sequence comes from Capsicum baccatum var. pendulum, assembly GCA_030864225.1. Classification (NCBI taxonomy): domain Eukaryota; kingdom Viridiplantae; phylum Streptophyta; class Magnoliopsida; order Solanales; family Solanaceae; genus Capsicum; species Capsicum baccatum. Next base: position 55,208,120 of record CM061554.1, on the reverse strand, counting down.
GATGAGAGAAGGTGGGAAATAGTGAAGCTAAATAGTAAGCTCATTTTAGAAACCCTACTGAGTATATATGATTTTTTTATTTTAGGCTAGGACATGTAATGGTCTGGTTTATTTTTCTGTTTGTTGCTGGACTATTTTGGATGGGTTGGTACATCCTTTTTAGGATTTTAATTTTTATTTATTAATAAAATTCCAAATTAAACAAAGAAGGCATAATAGTTGCATTCATCAGAGATAGTGGGTTATGAACACTAGATGACCTAGGATTTCATGCATATACTTTTAGGTATATGCATGAATCTTAAATGCTCTTTAAGGATACAAGGCATATACTTCTGATGATAGGCGAATTTACACGCCTAAAGTACTATATTTTACCCATATTTTAGCTAAGTTTTGAGGACAAATTATATAATTCATGCACTTTTAGTCCTTTTTCCTGTAAGTGAGCTAACAAACGTGATTAGCAAGTTTTCAGGCATAAATGATGCAGATTTCAGCATTTTATGGATAACTTGACGCCAAAGAAAGCTTCACAGGGGAATCTTACACGCCAAGAACCAAAAGTGGCGCATGGAAAATCTGTCCCGGGCAAAAACAGTAATTCTGAAGACTTTGGGGACTAGCAGTGACTTAGTAGGATTAAGATAATGATACATTAACCTAGTAGGATTGGGTTAAGTAATGCATTAGCTTAGTAGGAATAGGATATGGGTGTTATAAATACCCTATTTTGCTAGAGATTTTTATCATTCTCATTCTACTTCTTATTCCACAACTTACAACTCAGATTATAATTCTTCCATTAATTCTACTTTTTATTCTTCTTCTATTCATCTATTCAATTCTTAATTTACACAACAAGAGAAACGTTACTTTGCAAGGGAGTTCACGCCTAAAAACGCCACACCACACCTTACTACAGGAGATCTTTATTGTGGTATAATAATAATGTCTATTGTGATTTCCTTCGCACTTATGGGTAACTAAACTCCTCTGTTGGGGTTATGGAAGCCTTATGAGATACTATCTAAGTCTATGAGTTTGTGAATTCGTGACACGTGTGTTGCGTATATCATTATTCTCTACATCTTAATGCAAGTTCTTGTGGCTGCAGACGCATAGAATAACGCCAGTATAACATTAACTTGTTCGAAAGAAAAGTTATATGTATGGAAAAGAGATAATGTCAAGGTAATAGGGCACCAACCCCTGTTAAAAAGTTAGTGCCGCAACTGGATTAACCTCTTGGAGAATTTGTACCGTTAGATACGCTTTAAGCTCGAAAGAGTTAAAATGAAATAGTACTTGTTAGGTCGAAAGACGCTTGGATTTACCATAGAATACAATTCTCTATAAGCACATGCATGTCTGAATTCCGCACAACTCATAGCCAATAGAGACGTATAACTCATAAGGTGGACATAATCCCAACTTCTCAATTCTCATAGTTTTACAACTTACTAAACATTCTTTCTTTTTACTTTGCTATTTTCTGTTTTCATTCTATTATTTTGTTCACATCAATTGCACGTTACAATCCCCCCTTTTACGAGACTTTCACCAAAACTATAATAATCTTTTCTTACTTATCGACCTGCTATTACCTGTGGAATTGATACCCCACCCAGTTGGGTTATATATTTGACAGCGACCGCTTTACACTCCTATGAGAGCTGTAGATTGAGCGTTATCAAAAATTGGCGCCGTTGCCGGGGAATACGAGTGTCAATTAAGTTTGTGATAATTACTAGACCCTTTGGTCAAAGATTCTTGTACTTTTACTTTTAGTTTTTATTTTTTTCTCTGCAGGTTTTTATGCAATGCATGCCCCATACTCGAAGTTCTGGTCAACCGTTATTACCTATCAATGCTGAACCACAACGTATTGGTAGAATGGAGGCACAACACAAAATTGAAAGGATGGCTGCTCAACAGGAACAGGCGAGACTAGCTGCTCTAGCCGCCGCTCAAGTGCATCAACAGAATATTGATAACCCTGGGCAAGTAATAAATCCTGACGACGAGGACCTAGGTGATGACGAGTTACTAAACCCTAGGCATACTGCTGAGATCGCAACACCTGCCAATAGAAGAGATTGTCAATATAGGTTTAGACCTGAACGCCGAGCTATGCAACCAGCTTTCGACGATGATGATGATGATCTTGATGGAGCCGGAGCCACAGGAGCCATTATTCCTCCACCATTGGCACCCAAAACCAAGTTCAACATCACAAGCACCATGATTCAGTTATTGCAACTCAAGGGATTATTTGGTGGACTAGCAGGCGATGATCCGAATATGAATCTCATCAACTTTATTTCTACATGCAAGTCGTTTGACAATCCTGGCGTTGGTCAGAATGCAATTCGATTACGTCTATTTCTATTGTCCTTATCTGGAGAGGCAACTCTATGGTTGAATGGGCTGACTCCTGATTCTATTACAAATTGGAGGTAATTGAGAGACACTTTCTTAGAAAGATTCTTTCCGCCATCCAAAAGAGCATAATTGAGAGATGAAATCAGCAACTTCCGCCAGCTTCCAACCGAAGCTCTTCATGAAACATGGGAGAGGTTCAAGACGAAGCTTATGAGGTGACCAAACCATCACATGACCAATGTCCACCTAATGGAGATACTATACAGAGCCTTGAATTCAATAACTAAACCAGTGGTGGATAATGCGGCTGGAGGATAATTTATGGACCTCACCTTTGGGCAGGCAAGCAATATGCTAGATCGGATGATGAAGCAAAGTAGAGCTTGGCATACTAGGGATTCTGAGGTAGCAAGTCCTACTATATCTATTGGCATGACTGCTAAATAAAGGAGAAGAGAAGAAGAACGTGATCAAGATATGGCGCACATGAAAATGCAAGTGGATCTTCTTACAAAGCATCTATTATCAGGGAAGATCGAAAAAGTCAATGCTGTTGCGTTAAAAAGAAGAGACAAATCTGATTCAGAAGAAGAAGCCAACAACTTGAACAATCAGGGGGGTTTCCGAGGTAATACCCAAGGGAACCATGGTCGGAACTACTATGATAAATCTAGAAACAAGGACCAAGGTAGCTGGAAGAAAAAGAATGAAAAGAGTGGTTTATACGTTCCCCTAGGAAGACGTGATACCACCACATCTAGTTTCGGAAGCATGGAAGATATGATGGCTAAACTGTTGAAAGGAGTGGAAGTAACCAGCGCAGGAGTAACGGAGGTAATAAATGATTTGTCCTCAATGAAGCAATTGGTTGACTCATATTCCACTTCAATTAAGCAAATAGAGCAGCAATTGAGCCAACTTTCAGCAGCACTCAATAAAAGAAAGGTTGGCACCTTACCTAGCGACACTGTGCAAAATCCAAGGAATGACGGATCATGCATGGCTATTACTACCCGAAGTGGTAAGGTGTTGGAAACTTCATCCAAAGGCAAGCAAGTGGTTGATGAGGCAGCAGACATCGATGATAAGGCAAAAGGAGAAGCTGTCGTAGAAATCACCCACGAAGTCCATGACGTCACACCAAATATGTTGCAGCCTGAAAAGGCTGAAAAACGGAAGCAAGAGGAGAAGAAAGCCGTGGAGAAAACAATTCCTTATCCAGCACCACCTTTTCCTCAAAGATTGAAGAAGATTGCGGATGATACAAAGTTCAGCATATTCATGAATATGTTAAAGCAGCTAAACATTAATGTTCCGTTGGTTGAGGCACTAGAACAAATGCCTGGGTATGCAAAATTTATGAAGGATCTTTTGACAAAGAAGCGAGCAGCAAGCTATGAGTTGAAGGATACTATTCATCACTGCAGCACAATCGCTACCCGATCACTAGTTCAGAAGAAGGCTGACCCCGGTGCTTTCACTATTCCGTGCACGGTTGGATCTATGAATTTTGCTAAAGCATTGTGCGATTTGGGAGCAAGCATCAATTTGATGCCACTATCCGTCTACAGGAAGTTGGGATTAGGCGATCCGACACCAACCAATATGAGGATCGTGATGGCTGATAGGTCGGTAAAACGACCTGTGGGTATCTTGAATGATGTGTTGGTGAAGGTTTCGTCATACATCTTTCCTGCAGACTTCATTATTTTGGATTGTGAGGTGGATTCTGAAGTTTCCATAATCTTGGGACGTCCTTTCCTTGCAACAGGAAGTGTGCTTATTGACATGAGAGCTAATGAGCTTTTATTTCGGTTGAATGACGAAGTGATCTATTTTGATATATGCAAAGCAATGAAGCAGCCCAGCAATATGAATGTGTTATTTGTAGCTAATGTTAATTATGAGGATATGAAAACATTATCTGTAGCGAAATAGATTACTATTGAGCTATTGTCTACTGCGCTACTGAATGTTGAGCATAAGGATGATGAAGATTATGAAGAAACTCCATGTGCTCTAACAGAAATAAGGTCCTATTCTCATACTCCTAAACAGCCGGACCTTGATCTTAAGAATCAACCATCACCAACAGCGACGACTTCCATTGAAGAACCACCAATGCTAGAATCGAAAAAGCTCCCCGATTATCTAAGGTATGTGTTCTTGGAAAGTGAAAATATACTTCCGATAAGTATGGCGGATGATGTAAGTGAACAACACGTAGAGGCTCTCATCTCTGCTCTGAAGAGATATAAGAGAGCCATGGGTTGGACTATTAATGATATAATTGGTATCCCTCCTGGGATAGGCATGCACAAGGGTCATCTTGAAGAAGATTGCATGCCTACAAGTAAGCCTCATTGTCGTCTGAATCCATTCAGAAAATGATCCACCATCTATCTTGATGAAGTCTAAGTAATCAAGATAGTTATGTCATGCCGCGACAATAAATCAAGCGCTTGATGGGAGGCAACCCATCGTTTTTAATTACTTTTGTTATTTTTATTTTCCAAGGATTTTGTCGAGCCACGACCAAAACTAAGGCGCTTGATGGGAGGCAACCCATCGTTCTAACCGTTTTTGTTGTTTTTGAGTAAATGTAGGTGCAAAGAGGTGTAAAACGAGGAGGTCGATTTCAAATTTTGATTTGGACGTATTGCATATTAAAGGTGGTAAGTTAGGAATGAAGAAGCAAAAGGCTATGGACGAGGCATTGCTTATGAAAATATAGGCACCGAACAAGGCTAGGCCTATGTAAAACTAGGCCACGAATAAGGCAAGGCCTATACTATGGACTAAGCTCTTGGAATCTAGTGTGCCATAGCATAGGCGCTGCCTATGCCTAAGTATGACATAGCATAGGCGCCGCCTATGCCAATGCCTTTTGTCTCTGAATCTCATATGCCATGCAAAAGGTGCCGCCTATGCCTAAGAATGCCATGGCATAGGCGCCGCATATGCGCAACAATGCTTTACAAAAGGCGCCGCCTATGCCAAGCATAGGCAAAGCATAAGGCGCCGCCTATGGTCACTTTTAGTCTCCAAATCCGATTTTAATTGGGTCAAAACCCGACCCAAGCTTGCCCTATAAATAAGAGACTTAGTCTTAGACCAAATATACATTGCATACCTAGAATAAGCGCCGCCTACCTCTCCAAATCCTCTCAAAAATTTTCCTTTTTCTCTTTTAACTTCACAAGAACATCATCCAAAGGCATGAATCAAGTAAGTACTTCTTTGTTCTTCATTTATATTCCGTAAGTACTACACTACTACGCCTATTATGAATTGTTAAATCTTGAAATAGTAGAAGTGACTTGAATGTGGTTGATATGTTGTGATACAACTAAGTGAGTGAAAGAATACATAAGAATGATCTTAACATGTTTCCAACTTGAATTTGATTTTTATGCACTGTCATACTTTTGCGGAATTGATATGGTCACAAAAATTGCATAATCTTGTCAATAGAAAGGTTACATGTTGGAATAACATGTTCATCAAGATGAGAATTATGGTTGACTACCAACATAGGAGGTTGTGATTATTTCTAGATGCTATAACTTGATTCAATCCCTACGTACTAGTCTTGATATATCAAACATGAAAGTATTGCTAAGAATACAAGAAGTATGACTGCACTGATTTTATTGTTGGAATATAGCACCTAAAACGTATACCGATGAAGTCTAAGTAATCGACCTCTTTCACATCACTAGTCTGTACCAACAAACTAAGTTTGGGGTGGTGCCACTACTGCTTGTTTATAGATTGTATCCATCGAGATGACACTAACACGAAAATTGTTTTAGTCTCAGGTACAATGACACCCAAAGCAAGACAAGGCAAAAATAAGGCAACCACTTCCCAAAAAGGCAAGAAAAGAGGACCGAAAGAGCAAGGAGTGTCCTCCTCAATGCAAGTACAACACCGTATGTTCGGAATTAAATGGGTTTTAGAGGAGGAAGCAAAGGAATGGTATAGGAACAACAAAGAGAAGAAATATGTTCATGTGGACTTGATAAACAAGGAAAGCCTAGCAAAGAAAGAACCACGAATATTGGCCAAGATCATGGCGTTACATCTTGATTTCATCTTCCGAGACATGGGATAATGCAATCTCGATTTTACAAGATAATTCTATGCCAACTGGTCACCAAAAACCACAGGAAGCGAGGTCAAGATTCGGGGCCAAGTTTTACAACTCAATGCGGATTTCTTCAACTCCTTTCTTGGCTTGCCTGCTGTTGATCCATCACCATTCATAGAGCTGTACAGTAGACCTCCATATAGAGACATTCGACACACACTCTGTGGAACAAGGTCCATGGCACGGTGGACTAGACACAAGGACACCAAACGACACAACACCTTCCCATATGCTCCTTTGAATAGAGAAGCAAGAATATGGTTGCGCATAGTCAACTCTTGCCTAATTCCAGGGACTCAGTACACCAAGATAACAAGAGATAGAGTGTGCTTGGTACACGCATTGATGACGAATGTCCCTATCAACATTGGGGCAATTATTCGATCCACAATGCGGAAAGCTAGGCTACACAAGAGGTCCTACTTCAGTTTTGGCAATCTGTTGACCGCAATATTGAGGAAGGAAGACATCGAAGAGGAACCGGCTGATCATAAACTCCCACACAACCGAAAGAAGGTTGACCTTATGAAGGTTAAAGATGCTGAAACCATGCATAGCGTCAACCTTACCATTTCAGAAAGACATGCTCGAGATGAGAGTTTCTTTCGCCATCTTTATGGCATGACTTGGTTTACAATAATGAGCGGTGGCCGTGTTCCAACTGCTGCAGAGCTCCAACAGATGGATTATGACTACCCAATGAATAAGCACGCGAAGGCGATGTGTGGAGTAGGTACAAATTTTGAGGAACCTCTTGATGACGATGTGCCGACCGATGATTATCGACGAATGCCAGACTCCGACGTGGAGGAGAATTCTAATGATGATGACTCCAATGATGATTCCGACGAAGGGGGTATGACCCCAGACATAGAGGAGGAGTCCGACTAACCAGGTTCTTCTTATTTATTATCCACTGAGGGTAGTGTGTCCCATCTAAGTGTGGGTTGCTGGTATTCGTATGCTATACCTCTTTATCTGCATTTGCTTATTTATGTTTGTTTGTTTTGTTTTAGTAGTTAAATTTTTTTTTTTAACTTTGCATGAAATTGTTCTAAGGGGCAGCATGGTATTATAACAAGAGTTTGTGCTAAAATCATTACTATTGAGATGTTTAGGCTCTAATAGTGACTCATTATGTGATAATTATGTGGTTCAATTCCTTCATCTGTTGGGTCAAGAGTCTATACTACTCCCAATAAAGTCGACCATGTGCCTTGTGTGTGTGAGATGATAGTATATTCTATGTCTGTGGCTGATGCTAGCACTTGCCTGGTATGTATGTAAAGAGAAATAAAGAGTGTGAGTTAGGAGATGATTTAGGCATTTCTTTAGCAACCTATACTTGTTTACCTTCTTTTTACCTACCCATGGACATTATCCTAGTTAACCCCTTTGAGCCTTTAGCCTATTTTCTTTGACAACCTCATATATAAGCCTAATCCATTTTTTTCAAGACCATAATTTGATCCAAATTCCTAAGTGCTTTAAATTGTAAAGTCATGTGATAAAATAAGAGAAAATTGGATGAGTGTGATGCTTTAGAATGTATTGGTGCCTGAAGTCGTTATGAAAAAGAATTACTATTATAAGAGGTATGTTATGAAAAAAAAAGGAAAAGAAAACTAAAAAGTTAGTTATATTCAAAAATTGAAAAACAAAAGAGGTGACAAAGGGAGGTAGATTATAAGAAAGTAGAAAGGTTGTTTGAAAGAAAGCATAAATGGCATAATGTGATGTATTAAAGCGCTTAGGAACATAGTCACTATTTTTGGCCAAAATAGTCCTACCCGTCCCTTAGCCTACATTACAACCTATAGAAGACCTATTTGATCCTAAGCTTAGCATTCTGATATTTAGTGGAGCATTACACTAAGGGCAAGCCTATGGTCATCAGTTGCAACATATGAATTCTTTGTGAGAGTGAGAGCAAGGATAATCCTATACTCATGTTCGAAATATATACAATACTTGTGAGTGATTATGGGTTATATTTTGTGAGACACACATGGTTGATGAGTTTTGGGTGGTTGTGTACGATTCTCTGTGCCTTAACTTTTGAATATGAATTAACCATCATCACGAGTCTATATTTGAGGTTGAATTGTTTCTAGTAATGATCAGAAAACTACTCTTTGTTAATGATTGCTATGCCTGTCTTGATGACTATTTTGTGTTGTCACTGTGAAACCCTAAGTAGATGTTTATATGGACATGATATTTTGTTCGAGAACGAACAAAGCTTTAAGTGTGTGGTGTTGATGATAGGAGAATTTACACGCCTAAAGTACTATATTTTACCCATATTTTAGCTAAGTTTTGAGGACAAATTATATAATTCATGCACGTTTAGTCCTTTTTCCTGTAAGTGAGCTAACAAACGTGATTAGCAAGTTTTCAGGCATAAATTATGCAAATTTCATCATTTTATGCATAACTTGATGCCAAAGAAAGCTTCACAGGGGAATCTTACACGCCAAGGACCAAAAGTGGTGCATGGAAAATCTGTCCTAGGCAAAAACAGCAATTCTGAAGACTTTGGGGACCAGCAGTAACTTAGTAGGATTAGGATAATGATACATTAACCTAGTAGGATTGGGTTAAGCAATGCATTAGCTTAGTAGGAATAGGATATGGGTGTTATAAATACCCTATTTTGCTAGAGATTTTTATCATTCTCATTTTACTTCTTATTCCACAACTTACAACTCAGATTATAATTCTTCCATTAATTCTACTTTTTATTCTTCTTCTATTCATCTATTCAATTCTTAATTTACACAACAAGAGAAACGTTAATTTGCAAGGGAGTTCACGCCTAAAAATGCCACACCACACCTTACTACACGAGATCTTTATTGTGGTATAATAATAATGTCTATTATTATTTCCTTCGCACTTATGGGTAACTAAACTCCTCTGTTGGAGTTATGGAAGCCTTATGAGATACTATCTAAGGCTATGAGTTTGTGAATTCGTGACACGTGTGTTGCTTATATCATTATTCTCTTCATCTTAATGCAAGTTCTTGTGGCTGCAGACACATAGAATAATGCCAGTATAACATTAACTTGTTCAAAAGAAAAGTTATATGTCTGGAAAAGAGATAATGTTAAGGTAATAGGGCATCAACCCCTGTTAAAAAGATAGTGTCGTAACTGGATTAACCTCTTTGAGAATTTGTACCGTTAGATATGCTTTAAGCTCGAAAGAGTTAAAGTGAAATAGTCCTTGATAGGTCAAAAGACGCTTGGATTTACCATAGAATACAATTCTCTATCAGCACATGCATGTCTGAATTCCGCACAACTCATAGCCAATAGAGACGTATAACTCATAAGGTGGACATAATCCCAACTTCTCAATTCTCATTGTTTTACAACTTACTAAACATTCTTTCTTTTTACTTTGCTATTTTCTGTTTTCATTCTATTATTTTGTTCACATCAATTGCACGTTACAATCCCCCCTTTTACGAGACTTTTACCAAAAGTCTAATAATCTTTGCTTACTTATCGACCGGCTATTCCCTGTGGGATCAATACCTAACCCAGTTGGGTTATATATTTGACAACAACCGCTTTACACTCCTACGAGAGCTGTAGATTGAGCGTTGTCAACTTATCACAAAAACCCTCAGATAATTAAGTCCATGTCAAAGGAGGTGATCCAATTGACCTAGAGTCAATACAACCTCCCCACCAATGTCTAGATGCTAGGTCCAATTGAAAAATGATATAGTCAGCACCGTGAGTCTAAACTAGGCCCAAATTATGAATCCTATCCACTATCAATCAAGAACTCAAATTCATCCTCGCTCAGTGCCCTATAAAACCAAAGCAGAGTCAATTTAAAAAATCTGCCCAACTTCTTTTTCACCTTAAGGGACATAGTAGGCTGGGGGACTACCGATTAAGCAACTCTTAGAGGAATCTCAACTCTAGGGATCATAGCTACAACCTGTACTCTTGGCTTTGTACCACTATGATCTATAGATTAAGCACCATCCGACAATGCACCGCTAACCATACCCAACAACTAAACTAAATTTATTTGAGCAACAATGAAGTAATGAACCGTGGTGGAACCTGGACTCCCCTAGAATACCATTGGTCGAGGAGGAGAAATCTCTAGTGCAGGAACAAGAATACTATTTCGTGAAGGCTGTCTATCTAGAGATCTAGATGGTGTTGTAGCTCTTGCCCACCCCTGACCTCTAGGTCCGCCATGACCTTCAACAGGATCCTTAGTAGCAGACTTGGGGTCCTCATCTCTAGTAACAGTAGCTCTCATCCTGCCCATTAGCGAAAGAGTGAAACAAGGTGAATTTTAGAAACCAACTCGGACTCATAATACAAAACAAATGAATAAAGTGAAGATCTTCTAAGAATTTCTATAACCTCTCGAAGATAAGAAATAAGCATCATTGTTCTGATCCATGAGACTCTAATAGACACTAACTATTGTACCAATAATACCAGCGAACCTAGGCTCTAATACCAATTTTTCATGACCCAATTTCTCAAGTCATTATTAGCACCTACTTTAACCCACTAGTATGTAAGCCAAAACAATAGCCCAAAATAGTAAGTAATGGGCTAATTGGAGGAAAGGTGGGTAAGGACAAAAACTACGTAAGCAATTAGATTACAAGAAATAAAATATAATAATTATCACATTACTAGAGATAAACAAGGAAAAAAGTATAAGTATCCATGATCTAGTAAGATCAGTAAAAAAGCCTCCAGTAAAAGGATAAGAGTACTAGTAGTGCCTAATATACAGTAGTCTTAAATATAAAGACTATGAAAAAATAGAAAATGGAGAAAAAAGTCATCTTTGGATCTGAAAGCTCATGCTATATCCAAACCCCAACCAGCACTAGTACAAACATTAGAGGCCGTAGCTAGTACTTAGATCTACACTAGAAAAGATACAAAAGTGTAGTATGAGCACCAAAATAATGGGTACCTAATAGGCATCATAGATCGACCGAGCCAAATCATAAAAAAGCACAATAATATATAGGGTAGTAAATAAAGTCAAGAGAAAGGCCAAAACTTGGAATAATGCTCCAAATACTAAAAATGATAACCGAATAGTGACCCATATAAGTCCAGAAGGCACAAACAAATTTAAAAAATCCACCCAAGCCTTGATAAGATAAACGGATGCAATCAAGAAAGAAATATTGATAGTATAACCCCAAAGTATTTGAACCTCAAAACTATAACCATGGATCCTCCAACACCATAAACATTATACTTAAACCAGTTCCTTAATCATCATAAGTAACCCCTTAATGTCAAACTAAAACCTAAAAAAGTATCTTAAATACCAGACTCAAATTAGAAATAGTATCATAGGCATCAAACTCTAACATATCTTAGAATCATAATTTACAGAATCGAATTGGTATTTTAATAAATCCATGGTATAAGTCTAGTAAAAAATTAATGTCTAAATTCTTCTCAAAGCTCAGGAATCTAAATAGGATGACACAAGAGGGCCTCTTAGGTATACATGGAGCTAATATAATATTAACCTAAAGTGGGTTAAAGGGGCCTACTTCTAATCCCGAGAGTCAATTCTAAGGAAAGTCCTACTCCAAGCTAGACTAAGGTTGCAAAGTATCTCTATAAGGTGCTAGATAAGTCTCATTAAGTTCTAAGGTATCTATTAATCCATTAAACAGATGGATCAGGAAAATTTGCCTAATTCAACTCAAAAATTATCTAAACAACCTAAATTTCACTAAATAAATAATTGAGTCATAATTTCCCAACCCAATACTAGAATAATAAAATCCAATACCATAATAAAACTCAATCCCTGAGAAGAGTAAGCCCAGCCTACTTGAATGCCCAATAAAGTCTGCCAAATTATAGATTTCCCATTTTCTTAACTAATAATTTGGATTTTTTCTTGAAAAATATAAAGTTAACCATAAGGTACCTTCTGCATTCCATCCTCAAGACAATGGGTTGACGAAAGTGTTCACTTGGGAGATAAAAGAGATCTTGGTGAAAGCCCTGAATGTCAGCAGAATGCACTGGTCCTGGAAAATTAATGATGAATTGTGGGCCTATAGGACCAGATTTAAAACCCCAATTATAATGTCACCATATCCTTTGGTGTATGGAAAACCTTTCCATCTCCTCCTAAAGTTAAAAAACAAGGTATTATAGGCCATGTTGAGATTAAATATGAATTTGAAGGATGCCTCCAAGTCAAGAGTTGACTAAATTTAATAGATCAATGAATTTTATTTGAGATCTTATGAGAGTTCTACCCTCTTTAAGGAGCATATGAACAGATGGCATGATGCCAAAATTCTAAAAAAAGAGTTTAAGATTGGTGATAATGTTCTATTGTTCAACTTAAGGAACTATGTTTTGTTAAAATTAAAATTAGATGGTTGGGACCCTTCAAGGTTGCACAATGTTTCACTAGTAGAGTAGTTTAATTGAAAAATGACACAGGATCATGATTTACTGTGAATGGGAAATAAGTTAAACATCATCATAGGTTGTTGCTAAAGGTGGATTTCTTAGAGGCTCTCTATCTCAACTATGCATGATTAATCAATAACATCGTGCCATGATGATAATTAAGGTGCTTCCTGGGAGAAAACCTAAGTTTACTTTTGTTTTTTTTAATAACTTGCCTTGATTGATATAGGCATCTAATAGATTTGTGATTTAAATGAACTTGATGTAAGAGAAATTTGAGAAGAAAAAGTTGGTAGATCATGCACGAAGCTCTAATGAAGAGGTTTTAGCGATACACCAACCCCATTGATGCATCACCGACGTACGTTTCCGAATGGATCTCCAACTCTTAAATAAAATATCCAGTTCTTCAATGGTAAGTGCAATTTAGCAAATCGATGACTAGTTTGGCAAAGGATTGACCATTGCTAATGTGCTTCACCAAAAAGAGGGTCCTAAGCTTTGAGAACTGTTATATTTTATGATAGAGCTCTAAATCTATGAATCACCAATTAATTCCATAATGGAAAAGTAGTGCCAAATCAGTTTAGTTTAAGATATGACACTTTGACTTCTTGACCTTTCATTATCATTTGGCCTTTTTTTATTCAAACTCTTCTATTTCCCGATTCACCCCTTTTCACTCACTCAAATTGACACACTCAAATTCACATATTTTCCTCTCAATACACTACCAACACACAAGCACGAGTGCCACCAAAAATACCCTTCGCTTTAGCTCCCTAATTAGACTTCTTCTCCAAACTCTTAAGGTTAGAATTTGATTTTCCCATAGATTTAATTTTTTTTGAATATATGCATAGTGTTGATAGAATGTGTTGTTTTGCTTATTTGTTAATTATACGTTCAATGATGCTAATTCTTTATTTCATTCAAATCAATATATTATTTTATGTTAAAAAAAATATTTTATTTAAACCAAGTGACTAGTTACAAACCCAAGAAAAAGCTACCAACTTGCCACTCAAACTCAACATAGTTAGCACTCTACATTATTCTGAACTAAAATACAATGCAAAATCATATTAAACAACTACTAGCTGAGGGAAATGGTTTAACTTTCACAGTGAGCCTTTCCATTGAGCATTCATCTACCTTTGATATCAAAATATAGTACAATTTCCCTGCATACTTGATCAATATTGAAATGACCCACCTAGAACCTAATATTATTCCTTTTCTCCAAATGTGTGCAATCAACATGCCAAATACATAATGAATGATGGCTCTTAATCCACTCATCTTCTTTTCCCATCTATTGGCCTATTGAACCCTCTCTTGTATACAACCAGTGGTTCTCTATATTTCTAACCAGTTTAACAACCTCTTCCACAGCCTCTATGTGTCTAAGAATCTAAAAAATAAATGTTCTAAGGTCTCCATATTTGAGTAAAAAATCCATAGTTAAGAGAGATATAGATGCCAAATATTTATAGTCTATCCATAGTAGGAAGTCTTTTCCATATTACAAGCCACAAGATGAATTTATACTATAGATTGATGGCCTGTTGTAGTGCAATACCATTCCAAGGGACCTTTGGATTATAGTGTGGGAAAAGTTGGAGATATAATTTCTTGATTTAAAATCTACCCTGCACCACTATTTCATTTAATCTAGTAGTTAGATCACCGTAAAGGTTCTGATTTTGCATGATTTACTTCATACACTATAAAAGTTTCCTAACCACCTAGGTATACTGGTACAAATGTCATGACTCAATTTATCAGTCATTATGAAACCTGCTCTATCCCACCATTAGGTAACCCAAACCATATCTTGGAGCTAGAGGCAATAGGCTAACATGGTGCAAAATGGTCTAAAAGCCAGAAATTAACAATTAAAGACTTAAATAGCAATAATATAGTCATAATGGCCTAATAGATAGATCGAAAATTGACAGCCATCAGATGACTCAGTAATGTCAGTACAAGAGCTTTTAAAAATGAACTATAAGTATTAAATAGTCAAATGCAACCCATATTAATGATTAAAGACTAGGCATACATATATAGAAGGAAAAAGGGTAACTTTGATTCCAAGAGCTCATCCTATCTCTAAAATCAATACTATACAAGTGTCGATTCAGCAACGACAACTAGTACTTAGATCTGTACTAAAAAGGTAAAAAAGTATAGTATGAGTTTCAAAACCACGGGTACTGAGCAGACATCATCAGCCGACTAAGCTAAGTTATGATGTAGATACGATACGATACTAGATATAATAAGCTAAGTCAAAGTAAAAGGGTCAAACCTAGAAATAAGCTCCAATATCACTGTATGTATATAATTAAATACATATAAAATAGTAGATTAAAGATAATACAAATATAACCACAAGATTGAACCCCATAAGCCAATAAGTGTAGACAAGTAAATAACCCAACACAGGCCTCTATAAGCCTGGAGGATACAATCAAGGAAAATGAGAAACATAATAACCATAAGTTACCAATTAACATGCCATATCCAAGAATCCATCAAAACTTTACCTTATCATAATAACTCCCAAAACCGTACTTGAACTGGAACACTATAGTATCATCATATTTTTATCATTAGGCGAACAAAAATCAAAACTCATAATATTAAAATCATCATCATTATCATTAATTGTTGGACCTAAACCAGAACTCATATATATAAACTATATTAGTGAACTATATGAAACACCATGGGTTTTGGAACCTATGAAAATTTCCTGGATTTCTAGTTTTTGGACATCATATGACTAGGGGGTACTAGTCATATGATAGGGTACAGTTGTTATGGTCTTGGTCATATGTTAACCAGTGTTTGTTGGTGGGTTAGATTAGTTTCTGGAATATGTATGATTTGGGTAGGTACGAGTCATATGGTGGGTGATGGGTCATATAGTTGGGTTTTCCTTCATATAATTTTAAACTTAGTAACTTAAATTTTATTTGAGTATGAATGTCTCTCCATGGGTCGTGATATAGGGTATGAGTGGTATAATCCAACTCATATATTAGATAGTGTCGACCCCTGTTGATTCTATTTAAGGTACAATTTATGGATATAAATCATATGATTGGGTACAAGTGGACTTTGGAGTTATAGGTTGGTCAGTATGGGGGTTGATATTTTGGTTGGGTTCATACCCTAGGGCATGGATAGGGTGGTTGTGATACCCTATTGCGGGATGTTAATACAATTTAAGCTGGGGGTAATCTAGATATTTCCCCTTGTAACTCTTTGGGACCCCATGACTTAAAACACCTTTTTGGGGCTTCATTAACCTATTTACAATCAATAAGACACTCTAAAATCTCTCAAAATCTCTAAAGGCTCCTGGGTTAAGCAAAAGCTAGGGTTTCCTTCAAGGTGGTCAATTGAGGCTCGTAGGAGTGATTTCTTCTCATATTTTTCTTAATATAAGGAAAGATACTTCTCCTTCATTTTTATTTCCAACTAAAGGCAGGTTTTATAAATTTTTTTCATGTCATAAATGTCATATAGTTTTTAGTTTGAAAACATATAGTAGAGGTTTTGGTTATAAATGCTTGGTTATGGTTTTCCAATGCTTTAATTATGGAATTACTTGTTTTAATAATGGTTTGGATATTTGGTTGCATGGGAACGGTTAATTGGTACTTGGTTTTGGTTTAGGACACATTATGCTGCTAATGTGTTCGATAAAATGCCTATGAGAATGTTTTTACCAAAATTTTTAACTCTTAATGGAACTATTGCATGGTATAGTATAGTAATGGAACCCTAAATGGTATAAATGGTTTGGAATGGTTAAATGACAAAGTCTTGGTGGTCATGGTTGGTGTAATAAAAAGCCTTGTGGGGTATAAGGAAATCCCTCAAGAAAATATAATAGTAATCACTTGTGTGGTACATGGGATTCCCTTAAGTAAACTCATAATCTAATCTATGGGTACGTAGGAATCCCTTCTTCCCTAAAAGTTTGGATAAGGACATTGCTTGAAATCTATAGTTGGTATGACGATATCACTTCCTATAGCCTTAATTAATAACAAATGCAATGGTGGTCTTGGTTATGTGCTAATGGATTTAGTTAGGCATTAATGGTGGGGTGTGATAGCTAACCATGACGGTGTGAGTCCAATGGATGAACACTAGAAACTCGTGTTTGTTGTCATAGAGAATTGGTCCTGATGACCATATAGGGTACATGGGAATTCCCTAAGTTACATGTGTATATATGTATCATGAAGTGAAAAGGGTAGTTGGGAGTCCACTACCACTATGATATTGATGATTCATGCGGCTACACATATTTGGCTGGTTCAGGGGGTTACAATGGACCCATATAGCCTGTGGGTGGTTCTAGAATGGTTAAGCTGCACATACCCAGGATAATAGTTTTAATTGCATGCGAAACACAATTCCCTCTTCCTAGCATGGTTATATCTATGTATGTATGTATGGTTGTTAATGCATATGGTTTGTTTACTTGGTTTTAATATTTGGCATTATTTTATCCTTATCCTGAGTACTTACTAGCATTCACCTACTAACCCATCTTCGAGTGGTTGTATCCCCATGTAATGTAGGAATCGACCATTCCTCCTCCTGCTTATTGATTAGATTAAAGATCAATTATTAGATTAAACTGGTGAGATTCTATACTTCATAAGTCTCCATTTCATATCATAGATTTATTTTCATACTTTAGTTATTTCATAGACATTGGTTTTTGATATGGTTGGGGGCATGTCCCAACTGGATATTGTTTTTCTTTCGGATAAAGGCTTTGTGGAACTACTATGGGTTGGAATAGGCAGCGTCGATATTGGTTTAAGACTTAGTATTGGGGATGAAATTGATGGACTATATTATTGGTTGTTCCATTTTTTTAAATTGTGATATAGATAGGAACTTGGTTATTACATCGGTTGGGTTATGGTTGTTGGTTGGTATTTAATGGTTGGACTTGTTTGGTTTGGCCACAGTTATAGACCTATCCCAAAGTCTAGAATTATAATAAACACTATCTTGTTATACATTCTAAATTCATCCAACTCAGTGTATGCATATTTGGAGGCTATGTTAGGTAATGGGGGTGCTTAACCGTCCTGGTTGGACTTGGGATGCCCATTATGATAAGGCTCTGATTTAGGTTGTGTCAACTTAGTATTAGAGCTTTAGGTTCCTAGTCAATTAGGAGTCCACAAAATTGTATCAAGTAGAGTCTCTCTTAAGGGTGTGTAGCTCCACACTCATAAGGGAGAGGCTACAAGGCATTTAGGAACTGTTTCTCTTCTTTCTATTCTATTTCCAAACTTAGGGTTTGAGCCCTGGAATATTCTCTAATTCTATTTTTTCGCGTTTTAGATCATGCTTTAATGATTTGAAGTTCACAGAAACTTCTCTGTCCCAACTGGGGATAATATTAATAGGACACAATATACTCATGGTATCTATTCTCAGTCTAGGAGTCCAGTCCCTAATATTTCTGGAGTTCCACTGGTTCCTTCTCGTCCTCCTCAGGCTCCTTAAGCTAATGTGATGAATGCAGAGTTTCGTCAGTCGATTCATATGATTTCTTAGTTAATAGCTTTCCAAGCTAATTATGGTGTATTTGGTATTGTATCTTCTGAGGCCACAAGGGTTGGATAGTTTATGAAGTTTAATCCTCTAACTTTTTCTTATGTTACGGTGGAGAAGGATCTTCAGGGTTTTCTGGATGAGATGGAAAAGATCTTCAGGGTCATAAAGGTTGTGAGTATGGAAGGGGAGAATTTTATTGCTTATCAGCTAAAGGATGTAGCGTACTAATAGTACAAGGAATGGGATAAGGCAAGGAGTGATGCTGAGGAATTATCCTTGTGGGAGACTTTCTCTAATGCTTTTTGGACAACTTCTTTCTTCAGGAGTTGATGGAAGAGAAAGCAGAGAAGTTTGTTAATCTGAAATAGGGAAATATGTCGGTCATTGGGTATGCCCTTAAATTCCACCAATAGTCTAGGTATGCTCAAGAATTTATGTCTGATATGAGGTCCAGGATGAGAAAGTTAGCTTCAGGACTATCTCAAGATTTGATCCTTAAAAGCAAGACTGTATTGCTGATCAAGGACATGGATATCTCTAGGTTGGTTATTCATATACAACAGGTAGAGAAGGAAAACAGAAAGAAAATTGAGATAGATGAAAGACAGGGTAAGAGGTTCGGGTTCTCTGACCAAGGTGGTGGTCAACAACAAAGTTGTCGGGATGGTACTAAGTGGCCAAATAAGAAGTAGGGGAGCTCTAGTTCCTTCTCCATATCTAGTACTTCTTACCCAAAGTTGTTGGGTGATAGGCATCAGTAGGGTGGTGACAACTTCAGGGCACAGAGTGCCTAATCTCAGGAAAGTAGGGCACATTCGGCTTTATTCTCTCCTTCTTATAGGTTTTATGGTCGGTTTCATTATGGCTTTTGTCATGGTAGGAGGGATAGGTGCTTCAAATATGGTCATCCAGGCCACATGCTTAGAAATTATCTGGTTGGTAAGGTTTATTTGGGTGAGAATAAGGTTTAAATTTCCTTTTCATTTTCTCCTACACTAAAGAGTGCTGCTTCTGCATCTGTTTCTACTTTTGGTACTGGTAAAGGACAGAATAAGTTATATGTAATCACTTCCCGACAGGAGTCTGAGGCATCGCCTGATGTCATGACTGGTATGTTACAATTCTTTTCTTAGAATGTTTATTGTTTACTTGATCTGGGGTCCACTTTCTCTTATGTGACCATATTTATGGCTGTGTATTTTAATTTTTATCTCATGGTTATTTTAGATCCTTTTTCTATTTCTACTGCGCTAGGTGAATCTATGGTTGCTAAAATAGTCTATAGGGGGTGTGGTATCTATTGGTAGTAAGGAGACTATGGCATATTTATTCGAACTAGATATGGTGGATTTTGATATTATTCAGGGTATGGATTATTACAATAGTTCTATGCATCCTTAGACTGTCGAACCCAAAAAATTATCTTTAAGTTTCCTGGGGAACCAGTTATTGAATGGGAGAGTGGTTCCCTAGCTCCTAAGGGGAGGTTTATGTTATATCTTATATCATGGAGGTTAATCTCTAAAGGGTTTCTCTATAATCTATTTCAAGTTAAAGACTCTATCAGATGGTCCTTCTTTAAATTCGTTCCCGTGGTGAATGAGTTTCCTGAGGTCTTTTTGGATGATCTTCCTGGTGTTCCTCTAAATAAGGAGATTGCGTTTAGGATTGATTTGGTTTCGTACACTCGTCCAATATTTATTCCTTCTTATAAAATAGTTTCCACTGAGTTTAAGGAACTCAAGAAGCAATTTAAGGATCTTTTGGGCAAGGGTTTCATTCGTCCTTATGTATTCCCATGGGGTGTATTGGTGTTATTCATGCATAAGAAGGATGGTTCCATTTCGGATGTGTATTGACTACTGACAGTTGAATAAGGTGATGGTTAAGAGAAAGTATCCTCTTCCAAGGATAGATTCCTTTTTTGATTAGTTGCAAGGTGCCAAATTCTTTTCTAAGATAGATCTTTGGTCTGGGCACCATCAACTTAAGATTAGGGAGGTGGATATCCCTTAAATAGCTTTTCGTACTCGGTATGGGCACTTTTAGTTCTTGGTTATTTCATTTGGTTTGACTAATGCACCGGTGATATGCATGGATTTGATAAATAGGGTATTCCATAAGTTTCTGGATTTTTTTGTCATTGTGTTCATTGATGAACTTCTGGTGTACTCAAAGAGTAAGGTGGATCATTCTTATCACCTCCGTGTGGTGTTACAGACCTTAAAAGCACAATATTTATATGTCAAATTCTCGAAATATGAGTTTTAGTTGAACGCTGTTACTTTTCTAGGTCATATTATTTCTAGTGAGGGGACCATGTTGGATCCACAAAAGGTGGTGGCGGTTAAGAAATGTACTAGAACCACAACTCTAATTAACATTCGAAGCTTCTTGGGTTTGGTTGGGTATTATAGAAGGTTTATAAAATATTTCTCGACGATAGATTCTCCATTGATCAAGTTGACTTAGAAGAAGGTAAAGTTCTCTTGGTCAAATGCTTGAGATGGTAGTTTTGATAAGATGAAGGATAAAGTAACTTCGACTCTGATTTTGACCTTACCTGAAGGAAATAAAGGGTTTGTGGTTTATTGTGATGTGTTCCTGGTACGACTTCACTGTGTTTTGATGCAGCATGAGAAGGTGATTGCTTATGCTTCTAAGTTGTTGAAGGTACATGAGAGAAACTATCATACTAATGACTTGGAGCTTTTAGCGGTGGTGTTGGCATTAAAAATTTGGCAGCACTATTTGTATGGAGTGCACATGGACATTTTTCTTGATTATAAGAGTCTACATTATGTGTTCACTCAAAAGAATCTTAACCTTAGGAAGAGAAGGTGGCTTGAGCTTCTCAAGGACTATGACATGACTCTTCAGTATCATCTAGGTAAGGCTAATGTTGTTGTTGATGCTCTTAGCAGGTTGTCCATGGGGAGTTTAGCTCATATGGCTAAGGATAGGCAGGAGTTGGTGAAGGATATTCACCTTTTGGCTAATCTTAGAGTTCGCCTTTTAGACTCCAAAAATGGTAGTGCATTGGTATAGAAAGTGGTTCACTTGTCCTTTGGTGCAGAGATCAAGGAGAAACAAATGCCAGATCCTATCTTGATGAAAATCAAGGGTGATGTAGGTGGGCAAAAAGTAATGGTATTTGAGATCAGTGATGATGGTACTTTGCGGTACAAAGGGAGGTTATGCATTCCCGACATCAATTGTTTGCAAAAAAGGGTATTGGTTGAGGCGCATGAATCGTGTAATGTTATTCATCCCGGTTCGATGAAAATATATCATAATCTTAAGGATATATGTTAGTGGAATTGTATAAAGAAGGATGTGGCTAATTTTTTGGCTAAGTGGTTAGTCTTTCAATAAGTGAAAGTTGAGCAAATGTGGCTTGGAGGCTTGGAGGCTTGAATCAGGAGATTATATTACTTGAATGGAAATATGAGGTAATCAATATGGATTTCATTATCTATCTTCCTTGGTCTGTAAAATCAATTTGATTAAGCTTGCATCATAGTAGATAGGATGACAAAGTTGTCTCACTTCTTACCAGTGTGGACTAACTCTTTGGCTAAGGATTATGCAAGGTTGTATCTACATGAGATTGTGAAGATGAATTGGGTACCTTTTTTGATTATATGTGATTGTGGTATGCAAATTTCATCTCATTTTTGGTGATCCTTTCAGAAGGGTTTGGGTACTAAGGTTTTTTTCTAAGTACTGCTTTTCACTTGCAAATAAATGGGAAAACAGAAAAAATTATTTAGACATTAGAGGATATGCTTCGTGCATGTCTGATTAATTATAGCGGCAATTGAGTTGAGCATCTACCTTTTATAGAGTTTGCTTACAACAATAGTTACCATTCTAGTATTGGGATGTCCCCGTTTGAGACATTGTATTGTAGGAGGTGTAGATCTCCTATTGGGTTGTTTAAGCTTGTAGAGGTGGATAAGTTTGGTCCTAAATAGGTTTATCAGGCTATAGAAAAGGTGAAGGTGATCTGGGATAGGCTTAAGGCTTTCCAAAGTTGCCAAAATTCTTTACGAATGTAAGGCGTAAAGACTTGAAGTTTGAGGATGGGGATAGGGTATTCCTAAAGGTGTCTCCCATTAAGGGAGTAATGTAGTTTGAGAAGAAGGGGAAGCTCAGTCCCCGATATATTGGTCCTTATGTCATTTTAAGGAGAGATGATAATATTGCGTCTGAATTGGAGTTGCCTTCTAGTTTAAGCTCCATTCATTGGATTTTCCATGTCTCTATATTGAGAAAGTGTATAGGTGATCCTTCAATGGTCACTCCTTGTGAAGGATTAGGTATCTCAGATTCTTTTTTGTATGAAGAGATCCCAGTTGAGATATTGGATTGACAGTATCATCGTTTCTGGACCAAGGATGTAGCTTTGGTTAAGGTTATATAGCGGAACCACAAGGCGGAAGAAGCTACTTGGGAAACAGAAGAGGACATGAAGTTCAAGTATCCACATTTGTTTTTCGCTTCAGATATTCATGCGGAAGGTATGTGTTCTTGATTGGAACTTTCTTTCTATCTTGGTTAAAGTAAGGTTAATTTCTGTAAATCTTTTTTTCTAACCTAGTTAAAGGTCAGAAGGCGGGTGTTGGGGTGTAACTCATGCTTGTACTACCTTGTCCGTCATTTGGGGATGAATGATCCTAGTGAGGGATACTGAAATACCCTGGGTTTTGAAATCTTAGAAAATTTTATAGAATTCTAGTTTTTGGACATCATACGATTAGGGGGTACTAGTCGTATGATAGGGTATGGTTGGTATGGTCTTGATCATATGTTAACCTGTGTTGGTTGGTGGGATAGATTGGTTATTGGAATGGGTATGACTTGGGTGGGTATGAGTTGTATGGTGGGTGACGGGTTGTATGGTTGGGTTTCCCTGCACTTAATCTGAAACTTAGTAACTTAACTTAGATTTGAGTAAGACTGTCTCACCATGGGTCGTGAGATAGGGTACAAATGGTATAATCCAACTCATATGTTGTACATCGTCAATCCCTCTTGATTTGGTCTAAGGTATGGTTTATGGACACCAATCGTATGATTGGGTACAAGTGGGACTTTGGAGTCATAGGTTGGTCAGTATGGGGGTAGAGATTCTACTTGGGTTACGAGTAGTGGGTACCACTCGTACCCTAGGGTAGAGATGGGGGTGGTCGTACCCTTCTGTGGGTAATTAATACAGTTTATGTTGGGTGTAATCTGGACATTTACCCTTATAAACCAATAGGACCCGACGACTTAAAAAACCTTTTTTGGGGCTTCATTAACCTATTTGCAATCAATCATAACCACACTAAATTCTCTCAAAATCTCTCATGGCTCTTGGGTTAAGCAAAAGCTTGGGTTTCCTTCAAGGTAGTCAATTGAGGCTCATAGGAATTATTACTTCTCATTTTCTTTTTAATGTATGGCAAGATACTTCTTCTAGATTGTTAGTTCCAACTAAAGGCATGTTTTATGAATTGTTTTCATGGCATGAATGTTGTATGGTTTTGGGTTTGCAAATATATATTAGGATTTTTTTCTATAAATGCTTGGTTATGGTTTTCCAATATTTAAATTATTAAATTACATGTTTTAATAGTGGTTTGGACATTTGGTTGCATGGGAAAGTTCAATTAGTACTTGGTTTTGGTTTGGAAACACTATGCCTCTAATGTGTTCGATAAAATGCCTATGAGAATGTTGTTACTACACTGTTGAACTTTTAATGGAACTATTGTATGGTATAGCTTGGTAATGGAACCCTAAATGGTACAAATAGTTTAAATAGTTTGGAAAGGTTAAATGGTAAGGTCTTGATGGTCAGGGTTGGTCTAATAGAAAGCCTTGTGCGGTACAAGAAAATCCCCCAAGCAAATATAATAATGATCACTAGTGGGGTACATGGAATTCCCCCAAGTCAACTTGATAATGTAATCTATGGGTAAATGGGAATCCCTTCTTCTATAAAAGGTTGGCTAATGATGTTTCTTGCAACATATAGTTGGTATGACGATACCACTACTTAAAGCCTTGGTTAATAACAAATGACATGGTGGTCTTGGTGATGTGATAATAGTTTTAATTGGGCAATAATGGCGGGGTGTGATAGCTAACCGTGAAGGTATGAGTCCAATGGATGAACACTAGAAACTCATGTTTGCTGACATGAGGATTTAGTTTGGGCATCTGTATCCCCACGCGATGCAGGAACTGACCATTCTACTCCTCCTGCTTAGTGAATGAATTCGCGATCAACTATTGGATTGAATTGGTGAGCTTCCATACTTTGGAAGACTCAATGTCATATCATGGATGTATTTACATACTTTGGTTATTTCATAGACATTGCTTTTGGCTATGGTTGGGGCCATGTCCCAGCTAGATACTTCTTTTCTTTTTGATAGAGGCTTTGTGGAACTACTATGGGTTTGAATAGGCGGTGTCGGTATTGGTGTCAGCCTTAGTATTGTCATTGGTATTGGAGCTGACATCACTGGACTATATTGTTTGTTTTTCTATCCTTTTATGTTATGTTATAGACAGAAAATTGATTGTTAAATCGGTTTGGTTATGGTTGTTGGTTGGTACTAGATGGTTGAATTTGTTTGGATTGGTCACGGTTATAGACCTATCCGAGATTCTGAATTGTAATAAATGCTATCTTGTTATACGTTTGAAATTCATCTGACGCAAAGTATACGTATTTGGAAGTTGGGTTAGGTAATGATGGTGGTCCCTGGTCCTGGTTGGACTTGGGATGCCCATTACGACAAGGCCCTGGTTCGGGTCATGTCACCATATCAACAATCCATATAGATAAACTAAATCACTAACTATACCGATGAAATATATAATAGACCATCCCTTTTACTCGTATCTGTACACTGTACCAAGAATCACAACCATAAGTCATATCGGTACCCACACCCATGAACCCGGTACCACACATATTAAGTCATACCAATAACCTTGCCCTTAGGCTATGTCAACAGTCATATCCATAAATTATACCAATGATCATGTCTATAAGGCATTAATCCTATTTATGAGCCATATCATTAATCAAATCTATAATTACATCATTAAGCACATCGATATGCCATATCATCAATCATATTAATAATCATGTATGTATAAGCCATATCATTAGTCACATCTATAAGTCATATTATTAATCATACCCGTAAGCCATATCAATAATCATATATATGTAAGCAATATAATTTGTCATATCTATAAATCATATCTTTAATCATATCTGGAAGCAATATCATT
The DNA here is from genome assembly GCA_030864225.1 of Capsicum baccatum var. pendulum. Lineage (NCBI taxonomy): Eukaryota > Viridiplantae > Streptophyta > Magnoliopsida > Solanales > Solanaceae > Capsicum > Capsicum baccatum. Next base: position 55,182,227 of record CM061554.1, on the reverse strand, counting down.
AATCATATATATTAGGCATATCATTAGTCATATCTATAAATCATATCATTAATCATATCCGGAGGACATATGAATAACTATATATATGTATATATGTGTGTGTGTGTGTGTATATATATAAGTCATAGTGTTAGTCATATCTCTAACTCTTATCATTAATCATACCGGAAGTCATATCAATAATCATATAGATGTAAGTCATTTATTCGGTTATATCTATACCGAATATCATTAATCATATCCGAAAGCCATACCAATAATCATATTCATATATATATATATATATACATACACACATATATATACTAGTTTAGGTATACACGCCTTGCGCGTGTACCTCATTATAATGAATTTAAATGCTACACTAAAAACTATATTTATTCAAATAGTAATAGAATTTATTTAATTAGATATATAGTAGTTGTAAATATCAAAGATACAAATGAGGTAGGTACAAAACATATTGAGAACCCCTTAAATTACGGTTGGAGTTTTGAAAGAAAAAATAATCATAATATTTTATATGACTCAAAAATTTGATCATTAATTGTCTATATCATCATAATCACCATTCATTTTCAAGATACCTACAAAATTGAAAAGAAGAAAACTACGAAATCAATGCATCTAAGTAAATTAAATATTACAAAAATATATTTCTTTGACGTATCTTGGTGACCAAAAAAAGAAGAAAATTGAAATCAAATAATAAAGAATCATTCAAGAACAAAAATAAATATATCTTATTCCATATGTTAATATTAGATATTATTGTATTTTTCTAAAAGAATTCTCAATTTATAGAAGTTCAAAACTTTTTTCTTCAATAAAGAAATTATATAAATATGATTGATTTTTAATTATATAAATATGATTGATCTTTACTTTTTTCATTATTTATTTATCAGTAATATAATATTTTAAATTCCATATAAACTAAACTAACACAAATAAGAGTGATTTTTTTAACCCTTTTTAGTTTTTGATAGACTTTTTCTTTCCTTTTTGTTAATACAAAATAGAGTACATGTTTTTTCTTTTAAAAAAATATACGTAGTCCTAAAAAAGAGGGGGAAAAGAATCTGATTTTAGTTTGGTTTAAAGTCCTAAAATTAATTAAATATTATTAGGTAAATAGTAAAAAGATGCTTTCGTCTAAAGGACAATCTTTTAATGAAGGGAAAAAAGTTCAAATCACTTTTTTAAGGGTCGTCACACTTTTAATATATTATAGATAAGTCATATCATTAGTCATATTTGTAAATCGTATCATTAGTCATATCCGAAAGCCATATTAATAATCATATCTATATATATAAGCCGTGTCATTGGTCATAGCTATGAATCATATAATTAATCATATCCGGACGCCTTATCAATAATCATATATACATAATCCATATCATTAGTCATATCAATAAATCATATCATTAATCATGTCCAGAAGTCATATCAATAATCATATATATAAGTCATGTTAGTAGCCATATCTACATATCATATCATTAATCATTTACGGAAGCCATATAAATAATCATATATATATATATATATATATATATATATATATATATAATCCATGTCACTAGTAATATCTATAAATCATATCTGGAAGCATATCAATAATTATATGTATGTAAGCCATGTCAATAGTCATATCTATAAATCAAATCATTAATCATGTCTGGAAGCCATATTGATAATCATATATATATATATATATAAGATATGTCAAAATTCATATATCTATAAATCATATCATTATTCATGTCTGGAAGCCATATCAATACTCATATATATAAGCCATACCATTAGCCATAAACAAAATTAACATCAATCTTTCAATATCCAACCACATACTTATTAAATATATATCCAGTCTCCTCAAGTCCCAAACTAAACATTAATAAGGGTATATCATGCTTAAATAAGCCTACAAGGCTAACATAAGTTTTGGCATAAGGTTGGCCGGTGGGGTCCACTTCTAATCCCCGCATTCCATTTTAGGCAACTTCTATCCCGTTCTAGGCTAAGGTATATAAGTACATTTATAGATGTTTAATAAGCCTTAAATAGACATAAGATAGTAATCCATCCCAAAAACGAACAGCTATGTCAATCCCACCTAAAATAATAACAACGAGGAAGTTTCCCCTATTTTAGGCAACTAAGACTAATTCCACCCTTACATGAATGACTAAGGAAATTTCACCTAGCTTAAGCAACTAAGGCATTTCAATTCTAAACATAATCCGCAAAGACAAATTCACCTAAGACACGAGTAACCAAGCTAATCACTCCTAATTTATGGTTTCAAGATAGCCTAAATGGTTTAAATAATCAAAATATTTACATTCATACTTCCAACACCTAAATCCCACCCTATATCTAGCATAATATAATAATCATACTACGAGATAGGTCAATCTATGATGAAGGTAAGAAAAGCTCAAAAATTCTAATAAACTATTAATTTTTCTTTTTGAGAAGCCCTCACAAGGTGCCACACTATAAAAATTATAATCTACTTGTCAAAACAAGAACAATGATACCCCTATTGTACTATTGTGCTTTGAGTCCAAAATTGCATAAAATACTATATGGGGTTCGCTTGAGAAACTAACATTTTCACAATGAATACAATGCCCATCTTTACTTTAAAAAATGGGTGAGTTTTGAGCTATAATGGTGCTAAAATCAAGTCACCAAGATTTTAGGGATTGTAGATAAGAATGGAGCATTAAATCATTAAATAATGGAAGCTCACCAATAATTCAAAGGAGAAACATGTTAATAAACTTTGACCAAGCTCAAAAACCTCCAACAATTGACTCTACCAATAGTTCAAACTTTTTAGGGTTCAATCTAGGGATGGGAGATGAATGGTGAGAATCTATCTAAGTAGGGTATTTATACCCTTCATAGGTATCGAAATGCCGCTAAACAAGACATTGGGATGCTTTTGCAGGCACCGCTAACATGCCTGGGTACCGCTTAAGCGGTACTCATCTCGACGAGCCAGGTAACTAAAGTGGACCAGGGGCTACTTTAGTGCTAGCTACTAAAGTGCCCAGGTGCCGCTAAAGTGGTATCTATTGGCTGAGCTAGGGCTACTAAAGCACCTAATGGGCCGCTAAATTTCCTAATGTTCTGCTAAAGTTCCCTCTGCTAAAGCACCCAAAGGGCCACTTTAGTAGTCACACCAGATATCAAGCACCAGCTAGAGATATGGGAATTTTTTCAAGTCTTGTCCAACCCCTTGAGATTCATTCGGAATCCTGTATGCATAAACAAGCTATGCTAAACTATCAAATATGACATTTAAACTTAATGGCATAGTTAAAATTCTCATTCGAGGTCATTTTGATGAAAATTAGGTCCCACACCTACTTGTCAATGAGTCCAAGAGCTTAGAGACCCAGACCAAGGATCCGTCTAATCTCAAATTAATGTTCTAGAGCTATTGGAACTGTTAGAATTGGCATACGAGGTCATCTAACTAAAGTTTTCACTTGATATCCAATTAGAATCAAGATAGGATATCATCTCTAAAAACGAATGACATACACGGTAATCGAACTATCAATTCCAAAAAGTCATAAAATACTTTGGGAACTATAGGAAACTCTAAAATGTTAAAATGAAAAGTAATACAAAAAATAACTTGGAGGGTCATTACAATATCCACTACTAAAAGGACATTCGTCCGTAAAGGTAAATGATTAGGATATACCTAGATCCTCAAAATGTATGGAAACTGGGTTCGCATCTCGCTCTCGATCTCCCAATTAGCCTCCTCTACTGATCGCTTCCTCCACTAAACCTTAGCTAGTGAATCTTTCTAGTGTTCAACCACCTGACCTCACTAGCCAAAATGTGCACATGCTCCTCCATAGAGGTCAACCGCTCATCCTACTAAACTGAGTCCCATTTAAGCATATGAAATAGGGTAGGAATGTATCACTGCAACATAGAAACATCTAGAAATAAATGGCCAACTAGAAAATCTAGAGGTAAGGATAACTCATTAGCCACCTCAAAAAATTTACGAAGAATCTTAAAGGGTCCAATATATCTGGAGCTAAGCTTACCTTTCCTCCCGATCCTTATTACACCCTTTATGGGAGATACACACAGGAATACCCGATCATCAACTCCAAATATTAAGGCATGAAATCTATAATTTTCATAAGCCTTCTTTCTACTCTGATCTGCCCTCAACCTAGCCTAAATCAGGCAAACTCATTCCAATAACTCCTAAAGCAAGTTGGTATGATGGGGTCAAATCTCGAAAGTCTCAAACTATTTAATCGGGGAAGGACTTATCCTACCATATAAAGCCTCAAAAGATGCCATTGCAATACTTGAATGGTAACTATTATTATATGCGAACTCTTTCCAGGCTAAGTGTTGCCCCCACTGACCTAAAAAATCAATAACACAGGCTTAGAGCATATCCTTGAGAACTTGAATAGTCTTTTCGTCCGGGATGGAAGGTTGTACTAAGATCTACCTGAGTACGGAAATCCTTCTGAACTGGTCTCTAAAATCTATAAGTGATCACTAAACCTCAGTTTGACATAATTAATGTAGGCACAACATGAAAAAGGACTATCTCACTAACATAGATATAAGCTAATCTCTCAGCACTAAAGGGCATTTGAATAGGAACAAAATATACTGACTTGGTCAACCGATAAACAATAACCCTAATACCATAAAAACTATAGGAAGTACGAGGCAACCCACTACCAAAGTCCGTATTAATCTTCTCCTATTTCCACTCGGGAATGGGCAATCTCTAAATCAAACCACTACGTATCTGATGCTTGGCCTTCACCTACTAACAACATTGGCAATGAACTACAAAGTATGCCACAACTCTTTTCATACCGCTCCACCTATATATTGTGTCAAATCTCTAGACATGTTAGTTATACCCCAGTGAATAGAATACCTGGAGCTGTAAGACTCACTCAAAATTGGCTGACTCAAGTTATCAACTCTTAGAACACAAATGAGGCTATGAAATCTAAGAACACCCTCTAAATCTATGGTAGCCCTCTTGGACTCTCCACTTAACACCAGATCATTAATGAGGCAAAGTCTCTTATCCTCAATTTGGTGATCCTAAATCTGCCCAAATAGTGAGGACCTCACCTCAATACTAGAAAGAATCCTCCTAGGATCGGAAATATCAAGTCGCGCCATCAAGTTGGATAAGGACTGAATGTCCCATGCCAATGATCTCTGAGAAACTAGAATATACGCCAAGCTATATATACTCACTGCCTTCTGGCTTAAGGTATCTACTATCACATTCTCCTTTCCCAGATGATACAATATAAAGATATCATAATCCTTAAGCAACTCCATCCATCTTAAGACCTCTCTATGTCATAAAATGCTAAACACAATGATGATTATAGTACACACCATAATGATAATACACTTAAATCTTAAGCATAAAAACTGCCGCTGCCAACTCTAAATCACGATTTAGGTAGTCACACTCATGCACCTTTAGCTGCCTTGATGCATAAATAATTACACGATCTTGATGCATCAATACAAAACCCAAACGAACATCAAAAGCATCATAATATATGGTGAATCCCTCACCCTTAATAGAAAGATCTAAAATAAGAGTTGAAGTGACAAAATCCCTTAAGCTTTCAAAAGCATAAATCCATATACCCAAACCATCATAAAGGAACCTCCTTCTAGTCAATTCGGTCATTAGTATTGCAATAGTAAGAAAACTCTCAATGAACCATTAGTAACCGGACAAACCAATAAAGCTACTTACCTTAGTGGGAGATGTAGGTCTTGCCCAATCACGATTTGCCTTAATATTTACTGGGTCTACCATAATCTCATCCTTCTACACCACATGCATAAGGAATGTCACCGACTCAATCCAAAACTCACACTTAGAGTACTTGGTGAAAAACATATGATCTCTAAAAATCTGGAGCACAGTCCTTTAATGTTTTATATGATCCTCTCTACTCCTTGAATATACAAGGATCTTATCGATGGGCACAATCATAAGGGAATTCTAATAAGGCTTGAACACGCCGTTCATCAAATCCATAAAAGAGATTGGGGCATTAGTCAACCCAAAAGATATTACTAGGAACTCATAATGACAATAACGAGTCCTAAATGGAATCTTTGGGATATCTTTAACCCAAATCCTCAACTAATGGTAACTGGACCTCAAATAAACCTTATAGAACACTGCTGCTCCCTTAAGTTGGTAAAAAAAATTCATAAATATAAGGCATAGGATAACAGTTCTTCACTATTACCTTATTAAGTTTCCTATAATCAATGCACATATGATGGAGCAATCATTCTTCTACACAAATAACACTAGATCTCCCCAAGAAGACAAACTCGGTCTAATGAAACACTTATTAAGAAGATACTAAGGATGAGAATTTTGCTCCTTAAGATTGATAGGAGCCATATGGTAAGGTGCCATAGAATTAGGTTGGGTGCTCGGCTCAAGATAAATAACAAACTCAATATTTTGCTCAAGAAGAAGGCTAGGTAAATTAGTAGAGAATACATTATAAACTTACATACTACTAGCATAGAGTTAAGTGATGGACTCTCCCTACTAATATCCCAAATATAAGTGAGATAAGCCTTGCAATCCCTCTAAATAAGCCTCCTAGCACAAATATAAGAAATAATATTTGCTGGCTAACAACTAACAGCTCCCTGCCACACGATCAGTGTATGCTAGGCATGGCTAAGTTAAAAGTCTTGGCAAAACAATCTAGTACCATATAATAGTGGGAGAACCAATCCATTCCCAAAATCACATTAAAATCCACCATGTATAATATAATAAGATCAACATGAGTATCAACACATCTAACAACCATGATGCATGATCTAAAAACCCAATTCATTCCTAAAAAATCACCCACGAGAGTATAAATACATAACGGCATAGACAATAAATCCTAAGATAACTTTAACTAGGGACTTGATCAAAAGACACATAAGATTAAGTGGATCTCGAATCAAATAAAGCAAAGGCCAACTAACGACACACCATGATTTTACCTACGATAACAACATCAAAAGAATTAGCCTTAGGTCTAGCAAGTATTTCATATAACTAACGGCACCCACAACCAGCCTGGTCTTCTAATCGATCTCCTATCCTACCTACCTGAAATCCTCCCCAAGCACCTTGGGGAGTTCCTTTATGACTATGCATGCCACCTTTAGTTGAGGGATGAACTTCCCAAATTGGTGGAATACTCTGAACTAAAGGAACCATTGCTTTACAACTGGGGCATTCATTCAAAAAATAACCAAAAGGTATATAACCATAACATGCCCCAGGTACGGAGCCAAACCAAAAGATCTAGCTAACCCAAAAGAACCACCACGACTAGATTATCCCAAAGATAATCCCCTCAAAAACCGACCATGATCTTGGCCAAGACGATCACTAGAGCAAGAATAGCCTCCTTTTATAGTCTGAAGCATGACCTAAATGGGTCTACTAGATGACCCTAATGCTGATATGGCTGACGCAAAGGGTAACCTTGAGAACCACTTCATCTGAACAGTGAGCTACTACGACTCGCATTGAACCTACGCTGGTATTGTGGCCTCTTATTATTCCCCCTTGGGAATCGTAATGCATCTCCTTCATAAGATGAGTATGATAAAAAACATCCACGAAAGACCTACTAGAAATAACCAAACTCTGAGTAGACTTACAAAAAAGAAGTCTCAATCCTAAGACAAAGCAAAAAACCCTCTTATACTCAATAGTTAGAATATAAGTAGCACGCCTAGCTAACTCATAAAATTGAGCCTCATACTCTATAAAAGTCACAGAGCCCTGCTCTAATATTGAGATCTGATCCCTTCAATAATCCCTAAGACTGCAAGGCATGTACTTCTCTAAGAATATCTTAGAGAAGTGGATCCATGTCAAAGTGTGAGATCCAGATGGCCAGGAATAAAGATAAACTCTCCACAAATGTTGAGTTGCCAAGTATAACCAAAAAGTATTATAATCCACACAATGAATCTCAACTAGGCCTAAATTATGGAGTCCATCCTCACATGTAATTAAGAACTCATCTACAACCTCATCTGGTGCTCTAGAAAATCCAGGAAGAGCCAATCTTAAGAATTTACCTAACATCTTCTACCTCTTGGTAAATAAAAGGCTGAGAAACTTCTAGTAGATAAACTACCGAAGTAGGAAGGACCTCAACTTTGAGAGCCACAACTACAGGTTGTGGCCCCACCTTAATAAAACTCTAATCTGTAGACTGTGCACCATCAGATAAAGCACCACCAACTAATACGCAAAGATTAACAAAAGCATCTATGAGCACGGAAGATGAAATAAATTTTGATGGAGCCTGGGCTGGTCCTTGTCCCACCGCTAGCTGGGGTAGAAGAATTTCTAACTTAGGAGAAGGAATAGGATGTGGAAATGTCCCATATCCTGGCCCCTAACTCAGGAAAATATCAAGGTTGTCCATGACCTCTAAGTAATCTATGAAAAGAAATATGATACCTAGGATCGATCATAGGACCCTTATCTTAGATAGCAGTAGCACGTGTCCAAGATATCCATAAAATGGTGAAACCAAAAAAATGCTTTAGAAACCAACTCAGACTCTTTGCATGAAATGACTGAAAAAAGTGAAGAACTCCTAAGAATATTCTATAGACTCCTAAAGATAAGAAACAAATGTCATTGTTCCAATTTTTGAAACTCTACTAGACACTTGCTTTTATTCCAACAATACCAGTTAAACCTAGCTTTGATGAAAATTTATCATGACCTAATTTACAAGTCATGATGACACCCACTCTATCCTACTAACAGGTAAGCTGAACAATAGCTCGGAGCTAGATTCAATGGGCTAACTTGTTGGAAAATAGCCTTAAATACAGAAATTAACAATTAAAGACTTAACTAGCAATAAATACAATCATAATGATCTGATAGATAAATAGAAAGTCGACAACCATTCGAAGACTCAGTAATGTCAGTAAAAGAGCTTCTGCAAATTAACTATGAGTATTAAATAATCAAATACAATCCATCTCAAAGATGATAGACTAGACATAAATAAATAGAAGGAAAAAGGGTAACTTCGACTCCAGCAGCTCACCCAATCTGAAAAATCAACCTTGCACAAGTGTCGATTCAGCAGTGACAACTAGTACTTAGATCTACACCAAAGAGGTAAAGAAGTGTAGTATGAGTACCAAAACCATGGGTACTCAGTAGTCATCATCGAGACACTAAGATAAATAATGATATCAATGTGATAAAGTGCAAGATAACATAATTGTATCAAGGTAGAGACAAACCTGAATCAACTCCAACATCTCTGTAAATAAAAAAATATATTGGTGATAATAAAATAACATAACATGTGGCTATAACTAATAAATTGGCCATCATAAGATAATAGGTATGGAAAAATAAGTTACCTAATACAAGGCCCCATATGCCTGGAGGGTACACAAAAATATAGTATAACCCAAAACACCATCATTTACTAACTCTCAAGGTACAACTAAGATTTATCCATATCATGCCACATTTCAATAATTCCCAATTCCAAACTTAAAATCGATACCCATATCATCATTATCATCCTTCATAACAAACATTATAAGCATCCATATCATTGATATCATACCACCAATATCATTGTGATATTTGGACTCAAACTGCTAATCATACAATCAATATCATAGTAATATTCCAAACTTAAATCATGTATATATATATCATCATTGTCATTATCAATATTCGAACTTAAACTGGTAGGTAAATCATCAATATTATAATCACTATTTGAACTTGAACCGGTATGTATACAATAGCTCAATCAATAACGTAATCACAAGCATAAATGATAACATAAGGATAGCTTAATCAATAAGCCTACACTCTCAATATTCAATCCATCATCACCAACAACTGCCAAAGTTTCTTAATATTATCTTAATAAGGAAATCTTAATATGTATTGATAGTGACTTAGCATACACACAAGTGTACTTGGTTTTCCAAGTAATATAGTGGCCTTCAAGAAAGCTGAATATTGATCCCAATGGGCCTTGTTTCAACGACTGTTCAATTCTAGTTCACTTATTAAAATTAATTGATGCAAGCACAATAAAAAGAGAGTTTGTAATTAGTAAACTAAGTTAAAGTACGCAATCCATAGAATAAAAGACTCAAGACAATCAATCAGAGAAAGCCCAGGGTTAAAGCACTTCAAACAATCATACTACGTTATTGAACATCATTCTACCTAACTTGGACATTACAACTACATCTTTGAGCGAGGATGTAATAATCCAATTAAGTACTTAACGTTAACATCCTACATGTGAATCATGTAAGGCTTCTAGGTACATTCCTATCCTAGATGCTAATTCAAATTCCTTGTTTCATAAAAGAATAAGAACTCTACTTTGTTCATCCCCATGTTCTATTTTTCTATTCCCCTCCCGATCTCAGAAGGTCGATAATTGATATATTATAAGGGTGCGCAATCCTTAAAATAATAAAAATAAGGATAAATACACAACCAAATATGATAGAAAAATCAAATGAAATCAATTCAAAATGATAATAGTCATGTTCTTGGCTTTAGCCACTAATTTCCATAATCAGGATCCAATTGTTGGAATACATGTTATAATCTAATAAAAAGCTAAATTAAGACTAATAAAACATAAAATATAAATTGAAGCATCCTCCCAATTCATCCAAGACGTTACATAATAATTGTAAAAGTGTGTAGGATCGTGTATTTATAGTAGAGGGAATTTTGCAGGTATATAAATGGACCATGCCTCACGGGATGCATTGCACTGCACTATTTGGCACGCCAAGGGATCTTTAGCACCACCCCAAGGGTGATGTTCATGATCCATAGCACTGAAATGGAGGGGGAAACATGTGTAAATCGTGGGCAGGCACTGGAATATGCCAATCGATCCAATATTTGTCTAAGTGTTTCCTCCACTAGTTCCTTTGCTTGTTGTGTCGTTTTGTAATAGTTTTCGGCTTGTATCTCATCAATTTATCGTTGAAATCAACCTTACAATCATCCTAAATGGTCAAAAACTACACATTAGAGTTCAACATATCATAACAACAAAAACTATGAAGTAAAAGCTCAATCTAAGCACTAGTCTCGACCACTTAATGCTATAAGGTATTGTTGACTCTTAGCTCATTTTAATTGAACTTTGCACACTCTAAACAAGTTTCTACACAATATATTACATATTAACACCATAAGGAACTCATCTAACACACTATAATCATCCGATACTAACTAGAACGACACCTAGCTCAAGCTAGTAACACCAGTTTTCTCATCTAAACTCTAAGTGACTTAATTAAGCACAAACTTGTTTGGAAACACCTTTACATAAGTTTGGATAACAACACTATAGTGCATAAGTACACCCAACATCACTTCCCCATACTTAAAGTTTTGTTTTTCCCCGAACAACTCTTTAATCTAAGGATCATAAGCTAAGTAGACTCCATACTTCTACTACATGCAAGATACTCAAGCGAGTACTATAATGACTATACAGAATGCAAGTTTCTACACTAAGAATGTTATGTACACAATTGGGAGTTCAAGAATACAACTCCAAAACATCCTAGCCTCAAGGGTTGACTCACCTAGTCGGCAAACTTATGCGGATTGCTCAATACAAGAAATCCTGCAAATTACTCACATTCATCAAATATGTGCCCTCATAACTAGAGAGTTACCCATACTCACTCTTATAAATACAATTCATAATATAATGGACCCAAGAATAAAGTTATACTAACTCTCACAAGGACTTCACAAGTTACACATAATGAACTATAGGCTTGCCCTTAGTGTAGTGCTCCACTAATATTAGACTGATGAAACTTAAGATCAAATATGTCGTTAAAGGTTGTAATGTAGTCTAAGGAATGGGTATGAACTATTTTTGACAATAATAGTGATTATCTTCCCTGAGCACTTTAATATATCACTTTTTACATTCAATTCAACTCTAACATCCAGATTACTCCACTTTTGTCAACCCCATTCCTTTTTTTTTACCCAATATTATAAAGATCATTCTCAACACTATGGTGGGAGTATTCTATGTACAACTCATTCAATTTGAATAATTTTTTATTCTTTTCATTGCTCAACTCCCCACCATAACACATAACAATTCTTTTGAACACCATAGCTAACACTTTAGGGGCTTCAATTTTAACTTTTTCCTTCTTCAATTTCACACTCCTTAACTCACTAATTTTACACTAAAGCACTAAGGTGACTTGGATAAAATTAAGGTATATCAAAGAAGGGATTAAGATACACATGAGGCTGCCAAAGAAAAAGCTAAAGGCTCAATAGAGCTTTCTAGGATTATGCTCAAGGGAGGTAAAAAAGAAGGTATAACACAAGGCTATCAAAGAATTGTCTATATCATCTCCTAAACCACACTCTTCATTCAGGTTTGCACACATACCAGGAAAGTTCTAGACATCACATGCAACCAGGAATATACAAATACCTTACTTGTACAAGAAACATGATCAACTTTAAGTAGGATCCTTGTAGACTCTCAACCAAATAATCTCATGAATTCAACTTTAAGCCAACAAGTACAAGAGTCCTAAACATGAGACTAGGAGTCTCAAAAGTAGTAATTCGCACAATCATCATGCTTTTACAGCCAAAATACTTACATCATTCAGTCTAATATAGTACCAACAAGAATATCCCATTTATTCCTAACAAAAAAAATATAAAATTACCCTAAAAACTGGGAATTTCCCACCCCCACACTTTAAATTCTACTTTGTCCCCAAAGTATCTTTTAAAAGTAGTGATAGAAATACTCCCTAAGGCCTTTAGTCCTAGCTAGTGGCATCTATACACATCAAGAGGTTCTAGGGACTCCACACTCCGTCTTTGCCATGCTCCTTAGCTTAGGTTTTTGGTACTCAAACTTCCTATAAACCTGTGACTCAAGAGAAATAAAAAATAAGTAAAGTAAAAGCTACAAAAAAATAAAAAATTAAATATACGTACTTAAGTTGGGTTGCTTCCCAAGCAGTGCCTGATTTAGTATCATGGTACGACCCAACTCAACTTAACCAAATTCCTTCTTCCTTTTCCTCATACTTGGAGGCCATTTTCTTATTTGTTTCTGACCTCTTGAGTGTGAACTGTCAAGGTCAACAACTTTTTCAACTATAGCCTTTTTAGGATCATCAATGTACATCATATTGGGCTTAGGGTGGTTATGGCTTAGGCTGCTCAATGAGGGTGTTTAAAGAGGTCTTTTGGTGAACAGGCTCCACTACCACACACTTATCCCCTTCAATCACATTAATCGTGAACAAGTCTTATAGTGAGATAGGGTGTTAAGTGGTTTGTACACTTTAAAAATTGTTTTTTCATCCTCCAACCTTATTGTGAGTGTACCATCTCTCACATCAATCAAAGCTACTCCCGTGGCTAAAAATAGACATCCTAAGATAACTAGTACTCTTTTATCTGCTTGAAAATCTAAAACAATAAAGTCAGCAGGAATAAAAAATTTACCAACCTTAATAAGAACATTCTCTATTACTCATTCAGGATAAGCTATGGTCCTATTTTCCATCTGCAGTAGCACTGAGCTTAATCTAGGCATTCTATAGCCCAATGTGTTGAATAAAAATAGGGGAATCAAGTTTATACTTTCCCCTAAATCACTAAGTTCCTAAATTAACTTGCTGTTGCCAATCTGAATGTGGAGAGTAAACTTTCAAGGATCCTTATGATCTTTAGGCATCATTTGAGTTACCAAAAAACTATAATCTTCAGTTAGTGCTATCGCCTCCACATCCTTAACTTAACTTTTTTACCAAACACATCACTCAAGTACTTAGAGAACTTGGGCATTCCCTACAAAACATCTGAAAGAGGTAAATTAATATGAAGCTCTCTGAATGTGTCAAGAACTTCTTGAAGCACCCATCCCCCTTTGCCTTTATATGCTTCGGGGGGGGGGGGAGGGGGGGAAAGGTTGTGGGATCTTCTTCATTTCTTCAACAACTTGGTCATTTACCCATTTAGGACTCAAATTATCATCTATCTCCTTAGTTCCTTGAAGGCTCTCTATGAAGATCTTTACCATGCCTCAAAGTGATTGCCATAACTCGAGGCCTATTATTTTATGCCTGCTGTATTTGACATAACTGCAACTTTAAGCTACTTGGAATGGTCTGATGGTTCTTCATATCTTCGGCTAATTTTGATTAGGCAGCTAGAATATTTTTAATCATCTCCTCCCAATTGCTATTTGTGGTCTGATTTACTTGAGATTGGGGTTGTTGAAACTTCTGCTGATTGTTCCAAGCTGGATTTGGTAGCTGAATATGTCACTTTATGTTGTAGGCATTGCCATAATCAGGACCTTGAAAATTACCCATGAACATCACGAACTTAGGATTTGCAGCAGACATATCTATAGAATGAACACTATTTCCACACTCCATGCACTAAGTACTCGTCTACTGGATTGCATTCACTGTAGCTGTAAGTGGTGTAGCACCCAATTTTAAGTTACTGAGTTGCGTAGTCAACTAATTTTGTAATGCAGCAATCTGAGATGATATTGCTTTAAACTGATCCACTTCTAAAATACCTTCAACGTATTTTAGTAACACTCCTTGAATCTGAATGACACTCTAGATTTCCTTATGCAATCTGGTTGAATAAAGTATACAACTCGTCGTATGTCATTTCCAAAGCTTGACCACCTGCAGCTGAATCTAGCAAAATATTTATGTTATGGTTAAGTGACGTAACAAAAGTATGAGATAATACCTCATTGGACTATTGATGGTGTGGACAGTCCCATAGAAGAGCCTTGAAATGCTCCCAAGCATGATATAAATTTTTTTCTAGCTTCTATTTGAAGCACGCAATCTCACTGCAAAGTCTCCCAGTCTTTCCAAATGGGAAAAATTGGATGAGGAATCTTTGAGCTAAGTTATCCCTTAATATGACTTAATTAGCCATCTCATCATTGAACCATTTCTTTAATTCCCCCAACAGTGAAAAGGGGAATAGTGTCAGCCCCATATAATCAGTTAACACACCCGTACAAATGAATATCTCACTGATCTCCAAAATTTTTTGCATGTGAACTTGTGAATCTTCATGTGAAAGCCCGGTACACTATCCACTATTGATGTTGCACCACATTTTGTTTGAGCTAAAAATTACCACTAGTAGCCAGTTTCTGAAATAGGGAGGTCAAATTTGTTGGAAGTAGGATTGCCACATCCCTAAATGTCCTACGGCCTACTTATTCTTCATCCATGAGAACAGGATTATCTTGATCTTCTTTGATTTGCGAAATACGGGCGAGAAGGATTTCTTCTCTTTTTTTTTAATGGAAGAGTTTCACAGCTTTGGGACTTGGTTCAACCAATTCCTAATCCCTCTCCAGCTTACTACTTTGAAAACCTATCTCCTGCAAATACAAAACCAAGACCATGCATAAAGAACCAATGTAATCCAAAAATCCAAACTAAAAATGAAATAGTTGCCAAATTACAAGTCCCCAGCGATGGTGCCAAAAACATGACAACGCCCAAGCGCACACACCAGTGTACGTGGGCTACCAAGTAATATAGTGGCCTTCAAGAAAGCCAGATTTTGATCCCACAGGGACTTGTTTCAATGACTGTTAGATTGTAGTTCACTTATTAAGATTAATTTATGAACGCATAACCAAAAGAAAGTTTGTAATTGGTAAACTAAGGTAAAGTAAGCAATGCGTAAATTAAAAGACTTCATATAATCAATAGGAGGAAGCCCATGGTTAAAACACTTCAAACAATCATACTATGTGATTGAACATCAGTCGTAAGATCGCTTATCTTGGTATTTAATTCGTAGGGTTAATCGCATGATCATGGTCTCCCGACCTATAATTGTCTACCTAACTTGGACATTACAACTACATCATTGACTGGGGATGTGATAATTCAATTTAGTGCTTAACATTATCATCCTACATGTGAATCAAGTAAGGATTCTAGGTACATCTTTGTCCTATATAATAATTCAAATTCCTTATTTCATGAAAGAATAAGAACTCTATTTTGTTCATCCCTACGTTCTATCTTCCCATTCCCTGTCTAGAGATCACAAGGTCGACAATTGATATAATTTAAGGGTGCGCAATCCTTAATTACTTAAAACAAGGATGAAAACACAAGCAAATATGATAAGAAAATCAAATGAAATCAATTCAAAATGATAATAGTTATGTTCTTGGCTTTAACCCCAGAAAGGGAGTTTTTAGCCACTAATCGACATAATCATGATCCAACGGGTTGAATACATGGTATAATATAATAGAAAGATAAATAAAGAATAATAAAACCTAATAGATGAAGTGCAGCATCCTCCCAATTCATTCAAGAAATTACAAGATACTTTTCAAAGTGTGTAGGATCGTGTATTTATAGTAGAGGAAATTTTGCCAGCATGTAAATGGACCATGCATCGTGGGTTGCATTGAACTGCTGATGATAGGCGATATTACGCACCTATATCAATATATTTTGCCCATATTTATGCCATGTTTTTGAGAACAAAGTATATATTTCATGCGCTTTTAGTCCTTTTTCCTATAAGTGAGCTAACGAACATGATTAGCAAATTTTCAGGTATAAATGATGCAGAATTCAGCATTTTATGGCTTACTTAACACCAAAGAAAGCTCACGAAGGAAGGAAAGGGAGCTTGAACTCCTAAAGGACAAAAATTGATACATGGAAAATCTGTCCCGGGCTAAAACAGCATTTCTGAAGACTTTGGGGACTTGCAGTAACTTATGTGGATTAGGATAATAATACATTAACCTAGTACAATTGGGTTAAGTATTTCATTAGTTTATTTGGATTTGGATAATGTTACATTAACCTAGTACAATTGGGTTAAGTATTTCATTAGTTTAGTAGGATTTGGTTAAGTATTTCATTAGCTTAGTAGGAATAGGATATGGGTATTATAAATACCCTATCTTGCTAGAGATTTTTATTCATTCCTCCCTTAGTGGAGAGATACATTCTACTTCTCAATTCCGAATTCTTCCATTAATTCTATTTTTCTTCTTCTATTCATCTATTCTTAATTTCCACAACAAGAGAATCGTTGCTTTGCCTAGGAATTCACGCCTAAACGCTTACCATTTGTGCTACTCGAAATTAATCAATCTTGTGGTATAAAAACAATGTCAATCGTGATCTCCTTCGCATTCATGGGTAACTAAACTTCTTTGTTAGGGTTATGGAAGCCAACTGAGATACTATCTATTGCTGTGAGTTTGTGAGTTCGTGACACGTATGATGCTTATATCATTATTCTCTTCATCTTAATCTACATTCTTTGTGGTTGCAAATGCAAGAATATGCCAGTATAACATTTAACTTGTTCGAAAGAAAGGTTATTTGTCTGGAAAAGAGATAGTGTCAGCGTAGTAGGGTCCCATCCTATATTCCCTATTAAACAGTTAGTGCCGTAACTGGATTAAGCTCTTGGAGAATTCGTACCATTAGACACGCTTTAAGATCGAAAGAGTTAAAGTGAAATAATCCTAGAATATGTTGAAAGACGCCTGGATTTACCATCGAATACAATTATCTATAAGCACATGCATGTCGGAATTCTACACACTCATAGTGAACAGAGACGTATAACTCAGGAGGTGGACATAACCCCAACGCTTCAATTCTCATTGTTTACAACTTACGTAACAATCCTTCTCTTTTTTCTTTGCTATTTTCAGCTTTTACTTCATTGTTTTATTTATATTACTTGCACGGCAAGACTTTCCCCCCTTTTCGAGACTTGCACTAAAAGTCTAGTAATTTTGCTTACTTGTTGGCCAAGCTATTCCCTGTGGGATCGATACCCAACCCAGGTTGGGTTCTATATTTGCTAACGACCGCTTTACACTCCTACGAGAGTTGTAGATTGAGCGTTATCAAAAAATTGGCGCCGTTGCCGAGGAATACGAGTGTCAATCAAGTTCGTGATAATTACTAGACCCTTTGGTCAAAGATTCTCGTACTTTTACTTTCAGTTTTTGTCTTTGTTCTCTGGAGGTTTTTATTCAGTGCATGCCCCATACTCGAAGTTCTGGTCAACCATTATTACCTATCAATCCTGAACCACAACGTATTGACAGAATGGAAGCACAAGCAGAAATCGAAAGGATGGCTGCTCAACAAGAACAAGCAAGACTGGCTGCCCTTGCCGCAGCCCAGGTTAAATAGCAGAACATTGATAACCCTGCACGAGCAACAAATCCCGACGATGAGGATTTAGGTGATGACGAGTCACTAAACCCTAGGCGTGATGCTGAAATTATAACACCTGTCAACAGAAGAGGTCGACAAGCACGGTTTAGGTATGATCGCCAACCTATGCAGCCAGCTTTCGACGATGATGATGATGATCTTGATGGTGCCGGAGCCACTGTAGCCATAATTCCACCACCATTAGCGCCCGGAGCCAAGTTCAACATCACAAGCACCATGATTCAGTTATTGCAACTCAAGGGATTATTTGGTTGACTAGCAGGCGATGATCCGAATATGCATCTCATCAACTTTATTTCTACATGCAAGTCGTTTGACAATCCTGGTGTTGGTCAGAATGCAATTCGATTACGCTTATTTCCATTGTCTCTGTCTGGGGAGGCAACACTATAGTTGAATGGGCTGACTCCTGATTCAATTACAAATTGGAGGCAATTGAGAGACGCTTTCCTAGAAAGTTTCTTTCCGCCATCCAAGAGGGCACAATTGAGAGATGAAATTAGCAACTTTCATCAGCTTCCCACTGAAGCTCTTCATGAAACATGGGAGGGGTTCAAGACAAAGCTAGCGAGATGCCCAAACCATCACATGACTAATGTCCACCTAATGGAGATCTTGTATAGAGCCTTGAATTCAATAACTAAACCAGTGGTGGATAACGCAGCTGGAGGATCATTTATGGACCTCACCTTAGGTCAAGCAAGCAATATGCTGGATTGTATGACGAAACAAAGTAGAGCTTGGCATACCAGGGATTCTGAGGTAGCAAGCTCTACTATATCTATTGGTATGACTGCAGAACAAAGGCGTAGACAAGAGGAACGTGATCAAGATATGACGCATATGAAAACACAAATGGATCTTATTACAAAGCATTTATTATCAGGGAAGACCGAAAAAGTGAAAGCTATTGCATCAAAAGGAAGAGACGAATCTGATTCGGGAGAGGAGGCCAACTACTTGAACAATCAGGGGGGTTTCCGCGGGAATGCCCAAGGAAACCAAGGTCGGAACTATTATGATAAATCCAAGGACCAAGGTAGTTGGAAGAACAATAAGGAAAAGAGTGGTTTGTACGTTCCCCCTGGTAGACGTGACACCACCACATCTAATTCTGGAAGTATGGAAGACATGATGACTAAATTATTGAAAGGAGTGGAAGCAACGAGCGCGGGAGTTATGGAGGTAATTAATGATTTGTCCTCCATGAAATAGTTAGTTGATTCTCATTCAACTTCAATCAAGCAAATAGAGCAGTAATTGAGTCAACTTTCAGCAGCACTCAATCAAAGAAAGGCTGGCACCTTACCTAGCGATACTGTGGAAAACCCAAGGAATGATGGGTCATGCATGGCCATCACTACCAGAAGTGGTAAGGTAATGGAAACTTCAGCAAAAGGCAAGAAAGTGGTTGACGAAGTTGCGGTCATGGATGACAACGCAAAAGGAGAAGATGTCGCAGCACCTACTCCTAATGACAAGGACGCCTCACCCAGTGCTGTGCAACCTGAAAAATCTGAAAAACAGAAGAAAGAGGAGAAGAAAACCATGGAGAGAACACTTCCATACCCACCACCACCTTTTCCCCAAAGATTGAAGAAGGAAGCGGATGACACAAAGTTCAGCAAATTCATGACTATGTTAAAGCAGCTGACCATTAATGTTCCATTGGTGGAGGCACTTGAACAAATGCCTGGGTATGCGAAATTTACGAAGGTTCTTTTGACTAAGAAGCGGGCAGTAAGTTATGAGTTGAAAGAAGATGTGCATCATTGTAGTGCAATTGCTACCCGGTCGATAGTTCAGAAGAAGGCCGACCCCGGAGCTTTCACTATTCCTTGCACCGTTGGATCTTTGAATTTTGCCAAAGCATTATGTGACTTAGGAGCCAACATTAATTTGATTCCATTATCGATCTACAAGAAGTTGGGGTCGGGTAATCCTACTCCAACCAATATGAGGCTCGTCATGGCGAATAGGTCGGTGAAACGACCTGTTGGTATTCTATTTGACGTATTGGTGAAGGTTTCTTCATTCATCTTTTCGGCAAACTTTGTTATTTTGGATTGTGAGGCAGACTCAGAAGTTCCCATAATCTTGGGGCGCCCTTTCCTTGCTACAGGAAGTTTGCTTATTGATTTGAGAGCTAATGAGCTTTCATTCCGAATAAATGACAAAGTGGTTCGCTTTGATGTGTGCAAATCAATGAAGCAACCCAAAGATCTAAGTGTATTTTCGGTGGCTGATGTTTTGTTTGATGATGAGAAAGAATTACTTGAAGAAGAGAAAATCATTGATGACCCTTTGGAGGTTGTGCTTATGAATGGAGAGAATGAGGATGCTGAAAATTGTGAAGAAGCTATTTGTGCTCTATCGGGATTAGGGACATATCGCTATGCTCCCAAGAAGCTGGACCTTGATCTCAAGAATCGACCCACACCACCAGCTAAGCCATCTATTGAAGAGCCACTCAAGTTAGAATTGAAGGAGCTGCCAAGTCATTTAAAGAATGCATTCCTTGGAAGCGGAAACACACTTCCAGTCATTGTAGCAGCAGATTTGGGTGAGCAACAAGTTGCAGCTCTTATTGCTATTCTACGCAAGTATATACGAGCCATTGGATGGACCATTGCAGATATTATTGGTATTCCACCAGGGATTTGTACACATAAAATTCAGCTTCAAGAAAATTGCACAACCACCATTGAGCATCAGAGACGTCTAAACCCACCTATGCAAGAAGTGGTGAAGAAAGAAATTATCAAGTGGTTAGACGCAGGAGTTGTATATCCAATCTCTGATAGTACATGGGTAAGCCCGTTACAATGTGTTCCCAATAAAGAAGGCATGACGGCGGTCGCAAATATGAAGAATGAGCTTATTCCACTCAGACCCATCACTGGATGGAGAATATGCATGGACTACCGTAAGCTGAATTCTTGGACACTCAAAGATCACTTCCCAATGCCATTCTGGACCAAATGCTAGATCGATTAGCGGGGAAAGGATGGTTTTGTTTCTTGGACGGTTATTCAGGCTACAATCAGATTTGTATTGCCCCTGAAGACCAAGAGAAGACAACGTTTACATGCCCATATGGTACATTTTCCTTCAAACGTATGCTATTCAGGTTATGTAACGCACCAGCCACCTTTCAACGCTGTATGATGTCTATTTTTTCTGAGATGGTTGAAGACACTTTGGAGGTATTCATGGACGATTTTTCAGTTGTTGGTGAGTCTTTTGAGGCGTGCTTGGTGAACCTAAGCATGGCTTTGCAAAGATGTGTAGAATTCAACCTTGTGCTAAATTAGGAGAAGTACCACTTCATGGTAAAAGAAGGAATCGTTCTTAGGCACAAAATCTCTGAAAGAGGAACAAAGGTTGATCTAGCAAAAATAGAGGTTATTGAGAAGCTACCGCCTCCAATTTCGGTGAAAGGAGTTCGTAGTTTTCTCGGCCATGCAGGTTTCTATCGTCGGTTCATTAAAGACTTCCCCAAAATTGCTAGTCCATTGTGCAAACTATTGGAGAAAGATGCGAAGTTTGACTTTAATGAAGATTGCTTAAAGGCATTCGAATGCCTCAAAGCAAAACTCATTGAAGCCCCTATCATGGTAGCACCATATTGGTCTCTCCCGTTCGAAGTCATGTGTGATGCTAGTGGTATAGCCGTTGGTGTTGTTCTTGGTCAGAGAAAGGAGAAATTATTTCATCCTATCTACTATGCAAGTAAGGTCCTAAATGAAGCCCAAAGCAACTACACTATGACAGAACAAGATCTCCTAGCAGTTGTGTATGCGTTTGAGAAGTTTCGTGCCTATCTATTGGGAACTAAGGTTATCATTCATACAGACCATGTAGCTCTTAGGTATCTTATGACAAAGAAGAATGAAAAACCAAGGTTGATTCGATGGGTATTGCTGCTACAAGAGTTTGATTTCGAAGTCAAAGATAGAAGAGGTTGCGAGAACCAAGTGGCTGATCACCTATCTAGACTCGAGAATGAGCATGTGGAGCAACCTAAAATTCAGATTGATGATGCATTCCCTGACGAGGAGATATTAGCGATGACAATGGAAAAATTACCATGGTATGCCGACCTTGCAAATTTCGTGGTGAGTAATGTGATACCTGCCAATTTATCTTACCACCAAAGGAGGAAGTTTATGCATGACGTACAACACTACTATTGGGATGATCCATATTTGTTTCGACAATGCGCGGATGGTATTATTCGATGATGTATATCCCATGTAGAGGTGCCTAATATTTTGGAGGCATGCCACACTTCCCAAGTTGGAGGACATCATGTAGGTAATCGGACAGAAAGAAAGGTGTTGCAAAGTGGTTATTATTGGCCTTTGATATTTAGAGATGCCTACGACTATGTTAGAAGGTGCGACCAATGCCAGCGCCAAGGTGCTATATCGAAACACCATGAGATGCCCATGTCCAAAATTCTTGAGGTAGAACTTTTTGATGTGTGGGGTATTGATTTCATGGGTCCATTCGTGAATTCGTTGGGAATGAATTACATCTTGGTTGCTGAAGATTATGTTTCAAAATGGGTGGAAGCTGTAGCGTTGGCCGACAATGAAGGGAAGTGATGGAGGATCTCACTTTTGCAACAAGCTATTCAAATCAGTTTTGGCCAAGTATGGTGTCAAGCAACATAAGGTAGCTACGCCTTATCATCCCCAAACTAGTGGACAAGTAGAAGTTTCCAATCGCGAGATCAAGCAAATCCTTGCGAAGACGGTTAATGCGAATAGGAAGGATTGGTCTAGGAAGCTTGATGATGTACTATGGGCGTACAGGACTGCATTCAAAACACCCATTGGCATGTCTCCTTATCAACTAGTTTATGGGAAGGCTTGTCACTTACCCATCGAGCTCTAGCATAAGGCATTGTGGGCATTGAAGCAATTGAATTTGAATTGGGATGATACTAAGAATCTGAGGTTGGAGCAGCTGAATGAATTAGATGAGTTCCGTCTCCATGCATATGAAAGATCAGACCTATACAAGGAGCGGATGAAAAATTATCATGACCAGCGGATTGTTCGACGAAACTTCCAAAGGGGTGATATGGTACTTCTCTTCAACTCCAGATTGAAGATCTTCCCAGGTAAGTTAAAGTCTAAGTGGTCTGGTCCATACAAAGTTATCCAAGTCTACTCGTCTGGAGTACTCGAATTGGAAGACAATAATGGTGTTGTCTTCAAAGTGAATGGCCAACGTGTTAAACCTTATATCGGTCCTCTTGACTCAATGAATTATATGGCCATCACTTACCTTGACGAAGTCTAAGTACTCGAGGAAACTATGTTGAGCCACGACAATAAATAAGGCGCTAGATGGGAGGTAACCCATCGTTTTATTGTTTTATCATTTTTCGTTTATCGTTTTGTCTTTCTTTCGTTCTAGTACTTGTTTTGCTTTTGATAAGAGAAAATCCAAAAATAAGAGTCGTGCCACAACCAAAACTAAGGTGCTTGGTGAGAGGCAACCCATCGTACTAATCGTTTTCATTGGTTTTGAGCAAATATAGGTGCTAGAAGTATTCAACGAGGAGATTGGTTTCAAATGACGATTTGGACGTATTGTATGGTAAAGGTTGTAAGTTAGGAATAAGGATGCATAAGGCTATGGATTGAGCATTGCTCATGCCAAAATAGGCATCGAGGAAGGCTAGGCCTAGGTAAAGCTAGGCCACGAACAATGCAAAACCTATACTATAGCCTAAGGTCTCGGAATCTAGTGTGCAAAGACATAGGCGCCGCCCATGCTTAAGTGTGCTATACACTATGCGCCGCCTATGATATAGCATTAGGTCTCAGTATCTCAAATTCCATACACTATGCGGCGCATATGTACCTAAATGCTATACACTATGCACCGCATATGTCCCGAAATGCACTACACTATGCGCCGCCTATACTATGATTATGCAAAGCACTATGCGCCGCATAGAGGTCATTTTTGTCTCCAAAATCGTTTGTAAATGGGTCAAAACCCGACCCATTCTTTTCCCTTATAAAGGGGACTTAGTCTTGAAGCATAAGCACATTGGAAATTGACCTAAAGGCACCGCACATCCACCCAAATCATCTCAAAATTTTTCTTTTTTGCTCTTCCAATTCACAAGACCATCTCCAAAGGCTTCAATCACGTAAGTACTCTTTTATTCTTCATCTATTTCTCGTAAGTACTACGTTACTATGTCTATTATGAATTGATACATCTTGAAGGATTATTTGTGATGTTAATGTGTTTGGATTGTTGATACAAAACCATGTGAGTCAACATATACGTTAGGATAATCTTGACTTGTTTCCGACTTGAATTTGGTTTTACTAGCATTGTTATACTATTTGCAGAATTGCTATGGTTATGAAAATTGCTTAAGCTTGATACTTGGATACTTACATGTTAGACTATCCCATTCATCGGGATAAGACTTATAGTTGCCTACCGACTAAGGAGGTTGTGATTGTTGAAAATAACTATACCATGATGTAACCCCTATGTAGTAGTGTTGTTATACCTAACATGAAAGTAGTGCAATGGCTGCAAGTAGTGATGCATCGCTGATTTTCTTGTCGGAATATAGTTCCTAAAACGTATGTCGATGAAGTTCAAGTAATCGACTACATTTACTTCACTGTTTTGTATTAACGAACCTAAGTGTGGGGTGGTACCCCGACGGCTTGTTTATAGATTATTTCCTTGGAGTTGATGCTAACATGAATATTGTTTAAGTCTCAGGAACAATGGCACCTAAAGCGCGACAAGATAAGGCTACCACTTCCCAAAAGGGCAAGAAGAGAGGTCGCAAGGACCAAGGAGAATCATCCTCCATGCAACTACCCCGCCGAATGTTTGGAATAAAATGGGTTCTTGAGGAGGAAGCCAAAGAATGGTACAAGAGAAGCAAGGAAAGAAAATATGTTCACGTCGACTTGATCAATAAGGACACCCTAGTGAAGAAGGATCCGTGTAAGTTGGCGAAAATAATGTCGTTGAATCTGGATTTCATCTTCCGCGACATGGGAGAATGTAATCTCGATTTGACAAGGGAATTCTATGCCAACTTGTCGCCGAAAACCACAGGCAACGGTGCCAATTTTTGATAACGCTCAATCTACAACTCTCGTAGGAGTGTAAAGCGGTCGTTAGCAAATATAGAACCCAACCCAGGTTGGGTTCTATATTTGCTAACGACCACTTTACACTCCTACGAGAGTTGTAGATTGAGCGTTATCAACTGCACTACCACGTGTTTCATGGGATCTATTGCACCACTCCAAGAGTTTTGTGCATTATCCATAGCACTTCAATGGAGGGGGCGACACCTGCAAATCGTGGGCAGGCACTACAATATGCCACTCTATCAAAGATTTGTCTAAGTATTTCCTCAACTTGTTCCTTTTCTTCTTGTGTCATTTTGCCTTAGTTTTAATCTTTTATCTCATAAATATTTCATAAAAATCAAATATACAAGAATAATAAATGATCAAATACCACACATTAGTGTTCAACACATCATAACAATAAGAACTACTAGCTAAAAGCTCAATCTAAGAACAAGTCTCGACCACTTAACGCTCTAATGTATTGTTGACTCTTGGCTTATTTTAATTGAACTTTGCACACTCTAGACAAGTTTTTCAATATTATATTACATATTAACAACATAAGGAACTCATCTAACCCACTATAATTCTCCGAGACCAACTAGAATGACACCTAGCTCAAGCTTGTAACATTAGTTTTCTCATCTAAATTCTATGTGACTCAATTAAGCAGAAACTTGTTTGGAAACTCATTTAAAGCATATAAAAACATACTAGAACACTTATATGCTTATTTATATCATCATCAACACATAAAACATATGAATTTTCCTTATAACAAGGCTAAATAAGCTAGGATAACAACACTAGAGTGCATAAATACATCCAATATCACGTATAATAAGTGTAAAAATAGTTTTCAATAGCTAACACAAATCTTGGCCTAAGATGGGTCAAAGGCCTACTTCTAAATCCCTAAAATCCACTATTAAGGAAATACTACCCGGATTATGCTTAGGTATCTAATTACACTTATAGATGTCAAACATGCCTTAATCATCCCTTAGATGGAAATTCTGCTCATGATATAAGAAACTATCCCAAAGAAACTAAATTAAAATTTTAGAAAAGCCTAGAAAGTCCAACTAACCCAAGTATCGCCAATTTGATCACCAAAACCTAAAACCTATACCAAATCTAACGTAATAGCATGAACATACTATGACATAGCTCAATCTATGAAGGAGAAAAAAATCTATCCTACCTGGTCGGCAAAGAAAGCTTAAATAATACTCTAAATCACTGGCTTTCCCTACCGAGAAGCTTCTGTATGATACAAAGAGATTAAAATCACAATCTACTTATCAATACGAGAATAACGATACCCATATTTAACCATTGTGTGTTCATTCCAAAATCACAAGAAAACCCTATATAGGTCCCGCTTACGAAAATTACATTTTCAAAACCAAGCCAACGTTCCCATATGATCAAGGAGTAATTACCCTAAAACAATGGGTGAAATCTGAGTTGAATAGGGACATAAATCTAGACACCAAGTTTTAGGGATTTCTGAACATGAAATGGAAACATCTACTATAAAATTAGAGAAATCTTACCATAAATTCAAAAAATAATCACATAAGAATCATCACCCAAGCTCCCAAATCACCCACAAACTTCAATCCTAACCTCTATAATTAATTAGAGTTTAAGTATCAAAAGAATGGATGAAGAAATGGGGAAACATAAGATGAACATAGACTATTTATAACCATCCCAAGTACTCAAGTATCGCTATTGGGACCTGGGTCTTACGATCGCTATATCTACAGGCTGCCCAAGTGAGTTGTTATCGTAAAATGGGAACCACGATAGTTTAATAAGAGTGGCCTACCTAAGGAGTCACGATTGTGCCTCTTTGTCTCGCTATTAGTGATCGCACTAGAACAGTTAAGAAACTTTGAAATATCAAAGTCTCTGCTAACCCCTTGATATTTATCAAGAATCACTTATACGTAAACAAACTATGCTACCATACCAAATTTGATGTTTTGGGCTAAATGGAACAATCAAAATTTCCATCTGATTTTATTTTGATGAAAAGTTGATCCTACACCGATATTTTATTTTCTTAATTTTCTGACCAATTGATCGGAATATGCCCAGGTGCCTCGAGGCCCAAACAAAGAGTACTAATAGCATGAAATGACTTTATATAGTTATTAGAATAGTCACAATTGCCATACAAGTTTATTTGACTGAAGTTTTTTTCTAGTAGCCAATTTAAACTAGTAAAGACTTCAAAATAGGAAATTAGCTCTTAAAATCAAATACACTGCCCGGTAATCAAAGTGTCAATTGCAGTAGTCATAAATGGCTTGGGGAGCTATAGGAAATATCTAATGATAAAAATAATTTAAAATATGTAAAATAACCTGAAGTGTCATTACAATATCCACTACTAAAGGACTTTCATTTACAAAATTCAAGGATTAGGATGTACCTGAGGTCTCAAACAGATGAGGATACTGGATCCGTATCTAACTCTCGATCTCAAAAGTAGCCTCTATTACTAGGTGGTGCCTCACTGAACCTTGACTACAGAAATTTTTCTAGTGCACAACTGCCTGGCGTCACTAGCCAAAAAGAGCACAGGCTCCTCCATGAAGGTCAACCACTAATCTAGCTATACCGAGCCCCATCTAAGAAAATGAGTTGTATTAAGAATGTATCATCATAACATAGAAACATGGAAAATTGGAGGAATGACAACACAATCTGGAGGTAAGGCTAACACATAAACCAAATCACCAATTGTGCAAAGAATCTCAAAGGGTCCAATATATCTGGGGCTGAGCTTGTCTTTCCTCCCAAATATCATCATACCCTTAATGGGTGACACATAGAGGAATACCCGATCACTAACACCAATTCTCAAGGCCTAAAGCCTATGATCCGCATAGGCCTTCTGCCTACTCTGAGTTGCTCTTAGCCTATCAATCACCCGGACTCTATCCAACGATTCCTAAAGTAAACCAGTACTACGAGGTCTAATATCAAAAGTATCAAACTATCCAATTGGGGATTAACATTGATAAGTCATCTATTTGATGACTTGCTAGCGCCTTTTAAGCCGAAATTATCTTGCTTTTTTCGTCGATTTGATGTTAATCTCTAATTTAATGCTCATTTGGGTAGGTAAAAGTTGAAAAGAAAAGATAAGAAAGTCATTCAAGTCAACTAGAGGTCAAATATGAAGGAAAAGAACCAGCTGCTTTACATCCACTTTACATCTGCTTTCCATGTACTTTCCACCTACTCTCCATTGGCTTTGGATCCTCTCAAGCAAATCAAGAGCAAGGTGTAATTTTCATAGGATTTTGAAAATTTAGAATTGGGAGTTAATAGGTGTTTTTAGTTCATTTTCACCATCTTTTATCTTCTATCTTTATCCATTATTGTCCATCTTTTATCCTTCTTTTACCCATCTTCAGTTTTCACCTTCAGAACACTATTTACTACTCTTAAGATAAAAATACATTAGAGTAATTCCTAAGTGAAGGATTAACAATTTCCTTTGAAGATTTATTGAAATTTAAAGTTTGGATTTCATTCTCTTTATATTTCATGGATTAATTTGGTGGACATTTTGGTATATCTTTATTTTATAATTTTTTGAATAACTATTTCTTCCTCTTAGGTTCATGCTTTATTAGGTGGTGATTAGTGCTTGGGTGTTGTTTACTTATTATCTAATTAGCTATTTATTGTGGGTTTTTATTTTACCCAATATTTAAACTAAGAATTATAGGTGAAAACACCAATTATTTAGAATGCCATACTATCCTTGAAAGAGGCGCATTAGGTGAGAGGTATTTGTGAACAATAACTTGAGTTAGCTTATGCGATGACATCATCTTAGAAATAAGTTTGTTGTTTAAGTTAACTCATTTGATAGCGTTATCTAAGAAATAAGAGTACTAATTGAGGTGTTTGATTGGTTGTTTTGCTATATTCGTGAGGTGTTCGAAAGAACCCACGAATGAAACTTAGTGTTTTATTGAAAGATTGACACAAATACCTATAAATCTAGCCTACCCACAACTCTAGCTAAATTTGGATAAATTCTCAATTACCCATGCATGAGTTTGCACCTACAATGACATCACCTTAAGATCCGATCCTATTTTATTACACACTAATTATTCGTAGGCTTGAGTTAGCACTCTAGAATCCCAAAAAGTTTTATATCTTTGAAAACATTCAAAATCCCCCCAAATATTTGAATCCTCAATTTGAATTTACCAAGTAACTTCATTTCAAGATTACTCAATCACCATTCACATTGTTCTTGTGGATTCGACCCCGACTCAAAGTTGGGTATTATATTGAAAATGACTACCTTTCACTTAAATCAATGTGTCAGTTGAGATAGGCAGATTTGGAGTATTGAGTATTGAGTTTGTTTAGAATTTTAGCTTACTTGCTTTGATTCAAACTTATGAATATGCGTTTGTGATTTTCTTTTGTTTAATTTTATAGGAAGATTTTTGTTTTTGTCTACTTGTAATTATAACATCATAATGAAAATGAGTTTGGTGGTTGCAAATCATATCTTGATGATCCATGTCCATATTGTGGTGTACGCCAATTTTGGCAAAATTGTAAATCTGATCCCTGAAAAAAATATGTGCAACCTCTCGATCCTATTAAGAGTGTGATTGTTCTTTATATGGTGGCCGAGATAGACCTTGGAGTGATTTTCCAAATGCCCTTCCCTTGATTTGTCTAAAAAAAATTCTAGTTCTTCTTATGAGTTTGATAGGTCTCATGATGTGATAAAGTAAGAACAACATGTCAGATACAATAGTGTTAAATTAATGCTTCTAACTTTCTCGGATTGGGTGACTACAACGGGGAAGGACATGCATTTCTTACATCAATCCATAGAGGCATTTGAAAGAAAACTAAAAAGAATGAAGAAGTGGGTGAGGATGTCGATCTTTCAAGTGCCATGAGTATTTCCAATCTTCAAAATATGGTTGATGAAAAATAGATATCAAGCCATTTAGTTGTTCTAAAAATATATGACGACTCAAATGAAAGTCACCAAAATGAAGAAATGGCTCAACTAAAGGAAGAAGAAAGCTTGGATTCTCAAAGAAAGCAAATAGAGGTGATGTTGAAGGACACGCTGGAGAAGAATGAAGAATGTGGAAAAGTCTTGGATAAATGGTGGGACTTAGCCCAATATGGCGATGATGAATTTTCTGAAAATATCGACTTATCCATGGTAGGACTTTTGCAAGAGATTAATGAGTCTCAAAATGAAGAAAAATTTGACAAAGAAGAAATCATGAGCCAAGAATGGCTAATAAACCAAACTCAACAACTTGAAGTCCATAAGGGTCAACTTGATAATGTGTTACTAATATTGGACGAAGCCCTCAAGCTGCATGTTGAGTGATGTCAAGTATGGATTAAACTTGAAATGGCTTCTCAAAAATTGAAAACAAAATTGAATGCAATAATTAAAGCATGTGATGAATAAAGTCAAATGAATATACATGATGATGTTAAAGCAATTTCCAATGAAGTTGAAGGTTATCTTAATGTTGAAGAATTCTTGGTGATTTGCCAGCCAACAAAATAAAAAATGCTAAAGGATGCCGACACTGAAGAAATGATACTAGAGTTGATAAAAAGCCAAGAAAATCCTTCATAAAGGACATAGTTCATTTCGAAGTAAGAATTTCAAGAAAAATGTAACTCCGGAATTGGAAAGACAACCTCATTCCAACCACTTTTTGGTATTATGTTTGGTGGATGTAATGGAAGTCAAACTGCTTGAGCAAATGATGAACTTTGGAGATGAGGAATAAAACCTTTATATTTTGGAGTTTGTCATTACAAAAGGGAAAAATTATGTCCTTCTATTGACAACCAATAAGTACAACATCCGATGCTTAACTAGGGATTAATTGTTCTCATTAATACCCAACAAGCCTTCTCGGAACTTTGATGTGAAGTTTGGTAAAAGGTTTAAGTCTTCGAAGTGGTGAGAAAAAATATGTATCGTTATTCACTTACCTTTTACCAAAGTACCTCGATGATATATTGATCGATAGTTGCGCTAACGATTCAAATCATCTAAGTGAAGGCAAAAAGGATGACTAAATGATGTCGTGCCATAAATTTAACTAAGGCGCTTCTTGGGAGGAAACCCAAGGTTTTTTTCTTGATATCTTATTAAAAAATTTTATTCATATTTTAACTTGTTCTTTTTGTTTTTATGTGACTTCATAAGTTGGGATGTGTTAAGGAAGGTTTGGGATCTCAAAATTATGCCCCAAACAAACTTTTGAGCTAGATTTTTTTGAAAATAGTTTGTTCCAGCTTGGACCTGCACCGGGCATCCTTTGGCAGATCAAACACAGTCCAAGAGCAACCTTAACATAGATGGGCAGTGATAACTCTAAACTTACACATCAATTTAAGTGCAAGGCAGTCATTGTCAATATAATTACCGAACTTTAAGTCGAATCCACGAGGAACAATATGAATGGTGATCGAGTAAGTTCGAAATGAAAGATTCTTGCTAAATTCAAATATGAGATACAAAAATTAAGGGATTTTGAATGTTTTCAAAAGTATAAATACATTTTGGGCTTCTAGAAGACTACCTTGAGGCTAAGAATAATTAGAGTATAATCAATTAGGAATGAATCTTTAGGTTATGTTATTCTAGGTGTGAATTTATACATGGCTAATTGTTAATTTATCCAAGTTTAGTTAGGAGTCTTGGGTAGGCAAGATTTAAAGTAAGAGCATTAGTATCTCAATAAAACACTAAATTGCACTCATGGATTCTTATGAATACCTCATGAACATGCCAAACTTACTAATCCAAAACCTCAACTTAGCATCCTTATTTATAGGATGGTGCCCATCAAGCTAGCTAAATCACATAGCATCATTATTTCTAAGATAATGCTAATGAAATAACGAGTATCAAATAGTTTTTCATAATTACTCATCACCCACATCCCTCTTTCAAGGATGATATGGGATCAAAGTCAATTTGGGGTATTCACCCATAAATCTCATTTCAACTATGGATAATAGCAAAATCCACAACAAATAGCTAATAAGGTAGATACATAAACAACACCTATGCATAAATCATAGCATATCAAAGCATAATCCCAACAGGAAGAAGTAGCAACCCATAAAGGTAATAATAAAAAATATACTAAAATCTCCATCAAATTTATTCCTGAAAGAAAAGGAGAGTGTCTATCCACACTTTAAATTCGAATAAATCTTCAATGGAATTTTCCAAATCTTCAATGGAATTTTCCAATTCATCACTTCGGAGGTACTCTAATGTCTTCTTAACTTGAGATTAGTACAAAATTTTGCTCCAATCTCCCTGTGATAAAAAAAGTGACGATGAAATATAAGATAAAAAAATCCTCTTGTGAAAGGGTTTTAACCCCTTAAGATTTGGGACTCAGCTCTGTGAACTTATATATTCTTGCCCCAGAAATTTTTCCGCCCTTTTGTAATCACATTATTTTTTATCGCGATCGTGCTTTCATTGACTGATTGCGATTGTGATCCTTGGACTGTGATTGTGATCCTTGGACCACGATAGCGGTAACTGAGGGTTGTCTGATCTGCCTGATATGTAGTTTTTCTCCTTTTTGTCCATTTCCTTTTCTTTCAGCTTGATTTTAACTTATTTTCAATATAAGACCTGGAAGATAACAAAAACAAGAAATTAACGCATTCCAATGGAGAACTAGCCTTATTTATACAATTTAATCATACTTATTTGCAAGAATTTTGGTATAAATAAGTGGTAAGTTTTCTACTCAACAACACCACCAACTTAAATCTTTGCTTGTCCTAAAGAAACACTACTTTTCACTCATTGTGACCATGCAATTGTAAGCCCATTCATATAACCAAATATTCATAATGACTCCGAACTCAATTAGTACCAACAATTTTCTCTCAAGCATGGGAAAAGTTATTCTTACAACTCCGCTCAAATAAGGCAATATTTTCAAGGATGCAAAGGCTTTTAGGAATAACTAAGCAACAACCAGTAACTCTCTAGACATGACTCTTTATCAACAGTGACTCAACTACACTCCTTTACCTCATTTTTAGAAGATGACGATTTCACTCACCTCAATTAGTCTATCATGCATCTTTATGAAATAAAATCCCATACACCAAAGTATTTATCATGCAACATGGGATTTAAGTGCAAACACTCACTATTGCAAAGAATCTCTCAATGCGAACAAGTATCATACAATATGCTTGGCCTTATTCTAAATCACCACTAACCTAAATACACTTGATTGGAGATCTCGAAGGGCTTTTTCAAGCATATAATGTAGGATTGGGTAAGGGTATGATATCATTTAAGGAAAAAGTGAA
Organism: Capsicum baccatum var. pendulum; assembly: GCA_030864225.1. NCBI lineage: Eukaryota > Viridiplantae > Streptophyta > Magnoliopsida > Solanales > Solanaceae > Capsicum > Capsicum baccatum. Next base: position 55,148,268 of record CM061554.1, on the reverse strand, counting down.
TACACCCTCCTTGAACATCTACATCACTCTATTCGATTAAACTTTGGACCATGGGACACTTTGTTTATTTCCGATTTACACATGTGCCTACTTTCACTACCAATTCTTCACCTATCCTTTTGAAGGAATTTTCTTCTAATTTATTTCTTTTGTTCAAACAATGCCTTTCATTATTTTGATGAACCTTATTTTTTTATCTTTTTCACTTGATTTATTTGCTTAGCTTTTAGGAATTCACTCCCAATACCATGGCCCAAGGTTACCTCATCCAAGACTCACCATCCCTAACTTAGGCTTTTGGCCTCAAGTTGCCTTTTCAAGTTCAAAGAGGATAAGGTTCAAAAGAGCGGTATGATACAAATGATTCAGGCTTAGAATGCAGTTTCTAAAGAAAGGTTTAAAGGATCAAAATGGGTGACTAAGGATACTATTTTATGTATAGGTAGGATCCTTAGGCTAAAGAGGATTTCCATGTTCACAAAGAAGGCCTATGATCATTTCGCCAACCAAGTGTAATCATAAGTAGCTTTGAGAGACTAATGGGGCATGTTCTAGATAGTAAAAGTAAGCATGAGACATAAAAACTATGCTCACAGCACCCGATATGCACACTTTTCAATGAGGCTTAATTGCAGTTCTTACTAGAGACAAAATGATCTATTTACCATGCACTACCAACAAAAGAATTTGCAGTCACAAAAAGAGGAAAAGCGTTGTTACACAATTATTCATATCTATCCCCTCGATTTTCACAAATTGATTTTCTTGAATGGATGTGGATGCTTGCTTTGGATTTTCAACATGCAAGATTGGCTATTTTTAGTACCAAATAAATTTATCTCACAAGGGCCTGCCATATGGCTACACACAGTTCACCACAAGAATAACAACAAACCCAAATGTAGAATGCCATAGGTACTCAAACTTTCCCTTCATCTATGGCTCAATCAAAACATGACAATTTTCCCTTAAGAATGTCATCCCTCAATCTATAATAAGGAAAGGTCTATCAAATGTGACTATTAAAAGAATTAGAGGATAAAAGTAAAAGCAATCAATTAAAAAATTTACATGCTCTTGTGAACTAAGTTTAAGTATTTCAAACAAATGTGCACACACAAGGTCAAGGCCACACCCCCAACTAAAAGACTTGTAGTGACCTCACTACGTAACACAAAATCATAAGAAAGGTCAAAGGGCTCCTTAAAACTACACCGAGAACCAATGTGTAGACTGGACATGCTATCACAATTGCGATATGATTGGTGTGATCACAACACCATGGCAGTAATCCTCAGGATGCAGTAGTGGTACCTGAGGCAATCTGCTCCCCTGTCTTGCCTTATTTTTCTGCATGGTTTCCATACTTCTAAACTTGGTTTTCCCCTTTCCAGCTTTCTATCTATCCAAAACACCTACAAAGAATCAAAATTATATGACTTATTCAAAAACACATGGTTCAAACATGAAAATGATGGGTTCCTACAATCTAGCGCTTAATTTAACATCGTGGTATGATGAAATTTTAATCATTATTTATGTCTCCATTTGGAAGATTGGAATCCTCGTCCCAACTTTTGATCAATAGATCTTTGAGGTACTATGGGCAAAGGTAAGGGAACACAATACATATTTTATCTATCCACTTTGAATACTTTAACCTTTTACCCAATTTCGCATTAAAATTCCATATAGGCTCATTGGGTATTGGTGAGAACAGCAATAAGACGCTATTAAAACATAGGATTTTGCAATTATTGGCTTTTAAGTGAGGGATGAAATTTTTCCCTTTTGGAATGACAAACTAAAAAATGTAAGGATTTGGTTCCTCATTTCCAAAGATCACCATTTGCTCAGGTAGTTCGACTTTCACCACATCTACAAAGCATATTATCAAAAACTTATTGGAATGAGGTCGTCTTTCTAATTTCAGAGTCATATTTTTCTTCACATTCTAACTCTAAAATGAACTAGAGTCTTCACAAAGGATTTTCTTGGCTTTTCCATTCAACTCTATTACCATTCCTTTAATTTTGTCACCCTTCATTATTTTTGGTTTGGTTGGTTGGCAAATCACCAAAAGTTCTTCTATATCAAGCCCATTTAAAGAATGAGATATGTCCACGGTACTTGAAAGGTCGGTCTCCTCACCCACTTTTTCTTAGTTTTCACTTTTCTTTCCAAATGCACCCATGGATTAATGCAAGTGATTCATATTCTCCCCCATTATAGTCACCTGGTCCAAGATACAATGACAACACTATTGTATCCGAAATGTTCTTCTTAATTTATCAAATCATGAGACCTATCAAACTCATTACAAGAACTTGCAGTTTGGTTAGATAACTAGGGGAGGGGGCATTTGGAAAATCACTTTAATGTCCATCTCCACCACCAGATAAAGAACAATCATACTCCCAATAGGATTGAGATAATGCATACACCTCATTCTGGGGAGCATATTTATAATTTTGCTAAAAGTGGGGTCCACCATAATATTGACATGGATCATCAAGAAAAGATTTGCAACCACCAAACTCATATTAATTCCAAGAAGCCATAGTGATAAGTAAAAAAACAAAAATCTAACTAACACAAGAAACAAAATAAAATCACAAACAAATATTCACAAGTTTCAATCAAAGCAAGTAAGATAAAATTCTAAATTTACTCAATATGCCAAATTGTTCCCCAACAATGGTGCCATTTTTTGTTAATGCTCAACTTACACATCAATTTAAGTGTAAGATGGACGTTGTCAATATAATTACTCAACTTTGAGTCGGGGATGAATCCACAAGGAACAATGTGAACGGTGATCAAGTAAGTTCAAAATGAAAGCTACTTGATAAATTCAAATATGAGATACAAAAATTTAGGGATTTTAAATATTTTAAAAAGTATAAAATAATGTTTGGATTCTAGAAGACTAACTTGAGTCTAAGAATAATTAAAGTATAATAAATTAGAAAGGGATCTTAGGTTTATGCCTTTCTAGGTGTGAATTCATAAATGGGTAATTGAGAATTTATTTAAATTTACCTAGGAGTCGTGCGTAGGCTAGATTTAAAGTATTAGCGTTAGTCTTTCAAAAAATACTAAATTGCACTCATGTATTCTTTCGAATACCTCATGAGCATGCAAAGCTTACCAATCCAAATCCTCAACTTAAAATCCCTATTTCTAGGATGATGCCCATCAATCTAGCTAAATCACATAACATTCTTATTCGTTGTTCACAATTACTCATCACCCATATCCCTCATTGAAGGATGTTGTGGGATCCCAGTCAACTTGGGGTTTTCACAGCTAAAAATCATTCTATTTTGGGTTTTCACCCAAAATATCATTTCAACTATGGATTAATAGCAAAACCCACAACAGATAGTTAATTAGGTAGATACATAAATAACAGCCATTCATAAATCACAACCTATCCAAGCATAACCCTAAGAGGAAGAACTAGTAACTCATAAAGATAATAAACAAAAACATACCTAAATCTCCATTAAATTAATTCATGAAAGATAAGGAGAATGTCAATCCATACTTTAAATTCCAATAAATCTTCAATGGAATTTGCTAATTTTTCACTACAGAGTTACTCTAATATCTTCTTAGCTCAAGATTAGTATAAAATTTTTCTCCAAGCTCCAAGTGATAAGAAAAAAATGTGACGATGAAAGATAGAATAAAATGTCCCCTTAAGATTTGGGATTCAGCTCTGTGAAATTGCATTCTTTCCCTAAAATTTTTTTGCCCTATAGAGATCACGCTATTTTGGATCGCGATCGCATTTGGATTGCCATTGCCATTGGTGACCCTAGTTGACCGATCGTGATCACAATTCTTGAACTGCGATCACAGTAACTATGGGCTACCTTATCTACCTGATATGCATTTTTTTTTCATTTTTCTTTGATTTTAATTTATTTTTATCATAGGATCTGCAAGATCAAAAAAAATTAGAAGTTAATGCATTCCAATAGTGTATTAGCCTCATTTATAAAATTTAATTATAATAATGTGCAATAATTTGATTATCAATGAGTGGTAAATTTTCCACTCATTAGGTAGCAAATATACTGGCTGGACCTGCGTTGGACTTGGTGAAGTAGTCCAAACATAGACCAGCACTATATGGGGCACTGGAGAGTAGCTGTAAGATAACCTGGACCTGCTCTGGACATGTTGCTACAGTCCAGGAATAGGCCAAGCACAGTTGGGGCGCAAAACATAAAAAAACTAGAAATAGGATGATTTGACCTGCATTGGAGTTGCTTGAGTAGTCCAGGCACTGATCCAACAATAGTACATGTTGATAGGTTGTTTTGTGCCAATTTGCTGAAGGAATTTTACATGTTTTCGTCCTTAATTGAAGCTCTAAAATTCTTATTTCAACAATGCATCACCAGCTAATTAAGTTTGTTTTTTCTTCCATCATTTTCCTCTCTTAAGTAAGCTTACAAGGGATGACCTTTTATAAATTCTCTTGTGAATTTTCTTCAAAGTACAACTGATGATCATATTCCATGAGTTCTTTTGGTTTAATTTTAATTTATTTGAGATTATGTGAGTATAATATGGTTGCTTGTATTAAAATTTTTTAGTTTATGTTTCTTTTTCATATTCTCAATTGCAAAATTCTTGCGTCCATACACTAGTGCATATTATGTGTTCGACAAAACACTCACTTATAGTTGGTTTCCTTAATTGAGTGGTGGGTGATCTAATTGGTATAGTATGATTACAAATAGTGTGTTTAGTAATGAATTAGTATATTGTGCTTGCTCACATGTGTTTTTATTCTATTTTTTAAGCCTTAAACTTTCATGCAAACCACATGTTTGATGAAATGTTGATAAGAGAGAAATGCCTTATATTCTTGTAAAGGTTAATGTGAACTTTCTTAGGGCGTTATGTGATCATTTTTGGATCATAATTTTTAGTCCAATTATTCTTAAATCTTGGATAACCAGTGATTATTGGCTGAAATTATTGATGAATGTTTTGTCCATGGTTTTATCGATAAATATACTCATCATAGCATGCCTGGGTGAAGTCGGAGTAACCTAAGAGACATGAATGCTTGCCTTAACCTATAATAGATTGAGTGATACCATTATTAAAGGTATAGTATTCATTGCATTTCTATTGGTGCCATGTTTATTTTATGAGCTAAATGTGTGATAAGTGAAGAATGAGTAATAATGTCTTGCTCAAAGAGTTGAGGGTTGTGAGGAAAGAATCCCATAAAGTGTAATGATAAAGTTGTCTTGGATTCATCTAAGCTTTTCTTTAATTGTTTAGGAAGTGGGAAATGTTTAAAAACACTTTCAAAATATCATTGGCAAGAAATGAAATAATTTTGAGAAAACCAAAAATGTAATTTTCTTTTTGAAAAAACAATCAAGGATGTTTTTGAGATTTCTTTTGAAGTGAGACTATTAAATTCAACTTTTGGCTCTCTCTTTACAAAGATGAGTCTTTGACTTGGAGTAACTGATTAAGCTTAAATTGCTCAAATTTGTTGGATGGCTAACTTTTTGTCCTATGGGTATGATGCCATGTGTCATGATATTTTTGAATAATTCGTATATAATAGTATAGTCTAGAACTTTCCCTGAGTGTATTCAAAGTGAAATATTAGGCAATCTTGGTTTATAGGATGAGTCAAGGCCATATTTGACCCGTTACATAGCTAAATTCCCACCTTAACATTGTTCCTTAGTTACCCCTTTGAGCCTTTTTGCCTATTTTTCTTTCATTTTGTAATGATAACCTTGCTAAAACACTTAGCCCTTTTTTAAAACATTATGTTGGCACTTAATCTCCTTTGATGCATTGCATGATTCTAAGTAATGAAATATAAGTGAAAGCTTAAGTTTGGGGGTTTGTGTAGTTGGGAGAATAATGTAAGGGTGGTTCAAACTCCATGTTTAGGGGGATGAATATGATCTAAGGTTAGCCAAGAAAGGTGTGTCTAAGGTGGTCAAATTATGTGCTTAAGAGACAAGAGACACACTTGATGGTAAAGTTATATAGCGTAGCCTATAGAATGTGAATAGAAATGAGACAAATGAGGGGGCTAAGAGACCTTAATGTTATAAAGTCTCTTGAAAAAGTCAAAGAAGGAAGAAAAAAATGGTGTCTTTGAATCGTTAGGGAAATGTTAATAAAAATGTTAGGCAAATATGGGAAATAATATAAAGGAGAATAAAGAGGATAGTTTGAAAACTTTGGGGTAGAAGAGGTTGAGTGATTGCATTGAAGGAGGTCTTTTAGCCACTTGATCCATATATATTCCTTCCCGCACCTTAAACATTCATCTTAACCAGCAAAACCTTGGTGATCCCAAACTAAGTTAGTCTACATTAGTGGTGAAAAAACACAAAGGATAAGCCTATGGTTCTACTCATTGTATTTGAATTTCTTTGCAAGATTGAGTTTGAATTCTTTTATTATTTGAGATTCTTTAGAAATTTAAATGACTTGTGTATATAGAGCTAACTCTTGTATATGAGCTGCATCAGTACTTTTGGGTAGAGGGTAAAGTCTTAATATCGGTTTGGATAAATGGGTGAGGTAGGTTGCACTGTGAAAATTGAGATAATATTTAAAGATTTTTTCTCTCTTCTTAAGATGCTTTGTTGGTTTGAAAGGGTTTTTAATACAAACTTGCATCCTTGCTTCATAAATATGTGCTTATTGAAAAATTTTTGTTTAATTATTGCCATGACATGTTTAGAAAGTATTTTTAGATCTTTGTTAGTTTAGTACTTTAGTATAGCTTTCTTTTGGATATATTTGAGTTAAATACCCTATCTCATTGAATTATTCTTGATTGCTTGAGGAAAAGTAATAGTTTAAGTTTGGGGAATTGATAAGTTGTCAGTTTGATGACTTGCTAGAACCTTTTAAGCCTAAATTATCGTGCCTTTCAATTGACTTGATGTTAATCTCTTACATAATGCTTATTTGTGTAGTTAAAAGTTGAAAAGGAAAGATAAGTTAGTCATTCAAGTAAACACTAGGTCAAATATGAAAGAAAAGATCTATATGCTTTACATGCGCTTTGCATCTGCTTTCCATCTCTTTCCACATGCTCTCCATCTTCTTTGGATCCTCTCAAGAAGATCAAAAGCAAGGTGGCATTTTTGTAATATTTGGAAAATGTGTAATTGAGGATTAAATATGGGTTTTTAGCTCATTTTCACCATCTTTTATCCTCTATATTTATCCATTTTTATCAGTCTTTTATCCATGTTTTACCCATCATCAATTTTTTACCTTGGGAATACTATTATACTAATCTTGATCTAAGAAGATATTAGAGTAATTCCTAAGTAAAGGATTAGCAATTTTCATTGATGATTTATTGATATTTAAAGTTTGGATTGGCATTCTGTTTATCTTTCATGGATCAATTTGGTGGAAATTTTTGTATATATTTACTTTTTATTTTTATGAGTAGCTAATTATTCCTCTTGGGTTTATGCCTTATTAGGTGGTGATTAGTGCATGGGTGTTGTTTATTTATCCATCTAATTAGTAATTTATTGTAGGTTTTACTTTTATCAAATATTTAAACTAATAATTGGGGGTGAAAACTCCAATTTTTTAGAATATGGTACTATCCTTCAAAGAGGGGTATGTGGTGAAAGGTATTTGCAAACAATAACATGAGTTAGTGATGATGGGTGTATTTATGCACTTTAGTATCGTTATCCTAGATTAATTCGCTTTATTTTGAGGAAAATTCATGTGATATATGTGTATATGATGATATCAATAAGAATTTAATTGTTCAAATATGTGGTTATAATTTTTAGAAGTGTTTTCAAACATGTTTGAACTCAAATCATGCTATTAGAGTTTTGGTGAGAAAACTAGTGTTACTAGCTTGAGCTAGGTGCCGTTCTAGTTAATCTTGGTGGATTATAAGGTTTCCAATGAGTTCCTAATGGTTTTAATGTGTAATTATGTAGGGAAAAACTTTTTTATAGTGTTCAAGGTTCAATTAAAATGATCTAAGAGTCAACAATTCATTAAGGCATAAAGTGGTCGAGACTTGTGCTTCGTTTGAGTTTCTAGTTTGTTATTGTTGAGGTTGTGTTGTGCTGAACTCTAATCATATAAGATTCTTGAGTAGTTAATTTATATTATATTTTGAGGTTTAACAATATGGAATTGAAGGCAAAATAACACCACAAGGCAAGGATAGACGATAACACTTACACAAAATTGCGGTAGCAACTTCCAGTGAGTGGAGGAAAATAGCCTGTGACGCCTCAGCCATTGAAGTATATGGAGCTCGTGCTTTACCCCTTGGTGAAGTGCAATACAGCATGAGCAGCCTCAACTAGTGTGGTGCACTTAAGGAGGTGACGCCCCCTCCATTTACATGCCGGCAAAAGTCATTCCAACTATAAATACAACTTGTGCACACTTTGTTAATCACTTTTTGATGTCTTGGAGCATTGAATGACGCTTATAAACACTTTATTTAGAGTTTACATTCTAAAACTTTAGCTTTTTAATATTTTTTTATGTATTTAATTATTTGGAACATGATTATGTCGATTAATGGTTAAATGCCCCCTTTTCGGGGTTAAAGCCAAAAACATGACTACTATCATTATGGATTAAGTTTGTTTGATTTTCTTCTCATATTTTTTTTGTTTAACCTTGTTTTAACTATTTTAAGTATTCATGGACCTTAGAATATATTCATTATCAACCTTGTGATCTAGAGAGGGGGAATTGGATGATAGAACGTGGGGATAAACAAAGTGAGGTTGTTATTCCTTTATGAAATAAGGAATTTGAATTAGCATCTAGGACATGGATATGCCTCTAATTCTTGATTGATTCATATATTGGAGGATAGATTTATGTACCTAATTGGATTATTGCCTCTCCGCTCAATGATGTAGTTGTAATGTCCAAGTTAGGTAGATGATTAGAGATTGGGAGACCATGATCATCCGATAGAACGTGGGGATAAACTACATATATTAATGCACTATAAAATCAGTTGAGTACACAACCTAGCAATATGAAATTGGGGCTACCCCCTCTGTAGTTGTAGTGAATACAATTTAGCAGACAAGCACTTGGTGTGTTGTGTGTGGAAATAAAGGTCACTCTGCAGATATGTGTGCTATAAATCTTGAGTCTGTGATATTTATGGGCAATATTTACAGGCCTAACTATGGGAACACCTATAATATGAAGTGGTAGACTCAGCCATTAAATCAATAATTGATTGCCCAACAGTAGTTTCAACAACCACAAGCTCAAGCCAATCAGGCCGTAAATAGTAATTTGAAAGAGATGATGAAATTGATTTTAGATTCTCAATTACAATTGGTAGAAGAGACAACAAGCTAGCAAGTGGCTACATGTAGGTTGGTGTTACAGGTCGATCAGATTACAGCAACATAGAATACCAGGCCTCAGGGTGGGTTGCCAAGTGATACTCCAAATCCAAAACAAGTTATGGCAATCACTTTGAGGAGTGGTAAAGAGCTTCATGAAGAATCTCAAAATAAAAAAACTAAGGAGGTAGATGCTGATATGGTGCTTGAACAAGTAAATGGCAAAGTTACTGAAAATTCAAGGAAGTCTAAGTACTCAAAAATTTTTTTTTTGAAGAAGTAAAGAATATCCCACCATTACCTTTCCCACAGAAGCATAAAAAGAAAAAGGGGATTCATTCCTCAAGAAGTTCTTTCACATGTTCAGAGAGCTTCACATTAATTTACCTCTTTTAGTTGTTTTGCAGGGAATGCCCAAATATGCTAAGTACTTGAGGGACGTGGTTGCTAATAAATATAAGCTATAGGATGTTAAGATGGTTTCACTCACTAAGGAGTGTAGCTTTGTGGTGACTCAAAAAATTTCCAAAAAGCTTAAGGACCCTGGGAAGTTCACTCTCCCTATTCAAATTGGCAATAACAAGGTGGTTCATGCACTTAGTGACTTAGGGGAAAGTATCAACTTGATGCCCCTATCTTTTTTCAACACATTAGGCTTGGGAAAGCCTAGACCGAGTTTTGTGCTACTGCAGCTAGAAAACGGGACAATATCCCACCTTGAAGGAGTAATAAGGATGTTTTAACAAAGGTTGATAAATCTATTATTCCTTCCGACTTTATTATTTTAGATTTTTAGGATAATAAAATGGTACCAATCATCTTGGGATGTCTATTTTTGGCAATGTGAGGAGCTTTGATTTATATGAGTGAGGGTATGCTCAAAATGACGTTGGAGGATGAAGAGGCGGTTTTTAAAGTATACGAACCACTTAAACACTATCCTATTGCAAAGAATTGTGTATCATTATTTTTATTGAATGTTATAAGTGCGAGGTGGTGGAGCATATTCCATCGAAGGCCTCTTCGGACATCTTCATTGAGCAACCTAAGCAACAACCACCTAAGCCTAACATGATGCAGATTGATGAGCCTAAAAAGGTTATAGTTGAGAAAGATGTTGACCTTGATATATTACACTCAAGAGGGGTAGTAATGAACAAAAAGATATCCTCCAAGTAAAAGGAAACGGATGAAGGGATTTGGTTAAGTTGAGTTGGGTCGTGTGGCGAAACAAAATTAGGTGTTGCTTGGGAGGCAACCCAACTTAAGTAGATATCTTTTATTTTCATCTTTTAGTTTTTATTTCGATAGTTTTTGTTTTTGTTAAGTCACAAGTTGATGGGAAGTCTAAGTACCTGAAAATCAGATCTAAAGAGCATGGCAAAGACTGATTGTGTGGTCCCCAGACCCTCTTGAGGATAAAAGATGCTTCTAGCTAGGCCTAGAGGCCTTAGGAAGTATTTTTATATATGTTTTAAAGTATCCTTTAGGGACAAAGTAGATTTTTAAGTGTGGGGTGGGGAATTCCCAAATTTTTAAGGTAATTTTTTTTTTGTGTGTTAGGAATAAGTGGGATGTTCTTGTTGATGCCATATTTTAGTGCATTGTGCCAGTGTTTTGTTTGTAAAAGCATGTTGATTATGTAAATTACTACTCTTTAGACTCTCAGGCTTATGTTTATGACTATTATACTTGTTGGCTTAATTGGAATTCATGCTATTGTTTGGTTAAGAGTCTATGATGATCCTACTTGAAGTTGAGCATGTGCCATATTTGTGTAAGGTATTTGTATATTCCATGTTGCATGTGATGACTAGAACTTGCCTATTGTGTGTACAAATTAAAATAAAGAGTGTGGGTTTAGGAGATGATTTAGACATTTCTTTGATATCCTTGTTTCATACCTTGTTTTTACCTTCTCTTGTGCATAATCATAGTAAACCCCGTTGAGCTTTTAGCTTCTTCTTTGGTAGCCTCATGTGTAGCTTAATCCCTTCTTTGATAAACCTTAATTTGATTTAAAGCTCCTAATCTCTTCATTGTAAATTTATTGAGTTAAGAAGTTTAAAATTGAAGAAGAAAAGTTGAAATTGAAGCCCCAAAGTGGTAGTTATTGGTTTTATAAAAAAGTGATATGTGTTGAGTAGGGAGTTGACTAATGGAAAGAATAAAAAAATTGTTGAAATTGAATCAGTTGTGCATAGAATACTCCCACTAAAGTGTTGAGAATGTGCTTAATAAGATGGGGGAAAATAGAAAATGTGGTAGATGAAAGTGGTGTACATGGGTTGTTAGAGATTAGTCTCAATTGTCAAAAGTGATGTATTAAAGCGCTTAGGTAAGATAGTAACTATTAAGACAAAATAGTTTGTACTCATCCCTTAGCCTACATTACAACTATTAAAGACCTATTTGATCCTAAGCTTCATTATTTTGATATTAGTGGAGTACTACACTAAGGTCAAGCCTATGGTTCATTATGTGTAACTTGTGAATTCTTTTTTAGAGTGAAAGAAATTTATTTCTTGTACCCATTTTGTTATAAATTTCATTTATACGAATGATTATGAGTAACTCTCTTGTTGTGAGGGCACATGTTTGATGAATGTCGGTGATTTGTATGATGTCTTTATTGAGAAATGAGCATGAATTTGTCAAATTGGTGAGTCAATTCTTGAGGAAAGGATGTTTTGGAGTAGTATTCTTGACCTTTCAATTGTGTACATAATATTCTTAGCATAGAAACTTGAGTTCTGTGTAGTTATTGTAGTACTAACTTGAGTATCTTACATATAGTATAAGTGTAGTGTCTCCTCAGCTATTATGCTTAGAGTAAAGAATTGTTCGAGGACGAAAAAAGCTTTAAGTGTGGGGTGGTGATGTTGGGTGTATTTATGCACTTTATTATTGTTATCCGAGCTTATTTAGACTTGTTTTAAGGATAATTCATGTGCTTTATGTTTTGATGATGATATAATTAAGTATTTAAGTGTTTAAGGATGTGTTTATAATGTTTATAAGTGTTTCAAACAAGTTTGGAGTTAAATCATTCAATTAGAGTTTAGGCGAGAAAACTAGTGTTACTAGCTTTAGCTAGGTGTCATTCTAGTTAATTTCGGTAGATTCTAAGATTTCAAACAAGTTCATAATAGTTTAAATGTTTAATGGGAAAAACATGTTTATAATTTTCAAATTTCAATTAAAAAGAGCAAAGAGTCAATAATTCATTGAAGCATAAAGTGGTCGAGACTAGTGCTTCATTTGAGTTTCTAGTTCGCTATTATTCAGGTTGTGTTGTGTTGAACTCTAATGTGTAGTTTTTGATAATTTATGATTCATTAGGAGTTGATGTAGGTGATATTTTTAGGTTGAACAATTTAGAATTGAAGGCAAAATAACACAAGGAAAGGATGGACGATAACAATTAGACAAAATAACGGAAGCAACTTCTTGTGAGTGGAGGAGAATAGCCCGCGATGCCTTAGCCATAAAAGGTTATGGAGCCCGTGTAACCCCCATTTGTGTGGTGAAATACAGACCGTGCAACCTTCACTAGTGTGGTGCACTCAAGGAGGCAACACCCCCTCCATTTACATGCTTGCAAAAGTCCTTCCAACTATAAGTACAACTTCTGCAAACTTTGTTAATAACTTTTTGATGTGTTGGAAAATCAAAGGAGGATTATAAAGAATTTATTTAGTTTTTATATGCTTAAACTTTATCTTTTTAATATATTTGATTATGTATTCAATTATTTGGATCATGATTATGTCGATTAGTGGCTAAACGCCCCCTTTCTAGGGTGAAAGCCAGGAACATGACTACTATTATTATTAATTAAGTTTGTTTGATTTTCTTATCATATTTGGAAGTTTGTTTACCCTTGTTTTAATTATGTTAAGGATTCATGGACCATTTAATATATTCATTGTCAACCTTGTGATCTCGGGAGGGGGAATTGGAAGATAGAATATGGGGATAAACAAAGTGAGGTTCTTATTCCTTTATGAAATAAGGAATTCGAATTAGCATCTAGGACAAGAATGTACCTAGAAGCCTTGCTTGATTAATATATAGGAGGATATATTAATTCATCAAATTAGATTATTACATCCCTTCTCGATGATGTAGTTGTAATGCTCAAGTTAGGTAGACAATTAGAGGTCGGGAGACCATGATCATGTGATGATCCTATGAATGAACAAACTAGATAAGTAATCTAACGAATGAAGTTCAATAACTTAGTATGATTGTTTAAAGTGTTGTAACCCTAGATTTACTCTATTGATTTTCTCAAGTTTCTATTTTTTGCATTGTTTACTTTTACTTTAGTTTAAAATCTCCAAACTCTTTTAGGTTACTTCGCATCAAGTTAATCTTAATATGTGTACTAGAATTGTGTAGTTGTTGGAACAAGTCTCTGTAGGATTGATACTTGGCTTTCGTTAAGTCCACTATATTACTTGGTAGACCACGTACAAATGCTTGTGCGCTTGGGCGCTGTTAGTTAGGTTATGTAATGGCATAATCTTAGAAATAAGGGGTTTGTTTGAGTTAACTCATTTGATAAAGCTATCTTATAAATATGAGTGCTAATTGAGGTATTGGATTGATTATTTTTCCACATTCGTGAGCTATTAGAAGGAATCCAAGAATAAAATTTAGTATTTTATTAAGAGATTGACACTAATATTTACAAATCTAGCCTACACATGACTAGCTAAATTCGGATAAATTCTCAATTACCCATGCATAAGTTCACACCTAGAATTACATGACCCCAATATACACTCCTAATTGATTAAAGTTTACTTATTATTAGGCTCAAGCTATTACTTTAGAATCCCAAAGATTGTTATATCTTTGAAAATATTCAAAATTCCCCAAATACTTGTGAAACACCTAGGCTTTGGATTCTTAGAGAAATACCCTTAGTGGAAGATTCTGGACTAGGTCGTACCCTTTGATATAACTTAGTGACCCCCTCTTGTATGCTAGGCAGTATGGTGGAGGTTACACACTATCCATGATACGACTTATCCTCCCTACTGTGGTATATTAGGGTACGAGTCAAACACTACCTAGTTGTATAGAGAATTGAGCTTGACCTAGTTGAAACTGTCTTGTGTATGGGTTGGGGATATGGTTGAGGGTACCATTAATACCCTTGGGTATGAGTCATGCATGTGGTGGTAACTTGGTCAGTGTAGGGGTCCTTGGTGGGGCCTAGGGTATGATTTAGGGATCCACTCGTACCCTAGGGTACGGTTGTGCAAAGTTCGTCGCACCCACCTGAGAAGTGTTTTTTCAGCTTTTAAGTCAAGGGATCTATGGACATTTCCCACCCCAAAAACCATAAGTACCCTTATTATATAATGTATAGTGGCCTTCTAAACACTAATTTTACAATATCAAAACCTCACAAATACTCTCTCAAACACAATTTTGAAGATTGGAGGCTAGGGTTCCAAGGGGTATTCATCTAGAGGTAAATGAGGAGTCAAGTTCTTTTGGGGATAATCATGTTTAAGACATGTAACTCTTTCCCTTATCATTAACTCCAATATCATGTATATTAAACATAGATTATGACTTGTAAAGGGTGATTTTGAAATCTAGTGTTAAGGGTTTTGATGCCTAGTGATAAGTAATGTTTGGTCTTGCTTAAGACTTGTAATTGAACATAACTTTGAAGATGATTTGCACATGTGGGTTGATAACGCTCAACTCACTCTCAAGTTTGAGGGGTGAGGCAGTCGTTGTCAATAATCCAACTAGAGTTGGGGTACAATCCATAAAGAGGGAATTATAATTTTCAAGTCATATGCGTGCTCTAATTACTAAAAGGTTACTCATAATGATAATTAAAACGACATCTAAAATAAAATAGGAGGATTTAATTTGGGATTGGTGTGTAACGATTTTCGACTGACAATGCACGAATATAACACTCTTGATTTAACTTAGTTGTTAACTAAAGGATAGGCTAGGTTGAAGGTCATTGTGGTCAATCATTTAATAAAACAACAATGATTTCACCCATTGGCTCTTTCGAGCACGTAACAAGTGTACAACTCGTAATCACCCAAAACCTTAATTAAGAATCCCTATTTCTAGGATGATGCTCTTGAAATGATTCACACTTCAATAAAACTTATATCTAATATTTGAAAATAAGTTCTCCAAAGGCTTAATTGTCCTCCTATAACTATTTTCAAGGATGTTATGGGTTACCTCATGTTTACCTTCATCCCTCTTTCAAGGATGATGAAGGGTTTCTAGAGTTTGTGGTTTTCACCGATCAAACCTATTTGGATATTTGGGATTTTCACCCACAAATTCCAACTCATCAACTCAAACAATGGTGGAATCCATACTCAACAACTGAGAATCATGCAAACACAACAAAATCCATATACAATTATACTTTAGTTCAACATAATCTCAAGACTAAAGAAATTAGCTACTCATGAGATAAGTGAGAAGACTTTTACCAAGTAATTCTTCCATGGTATCGATATTAATAGAAGGTAAAACAATCTTCAATTCCAAACTTCAATTTCACTAGTCTTCTCTTAGAATAATAATTACAATAACTATGAACAACCAATTTTTACCCAAAATTCTAGGGTTCTTCCTCTTTTTTTGTTTCTCACTCTTTCATGAATTTTCTCCTTACACCCCAAAAAAGTGTTTGGATTCTCTATAAAAGTCTAGAATCAGCTCTCCAAATTGACAACAATGCCTTTGCTTATTTATCTCACTAATCTGCAATCATGGAGCATTGACTGCGATCACGCAACTGTGGTCGCACCTATAATTGAGCGATCGCGGTATGTTGACTGTCTTAATAAACCATGATTGCGTTCCTCCGACCTCAATCACATTAACCAAGGCTATATATGTTCTATGCTTAGCTAACTGAGATCGCGGTGCATAGAGCACGATCACGTTGGATGAGGCTATCTCTGCTCTGTGTAATTAGCAATACTTTCTTTATTTCTTTTGATCATTTCAACCTCCGTGCCATATATTTCTATCCCCTCTACTCTATGTCTTCAAGGAGTGGATATTAGTGCAGTGAATCATAATTATCTCCCATTGATTCATTCAAAATAAGGTAATGTGCACAAATGATGAGTGAGCATGAGTGGCAAAATCCCTACTCATCATTACCCCCAACTTAAAGATTTTTATTGTACTAAAGCAACACTACCTCTTACCATAAGACAATAAATATTTATGCCTACACTTCATGCCTTAAAGATCATAATGACTTTGAACTTAGTCATCACCACAAGTATCATTATTGCACATGTGCTAAGCTATTTTCTCTAAGCCCCTCATCATAAAATGCATTATCTAAGGTTGCATAAGACTTTAAAGAGCAACCAAGTAATGGAAACAAATACTCTAGGAATGGCTTCCTTTTAACCACAACTAAGCTATACTCCTTTTGCCTCATTGTAGTGGAGGTGATGCAATCACCCACCTTAAGTTGTTTCACATTCCAATCCTCACAAGAAAGAAAATTTCCACTCACCCAATAACCAAATTCACAACCAGTAAATTTAAGTGCAAAAACTCTCTTCCTTATAAAAGAAATCTCTATGCAACAAGTGTCATACTATAGGCTTGCCCCTATTTTCACTCGTCACTACAAAGGAGGTAAATGGTTGGAGATCTCAAAGGACTTTCTAATCTTCTAACGTAGGTTTGGGTTAGGGTAGGATATATTTTTGAGAAAAACATGGGTATTACCTTCCTTGAACATTTACGTCACATTATTCTATCCGCATTTTTTACTATGAGCCACTCCTCTTTGTTTTCCCTCTTTTAGCATGCCTACTTTTTTATTCCTTTGTTCACCCATTTTTTCTTTCTATTTCTCTTTCTTGAAATATTTATGAAATTCCTTCCTTTATTGGATCCTTTTTTTTATTCCTTTATTTTTAACACTTAGGCACATTTGGCATTTCACTAACACTTCATGGCCCCAAGCTTCCTCCCATTAACTTTCACCATCCCCAACTTAGGCTTTTAGCTTTAAGTTGCACCGTCAAGTTCAAGGAGGTTATGGTTCAAAGAGGGATAAAAAGAATGGTTCATGGTTTGTAATGAGTTTGCAAACAAAACGGTCCAAAGGCTCAAAGTGGGTAACTAGGGATTACAATCATGCACGGGTAGGATTTTTTTAGGCTAGAGTGGTTTAAAAAGTCACAAAGATGGCCTAAGATCACTTTTGCAACCACATACTGTCAAAATTAGCTTCGAAAGACCAAAGGGTAAAGTTATAGATAACATAAGTATACAAAAGATGAATGCAAATAGCTCACCACACATGGTAAGCAAAATTCACCAGGGGAGCTCAAATGTCCTTCCCGCTAGAGAGAAGATTGGTGTATCTATTTATATTCACAAGTCAAAAATTTATAAAGCCACAAAAAGAGAAAAAGATTTGTTACAACATTGCTCACGTCCATGCCCTTGATTTTAAAAATTTTTGGACAGAGGGGATTGTTTATTTTGCATTAGCACCAAACATAATTTATGAAACTATGGCTATAACCATATCCCTAGTATTATGTTTTGGCTTAAAATAGGTAAAATAACCATATGGCTACTCAGACTTTCCCAATAGCTTAAAATGCGACCCAAATTTATAACTTACAATGCCATAGGTACTCAGACTTCCATTGCATTTTTTTGATATTTATGCTACGGGTACTCAAAATTCCCCTGCACCTATTTCTAAACACCCAAGTACGATGCTTTAAAATTAATAATGTGGTCACTCAATATATCATAAGGAAAAGTTCGTCCACATCTAGGAAAACCAAAGTAACCTCACCACACCCCTAAATCAAACACCTGAAGTGTTGTCACGAAAGTAAATTTAAGAAGTATAAGGGATAAGAATGGATCCCGTAGATAGTAGGTAGTGTAGGAATATGATGTCATGATCATGTCAATATTTCCCTGATCGCGCTGCTACGATCACAGTCTGCTGGCTGTGATCGCGATAATTGAGACTGAAGTCCCCTATTTTTGCTCTATTATTGATTTTCTGTACAGCTTCTAATTTTCCAAATCTGTTTTACCCTATTTTTTTTTAGGCATACTACTTATGTTAAAAGACCTACAAAACATCAAAACAAACACAAGATGAGTCAAATATGGGTTGCCTCCCATCAAGGGCCTACTTTAACATTGCGAAATGACTCCCCCCTTTCACCATTTAACATCTTTGAATTTAACCACTCCACCTTAGCCACCATAGGTATTTTTTTATCATAGTGCTTCACCATTTGACCGTTGATTAAAAATTTCTTACCTTCACCATCTTCTAATTCAATGGAACCACTAGGGTAGACAATAGAAATCATAAATGGTCCCGACCATTTCGAGCAGAGCTTCCCTACAAAGAGTTTTAAATGGGAATTATAGAGGAGTACATTATCACCAACATGTAATTCTCATCGTAATATTCTAGTATCATTCCATTGCTTTATTTTATCCTTATAAATTGCCAAATTCTCATAGCCTTTTGTTGGAATTCCTCTATCTCATGGAGTTATGTCACCCATGACTCGAAATCTTCTCCCCAATTCATATTCAATATTTTTAAAGCACACAAATCCTTGTGCTCAATCTCAATAGGTAAATGGTATGCCTTCCACAACACCAATTGATAGGGAGATATTCTAATTAGGGTTTTGTAGGCCGTTCAACAAGCGCTTCATCAAGTTGCCTTGCCCAATTTGTGTGGTTTACATTCATCGTGTTTTTGAGTATGGCCTTGATTTCTCAGTTTAAACCATCCACCTGACAACTTGTTTGGGGGTGGTATGGAGTGGAAACTTTGTTCTTAACCCCATACTTGTAAATAAGAGCTCCAAATATCTGATTGTAAAAATACGAGTTGCAATCACTAATGATGGCCTGAGGGGTGCCGAACTTTGTAAAAATGTAATTTTTTAGGAATGAAGTAACGTATTTTATATCATTACTAGGGAGAGTGATGGATTCCACCCATTTGGAGAAATAATTGAGCGCCACCAAAGTGTATTTGTTCGCAAATGAACTCACAAAAGGACCAATGAAATCAATTCCCCATACATCAAAGAGCTCTACCTCAAGGTTAGGATTGAGGGGCATCTAATGATTTCTTGAAATACCACCATGAATTTGACATTTATGACAAGATTTAATCCATTAAATGGAATCTCTATGCATAGAAGGACAACAAAATTCACATTGGAGAATCTTAGTGGTAGTCCAGATTCCTCCATGGTGACCGCCGTAAGGCAAATCATGACAAGCTTCCAAGATATCATTTATTTAAATATCCATGACACACCGCCTAATAAATCTATCAGAACATTCCTGAAACAAAAAAGGCTCATCCTAGAAATATCGCTTTGCATCAAACAAAAACGATTTCTTTTGATGGTAACTCCGTCCCTCGGGGAGTACACCACTTGCTACATAGTTGGAAAAGTTGGCATACCATGGTATATTATTCCCCTAGATGGACTTGATCAATTCATCAGGGAAAGCATCATCAATTTATATTTCCCCATGCTTTTCATCATTGCCTTCAAGTCGAAAGAGATGACCGGCCACTTGATTCTCATATCCTTTTTGGTCTTTTACCTCAAAGTTGAACTCTTATATTAGAAAAATCCAACTAATTAAATGAGAATTTTCTTCCTTCTTGGATATGAGATAGCTAAAGGAGGAATGATCAGTCCCTCGTTCCTTATAAATAGGCCTAAAATTTTTTAAAGCCATATAGAACCACTAATAATTTTTGCTCGGTGATGGTGTAGTTGCGTTGGGTGTTATTCAAGTTTTTTCTTATATAGTAGATAGGGTGAAAGATATTTTCCATACATTTCCCTATAACCTCTCCTAGTAGAATACCACTTGCATCGCATATTATCTCAAATGGGGATGACCAATCCTAAGCCACAATAATAGGAGGCGAAATGAGAAATTCCTTAAGATGTTCAAAATATTTCTAACATGCCTTATCAAAGTGGAATTTAGATTGTTTCTCAAGAATTTTACACATAGGGTGTGCTATCTTGGAAAAATCCTTGATAAAACGTCAATAGAATCCGGCATAACCAAGGAAACTTTGAACACTCTTTACGGAAATGGGACGTAGGTGCTTGGCAATTACCTCAACCTTGGCTTGATCTACTTGAATGCCCTTTCCCTATATCTGGTGACCTAAGACGATCTTTTCTTTATCAATGGAGTGGCACTTCTCCTAATTTAATACAAGGTTTGTTTCCATGCACCTTTCAAGCACTTTGTTCAAATGTTCGAGGCACGACTCGAATGAATTCCCTACTACCGAGAAGTCATCCATAAACACTTCCATAGAGTCTTCAACTATATCTCCCAATATTGACAACATGCAATGTTGAAAAGTTGTTGGGAATTTACACAACCTAAAGGGCATTCACTTGAATGAAAATGTACCATATGGGCAAGTAAAAGTTGTCTTTTCTTGGTCCTCTAGGGTGATACAAATTTTATTATACTTTGGGTACCCATCAAAGAAACAATACCATCCTTTTTCAGCAACCCTATACAGTATCTAATCCATGAAAGGCATTTGAAAATAGTCCTTCTCAATCTATGAGTTTAATTTTTGGTAGTCTATACACACTCTTCATCTGGTGACTGGTCAAATGTGAATTAGTTCATTTATTTTCCTTTTTGACTACCATAATTCCACCATTTTTTGGAACATCTTGTATGAACTTACCCAAGTGCTATTGGATACAGGATATCACTCCTGCATTGAGCCAGTTTATAATTTTCTTTTTTACAATATCTTGAATGGTTTGACTTAATTTCCTTCGGTGTTCCACAGTCGGTATATGATCTTTCTCGAGTTTAATTTTGTGGGAAGAAATGTCGGGAGCTATTCTGATGATATCCACTATCATCTAACCAATGGCCCGGATGGATTTTTTTACCACCAAATTCAATGCTTCTACTTGAGAGGAATCGAGGACACTAGCAATAATTATTGGGAAAGTATTACCCTCCCCCAAGAACATGTATTTGAGATAGGGTGGCAAGGTTTTTAATTTTACCTTGGGAGGTTCAAGGATGGATACTATTGTGGGTGGACTTTTACAGTTTTTTAGATAAAGATCTAACTTAATCGGGTCCTTGGTTTGAAACCCAAACCCAATTAAAGATGCTACTACCTCACCATACTTCCCTAATTCATCTCTTTCATAATTCCATATCACCCCAACCACAGGATCATTCAACAAACCTACATCAGCATGGTTTGATACTTCCCAATCAATAACATCAATCATCGAGATGACTTGGAAGTCTATTTGTTATTTTATGGACTTGCACACATTGAAGGATACCTCCTCATCATTCAATCTAAACTTCATATCGCCGGAATCCACATCTACCAAATTCTTCCTGGTAGCTAAAAATGGCCTCCCAAGGATAATAAGAATTTTGACATCCATTGCATAATCGAAAACAACAAAGTCGGTCGGGAAGATGAACTGGTTCGCTTTTACTAGAACATCATGGAGGAATCCCATGGGATTTTTGATGGACCAATAGGGCATGAAAAACTTCATTTTGGTGGGCTTTGGCTTTCCTAATCCAAGAGTGTGAATTATAGCATAAGGCATGAGGTTCACACTTTCTCAAAGAACGCACAATCCCCTAGAAAATGTGAATGTGCAAATGGTGCAAAAATTGTAAAAGCATCAATTAGGTACTATACCTAACTTGTCACCAATTAGCTCCTCCGCGTCTTTACAATGTTCAAATTCTTTTGCACTTATCACACTAACACTTTCCATTTAGTCACCCAACATATGCTCAAGTAGGAGTTCTAAGTGTGATATCACTTTGACCATCTTTGAATCGGTCTCTTCCTATTCATCTTTTATATCGTGGCACACAAAGAATGAGGTGGGATCCCCTATGGCCACTTTTGTATCCTTTATGTCCCAACCCTTACACCAAATTGCCACTTGGTCCAAGAATTTTGAAATAATCCCATATGGAGAGTTATGAATGATCCACTAGATGCATTATCCACTATGGACTTATTTTGTTGGTCCAATGCCCGATAAAAGATTTGGAGAATCATCTTCTTCGGCATCTCATTGGTGGGGTATTTTAAAAGCGTTTCCTTGAATCTTCCCCAAGAATCATAGCACGGTTCTTCACGGTATTGGCAGAAATAAACAATATCATCCAAAAACTTCAACATCCTTGATGGTGGGAATTATTAACACAAGAAATCCTCCATGAGAATTGTCCATGAAGTAATATATCCCACAGGAAAATACCTTAGCCATAACATTTTTTGTCTCGTGAGAGAGCATGAGAAAAGGCGTAACGGGTAGACTCTTGGGATATATGTGCAACATTGAATAGAGCTCAGACTTCCACGAAGCCCTTTAAGTGGGAATTTGGGTTTTCATGGGCATCACCCCCAAAAAGTCCCTATAAATGGAGCAATTGCATCATTACGTTTGTAACATAAAATACTCCATACTTCTTAGTGGGGGGAAATACAAATGACACTTTCATGATCTCTGGCCCAAGATGATCTGAGTCCTTATCACTCATGATGATTTGTGAATAATAATGTTTACCTAACCAAAGATAAAAAAAAAACAAGGAAACTAAATTAAATTCACTACGGGAGAACATAAGTAAAAATCACACAACACAAGCGAAATCTATATTTCACTCCTCGGCAAAACTGCCATTTTTATAATGGTCAACTCACTCCCATGTTTGAGGGGTAAGGTTGTCGTTGTCAATAACCCAACTAGAGTTGGGGTCGAACCACATGGAGCAATAAATTTTAAGTCCTATGGGTGCTCTAATTACTAAAAGGTTACCTGGAATGATAATAAGCACCAAATGTAATTTAAAGTGGGGGGTGAGGGGGACTTAATTTAGGATTGGTGTGTAATAATTTTTGACTAAGAATGCACAAATGTAACACTTTTGATTTAAAATTAAGATTATCGAAGATCTTCGGATTATGTCTACGTAAAGGTAAAACATATGTGTTGATGATGGTTTAGCATGTAGATTAGTTTTTAACTAAAGGATAGGCTTGGTCAAAGGTCATTCTAGTCAATCTTTCAATAAAACCACAACCACTTCACCCATTGGCTCTTTTGAACACCTAACAAGTGTACAACTCATAATCACCCAAAATCTTTATGAAGCATCCATATTTCTAGGATGATTCTCTTGACATGATTCACACTTCAATTACACTTAAATCTAAGATTGCAAGAGAAAGTAATCAATAGGCTTAATTTTTCACCATTTCTTTGTCCCCCTGTAACCCTCTATCAAGGATGCTATGGGATACCTTATGTTTACCTTCATCCCTCTTTAAAGGACGATGAAAGGTTTCTAGAGTTTAGGGTTTTCATCCATCAAACCTATTTTGATATTTGGTGTTTTCACTCATCAACTCAAACAATGGTGGAATCCATACTCAATAACTAAGAATAATGCAAACACAACAATACCCACACTCAATTATACTTTAGTTCAACATAATCCCAAGACTAAACAAATTAGCTAATCATGAGATAGGAGAGAAAACTTTTACCAAGTAATTCTTCCATGGTATCCATAATAATAGAAGGTAAAATATTCTTTAATTCCACACTTCAATTTCACTATTTTCCTATTAGAATAATAATTACAATAACTACAAACGATCAATTTTTCACCAAAAATTTTAGGGTTTTTCCTTTTTTTTCTCTTTCACTCTCGCATCATTTTTCTTATTACTCTCCCAAAAGTATTTGGATCCTCTATAAAAGTCTTGAATCATCTGTTTGAATTAACAATAATGCTTTTGCTTATTTATTTCACTAATCCGTGATCGTGGAGCATTATCTGTGATCGTGGAACTGCGGTCGTATCTATGATTGAGCGATCACGATATTTTTACCATCTAGATAAGACACGATCGCATTCCTTCTACTTCAATTGTATTAACTAAGGCTATATATGTTCTCTACTTAGCTGACTGAATTCGCAGTGCTCAAATCATAACTACAGTAACTAAAGCTATTTCTGCTCCAAGTCATTAGCAGCATTTCTTGATTCTTGTTGATTATTTCAAGATCTGATCCACATCTTTCTACATCTTTCTATCTCCTTAACTCTATGTCTGCAAGGAGTAGATATAGTGTATTTAATCACAATTATGTCTTATTTTTTCATTCAAAATAAGGTAATGTGCATAAATAATGAGTGAGCACAAGTGGTAAAATCACCACTCATCATGGGTGCTTGTTTTTTATAGTTTAACAAATGGTTCTTGAGTGACCCTAATATTTATGATTTCTATTTGATTTTTTCCTCGGTAAAGGCATACCTACAAGGTGTTTGTGAAAATGTCAAAGAAAAATATCTAGTTACATGTTTACGATATTTCAAACTAGGTTAATGGACCAATAGGTATAAGTGATTGGTAAATGGCATGGTAAACATCTTTTTATCTATGAAATAATTTAATATATGATTTTAATATTCTTATAGCTAAAAGGGTTAAAGTCCCTATACTTAAACTTGAATGGTGTTTGAACTAAAGTGTGGCATAAGGATGTTAATAAAGAATGAATGGTTTTGTAAGGGTATTGATGACTATAAATGGAATTTAATAATGAATTAAGTAAGGCATTGACTTATTAATGTTTTTAATTGATAAATGGTTCTATGAAGACTTCATGATCATTTATGGTGTTGAATTGGTTAAATGGGCTAGAGTCCCTAAGTGTTGAATTTAATGGATGTTAATGTATGGACAAAGGGTTAGAGTCCCAATGTTAACGAATAATAGTTGTGATGACTAGTGGTTAAATTTCCTTGTCTAATAAGGTGGCTTATGGTTAGAGTCCCTAGATGAATGAAATTTCTTGTGGTTAAAGTCCCTTGACAAATGAGCTCACTTTTGGTTACAGTCCATTGCCTAATGAACCACTATAAGATTAAAGTCCCTTGCCTAGTGAAATGGCTTGAGGTTATAGTACCTTTCCGAATTAAATGAATTGAGGTAAAAGTCCTCTAGCTTAAAATGATTGGGATGTTCAATTCTTCAAAAATGTAAGGGTAGAAGGCTATAGTCCTCCACTTCATGACTCATGATTGAGTGCTCCATGAATGTTTGCTAAGTATTGTTTCTGTTATGGCATGTTATAAACATGTTATGTATCAACATATATGCCTATGTATATAAGTATGGTTGAGTATGATATTTTGATTTGGTTTTGAATGATGACTCTATTTTGTCCTTATCCTTGAGTTACATGCTAGTGCTTCAACTGCTAATCATCTTCGGATGCATGTCCCTATGCGATATATGGGCCAGATCTTCTTCTTCTCCTCTTGTACAATGACTCAATATTCGTAGCAGTTCGTGCGTTTGCATTAAAGTGGTGTGCTTCCCAACTTTTAAAGGCATATATTTCATTGTTTTTTATCTTAGGTCGTAGACTTATTATTGCTTGGTTTGGCTATTCTTGAGTGCATATCCTGACACATATATATATATATATATTTATATAGACTTTAGATTTGTGTAGAGTCATTGTGGTTGACTGTGGACTTGGGGATTTTGATGTAAATAAAATGTTTAGACATTGTCTAAGTTATGATATTAGTTTTGTTTTAGCTATGTTAATTTCTATTCGGAGTTCATCTAAAACTTATGGATTGGAATAATGGTTAGGTTGGGTTAACGAGGCAATCTTTGGTCCATGTTGGGCCTGAGATGCCCATACATCATTGGTTGGTTTTGGGTCATGCCAAGTTTGTATCAAACCCTAGGTTCATGGTCAGTTAGGTGTCGACAAAGCCTTGTCACATAGGGTCTCTTTTATGGGTGTGTAACGCTCCATACTTATAAAAGAGGGGCTACAAGATATTTAGGAATGTTTCCCTTTCTATTGTTTCTATCTCGAGATATAAAGTGTAAGGTCTTGGATTCCTTTGATTTTTATTTGCTTATCTTTCAGATTATGCCTCTAAGGAGATTTGATAATCAGGCAAACTCTTCTGTTTTGACTGAGGTCCTTATTGATAGAGCTCATCCAACTTTTACTGGCTAGACCTGAGCTAGGGCTATGACAGTTGACTATGCTCATGGGGTTCCACCAATCCCCACCAACCCTGCTTAAGAGAGTGATACTTCTTTTAAGTCACTACATGGTGATGCTACTAATGCTTAGTTTAGTCACTTTATTAACCTCTTGACTCAATTGGTAGCTTCTCAATTAGAGTATGGTGCTCCAACTATAATTTCTTATGAGGCTAGAAGAGTTGGCTAATTCAGAAGGTTGCACCCTCCTATGTTTACAGGTACAAAAGTGTAGGAAGAACCTCAAAGTTTTATTGATTAAATATAAAAGATCTTTTGGATCATATATGCTTCGTAGGTTGAGGCTATTGGGTTTGCTTTCTACCAATTAAAATATATAGTGTACCCATAGTACGAAGGGTGGTAATTGTCTAGAGGTGTTAATGCTATTTTTGCTATATGGGAAGATTTTCCTAACGCCTTCTTGGACTGCTTCTTTCCTCAAGATTTGAGTAAAGCAAAAGCAGAAGAGTTTGTGAACTTGAAGCAAATATGGATATCTATCAAGGAGTATTCCTTGAAATTCCATTAGTTGTCTAGGTATGCAGCTAAGACAGTTTCTATCATAAGGGCTAAAATACGTATGTTTGTTTTAAGATTGCCCTAGGAGTTGGTGCTTGAGAGTAAGTCGACTTTATTAATCAAATATATGGACATCTCTCGGTTGGCTGTGTATATATAAAAAGTAGAGAAGGAGAAAATAAAATAAGTTGAGTTTAGTGTAAAGCAAGGGAAGAAATTTAGATATTTCAAGAAAAGTAGTAAAGATAAGGACAAGTAACCAAGGAAGAACTGAGGGAGTTTGGGTTATTTCTCCTTAGGTAGTACTCCTTACTCGAAATCATCAATTGATTGTTGGTGTCAGTTTGGTAGTGGGTTTCGAGCACTAGGTGCCCAATCTTAGGTTAGTGGTACTCAGTCAGCTTCATCCTACCCACCTTGTAAATTTTGTGGTCATCCTCATCGTGGTCAGTGTGAGAAAAGAACGAACAAATATTTTAAATATGGTCAGGTCGGGCATATACAGTGTGAGTTCCCCTCTTTAACAACTTCTTGGGCCAATAGGAACCTTATTTCTTCTCCATCTACTCCCATACCAAAGGGTGTTATTTTTACTTCTACTTTTTTTATAGCATCAGCACTGGCGGGAACCTCTTGTATGCACTTGCCACACACCAAAATTTAGTGGCATCTCCCGATATTATCATGAGTATGTTTAAACTTTTCTCCAGTAATGTGTAGTGTTTGCTTGATCCAAGGTCCACTATTTCTTATGTGACCCTATTTTTGGCTATGTATTTTGATTTTAATCATGAGTGTCTATCGGTTTCTTTTTCTGTCTCCACCTTGAGAGAAGACTCAGTGATTGTCAAAAGATTCCATATGGGGTGTGTGGTAGCTGTTTATAGTAAATAAACTCTTATGGATTTGATAGATTTGGATATTGTCCATTTTGATGTTATTCTGGGATGGATTGGTTGGATTCGTGCTATGCTTTCTTAGATTTTTTGACCTATATAGTCACATTTAAATTTCCTAACAAACCAATCGTTGGGTGAGAAGGGGGTTCTTTAATGCCTAAGGGGAGGTTCAATTCGTATCTTAACGCCCAAAATTTGATCTCAGATGGGTGTTTTTATTATTTAGTTTAAGTTAAAGACTCTAACTAGGAAGGCTTTTCTTTAGATTCCATTCTCTTGGTTAATGAGTTTCTCAACATCTTTCTCAATGACTTTCCCAGTATTTTTCTTGATAGGGAAATCAATTTTTGGATTGATCTTGTTCCTGACACTCATCCAATTTCTATCCCTCCTTATAGAATGGCTCCGGCAAAGCTAAAAAAGCTTAAAGAGTAGTTGAAAGACCTCTTAGATAAAGGTTTTATCCATTCTAGTATGTCTCCTTGGGGTTCACCCATGTTGTTGTGCATAGGAAGGATGCTCCCTTCTAATGTACATTGATTATCATCACTTGAACAAGGTGACCATAAGGAATAAGTATCCTATTCCTAGGACTGATGATTTGTTTGATCAACTTCAAGGTGTAAATTATTTTTCTATGATTTATCTTAGATCGGGTTTTCATTAACTTAAGATTAGGGAAGCAGATATCCCAGAGACTTTCTTTAGAATCCGATATGGTCACTATGAGCTCCTAGTTATGTCCTTTGGGTTGACCAATGCCCCAGTGACATTCATGGATTTTATGAATAGGGTCTTCCATCCATTCTTACACTTTTGTCATTGTCTTTATTGATGATATCTTGGTCTACTCTAAAAGCGAGGCGAATCGTGTCAATTACCTCTATGCCATATTGGAAAATTTGAAGGATCATTATTTATATGACAAGTTCTCTAAGCGCGAGTTTTGGTTGAAGGATATGGCTTTTCTTGGTTATGTTATCTCTAGTTAGGGGATCATGGTGGATCCCCAAAAGGTTGCGGCAGTTAAGTAGTGGCCTAGACATGCAACTCCAAGAAATATTCGGAGCTTCTTGTGTCTATCCAGTTACTATAGGAGGTTTGCAGAGAGTTTTTTTATGATAGCTGCCCCATTGACTAAGTTGACCCAGAAGAAGATCAAGTTCTTATAGTCGGATGTGTGTGAGGGTAGTTTTGAAAAATTGAAAGACAAATTGACTTTGGCTCTAGTTTTGACCTTTCCTGATGATAATGATGGTTGTGTATTGATGCAACTTAGGAGGGTGATGTCCTATGCTTCTAGGTAATTCAAAGTTCATGAGAAGAACTACCTTTCTCATGATCTGGAGTTGTTAGTAGTGGTATTTGCATTGAAGATTTGGCATCACTAACTGTATAGGGTTCATATGGACATATTTTCAAATCATAAGAGCCTTCAATATGTATTTACTCAAAAGGGTTTGAATCTCAGACAAAGGAGGTGACTGGAGTTATTAAAGGACCCGATTTGGTGAAGATTAAGAGTAGCGTTGGTCACCATAAGATTGTTGACTTCATGATTTATGGTGATGGTATCTTTATATAACAAGGTACGATATGTGTTCTCGACGTCAATGGATTAAGGTAGAGGATTATAGTAGAGGCTCATAAATCTGAGTATGCTATACATCCAGGTTCTGCAAAGATGTATAATGATCTCAGGGTGTTCTATTGGTGAAGTAATATGAAGCGAGATGTGGCTAGTTATATGGCTATGTGTATAGTGTGTGAACAAGTGAAAGTGTAAGACATAAGGCCTGCAGGTTTGTACGAACAGATTGCATTACCCAAAAGAAAGTGGGAGGTGATTAATATGGATTTCATTACCAGTCTTCCTAGGTCTCGGAATCAATGTGATTCTATTATGGTCATTGTGGATAAAATGACCTTGTCCGCTCACTTTTTGTAGGTGAGGACTAATTACTTGGTGGAGGATTATGCTAAGTTTTATCTTGTGGAGATTTAGATATTGTATGGTACTCTATCTTATTAGACTGAGGTACTCTATTTCATCTCACTTCTGGAAGTCATTCAAAAAAGGTTTAGGGACTAAGTTATGCCTTCATACTTCTTCCACCTATAGACGGATGGACAAGCATAGAGGACCATCTAAACATTTATAGACATGTTATGTTCTTGTGTTATTCATTATAATGGTAGTTGGTGCGACCATTTGCTTTTGATCAAATTTTTACATAACAATACTTACCAATCTACCATTGGCATGGCCCATTTTGAGGTGTTGTATAGAAAGAGATGTTGATATATTATTTGGTGGTATGAATTTGGTGAGGGAAAGTTTTTTGGCATCGATTTGATTCAATAAGCCTTAGAGAAGGTGAAGGTTATTTATGAAAGGTTGAAAACTGCTCAAGGTCATTAAAAGTCTTATGCGGACGTGAGGCGTATATATTTGGAGTTTAATATTGGCAATTAGGTATTCTTGAAGGTGTCTCCCATGAAATGAGTAATGCAATTTGTCAAGAAGGGGAAGCTTAGCCCCCAGTATGTTGGTCCTTACGTAATTTCAAAAAGGGTCGGTCATGCTTCCTATAAGCTGGAGTTACCTTCTAGTTTGAACTCCAGCTACCCAGTTTTCATGTCTCTATGTTGCATAAATGTGTGAGTGATTCTTCGTTGGTGGTCCCTTTGGGAGATGTTGGTATTTTAAACTCTTTATACAATAAGGAGGCCCTATTGAGGATCTTGGATTGGAAAGTTTGTCAATTGTGAATGAAAGAGGTACTGTCAGAAAAGGTTCAATAGAGAAAACAAAAGTCTGAGAAAGCTACTTAGGAGGTGGAAGAGAACATATTGTCCAAGTATCCGCCTTTGATATATAATGGGTTTGAGTCACAAAGTCAATGAAATTAATAGTTGATTGATAATGATCTTGGCATATTCCTTATCCTTATTGTATGTCTTGATTTTTAACTTGGTTGAAGGTTAGTTGATGTGTAGTAATTTTTTAACTTGTGTTTATGCTTGAATTACCAGTCATTCAAGAAAGAATAATCCAAGTGGCGGAGAGTTGAAACACCTAGGATTTGGACCCTTAGAGAAATACCCTTAGTTGAGGCTTCTAGACTAGGTACGACTCCAGGGTACTAGTCATACATTTGGATATGACTTAGTGACCCCCTCTCGTATACTAGGCAGTGTGTTGGGGGTTACATACTGTCCAAGATATGAGTTAGCCTCCCCATAGTTATATATCAGGGTACGAGTCGTACACTACCTAGTCGTATGGAGTGTTGAACTTGACCAAGATAAAACAGTCTTGGGTACGGTTTGGGGAAAAATTTAGGGTGCCATTCGTACTCTTAGGTATGAGTAATTAGTGTGTGGTCATACCTTGGTCAGTATAGGGGTACTTTGTGAGGCCCGGGGTACGAGTTCTGGTACCACTCGTAACCTTGGGTATGGTTGAGCTAAGTAAGTCGTGCCCACTTGGGAAGTCACTTTTCAGCTTTTAAGTCAAAGGCTCTATGGACATTTCCTACCCCTAAACCCTCCAGTCCCCTTATTATATAATGTATAGTGGCTTCCTAAATACTCATTTTACAAGATCAAAACCACCCAAACCTGTAGTAGGAGATAACATAATGACTTGGCTTTGGAGTGGGTTCTCCGTGGTTAATTCCACCTCTCTCAAACACACTTTCGAAGATTGGAAACTGGGGTTACAAGGGGTGTTCATCTAGAGGCAAAAAGGAGTCAAGTTCTTTCTGGGATCATCTTGCTTAAGGCATATGATTCTTTCCCTTATTATTAACTCAAATATTATGTATTTTAAACATGGAGTATGACTTGTAAATGGTGATTTTGAAATCAAATGTTAAGGGTTTTGATGCCTAGTAATGAGTAATGTTTGCTCTTTCTTATAGTTGTGATTATACATAATTTTGGGGATGATTTGCACATGTGGGTGCTTGTTGTTTGTGATTTAACAAATGGGCTTTGAGTGACCCTAGCATTGATGATTTATATTTGATTTTGGCCTTGGTAAAGGTATCCCCACAAGGTGTTTGTGAAAATGTCTAAGAGAAATGTTTAGTCACATGTTGATAGTGTTTTGAACTAGGGCAATGGCCCAATATGTATAAGTGGTTGGTAAATGGTATGGTAAAGACCTTGTTATCCATGAAAGAAGTTTATTTATGATTTTGATAGTTTGATGGCTAAAAGGGTTAAAGTCCCTAAACATAAACTTGAATTGTGTTTGAACTAACGTGTGCCATAAGGATATTAATGAAGAATGAATGGATTTGTATGGGTCTCAATGATTGTAAATTGAATTGAATGATGAATTGAGTTATGGAATTGGATTATTGAAGTGTTTGATTTATAAATGGTTCCATAAATAACTCTTGTTCATTTATTGTGTTGAATTGATTAAATAGGTTAGAGTCCCGAAGTGTTGAATTGAATGGATGTTGTTGTATGGACAAAGGGTTAGAGTCCCAATATTGACTAATGATAGTTGCGACTGCTTGTGTTTAAAGTCCCTTGCCTAAGAAGGTGGCTTGTGGTTAAAGACCCTTTCTTAATGAAATTTCTTATGATTAGAGACCCTCGAAAATGAGCTCGCTTATGGTTAAAGTTCCTTGCCTAATGAAATGGCATGATGTTAAAGTCCCTTGCCTAGTGAAATGACTTGAGGTTAGAATCTGTTTCCTAATGAAATGAATTGAGGTCAAAGTACTCTTGCTTGATATGATTTGTAATTTCAATTCTTCCAAAATGTGATGGTGGAAGGTTAGATTCCTCCTACTTTATGACACGTGATTGAGTGCATCATGAATGCTTTCTTAGTCTTGTTTTGATTTTTGCACGTTATGACCATGTTATGTATTAACATGTATACCTACGTATATAAGTGTGGTTGAGTATGATGTTTTGACTTGGTTTTGAATTATGACTCTATTTTATCCTTATTCTTGAGTTACATGCTAGCGCTTCTACCACTAACCATCTCTGGACACTATGTTCCTACATGACATAGGGGCCAGAGCTTCTTCTTCTATTCCTAGGTAGTGACTAGGTGATCGAACCAGTTTGTGTGTTGACTTTGAAGTGGTGATCTTTCCTACTTTCGAAGGCATACTTTCATAGTTTCTTATCATTGTTCTTAGACTTATGTAGACTTCGTTTGGCTATTTGCTGGGGCATGTCCTAACACACACACACAAACACACACATATATATGGACTTCGTATTTGTGTTGAGGCAATGTGGATGACTGTGGACTTGGGTATGCTGGTTTGTCTGTTGATGTAAATGAAACGTTTAGGATATTAGTTTTGTTTCTGCTATCTTGATTTGTTGTCGGAGTTCACCCGACACTTGTAGATTGGAATGATAGTTAGGATTAGTTAACGGGGCGATCTCCGGTACATGTTGGGCTTGTGATGCCTTTACGACATGGACCGATTTTAGGTCGTGTCAACATGTATCCTCGATTTGAATTTAGCAAGTAACTTAATCTCAAACTTACTCGATCACCATTCACATTGTCCCTCATAGATTTGACCCTGACTCAAAGTTGGGTATTATATTGACAACGACTACTTTATACTTCAATTGACATGTGAATTGAGAATTATCATACATCACATACAATATAAATCCTTAAACGACAACATCTCAAAACTCAAATGATAACTATTTTTATATGCAAACTTTACCAAGGCTAAATGCACCTCCCTCTGACCTCCAAAATCCATAATATAGGCTCGAAGCATATCCTCAAGAAGCTGAATACTCTGCTCTGATTGGCTATTGGTCTGACGATGGAAGGTTCTACAAAAATCCACTTGAGCACCCAACTCTTCCCAAAAATCGCTCAAAAAAAAGAAGTGAACACAGAACCTTGGTATAAAATGATAGATATAGGCACCACATGCGAACAAAATTTCTCATGAACATAGATACGGGCTAACCTCTCTACACTGAAGGACACCTGAATAGGAATGAAATATGTCGACTTGGTCAAATGAACTACAATGACCCAAATACCATATGAATCACTGGATGTACGAGGTGAAACACTAACAAATCCCATAGTAATCCACTCCCATTTACACTACAAAATGGGCAACCTTTGAATCAAACCACCTGGTCGCTGATATTTGACCTTCACTTGCTGACACCATAGGCAACAAGATACAATGTATGCCACATCTCTCTTCCTACCACTCCACCTATAATGTTGTCCCAAATCTCTATACATCTTATATATACCCGGATGAATGGAATATCTAGAGTGGAGAGTCTCATGCAAAATAAACTGTATCAAGTGATAAACTCTCAGGACACAACTATGGCTATCGAATCTAAACATACCCCAGGGTTTATGGTAGCCCTCTTGAACTCACCACTAAACTCCAGATTACCGAGGATTCAAATCCAACTATCTTTCATTTGGAGATCATGAATCTTCTCGAATGACAAGGACCTCGCTATAACACTAGTAAGAATCCTCCGATGGTCTGTAATATCAAAAAGAACCATCTAGTTCTCTAAGGACTGAATGTCACATGGAAGAAGCCTTTGAGGAACTAAAATACAAGCCAAACTACCCATACTAATTTCCTTGCAACTCATGGTGTCTTTTACCATATTTACCTTGCCTGGATGATGCAAGATTGATATATCATAATCCTTAAGCAATTCTATTATTCTACACTAACTATCATCAAGCTCTCTTTGGGTCATAAGATACTGTGGACTGCGATGATCGGTGAAAATTTCAGAATGCACCCCATAAAGATAATGCCTCTAAATCATATGCGCAAAAACTACCACCACCAACTCCAAATCATGAGTAGGATAGTTTCGCCCATGGAACTTATGTTGCCTTAAAAAATAAGCAATAATATGACCTTACTGCATCAATACCCAACCCAAACTAGCACCAGAAGTGTCACAATACATGGTAAATACCTCACCCTCAACAGAAAGAGCCAAAATAGAAGACGAAGTAAGAAACTCCTTGATCTTACAAAAGCTCGACTCACACTCCTCGAACCATCAAAAAGGAACTTCTTTCCAAGCAAATCTTTTCATAAGCACTGAAATAGTAGCAAAACCCTTGACGAATCATCTGTAATATTCTGCCAAACCAATGACGCTATGAACCTCGATTGGAGATGTAGGCCTAGACCAATCTTGAATGGCCTCAATCTTCACTGGGTCTACCATAATCCCATTCTTAGGAACCAGATGTCCAAGGAATGTGACCGGCTCCAGCAAAAACTCACACTTAAAAAATTTGGCAAAAAAACATATCATCTCTTAATGTCTGGAGCATAATCCTTAAATGCTTCACATGCTCCTCTCAACTCCTCGAGTACACAAGGATGTCATCAATGAACACATTCACGGAGGAATCCAGATAAGGCCTGAAAATTTGTTTCATCAAATCAATAAATATTGATGGGACATTAGTCAAACCAAAAGGCATCACTAGGAACTCATAATCAACATAATGGATCCCAAAAAGCCATATTCAGGATATCTTCCGCTCGAATCATCAACTGATGGTAACAAGATCTCGAATCAATCTTAGAAAACACTACTACACCGTTAAGTTGTTCAAATAAGCCATCAATGTGAGGCATAGGATAACAATTATTTACCGTCACCTTATTAAACTACCGATAATCAATACACATACACATGGAGCCATCCTCTTTCTTCACAAAAAACACAGGAGATCCCCATAAAAACATACTCAGTATAATAAAACCCTTACCAAAAAGGACTTGAATTTGAGAATTTAACTCCTTATGCTTGTCATGAGCCATATGGTAAGGTTCCATAAAAATAGGTTGGGTGCCAGATTCAAGATCATTAACAAACTTAACCTCACATAAAGGAGGTATACCATGCAAATCAGTAGGGAAAACATTAATAAATTCATGAAATACAGGAACAATGTCAAATGACACTCTCTATACTAACGTCAGAAATATAAGCCGGATAAGACATGCAACCCCTCAAAATAAGTCTCCTAGCATACATATAAGAACTAATCCCCATTGGCTCATGGCTAACAATGTCTGACACATGACTAGGGTTATTTCAAGCATAAGTAAGCTAATTATTTTAACAAAACAATCCATGACCGCATGATAGTGGGATAACCAATCATTCCCAGAATCATATCAAAATAAACCATGTCTAATATAATAAGATTAACATGAGTATCAACATCTCTAAAATCACAACACATGATCTAGATACATGATCCACTACAAAAAAATCACCCATGGGAGAAATACATATAATGGCATGGATAATAAATACCAAGACAACTCAAATCGTGGAGCAAGATAAGTAGACACATATGAATAAGAGGAACCTGGATTAAATAAAGTAAAGGACTACTATAGGTACCCCAGAATCATACTTATGACAACAACATCTAAAGACTCAGTCTCGGGTCTAGTAGGTACTGCATACAACCGACCATGCTGACCATTTTGTCAGGCTCCTAACTAATCTTTTGTTCTACCTACTAGGGAACTACCACGAGTACCTTAGGGACCACCTCTACTACCATGCAAAACATCTTTTTTCGTGGGATGAACTACTTTAATAGGGAGAATACTCTGGGCTAAGGAAATAATTTCCCCATGACTAGGTTACTCTCACAAATAATGACCAAAATCTCCAAAACTATAACAACTCACCTTAGCTGAATCAGAAGCAAAAAATCAAGCCAACCTACAATAGCCACCTCATCTAGAATAACTCGAAGAATTACCACTCAAGGAATGACCACTTCTATTACAAGGACGATCACTAACAAAAGACTAACCTCCATCAGTAATCTGGAGTGCTTCATAAATGGGGTATACTAGGTTGACTCTATGGATGATACGACTTATGAGGAGGGTATTTACCATGAGAAATATTGCCTGTGAACTAGAAATATTGTTATCCTTTTGGGCCTCAGAATGTATCTATTCTATTACTTGAGAGTGATAAAAAACATCAACAAAAGATTTACCCATAGCAACCAACCTTTAAGTAAACATATAAAGAGGATGTCTCAAACCTCGAACAAAGAAACAAACCCTCTCATACTTAATATACTTAATAAAAGTAGGGCGCCTAGCCAACTTATAAAAATGAGCCTCATACATCACAACAATCATGAAACCCTACTCAAATCTTGAGAAAAAATCCATCAAATGATTCTTAAGGCTATGAGGCATGTACTTCTCCAAGAAAATCTTAGATAATTCAACCCATGTCAAAGGAGAAGATACAGTTTGCCTAGAATCAAGATGACCTCACTACCATTGTCAAGTAGCCAAGTCCAACTGAAACATAGTGTAGTCCACACCACTAGCTCAACTAGGCCCAAATTATGGAGCCTATCCTCATAAGCAGTTAGGAACTCATATGCATACTCGTCCGATGCACCAGAAAACCTAGGTGGATCTAATCTCAAGAATTTGCCCAATATGTTCTTCTCCTCTCAGACATAGTAGGTTGGGAGACCACTGGTTGAGTGACTACCCGTTGAGCAACTACGAGTCTAGGAAAAACCTCAACTTTAGGAGCCTCAAGGCCACTCTGATTTTTAGACTGTGCACCATCAGAAGCTACACCACCAACCTACCCCAAAAGTTGAACCAAAGCACCCTTGAGCATTGAAGAATAAATAAACCTTGGTGGAGCCAAGGTTAGTCATTGCCCCACCGCTAGCTAGGGCAAAAGAACCTCTGTCTCATGAGCGAGATTAGGGTCTGGTGGAGGCCCCCTATCATGGACTCTATCTTAGGACATATCTTGAGGCAGTCCATGACCTCTAGATCATTCATAAACAACAGCAAGATCCCTATGCTCAGTCTTGGGACCCTCATCAGATATAGTGGTAGGACGCATCCTAGCCATCTGCGAAGGAGTAAGTAAAATGAATGCTCTACAAACCAACTCATATACGTCGTACAAAAT
The DNA here is from genome assembly GCA_030864225.1 of Capsicum baccatum var. pendulum. Classification (NCBI taxonomy): domain Eukaryota; kingdom Viridiplantae; phylum Streptophyta; class Magnoliopsida; order Solanales; family Solanaceae; genus Capsicum; species Capsicum baccatum. The sequence continues at coordinate 55,110,274 of CM061554.1, read as the reverse complement.
AAGTGAAATAAGTTGAGAAATCCTAAGAGTGCCCTATAGCCACCCAAAGATAGGAAGTGGACATTATCATTTTGATTTGCAAGACTTTACTAGAAATCTGCTCTTGTACCTACAATATCGGTGTAGCCTACCTCTAATACTAATTTGTCATGACCTAATTTACAAGTTATGATAGCACCTACTAAACCTTGCTAGTAGGTAAGTTGAACCGTAACTCAGAGCTATTCACAATGGGTTAACTTGGTGGAAATTGCCTCAAAATAGCTAATTAGATTATTCAACACAAGAAATAATTAAGGCAATAGAAATATTCTAAAGGTAGCCATAATATAGAAAATCATTTCACAACCTGGTAGAGCTTGTATAAGAGCTACTATAAATACAACCTAAGTGTAAAAGAGTCAAATATAATCCTACCTAAAACTAAAAAATAGACATAGATAGACATAAAAAATGGGGAAACTCCAGCTCCAATAGCTCACCCTACCTCTTGAATCCAACACAAATGATCTTCAAATCATCGACGATAGCTAGATCTCGGATCTGCACCAAGCAGGTACAAAAGTAAAGTATTAATACAAAAATCATGGGTACTTAATAGGTATCATTATCTAACTGAGCTAAATCATTATACCAATAGGGTAAAATACAAGATAACATAGCTTAGTTAAGGTTGAGAAAAAACTGAATCATCTCTAACATCATTGTATATAAAAAATAAATAACCGGATAATAAAATAATATGAAGGATCAAATGCATACGATTATAACTAAAAAATTGGCCTCCTTAAGCCAAAAAGTATGGAAAAATAAATAACCCATTGCAGGCCCCCATAAGCCTGGAGGATACACACAAAGATAGTGTAACCCGAACTACGATCATTTACCAACTCTTAAGGTACAACTAGAATCTATCCATATCATTCCACATTCCAATGAATACCACTTTTGAACTCGAAATCGATACCCATATTATCAATATCATCCTCCATAACCAACATCATAAGTATCAATATCATCGATATCATACCACCAATATCATGATTAATATCATTGCAATATCCAGACTCGAACTGGTAATGATATAACCAATATCATAATAATCTTTTGAACTTAAATTCAGTATAGATGTCATAAATGTCATTATCAATATTCAGACTTGAACCGATAGGCATGTCATTAATATTATGATCAATATTCAGACTCGAATCGATAAATAAATCATCAATATTATAATCAATATCTACACTCGTACTGGTAATCACATATTCTACATTGTAAGGAATAACATAGTCATTAGCACAATCAATAACATAATCACTAGCCTAATCAATAACCTAAATGCTAACATAATAAAAAAGCCTCAACTCTCAGTATTCAATCCATCATCACCATCAAGTGCCAAAGTGTCTCAATATTACCTCAATAAACAAATCTTAAGAAATAAAAAATGTAAAAAAGAGTTTTCAATAGCTAACACAAATCTTAGCCTAAGGTTGGTAAAGGGCCGACTTCTAAAATCTCTAAATCCACTACTAGGAAAATTTTGCTCGGACTAAGCTAAGATATCAAAATTCACTTTTATAAGCCAAAAAAGCCTTAATCAGCTCTATGATTGAAATTCTACTCATGATCTAAGCAACTAAGATAAAGTTCCTAAATTACGATTTTCAAATGGCCTAAATGGTCCAAATTGCCCAAGTATCGCCAATTTGATCACCAACACCTAAAAACCATCTCAATTTTAACATACTATGACATAGCTCAATCTATAAAGGGAGAGAAACCTATCCTACCTTGATGTTGAAGAAATTTGGAAGAATCTGCTAAATCACTGACTTTCCCTCCCGAGAAGTTTCCGCACGTGCACGCTATCAAAATCACACTCTACTAATCACATGAGAATAATGAACGATATTGCACCATTGTTCTTCATATCCATAATCATACATAACCCCAGGTGTGTCCCTGATAAGTCGTAAATTTAAAAACTTTCTAGCACCTTTTTAAGACTAAATTATAAAGCTTTTCTAATTATTTTTTATTAATTTCTTACTTAATGCTCATTGGTGTAGGTAAAAGTAGAAATGGGAAGATAATCAAGGAAAGTTGATAAAAATAAGCTAAGGAAAAGGTAAAAGATAATAATTGTGAAAGAAAAGAGCCAAATGCTAGAAATTAGGTCAGAAAATTGACCCTCAGTTATCGCGATCAAGGCGTGAGGGTTGCGATTATGATCAGCAGTCAAGTAAACCAATAGATATTGTGAGATAATACTGCAATTACGGTATCTTGATTTTATTTAAGAGACGGCGATCGCGATTGGGCGAAAAAAGTTTAGTGGTAAAATTGTAATATGCTTAAAGAGACCAAGAACAAGGTTGCATTTTTGTAATATTTTAGAAGATGTGAAGTTGGTGCTTAAATAGGGGTTTTTAGAGCATTTTCACTATCTTTTATCCTATATTTTATCTTCACTTTTTAGTTTATCACTTGGAACTTGGGGAAAATTTTGTACTAGTCTTGAGCTAAGAAGACATTAGAGTAACTGTGAAGTAAAGAATTGGAAAATTCCATTAAAGATTTATTGGAATTTAAAGTGTGGACTGACGTTCACTTTATCTTTCATGAGTAAATTTGATGGAGATTTAGGTAAATTTTTGTTTATTATCTTTATGAGTTGATAGTTCCTCTTAGGGTTATTCTTGGATAGGTTGTGATTTATGCATGGGTGTTGTTTATGTATATACATGATTAGCTATTTGTTATTGGTTTTTACACACCCCGAAATTGGGCTATTTCATAGGGTCACCTCAAGCCCAAATAAATCAGAGGCTGCTCCGATAACCCAACCTAATTATCATCACCACAACAACGGAAACATAAGGCTAATAGTCAAAACTTAAACAATATCTAACATTTCATTAATATCAATAATCTAGTCAATATACCCAAGTCCACAGTATCCACAAAGACTCCACCGAATTGGAGTCAATGATATGTCATGACATTCCCTCAAAAATAGCCGAGTACCAAATCTATACAAGTCCATGATCAAGGATAAAGTTATGATGGAAGGTATTTCTTTTAAAGTATAGAAGCTCACCACTTCAAGGTCAATGCTAGAACCGCTCGAACAGCCTATCACTATATAGATGAACAATAAGTAGATTCTCTGGTCCTTATGTCGCATAGGGACATAACCTTCGAAGATGGTTAGCGTTTAGAGTGCTAGCATATATCTCAAGGATAAGGATAATAAATTACATTTATTCAATCCAAGTCAAACAATCATATTGAATCATATTTATATTAGGATAAGTATATATGAAGAAACATATACATATATTTATAGAGAATGCCAAATTATTGAGGAAGTCATAACAATCATTCTTAAAACATTCATTCATGAGACAACAAGTAAGGAACTTTAAACCTTCCACCTTACCAATTTTAGGATATTAAACTTCTTTATTACATTAGTCAAGGGGATCCGAACCGCAAACCAACTAAACTAATCTAACTGATTTAACTAATTCATTAGTCAAAGGACTCGATATATAGACAAAATCAATTAGGAATTGGTATATAACAACATGCTCACATTTAAATTAGGCATGGAAATCTAATCATATGCTCACACATTCAATTATGAATGGAACTCTAATCACAAGCTCACACATTCTATTGGTCATGGTACTCTAATCACATGCTCACACATTTAATTAGGAATGAAACTCTAATCACATGTTCACATATTCAATTAATATTAGAACTCTAATCACTTGCTCTCATATTCAATTGTGCATGGAACTCTAATCAAATTTTCACACATTAGGCAAGGGGATATAATAACAAGTTGTTTCATAAAGTGAGATATTTTAACCTCAAGAGATCTCTTTAAGCAAGGGACTCAAAAAATAGGCCATTAGATGAGGGGATTCAACCACAAGTCATTAGACGAGGGACTTTAACCATAAGTCATTATATGGGGGAATATAACCACAAGTCATTAGAAGAGGGGTTTTAACCACAAGTCATTACATGAGGGACATTAACCACAAGTTATTAGATGAGGGACTTTAACAAAAAGTTATCTCATTACCATCCTTAGTCAATATTTGAACTCTTAACCCATTAGTTCATGCATTAACATCCTTACAATTCATTTCAACATTTAAGGGCTTGAACCCATTTGGGTAATTCTAGCCATAAAGGCTACATATTAACACTATAGATATCCACCTGGTCTTTGCTGACCCAATTAGGAATTAATCATATAGATAGGCCCAAGGCCTTAGTTCAAAACATGATACAAGTTCATTTATGGTCAGCAAGAACTCTGCGAACCAGTCATTCCTCATTAATATTCTTACACACACCATTCATTCAAACATAATTTAGGTTCATGTTTTAGTAACCATGTCCCATTTAACCAACCTACTATCAAGGACATCCACTTACTCATTGCATGGCCAACAAGGCCTCTAAAAACCAATTACCTAGCTTTCGCATTTGTTAACAACATCTTACCTCATTCATTTCCACTAGACAAATACCATAGATACACTTTGGCCTTCGCATAACCATTTAACCACTAAACAATTCAATGGACTATATGTCTTAATTCAATTCAATTTATAGTCATTAAGACCCACACAACCATTCAAATTTCATTTCCAAGCTTACAACATTTTTTCACCATATTTTTGTTCAACACACTATTAAAATTCAAATTCATGATTAGGAACTTTAATCCCTTATTAGCCATCTACCAACATGGTCATCAATTATACAATACATGGATCAGAATACCTTCACTATATTATTTATCAATAATTAATTCTTATTGGTCCATTTTCCTAATTCAAAACATCACCAACATGTGACTACATAATTCACTTAGTCATTTTCACAAACACCTTATGTGCATACCTTTAACAAGGCTATTGTCATAGCAGAAATCGTAAAGATTAGGATTCTTCAAGACCCTCATGTTAAACAACATACAATAACCACCAACATATTCAAATAATCATCAATAACATGTATAAATACAATTCTAAGCAAGAAATAACATTATTCATCATAAGGCAACAAAACCCTTTTCATTTGATTTTAAAATCACCTTGTACACTTACTAATCCAAGTATAAAATACATGGGATTAGAGTTATTTAAAAATGTTAAGGGTTACATTCCTTAAAAAAGATGATCCACGAAGAAATTGAATCCTCTTTGTCTTCTAGATGAGCACCCTTCAAACCCTAACCTCCGATCTTGCTTCAAGAAACTTTAAGAGTGTTTGAGTAAGAGTTTCGGATGTTAGATCCACCTAAAAATATGATTAAGGAAGCCATATATACTTATATAGTTAAGGGACTTAGGGTTTATGGTGTAGGAAATAGGCCTAAGGCCATTAGATAAATGCTGAAAAATAAACCCCTGCATGGGTATGACTCACCTTACGAACTATACACTAGTGTACTAGTGGTGCCCTAAATCAAACCATAGGCTTCTTATAGATCACCTATACTTATTAGGGTATGACCAAGTATTATTCATATCCAAAGGTTATGACTCATTCCCTAACTCGTATACTATAATACCTCACACGCTTCTAAGCTAGAAATTAGACCTTCGTTCCTATAAGTGTAAAATATAGTCCTATGATTCATATTTGAATCCATGTTTCATGATAATTAACCTAGTTTAAAGAAATATTATAAGGTGGGAAAGATTTTCATAAGTGTCACTTAGAGCAAAGTGAACTAAGAGCCTTTGATTCTGCCAATTTTTGGTGTTCGATTTCACAAGGGTCATCTTTGAATGAGTATAACATAATGTATATTTGGAATTTGGTATATTAAGAGTTACCATATTTTATATAATCAAATTATCTTTCAAACGAAATGAATTTTTCCTTAATTTGAAACCTGAGTGAAAAGTTATTACATTTTTATTAGAGGCAGTAAAGGATCACGATAACTCCATGCCGCGATGGCTATTCAACCCGACTAGGGGTCACGTCATGAGGGTTGCTTAATACAACTAGGGATTATGCTGCAGGGCATATTCCTCCCCCTAGTTTTAGATTCTTATGGTTCAAGGGTTACTTTAGTCCTTTCCATTCAACCCCAAACGTCCAAAGAACGAATTATAACACTCAAATCAACTCATATAAAAACCCTCCTCGATTCCCAAGATCAAAAATCCAAGCATCACCATTCAAGAACCTTCAAGAAAAGTCAATTCACTTTTAAGATAAAAGCTTTAAGGTATGTTAAATGTTCATCCATAGGTCCTTTTCTCCCATGGAGTCCCAGAATCCAATTTCAAATTCAATGTTATGATTTTTAAAAGTTATTATGATTTTAACTATGAATCCCTGTGAGTTTTGATTCTATACCATGTTTGTATGTAATTCTTGTTATTATTAAACCTCACATGTTTTAATGATGTTTTTAGATGAGTTAAACCTTAATTGATGATTTTAGTAGTGAAATTATGCTATTACTATAAGTCATAAAATTATTTCCATGCTTATCTTAAAACATGAATTGCAAGGGTTTGATGAAATACCGACATGAATGAGTTTGGAATAAATCCTTATATATCATGTCCTTAAAGTTTTAGTATGATCTTGCTATTATTGCTATCGAATCCTGGGGTTATGAATACCTAAAATTTAGTTGTTTACTTACTCTCAGTATTTTCAGAAAGACTTACAAATGTATGAGAATTATAAGTTCAGTATCATATCATTCAAACCTAGTTCAGTGCAGTAATTTGAGTTAGTTCCTTATTCAGTTAAACTTAGATCAATGCCAGTTCAGTTGGGAGTAGGATTAAGCACCGAGAAAATTGATGGATAGGGACATTCTTGTTATTATTGGGTTTGACCCCTATTAGCGATCCCAGAGTTATAAAACTACGTAGCCATCATAGGTTTTAGATATTTTTCTTCTAGTTTAGGGTTGACATATATCTCATGAGTCTCCCTGATAGTTTAGTGCTGAACAACCATTGTTAGTACCCGTGGCATGGTACTAGGACCCTTCAAACTAGGGTCACAGGTTAGACCCTGATTAGCTCAGTTTTGGGATATGTTGGTTAGATAAAACCTCCCACAGTTTTAGTTTCAGTACTCAGTTCAGAATTTAGTTCACTCTTGCTTGAACATAGCATATAGTTTATTTGTTATTCAGTTATCATATTTTAGTATTTTAGTGTCTAGACTATTTCAAAACTTGTTTTATTCTTGGTCATGAATTCTCAGTCTTTCTAGTTTTCATGGATTCTTATTCAGTACCTCATGCTATACATTCAGTCGGTTTTTACATATGCACATGAACCCATGTATATAAGCCTAACCTCATCTAGCATACCAGTACATTCAAAGTACTGACTACATATATGTTTCTTGCGCTATGATGCCTTACAACATAGATTCGGATGCTCGGATTCTTGATCGTACTTAGAATTTTCAGTGCATCAGCAACAACAGCCGTGGTAAGTCCTCATCCGTTGAGGATGAGTTATCTTATACTCAATTATGTTAGTAGTTCAGTTAATTATTTAGCCGGAGTTAGTTGTGGGCTTGTCCCATCAACTCCACTGTCAGACAGTTTAGAGGCTTTCGGACTAGTACAGACAGTAAGTCAGTTTGCCATTATTTTAAACAATTTTAAGAAAGTTGTTTTCTTACAGTTGTTTTCATATTTATAATTCATAAATTTTCTTGTATTTGAAACCTTATGGCATATTCAGATATTCTGTACATGTTATTTTGTTATTATTATTTAGTGCTCATAGTTGGTACAAGCTCATGGGTTAGCTTGTGGTCACTTGCAATTGTAAGAATCGTGTGGCATCCAGGGTGTACTCCCAGGGTGTTACAAACTTGATATCAGAGCCTAAGATTTTATAGTGTCCTAGGAAGTTTGAAATCAGCATTGAGTAGAGTCTTATGCATGGGTGTGAAGCGCGCCACACTTATGGGCCAAAGGCTACAAGATGTTTTTAGGAAAATTTTCCCTTCTTTCAGTATTCATGTCATGCAAATGAGTATGAGATCTATTTAAAATCTCTTTCTAATTCAATCTTTCTTTTGTTTATAGAACATGCATCCTAAATATATTAACAAAAGGAGAAATATAAATCAGCCTGCACCTCCACCCGTTTAAGAAGATCCGTTGAATGAGCATGTTTCCCATGCCTAGTTCAGAGCTCCATTCACCATTTTAGCCCACTCAGTAGCAGCTTAGAACAACCAGCAGGCTGCTAGCCCAGCCAATCTAGTGGCTAATACCACAACAACTAGAATCTGTGTTTTCACTCGAATTAATACTCCTTTATTTTTAGGATCTAAGTCTAATGAGGATCAGCAGGAATTTCTTGACATGGTTCAAAAAGTGTGATATTATGGGTGTCTCATCTAGTGAGGGTGCAGAGTTGGCTATTTACCAGGGACAGGATGTATCTCTCAACTAGTATAAGATCTGAAAGGAGGATAGAAGTGCATATGCAGGGCCCATAGAGTGGGATGAGTTTTCCACAACCTTTTAAGACAGGTTCTTTCCTTTAGAGTTAAGAGAAGATAAGGTGCTAGAGTTTATTAATCTGAAATAGGTTAGTATGAGTGTGAAGGAGTATTCACTTAAGTTCACTCAGTTGGAGAGGTATGCTTCTAATGTGGTGTCAGAATTATACGCCCAAACTACACCTCTCCTACGAGAGAGTAAGCGGCCGTTGTCAAATATATAACCCAACTAGGTTGGGGTCAAATCCCACAGGGAATATGGTACTTATTCAGTTGTATGTAGATTAGTTGACTTTTAATCGTTTGTTTCCGTAAAATAAATAGGGGGTATTTGATTCAGTTAACAAATTAATGGTTTTAGTTTAACAAGATGAAATAAGTGTAGTAGTATTCAAATTCAGAGAAATAGCAAGCTAAGGTTATGTCCACCTTGTAGTTTTCAATACTTTCTAACTCTGGGCTTTACGAATTCATACATGCATCATTCTTACAGAGAAACGTATTGTATTTAATAACATAATCCTAGTGTTTCTCAACCATCAAGGACTAATTCACTTTAGTTCTCTCAAATCAAAAGCATTTACCAAAAATAATACGAAATCTCCAAACAGTTAATCCTTCTAAGGCATTAAAATATGAAATAGGGGTTAGTAGTCCTATTTTCTTGTCACTACTCTCCTTTCCGAACAACAACCTTTATTTCGAACAAGTTTCATTTTAAGGCATATCCTCCATGTTTGCAACCACGAGAATTTAAGATAAATGAAGAGAGTATGATGTAAACAAATCAATGCATAATGAATTCAAAACCCAAAGTAATAGATTGTATGCTACAAGGCTTCCATAACCCTAACTAATAAACTTAGATACTCATGAATAAAATGAAAAACACAATAGAAATATTCATCATACCAAAAACTAAAAGACGATATTGGTGTGTGAATACTGAGAGCTAGAGCAAAAAACGTTTTTCTCTCTCTCTCAAGCTAAGCCGCCCTTCTTTGCTCTCTCCAAAAAAAATACAGAATAATGAATCCTTCTTAAAAAATCAGCATTAAGCCTTTTAATAATCTTTTATCTCATAATTGCCTTCTAGGTCCCTGAACTAATTATAAATGATAAACTAGTCTTCGACATAGTTTCTAGGTGCCATATTTTGTCCAGATTGTAGTTTCTAGGCGCCATATTTGGTCCAGGTTGCTACTCTCTCTTGTGTCATATGCCATCTGTATTCCATAGTCCCATAATGTCTTCATCTACCTCATTAATACTTGAAATCATGCTAATCTCATCGATTAGCTCAATTACATAGAAGTAGAGTAAAAATATAAGAAACTAGGCACTTTGTTCTCTAAACATAGCTAAAATATGGATAAATTATGGTGCTTAGGCGTATAAATACACCCAAGATCACAAACCCACACTTAAAAGTTTTGTTCGTCCTCAAACAACATATCCATTTATGCATACTGCAAAAGCCTTAGCACCAACAAAGGAAGACAAGATGCTCAAATAGGCTCACACAACAATTATGAACAAGAAGTAGATTCAAGAGTCATTACTAGAGACAACCTATCCTCAAGAATAGACTCATTAAGTTGGAAATTTCATGCATATCATTTAAGCATAGAAATCATATAAATTAACCAATCTTCATCAACCGTGTGTCCTCACAACAAGAAAGTTACCCATAATCACTCACAATCATGCAATTTCTAACAAATGGGTACAAGAATAAAGTTGCGCTCACTCTCACAAAGAATTCTAAAATTACAACTGATGACCATATGCTTTCCCTCAATGTAATACTCCACTAATATTAGAATGCTAAGATTAGGATCATATAGGTCTTTTATGGGTTGCAATGCAGGCTAAAGGATGGGTAGGAACTATTTTGGCCAGAAATAGTGACTATCTTTCCTAAGTGCTTTAATACACTACATTATGCAATCTAGACCAATCTCTAACTACCAACTACCACTTCTTCTATCTTCATAGATTTGTTTTTCACCCCAACTCATTAAGCTCAATTAATAACACTATGGTAGGAGTATGCAACCCTTTCAAATATATATAGATATATATATCTATTTTTGTTTGCACCCTTTTCACGTTACGCACCCCTATAATAGCCACCCTCAACTTAAGAAATTTGCCTTAGTTGAGGTGCACAATGTCCAAGAAGGACAAGGGCCAAAACAAGTTCATTGTAACATGTTCACGATACAATTTTGAACTTTTTCAACAATTTTAGCTACTTCCAACCACATTAATTTCTCATGCCAATAACTAGACTTTGGGGCATCAATTTCACCTTTTTCCTCTTATTGTCAAACTCCTAACTCACATTAATTTTACATTAAAGTGCTTAGGAGTTTTTGGATCAAATTACGGTCTATTCAAGAACGAAATAGGCTACATATGAGGCTAACAAAAGAACAAGATAAAGGCTCAACGGGTCTTGCTAAGATAATGTACAAAGGTAGGTCAAAAGAAGTTATGAACAATGGCTACCAAAGAAATGCCTAAATCATCTCCTAAACTCACAATCTTTATTTTGGTTTGTGCACACACCAGGCAAGTTCTAGTATCAGTTGCAATAAGCAATATACAATAGATTTACACACTCATGGCACATGGCAACTTAATTAGGAGCATTATAGATTCTCGATCCAACAATTATATGAATTCAAATAAAACCAACAATCACAACAAGATTCAAAACTAGATCCTAGGTGTTTCAAACATAATGATCCATCACATACTTATGTTATAATGTCATGTGACCCACAAGAACAGTTACATGCAATTAAATGACTAATTTTCTCTTAAGACAGTCGTCATCCATCCATCATCGAGAAAAACACCTAATTATGACTACATAACTAACAAAATAAACAAAATAACTAATCCTATCACAGAAAAATGCTAAGAAGAAGGTCCTATTTTCTTACAAAACAAGTAAAAAAGTTCCTAGCTACTCTCTCTTATGTCATATGCCATCTGCATTCCATAGTCCCATAATGTCTTCATCTACCTCATTAATACCTGAAATCATGCTAATCACATTAGTTAGCTTAATTACATAGAAGTAGAGTAAAAACATAAGAAACTAGGAACTTTGTCTCAAAACAAAGCTAAAATATGGATAAATTATGGTTCTTAGGTGTATAAAAACACCCAAGATCACTGATAACAATTCTAGAATGTGTATGTTTATTTCTGGTGTAGCTGATAGTGTTGCCAAGGACTGTAGGACTACTAAAGAAGTGTAGGACTACGATATTGATTAAGGAGATGGACATATCTAGTCTTATGGTCCATACTAAACAAATTGAAGAGGAGAAGGATAAGGAGAAAGAGAGAGAGAGAGAATAAAAGAGACAAAATAGGTAGCTTTAGTTTTGTTCAGCCAAGGTCAGATGATGGTAACTGTTCTTAATTCAGTTAGAAGTTTTTAGCCCCAGCTCCATCTTCATCTAGTGCAATGATACCAAAGTTCAGTAATTATAGTCAAGATGGGGTGCCAAGATCCAAACCCTAGGATAGTGTGAGTAGTAGTCGTACCCATCCGCTTTAAGAAGAATGTGGTAGAAATCACCTAGGTATATTTAGAGATGGCAGTGATATATGTTTTGGATATGGTGACCCAAGCTATAGGATATGGGAGTGTAGAGTAATGGCTCATAGGGGAAAATATTTGTACTAGCAGGGTTAGTCCAACCGTCCTCCAATCCCATCTAGTCACCAGACTCAGCAAGGTGCCGCTTCTAGTGTAACCAGTAGCTAGTGTCAAAAAATTTATATGCACTTTAGTCCCAAAATGATTAGGAAAGTTCTCTTGATGTTGTTTTTGGTACGTTATAGTTCTTTCATATTCTTGCGTATGTTTTACTTGACCACGGAGCTCCACTTTCTCTTGTAAACCCTTATATAACTATCAACTTCGGTGTCAGACCCAAATTATTAGCGAAGTCATTCTGAGTGTCTAGCACCATAGATAGAGAATGATGGCTTTAAGCAAAGGGAAGATGGTACTTGCATGTTAGCTCTATGATTATAGTTGTTGTTAGCTCATGCCTTACATGTTAGCTCTATGATTATAGTTGTTGTTCATGTACATCAGAGAATGATGTACGTTTCAAGTCCCTAATATATGGAGTTCCAGTTTTCTAAGCAGTACAAACCATGTTCCATGAATTAAGAAATTCCAAACTCAAGTCATATAGCTCATGACTTATGTATTCACATTTTACAGTACGTTCAGTTCTAGTACCTATGCAACACTTTTAATGATCAGCAAAATTTAGATTAATGTCACGTATGTCCTCAGTTAAAACCTCTTTAATGGATTTATGTCATTGACCCTCTATTTCTTAAGCCTCAGTTTCATATACTAGATAATCAGTCATGATTCAATCCATAAGTGTTACTACATCATCTCATTCTTTCCTTAGTATATCACTAAAGCCAGTATCGTTCAGCGGACGAACTATCCCTAGGGGAAATATTTTAATACATGGAGTTTTTCATGTACTAAATCTCTTATCTGTTCGTCATAAAACTAGATCCATCTTAAGGTAATGGTTACTTATAAGTTAACTCTCTTATTTCTATCTCAACCCTATAACCTTTTTCATCTCATTGCATGTACTCAAAAAATTAGTTCAATTTATGATATTCAGTTCACGTATCATGCTCAACTAAGTTATGCAGTCATGTTCCAAGTTATGCATGTTCAGTATGTGATCTCAGTTGCCTTAGTTTAGAACTCTCAGTCAAATCAAACTCATTTGAGGATGAAAGTTCCCAAGGGGGAGATATTATAATACCTTGCACGCTTCTAAGCTTGAAATTGGACCATTGTTCCTATGAGTGTAAACTCTAGTCCCATAATTCATAATTGAGTTCATGTTTCATGATCATTAACCTAGTGTGAAGAAAGATTATAAGATGGGAAAGATACTCATAAGTGAAACTTAGAGAAAAGTGAGATAAGAGCCTTTGATTTGGCCAATTTTTTTTGTTCAATTTTGCAAGGGTCATTTTTTAATGACTATAACATTATGTATATGTGGAATTTGGCAGATTAAGACATACTAAATTGTATATAATCGAATTAGCTTTCCAACTATATCAATTTTGCCATAATTTTTTACCCGCGTGAAAAGTTATGACATTTTTTGTGAGAGAAAATAACGGGTCACAATATCCCTATATCGCGATGGCTATTCAAATCGACTAGGGGTCACATCACGAGGGATACTTAACTAGGGCTCGCATCACAGGGGCTATTCCCTCACATTTTTATCTTCTTAAGGGTCAAGGGTTACTTTGGTCCTTCCCCCTAAACCCCAAACGTCCAAAGCACAAATTATAACACCCAAAAGGACATTATTTTCCTATCTTCCTTAAATCAACTAACATGAAAACTCTTCTCTAATCGCAAGAACAAAAATCAAAGCATCACAATTCAAGGACCATCAAGAAAAATCAATTCAAGAACTAGTCAGTTCCTTATTTAGTTAAACTTAGATCAGTGTCAGTTCAGTTGGGAGTTGGAATCAGCACCAAGCAAACCCTGGGTAGGGGCATTCCTGTTAGTATAGGGTTTGACCCTTAGTAGCAATCCTTGAGTTACATAACTACGAAGTCAATGTAGGTTTCAAATTTCTTCCTTCTAGTTTAGGGTTGACACATATCTCATGAGTCTTCCTGATAGTTTAGGGTTGAAAAGATGTCTTCTTACTAGTTTAGGGTTGACACAACCATTGTCAGTACTCGTGGCATGGTACTAGCAACCTTCCAACTAGGATAACAGGTTGGACCCCAATTAGCTCAAATTTGGGACATGTCGGTTAGATGATACCTCCCACAGTTTCAATTTCAATACTCAGTTTAGAATTCAGTTCAGTCTTGCTTGACCATAGCATATAGTTTATCAGTTATTCAGTTATCATATTTTAGTATTTCTGTGTACAGATTATTTCAAAACTTTTTTTATGCTTGTTTATGTATTCTCCGTGTTTGTAGTTTTCATGCATTCTTACTTAGTACCTCATGCTATAAATTCAGCCAGTTATAATTCATGCACATAAACCCATGTATATTAGCCTAACATCATTTAGTTTATTAGTACATTCAAATTACTGACTGCATACTATTTTTTTACGCTATGATGTCTTATATCATAGGTTCGGATGCTCAAATTCCCAATCATAATTAGAATTTCCAGTGCATCAGCAGCAATAGCCATGGTGAGTCCTCATCCTTCGAGGACAAATTATTTTATATTCAGTTATGTCAGTAGTTCAATAATTAGTGAATCAGAGTTAGTTGGGGGCTTGTCCCATCAACTCAACAGTCAGACAATTTAGAGGCTTTCAGACTAGTACATACAGTTAGTTAGCTTGTCATTATTTATATTAGTTTTTTGAAAGTTTTTTTCCGACAGTTGTTTTCAGATTTATGATTCAGAAAGTTTTCGTATTTAAAAACTTGTGGCGTATTCAGATAATTCGTAGATGTTATTTTGTTATTATTATTCAGTGCTCACAACAGGCACTAGCTAATGGGTTAGCTTATGGTCACTTGCATCCGTAAGCACCGTATGGCATCCAAGATGTACTCCCGGGGTGTTACATATGCATCACTCATACCAAAAATAGTCCACTAAAGCTAGGACTTCACTCAATAGGATCACTTAGTATGAGCAAACCCTGGGATGGGGGCATTCCTGTTAGTATAGGTTTGGACATTTAGTAGCAATCCTTGAGTTACAGAACTACGTAGTCAATGTATGTTTGAGATTTGTTCCGGCTAGTTTAGGGTTGACATTTATCTCATGAGTCTTCCTGGTAGTTTAGGGTTGGAAAGATGTCTTCCTACTAGTTTAGGGTTGAAACAACCATTGTTAGTACTCGTGGCATGGTACTAGCACCCTTCCAACTAGGCTCACAGGTTGGACCCCAATTAGCTCAAATTTGGGGCATGTCGGTTAGATGATCCCTCCGACAGTTTCAGTTTCAATACTCAGTTCAGAATTCAGTTCAGTCTTGCTTGACCATAGCATATAGTTTATCAGTTATTCAGTTATCAGATTTTAGTATTTCTGTGTATAGATTATTTCAAAACTTTTTTTATGCTTGGTCATGCATTCTCAGTGTTTATAGTTTTCATGCATTCTTACACAGTACCTCATGCTATACATTCAGTCAGTTATAATTCATGCACATAAAACCATGTATATCTTCCTAACCTCATTTAGCATATCAGTACATTCAAATTATTGACTGCATACTGGTTTTTTATGCTATGATGTCTTATATCATAGGTTCGGATGCTCAAATTCCCAGTCATAATTAGAATTTCCAATGCATCAGCAGCGATAGCCATGGTGAGTCCTCATCCTTTGAGGACAAGTTAATTAATATCCAGTTATGTCAGTAGTTCAGTAATTAGTCAATCAGAGTTAGTTGGGGGCTTGCCATATCAACTCAACAGTCAGACAATTTAGAGGCTTTCAGACTAGTACAGACAGTCAGTTAGCTTGTCATTATATATATTAGTTTTCTGAATGTTTTTTTTCGAAAGTTGTTTTCAGATTTATGATTCAGAAAGTTTTCGTATTTAAAAACTTATGGCGTATTCAGATAATTTGGATATGTTATTTTGTTAATATTATTCAGTGCTCACATCAAGCACTAGCTAACGGGTTAGCTTATGGCCCCTTGCATTCGTAAGCACCGTGTGGCTTCTAAAATGTACTGCTGGGGTGTTACATATGCATCACTCGTACCAAAAATAGTCCATTAAAGCTAGGACTTTACTCTATACGATCACTTAGTAGAGAAAACCCTCGGATGGGGACATTCTTATTAGTATAGGGTTTGACGATTAGTAGCAATCCCTGAGTTACAGAACTACGTAGTCAATGAAGGTTTGAGATTTCTTCCTGCTATTTTAGGTTTGACACATATCTCATGAGTCTTCCTGATAGTTTAGGGTTGAAAAGATGTCTTCCTACTAGTTTAGGGTTGACATAACTATTTTTAGTACCCGTGGCATGGTACTATCACCCTTCCAGCTAGGGTCATACGTTAGACCCCAATTAGCTCAGCTTTGGGGCATCTTGGTTAGATGATACCTCCCATAGTTTTAGTTTCAATACTCAGGTAAGAATTTAGTTCAGTCTTTCTTGACCATAGTATATAGTTTATCAATTATTCAGTTATCAGATTTTAGTATTTCCGTGTACAGATTATTTCAGAACTTTTTTTATGCTTGGTCTTGCATTCTCAGTCTTTATAGTTTTCATGCATTCTTACTCAGTACCTCATGCTATACATTCAGCCAGTTATAATTCATGCACATAAACCCATGTATATCAGCCTAACCTCATTTAGCATATCAGTACATTCAAATTACTGGCTGCATACTGGTTTTTTATGCTATGATGTCTTATATCATAGGTTCAGATGCTCAAATTCCCGATCATAATTAAACTTTCCAGTGCATCAGCAGCAGTAGCCATGGTGAGTCTTCATCCTTTGAGGACAAGTTATTTTATATATTTAGTTATGTCAGTAGTTCAGTAATTAGTCAATCGGAGTTAGTTGGGGGCTTGTCCCATCAACTCAAAAGTCAATCAATTTAGAGGCTTTCAGACTAGAAGAGACAGTCAGTTAGCTTGTCATTATTTATATTAGTTTTCAGAAAGTTTTTTTCCGACAGTTGTTTTCAGATTTATGATTCAGTAAGTTTTCGTATTTAAAAACTTATGGCGTATTCAGATAATTTGGATATGTTATTTTGTTATTATTATTCACTACTCACAATAGGTACTAGCTAATGGGTTAGCTTATGGTCACCTGCATCCATAAGCACCGTGTGGTATCCAAGATGTACTCCTGGGGTGTTACATATGAATCACTCGTACCAAAAATAGTCCACTAAAGCTAGGACTTCACTCTATACGATCACTTAGTACGACTCATATAGTAAGGGTACAATTAGGGAGAGGCCAAGTTGTATTTATAACAAAATACTATCCTCCTAGGCTACTCAATATACGAACGAAGAGAGAGTAATGGGTATGACTCGTATCCAAAGTGTACGAGTGTCTTGGCCAATCGTATCTTGGAAATATGCTCAAAAACCAAAAATTTTTGCAAGGCCAAGATCTTGGTTGTTTAATTCTCCCCACTTAGGATCATTTGTTCTCGAATGATGGTTAAGGCAAACACATTCACAAGTTAACACATTACCACACCTTAAGACAACCTTTGACCACATTGGAACACAAGACATACAACGAGAATAAGACACGCATCATGATCATTTCCAATCGACTATTTATTTCAATAGATTTGAGATTCCAACCCATCAGTTATCAAAGATACTCGATCAATTCAAAGCTTAGGGGCTTAAACCCATCAACTTTCAAGGATATAAGACAACTCAAGCATTGGGAACTTTAATACCTTGTCCAACGAAGGCATGAATCAATCCTAAGCACAGTTGATTTTAACTAATCATTTTTTAAATACGTAAACCAAGTTAGGAATACCAACACACATCTCAAGCATGAGTTTTTGGAATAGAAAAACGAATGTTGATACTTGGACTTCATGTCCTACTCTACCTCCCCAGTAGCTTCGTCGGACTGTTGGTTCCTCCATAGAACCTTCACCTAAGCCACTTCTAGTATTCTCAATTGGCAAACTTGTCAATCCAAGATCCTCATCGGGATACCACCATAAGGCAAGGAGTCTGGAATACCAACACCCTTAAAGGGAACAATCAAAAAAGGATCACCTATGTATCCTCGCAACATATAGACATGTAAAACCGGGGAAAATAAAGTTCAATCAACAAGGAAAATCCACTCATAGGCAACATTGCCAATCCCTTTTGAGACCACATAGGGATCAACATAATCAGGACCAAGCTTCCCCTTTTTACTGATTTGCATAGTTCCCTCCATGGGAGACACCTTCAAGAATTCCCCATTGCCAACACTAACTCTAAACTCCTATGCCACACATCCGCATAGGAATTTTGGTAAGTTTGATTGATTCTCAAACTATCACAAGTCGCCTTCGCCTTTTATACAACTTGGTGCACTAAATAGGGGTCAAGCAACTTACCATTACCAACTCCATACCATCAAAGCAGAGGACGACATCTCCTACCATAAAATGCCTCAATAGGCACCATGCCAATGCTAGAGAGCAGAGCAAGTCTGATTTAACTTATAGTTTACCAAGACAACGCACTATTAGAGTCTGAGTCTAGCCATACACTTCCTCAATATTCTAGACTATCCTAAACTAGAGGGAGTTAACATAAGCCTTCGGGCTCTATTCCTTACATGTATTACGTTACAATATGGACACCATAAGTAAACGTCATGAAAAAACTACAACCAACCATTATAGCCAAAATCACCAAACTAGTCTAAAAAAACAAAACAGTAACACAACTATGCCATAAAATAATTCATACACATGTCTTGCCAAACCTTTTAGGTACCCAACACAAGAAGGGTCACAGAGAAGCTAAAGCACAAGAACCACACATGCCACTCAAGGAAAGATCCTCAATAGAGACATGACTCTATAGGTATAGAGTGCTTGATAGAAAACACCTAGGTCATAAATGAGATCCATCTCAACACAACACACCAAAGAAGGAGTCCTTATGACTGCGCACTGAAAGATAAACCACCGTATACCTTTTGGGGATCTATCAAGATCCCTTCACTAGAGATAAATAACATGACCAAGAAAAGCTATGGATTTCAACCAAAACTCACACTTAGAGAACTTGGCATACAAAAGATAGACATAATCCGCCTTACTCTTAGAATAGACTAAGATGTCATCAATGAAGAAAATGACAAATATGTCCAAAAATGGATGGAAGACCCTATTCATCAAGTTCATGAATGCCGCTAAGGCATTGGTCAACCCAAAGGACATGATAAGTAACTCATTGTGACCACAACAACAAGAATATTGGAAAACACCTTGGGAAACTCATTGACCATAGGAAGCGATTCTAGAGAAGGCTCTTCCGAGTTAGAATCTTTAACTCAGACCAAATAATACAAACACCCTTTTGAAATTAACTTTGGGGCTTTGAGATAAGAAATGAACCTTTCCTTAGGCTATAAGGAACCACCTTCCCAAATAATTACTGACTTACTAGAGAATTTAAAAATAACTCTACGGGTCCAACAATCTATAGAAGAATAACACGAATGTAACAAATCCTTCCCCAGAATAATATAAAAATTAACCATCTTCAACTCCATCAGGTCTACAAGAGTTTATTTACCAATAACAGATACCACATACCCCCTATAGACCCTTTTAACAACCATAGAGTCTCCACCAGTGTAGAAATAGAAAAAGAACTAATAGACTCTCGGGACCATAATCAAGATGCATAGCCACATACGGGGTTACATACGAAAGAGTAGACCCTAGGTCAAGAAAGAAATACACATCATAAGAGAAGAGTTTTAAATATACCCACATCAGTATTCGAAAGTGCCTCAGGCTCCCAAGGCATAGTAAGAGCATTGAGGTAGTCCCAACCAATGTTGGAGCTAGAAGTGGCATTCCTTGGTACAGAAACTAGAGAAGTAGTAACCGACATCCTTTTGGCTAAGTGGCAGCCGTTATAGGAAACTCTCATTGTATGCGACCCAATTGACCATATTTAAAGCACTAATTTCTTCCTTCCTCAAAACAACCATTTTGTGATCGACCGCAAAACTGACAAGGAGGATAGGTAAGTGCGGATTAGGCTTCACTAACTTGATGTTGGGAAACTTATGCCCTCTGAGCATTATTAATCTAAAGAATCCCACCTTCCAATGAGTTTGGTTAGGGAGAACTAGCCACGGAATGGACACTAGGACTCTTCCAATACTTTCTCTTAGACCACTTTCCATCCATCTAAGCCAATAGAGCAAAGGAGCTACGGAACCCAACATTTTGAGAAGACTGAGGAGAAACGTCAACCCCAATAGTAGGGTTAGTGTAAACAAGTAGAACCCCATAAGGACATTAAGATGTCACGACACTTGACTAGGTTTAAATCATAAAGTTGGATGAGCGTTGTCCATATTACCCCCAATTGGGACAAAATGGTTTGCCCGAACGTCGAATCTTCTTGGATACATGATCTAAAAGATGAGCAATCATAAATCAAAGGAATCTAAGATCTTAGAATCTATATAGCTTGAGATTGAAATTAAAAAAAGAAAATAATCCTAAATGTGTTATAGCCCCTCTCTTATAAGTGTGGTGTGCTACACACCCATAAAAGAGACTCTACTTGCAACGTCTTTGTGGACTCCCAACTCACCATGAACCTAGTCTCTAATACCAAGTTCATACGCCCCTGAACCGATCCATGTCATAAGAGAACCTCAAGCCTACTTGAACTTAAGGTCGCCTCGATAGCCCAACCTAATTATCATCACAACAACGACAAGGGTCAGGGAATCCCAACCTTATTATAAGATAACAAAAACATAAGGCTAACAGTCAAAACTTAAGCATTATCTAACATTTCATTAATGTCAACACTCTAGTCAATATACCCAAGTCCATAGTCATCCATAAAGCCTCTACAAAACTAGAGTAAATAATATGTCGGGACATGCCCCCGATAATAGCAAAGTACCAAATCTTTACAAGTCCATGACAAAGGATAAAGTGATGATGGAAGGTATGTCTTCCAAATTATGGAGGAAGTCATAACAATCATTCTTAATGAATTCATTCATGAGACATAAAGTGAAGATCATTCAACCTTCCACCTTACAAATTTTAGAGCTTAAACATCTCCATTACATTAGTTAAGGGGATTCGAACCTCAAACTAACTCAACCAATTAAACTGACTTAACTAATTCATTAGTCAAGAGACTCAATCTACATTTACAATAAATTAGGCATGGGTTTTATTGCGGCTCAAATGAACATGCAAGTGAACACGATCGTACAAGTAATATAGTGACTTAGATAGTCAGATATCATTCGTATGAAAACTAAGAAACTAAAAATTTAACCAATTTTTAGTTTTAGATAAAGAGGTATTAAGTGTTATAAAGAATCAAGATATTTGTGAAATTGTGAATAAAAAATTTAACTATATAAGAAATAGCAATTTGTGACACTAGCAATGCAAGCAACGGTCATAAAAACTAATAATTAGAATTCTAGATTTGAGAGACATCAAACAATTTTACAATTCTACCTTCTTATCATAGTCTAGTTGGTTATCAGTTTGTTGATTCGCAAGGTTTATAGTCTAATATTGGTCTCCCGACCTCAAATCTTCTATCTATTGAATATTGCAACTACTACTTCCGCAGAGATACATCAATTTTTCTAGATTCATAGAGTTATCTTCTGTCAATTGAACCAAGCAACGCTTCTAGGTATATCCCTATCCTAGATGCTAATTCAAACCCCTTATTTCATAAAAGGATGAGAACCTTGCTCCTTAATTTCTTCGTTCTATCCTATGATTCTTCTCCCGGATTCACATAGAAATATAGATTTATTCTAATGGTTGTCACTCATCAAAATAGTAAGCTCAAGAAATTAATAACAACCCAGATGATAAACCAAAAAGAAACTACATTAAAGAATATCAAAGAGTAATCGTGTTATTGGCCTCAACCCCAGAACAAGGGTGTTTAGCCATTAATGTTTGAATTCAACATAAAAAATAAGTAATTAATCATACCCAAAATTAATCTTGAAGTAAAGAAGTTCAAAAGAATGTCTAAGAACCATATAAGAGAGACTTTTACGCTTTTCCACCGCTTCTATGCTTGAAAAAAGTGTTTGATATTTTGCTCACATATTTCTTTTACACTTTGACAAAATTAGCCAAATCAGGGCTACTGACACGTTGCGTTGCTATGGCTAACGCATCGTATAATGTATCATGTTCCAAGGACCAACACTTCACAATGATTCACTATAATTACATTCTAAAAATTTGACTAACTCACAAAACACAAGGACCAACGCGATGTGTTGACATCGCATCGCGTCACTAGACTAAGTCTCATAAATCACTTTTTTTTTCCTCCTTTCTTGTATTCTTGCACCAGCATATCTATACATGCTCTTTGACTCTATAAAAATGGTCTTCCACATCAAGACAATTAATTCCACCCCATCAGTCACAAATTGCTTCATAATATGCATCCAATTTTTGTCCACGTCAACTAGAATTTTACCCTGCATCACTGATCATGTCAGTCAGATACAAAACTTAATTTAGGCTCAAATGCAATAGGATTAACACTTTTTTCTCTCAAAACAAGTACAAATACGGGTAAATATTGGTGTTTGGATATAGAAATATGCCTAAGATCACTACCCTACACTTAAAACCTTATTCGTCCTCGAATAATTTCAAGAAACACAATCAATCAATCAAATCTTCCCATCACAACCTAAGAGTTATTCTAGCGTTGGACACTCACAACAATGACTTTTCATCTAAAACAAACATGTCAAAGCACTTTTATGCAAATACGCAATTTGTTTTAAACCTCATTATCTCAATAGTGACACATGATTTGTTGGCAAACTCAATCAAATCACTCAATTAAGAAACACAATAAGTAATCAGGACTTCCATTCGTACTCACCCTCACAACAAGAAAATTTCCCCATACCACTCACAAAAGTTTTTCTTTAATATTTCTCATGAGGGGAATATAAAAATTCAATCAGTCACTCTCAACAAAGAATTGATACATGATAGATAATGAACCATATGATTGGCCTTAGTGTACCACTCCACTAATAGCTGGATATTTAAATATAGGATCAATTAGGTCTTTCATGGTTGCAATGTAGGCTAAGGGACGGGTAGGAACTATTTAGGAAATAGTGACTAATCTTCCCTAAGCGCTTTAATACATCTCAATCTATAATAAAAATTCACACTTTAACAACACAATTTAAACTTTATTACTGCCAAAGATCATTTGTTTCATCCAAACTCTCATTAAGCCATTATCATAAACTATGGTAGGAGTATATATTTCATTTACATTACGATTCACTTTTCAGATCTTCTTCATACCTATTTACCGTTATGCACCCCTATAATAGCCACCCTCTACTAAGCTATTCTCCTTGGTTGAGGTACATAATGTCTGAGGTGGACCAGGTCTAAAACAGGTTCATTATAACAAAAACCGGGCTACAAAACTGGAATTTCTTTCAAATTTTCTATAACTTCTAACCATCACAATTAAACACACAAATAGCTATTTTTTATGGCTTCACTTTCACCGTTCTCCTACTTCAATTACACACTCCCTACTCCTTTTATAATCTATACTAAAACGCTTAGGAGTTATGGATCAAATCAAAGTCTATCAAAGAAAGGATTAGGCTACATATGAGGATACCAAAGAAATTAGGCTATAGGCTTAACGAGGATAGCTAGAGATATGTATAAGGGTAGGTAAATAAAGTATTTTCAATTCAGCTAACAAAGAAATGTCTAAATCACTTCCTACACAGAACACCCTTTATTTCACTTAGTAAACACACCGGGCATGTTCTCGACATTCCTATACTTGTAGAATATAAACAAGTACTCACACTCATGGTACATTCTCGAAATCAGATTTGATCCTTACGGTTCCCGATCTTGTTCTTTGTCAAATTCAACATTAAGCCAACAAATCATATTACACTTATTGAGATTTAACATCTAAAAATAACTCATATTTTTTCTTTTGTTTCAAAACAAATTTGTTCAAAGTCATAAAAAAATTGTCCAACAAAAAACATTTCTCAAAAGTGATAATCAGGTTTTTATCAATTTCTCAGCTTCTAAGAACTAACTTCCCTTAAGATGGTCGTCATCCATCTATCATAGGGGAGGGAAACTAACTTTGACTTTCTAAAGAGGGCAGAAATAAATACTTTAAACTAAAGCAATAAGAGAAAAAATGCCTTGAGGGCAAATTGCAGCAATACTTTTCAACTTACTAACTATTATAGACATACTATTCTGAATAGCTTGAATGCTAATTTAAACATCCAAACAGCAAAATAAAAACATCTAAAATCAAAAATAAAATTTTTTCAGTAGAAATAAAGACATAAGAAAAAGAGAAGGAATGATAATTCCTCCCCACTCCCCACTTAAAAGGAAATACTATCCCAGTACTTGCAAAATAAGCATTGTATGAGGTAGGGACAGACTCCCTGGTCATATGTCAGCCTTGTCATCATCAAATACATTATCACCCAAGCCGGGCTTATCATTAACATCATCCTCATCTTCCTCTTCTGACTCATCATTTGAATAGAGTAACCACCTCTCCTCATCTATGGAGATATCATCCTCTACCGGCTCATCAAAATCTGGACCTATTCGTAGCATCGTCTAGGCATGAAACCTGAGTGAATATTCCAACTCTACATCTCTAATCTCCTCTCGAGTGGATAGACGTCTCCCAATCCTTAACTACTGCATCGTAAGGAGATGGCCCCTTAGTACGAGAGAAATCCAATGGTCTAGGGGTTATTGGTGGTTTATAATTAAAATTCTTCTCAGGTACACCCTGCTCCTACAGAATTTGAGCCTACAACCCACCAAATCTATATCAACGTCCACCCAAGAACCTAGCTTTTTGCATGGCTAAGAAGATAATCACACCAATATTTGACTAAATTCTTTGGCATAAGGGCATAAATGATACACACCCTGTTACGTGTCACCTTTATCATATGCATCCCATGGACGAGGGAAGCATAAATAATCCTAGCCCATAAGTGGGCCTCTCTATTCAGAACAAAGGGGAGTGATACGTTAGTGCCGCCATCCTTATAACAAATCCACCGGGCAGTCGAACGATTACCACATAAGAGATGGCAAATATATTTGTAAGGAGTCTCAATATTCAACCTCTTTAATGGCCCAGAATACACCATGGGCGTACCTAGTATATCATTCAAAGTGTTGGCAGTAAAAGTGGCTACCCAGCCCTTTATCTCAACCTTCGTATCCTTATTTTGCGGTTCCCAATTAGCATAAAACTCCCGCACAAGACTCAGGTTGCACTCAGATTGTTGTTCAAACAAGAAGGTCATATGTAGTGCCTAAATTTAATGCACCATACTTGGGTACTCCTTCAGTATAATGAACTTATCAATGAACTAGTCTATTGAATACTTGAACTCCTTGTGTTGGGAATACAATTTATTCCCATCTTCCACAACTGCTTTGGTCCAATACCTTTGGGATTGGCCCCGTGGGATAGGTAGGGCTGTGGGTACCTGGTCATCCTATCAACTCCTTTTATGTCCAAATTCAAAAGAACCAGCCACATTCTTTTCTTTGCGCTTTTGTTGTCGGCTAGACATTGCACCTGTTAATCACAATAGTCAACACACGCATCAGACATATACCTTGGGTGAACTAGGAAACACTAAGTGTGAAATCCACCCCATTATTAGTTGCTATCACACGTACACAAGTAAGTGAACCAGGGTACTCAGACTTACCCTGTTCAACATAAAATTACCATAATCAGTCCGCCAATATAAAAATCAATGCATCTCAGAGAAGTGGCAATTCAAAGACTCATCATAATAACATACAGGATTAACAACTACATTAACACTACTAACCATACAACCATTCACTAAGAGCTTTCCCTTCTTCAACAATTTCACACTAGTGCATTCAGCATGTCAAACACAGGCATACATCAATGTCACACAAATTAGTAATTTGTAGCTACTACTAAGGTGTTGAGAGATCAAAATCCACTCGACACTGAGTTACTAGCATAGGTACGCAAGTAAGTGAGCTACGGTACTCAGACTTCCCCTACTATAAACATATGCATAAGCACACCTAATCCATAGTACTTCGTAACAAATCCAACAACAACATACCACCTATCAATAATTAATTTTCAAGTATCTATAATACTCAAATGTGCAATAATTGCTCAACTAACCACAACATGAACCCATCTCTACACACTAGAAAATCTGAATAGTTGTGACAAGTGACAAAAATTTAATTAATACTATCATCCGATCTATACATTAACGAATAATTCAGCAGCACAGAATACACCATACATGAAAACTACCATAAAAATTAAAGTACTAGCAAGTAAAATATCATGGAATAAGCACAAGTTAAAAGCATGCTTTGCAATTTCAAATGTGCACATCATATCATCATGGCATGAATGACAACAATTCTACAATAAATTAAGTAGAGTTATTATGGTTGAGGAACCAGAACAAATAAAAAATGAAGAACTTACCTTTGTGTTGGAAGTAGAAGATGAAGCAGTGGGCTTGTTCTTATTACCAATGGAGGACATACTTGAAATAAAATAATTTAGGGCTGAGGGGATTTTAGCGCGACAGCGGCAAGGGTCAAAAGTGGGAGAAACTGAGAGCCTAAAGGGGTATATAGAAGAGGACGTGGAAGTAGACGATGCGACATGATGTTTATCCCGTTGAAAGGTACGACGTGATGCGTCAAGTTTGTATCAAGCTACTAGAATTAACATTAGAAAAATTTTCTAATTGTCAGTTGGGTATCCACCAATATGATGCGATGGATATCGCATCGGATCAACCGACGTGATGCATTGATATTGCATCAATTCACTGGAGATTGCTTGTAAATTTATTTCTATGTATGGAAATCATGCACATCGACGCGACACATCTAGTTCACATCGGTTCACCAGAAATTTTACCCAAAAAATTTTATAAGATAAAATTTTCCACAATTTGGGGAATCTTTTATTCCCCATTACCTTTTTCACCTCTTAACACCTATTTAACTTATTCAAAGATCAGAGGTCACCCACTTCTCATATTATTTATCTTCACCAAATTTCTCATTCTTGCACATCAACCGAAAAAAACAAAATTATGTTGAAAAAAGTGGGTTGCCTCCCACCAAGCGCCTTATTTTCAGTCGTGGCACGACTCATCTTTTTCTATGTTTTCACTTTTTTTTCTTTTCTAAATATTAAAAATAGAAAGAAACTACCTTACTATATTACATCCATGGGTTGCCTTACAATGCCTAATTTTACGTCGTGGCACGACTTAGCTTAGCCTCACTCATTCGTAAAGGTGATGGACACATTGTATTTATCTTCATGATTTGCCAAATAATGCTTCACACATTGTCCATTCACCAAAAACTTTTTAGTCTTCTCTTTATTCCATAGTTCAAGAGCTCAATGAGGCGTCATTCGCACTACCTCAATTTGTCCAGACCACTTTGATTATAGCTTACCCGAAAAAAACTTTAACCTTGAGTTGAATAGCAAAACATGTTGATTAGATTCAAACACATTGCCCTGAATTTCCTTGTCATGCCACTTTTTAGTCTTCTCTTTGTACAGTTTGGCGTTCTCTTAAGCATGGAGATGAAACACATCAAGTTCAACAAGATGTAGTAATATTTTTTCTCCTGGGGCGTTCATATAGAGAATTAGCTTTTTCATGCCCCAATAATCTTGATGTTCCAGCTCTACAAGTAAATTGCAAGTTTTACCGTAAACCAAATGATTTGGGGAGGTCCCTATGGGCTTCTTATAAGCTATTTTGTACGCCTACAATGCATCATCTAGCTTTTTGGTCCAATCCTTCCATTGCCCATTAATAGTTTTCTACAGTATTTACTTTATCTCCCGATTGGATACCTTAACTTGACCACTTGTTTGTGGATGGTACATAGTAGCCATTTTTTTCCAAACACCATATTTAGCTAAAAGATTCTTAAACCAAGTGTTAATGAAATGCGTACCTCCATCACTGATTATAGTTCTGGGAGTGCCAAACCAGGAGAATATGTTTTTCATCATAAATTTTAATATCACTCTCGCATCATTAGTGGGAAAAGCTACAACTTCCACCCACTTGGATACATAATCAAATGCCATTAAGATATATAATTTTCTATTGGATGGTGGGAAAGATCCCATAAAATCTTTTTCCCCAAACATTGAATACATCAACTTCAAGAATATTATTTAGAGGCATCTCATGACACCTTAAAATTGTACTTAACCCCTGGCACTGATCACAACTCTTCATGAAATCCACTTCATCTCTAAATAATGTTGGCCAAAAGAACTAGATTATAACACTTTCCTGGCTGTTATTTCACCCCTAAGATGGGCACCATAAGGAGATAAATGACACTTTTGTAGCACTTGTTTAATTCAACTTCTAGAACATATCTGCATATAATCCCATTAGGACCCTGCTTGAACAGATATGGCTCGTCCCATATATAAGTACGAGAATCATGTAGCAATTTCTTCCTCGATTGAATTATAGCTTTAGGAGGGTAAAAGTCACTCACCAAAAAGTTAACGATGACCACATACCAAGGAACTTCTCATACCTCCATAGACAATAATTTTTTATTCAAAAACTCTTCCGAAATGTAGAGAAAATCAACAACATGGTCATGAGTCTCTAACCTTGACAAATGGTCTACACCTTGATTTTTTGCTCTTTTTCGATTATGAACATCTAGGTCAAATTCTTACAGTAAAAAAATCAACCTGATCAATTATGGCTTTGCATCTTTTTTGTTAAGGAGATACTTGATGGCTGCATGATCAGTATGAACAATTGCCTTGGTCCAAACCAAGTATGATCTAAACTTATCGAATGTATAAACCAGTGCTAACATCTCCTTTTCTATAACTGTGTAATTTATTTGGGCAACATTCAAAATATTACTAGCATAACAATAGAGAGAAATACCATGTCTTTTCTCTGCTCCAAAACTGCTCTTACAGTTATGTCACTAGAATCACACATTAGCTCAAATAACAAATCTAAATCTGGATAAATCAACATAGGTGCTTCGGTCAGGTTCTTCTTCAGCTTTTCAAAAGCTTCTTGACAATACACCCAAAAATCAAACTTGACTTCTTTTTCTAACGATTTACACATAGTGCTTGAAATCTTTGAAAAATCCTAAATAAATGCCTGTAGAAGCTAGCATGCACCATGAAACTTTGCACTCCCTTCATTGTTACCGGATGTGGCAGCTTTTCAATAACTTCAATTTTGATTCTATCTACTTCAAATCCTTTATATGCCACTTTATATCTAAGGACTAATCCTTTCTTAACCAAAAAGTGGTACTTTTCTTAATTTAGCACCAGATTTGTCTCTTTACAACGAGATAGGACTTGATATAGATTCTGCAAGCATACATCAAAAGAATTACCATAAATAGAGAAGTGATCCATG
Organism: Capsicum baccatum var. pendulum; assembly: GCA_030864225.1. Lineage (NCBI taxonomy): Eukaryota > Viridiplantae > Streptophyta > Magnoliopsida > Solanales > Solanaceae > Capsicum > Capsicum baccatum. The sequence continues at coordinate 55,080,411 of CM061554.1, read as the reverse complement.
AATACCTCAACAAATTCTTCAACCATGTTGTAGAAAATTGATATTATGCATCTTTGAAATATTACAGGTGCATTACAGAGGCCAAAAGGCATGCGTCCAAATGTATCTGTTCCATATAGAGAAGTAAAAGTAGTCTTTTCTTAGTTCTCGAGTGTAATGGAGATCTGATTGAAACCTGAGTATCCATCAAGAAAATAGTAGTACTCCTGCCCTACCAACCTATCCAATATCTGATCAATAAATGGGATAGTATAGTGGTCCTTTATTGTGGCTTCATTCAGCATCTGGTAGTCAATACAGAATCTCTATCCAGTTACCATGCGAGTGGGAATTAGCTCATTTGTATCACTGTTAACCATGGTCATCCAACCTTTCTTTGAGATACAATGTATTTGTCTTACCCACTTACTATTTTAAATTGGATAAATAATTCCATTATCAAGCCACTTGATGACTTTTTTCCATACCACGTCATTCATCATCCGATTCAATCTATGTTGTTGCTCTCTTGGTTTGAAACCCTCTTCTATTTATACATTGTGCATGCAAAAAGCTAGATTTATCCCTGTAATGTCTAACATATATCAACCAAATTCCTTTTTTTTACTTTTCAAGACTACCATTGCTTTCCATAACTGTACATCAGATAAATATACAGACAAAATAATAGGCAAAGTATCATTGTCTCCAAGGAAAACATATTTCATGTAACGAGGAAAAACCTTAAGCTCCAATTTTGGAGCTTCATCAATTGAAGCTTTGGGCAATGGACCAATTGGCCTATTCAATGGCTCAAATGGTAGCTTTCTCGTTTCCACAGCCACCAAATTCATGACTTGGACAAATTCTAGTGCCTCTACATCTCCATAAAGATCACGACTAACCAAAGGTCACTCTAGTGGATCATTAAACAATAACCACTTACAATCAGACTCAATGTCTATAACGGATATAGTTAACAACTCCTCATATATGGCATATAATTTTAGCACCTTGTATACAACAAGAAACTTTATTTTATCATGTGCTCTCATTGTTATCTTCCCTACTACCACATCAATTAGAGACTACCCTATTGCTAGGAAAGGTCATCCCAAAATAAATGGAACAATCGGATAACTTGAAAATCAATAATCACAAAGTCTACAAGAAAGATCAGTGATCCTACTTGTACTAAGATGTCTTCAATAATCCCATCCGGCCTAGAGAGGGACCTACCAGCCAAATACAACACAATGGTTATGGGTTTAGGACATTCAAGACCCATCTTATGGTACAAAGATATAGGCATAATATTTATGCTAGCCCCTAAGTCACACAATCCACGAGCACTGATGGTCTACCCAATAGTGATCTGCTAAGTAAAAATACATGGATCCTTCATCTTTGTGGGCAGGTTATTTGTTTCTTGGATATGCACTTCTCAGTAAGTGCAACTGTAGCATACTCTATCAACTGATTCTTTTTTACCACTATGTCTTTCAAGTATTTTTCATATTTTGGAACACTTTGTAGAATATCAACAAGAGAAAGATTTATATGCACCTACTTTAGAAGATCCAAGAACATCTTGTAACTGGCATTTTCTTAATACTTTCTCTGCCTTTGAGGAAAGGTTAAAGGGAAAGTCTTCTTCTCTACTTGAATTTCATCACTTGCAGCTTTTTCTTTGACCCCTTTCTCCTTATTAGTGTTAGGATCCTCATCAGTGGCTATGGGACTAACCTTCTCAGATACTGCCTTCTTTAATCGCAACCTACTCCTAGTTGTAACTATATTACCTACTTTGGATTTGCCTCTGTATCTCTAGCTAAGCCACCTTGAGGTCTTATGTTTTGTGCTCATGTAATCAAACCATGTTACAACTCCAAATTTCTTGTAATCAACTATTGACTCTTCAACTATACTAAAAACTGCGCTTGATTAGCTAAAAGTTGCTTCATCATCTCCTCCATATAACTTGTTTGAGTAGTATCTTGATTATTCTGAAATTTTATTGATTCTATTGCACTAGCCCCTTATACTGATTTTTTTCTTCATTTCCACCCTATAAGAAATTGGGATGGTTCATACAGTTGGGATTACATGTATTGCCAAAATTCTACTGTCCCTAATGATTTGCATTCCTTACATAATTAACACAATCTGGATTAGGTGTACAAGCATCTGATGCATACTCACTACTTTTACAAACCTCGCATCAAGAATTTACCTATTGGACTACATTAGCTATAGTTGCTGCTTGTGGAACTTCAAACATTTACTATTAAGATAAGTAAGCATATGATTTTGCATTGCTGAAATCTGAACTGATAATGCTTTGAACTGATCTAACTGTAACACACCAACAACTTTCTTAGGAGCACTCCTCGAATCAGCACCATTCAAGATTCCCTTATGAAATCTAATTTAGCAACGTGTACAATTAATCATAAGTGTTCTCAAGAGCTTTCCCACCTGCTGCTGAATCCAAAAGAATCTTGGTATTTGGCTATAATCCCTCAATGAAAGTACAAATAAGGATATCAATAGTATGATGATGGTGAGGGAAATTTTTTAGCATACTTTTAAATCTCTCCCAAGCTTGGTAGAGATTTTATATTTCTTTATTTTCTGAAACTAAGAGCCTCGCTTCTCAAATGTTAGTCTTCCCAGATGGAAAGAATCGAATAAGGAACTTACAAGCTACATCTTCTCAAGAAATGATAGAGAGTGGTGGTTCGGCATATAATCACCTCTTTGCTTCCACAAATAAAGAAAAAGGAAAGAGTGTCAATATAACATAATGAGTACTCACCCCAGTAGGAATGTAAGTATCGTTTATTTCCAAGAAGGTCTGTATGTGCTGCTATGGGTCCTTATATGAAAGGCCAAAAAATTGCCCTGCTGAATTCAATAATTGTACTATATTCTACTTCAATTCAACTCAATCACCTGGCTTGGGCTTGGGAATACTATTAGTAGCATGGTTCTTGAGAGGGATTGCTACCTCATGAATAGGTATAGCAGCAGGTTAAGCAGGAACAACTAGGATAACTGAAGCTGGGAAATTTTCAGTATTTGGATTGACAAGATCATTTGGATTAACTGGACGAGCTATTTGAACCTGTTGAATGGGATATTAAGCTTTTTGCCTTTGTTAAAATATCAATTCTGGTTCGGCAAATGGCTCTACCAACTCTTTATCTCTCGCCAGTCCTGTAGTCAGCTAATCCTACAAAAATTCAGCCACTAAGATCAAGTCACTAACACTTAAACTTATTATCAACAACAAAAAAATTAGCAAAGTACTAATTATATATGTCCCCAGCAACGATACCAAAAACATATTGAGGATCAAAAACATACGCAAGTGCACATGAATGTACAAGTAATATAGTGACTTAGACAGTCAGATATCATTCCTATGATGACTAAGCAACTAGAAATTTAACCAACTTTTAGTTTTAGACACAGAGGTATTAGGTGTTATAAAATATATAGATGTTTGTGAAATTGTGAATAAACATTGTAACTAAATAAGAAATAGAAATTTATGACAATAGCAAAGAAACAAACAGTTTTAAACAATAATGATTAGAATTCCAGGGTTGAGGCACATTGGACAATCATACAATTCTATCTCCTTATCGCATTCTAGTAGGTTATCCGGTTGTTGATTCTCAAGTTTTATAGTTTGATGTTGTTGTTCTGTCCTCGAATATTCTAGCTATTGAATATTGCATCTATAACTCCCGTAGTGATACAATAATTCTTCTTGATTCATTAAGTTATCTTCTTGCAATTGAACCAAGCAAAGGGTCTAGGTATATCCCTATCCTCGATGATAATTCAAACACCTTATTTCATAAAAGGATAAGAACCTTGCTCCTTAATTTCTTCATTCTATCCTGTGATTCTTCTCCCAGATTCACATAGTAATATAGATTTATTCTAATGGTGGCCACTCATCAAAATAGTAAGCTCAACAAATTAAGAACAACTCAGATGATAATCCAAAAAAAACTACGATAAAGAATATCAAAGAGTAATCATCTTATTGGCTTCAACCCAAGAACAAGGGTGTTTATCCACTCATGTTTGAATTCAACATAAAAAAATAAGTAATTAATCATACCCAAAATTAATCTTGAAGTAAAGAAGTTCAAAGTAATGTATAGGAACCCTAAAAGAGAGAACTTTATGCTTTTTCGCTATTACTATTCTTCCAAAAAGTTTTTGAGATTGTGCTCACGTGGTCCTTTTATACTTGGACAAATATTAGCCAGATCTGGACGTGTCGTATCACACAGTGCATTACTAAGGCCGATGTGTTGCATCATGAATTGCATTGCAAGGACCAACATATTGCGTCGAATTTGCATTGTCTCATTGGAATTGTTTCTGAAAATTTGACTAAGTCACAAAACACAAGGACTGAAGCGACGAGTCGACATCGTGTTGCGTCACTGGAATTTTACCCCAAAAATTAGACATAATCTTTTAAATCAATTCCTTTTTAGGTACTTTCTTCTATTCTTGCTCCAGCTCATTTATACATTCTCTTGGACTCAATAATAATGGTTTTCCACATTAACACAATTAATTCTACACCATCAATCACAAATTGCTTCATAATATGCATCCATTTTTTGTCCAAATCCACTAAAATTTTACCGTGCATCACTAATCATGTAGGTAAGATATGAAACACAATTTAGGCTCAAATTCAATAGGATTAACATAATTTTTTCTCTCTAAACAAGTCCAAATATGGTTAGATATCGGTGTTTGGATGTATAAATATGCCCAAGATTAGGTTTATGACCACATGCTCATTTATTCAATTAGGCATGGAACTCCAATTACATGCTCACACATTCAATTTGGCATGGAACTCTAATCACATGCTCACACATTTAATTGGGCATGGAACACTAATCAAATGCTCACACATTTAAGTGTGCATAGAACTCAAATCACATGCTCACACATTCAATTGGGTATGAAACTCTAATCACATGCTCACACATTTAATTGATAATGGAAATCTAATCACATTCTCACACATTCAATTCAGCATGCAACTCTAATCACATGCTCACACATTCAATTAGGCATGGAACTTTAATCACATGCTTACATATTAGGAAAAGGACTATAACCATAAGTCATTTCATAAGGCGAGGTATTTTAACCTCAATAGATCTCATTAAACAAGGGAATCCAACCACAAGCCATTAGACGAGGGACTTTAAGCATATGTTATTCGCTGAGGGACGTTAACCATAATTCATTAGATGAGGGACTTTAACCATAAGTCATTAGACAAGGGAATTTAACCACAAGTCATCTTATTACCATCCTTAATTGATATTTGAATTCTTAACCCATTAGTTCATGTATTAATATCTATATAATTTATTTCGACATTTAAGGGATTGAACCCATTTAGGTAATTCTAGCCACCAAGGCTACATATCAACCCCATAGATAACCACATGGTCTTTGCCGACCCAATTAGCAATTAATCATATAGATAGGCCCAAGTTTTTAGTTGATAACACGATACAAGTTCATTTATGCTCATCAATACCTCTACAAACCAATCATTCCTCATTACTATTCTAACACACACCTTTTATTCAAACACAATTTAAGTTTATATTTTAGAGACCATGTCTTACTTAACCAACCAACTATATAGGACATCCACTTTCTCCTTTCATGGGAAACACGGCTTCTAGCAACCATTTACTAAATGTTCACATTCATTAACAAAATTTTACCTGATTAATTTCCACCAGACCAATACCATAGATACATATTTGGCCTTCACACAATCATTTAATGAATAATCACTTCAATGGACTAAATGCCTTCAAAAGTTTAAATGATATTTGTGGGTGAAAACCTTGAGTTGAATGATATTTTTGGGTGAAAACTCTAAATTGACTTGGATCCCACATCATCCTTGAAAGAGAGACGTGGATGATGAGTAATTGTGTACAACTATTTAATACTAGTTATTTTCTTAGCATTATCTTAGATATAAAGATGTTATTTAATTTAGCTAGCTTGATGGGTATCATCCTAGAAATAGGTATGCTAAGTTTAGGTTTTGTATTGGAAAGTTTTGCATGATCATGAGGTATTCAAAAGAATCCACGAGTGCAATTTTTTGTTTTGTTGAAAGACTAATGCTAATACTTTAAATGTAGCCTACACATGACTCCTAGCTAAATTTGGATAAATTGTCAATTTCCCATGTATGAATTCACACCAATAATGGCATAACCCCAAGATACGTTCTAAATTAATTATACTATAATAATTCTTAGCCTCGAGTTAGTTTTTTGGAAGCACAATATTATGGTATTTTAACAAACAACCAAAACCCCCAAATATTTGAATTCTATGTTTAAATTTAGCTATTACCTTTTATCTTGAACTTACATGATCACCACTTACATTTTTCCTTGTTGATTTGACCCCAACTCAAAGTTACCCATTATATTGAAAATGATCGCCTTGCACTTATATCGACGTGTAAGTTTAGAGTTATAAAAAATGATGCTGTTGCTGGGAACAATTTAGAGTATTGAGTTATTTTAGAATTTTAGCTTACTTGCTTTGATTCAACCTTACGAATATTTGTTTATGATTTTCTTTTTTTGTATGTGTTAGATAGAATTTTGTTTTTGCTTATTTGTCACTATGGCATCTTGGAATAAATATGAGTTTGGTGGTTAAAAATCTTATTTTCATGATTCATGTCCATATTATGGTGGGCCTGACTTTTAGAAAATTTTTAAATATACTACCTATAAAGAGGTTCGTACACCATCTCAATCCTATTGAGAGTATGATTATTCTTTATGTGGTGGTCCATATGGACATTGGAGTGAAAATTCAAACGACCCCTCCCCTAGTTTTGCTAACAAAAATGCTAGTTTATGCGTTTAATAGGTCTCTTGATGTGATAAATGAAGAACAATGTGCCAAATACAATGGTGTTGATGAAATTCTTCTAACTATCTTGGACCTGTTAACTTTAACACAAGTGAACATGCATCTCTTGCACCAATCCATAGTGGAATTTGGAAAGGAATATGAAAAGAAAGAAGAAATAGGCGAGTAGTCCGATTTTTCAAGTTCTGTGAATATGACCAATATTTAAAATGAGGTTGATATTTATGTTGAAGAATGCTTGGTGATTTGTCAACCAACCAACTCCAAAATGATAATGGATGACAAAATTGAAGAACTAATACTAGAGTTAAAAGAAAAAGCCAAGCAAATTCTTTATGAATGCTCTAATTAATTTTGGTGTGAGAATGTCAAGAAGAATGAGACTCCAAAGTATAGAAGACGACCTTATTCTAACTACATTTCGATATTATGCTTTGTGTATGTGATGGAAGTCGAACCACCTGTGCAAATAATTAAAGTTAGAGATAAGGAAAAAAATTGTTACATTTTAGAGTTTGTCATTCCAAAAAGGAAAAATGATGTCCCTCACTTAAAGGCCAATAAGTGCTAAATTCAATGTTCGACAAGTGGTTTTTTGATGTTCTCACCGATACCCAATGAGCCTATCTAGAAATTCAATGTGAAGTTGGGTAAAGGGTTCAACTCTTCAAAGGAGTGAGATAGAAAATATACTATTGTTCCCTAACTTTTGCCTAAAGTACCTTAAAGATATATTGATAAAAGTTGGGCTGATGATTCAAATCATATAAGTAGAGGCATAAAGGATAACTAAATGATGTTGTTCCACGACTTTAACTATGGCACTTCTTGAGAGGCATCTCATGGATTTTTCTTGATGTCTTCTAGTACTTTTTATTCAATTTTAAGCTTGTTTTTGGGTGCTTACATATGGTTACATAAGTCACTAGGGGTGAAGGATGGTTCAGGGGCTCAAAGCTATGCCCCTAGACAATACTGAGGTGAAATTTCACCTAAAATTTAGTCGTACCATCTTAGACCTCCGGTAGACAAGCTTAGGCAAAAGGTAACTTAGACGCTGCTAAAAACAACCCTCATTGGCTTGATATGCGGCAGCAGTCCAAGCATAACTTAAGAGCAGTTTTAAAGCAACAAAGTAGCTGTAAAATAGCTTGGACCTGCTTCAGTAGACCAGGTGCAAGCTAGCCATATCCTTGATGTAGGAAGGATTAACATAGCTAGGAACAAGCTGGTTTGACCTGTGCTGGAGCGAATTGATCATTCCAAGTGCAGATCCAACAAAAGGACACAAATGGGTTGTTCTTTGAACTAAAATTTCTCAACATTTCACATGAATTCAAGTGCAAATGGGCTGTCCTTGGAGAAAAAATTGTAGAGAATTTCACTTATTTTCAAACTTAATTCAAACTCTAGAATTCTTAATTCAATAAAGGAACACCAGATAAGTATATTGGAACTTTTTTTTATCATATTCCTCTCCTAAAAAAGCTCATAATGTATGATGCTTGGTTAAGTTTCTTTGAAAAATGAATAGTGATCAAATTCAATGATTTCTTTGGGTTTAAATTTATTTTATTTGAGCTTAATTTGGTAAAATGTGGTTATTGGGATGTATATTTTTGAATGTATGCCTTGTTTTACATGTCCAATTGCAAATTTTTGCTTCTAAACACTAGTACACAGCATGTGTTCGACGAAATATGCACTTATAGTTTGTTTGCTTAATTGAGTGGTTGGTTATTTAATTGTATTAGTATTATTACAAATGTTGCGTTTGGTGATAAATTGGTGCATTGATATTGTTCACACGTGTTGTCATCCTATTTTTCAAGCTCTAACCTTTCATTTGCGCCACTTGTTTGTTAAAATATCAATAAGAGAGGAACGCCTTATATGTTTGTAATGGTTAATGTGAACTTTCTTAGGGCATTATGTGATATTTTTTAGAGCATATTTTTTATCCAATTGGTTTTAAATGTTGGATAACTGGTGGTTGTTGGTTGAGATTGTTGATGAATGTTGCATAAATGGTTTGATCAATAAATGTGCTTATCATAGCATTGCTGGGTAAAGTCTGAGTAACCTGAGAGACATAAATGCTTGCCTTGCCCTATGATAGATTAGGTAACGCCATTCTAAAGGGTATTTGGTAATTTGTGTCTCGATTAGTGCCATGAGTGTTTTATGAGCTAAATGGGCGATATGTGAAATTGTGAGGAAAGAATCCCAAGAAGTTTAATGATAATATTGCCTTACATTCACCTAAGATTTTCTTTAATTATTTAGGAAGTGGCAAAATTTCAAAAAAAAAAAAAACTTTCAAAATGTCATTAACTAGAAATGTAATGATTTTTTGAAAAACCAGAAGAATACAGTATTCTTTTTGAAAAAGATTAAGTATACTTTAGAGCTTTCTTTTTAGTGATACCATTTAATTCAATTTTTGGATCTCTCTTTACAAGTACGAGTCTTTGACTTGGAGTAACTTATGAATCTCAAATTGCTCAAATTATTTGAAGGGCTAAATTTTTGCTCTATGAGTACGATGCCATGTGTGGTGAGATTTTTGAATAATTCTTGTACATATGTGTAGTCTAGAACTTTCTCCAAGTGTGTTCAAAGAAAAATTCTAGGAAACCTTGGTTTGGAGGATGACCCAATGAAATTTTTGATCCATCACAAAGACAAATTCCCACCACCTTAACATTGTTCCCTAGTTAACCCATTTTAGCATTTTTGCCCATCTTTCATTCTTATTATAATGATAACCATGCTATAACACCTAAGCCCTTTTGAAAATCTCTGTTAATCACTTAACCTAATTTGATGCATTGCATATTCTAAGCAATGAAATATAGGCAAAAGCCTATGTTTGGGGGGTTTGTGTAGTTGGGAAAAAAACGTAAGGGTGGTTGAAATTCTAATGTTGGATGGGGGGTGAATTTGATTTGTAAATATGAGAAAAAAAAGTTTACATAAGATTGTCAAATCATGTGCTTAAGAAACAAGAGACATACTTGATGGTATAGTTGTATAGCCTAGCCCATAGAATGTGAATAGAAATAAGACAAATGGGGAGGGAGGGTAAGAATAGCTTAAAGATAGAACGTCTCTTGAAAAAGTCAAAGAAATAATGAAATAAAAATGGTGGCTTTAATTGTTTGGTAAATGCTATTCAAAATGGTCGGGAAATATGGGAAATGATTTGATGGGGAATAAGGTGGATAATTTTAAAAAACTGGGGTAGAAGAGGTTGAGCTAATGCATTAAATGAGGTCTCTTAGTCACTTGATCCATATACATTCCTCCCTGCACCTTAAACCTTTATCTTGACCCACAAGAGCTTGGTGATTCCAAACTAAGTAAGTCTACAATAGTGACAAAAAAACACAAAGGACAAGCCTATGGTTCTACTTGTTGTCCTTGAATTTCTTTGCGAGAGTGAGTGTGAATTCTTTCATTATTTGAGCTCCTTTTGAAATTTCAATTTCTTGGGTGTGAGAAGATAACTTTTGCCGGTGCACGACATCGATACTTTGGGTTAGAGGGTAAAGTCTTACTTTTGGCTTGGGTAAATGGGTGAAGTAAGTTGCATTATGAAAATTGAGACAATCTTTGAAAATTTTTTATCTCCTCTTAAGGTGCTTTGTTGATTTGGAAGGGTCATTTGATATAAAATTTCATCCTTGCTTCAAAAATATGTGCTTATTGAAAATTTTGGGTTTACTTGTTGCCATGACATGTTTGGAAAGTCTATGTAGAGCTTTGTTAGCTTATTCCTTTATTATAGATTTTCTTTGGGTAGGATTGAGTTAAAAACCATATATTATTGAATTATCCTCGCTTGCTTGAGAAAGAGCAATACATTAATTTTGGAGGTGTTGATAAGTCGTAAATTTGATAAATTACTAGCACCTTTTAAGCCTAAATTATCAATCTTTTCCATTTATTTGTTGTTAATTTCTTGCTTAATGCTCATTGGTGTAGGTAAAATTGGAAATGTAAAGATGAGAAATGACACTTGATAAAAATAAACTGAGGAAAAGGTAAAAGAGAAGAAATATGAAAGAAAAAACCCAAATGATGGAAATCAGGCCTAAGAAGTAGCCCCTAATTACCGCGATTTTGGCCTTAAGGTTGCAATCACGTTCAACAGTCAAGTAAACCAATGAAAATCACAAGATGATCACCACAATCGAGGTATCACAATTACAATTAAGAGATGACGATCGCGACAGGGCAGAAAGAGTTAAGGGTACAATTGTATTGCGCTTAAAGAGACCAAGAGCAATGTGGTATTTTTGTAATATTTAGCAAATGTGGAATTGGGGCTTAATAGGGTTTTCTTTCATTTTCACCATCTTTTATCCTATCTTTCATCTTCACTTTTTATCTTACCACTTGGAGCGAAAGTTTATTTCTAATCCTGAGCTAAGAAGACATTAGAGTAACTCCGAAGTGAAGAATTCCCAAATTCCATTGAAGATTTATTAGAATTTGAAGTGTGGATTTACATTCTCCTTATCTTTCATGAACCAATTTGATGGAAATTTTGGTATATTTTTTTATTATCTTTAAGAGTTTCTACTTCTTCCTCTTGGGGTTATTCTTGGATATGTTGTTATTTATAGATGGGTGTTGCTTATGTATCCCCCTAACTAATTATTTGTCGTGGGTTTTGCTATTACTCCATAGTTCAAATGATATTTGTTGGTGAAAACCCCAAACTAAATAAAATTTGTAGGTGAAAATCCTAAATTGACTTGGATCCAACATCATCCTTGAAAGAGGAATATGGGTGATGAGTAATTGTGAACTACTATTTAATACTAGTTATTTCCGTAGCATTATCTTAGAAATAAGGATGTTATGTGATTTAGCTGTCTTGATGGGTATCATCCTATATATAGGGATGCTTAGTTGAGGTTTTGGATTGGTAAGTTTGCTATGCTCATGAGGTATTTGAAACAATCCATGAGTGCAATTTAGTGTTTGGTTGAATGACTAATGCTAATACTTTAAACCTAGGATATCCATGATTCCTAGCTTAATTTGGATAAATACTTAACTACCCGTGCATGAATTCACACCTATAATAGCATAACCCTAAGATCCACTCCTAATTGATTATACTATAATTATTCTTAGCCTCGAGCTAGTTTTCTAGAAGGACAAAATTATGATATTTTCAAAAACGTTCAAACCCCCCCCCCCAAATATTTGTATCCTAGGTTTGAATTTAGAATGTAAGTTTTATCTCAAACTTACTCGATCACCATTCACATTGTGTTCCTTGTGGATTCAATCCTGACTCAAAGTTTGGTATAATATTGACAACAATCATCTTGCACTTATATCGATGTGTAAGTAGAGAGTTATCAGTCTTGCTCACTGTATTCACATCTAAAAACCAACCTAATGTATCCATTTTCTCAAAGAGCAATTACCCTAACAAATTGGTAAAATCCGAGCTGAATTGGGGTTAAAATCAAGCCACTATGTTGTAGGGGTTTTGAACATGAAATGGGAAAATATACTATAAAAAATAGTGAAATCTTACCACAAACTCAAAAGACAATTCCGTAATAATCATCACCCAAGCTCCTAAATTACTCAGAATCACCGATCCTTAACTTTCTAAATAATTATGGTTTAAGTCTCAAGAGAATGGATGAAGAAATGGACATAGATGAGCTGAAAATGGCCTATTTATACCCATCCCAAGTAATCGAGTGTCGCTATCATAAATCGAGGCTTGCGATCACTACATATGGTGGCTAACCAAGTGAGTCGTTATTGCGACATAGGCAACGCGATCGCAGCACTATGTTGGCCTACCAAGGGATTTGCAATCCTACCCCTTTTGTTCTCTATTAGCGATCTCACCATCATAGCTGAGAGACTTTGAAATTTCAAAGTCTCCGTCAACACCTTGAGATTCATTCAGAATCCCGTATACGTAAATAGACTATTCTACCATGCCAAATTTAGCATTTTGAACTCACTGGAGCAGTTAAAATTTTCCTCCAAGGCCATTTCAACAAAAATTGGGTCCTAGATCCATATTTCATTTTCTTAATTTTCGATCAATAGTTTGAAATGAGTCCAGGTGCCTCGGAACACAAACCAAGAGTTCTCCTTGCCTAAAATTGATATTCTAAAACAATTTGAATAGCTAGCATTGGCATAAAAGGTTCTTTGACTAAAGTTTTCATCCGGTAGCCAATTTGTACAAGTGAATACTTCAAAAATAGGGAATTAGCTCTAAAAAATAAATGAATTGCTCGATAACAAAACTATAGGATCCAACAAGTCATAAATGACTTGGGGAAGCTATTGAAAATCTCTAATGACAAAAATAAGTGAAAATATGAAAAATGACATGAAGGGTCCTTATAGTAAGTTATATCATTAGTCATATATATATCAAGTTATTAATCATATCCAGAAGTCCTATCTATAATCATATATAAATATATATAAGCCACATTAATAGTCGTATTTATAAATCATATCATTAATCATATCTAGAAGCTATATAAATAATCATATATATCTAAGCCATGCCATTAGTCATATCTATAAGTCATACCATTTAGCATTTTCAAATGCTATATCAATAATAATATTTATATATATATATATAATATATATATATATACAGATAATTATATATATATATATGAAGAAGGTATTGATAATTATATGGCTTATATATATAATTTGTATCATTACTCATATTTATAAATCATATCATTAATCATGCTCGAAAGACATATCAATAATCATATATATATATAGGCCATATTGTGACACCTCAGGAAAGTTTTGAATTAAGTTAACACCTTGAAACAAGTACAACTTTTGATCTATGAAGGATTATTAGTGGGGTGTACATACTTGATAAGGAATTGTATTTTGTGTGGTATAGTGTGATGTGTCAAAACATGGTAAGTAAATTAACGGGTTCTCCTTAATCATACAAAGTATCATTATTAGAAAGTGGTGGAAATATTTTATAATTTCCAATAAACTAATGCATATATATATATAGATATAGATATAGATATAAATATTAGTGTCAAATATTTTAAGGGGGTGGGGGGGCACAATTAACATGGGATAAAATAGTCCTTTATTTTATCTCAGACTATTTATCCCTTATACCTCACACTAAATGATCAATTAGTTGTAATTTACTCATGGCATTTATTCTAATAAGCAAAGAAACGATGATTAGCTAAAAATTCCATAGAAAAATTCTAATATGGTTAAGATAATAATAAGAGATATAGAAAAAGTATCAACATAAAGGCAGCAATATTATAACATAAGAGAGCCTATATTAAAAGAACAAAATATTGCATTAAGCAAAGGCAACAACTACTAAACTATCACGAGTAAAAGCAACTTTTTTGAGTTCACAACTAAAAGCCGTTTTGCAGCCATTTGAAACACACACTATGAACTTTCAAAAAATTAGTATCAACCAAAGAATGAATAAAAATAAGTAGATAGTTAGAAATGATTAACAAAATTCTAATTTCTAATAAATAAACGAACAATTTAAAAATATCTAATAATTATTTTTTAATATTCTAGCCCATGGGCTAGCCTTTGATGTTGATGGGTTAGGCCTCTAAGTTCGACAAGCAAAGTGAGGCTGGACTTATAAGCCTCGTTCTAAAATAGGCTAAAAAATTTAGCCGAACCCCACTTAATTAAAAGGTTAGGTTGGGCCGGCCTCACGGTCCAAGCCCATTTTGACAGCTCAAACTATATGGGAGATGATGTAGATCATCTATTAGTGGGTTCGAAGTAGGTAAGACACATGTATTGGGTCCAGATCTAGTCCATCAAGCTGTCAAAAAGGTTAAGTTGATATGAGAGCGGTTAAAGACTGCCAGAGTAGGCAAAGATCATATGTAGATATGCGACGTTGAGATTTAGAATTAAAATTGATGATTTTGTGTTCTTGAAGGTATCGCCTATAAAAGGCGTTATATGATTCGGTAAGAAGGGTAAGTTAAGTCCCAGGTATATTGGGCCCTATACAGTTATTCAAAAAATTATCCTAGTAGCAAATAAGCTAGAATTACCTCCAGGTTAGCTACAGTGCATCTTGTCTTTCATGTGTCTATGCTATGTAAAGGCTTAGGAGAGATTTCTCGTGTCATCCCTATTAAAGGTATTGAGTTTGCTGGAGATTTATATTTTGAGAAAGTCCCCGTGGCTACATTGGATCGGCAAGTTAGAAAGTTGAGGACCAAAGATATATCTTCGGTAAAGGTGATTTGGAGACCCCAAAACTTAGAAGAATCCACCTGGAATCAGAAGCGGATATGAAAGCTAAATACTCATAATTATTACAAAACTACTAGAAGGTTCTTAAACTACTTGATGCTTTATGTGATCGTTAGTTCTATTATATTTTGATCTATTGGCATCTGATCTGTTCTTGCTATGTTTAATACATGACTTGTTCCTATGAGCCTTGAGATTTACATGGAAAAAATGCATGGATGTGTAGTATAAGGTAAGTTACAATGTTGATAATGACTTTTAATTATGTGTAAGGCCAAGAGGAGCCTCGTGTACTATTTATTGAGTTTAAGGCCAAGCAGAGCCTCGTATGTTATTTGTTGAGTATTATATGTGTTGTTACGCTCTGTGAAGCATATTTGGATGTATTCTGGATAGATGACAGGTACTCGATAGGCCTATTTACAAAGGATACTCTAGCGAAATTTTTGAAAATTTGAAGAGTTAGTCAAATTTTAAAGCCTAAAGATGGGATAATGTGAGATCAGTATTGATTAAGCAATCTTAAAGATGTCTTGGATAGTTATGGAATGCTAGGTAAACTTCGAATATCATTCAAGGATGAATGTTCCTAAGTAAGGGAGATTGTGACAGTTCAGGAAAATTTTGAATTAAGTTTAACACCTTGAAACAAATACAACTTTTGATCTATAAAGTATTACTAGTAGGGTGTAGATACTCGATAAGGAATTGTATTTTATGTGGTATAGTGTGTTATGTCAAAATATGGTAAGTAAATTAAAGGGTTCTCCTTAATTATACAAAGTACCATCATTAGAAAGTGATGGAAATATTTTATAATTTCTAATAAACTAAAATATATATATGTTAGTCTCAAATGTTTTAAAGGGGAGGGGCATTATAAACACTTCATTGGAAGTGTTTTGTTTTCCAGAACCAGCGTACCTCCCTGTTTCTTTATCTCTATTTCTTACGTACCTCTTTCTATACTTTAAACCAAAAAATAAATTATTTTGAAGATTACAATGGGCTCTAAGGGATAGAAGGATAGAATGGCATTTCTACGCGGAGAGGCATATCACCACTATCTTAAGCGAGTCTTTATCAAAGGACTTCTTAAATTCTTTCAAGACTTCAAGTTGGGGTTAAATTGAAAAAGGGTAATTTTCTTACTCCGTACTTGGATTTAATTATAGAATATATGTTGGGGTGTGATATTAGTCATTGACTATTGTTTAATTGAAACCTTGCACTATCTTTGGAATGAGTTCTTGAGAAGGGGAAATTGTAATAAAAGAGGCTTTTTTGGGTATTCCTATCAATTGGGGGATTTAATGTTGAATTGAATAAGCTAAAAATGTTAGAATTTACTCTGAATTCTTTTTGAGAAATTCGTTTGGTTTCGAGCATAATAGAAGATTATTGGAATAATTTGTAAAATGCATCTATGGGTCATTAATGAATATATATGTTATTAGATTGGATATCGGATATCTTAATCAGTCGACTTGAAGAATAAAGGTTCGGAATACTATTTTATCTAGTAAAACATTAAGGTATGTATTGGTAAACCATCCAGCGTAGCTAAGGCACCGCCCTATGTTATATGCCCCTTCCCATTTGATGTTAGTATAATTCTTGAGAAATACAAAAGGGGAATATTTATATTGCCTTACATATCATTCCCTCGCCCTACCATTAAGATTATAAGTATCTATCTTTCCCTTATTGTATTAAATTTATATGATACATCCATATTATCATAAGTTTTTATACTTGAAGCCCTTACATTAGGAGTAAATAGTAATAGCATTGTTTCACTTGTATATGATAGTTAAACGATCATTATCGTAACTCATATGTCATAGCCATCAAGGCATTATTTGATAAACAATAACGATGAGATGGTACATAGGTTTGGCTTGGAATATTGCTAGATGTGATTCTGTACAAAGGATCGAGACCAGACAACTATAGAGAGCCTAACCATTAGGCGTACCACCCTTTATGGCATCATTTGTATTTGAAGTCAGTTGGAATGTCATGTATTGGTTTCCCCTAACTCGAGCCAACATATGGCATATATGGCATGCGGACAGACCCTTATAGTGAGCCCCTAGGCTGGGAGTAACTAGATATAGACTATGATTACAGTTACATATCCAGATTATAGCAATGAGTATGTGAGCAACATATGTTGTATACTTGCTTCAGATTGCCTTCGGAAGGCCATCTTGTGATCATTTGTACGAATTATAGAATAAGTGCATTACCTAGGTAAAGTACAGGACCTATATTATAATGAACGCTTTTCTAAATATTATATATGATGCTAATAAGGTCGGTGCATAATTTATTAGTTTATATCATATATGTGTTATTTATTGGCTCATACTTTTTTCACTTTACCATTTGACTCATATGAGTTTCTTTACTTGTCCAACTATTATTTTGTCTTCTTTCATACCAGTACATGTTGTTTATGTACTGGCGTCTCGAGCCCACCATGTTTTATTAATCCAAGCTCAGATCCCCAAGATAGCAGACGTCCACATTAGGTTCTATTTATATTTCAGCTGATATTTTGGTGAGCTCCAACTCTCTCTGGAGCCAGTCTATGCCTAGTATTTTGATTAAATATATAGGTCTCGGGATGGGCATGACAGGCTTGATGCCAACTAGTCACTTGTAGTGTAGCGTGCTAAACTGAATAGAGGCTTCATGGACATCGTGTAGTACTATATAGTTTTGTAAATGTAACTCCCTCATGTATATATGCACCTCTTATTGAATATACTGCTCGTTATTATCCTATAACCTTGTGTACGTCATAAAGTGCTTGTAGAGTAAGTGTATATGGTTCTTTTCCACCATTATCGTTTTGGGGCGTGACATATATCATTAGCAAGACTCAAAATCTTTCAATATTCAACCAAATACTCATTAAACATATATTCAATATCCTTAAGTCCTAAACCAAACATTAATAAGGGTATATCATGCATAAATAATTCTACAAGGCTAACAAGTCTTGGCTTGATGTGGGTCGGAGGGGTCCACTTCTAATCTCCAGAATCCATGTTAGGCAACTTCTACCCCATAATAGGCTAAGGTATCTAAATTTATGTATATATATTTAATAATCCACATATAGCCCTAAGAATTTAATTGATCCCAAACATGAACAACTAAGTTAATCCAACCTAAAATAATAGCAGTTAAGGAAATTTGACCTAACATAAGCAACAAAGACCAATTCCACCCTATCATTAATGACTAAGGCAATTTCACCTAGCTTAAGCAACTAAATCATTCCTAAATTGAGGTTTCATGAGAGCCTGAATGGTTCAACTAATCCAAATGTTCTCATTCATACTTCCAAAATCTAATTCGTATCCCATATCTAGCATAATATCCTGAACATACTACGAGATAGCTCAATCAATAAAGAAGGTAAACCTAGCCTACCAGGATGCCAAAGTGGAGTGCGAAGAATCCACTAAACCCCAAATTTTCCTTTCTGAGAAGTTCCCAAAAGGTGCCATGCTATCAAAATCACAATTTACTCATCTAAACAAGAACAATATTATCCAAATTGCACTACTGTGCTTTGGGTCCAAAATTACTTAAAATCCCATGTGGGGTCCACATGTTGAAATCACATTTTTGAAACAAAAACAACATCCTACTCTGCTCAGGAACCTTTTCCCTAAAAATAGATAAATTCTGAGCTATAATGGTTCTAAAATCAAGCTACCCAGATTTTAGGGATTTTAGACAAAAGTGGAAGATTAGAATATGAAAATAATGGAAATCACCATAAATTCAAAGAATAAAAACATAAACAAACTTTACCCAAGCACCAAAACTTTCTACAATAGACTCTCTCAAGATTTCCTATTTTTATGGTTCAATATTCTAAGGAATGGGAGAGGAATGGTGAAAATCGAGCTAAGTGTGGTATTTATACACTTTCCAGATACACAAATGCCTCTAAAGAAAAAAATGGGCCACTTTAGCGATCATCGCTAAAGTGCCTTGGTAATATTTAAGCGATACCCATCCCCACAAGAAAGGCCGCTAAAGTGAACCATGGGCCACTTTAGCTTTAGCCACTAAAGCGCCCAGGTGCTGTTAAAGAGGTATCTGTTGGCTGAGCTAGGGCTGATAAAGCACCTAATGGGCCGCTAAATCACCCTCCACTAAAGATCTTAAAGGGCTACTGTCATGACCCGGGACTACCCTTTAGTCGCAACATGGTGCTTACGGCCACAAGTGACCCTAAGCTAACCCATGATTTGGTATCTTCTGTGAGAACTGAATAAATTTATAATAAAACATCATATGTGGAAGCTAAAAAAATGATAAATTCTATTAATATGTAATGCTAAACCAATACTCTATATTTTAGAACTGATGATAAAACTGAAAATAAGTTTGATTATCTCATAGCCTCTAAAACTTGAGGAGTTGATGGAATAAACCCCCAACAAACTCTATCTAACAAAAATAAAGGAAATTTTTAAAATAACTTCAAATAATTTATCCTCGATCGATGAGGACTCACTACAACTATTTTTGAGTGGCATTTAGCTGACTAAGGGTGATTGGGGAACTAAGTGTCCAAATATATGTTATAAGACAACATAGCGGAAAAAGTATTCTATTAGTACTTTTAATGTATTGATACGTGATATGACGAATAACTGAAGTACATATAGAAACTGAGAATGAATGCATGAACATGTAAAACAAATGCAAGCACCAAGTAAACTATATACTAAAATAATCTGTAAAACTGACTAACTAAATAGCTGGTAAACTAAACACTTGCCCATGAAAACCTAACCTAATAAAATCTAAATATTAAATTGAAACAGTAGGAGCTATTATGTAATCGATATGCCCTAATTCGACTTGATCGGGGTCCAACCTGTAACTCCAGTCAGAAAGATGTTAGTACTTTTCCACAAGTACTAATACTGCTTGTGTGGGTCTACTAAACTATTATTCCAAACGACTAGGGTGTCATCCTCTACTAACAGGTGACCCCTAAGAGAGTTTCAATCCTCTAATGGTGGGTGACATCTCATAACCTATGTAGTTATGTAGTTCTGGAACTTATGGACTACTACTAAAAGTCTTAGTCCTCTATTGGAGGGTGAGCGTTCATCCCTAGGTTTGGTAAGTTCTAAATCCTACTATAAATTGAATTAACAGTTGTACTGATTAAAGTTAACCAGACTCATAACTGATAATTTCTTAACTAGAATAGGATAATCTGAATATGATAATAAAAGCCTTATCTGACTGACATTTTGCTTGAATTAAAAACATGCACAAACACATAGGTATCAGGTGTTAATAAACCACCAGCACTGAATAATACATTAATTGCAATAACATCATCACAATACTATAAGGAAATTCATGATTCGTAGAATTAAAACATAGTATAACTCACTAAACTATTGAAATCCATGATTATGAGTATGGAAAGATGTTAAACATATAAGGAAAACATGATTACATGGTGTCAACTGAGTATAATATGGGGACTTGAGAATATAAAGCATGTATGAACATAATTCACATGGGAAAACACATTGTCATGGTTTGTATTCAAAACTATTAAGAGAAAATTTATTAAATTAATACTTGACATTGAAATTTCATAAAGAGTGGGAATAGGGTTTATACTGGAAAAATTAAGGTTTTTTTGGGACTCAATAGGTGAAAGGAACCCATTGATGAATATCCCACATACTTGAGTATGCTTGAATTCTTGAAGAAAACTTGTAATTGAGACTTGGATGAGTGAATTCTTTGAGGAAACTTTTAATTTCCTTGTATTCTTAAGAATGAGAGGAGATGAAATGTTTTTAACTGATGATGAATGGGGAAAATAATGCCCCTCTTGGGTTTTAAGTCGTCGATTGGGTGTTTAGGGAGAGAAAAATAACCAAAATTCCCCTTACCCTTTAATAAAAGCTGTACAAATTTTACACTGCAGCGTGGCAAGGTGATTATCGTGGAGGTCAGCCTTTGTGACCTATTGCCTATCACAGAGCCTACTCTCTATGAACCAATGCGTATAGTGCAGACTATCCTCCATGACATCCTGAACTCATAGAGGCTTTCTACCTCTATCGTCAAAAATCACTCCAAACCTCTTTCGAAAATTACGAAACTCTCTTGGATGACCCTTTTAAGATTCCTAAACATGTTTCAACTCATAAATTATATTTTAAAACTTGGGACAGCCGAAAATAAGATCATTGAACTCTTGGAGTGTTAAAACAACCATGTCACTTGAACTTAGTGTGAAATAATTGCTTTGGGACCTTTAAACATACGATGAATAGTTGGAGGCTTTTTTAGGATCTTGCAGGGTATTTTAATATATCCCTTTGGGATTATTCATCCCCGAATGAAATTGTCTGAGCTGGGATACTAGGAAGACTTAGATCATGTACTGAATACTTATCATGTTAATCATGATTAAATAACTGAATATGAAATATGACGCATGGACTAGACTGAATTTGTGAATGCATGAAATGATATAAGGATGGTTAGATAGCTGAGATAGAAAATGAGAGAATTAATTTAAGGGAAACCATTACCTTAAGCTAAATCTGAATTCGTAGAGAAAAGATGAGGATACTTGGCTTCCATATCGTCTTTTGCTTCCCAAGTAGCTCTTTTAATGGACTGATTCCTCCACAATACCTTTACCAAGGAAACTTCTTTATTTCTCAATCTATGAATCTGACGGTCAAGGATTTCAATTGGGACTTCTTTGTAGGAAAGGCTATCTTTCACACAAACACTCTCTAAAGGGACAATAGATGATGGGTCACTAGTGCATTTCTTTAGCAAAGAGATATGAAACACCAGATGCACTGATGTCAATTTTGTTGGCTACTCTAACACATCATCTGCCTTCCCAAAATGGTTTAAAATCCTATATGGGACAACATAGAGGGACTAAGCTTCTCTTTCTTACCAAACATCTTCACCCCTTTCATGGGTGAAATTTTCAAATAAACTAAGTCACTAATATCAAACTCAAGATCTCTTCTCCTCACATCAGCATAGGATTTTTATCAGGGTCGTCTTCAATCGATCTCCAATCAACTAAAATTTCTCTATCACCTCATATACTAAATCTGTCCCTATCAATACAACCTCACCTACTTCAAACAAACCAATAGGAGATCTACACCTCCTTCCATAGAGATCCTCAAATAGAGCAATTTGAATACTAGAGTAATAGCTATTGTTATAGGTAAAGTTAATTAAAGGTAAGTAGTCATCCCAACTACCCTTGAAATATATAACACAAGCCCTAAACATGTCCACTAATGTTTGAATGGTCTAATCTTCTTGACCATTTTTCTAAGTATGAAAAGCTATACTGAGATGGACTACGGTACCAGGACCCATCTTAAAAGCCTTCCAAATATGAGAGGTAAATTGGGTACCTATATCTGAAATAATGATAAATAGAACCCCATGCAACTTTATCAATTCCCTGAGATAGAGTCTATAATAATACTTGGCAAAATACAAAGTATGAACTTGCAAGAAATAAGCTGACTTGGTCATTCTATCTACCATGACCTAAACCAAATCATGCTAACGATGCTTTAAGGTAACCCTATAACAAAATCCATATTCACTACCTCCCACTTTTAAGTGGGGATGTTGAACTCCTGAATCATACCACTAGGCCTTTGGTTCTCAACCTTAACTTATTGACAATTTGAACACTTAGCCACGAATTTCACAATATCTTTCTTAATACCATTCCACCAATAGACTTCCCGTAAATGACGGTACACCTTAATGTCTCCTGGATAAATAGAATATCATGCACCATATGACTCCGCTTATATTCTCTGCCTCAAATCTAAATACTAGGAACACATAACATACCCTAACAATGTAGCACACTATCTCTCCCTTAGGAAAAAACCTCAACTTTCTCATGTTTAACTACCTCTTTTAGTTTAACCAGTATAGGATCTTTATCTTTTTTTTCTTTTACTTCATCCACTAATGAAAATTCCAATCCATTCTAAACCCATATACTACCTTCGGCTCAATAAACTAACCAAACGCCTAATCTAGCAAGCTGATGAACCTCATGGACAAAGTCCTTCTTATCTTCCTCAACATATGCAACACTTCCCATAGACAATCTACTAAGGGCATCGTCCACTACATTAGCCTTACCCGAGTGATGCAACATACTCATATCATAGTGTTTCAGTAATCCATGGCACCTTCTCCGATGAAGATTGAAATCCTTCTGAGTGAACACATACTATAAATTCTCATGATCCATAAAAACATTAACATGAACCTAATAAAGATAATGCTTTAAAACCTTTAAGGCCAAGACAACTGCTGCCAACTTAAGATAACGAGGCACAGGCTATGACCTTACCTCACTAAATTAACACACAACCAAGACCAACTCTGGAAGTATCACGATAAAATACAAACCCATCAGAATCCTCTAGTATAGTCAATACTGATATGGAAGTGAGTCGAGTCTTCAACTCCTGAAAACTATTCTTACAAAAATCTAACCACTGAAATTTGACTTTCTTTTTTGTTAGTCAAGATATGGGGGAAGCAATAGATGAAAATCTTTAAAAAACCATCTGTAGTAACTAGCTGAACACAAGTAACTCCTGATATCTAATAGAGAGATAGTACTAAGCCAATTTCTCACTACTTTAGTCTTTTAAGGATCAACTCAAATGCTATCACTGGAAATGATGTGACCAAAAAAAGCTGCTAATCTCAACTTGAATACACATTTGTTATACTTATCGAATAACAGGTGACCTTTAAGGGTCAACAATACAATCCTCAAATGGTCTGCATAATCACCTTCACTATGAGAATAGAAGAAGATGTCATAGATGAATACCATGATGAATATATCCAAGTACTTCTTGAACACTTAGTTCATTAAGTCCATAAAAGATGCAAGAGAATTTATTAGTCCAAAAGACAACTAGAAATTTAAAGTGACCATACCGAGTTTTGAATACTATCCTTGGGATGTCACATTCTCTAACTATGAGATGATAATAACCGGATATGAGGTCTATCTTGGAGATATAGCTTGCACCCTAAAGTTGGTCGAACAAGTCATCAAATCTGGGGAGAGGATACTTATTCTTGATTATGATTTTGTTCACTTTATGGTAGTTGATGAACATTCAAAGGGAACCATCTTTATTGTGCACGAAGAGAACTAGAGCACCAATTGGAAAAAAACTAGGCCTAATGAAACCCTTATCTAAGAGGTCTTTCAACTATTCCTCTAATTACTTAAGATTTGTTGGATCCATTCTATAAGGTGGAATTAAGATAGGCAAGGTATCTAGGAAGATATCTATTTTGATGTCAATTTTCCTCTTGAGAGGAACTCCGAGAAGATCTTTAGGGATAATTATGGAAAATCATTCACTAATGGAAATGACTCAAGACTCAAAGTTTTAGAATTTGAGTCCTTGACTCAGAGGAGATGTAAATACATCCCTTTGATATCATTTTTCTTGCCTAAAGATAGGAGATAAACCTACCTATAGAACTAAAGTACTACCCCTCTATTTAATAAGATGCTTATTAGAAAACTTAACTGGACTATTTTTTTTCTACAGTAAACTGAGGCATAGCATGAGTGGAGCAAATCTATGTCGAGAGTGACTTCAAAATCAATCATCTCTAACTGTAAAAGGTAAACTAAATTGACTTCAAAATCAGTCATCTCTAACTCTAAAAGGTCAACTAAATTGACTTTTTGAGATATTGTGATTGGGCAGTTTTTGTATACTGGTTTGGCTACAATAGAATACCCACTAGGGTAGAGAGTAAGAAGGGGTCTTCTAATATGCTGAGACAGGGACCAAAGTATTCAACTATATAAGGAGTCAAAAAAGAAAGTGAAGCTCTAGGGTCTAATAATGCATAAACATAATGGTGAAAGACTTGTAACCTACCCGTATCCACAATAGGAGAACTTTACTTATCTTATTGAGTTTGAAGAGTATAAATTTAGTTTTGATGCCACCCGCTGGGGGCACTAGAGGTGGAACCCTATTTAGTCAGGTAACCTGCTAGAGCAGATGAAGGGCAGATGAAATATTAGAATGATCCTGATAATATAAATCTTTTCTCTTCTGGGCAACCACTAGGCAATCGCAAATCCTATGGCCTAGCTTGCTACATCCAAAACACACATCACTGGCCATCCGATACTCCCTCTGATGATTCTTTCCACATCTCCTACAAAGAGAATCGGTGCTACCAATTTTATGCTACCCTAGGGCATAGATCCTGGCGCTTTATCCCAATTGTCCTTCCTGAACTTAGGCACTAGCACACTAGAAGAAGATGGGGCTGGATCTAAAAGTTTTTGGAGGAATTGTGAATGACTACCCCATAAATCTATGTTATGAGAAGTTAAATCTTCTAGTTTTTCCCTCTTATTCTTCTTTTATTTGTTTTTGAGCTTGTCTTCCTCAATCTGCTAAGCATTGATAATCAATCTAGAAAGGTCTATCTCCTTAATCAACACAATTGTTCTACACTCCTTGACAACACCATTTGACATACTAAGCACAATTTTAGTCATTCTGGCCCTAGAATTAGCCAATAGTCAAAGATTACCTCGCCAGCTGGGTAAACTTGAGTAAGTATTCCTTAACACTCATGTTACCCTACTTCAGATTTATAAACCCCTTCACCTTAGCCTCCCTCAACTTGAGTGGGAAGAATCTATCAAAGAAGGTTATATAAAAATCATCCCACTTTATTGGTCCTACCTTAACACCTCTGTCCTCCTTCCACTGCTTGAACCAAGTGTATGCCACTACTTACAATTTGTAAGGGTCTAAGTACACTCTAACTAACAGTAACACCCATGATATCTGTCACTTTCTACACAATATCTAGAAAATCATACGGATCCTCCTAAATCTTGGATCTATAAAACAATAAAGGATTTATCTAAGGTAAGTCTCGAATCATCAATGTTGTTGTTTCCACTACTGAATTAGATGGGGTAACAATCTACTTGTTTTTCTGAGCAGCCATAGTCTGGGCCAAAACGGTGAAAGTGGTCATGAATTCTGCATGTGAAACATGGTTATTTTGAGATTCTTTATTAATAGGTGGTGGTGTGGGCTAATACCCATTCCTGTTGCCTATATTTCTTCTGTAAGGCATTTTTCTATAAAATGGATGAAGAACAAGTTAGAAAAGGCAATTCAATAGACCTCACACTCTTTTGCATGACATAAATACTAAAAGAAGGTAAACTTTCCTAAAACATCTTATAGCCTATTGACCATAGGTGTGGCACACTTCATACTTATGAACAAGACTCTACTAAACATGGCTTTCAAACACCCTAGGATACTTTAAAACCTTAGGCTCTGATACCAAGTTTGTCATGACCCATTTTTTCCCCTAGTCGTAACACGATTCTTAAGGCCATAAGTGACTTGAAGCTAACACATGATTTGGTATTTATAGTGATCACTGAATAAAGTAATAATAAAACATTATATGAATAATCTAAAATAATGAAAAATTCTTTTAAAATGTAATGCTGAAATAATGCCCAATATTTTGAAACTACTGATAAAATTAAAAAATAAGTCTAACTATCTGATAGCCTCTAAAAGATTAGGAGTTGATGGTATAAACTCCCAACTAACTCTAGCTAGATAAAATAAAAGATGAACTTAAGATAACATCAAATAATTTATCCTCAATGGATGAGAACTCATCACAACTGCAGGTGAGTGGCATTGAGCTGTCTAAGGGAGATCGAGGAGCTAAGTGTTCATATATATATTATAAGACAACATAGCACAAAAAAGAGTATGCGATCAGTACTTTAAATTTACTAATACGTGGGATAAGGATTAACTGAAGTACATACAGATAATTAGCATGAATGCATGAACATGTAAAATAAATACAAGACCAAGTAAAACATGTACTAAAATAATCTGTAAAACTGACTGACTGAATAGCCTATAAACTAAACACTAGGCCATGAAAACATAAACTGATAAACTATGAATACTAAATTGAAACTGTAGGAGCTATCATGTAATCGATATGCCCTAATCTGGGGTGATCGGTGTCCAACCTGTAACTCAGTTGGAAAGGTGTTAGTACCTTGCCACGGATACTAACACTGATTGTGTAGATCCACTAGACTGGTGTCTTTAAGGAATAGGATGTTAGTCCTCTACTGGTGGGTTACCCCTAAGAAAGTATCAGTTCTCAACTGGAGGGTGACATCTTATAACCTATGCTACCTTTGTAGTTCAAGAACTTAGAGACTACTAGTAAAGGTATCAATCCTCTATTGGTGGGTGAACTTTAATCCCTAGGTTTGCTTGATGATAAATTCTACTCCTTACCGAATTAAGATTAGTACTTATTAAAATTAACCAAACTTACAACTAATAACTGTTGAACCTGAGTAGGATAATTTAAATATGACAATAAAGCATGATTTGACTGGTTTGTTGGTTGATATCGAAAATATGCATAAATTTATAGGTTTCGGGTGTTCATAACCTACAAACATTGAATAAAACATTAAATGCAATAACATCATCCCAGTACTATAAGAAAATTCATAATTCATACACTAAAAACATAACATAACTCACTAAATTTATGAAATCTGTGATTATGAGTATGGAAAGATGTTAAACTTATGAGGACATCATGCTTATATTATTTAATTCATATATTTATAATTAACATGGTGTCAACTGAACATGATATGGGGAACAGTGATTATAAAGAATGTAAGAACATAATTCACATAGGAAAATACATTATCATGGATTGTATTCAAAACTATTAGGAGAAAATTTAATAAATTCATACTTTACATTGAAATTTGATAAAACGTGGGAATAGGTTTTATACTTGAAAAATTAAGAGATTTTAGGGACACAATAGGTGGAAGGAACCTCTTGATGAATACCCCACATACCTGAGTTTGCATGAATTCTTGAAGAAAACTTGGAATTGAGACTTGGATGGGTGAATTCTTGGAGGAAGCTTTTGATTTCTTTGTCTTCTTGAGAATGGGAGGAGATGGAATGTCATTAACTAATGATGAACGGAGAAAATAAAGACCCTCTTGGGTTTTAAGTTGTGGATTTGGTGTTTAGGGATTGGAAAAGATCAAATTGCCCCTGACCTCTTAATTAAGGTTGCACGATTTTTACACTACAATGTGGTACGGTTACTATCGTAGGGGCTAGCCTTCATGACATGCTATCTATCACGGAGGCTAACCTTCATGACACGCTGCGTATCGTGGAGACTATCATCTGTAACACGCTAAAATTATGGAGACTTACTGCCTTTATGGTCCAAAATCACTCCTAACCTCTTTCAAAACTCTCTCAGATGGCCCATTTTAACATTCCTAAACATTTTTCATCTCATAAATAAACGTTTTGAACTTGGAAAGGCCTAAAATAAAATGTTCAAAATCTTAGGGTGTTAAAATGGCCATGTCACTTATACTTTGTATCAAAGAATTTCCTTGGGAACTTTAAACTTGCGATGACTACCTAGAAGCTTTCCTAGGATCTTGCAAGCTATTACTGTTGCTTTAGCGGTGACACCAAATATCAGGCACCAGCTGGAGACTTGAAATTTTTTTAGTCTTCGCCAACCCCTCGGGATTCATCCAGAATCCCGTATACGCACACCAACTATGCTACCCTATCAAATTTGATATTCTAGACTCAGTGGCATAATCAAAATTTCCATCTGAGGTCATTTTAATGAAAATTTGATCCAAAACCCACTAGCCAATTTTCTTAACTTTCGGCCAATAGCCCGAAATAAGTCTAGGAGCCTCAAGAACCAAACCAAGGGTCTACGTAACCTAAAATCAATATTTCAGAGCTGTTGAAACTATTAAAATTGGCGTACAAGGTTCTCTGAGTAATGTTTTTGCCTGATAGAAAATTTGAACTAATGAAGGCTTCAAAGTAGAAAATTGGCTCTAAAAATCCAACGAACTACCCGATAATCAAACTATTAGTTCCAGTAAGTCATAAATGACCTGATGCAACTATAGAAAAGCTCTCAATATAAAAAATGAGTAGAAATATAGAAAATGACGTGGAGGGTCACTATAATAAGTTTGTGTCATTTCCTACTTCAAGTAATATTATTGCACCTACATAATCCACAAGCTATCCTTGTTTCTATTTACAACCCATAACAGTTTTAGTACTGCAACATAGTTCCAGTTCCTTATATTTTCTTTTTTCTATCCTCGTTTCTCTTTAGGCATACACAACTTCTCTCGTGAAATAAGGGGTTTTCTTTATATTAACTGTTCATAAAAAATGTTTTATAGATAGCCTCAATAACTTTTAGAATCTTCTTGGCTATTCCCAGTAGGCTTAGATACTAACAAGAATTGCCTTTATCAAATGTATTCTTCCAGCATATGATAAGAGTTTGGCAGACCAACTTCTCAATCTCTATGTTATCTTCTCTACTAGTGGTAGACATTGACTTACTATGAGCTTTTTGGATGATAATGTGATCCAAAAACACTTGAAAGGGAGTTCTCACTCTCTAAAGCTAAGAATCTGTAATAGTTTTGGCTTGACTAAAAATATATATAATGAACGTTTGTCTTAATTAGACCGAAGTAATGAAGCAACTTGGAACCTTTGAAATGCCTCCAATAGCAACTATACATACTTGAATTTTGCTTTGGGAACATCAAGAGATCATTTGAAAAACATATATGGACAACACCTAGTGTTTTTGCATCTAGGATAGTGTTTGAAATCTCTATGTTATTGGACAAGAGTGAATTCTCTATGGTAGTATTCCATGGATATGATAAACAAATAAGAGGACATAAGGTCCTCTTATTTTATCCCCCTCTTCTCTTGAAAAGGTTTAGATAGACTAGCATTGATCATAAGTGAAAAAGACACCAAAGTAGTGCATTCTATAACCCAAGAAAGAACTTATAAGGGAATCCTAATCCAGCCATCATGGACTTTAGGAAGCCCCACTCAATAGAGTCAGATGCTTTCCTAAGATAAACTTTTATGCCACATATATGAGAAATACCCTTCCTAGTATATAATTTAAATATATCATGACTAAAATGGATGTTATCCAATATACTTCTGCCCTCAACAGAAGCAGATTGGGAAGGACTCACTATATGTTGAATGACCTGCTTAATTTTGTTTGTAAGGATTTGGTGATTAATTTATAGATAATGCTAAAACATGTTATAGGCCTATATCTTGTACATGAGTTGGATTAGCAATTTCAGGTACTAGTGTTATTGCAGTACAATTGAAGGTCTTACATAACCTCCCAGATTCAAAAAACTCTTGCACAACTAATATCATATCATCCTTCACAATACAGTAGTTTATTGTAAAAAAAAAATTGATTTAAAAACCATCAATACTTAGGGTTTTGTCTTGTTGAATCCTTTTTACAGATACCAAAAACTCTTACTTAGTAATAAGCACGATTAAGCTACATCTTTGATTAAGAATAATCTAGGTCCACTTTTGATAACATCTAAGTTGGGGAAAAATAACTCTATTATTGTTGTACCCACGAGATCGATGAAAAATGAAACAAATTTCTCTTTCACCAGTGAAGGGTCATCTAACTTAGTTCTCATATCATCATACAAAAATATAATAGTATTCTTGTTAGCTCTAATTTTGAATTGTGTGTGAAAATTCTTGGTATTCGCATCTCCACAATTAACCTAGAGGACTCTAGCCTTATACTTAGACGTTTGTTCCTTACTAGCACTTTATTTCTTGATCTTATCCATCGAAATGTTCTTCTACTCAATATATACATGTCATAATTGAGTCTTTATTAGAACTTGAGTAATCTCCAACCCTTGTCTAGCTTGCTGAATTCTTTGACTATAGGAAGCCATATATGTGTTCGAATCCTTCATGTTTACCTACAAAACATTTAGTTTCCTCCTCATGATAAATAATTTTTCCCTTGAAGTTGAAGCTCAAAGTTGTTGCCTATGTTCTACCAAAATTAGGATGCTGC
Organism: Capsicum baccatum var. pendulum; assembly: GCA_030864225.1. Lineage (NCBI taxonomy): Eukaryota > Viridiplantae > Streptophyta > Magnoliopsida > Solanales > Solanaceae > Capsicum > Capsicum baccatum. The sequence goes on along the minus strand of CM061554.1, from coordinate 55,049,034 downwards.
CTAATAATTTTGAAAAATTTGAAAGGTTTTGTCTTGATCTTGGTAGTGGACAAATAGTAATAAAGATAGGGGTGCGACCATAAACACCATAAGTTATGAAACTAGCTTCAATATGACATATCTATCCATCTATTATAAGTTTCCTAATACCCAATAAATTTTAAAATAGACTTTTCACTCAAGAACCCTCCTTATTGCAGAAAGTATAGTACCATCCTTTGGTTCTAAGTGTAGATATGTTAAGGGTATCTAAAAAGCCCTGGAAATTCTTAGATTTTGTAGATAGTATTATTGACCCTATTCTACCATCTATAATATGTACATTATGAAAACTATACTGAAAATCCAGGCCCCCAAAATAGAATAACCTAACCTTATAAGTTCTTGCCATAAATTTTCCCTCTCTTGGGCTTCATTCTTAGCATTCACCACTGTAAGATGAGCTTGGAACTAGCTCGCATGGATCACAACATGAAGATATATGAAATTCTCAGGCTTAAATTCAACCTGGAGCTGGATACTAGATTGACGCAATAGCCAACTTGTACTATTGTATGGCATAGGGTGGTTGTAATAATAGGACCAGCCAACTGCCACTTAACTTAGAATACTCAATGGTTTATTCTTTTTGATTCTAGTCTCTAAAGCACCCATAATCTCCACCCTATTCTTCTTTGGATAGAGTGAAAACACTTTCCATTTTAAGGGCTAATTCAATCCTCTAATATTCTATGTAGAGACACTCATAGAGGGTCTTGCATGACCTTCAGATCCGTATATTGGCCAGCATACTAAGTTTGTAGGGGTGAAAAACTATTATTTTGTGCTTTTTTGTAAACTTCCACCGTCACTCGTATGTTCATATCCAACAATTAGAACAACAGTATGTTGAAGTTCTACAGTGGTGTATTTTTCCTTCTCACCATTAACAGGGTTTTTTCCTATACTTTGATGTTTTACCTATTTGAGTTGTATGTTTTGTAGTCCATTCTTCCTTAGGAGAAATAAGGTGCGATTTCTATTTGTTCCTTCTTCATCTTTTCTTCTTCAACAACTGGAATTTTTCCTCCATCTTATGGACTTCCTCCTTAGTCCAATAATTTATAGTAGTATGACTGAACTTTGAGCACTCTGCACAAAACATGGGTCACCATTCATACTAAATGTCTCAAGTGTAACTCGATGGAATCTAATGAAGGCCGAGCTACATCAACCTCTAATAAACCCTTGCAGAGGAAATGAGATATATGTTGGCTGTAAATTTATCCATATACAAAGGCCTACCAATCGTACTAGTAACCTTACTTAAAGCCTCACTTAAAAACCACCTAGTGAGGTATTATAGTTATGCAATACGGGTTGAAGATAAAATTAATTTCCCAATCTTTAACAACAAATGGTTTGGTATGAAAAGTATAAGGTCCACTGTATCTTATTATCTCATAATTCTCTACTATTGCAGAATAGAAAAATAAAATACCTATCTTCATGATGCAATATAAGGGGTTCACTGACAAAATTCCATGCAATAGAGACAAAGTTCTCCATAGTTTTGACATATGAAATATCCCTTACAACATAGCCTATTAGAGCTGATTTACAATATTCCTCCTGTACCTTTAGGTTTGATTCCTCAATATTCACATAAATTTTTCCATCCTTAAAAGAAATGGTTCGACTGACCAGAGGTCACCGCTACTAAAAATTATAGTCATTGAGTGCAAGATGCGGGAAGTCCGATTGCGCTGGTTCGGACACGTGAAGAGGAGGGGCATGGATGCCCCAGTTCGTAGGTGTGAGAGACTAGCGTTGGATGGTTTTAGGCGGGGTAGGGGTAGGCCGAAGAAGTATTGGGGTGAGGTGATTAGGCGGGATATGGAGCAGTTGCAGCTCACCGAGGACATGACCCTAGATAGGAAGGTCTGGAGGACGCGAATTAGGGCAGAAGACTAGGGCCAATTTGGGTCGCTAGTGTGGGGTTTTACTTGTTGGGGGTAGTATTCTTGTTATGATTCCGTGCTCCTTGTTTTAGTAAGAGGCTGGGTGCTTTCCTCTGTTTCTTTCTATTTATGGCTGCCGTATTTATGTTATTTATGTTATGTTATTTATGTTATGTTGTCTTGTAACCTTGTTCGGTGCTTTAATATGTATTTGCCTGGTATCTTGTGTCTTGAGCCGGGGGTCTATCGGAAACAGCCTTTCTACTTCTTTAGAGGTAGAGGTATGGACTGCGTACATCTTACCCCCCCCAGACCCCACCAGTTGGGAATACACTGGGTTTGTTGTTGTTGTTGTTGTTGAGTTGATGTCTATGACACGGTAGGAGCTCTAAATAATTTCAAGTGTATCTAGTGTTATGAGTCCGATTCTGAGTTGCTATCTTTATTTCCCATTGAAATCAACTTAATTTAGGGGGAGGGATAAAACTTCCAAAGATGAGGTAGCATAATAGACTAGTTAACTCAACCTTAGGTGTGACCATTGTAGCTGCCGCCATGCTTGAGTCATGATTTTCCATTTTCAGTGCAGGTTAGCGATAGCTAGATAAAATATGCTGAGAGCAATTGGCCTGGATCTCTTCAATTATTAGATTAAAACTAAGTTATATTAAAATTGGTCTTTAAATATTGAATGTGGTCATGTTTTCGCTATGGATAATTTGCACATGAAATGGGCATTGAAATTGGTTAATTTCTAATTAGGTCAATTTGAAATTGATTGTGTCATTCTTAAAGGTAAATTCATCATATTGTGGTTTAAATATTAAAACACATGGGGATGTTTGAGTACCATGGACAAATGGAATGAATATCACCATTGAAATGCCTTGAAAATTGGAATTAAGTTGGGAAGATGACTATTAGCGATGGGTTGAGAACTTCAGCTATGTGTCGAATTATGTGGCGCATTAAAGAAGTGCTCCCTATGTCACCGAAAGCCATAAGAAATTAATTCTATTCAAGGTGATATTTGATGATGCTTTAGTGTTTTGGCTATGCTTAGGGAGTATCACTGAATCCTTTAGTGTATCGCTAGATTTCCACTTTCCTTCATCGATTACCCAACTATTTTTTTGTAAATCAGCGATAGTACTTTGCATCACTAAGTTTATTGATAATGCACTGATTTATTCATTGATGTTTTTTTTTGGAAAAATTATTGTGATTTTTTATGTTCGAGACCATTGATATTCTTATGTACAAATATGCCTCGCCAAAAGCATATGTCAAAGAAACAATCTAAATACCTTCTCTTACCTCGAACATCAAAAAAGTTAGTGAAGAATCAAAGTTTGAAAAGGTTAAAAAATGGAAAAGAGCTGATGAAATTCAATCCAATAAATTTGTGATGGAAAAATAAAGCTTTGCACATAGCTCAAACATTGAGAGGCATAACCTTGGTTCTTCCAAGGAGAGGAATACTACATCCATTCACAAGCCGTTGTTCACTCTTAATGTTGCTCCTTCAAAGAAAAAGATGGTTTAGCAACCCTCTAATACTACTACACAGCCTCCAACAAATCCTCATGGGGCCTATAATGTTCTCAATCATGTTAAATTTTCAAATTAACCCACCATCATTGAGGAGAAGAGGCTGAGCAGAAATAGCCTTAAGGGAAAGCATCCCCATGGATGTTATTGATATTGAAATATACTGATTTGTAGGTATTTACTTAGACACTAGAACCTTATGTTGAGAATTGGGTAAGGGGATTTTATGTGGCGTATGGGAGGTTATTGCAGAAAAAGAGAAAAAGACGACCATAAGAGATGAGAGAAGTTGTTAGAGTAAGTGTTGTGGATGTTTGTTATGATAAGACAGTAATTAATGAGGTCTTGGGGTTTAAAACAATAAATATCTATTATTTTTATAAAAGATTGGGGAAGCCACTAGCTGAGTTGCTGGCTTGGTAACCCCTTTGCTAAGTTATAGAACACCTTAGTGGCTTGTACTAGAGGTGCAAATTCAGAAGGCAGCGTAATCAATGTGGTCTTGGGGTGTAAAATAATAAATATTTAATATTTTAATAAAAGAGTGGGAAACCTACTAGATGAGTTGCAGGCTTTATAACCCCTTTGCTAAGTGATAAGGCACCTTAGTGTCTTGCACCAGAAGTGCAAATTAAAAATATGGCTATTCATTTTGAGCCTCAATACTTGTTATGTTTTTATAAAAGATTATTTCCTTCCCAAAATTAATCAATTCTTCTATATCCTAGTGAGGTACTTGTGTGCACTATTATTTTGAAGAAGGGTTTAGATTTAGCTTCCTTATGGTTCGAGACATTACTTACTAGGTCCAAAAAAATCAAACCTCCCTTGCATTACCTGTGATTTATCTCTAGATTATGCTATCGTGCCAAGTTTCCCTTTAATAAGAATAAAGATATCACCAGATTTGAGCTCGTTCAAGAAGTCAAAAAGAAGAGAGTCTGAGAGGATGATTCATCGATTTTTTATTTTGGTTCCTTTGATAGTGGTGCCGTCCAACCGACTCATGTTACTAGTTCAGTTCCTACCCCTTCTTTCTTAGTTACATTTATGCCTCCTTCAGTTTTATTCTTAAGTACTTTATGTGATATCTTGTTTTAATGATGAGCAATTGACAACAAGGGACTAGGTCTCTAGGTCGTCATGGAAAAATATAACTGTCACAAGGTATATGCAGTTTTGTCTTCTAGTGTAACAAACTGTGCAGGTAAGATTGTACCATTCAAGACACTTGGCCTAATCAAATTTCTACCCTAATCATTATTTCACTATAAAAGAAAAAGAATGGTTCTCGAATTAGTGAGTTGTCACAATCTTGATTATTCGAAAAGTGAAAGAGATAAAAACTAAGTTTCTTAAGTGTTGCTCAAGCTCTTGATCTTTATATGTACTGAAAAGAGTGAGTGTTCTTTAGTCGAGTCTTGGTTTGTAATTGAATTAGTCATGTTATAAGAGTAATGTCTTCTTGTGTTCTTGAGAGTGCTTACGTAGAGTTACCTAAGTTTAATATTGGTTAGAGTTAATTGGTATTGAGGAGTGTTCTTGGCATAGTTTTCAAGGTAGGCTTGTAGTAGAGTTAGTAAAAGCAAATGAATCATAGAGTTAGGCATGTTCTTGGTAGAATTTTCACGGTAGGCTTGTGGTAGAGTTATTACAAGTAGGTGGAACCTAAAATTAGGTTTATTGTAGTCTGTAGTAAAGAGTTTGATTATAGTGGATTTTTGGGTTCTTGTGAGGTCAAGCCATAGTTTTTCCTCCCTTGAGCAAGGAGGTTTCCACTTTAAATCTTTGTGTCTTTACTTTCCTGCAAAGCCGTTAGTTTTCCAGTGCCTTTCAATTTAATTGCCTGTGACTAACTTTAAGGGATATGGTCCCTCACTGCATGGTGCAACCCTTCGAGTTTCAACAATCTATATCAGAGATAGAACACTCTAAAAGGTTAACATCTAGAGTGATTTCATTATATGGCTACTCCACCTAATCTGGAAGAAGGGCAATCTACCACTAGACCATCTAGATTAATGGGTAGTTCTATGGTTTGTGTAGTACCCCGTTTGTTTCTAAGCTTGGAAGTGAATAAGTATTCCTACGTATGAAATCTCCTATCCTGTGATTCATACTTTAGTACATGACTTACAATGAACATCCTAGTGTTAGGATAGCTTATGATGCATTAAGCATGTTCATATGAGTCACTTAAGGTAATACAAGCTAAGAGTTTTTGAATCCATCAAGTTTTAGTGTTCGATTTTGCAAGGGTCATCTTTGAACAAGTATAACTCGATGTTAATGTGGTATTTTGGCTTATTTAGACCTACCAAATTATCGAGAATCTAATTAGATTTCCAACGATACCAATTTCGGCTTAATCCAATACCCGAGCGAAAAGTTATGCCCATTTTCGTGAGAGACAGTAAGAATAGGCAATCGGTTAGGCGTCGCCCAACCCAAGCATAGGAAATTGGTTAGGCGCTGCCCAACCCAAGCATAGGCGATTGTTTAGGTGCCGCCTAACCCAAGCCTAGGCGATTGGCTAGGTTCCGCCCAACCCAAGCATAGACGATCACTTGGGCACCACCTAAGTCAATTCCATATGTTGAAAATACTCTGTTTTGAGTTATTTTAAAGGTAATTAAGTATTTAAATACTTCTTACACGTCCCTAAACTTAACCCTATGAAATATATAGCTTCTAAACATATTACAACCCTATTTTCATCTCAAAGCTCATCATCCAAGAGCACTAAAGGAAAAAAAGAACTAGGGTTACATAATTAATCTTGAAGATCCGATTTCAAGGAAATTCCTCCGTCAATAATCAAGAACCTTCCTTCTAAGGTATGTGTAGTGTTCATCTACGGATTCCTTTCGTCCGTGTAGTTCAAGAATCAATATTTAAAATTCAAAAGCTTGGTTGATTGTGGTGATATGATCACACCCATGTTGATGCTTGTTTGTTTTGCTATATAATAGTATGCGTGAGTTGATTTATGGATCCCTTTCATCCATAAAGCTCAAAAACCCTCTTTTTCATTATAAAGTATGATTTCTATATTGTTGGGTATTGATGATCATGTTGTTGATATTGGGTGATTCCCAAGATGGAATCTTTATATGTTTTTATGGATTCATGATATCATATGAGTTGGAAACATGTAAATTGGGTTGTTCATGATGTATTAATTTGATGATTTCACCTATGCTTAAGATGTCCATGTAAGGTGTATGATAAAATGCCTTAGAAACTAGAAATCATGCAATGTAGCTAAATTGTGACTAAGTGAAGGATGCATGATATTCCCTTACGTTCCAATGACTTCTATGTTGATAATGTGCCTTATAAATGTTGTTGGAATACTCATGAACTATTCTTATGAGATTATGCTATGTTTACTTGCAAATCCTACTTATGAACAAGATATATGATAACTATGCAATCCATATAAACTTCCATGCTTTTGGTATGTGTTACCAATATGATTATGTAATGAATATGATATTAAGATTGTGCAAGTACTTCCATGTGATATGAAATCCTTTCCATGCAATACATTGTTGATAACTATGCATAGTATGAGATCCCTACTTATGATATTATATATTATGGACTCTACTCTTATGATCAAGTCAGTCATGTGTGTCAGTTTCCTTCCATCGAGTCATGGGGGTACTTGTACCCGAAAACTATAGTTGTGTGCCTAGATCCATGTCATGTTTCGCGATATCCGAACTCAAGCTATGATTCAAAATACTTCAGTCAGTCATGTGACTTAGGAAAACCTCATGATCTTTGTCAGTTGTCAGATATCATTAATATTCTGCCAGTCAACGGAATTCAGTAAGATTAAGTCACGCACAGTCAGTTATTCATGTCCAGTCACTCCAGATGGAAGTAGAGGTTAGCACCGAGTGAACCCAAGGGTGGGAACTCACCCACCAGTTCAGGGTGTGATTCTTAGTAGTAATCCTTGTGTTCCAAAATTACGTAGCCAGCGTAGGTTGAGACATCTTAACCTATCAGATTAGGGTTAATGAGGTTGCTTAAACCGTCAGTTTAGGGTTCCCACCGTTCTCATTGAGTACCCGCAAAATAAAGGTCACTTATAGGTTGTCCTTACCCGTGGCACAATATTGATACTCCTCCTGTTGGGGTAGAGATTGGACCCCAGTTTAGCCATAACGGCATACATGGAGCATGTCGATTAAACACTACTTCCCATAGTTTCACTATCAGTCTCAGTAAAAGAACTCAGGGCGTTCTTTAGATTTTAATATATAATGGACTGTCAGATACAGTCTTCTATGTTATCAGCTTCAGTATCAGTCATGACAGTTATCAGTAAACCATGTATTAGAGTACAGGTTATGCTATTATGTATTCACGGTACCAGTTTCTATATATGTATGTTTGCACTCCCATGTTAATATTAGTCAGTCGGTGTTGTTCATGCATGAAACCCTTTATGTTCATCCTACCTTATTCGTATACTCAGTACTCCAGTTGTACTGACGCATTTGCGTTATGGTGCTTTCTTTTCATGTTACACCATAAGTTCTGAGACACGAGCTCCAGCCCGGCAATAGCGGCAACAGTCTAGTCGCAGAGACACAGTGAGTCCTCATTGATTCGAGGAAAATATGATTTGATTCATTTATTTATTTCTTCAGTTCAGTTTTACAGAGTTAGTTAGAGACATGTTCCTTCAACTCCTTATTCAGACAGTTTAGAGGCTTCCAGATTTATGTTCAGATTTACGTTCAAATTGAGTTGTTTTGGGTATTTTCACCCACATGATTGTATTCAGTTGAACCTTATGTCCTTACAGTTCTATGTATTCCGTATTATTATATCATGATTTATAGTATACAAGTACAGATATCAGTCATGGGTTAGCTTATGGTCTCTCGGGGTCATGAGCACCGTGTAGCATTCCGGTTCAACAAATTGGGGTGTTACAGTTTGTGAAAACAAAGATGTTTGACTTAATTATGGATGAGAATAGTGAGTTGATAGATGTAATACTAGATGGTCCTCATGTTCCAGTTAAATAGGTCAAAGAAGAAGAAATAACCAAAATAGTTGTTAAAAGTAGGAGAGAGTATAATAATGAAGATAGAAGAAAAGTTGAGAAGAATTATAAGGCCAAAAAACTGCTAGTTTGAGGCATAGGGCCTGATGAATACAGTATGATTTCTATATGAGAAAATACACATAAAATCTGGGATTGCTTGAGGACTGCTCATGAAGGAACCATTGATGTGAAGGATTCAAAATTTGATATGAGGACTGCTCAGTATGAAACCCTCACCATGAGAGAAGGAGAAACTATACATTAGATACATAGAAGATTTACTTCAAACACCAATGAGTGAAATTGTTTAGGAGAACTGATTCCTCTGTATAAATAGGTTATAAAAATTCTAGAGGTTCTGCCTAAATCATGAAAATGTAAATTAGATGCTAATATTGAGGCAAGGAACTTGAAAACTCTCACAATTAATGAGCTTATTGGAAATTTAAAGACACATGAACTCAAGAAGAAGCAAGGACAAGAGAAAAGCAAAGCAAAAAGGAAAAATCTCTGGCATTGAGGGCATCAAAATATAACTATAATTATGAAGTCACTAATGTTGCATATTTGGCAAAATTAATTGTTAGAGCTATGAAGAAAGTGATCAGTTTCAAAGAAGTAGAAATAGCAGCAAAAAGGGAGGCACTACGGAGGTTTGTCACAAATGGGAAAGTCCTGAGCATTTCATTATGGACCATTCAATGCATAAAATAGACTATAAGGAATATCTCAAGACTAAAGGTGACAAAGGAAACAACAGGTACCAGATCCCTATAAAATTATAACAAAAGGCTGCAACTGAGTTTGTAGTTAAGTAGGCTTTAGTGGTCTGGGGGATTCCTCAAGTGAATCTAAGGAGGATGGGAAGCATGAAGATGTTTCTATGATGGCAGTGGAGGATGAGAAAGTTACCTTTGATTCCTTATTTGCTCTTATGACAATCATTGAAGATGATGAAAAAAATGAGGTAACACTTTCTGACATTAAAGAAAACTTGGAAAACTACTCTGCTAAAAAGATTAAAAAAGCTTGCAAAATATGCTGATTGTATCTATGTGTGAAATGACTGCATCAAAATTATCTCTAGAAGAAAAGGTAGAAAGTCAAGATCTGGAGTTAATTGCTTTAACTCTCCAAATTTCTGAAATTGAGGAACAAGTTACTAAGTAAGAATTTAAAACTCTAAATTTAGTAAGTCAGTTGGAGAAAGAGATGATGCTTATGATAAAGAGAATAATAATGCTCTAGAAGTAAAAATAGATGATCAGGATCTTGAGTTGGTATCTTTAACTCTCAAAATATCTGAAATTAAGGAACAAGTTGTTAAGTTGAAATCTAAAAATCTAAGTTTGGTGAGTCGACTGGAGAAAGTAGATGATTCAAATGATAAAGAAAATAAAAAATCCTCAAAGTTTCATATTGATCTTGAAGAAAAATTTAAGTATTCCCAAAAGCATCTCATGACTGCACTCCAAGAGAATGAGGAATTAGAAGGGGACCTGGTCCATCTGAGAGAAGAACTTAGTAAATATCTATAGTAGAGCACATGCTCATAGATCTTTTCTAATTTAACTAGTCAAGGTGTAAGAAATGGTAAGGGCCTTGGGTCTCAGTACAAAACTCAATCATCTAAGTCTCAAGGCAAGGTTATTCAAGATGCCCAAAACAAAGTCCACTTACCTCTATGCACTCATTGTTGTAGAGGTGGTCTCATGAAGAAAAACTATTAAAGTTAGAACAGAGCTAAAAAGAGTAGTCCTACATATATCCAACAAGAGTATGCCTATGCTAAGGGTCACAAGCCTTTGAATAATATTAAGAATCTCTCTTAATTATATGGGTATAGAAATATTTGGTCACACCTCGTTTTTCCCACTGGGAACTCAAACTCAAATGGGTTCTAAATCTAAAAAATCTCTTTGTAGAAGTGTCCATTTGGAAAAGGCAATCAAGTTAAAATTCTCATCAGGTAGAGATATTGTGTGAAGATTGAAGTCTGGAAGAGTTATTCTCAAGTCCCGGCAATAAAATATTCTAGGAGATATAAGTTCCTCATTAGTGGAACAATATATTTCAAAGGACCTGGTCCTTGGGATGTCAAACCTTAAATGTGTAGACAACAAGTCCAAAGTAGAGGAGACAAGGGTATAGTCATGTCATTGTGGAAGATCTCTCTAGGTTCACCCGAAAAATGTTCCTGAAAATCTATGAGGCTCTGGTTTTTTTCCAACAAACTTAAATGAAGCTACATATAAAGAATCTTAGCAAGTTTAGAGGATGTTAAGTCAAGGACCTAGTCCCCAGACCTATCTTAAGAATAAATCCTAGTATAAAATGCTGTCCTAAAACTAACAAGCTGAAGCTGGTTATTATCAATTTAACAACACATCAAAATTCATCAAAATACCCAAAAAAATATAATAAAAATAAAGTAGTAAGAGTAATTTATTGGGAAACATTAACTTTTCTATATTTGTGGATTTTTTTATAATTACCTAGGTTATTGATTGGAACCACTGGCATGTCGGAGGTTGTGATCGAAGATAATTGGATAATGGATTAAATAGATGCATGTTAGTTGCTCTGGTGGTTGCTGGTTAATCGAGCTTCACATTAATTCATCGTTTGGGTGTTTTTAGTAGATCTGATCTCATTGTTATTTGGAATAGTTTCACACAAAATTGATTAGTTATGTTATTATTCACTGGAGTAGGGGTTTGGTCGGAGTTTGTCAGATTTTGATACTAATAGAAAGTAAGGAAAGGGCAATGATGGGGTTATTGAAATAGAGATAAAGAATAAGGGGAGAAATAATGTTTTGGTTGTTTTGTATTGTTTTGAAAACTATTTTATATTTTCCACAGCTCATTGTTGATGAGCTCACCGAAGAAGAGGGCTTGAGGGTTGATAGTGTTTTTCTGATTTAGTAGTTGGCTTTCTGGTGGTGGGGTGGTGTTTTGGTGTGTGTGCAAAGGATAAAGGAGGAAGGTGAGATCTAGATGTTATGGGTTGTGGTGGTCACTAAAAAAATTAAAGGGAAGGGAGGCGCTGCTCCGCCAAAAATGGAAAGGCGAAGTGGATTTTTAGGATAGTGTTTTTGCCTAATTTGGGAACTTCCACCACCACCAATTGTGAAGGGAGTGGATTAATTTTATAGAAATGTTAAGACCACTCAAGAGAAAAATCAAGTGCTCAATACCATGGTTTTTGAAGACCATGGGCTATCCAAAAATTTGCAAAACCATGACTATTTGATCTTTCCCAAAACAATGAATATTTGTGGAAAAATATCTTAACAATTTTCTTATGTATTAATGGCATGTGTTATAATTATGACTATGCTAAAAGCATTGAAAATAATAATGAATTTACAAGTATTGTAACATATTTGAAAAAAAAAGAGGTAATTGTCAATAATTTATGTTAAAATTGCATGCAAAATATATAAAAATATCTTTTTGTGCAATTTAACGAATAAAGAATTTAAGACTATTTATTTTGAAAATATCGATCCAAATTTGGGTGTCAACAACTGCCCCTCTTTATTTATAGATGATGAAAGGCTCTTTAGATGAAGACGTTGGTATGTAGCCATTCTTTGCTAGACAAAGAAGAAAAAGGATGAATTGTGTATAAAATAATGTTAAAGATTGATAGAAATTCAACAATATTCTTCGTCCGTTGAAAAGGATGGATTATCTTTTGATAAAATGGGAAGGATTGTCAGATTATAAAATTTTCATATATCATCGACCTATCTTTTAAAATTACCTTATTGTCTTTGGGAGACGCTGGAATTTAAGATTATGTACTTCTTTGAATGAGATAGTGGGTCAACTTGAACCTTTGAAGGGCGGATAACCCATTTAGAACTTGATTTTCCCTTTGAATACATGGTGACCAATTTTATCTCTTTTCATGGTGGACGACCAAATTGACCTTTCTATATCATTTGAATGAGTTATAACTCAACTTGTCACATTGAAAGTTGTATGACCCATCTTGAATTTGATATGATATTTAAATGGGTGATGACCCAACTTGAACTTAATATGCATTCTAAATGGAATGACTACCCAACTTGTCTCATTGAAAAGGGATGACTGATCAACACCCAAACTACACCTTCAAATAAAGGATAAAGTGGTCGCTGTAAAGTAAACTAACCAAACTAGGTTGGGTTTGAACCCACAGGGAAGACACAGATATGTATCTCTAGTTTGCTTAACTCAATGAGCTGAACTTAAAGTAAATGGGTGGTCTTTTGTTTTAATCTCAAACAAGTATAAAATCAAAACATTTGTTGTAATCAGTTAGAGATGAACAAAAGGATTATTTCCCCCCTCATATCTCGACTTAGTCAGCTTATCGTGCTCTATTAAACCAACTCAGTACCTTGCATGCATAATCTAATAAATTATGTACCATCAACTTCCTTGTGGACTCATTGATAGATTTAAGTCTTTACGTTTTGAGTCTTAGGATGTCACATTACTAAACTTAATCCTAGATCTCAGTTAACTATTACCTTTTGAGTCTCAAGTTGTTAGATAATAGATAACCATCTTACAAAGATGATACTGATTATCATAGATCGACAATTAATATTTAAATTACTATTGTAATTGTCTTTCCCTAGTCACTACACCTCTTGTGGAGTAAGTAGTAATATTCTTATAAAGATCTTACTATTTGTAATTTCTATAACATCTATCAAACTGAAGATAATAGAATACATGCAAAGATACTGGTTTTGAACAACTTAGCACTTTCCCTACTTCATCAATATTCCAGGATTTCTACAACCCTAGCTAAGGGTTTTAGCCACTCATGCTTGTAAAATGATCACAAAATTCATAATGAAAAGCATTAAAAAATATCACAATGATCAATTAGTAAAACCCAAAGTCTGTAATGAATTATAAACCAAAATCAAGAAAAAAGTAATCCAAATATCAAAATTCAAAGTTTTGAAACAAATATATGTTTTCGAGTGTTATGAGTGCGTAAACTATCTAAAAATGTCAAAAGAGTATATATATAGGATACAAGGAAACCCTAAAAATAAAAACCCAAATGAAAAAGGAAAATTGAGGTCGGTGGCCAGATACTTAGGCCACCTATGGACCGTATGTACTACATACAAACCGTATGTGGTCTGAAGTGCTAGACCTCCTGAATCTTTCTAGACTTAGACCTCTATCACTTACTTTGGTCAACTACGGACTGTAGGTGAAACCGATGGAACATAGATTTCCTTAGTGATAGAGTCTTCTTCTTCTTACTTCTGAGCCTCTAGACTTCAAGTTCTAACACCTATGCTTCGTAAGTGGCATTTACACCAAAAAATTCTTTAGTAAGTAGCCAAAAACTTCAGCTTTCTTATTTTTCATCCGCTAAGCATCCAAAACCTAATTTCATACAAAACATACCCAAAACACATCATATCTGAGGGAACAATCTAAGAAACTTGTATATTTTTCTCATTTTAAGTTTTTAAAGAGCTATAGATCCATAGAACATCAAAATCCTTAACTTAGAACGTTTGCATATCCTTAGGCGACACACCAAAACCAAAACCAAAATAAGTCGCTTAACTAGGAAAATCTAATATATCTAAGGAAATTAATCACCACCTTAAGCTGAAGCACACTACCCCCTCTTATATAAAAAATTCAAAACAAACTGTGTATATATATGATGCACAATAGTGTGACACAAAGGAATCGTGGTATGACAATTACATTAGCAACAGACAAACATGCACATATACAAGTTACTCTACTCAGACAAGTATACAGCTAGAAATACAACCCATGTGCCCTAACATCAAAGAACTTCCACTCACTTGTATAGATAATGCATGACAATACGGGGATGGTCAAGAGACACCCACGCAAAAAAGAGAAGTTCAACTAGTACTCATCAAATACCATAGGCTTTCCCTTATTTTCTTTACCTAAGTTTCCACACAGTCAAGTCAGGTTCACTATAGGACTATTTTCAGTTTATAATGTAGACTTGGGGGGCTGGTATGGTACATATGGATATATTAAGTGACTAAGGCTCCGTGTCGCTATAGTAACTCTGAGGTCAACACTTTAACTTATTTCCTTTTGTTCTACCCTTATTTCTTCCTTTTATTCTTTAATGCACATTCAGGTTGGGTGTGGTTTCTCTTATTCATTCTTTTTTTTTCATTTTCTCACATTTGTTTTTTCTTTTTCTACCACACCCAGCCTTACTATCTTTTTCTCTTATTATACCCTTTTTAATGCCCACTTTACCTTACACACCCCTATGATAGAGACCATCAACTTAGGTGATTTTCTTGAGTTGAGTTGCACAATATCCAAGAAGGACCAGGGAAAAATAGGTTTATTGTAACACAAAAGGGAAGGTGAAAGGTGTACCAAGAAAAATAGGCTATAAGACACAAAATCAGGATCAAGGGATACTATTTCACATTAGGAAGGTCATTTAGGCTAAAAGTAGACTAATGTAAAAATAACCTATGATCCTTTCCTAAACGACTATCCTATAACCTAGGCAAAACTAACCAGGTAAGTTTTGGATTTAACACATAAAGGGAACTAAGTAGCTTCTCAAACACAATTGGCACAAAGTCATATAACAAGATGCGACTCATCCAGTTCATGCACAAGTTAGCAATGATTATCATGTCCTTAATTTAATGCCATAATAAGATCCACAATGGTGACACATATATATATTTACACAATTCTAAAAACAAAATTATTGGAGTGGTATCATTTTTCTCAAAATCAACAAAAAAATGACAACTTCCATAAATACTTAAAAATCCCATAATACACAAAAACAAACACAATACAAAACAAAACATATCATGAAATTTTTTTTAACCTAGACATGCCAGTTCTACAATCAATTTACAGACAATAGAAAAAGAAGCATGGCAATAAAAACTAGAAGCGACTATGGTATACCCCACCCCAAACTAAAAAAATTGCACTGTCCCAATACATATAAATCATACGAAGCAAGGAAATAAGGACATACCTAGGATGGACTAGGCGTTTGTATCTGGATCATCCCTCGATGAGGGTATATCAACTGACAGAGGTTGTAGTGGGGGTGCACTATTGAAAGATACACCATTGCTATCTCGGCCTACCTCTACCTATTAATTACTATAGTCTTTTATAAATTACATTTGGGCCATTTAAGGCCCTGGTTAAATGGAATAATGGGATCTCGTAGGTCCCCCTCTTGACCTCTCTTGTTTCCATTTATGGGGTCTAATTTATAATTCTCCATAAATAAATTAAAGTGTCTATGCCCAGGAAGTGGTGCTAGCTTAACAATTGGGGGCACAACTAAAGGAGTGGCTGACATATGACTCTCAGTAAGAGAGCATATCTTTACTCTAAGTAG
The DNA here is from genome assembly GCA_030864225.1 of Capsicum baccatum var. pendulum. Taxonomy (NCBI): domain Eukaryota; kingdom Viridiplantae; phylum Streptophyta; class Magnoliopsida; order Solanales; family Solanaceae; genus Capsicum; species Capsicum baccatum. The sequence goes on along the minus strand of CM061554.1, from coordinate 55,033,056 downwards.
ATCTACCTCCTTACTAATATCTTCTAGATTTGGCATCTCAATGATACTAAACTGGGCTGATACTTGATCCTCAAAGGCATCTATCCGTGCATGCTACTCATCCTGTAGGTCTGGCATTATGGACTAGTGTGCAGAATCTAATCCAGCTTTGTCCATCTCTAATGTAGTTTGGACCAATGTTCGGATCTATCTATATAAAGTTGCCATCTCGTCATCAATATTCTGTAGATGAGTATTAGTGATGCTCTAACTATCCACTAAGATCTATAAAAAATAACAAAAAACTAGCATTACACCTGAAGTATCAGCTAAAGTGGATGGGAAAGAGGGCACTAAGGATGTACCCACCAGCTTTGATGTAGAAGCCAGGGCTGATGTAGATATAGCTGGGGTTCACTCACTATGTTTACTCAAATCGGGGATCTCTCTCTTCTGCTTTATCTTAACCTCCATACTAACTCCCACGTTACCACCCTATGTATTAATAGGCTTCATAGGGGGTAATAGACCCTCAGATTGGGTTGGAGGCACTGTAGTGGGCGCACGTGGTCTATTAGAAAGGTTCGTGTATGCTGAATACTTCATCATCCTAGTTTGTGTCACTGTAATCATCTGTACTCTCTAATAAACACTAATGCCTCTAGCCCACCGACCTCATCAATAGCCTCATGATAAGACATGGGAACAAAAAGTTGTAGTCTCACTAAAAGCTCTCTCATGAATCTCATGAAGAATAATAGCTACAAAGTAAATATCGTATTCGAACATCATGCTCCCAGTCAATGCAACTCAATTCTAAGTTAATACATTGGCAATAGCAGTCGAACAAAATATATATCAAACAAACAACCACCAAAATATGGCAAAAGTCAGTGCCACCTTCTTTATCACACACTACCCCTCACTCCAAGGGGTATCATCACCCAGAGGTGAATTATAGTTGGTGATCCATCATGCTATCTCAACTCTCTATACTATGCTTAACAACATACATAATGTATTTGTCTTGTAAATATCTCAATCTATAATCACACTCTGTTGTGGATGCTGAAGCAACATAATCTGGCTTGAACTGCTACTAAAATATCTACCATATCCCCTCTCACAAGTGTCTAATAAAGTTGTGGCTACTCAGCATACCTCGGAATATCTCTAAATCTACGCATAGTCAAAGATACTGTGGCATGATATGAGGCATAGAATTCCTACAGTAATGTAAGCTTTTATTAACCTAGGGATCGAGTTATCCACCCCAATTGATATATGTCAAATGAAGCGTGCAATAATGGTGCTCCCTCTAACCTATCCAAGTCAATAAGTCTCTTCTTTTAAGTAGCTCTCTTAGGTTAGTCTATCTCAATAATAAAATAGTCTCTCTCATACTGCTTCTAAAGCCCTTCCACTTACCATCTCTGTTTTACCTCATCAATAGATATTGCTAAGACAAGTGTGGGGTTGAATGTCTATCCATACTGAGCTGGTGCCTTGGAATCAGGAGATGGCACCTGGTGTGAAGACTTATCTTACCCTTCATCGATGGGGGTATAACTAATGGCTCCTCCTGATTAGCAGACTCAAACTCATCCTCATCTTGAGACCCCTCCTAAGACTGGGGGTCCTATGCTTCTACATTTAGTGCTGGATCTGACTCTGACTCCTCCTCATCATCATCAAAACCACCCTTAACATGCTATGAGAGTGTTATAGTAATTTCCTATCCTACTTTATCCTCAACCTATATAGGAATTGGATAGCCTCAGCCTGGGTTTTAGGCTAAGAAAAAGTAGGTCGTCTACCCCATTGTGATTTCTCTTCAAGTGGCACACCTATATTTTTCATAACAATAGCCTCAGATGCAGTATGCTTCTGACCTTTAGTCACTGACTGTGTCACTCTATTTAGGGATGATCTGGTTCAGGAAATTAGGTATGCATCCTTCGAGCTACTTCTCTTAGAAGTGTTGTCCTATCGCCTAGAAGGTGCTTCATCGATGACTTGGGTGCCATCATTACCTAAAAAATCAAGTGTTAGTATCCAAAAGATAGTGAGGGAGTGCAAAACTTGAAGAAAAAAATCAAAATTCAAAAACATTAAAATTTTCCTTAATTTATGCATCCCTATAACTTATACTCAATCCCAACAAGTCCATTATACACACGTTCAACTAGAATTAACTTTGTGATATGATTTAGCATTCAAAACTTTTGGTATTACTCTACCTTTTCAAATTCATCTTTTATTTAGGGAATGATCTTAAGGTTTACTTTAAGTTTTTGGCTAATTAAAGTCTCCTATATATAAGTATGATGGTTTTGATGTATTTTGCATGAAAATAATCATACCAAATTACTTATTTCATGTTTAACATAAGATACAACAATTAGGAGGCATGAACATTGCCTTTCATACGAAGAACCGCAAGAAAACTATGAAAAAGTAAAGTAAACCAAAATATTAAATGTGTATCTAGTGATTTTGGACAAGTTGGTACCAAGAAAAAGTACCCTTTAAGCCTTTTCACCAGTGTAGGGAAGTAGGGTAGTTTAAATTTTAAGAGGGAAGAGGGAATTTTGAGGTTTAATCAGCTAAAAATCAAATCTAAGGGCTTAAATAGGCATGAGGGTTGGTTTAGGGTTATTATAAGGTATGGTGGGCCAAAATTGTAAACAAAAAATGGGCCTAAAAGTTATCCACTTATGGCAGCCACATACGGGTGTTATGTGGTGCACACGATCCGTATGTGCCCATCGGAAGTTGGCCCAAAAGTTTGTGCAATTTTCCTACTCTTCGTACTTTGTATTCTAATACTTACAAGGTCGTAAGTGGTATTTATGACACTGAATCTAATTTCATGGGTTAAAGTTAAGAAATTTCCCTAAAAAATCCTTAAAATTTCATCATTTCAGTTAATACATAACTTACCCAGCCACATGGTACTTATGACCATTGCGAGTAGGTCACAAAGTCCCTTAACCTAGAAGATCATGAATTAAGAAAATTTTACTACATTCTAGGTCATTCCTTAATTTGTTTTACCTACAATAAAGAAAAACAAACATGAACACTAAAATAGTGGCTTGCCTCTCACCAAACGTTTAATTTACTGTCACTGCATAACGTGGTTATGTTCGTTTCACAGATATTACCAATAATCCCATGGGTTGCCTCCCATACAACCCTTAATATAACGTTTCAGCACGACGTGGGCACCTTGACTACTAAAAGTTTATCAAGAAACCCAAAGGAATAACCTCAAAGATCATCAATACAATGGATAACAAACACTACCATCACGTCAATAGTCTTCTTCATAGTTCATCGGACGTAGAACGTGACTTCTTTATTATTGACTCTAAACTTTATATCTCTCTCTTCCATATCAACTATTGCTCTACCCGTTATGAACAGTCATCCTAATATTATGGGCATCTCAAAGTCAAACTCACAATCTAGACTGAAAAATTCATTTAAGAAAATAAAGTTATCAACCTTGACCAACTCATTAAATAAAATACCCAAGAGTTTCTATACTGTGCAGTCTGCCATTAATAACCGTATATTATTTAGCTTTGGAGGGCTCAAACCTAATTTCTTAAATACAACCAACAATAACAAATTGATTTTACACCTAAGTCACATAATGCTCTGGCAAATTTAGATATCCCTATAGTACATAGGATCATTAAGGCATTAGGATCACTTTTTTTCTGGTCTAGAGACTTAGAAGTGACTGCACTGCAATGGAGCAATCCATCAACGTCTTAATAACTAGATGCTCGCTTCTTTGTAAAAATTCTTTCATAAAACTACCATATCCAAGCATCTATTCCAATGCCTTAAGGTAAGGAATGGTCAAGCTCATATCTTTTCAAATCTCAATGAATTGCTTAAACTTCCCTTCCCCTTTCTTCGATTTTAGTCTTTGAGGAAAAGATGGGGGAAGTTTCTAAATTTGATTCACTATGGGATCATCAACCTTACCTTTACCTTTATTCGTAGAAAAAATAACCTCAACACCTATCGTTTTGTCTGACTCAATGGTAGGTGTTTCATCAGCCACACCACTATCATCGTTTGGCACATCCATAGTAGGCAATGTGGGATCAACAATAGAAATACCACTCCAAGTGGTAATAGCAAGATAATGACCATTATTTTTTTAATTTCAAACCTTGTTTCTCAAAAGCGTTCCCAGCTGTCTTTGATTTAAAAGAGAAGACACCTTCCAAAACCGTGTCTCTAATTTCTTGAGCTAGTGGCATAAGAGTTAGCCTTTGGTGCCTGACCTGAGATATTAGCCTTAATCTCCTTAAAGCATATTTCCTGATCTCTTAGCCCTTCACTAGTTTTGACAACATCGCCTCTATTCTTGATTTAGTATCTAGGCTGCTTGATGGAATATACCTATCTCTCTTCTATTTGTAGTCATCCTTTCTTCTCCAGTCATAATGACACTCCCTATTGTGATCTTTGTATCCATCACCATAATAGTTTGAACCATGGTTTCCTTGACCTTTGGCTCAAAAACCCTTTAATTTGTGATCAAGAAAGTCATACTCATAAGTTATAGAGGTTGAACCTTATGAACCTATTACATTTCCTTTCTCAAAATTCACTATTGTAAACTGCTAAGCAAGAAACTCAATATCAGTTCGGAACTGCATAAATTCTTGCGTCACATAATTATCCACTACTTTATGGTCACCAGAAGCTTTAATGGTGTAAGTACTATCACCCCTCTCTACTTTTCGAGGATACCACACTCAATTAGTAAGAGAGATCTGGTCTAAATCCTCAGAAGTTACTTCCCAACATAATCTAATAAATGCTTATCTAGTGATTTTCCTACTATGGCTCAGGAACTGATGTTCAAAGCTCTATAGAATATCTCCACTAAGCTCATCCCTGAAATATAATGATTAGGTGCCATGCCCAACTTCTTCTTAAACTAAAACTAATCCATGTATATCAACATTGAATATAGCTATCTTAAATTGTATATCTCATCTTTAAGCTATAATATCCCATCCAGATCAAAGAAATAGTTTAAGAATTGCTTGCACAATATGTTCTAAGAGGTAATAGATCCTTTTGAAAGCTACCACAACCCAAAAGAAGCTTTCCAAGTCAAGGAGAAGTGGAACAACCTCAAATATAAATTCCTCATAGTCTACCCTTATTATAGTATAAGAAGTGTAGATCCCCGAAAAATTAGCAAGATGCATAATTTCTTCATTTGTAACTGAACTTGAAAATACCCCTTTCAAATTCAGAAGCTAGATCATAGCGTTGGTTATGTCAAAATTCTCATTGAGGGGTAGAGTAGGAGGACTGATAGATCCTATTTCTTCCAACTCAACAAATTGGATATCCTCCTCCTCATCATATGGGAGAAAGTACTAGAATTCTAGGAAAACTTTAGCCTGACCATCATGAAATCTATCTCGATTATAGTTAAGTACTGCTCGATAATCTACTGTCGATCTTGGCCTGGGTAGCTCTTCCTGTTAGAGCTAATCAGGCTTCCTTACCCCTTCTTAGGTTAGAAGCATCTACCAATAACTGCTCCCACTATCTATCAGTAATATTCTATGAATCACCTACAGCAAGGAGAGGAACTGCATTTGGATCATTCCTTACCCCTTTGAAATAACCTGTACATACTGGTTCAATCATCGTACATTTAGGATATATATGTAAAACACATCATATCATACAAAACAACCTCAAAAACTTTTTTTCCTCATTTTACGATTCAAAAGTTCTATTAATACATAGCACATCAATGACCAATTTTGGACACATCATGCAATTTGAATAGAATGGCTACTAATCTTGTCGCATTGAAAGGCAGAGGACCTACTTGAATATGATAACCTATTCAAATAGGTGAAGACCCATCTTGTCACCTTGAAAGACAGATGATCCATCATGAATTTTATTGATATTCAAATGAGTGATGACCCAACTTGTCTCTTTGAATGTTGGATAACCAACTTAAATATAGCATGCCATTTTTAAAGAGGTGGCAACCCAACTTAACTTATTGAAAGGTTGAGGTTCCTTTTTGAATTTGATATGTTATTTGAATGATGATGACCCAACTTTCCTCTTTTAAAAGTAGACAACCAAGTTGAACATGTTTTGCCACTAAGAATAAGCTGTCAATACAAGTTGTCTTGATGAAAGAGAGACAACCTATTTTGAATTTGATATGTAATTTGAATAGGTGATGACCCAAATTTTCTTTTCGCGCAATGGACGACCAACTCAAACATTATATGACACTTGGTTAAGATAGGGTAATGACCTTTTAGGTTATTTTCCATATTTCTACTTATTTTCACTATTAAATATTTTCTATCACTGTCCTAAGTCATTTATGACTTACTGGAATTGACAGTTCAGTTACCAGGTAGTTTAATTGTTTTTATATCCATCTCTCTATTTCAAAGTCTTCGTTGTTTCCAAATGGCTACTGGGAAAAAATTAGTTAAACGACCTCAAATGTAAATTATAAGTATTCTAGTAGCTCTAAAATATCGATTTTAGTCTAGGAGGACTCTTGGTTCAAATCCAAACGCATTGAATTATTTCAACCTATTAATTGAAAAATTAAGAAAATAAAATATGGTTATGGGACCCACATTATATCGAAATAACCTTGGATGGAAATGTCTCTTCACTATTGAGTTTAGAACATCAAATTTGGTGTGATTCATAGTTTATTTATCTATACGGGATTCTTAATGAATCTCGAGGGCTTGTAGGAAACTAAAAAAATTCTAAGTCTATTGTTGTTATCTGGTGCATCACAATCGCAAGACAAGGGTGTCATTTATGATATCCTTTGCAAGACTCAAGTACCGCGATTGTAGTAGCTTGTCGTGATCATGAGTCACATCAATTTTATGATACCCTGACCGGATAGATAGATTAAACTTTATGCTTATGGGTGATCTAAGAGCTTGGGTAACATCAATTTTATTAATTTTCCTTTGATTTGTGGTAAGATTTCACCCTTTTCTTGATAAATTTTCTTGACTTGTTCAAAACTCGTAAAACCTTGAGGTCTTGATTTTATCTCAGTTTATCTTGGATTTCACCTTTTAAGGGTAATGATATCTTGAGCATGTAATAAGGATAGGTTGGTTTCGAATATACGATTCCCATGAGTGGGACCCATATAGGGTTTTAGTGTTCTTTTTGGACCCAAAGCATAATAGTGAAATATGCATATCGATATTCTTGTATTGATGAGTAAAAAATAATTTTGATAGCTTTGAATATTGTGGAAGTTTCTCAAAAGGAAAAACGGTGATTTAGTGCATCTTGTGAGTTTTATTCGACGTCTAGGTAGGTTAAGTTTTATCCCTTGTTTGACTGAGCTATTTCATAGTATGTTTATGATATTCTGTTAGATTTAGGATGAGCTTTAGATTTTGGTGTGGTCAATTGAAATAATTGAGATTAGTTAGATTATTTAGGCTATTTTTATGATCTTTCTGGGAATTATTAGCCTAGTTATTCATATCTTAAAAGAAATTGACATTGTTTCTTTTGTTAGGGTGGAATTACCTTAGTTAGTCCTTTAATGAAGAGATTTTCTTTGTTACTTGAGTTAGGATGAAACTTACTGAAATTGTTTTACAATAGGTGAAATTGATCTAGTTTCTCTATATTAGGAGGAATTGCTACCTTAAATTAGTTATGTCTTGTTTAACATCTACGAGTGTATTTAGATACCTTAACCTAGTCTAGGGTAGATATTTCTTAATAAATGATTTTGGGGATTTAGAAGTGGGCACTTCGACCAACCTTATCCAAGACTGTGATAGTGACTAAGGACCCTTAATACACTTTTGTACATGTAGGATATTGGTTATTTTTGGGATATTTAGACACCTTGGTGCTTATTTCTTATGATGAATAATATTGAAATTAATGCTTAATGATTAGGCTATAAATGAGATATTGATTAAGCTTATGATCATTGATGAGCCACTTAGTATACTATTGATTTGGCTACCGAATATACTTTTGAATGATCCCTTGTGTATGATATTGACTAAGCCATAAAATAAGCTAGTGATTATACTATAAATAAGCTATAGATTATGCTACAGATTATATATTGACTAAGCTAATGATAAGCTATTTTTTTATAATAATAAGCCACTGATTAGGCTATTGACAATTTATCACCTATGCTCGATAGTACTTAATTATTATTTTAAAGGTCATCTTTAATGACAATACTGGTGAATATGCTATGGATTGTGCTAAAGAGCATGCTTATTTATTCTATTATTAAATATGCTAGTTATTATGTCCAAGATTTGCTTATTTATAATGTTTGAAATCATGCTATTGGTTAAGCTAGAATACACGATTTAGATAATGATTATTGATCATGTTAATATATTAGGTTCATTGTTAGGTTGTTAAATACTCTAATGTTTATTCTATTGGACATACTGATAAGGATATCAATTGTTCATACCTATTATAAATATGAAGGTTGACTATGATATTGATCATAACATTATGATGATATATACCCGGCAAGGACGAAAGATGATTATGAAGATCTATACCCGACAAGGCCAAAGGATGATTATGATGATATATACCGAACAAGTTCAGAGGATGGTTATTATGATATATACCTGACAAGGTCAGAAGATAATTATCATAATATATGCCCGGTAAGATAGGAGGATAATTATAATGATATATACTCGAAAAGGCAGGAGGATTTTTATGATGATATTTACCCAGCAAGGCCGAAGGATAATTATGATGAGTTATACATGCCTGTAATAAGAAAAAGATGATTATGATGATATTAAAAGGGTATAGTTGTAACACCCCACATTTTACATGTACTAGTAATGTTCACATAAAATAACATACGACTTGATTTAATTACTACCAAAACTTTTTTTTTCAAGTGTTCAAGTGTTAGATTGGGGCACTATATGGAAGTCTATTTAGAGACTGTGGCCTTAAACGGAGAAAATCATTGACGTGCTTATGGAACTTAGGAAGCTAGCAGGTGATTCACCTGTGTGGTTGGCTTAAAAAAATGTATATATACCTGAGGGAGAATAATTCATTCATAAGTGAACTCACTTGAAGTCTAGACGTTAGTAAAAAGAAAGGGGAACGAAGACAAGGCTTAACGCCGAAACTTTCCAAGTCTTGTGACAAACGAAGCCCAAGTTAGGGAGGCTATTAAAGCCAATGGTTTAGCATTATATTGGGCCAAGATGTTCAGCCCATGATTTTTATATAATAGGCCCAACTACATTCACTCACTACTAGCAAAATTGGGCCCAAACAAAGTGCAAGAAAGATCAAGGAAAATGGGCCACTAAAGCCCATTGATTTAGAGATCCACAAGGCCCAAGTGAAAGGGGAATATTATTAATTGACCAACTTGACTTAATCAGTTGTAAATATCAAGAGAAAGTCGGCCTAAGGCCTCCTTAAAAAGGGACCAAAACCGAGCTCCTTAGGGTAACTAGTAGAAGACCAAAACTTTCAGCTTTTCTCTCTAAGTTGCTCTTGGCATTTCTTCATCTTGGAAGGCAACCAAAGGCTACTTTTTGAGTTCTTGAATTATACTTACACCTTGGGAGTTAAGGTATGTAAAAATAACCATATACTTGATATGAATTTTCCATGGAAAACAAGATAAGTTGGCTGGTGTTCTGTGCAGGAATTTCTGGACAGCTTGTGTCCTGAAAGTTGTTGTTTGATTTTCTTGGCTTTGGAACGATTCTTACCCTGATTTTTGACTTTGATATGATATAAAGTTGAGTTTATTAATATGTTATAGTGTGTATATGGTTGCCAAGGTTGCTGGACTGTTTTGCTAGTTCTTTGGAAACAAGTATCCTTATATGATCTTATGTGCTTCCAAAATGGTATTGGACTGTTTTGATGAGGGGGCTGATGTTTCACGTTTCCCCCCCTGTGTTTTGAGCTATTTTGTGACTGTGTTAAGGTTTATTTGATGTATATATATGTTGGGAGCATCTGGTTCAAAGTTGGGACAAGTATGAATTGTTAACGACGAAATGTAGGGAGACGACGAGATGTTGTGCTTCTTAGTTGAGCGTTTTGTAAAATGGTTCTGTGTTGTAGGTATGGACTGTTGCCAGCATGTTGTAGTGCTGATATAGGCTGTGTACATCATGTGTATGATAATGTGTACTGGTTGAAGACAGTTAGAATTGAGAAAGTCGGAATAACACCATTGAGTCGATGGTTATACGTTTGTTGCCAAAGTGTTGTGTTTTGTGAGATTGGGCTGTCCAGATGCATTGATTAGCTGCTAATACTAGCTTTAAAACATGATATTGTAGATAAATAGTTGGAAGAAAAGAAGTCATTTCGAGGTAAAAACAAGTTGATATGTCGAGGTATGTAAGGCTATTCGATCTCTTATTATTTGGCATGGAATCCAAAGTCTTTATTGGCACATAGAGATCTTTACAAACTTCGATATAACCACTCCACTCTTTCACATGTATTTGTGTGTCCAGATTCGAGCCTTGTCACTGCTGCATACATACATTGGACACCATGACATATGAGTCTTCTTTTTAGCAAAATAAAGTTCATACGTTGTTTATGTCCTACATGTTTCACTAATTGTATAACCCACTCTTTTCATTGTGATATGATGTTACATGGTCACATACTTGTCACTTGTCATGCTTATAGTCTTATAGCTCAAATTTTACGACCACCAAAGATTCATATCAAAAGTAATAAGAAGATATATGTATACAGTTGCTTCTGTTGGGTGGTATCCCAGGGGTGAAAGAATCACCTAGCATGGGTCAATCCCAGTATTACAGGGGGTATCCCAGGGGTGAAAGGAAAGCCTAGCATGGGTCGATCCTGATATAGATTTACCACTGATCAGCTGGTCATTTGTATTACATGATGTGCACAGATTATACAAGTGATAAGAGTAAAGTAACATAATTGTTATAAGATGCATGACTCCACAATATTCATAAAGGTGGTCTTTTACCCTACAGCAGTGTATGGTTTCATTTGAGCTTTTATCTCCTATATAGTACATGTTGCCTTACATATTCAGTACATTATTTCGTACTGACGTCCCTGTTGGGGGACCTGCATTCCATGCTGCAGGTGCAGAAGCTAATAAACCTCCCCAGTAAGAGTACAGGATATCAACTGCAGTCACTGAGCTCCAGGTTGCTTCGGGGCTTTGAGTCTTATCATATCTTTTTGCATTGTATAGTATCTTATCATGAGGCGGGGCCTGTCCCGACCCTTATAAGATAATGTTTCTTGTCTAGAGGCTTTGTAGACTATGTAAAGAATAGTATGGTCATGTATCGTATCGTAGACATTGTGGCTCCAACGGCCTAGTCATACAACATCTTTTGGCTTGCTAGTTCCATTTATCTTTTGAGGGCATGTTTAGTATAAAAGTAACTTATAATGTTCATAGGTAATGTATTGCTACAGGTTGGTTCTCCCGAGCCTTACCGGCAACGGGTGCCAGTCCGCCTTAATAGGATTTGGGGCGTGACAGAAGTGGTATCAGAGCGGTTTGTCCTAGGGAGTCTACAAAGCCGTGTCTATGTAGAATCATGTTTATCGATGTGTTGTGCACCACATTTATAAACAAGAGGCTACGTGGCATTTAGGAGTTATCACTTCTTTTCATTCTTTAGATCGTGCCATAGAGCCAAATATTATAAGTGTACCATGTCTAATCCCTGAATTATTTTGTACAGTAAGTATGCCAGAGACAAGGAAGAGTAAAGGTAAAGGAAAGGAAGTAGAAGTGGCAGTTGGTATACCCAATCGGGCGAGACGACAGAGTGAGGCTCTAGATGAGTCTCTATCAGAGACATCTCCAACCCCTCCATCTGTTGATGCACCAGGAAGTAGTGAAAACCCCCGAGAACCACCTGTTGATGCTTCTGTGCAGGATTTGAGAAATGCAGTTCAACTGTTGACTTGTATAGTTGCTGGCCAAGGTCAAAGACAAGAAGGCCCAGTTGCAGGTGCAGTTGGTGCAGGTAGGGCAGCCAGTACGAGAATACGTGATTTCCTCAACTTAGACCCCCCATCATTCACTGGGACAGATCCAAATGAAGATCCACAAGATTTTATTGATCAGATCCAACGCACCTTAGATGTTATGCATGTAAGTGGTTCGGAAGCTGCTGAGTTGGCAATATATAGATTGAAGGGTGTGGCTATACTGTGGTACGAAGCCTGGAAGCATTCCAAAGGCATAGATACATCTCCAACTACTTGGGAGGAGTTCAAAATGGCCTTTCTTGATCATTACTTGCCATTAGAGATCCGAGAGGCCCGTGCAGATCAGTTCCTGAACCTCCATCAGGGGAATATGAGCGTGAGGGAACATAGTCTTAAATTTAATTCTCTGGCCAGGTACGCCCCTAATGTTGTTCCTACTATGGCAGATAGAGTCCATCGGTATGTCGATAGGTTGGATTCATATTTGGTTAGAGATTGTACCATTGCCTCTTTAAATAAAGACATGGATATAGCGAGGATGCAAGCTTTTGCACAGAAACTGGAGGATCAGAGACAAAGAAGGAGGGCACAAGAAATAGAAAGGGGGCAATTCAAGAGGGCCAGATCTACAGGACAGTTTACACCACCCCAGGGTGAGTTTAGGCCACGATTTTCTCATAGGCCACCCAGGCCATCATCCTCTTACTCTACAGCTAGTGCTCCACCACCACTTCAAGGGTCTAGAAATGATCAATTTGGGCAGAGAAGTGAGGGCCAAGGTACACGGACAGCAGGATATTCGGGAAGCCAGCAAATGCCTCCTAGGCAGCCTTGCAGACAATGTGGGAGATATCATATAGGTGCGTGTCGCAGGGGAACGGATGTTTGTTATTGGTGTGGTATGCCAGGGCATGTAATAAAAGATTGCCCAAGAAGACGCAGGGGTGATATGGCACAACCTACTAGATCAGCTGTTGTATCATCATCATCAGTGCCTCCATCAGGTAGAGGTGAGCAATTTCCCATAGGTCGCAGCAGAGGTATTAGAGGGGCAGCTAGTTCCAGCGTGGCCCAAAATCGCACATATGCTCTAGGGACTCGACAGAACCTGGAAGCTTCACCCGATGTGGTTATAGGTACATTGTCCATCTTTTCACATAAAGTGTATGCATTAATTGACCCTGGTTCTACATTGTCATATATTACTCCATTAGTTGCTGGGAAGCTTGGTAGAACACCTAAATTATTGAATAAACCACTTGCGGTGTCTACACCAACTGGGGAGTCAATTATAGTTAGAAGAGTCTATTGTGATTGCATAGTGACTGTCTGCGACCGAGATACATTAGCTGATCTTATCGAGTTAGAAATGGTAGAATTTGATGTTATAATGGGTATGGATTGGTTGGCTTCTTGCTATGCCACCGTTGACTGCCGAACCAAGAGGATGTACTTTCACTTTCCAAATGAAGCAGTCCTTGAATGGGAAGGCAATATTGGGGCACCAAAAGGGAGGTTTATCTCTTATTTTAAAGCCAGAAAAATGATATCAAAGGGATATATATGTCATCTCGTTAGAGTGAGAGACATGGAGGCAGAATCACCAACTATCCAGTCTGTTCCAATAGTGAATGAATTTATTGATGTCTTTCCTGAGGAACTCCCTGGTTTGCCTCCAGAACGAGAAATAGATTTTGGTATTGACTTATTACCAGGCACCGAGCCTATCTCTATTCCTCCATATAGAATGGCCCCGGCAGAATTACGTGAATTAAAGGAGCAACTGAAAGACTTGTTAGAAAAGGGTTTTATAAGACCTAGTGTGTCCCCTTGGGGTGCACCGGTTTTATTTGTGCGTAAAAAGGATGGCACATTGAGGATGTGTATTGACTACCGACAACTGAATAGGGTGACAATTAAGAATAAATATCCCCTCCCCAGAATTGATGACTTGTTTGATCAGTTACAGGGTGCCAAATACTTTTCAAAGATCGATTTGAGATCAGGTTATCATCAGGTGAGAGTGCAGGAAAAAGATATACCTAAGACAGCTTTCCGAACCAGATATGGTCATTTTGAATTTCTTGTTATGTCGTTTGGGCTAACGAATGCACCAGCAGTTTTTATGGATTTGATGAATAGGGTATTCAAGCCTTTCCTGGATGTGTTCGTGATAGTATTTATAGATGATATTCTGGTGTATTCAAGGTCAGAAAAGGACCACGCAAATCATTTACGACTAGTACTACAAGTTCTCCGTGATCGCCGGTTGTATGCTAAGTTTTCCAAATGTGAATTTTGGTTAAAATCAGTGGCATTTTTGGGCCATATTGTATCGGATGAAGGAATAAGGGTGGATTCACAAAAGATAGAGGCTGTGAAAGATTGGCCAAGGCCAACGACACCTACAGAAGTTCGAAGCTTCCTTGGATTGGCAGGTTATTACAGAAGGTTTGTTGAAGGTTTTTCTTCTATGTCTGCACCTCTTACTAAGCTAACTCACAAGGAAACCAAATTCCAATGGAATGATGCATGTGAAAGGAGCTTTCAAGAGTTGAAAAGCAGGCTAACCTCAGCACCTGTGCTAGTGCTTCCAGAAGGCTCAGAGGGATATGCAGTGTATTGTGATGCTTCCGGAGTTGGTTTGGGGTGTGTACTAACACAACATGGCAAGGTGATTGCTTATGCCTCGAGACAATTGAGACCACACGAGAAAAACTACCCAACACATGATCTTGAGCTAGCAGCGGTTGTATTTGCTTTAAAGATATGGCGCCACTATTTGTACGGGGTGCACGTGGACATATATACAGATCATAAGAGTTTACAGTATATTTTCAAGCAGAAAGATCTAAATTTGAGGCAGCGGAGGTGGCTAGAGTTAATAAAGGATTATGATATTGATATATTATACCATCCAGGGAAAGCAAATGTGGTGGCTGATGCTCTAAGTCGTAAGACACTCATGGGTACCAGTGATCAGAAAGGGGTAAAGCAAGGCATGGCTAAGGATCTGCGTCAACTAGCCAATCTGGGTGTTCGTCTACTCGAAACTCCAAGAAAGGACATTATTGTACATAATGCTGCCGATTCTTCATTGATAAGGGAAGTGAAAGAAAAACAGTATTATGATCCTATTCTACAATGCCTTAAGGAGAAAGTAAGTCAAGGTATAATAAAGGAGTTTAGGCTTACACAAGATGGAGTACTTTATTGCCAAAATAGATTGTGTGTTCCTGATGTTAACAGACTCAGAAAGAGAATAATGGAAGAAGCCCATCATTCAAGATATTCCATCCACCCAGGATCTACTAAGATGTATCATGACCTAAAGGGAGTGTTTTGGTGGGGAGGCATGAAAAAGGACCTTGCAGAGTTTGTGGCTCAATGTCCTACTTGTCAACAAGTCAAAGTAGAGCACCAAAAGCCAGGTGGTTACATGCAATGTATAGAGATTCCAACTTGGAAGTGGGATATGACTAATATGGATTTTGTAACTGGTTTGCCTCGTTCAGTTAATAAGTTTGACTCCATATGGGTGATAGTTGATAGACTCACGAAGTCGGCGCACTTCCTGCCAGTTAGAAGTGATTATACAGCTGAAGAATATGCCAAATTATACCTCAAAGAGATAGTTAGGCTACATGGGGTCCCACTCTCTATTATATCTGATCGAGGAGCTCAATTCACGGCAAAATTTTGGAAGTCCTTTCAAAGGAGTTTAGGTACGCAAGTGAATTTGAGTACAGCCTTCCATCCCCAAACAGACGGCCAGGCAGAGCGTACTATTCAAACACTTGAGGATATGTTGCGAACCTGTGCATTAGATTTTAAAGGTAGCTGGGTAGAACACTTGCCCCTTATTGAATTTGCCTATAATAACAGCTACCATTCGAGCATCAAGATGGCGCCTTACGAAGCTTTGTATGGGAGGAAATGTAGGTCACCAATTGGTTGGTTCGAAGTGGGTGAAACCACCTTGCTCGGGCCAGATTTAGTCCAACAAGCCATGGAAAAAGTTAAGGTGATACAACAACGGCTAAAAACAGCCCAAAGTCGTCATAAATCATATGCAGATATGCGGAGAAGAGGGCTGGAATTCTCTATTGGAGATTGGGTATTTTTAAAGGTATCACCGATGAAAGGGGTTATGAGATTTGGTAAGAAAGGGAAACTAAGCCCACGTTACATAGGGCCATATAAGATTACTAAGAGGGTCGGACAAGTTGCATATGAATTAGAGCTACCCCAGGAACTTTCAATGGTTCATCCAGTGTTTCATGTGTCAATGCTTCGAAAATGCATAGGTGACCCCTCTCGTATCACTCCTATAGAAGATGTACAGGTCACAGAGGATCTTACTTATGAAGAGGTACCGGTTGCTATTCTAGATCGCCAAATTAAAAAGTTAAGGAACAAAGAAATTGCATCAGTAAAGGTACTCTGGAGAAACAACCAAGTAGAAGAAATAACGTGGGAACCGGAGGAAGTAATGACATCCAAATACCCTCATCTATTTGAAGACAAGGAGGGACCAAAAGATACAGAGGAGGAACATTAATAGGTATGTGTTTGAATACTAGTTATGTTATTAACAGTTGTGTGACCAGAAATTCAAACCTGCCTAGACTATACAATTATGTTAACATTCGGGACGAATGTTCCTAAGGGGGGGAGGATGTAACACCCCACATTTTACATGTACTAGTAATGTTCACATAAAATAACATACGACTTGATTTAATTACTACCAAAACTTTTTTTTTCAAGTGTTCAAGTGTTAGATTGGGGCACTATATGGAAGTCTATTTAGAGACTGTGGCCTTAAACGGAGAAAATCATTGACGTGCTTATGGAACTTAGGAAGCTAGCAGGTGATTCACCTGTGTGGTTGGCTTAAAAAAATGTATATATACCTGAGGGAGAATAATTCATTCATAAGTGAACTCACTTGAAGTCTAGACGTTAGTAAAAAGAAAGGGGAACGAAGACAAGGCTTAACGCCGAAACTTTCCAAGTCTTGTGACAAACGAAGCCCAAGTTAGGGAGGCTATTAAAGCCAATGGTTTAGCATTATATTGGGCCAAGATGTTCAGCCCATGATTTTTATATAATAGGCCCAACTACATTCACTCACTACTAGCAAAATTGGGCCCAAACAAAGTGCAAGAAAGATCAAGGAAAATGGGCCACTAAAGCCCATTGATTTAGAGATCCACAAGGCCCAAGTGAAAGGGGAATATTATTAATTGACCAACTTGACTTAATCAGTTGTAAATATCAAGAGAAAGTCGGCCTAAGGCCTCCTTAAAAAGGGACCAAAACCGAGCTCCTTAGGGTAACTAGTAGAAGACCAAAACTTTCAGCTTTTCTCTCTAAGTTGCTCTTGGCATTTCTTCATCTTGGAAGGCAACCAAAGGCTACTTTTTGAGTTCTTGAATTATACTTACACCTTGGGAGTTAAGGTATGTAAAAATAACCATATACTTGATATGAATTTTCCATGGAAAACAAGATAAGTTGGCTGGTGTTCTGTGCAGGAATTTCTGGACAGCTTGTGTCCTGAAAGTTGTTGTTTGATTTTCTTGGCTTTGGAACGATTCTTACCCTGATTTTTGACTTTGATATGATATAAAGTTGAGTTTATTAATATGTTATAGTGTGTATATGGTTGCCAAGGTTGCTGGACTGTTTTGCTAGTTCTTTGGAAACAAGTATCCTTATATGATCTTATGTGCTTCCAAAATGGTATTGGACTGTTTTGATGAGGGGGCTGATGTTTCACGTTTCCCCCCCTGTGTTTTGAGCTATTTTGTGACTGTGTTAAGGTTTATTTGATGTATATATATGTTGGGAGCATCTGGTTCAAAGTTGGGACAAGTATGAATTGTTAACGACGAAATGTAGGGAGACGACGAGATGTTGTGCTTCTTAGTTGAGCGTTTTGTAAAATGGTTCTGTGTTGTAGGTATGGACTGTTGCCAGCATGTTGTAGTGCTGATATAGGCTGTGTACATCATGTGTATGATAATGTGTACTGGTTGAAGACAGTTAGAATTGAGAAAGTCGGAATAACACCATTGAGTCGATGGTTATACGTTTGTTGCCAAAGTGTTGTGTTTTGTGAGATTGGGCTGTCCAGATGCATTGATTAGCTGCTAATACTAGCTTTAAAACATGATATTGTAGATAAATAGTTGGAAGAAAAGAAGTCATTTCGAGGTAAAAACAAGTTGATATGTCGAGGTATGTAAGGCTATTCGATCTCTTATTATTTGGCATGGAATCCAAAGTCTTTATTGGCACATAGAGATCTTTACAAACTTCGATATAACCACTCCACTCTTTCACATGTATTTGTGTGTCCAGATTCGAGCCTTGTCACTGCTGCATACATACATTGGACACCATGACATATGAGTCTTCTTTTTAGCAAAATAATGTTCATACGTTGTTTATGTCCTACATGTTTCACTAATTGTATAACCCACTCTTTTCATTGTGATATGATGTTACATGGTCACATACTTGTCACTTGTCATGCTTATAGTCTTATAGCTCAAATTTTACGACCACCAAAGATTCATATCAAAAGTAATAAGAAGATATATGTATACAGTTGCTTCTGTTGGGTGGTATCCCAGGGGTGAAAGAATCACCTAGCATGGGTCAATCCCAGTATTACAGGGGGTATCCCAGGGGTGAAAGGAAAGCCTAGCATGGGTCGATCCTGATATAGATTTACCACTGATCAGCTGGTCATTTGTATTACATGATGTGCACAGATTATACAAGTGATAAGAGTAAAGTAACATAATTGTTATAAGATGCATGACTCCACAATATTCATAAAGGTGGTCTTTTACCCTACAGCAGTGTATGGTTTCATTTGAGCTTTTATCTCCTATATAGTACATGTTGCCTTACATATTCAGTACATTATTTCGTACTGACGTCCCTGTTGGGGGACCTGCATTCCATGCTGCAGGTGCAGAAGCTAATAAACCTCCCCAGTAAGAGTACAGGATATCAACTGCAGTCACTGAGCTCCAGGTTGCTTCGGGGCTTTGAGTCTTATCATATCTTTTTGCATTGTATAGTATCTTATCATGAGGCGGGGCCTGTCCCGACCCTTATAAGATAATGTTTCTTGTCTAGAGGCTTTGTAGACTATGTAAAGAATAGTATGGTCATGTATCGTATCGTAGACATTGTGGCTCCAACGGCCTAGTCATACAACATCTTTTGGCTTGCTAGTTCCATTTATCTTTTGAGGGCATGTTTAGTATAAAAGTAACTTATAATGTTCATAGGTAATGTATTGCTACAGGTTGGTTCTCCCGAGCCTTACCGGCAACGGGTGCCAGTCCGCCTTAATAGGATTTGGGGCGTGACAATAGTTTAATATACATATCGGTTCAAGTACATCTATACGTATTATACTATGATAATATTAGGGTATGAGATTGTCAATAATGGAACTAGCTAAGTTTAAAATAAAATAGTTATAATGTAGTATGATATGAATGAACTCTAGTAATATATTGGCTAGTTGCTAAATATTGGTTAGTTGATAAATATTTGCTTGTTGCTAAATATTTTTTAGTTTATAAATATTGGCTAGGTTATAAATATTGGTTAGTTATAAATATTGGATAGTTGCTAAATATTGGTTAGTTGATAAATATTCTCTAGTTGCTAAATATTGGTTAGTTGATAATTAATGATTAGTGGATAAGTGATGTTTAGTTTATAAAGAATGATTTATTGATACATGAGGATTAAGTTTCTACATGATGGAGAGTTGGTAAGTGTTGACTAATTTACAAACGATGAAAATGGACAACCAATGGTTATAGTGGGTCATGACATGGATAAATTCCAATTTTATTATGAGAGTTGATAAGTGACAGTGGTGGGTTATTCTATTTTGTTCGTACCACCTTCTAGTTTTATAGGTGCTTGCGATGGGCTATTTACTTTTTTGCACCAACTAGCGTATGGGAGACAATTTTGTATTTATGATTGCATGTGTCGATGTTTTTTGTTATATTTTGCTAGTATTCTGGTTTACTTATTCATGCACAACGATGTTAGAGTTGATTCATATTTATTTTTATACCTTGACTTAGTTATATCATCTTGTAGTTAATCATATTTATATCATGATTTAGCTCAGTTGGTGATGACTGAGTACCCTTTCTTTTAATACTCATACTACACTTTTGTACCTTTTTGGTGCATATTCGAGTGCTAGTTGCTGTTGTTTTTTCATGTTTGTATGGTTTTGATATCTAGAGATAGGGTGAGATCTTGGAGTCCAAGTTCCGCATTTCCTTCTACCTTTCTATAGTTAATCTTTTGTTTTGAGACAAATTTATTGACTACTAGATACTTGGTTTGTATTATTATACTAGATGCTATTGTACTGGCACTACCAGTTCATGGGATGTTGTGTATGTAGTGACTACGTATAAACTATTTCTATTATCTTGTTTACTAATTGTGTTGGATTGCCTATTTGGCCCTTTTAGGGCATTTTCATAAAGTTAATCCAATGTGTTTAACTTCAAGTTACGGTTTCTCTTACCTAATAGTAGTACAGAGTAAATCCCATATCGACTCATAAATCTGATCGTGACAAATTGGTATCAAACCTTAAGTTTCACTGGTATTGTGGTACATAAGAAAATGTCTAGTAGAGCCATGCAGATTTGAACAATAGTGTCAGTTTCCTATCTTCGGGAGGTTATGGGATATTCTTTGGTGTTCTTCACTTCTTTCACTCATATCATGCTAAGAGTATATGTTGGCTTATAGCATATTCCCTTAAATTCACACATTCGCAGATGGCTAGTATATATCCTACCGCTACACATGGTGAGGGTCCAAAGACCAAACCTAGGGATCTTTTTCCTATTTGTTGGCAACCCAAAGGTCATGGATATCCATGAGATCTGTCCTTATATAAGAGCTAGGATACGTCTCGTCCACTAAGAAACATATTCTTCTCCCTCAACCAACTATAAGCCTGGGAGCAACTTAGGATCTACTAAACTTTATTTCCTCTTCAGCACTTTGAGATGCTTTAGTTTAGATTATGGGGTTAGTTGGTGGTGCATCATCTAAAGGTCTATAATCTACTGATCATAGTGTTAATAAGGTGGGGGCACAATCTATAGCTACAACTCCTAGAGTTGAGGTCCCTCATACATCAGCAATTGATCAGGCGGTATTTTCTCAGCCAGTGGTTGCCCAGCCTGTAATGTCTGTTGAGGAGAGAAATATGTTGATAGATTCTTGAGAATTGCTCCTTCTATTTTTTCTAGTGCTTTAGGCGAGGATGTATATGACTTTCTAATTGCTTGTAAGGATAGGCTCCAAGTAATTTGGGTCTTGCTGAGACTTTTGGTGTGGATTACACCAAACTTTAGTTGGATTTGGCTACTTGACATTGGTAGAGAGGTTTTATGAATTCTAGGCTAGATGGATCTTCTTCCTTGTCATGGACTCATTTATCTGAGATAAGTACATGCCTCACAACCTTAGAGATTAGTTGAGGTATTAGTTCTTTAGATTTGAATAAGGCTCTATGATAGTTGTAGAGTATGAGGCTTATTTTCTAGAGTTGGCTAGACATGCAACTTCTACTTTGGATACTAATGAGAGAGTTTATTGCTTTGTCATAGGGTTGAGACTTCCTCTTCCTATGTCTACTCAGAGATTGTTTTCTGTAGGTAATATTTTTTTGAGGTTTCTAATCATACTAAACTTATAAAGAAGATGCATCGCGAGGCCCGTGGTGGCATCAATAAGAGGCCTGGACATTAGTGTAGTTTTAGTGGAAGCTGTAGTAGTTCCCTGTATAGAGATAGCCATTTTCATATGAGATATCCTCTGCATCTATCCTTTCAGACATAGACTTAACCTAGTTGACCTATTCAAGAAGCACTTTAGATTACTGATGGATATTATTCGAATACTAGTGATTGCCCTGGTAAGGGCAATGGTAAGTCTTCAAAAAGTTCACCATCTGGTTGTTACTGACGTGGTAGTTATTTTGGGTCAGCTAAATCTGTTGGTTCTAGTTCATCTCAACTCTCGTGTTATAGTTCTGGAGCTCCTGGTCACTAATCACAAGATTGCCCTAGTCCTATGTCAATTGCTACTTTAGCTCAAAGTGTTCCCCCTATTTGAGTAGTTCATCCCTCAACTAAAGGTGGTTCTTTGCGTCATAGGGGTGGTTTCTAGGGTACTTAAAGAGGTTCAAAGGCAAGCAATACTAGAGGTTGGTTAGGATCTGAGCCATGTGGTGGGCGTGGTTTCTTATATTTAGTACGTACAAGACCTAAGGATAAGTATTTGATTGTTGTTATAGGTACGATTTTGGTATGTTGTCGATCAGACCTTGCTTTATTTGACTCGATATCCACTATTTCATATGTTTTTATTATTATTCTCCACGATTAGAGTTATCTTGGGATCTATTATCTATGACCTTGTGTGTATCTACTGATCTCCGGAGGTGTTATGCACATTAGTGTTGTTATCCTAACTTATTTAGCCTTATTTTGAGGACTTTTTCTGTACTTAGTGTGTTAATGATAATATAATTTAGAACCTAAGTATTTAAGTATGTTATTACAACGTTTAGGAGGTCTTTCAATCAAGTTTGTGCTCAATTTGGTCAGTTGGAGTTCAAATGAGAACCCTAGTGTTACTAGCTCGAGCTAGATGTTTGTCTAGTTGATCTCAATAGATTATTATATTTTTAATGAGTTCCTCATGTTATTATTGTGTAATTACGTGTTGAACAACTTTTGTATAGTTTTGAAAGTTCATCAGATCAAACCAAGAGGCAACTCACTAAGCTAAAGAGTAATAGAACGAGACTAATCTTACCTTAAGTTTTTAGTTCATCGTTATGGATTATTTGTAGTTTTGAGCTCTAATTCCTGGTGTATGATGATATATGATGCTTGGTGAGTTGATTTTTATGATATATGGATGTTGAAAAAGCTGTAAATTTAAGGTAAACAAAACCACAAATCTTGGGATGGAAGGACAAGTGCATGGCAAAGTTTAAATGTCAAAATACAATTTCCAGAAAGGACTTGCGATAAAGGGGCACTGCGACCCTTACTTGACCTGAAAAAGGGTTGTGTAATGACACCTCATTGAATTTATAATCTATGCGTTTTGAATATCACTCCACTTGACAAGCTAACACGGCGCACCACCCATTCCACATATGGCCAAAAGCATTGGCCTATAAATAGGACACTTAAACTTGTTGTTATTCACTTTTGATGTCTTGGAGCTTTACATAGGGGCTGATACACACTTTAATTAGGTTTTATTTATCTTTAATTTATCTTTTAATGTATTATGTCATATATTCGTTGATTTGGATTATGGCTATGTCTATTACTCGCTAAATGCCCACTTTACGGGGTTAAGGCCCAGAACATGTTTACTTTCGCTTTGAATTGAGTTTGTTTGGATTTTTTTATCATATTTGGTTGTTTATTTATCTTTTTTATCACTATTTTATAGATTCTTTACCCTTAGAATACATATGTTGTCGACCTTGTGAACTCAAGAGAGGGAATAGAAAAATAGAACATAAGGATAGATAGAGTAAGGTTCTCATTCTTTTAAGAATTAAGGAATTTGAATTTGCGACTATGATAGGGATATACCTAGAAGGCTTGCTTGGTTCACATGTGGTATTAAATCTTAATGCATCTAAATGGATTATTACATCCCCGCTCAATAATGTAGTCATAATATCTAGTTAGGTAGAAGGTTAGAGGTCGAGAGACCATGATCATACAAGAAACCCTACGAATCAATAACCAAGATAAGTGAAATAACTAATGAAGTTCAATAGAGTACTTTTCTGCATTATTTTAGTTTACTTTTACTTTATAATATTTCAAAACTCTTTTGGTTACATTACACTAGTTAATCTTAATTTTTAAACTTGAATTTGATAGTTGTTTAACACAAGTTTCACAGGGATCAATATTTGTATTTTTATAAGGCCACTGTATTACTTGGTGAGACCACGTACAATTGTATGTGCGCTTGGGTGGAATAAATTTTTTGGTGCCGTTGCTGGGGACTTGTAATTTTGCGACTGTTTTATTTTTAGTTTTACTTTTCATATTTGTTTGGTGCTATACACTTGGTCTTGGTATTAAATTTGCAGGAAATAGGTTCAAAGGCTAATAAGCTGGAAAGGGATACGAAATTGATTGAACCAAGCCTCGAAGTCAAGCAATACTTTCATCAATTGATGAGAGAAGTAATCCTCATGGCTGAAGATAAACCAACCCGCAGGATAGTTCACGAAGTGGCAATCCCACTTACGATGAATTTGACCTCCCCTTTCAGAAACCGGCTGCTAGAGGTAGTTTTGAGCTAAAACAGGACATAGTGCAGCTTTTTATTATAAGTGGACAGTTTATGGGCCTTTCACACAAAGATCCATAAGTCCATCTGTAGAACTTCCTTGAGATTAGTGACACATTCGTCTCGATGGGTATGTCAACTGATTATGTTATGCTGACACTATGCCTCATATCGCTACTATAGAAAGCTAAGAAGTTGTTGAACACTGAGCTATAAAGTTCAATCACAACCTGGGATGACTTAGCCTAAAAATTCCTCATCCCATTCTCTCTATTTGGCTAGACTGTGAGAATGCGTAATAAGATTGTATACTTCAAATAAAAGCTAGATGAGACCTTATATTATGCATGAGGGAGATTTGAAGCTCTTCTTTAGGACGGTCTATATCATCAGTAGTCCAATTAGGTACTAGCTCACACTTTTGTTAAGGCACTTGATCGCAATACAAAAATCTTTCTAAATTTAGCTGTAAGCGTTAGAATTGACATATGATGAGCTATATACCTTATTGAACTGAATTGAACAAGGGAATCATGAGTGGCATTTTGATTCATGAAGTGCTACAATGAAGTTTGTAGGTGTGTTGGAGGGTGAACAATTTATTTCTATATCCTCTCAAATTGTTGTGCTACAAAATTTTTTGACTACTCAGTTCAGCAATATGAAATTAGGGGTTACACAACCTACAACAATAGTTAATGCAATTCAGAAGAGAAGGACTTGGTGGGTAGTTTATGGAAATAGTGGTCATTCTATAGATATGTGTGTTGCTAATCCTGAGTCAGTGATGTTTGTGGTCAATATTCAAAGGTCAAATATGGGAACACCTACAATCTAAAGTGGTAGACTCAACAATAAAATTAACCATGGAACACTCAACAACAATAGTTTCAGTAATCATAAGAACTAAGAAATCAAGCCATAAGCAATATGAAAGAGATGTTAAAATGAATTTTAGTTTCTCAAATATAATTGGTGGAAGATATAAAAAACAAGCGAATGGCTAAAAAGAACTTGAAGATTCAGGTTAGGAAATTACAGCAAGAATAAAATGTCAGGCCATAAGGTGGATTGCCAAGTAACACTAAAAATCCTACGTAAGTAATGGTAATCACTTTAAGGAGTGGTAAGGATCAAAATGAAGGACCTCCAAAGACAACTAAGGAGGTAGATATAGAAATGGTTCCTAAATTGGTAGATGACAAAGTTGCTAAATATTCGAGAAAGTCTGAGTACTCAAAAACAATAGTTGTTGAACATGTCAAAGAGAGGCTACCACTACCTTTCCCATAGAGGTATATGAAAGCGAAAGAGGAAACATGATTTATGAAGTTCTTTGACACATTCAGAGAGTATCACATTAACCTTCCTCACTTAGATATTTTGTAGAAAATGTCCAAGTATGCTAAGTACATAAAAGATGTGGTCATGAACAAAGTTAAGTTTTAGGATGTTGAGACAGTAGCACTTACTGAGAAGTGTAATTTTATGGTGATGCAGAAGATGCCCAAAAAGCTAAAAGACCTGGGAGTTTCACTCTCCCGATTTAAATTGGTAGCAGTGAAGTGGTCTATGCACTAAGTATTTTATGGGAAAATATCAAATTAATGCCTCTCTCTTTGTTCAAAACTCTGGGCTTAGGTAAGCTGAGATCTAGCGTAGTTGTTCTCCTATTGGCAGATCGGAGCCTACCCAGTCCTGAAGAAATCATAGAAGATGTTCTTATTAAGGTTGGTAAGTTTATTATTCCTGCTAATTTTATTATTTTGGATTAAAAAGTAGATAAAAGGGTTCTAGTCCTCATGAGATGTTTATTTTTGGCAAATGGAGGAGGATTGATAGGTGTGAGAGAGGGCACACTCATAATGAGTGTAGGGCAAACTCACAATGAGTGTAGATAATAAAGATGTGGTATTCAAAGTATACAAAAAACTCAACACACTATCCCATTACAAAGATTTGTGCATGATTACTTTGATTGAAGGGGATAAGTATGATGTGGTGGAGTTCAGTCCTCCAAAGACTTCTTCAAACATCCTCATTGAGCTTCCCAAGACACAACCACCCTAGCCCGATATAATTCCAATTGATTAGCCTAAAAAGGCTATTATTGAGATAGCTATTGACCTTGAGAGTTCACACTAAATGGTACAAAATAAATAAGAATAAGGCATCCGGCTGTGAGGAGGAAGTTGAAAGAATACAGATGAGTTAAAAATTGGGTCGTGCTGTGACACTAAATTAGGCGTTGCTTGGGAGGCAACCCAAGTTAAGGTAGGTTTTATTTTTTATTATTTCTAGTTTTTAATTTACTAGTTTTTGTTTTTGTCGAGTCACATGTTGATGGGAAGTCTGAGTACTCGAAACCTGAGCTAAGGAGCATGGTGAAGACTAAGTATGGGGTCCCCAGACCATCTTGATGTATAAAGATGCTACTAGGTAGGTCTAGAGGACTCAATAAGTTTTTCTATCTCTACTTTTAAAGTATACTTAGGAAACAAATTAGATTTTTAAGTGGGGGTTGGGGAAATTCCCATTTTAGGGGTAATTTTAAATTTTTGTATATTAGAAATAAATAAGATATTATTGTTGATGCTATATTTGATTGTATAATGCAAGTGTTTTGGTTGTAGGGAGCATGTTGATTGAGTGAATTACCACTTTTGAGACTTCTAGGCTCATGATTATGACTCTTGTATTTGTTGGCTTAATGTTGAATTCATGTGATTGTTTGGTTAAGAGTGTATCGTGATCCTACATGAGTTGAGCATGTGCTATGTATGTGTCAGGTTGTTTGTATATTCCTTATTGCACTTGTGTATACAAAGAGAAATTAAGTGTGTGGGTTTAGGATATGATATAGGCATTTATTTGATAAGCCATGTTCATACCTTCTTTTTATCTACACTTGTGCATAATCCTAGTTAAACCACATTGAGCCTTTAGAATATTTTCTTTGGCATCCTTATATGTAGCCTAATTCCATTCTTTGATTGACCTTAATTTGATCCAAAGCTCCTAAGAGCTTTAGTGTTAAATTAATTGAGTTAAATAGTCTGAAAAAGTACGAGAAAGGTGAAATTAAAGACCTAAAGTAATAGTTATTGGTGTGTACAATTGATTTTATTGTTGTTGGGAGTTAGAGAAATTTATGCTAAAGAAATTCCATTTTAAGCCATGTTATGATACAATGAACCTATTTTGGACATGGTCCAACTTGGACATTGTGCACTTTCATAAAGGCATATGCTTAAGTTGAGAGTGGTTATCATAGGGGTGCATAATTAAAAGTGGGTTTAAAGAAGGGAAAATTGAATAAGTTTTGTCTAGAGTATAGTATACTCCCACCATAGTGTATGTGAATGAGCTAGATGAGATGGGGCGAAACAAAAGATTTGGGTAGATAAAAGTGGTGTAAATGAGTTGTTAGATGTTAAAGTTATTTATTAGAGATTGCTCTTAATTGTATAAGTTTGGTATATTAAAGAGCTTAGGGAAGATAGTCATTATTACTAGCCAGAATAGTTTCTACCCATACCTTAGCCTACATTACATCCATTAAAGACCGATTTGACCTTAAACATTAACATTCTGATATTAGTGGAGTATTGAAATAAGGGAAATCCTATAGTTAATCTCGTGTAACTAGAGAATTCCATATGAGAGTGAGCATAACTTGATTCTTGTACCCATTTTATTAGAAATTGCATTTACATGAGCATTTATGCGTAACTCTCTTATGGTGAGGGGACATATTTGATGATAGTTGGGTGATTTGTATTATGTCTCTGATTGAACAATATGTATGAGTTTTCCAACTAAGTGAGTCAATTTTTGAGGCTAAGATGTTTTGGAGTAGTATTCTTGAGCTTCGAACTATACATAACATGCTTAGTGTAGAAATTTGCATTGTTTGTAGTCACTATAGTACTATCTTTAGTGTCTTGATTGTAGTGGAAGTCTGGAATCACCTTAGATTATGATGCTTAGAGTAGAGATTTGTTAGAGGATGAACAAGGCTTTAAGTGTGGGGTGGAGATCTGAAGTTCTTTTATGCACTTTAGTATTGTTATCCTAGCTTATTTAGCCTTTTTCTTAGGACTTCTTGTGTTTTTACTATGTAACTTTATATAATTGAGAATATAATGTTTAAGTATGTGATTACAATGTTTAGGGTGTCTTTCAAACAAGTTTCAGCTATTACGCCGTGACCCTCACTCCATTTGACCAACCAATGTGGTGCACCACCCCTTTCCACATACTACCAAAGCCTTGGCCTATAAATAGGACACTTATACTTGTTATTCACTCTTGATGTTAAGGATATTTGGATAGGGGCTACTACATACTTTAATTAGGGTTTATCTCACCTTACTTTATATTTTTAATGGATTATATCATGTATTTATTGATTTAGATTACAATTATGTCTATTAGTTGCTAAACGCCCCCTTTTTAGGGTTAAGGCCGAGAACATGATTACTTTTTCTTTGAATAGAATTCATTTAGACTACTTATCATATTTGGTTGTTTATTTATCTTTGTTATCACTATTTTAAGGATTCGCGGCCCTTAGAATATTTATATTATCCACCTTATGAACTCAAGAGAGGGAATATGAAGATAGAATGTAAGGATAGATAGAGTAAGGTTCTCATTCTTTTATGAAATAAAGAATTTAAATTAACGGCTAGGATAGGGATATAACTAAAAGCCTTTCTTGGTTCACATGTAGGATGACATCTTAATGCATCTAAATAGATTATTTCATTCCCGCTCAATGATGTAGTTGTAATGTCCAGCAAGAAACAAGGTTAGAGGTCAGAAGACCATAATCATACGAGAAACCCTACAAATCAACAACCAAGATAAGTAATCTAATGAATGAAGTTCAATAGCATAGTATGTTCATAGTGACTTACCCTCGAGTTTTCATCCATTGAATGTCAAAACTCTTTACTTTTTTTCATTATTTTAGTTTACTTATTTTTTTATAAACTTTCAAAACTCCTTTGGTTATATTACACTAGTTAATCTCAATTGTTAAACTATAATTTGGTAGTTGTTTAACACAAGTTTCTGATGGATTGATATTTGTCTTTTTATAAGGCCACTATATTACTTAGTGAGACTACGTACATTTGTATGTGTGTGCTTGGGCACAATCATCTACTCGTGTGGGTTATTCATTAGTATTCAATCGAGTGTTCAAATTTTGAGTTGTGAGTGTTAGTCATGTTGATACTCATGCCAAACTTTTAGTTCCAGATATGGTGGATTTTTATATTATTCTTGGCATGGATTGGTTGCCCCACTATCATGCAGTCATGGATTGTTTTGCCAAGTTTGTTACCTTAGCCATGTATGGTATACCCCTAGTCGTGTAGTAGGGAGTATTTTTCTATGACCCAATAGGGATTATGGTTCATTTTAGGATGCTTTACGAAGGTGTTGCCCAAGCTTAAAGGAAAACTTTATAGGGTGGTAGTCTGTCCGGCCATGTTGTATGGAGCGGAGTGTTGGCCTGTCAAGACCTCTGACATTCAAAAACTAAAGGTGGCGGAAATACGGATGTTGGCTGGATGTGTGGGCTTACTATGGGGGATAAAGTTCAGAATGAGACTATTCAAGATAAGGTTGGTGTGGCTTTAGTGGAGGACAAGATGTGGGAGGTCCGTTTGAGATGGTTTGGACATGTGATAAGGAGGGGCACGGATGCTCTGGTTCATAGGTATGAGAGGCTTGCTTTGGATGGTTTCAGGTGAGGTAGGGGTAGGCCAACGAAATACTGGAGAGAGGTAATTAGGAGGAATATAGAGGATTTATAGTTTACTGAGGAAATGACCCTAGTTAGGAAGATCTGGAGGACGCGCATTAGGATAGTAGGCTAGTGACTTTTTTTGTAGGTAGGATAGGGATTTACTTGGCCAGTGCAGTATTCAAGTTATGCTGTAATATGATTGCTTACTATTTTTTGTTTACTATTCATTATAGGTGGCATATTTATGTCATGTCATATTGTTCCATTCTTTGTGTACGTTTTTGATGACTTATCTTATGTTGAGCTAGGGGTCTATCGAAAACAGCCTTGCTACTTCTTCGGAGGTAGTGGTATGGACTGCATACATCTTACCCTCCCCATACCTCACTATGTGGGAATACACTAGGTTTTTCATTGTTGTTGTTGTATTTTAGGATGCTTATTTTAAGGGGTTGTGAGTCTTATCTCACTTATATTTGTGATTCTAGTATGGAGAGTCCATCACTTGACTCCATTTCTATTGTTTGAGTTTCCTAATGTATTTTCTACCGACCTGACTGGTATTCCCCCTATTCGTGAGATTGAGTTTTCTAGTAATCTAGAGCCTAGAACCCGACCTATTTGTATGACACTTAATCGTATGGCTGTTGCGAGCTTAAGGATCTAAATGCTAAGCTGTAGGATCTTCTGGGTAAGGATTTTACTATACCGAGTGTGTTTCTTTATGGAGAACCTATGTTTTTTATGAACAAGAAATATTGCTCCATGGATATGTATTTCGATTATAGGCATCTTCATAAGGTAACAGTGATGAATCATTATTGAATGCCTTGCATTGATGATTTGTTTTACTATCCTTAGGGAGTGGTAGTGTTTTCAAAAATAAATTTGAGATCTTGATACCATTGATTGAGGACTCGGGCTGAGGATATCCCAAAGACAACTTTTAGGACCCTTTTATAGTCATTATAAGTTTCTTGTGATTCTTTTGGGCTGATTAATGCTCCAACAACATTTATAGACTTGATAAATCGAGTATTCAAACCATATTTGGATTCCTTTGTGATTGTGTTCATTGATGACATTTTTGTCTATTCAAGGAGTAGAGAGGAGCATCCATAATATTTCAGGATTGTGTTCCAGACTTTGAGAGGTCATATGCCATTTGTCAAATTCTCTAAGTATGAGTTTTTTCTTGAGTCAGTGACATTTATTTGACATATGGTTTCTAAGGATGGTAATATGGTAGACCCAACTATGATGGAGGCAATTTATGATTGGTCTAGACTACATCTTCGACTAAGGTTTGTAACTTTATTTTTTTAGCCAGAGGGTTTTGCTACTATTTTCGTTCCTATGACCATATTATCTCAGAAGGAGGTTCTTTTTTAATGGTATGAGGAGTGTGAGTTGAGATTTTGAAAGATCAAGGATTTTCTCACTTTATCTATTATTCTAGATCTTCCTATTGAAAGTGAGGGATTCGCTATATTTTGTGATGCTTCTAGTGTTGGTCTAGGTTGTATTTTCATGTAGCAAGGTCGTGTTAGTTCTTATTCCTCATGATAGTTTAAGGTGTAGAGTGAAACTACCTCACTCATGATTTGGAGTTGGCGGTGGTAGTTTTCACGCTTAAGATTTTGAGGAATTATCTTTATGGTGTGCGTTGTGAGATTTTCACCAATCATCACTGTCTTTAGCATCTTATGATTTAGATAGAGCTAAATTCTAGATAAATAGATGGATGGAGTTGCTTAAAGATTATGATATCTTTAAGTTGTATCATTCGGTAAAGGTGAATATGGTAACAGATGCATTGTGTTGGAAGGAAGTGAGTATGGGTAGCTTGGCTTGTGTTTCATTTTCTTAAAAGCCATTGGAATAGGACATTTATTTCTTTGCCAACTTAATGGTTTATCTTCATATTTTAGACCTTATGAAGATTCTTGCTAGTGTTGAGATGTGGTCTTCTTTCTTTGAGCAGATTCGGGGTCATCAATTTAAGGATCATAAGCCTCACTTCCTTTGTGATCAGGTGTTTATTGGTGCGTCCAAGAAAAACACCATATATTTTAAGGGATTTTTATGATTTTATGGTCATATTTGTACTAAGAGGGTTAATGACTTAATTTAGTTGATTATGCATGAGGCTCATAACTCTAGATATTTTATTCAATCGAGCACAATGAAGAAGTATGGATATTTGAGATATCATAATTTATGGAGAGGAATAAAGAGAGAAATGGTGGATTTAGTAGCTCGTTGCCATTGTTGTCAGCAGGTAAAGGATGATCATCAATGTCTATGTTTTTTTATTCAGAGATTGCCAATTCCTAATTAGGAAAAGGAGCGAATTACCATGGATTTTGTTTGTTGTTTACCTCATACTTCCCATGGTTTTGATGGTATTTCGGTCATTATATATTGATTGACCAAGTCAACGTATTTTTTTCCTATATAGATGTCCTCCAGTATCAAGAGGTTAGCCCACATCTATATGCGTGAGGTATTACATTTACGTGTTATGCATATATCTATTATTTTGGATCAAAGCTCCGTGTCATTTTCTAGCTTTTGGAAAGATTTTTAGGATGAGTTAGGTATTAAAGTCAATCGTAGCACAAGATTTTATACACAAACTGATGGCCAGCTCGAGCGGACTCTTTAGGTACTGGAGGATATACTCCAAGCCTATGTTATTGATTTTGGAGGCTAGTGGGAGGAACACTTAGCCTTGGTATATTTTTCTTATTAGAACAACTATCATTCCAGTATTACGATGGCACTTATTGGGGCTTTGTATGGTAGGAGATGTCTTTCTCCAATTCGATGGTTTGAGACTTTTGAGATTTGGCCCTGCGGTACAGATTTGATTCAGGAGTCGTTTGATAGAGTCATGGTGATTTATGATTGTTTGAGAGAAACTTAGAGTAGGAATAAGGCCTATGTAGACCACATACTTCTTTCTATGAGATTTGGAGTTGGAAAATGATTATTCCTCTGAGTATCGCCCATGAAGGGTGTGATGAGGTTTGGGAGGAAGGGCAAGCTCAGCCCTAGATATATTTGACCTTCAGAGATTCTTCACACGGTTGGTAAGGTGGCTAATGAGTAAGATCTACCTATAGATTTTGCGGTTTTCCATCAAGTTTTCCATGTTTCCAAGTTGCGACGATACATTCCTAATCCATCTTATATGATTAGATGGGATTTGGTCAACTTGGATGAGTGTTTCACCTTGGTAGAGGAGCCTTTGCTAATTTTTGCTAGTGATGTTAGGCGATTACACACTTAGGAAATTCTTGCAGTTATGGTTCATTGGAGGCATCACCTAGTAAAGAAGGCTACTCAGGAGATAGATAGTGAGATGCGGATCCAGTACCCTCACCTATTCGAAACTTTAGGTACATACTGATTTTTAACTTTCGCGAATGAAAGTTCCTTTAGTAGTGGATATTGTAATGACCCTTTAGGTAATTTTTCTATATATTTGCTTATGTTTGCCATTAGAGATTTTCCATTGCTGCCCCAAATCACTTATGACTTATCGAAACTAACAGTTCAATTACTAGACAGTTTGTTTGGTTTTTATAGCAATTTCCTATTTTCAAGTCTTTGCTGGTTCCAAATGGCTACCGGAAAAAAACATTAGTTAAATGGCCTGGAATACAAATTCTAACTGATCCAGAAGCTCCAGAATGTCAATTTTAGTCTAGGAGGACACTTTGTTTGGGTCCCGAGGCACCCGAGCTTATTTTAACAGATTGGTTGGAAAGCTAAGAAAATATAATATGGGTGTGGAACCCATATTTTGTCGAAATGAACTTTGATGGAAATTTCAACTGTGCCATAGTTTATTTTAATATATGAAATTCCAAATAAATCTTGAGGGATTGGCGGAGACTACTGTTATCTGATGCATTGCAATCACGAGCCATGGGTTGCGATCGTGGTGCCTTGTTATGAACGCAAGTCTCTAGTGCTACCAAGATTTTGTGATCACAAAATTTGGGATACGATTGTGGGACCTGAGTACCTAGGACACATATAAATAGGCCAATTTAGCCCAATTTTTCTCATTTCACCCAATCTCTTTAGACTACAACCCAAAGTGGAGATATAGATTAAAATTGAGGTTTGTAGGTGATCTAGGAGCTTGGCCAACATATATTTTTATGATTTACCTTTGATTTGTTGTAATATTTTACCCTTATATTGATATATTTTTTTGACTTCTTGTTCAAAAACCGCAAACTTTGAAGGTTTTATTCTAGCCCCAATTTAGCTTGGATTTCACCCTTTTTAAGGTAATGATTCCTTTAGCATGTGAGAAGGTTTGGTTGGTTTTGCAAATCCAATTTTCGTGAGAGGGACACACATGAAGTTTTGGTTTGATTTTTGGACTCGATGCACAATACTGCAATATGGGTATCGATATTCTCATATTTATTAGTAGAATATGATTATGATAGCTTGGCTTCTTGTAGAAGCTTCTCAGAAGAGAAGAATAGTGATTTAGATAATCCTATGACCTTTCTTCGGCTTCTAGGTAGGCTAGGTTTTACCCCTTGTTAGATTGAGTAATTAATAATATATTAATGATATTGTGTTATATTTGGGATAAGGTTAAGGTGTTGGTGTGGTAAATTTAAATACTTGGGATTAGTTGGATCATTTAGGCTATTTTGACTATTGTTTTAGGCATGATTGGCCTATTATTCCTATTTAGGGTTACATTGACCTTGTAGGCTTTTGTTAGGATGGAAATACCTTAGTTACTCAATTGATGAGAAGATTTCCTTAGTCATTTGAGTTAGGCTAAAACTTACTCAAATTGCCTTACCATAGGTGAAATTTATCTAGTTACTCTATATATAGAGAAATTGCTACCCTAGGATTAGTTTCTTCTTCTTTAACATCTAAGAGTGGATTTAGATACCTTAGCCTAGTCCAGGATTAATTTTGCTTAATAAATGATTTTAGGGATTTAAAAGTGGGTACTTCAACCGACCTTAGGCCAAGACTTATGATAGTGACTAAAACCCCTTAATACGATTTTGTACATCTAAGATGATGGTTATTTTTGTGATATTTAGATGCCTTGGTACTTGTTGTTTATGATGAATGAAGTTGAAAGTAATGCTTAACTGTAAGGATATAAATGAGTTACTGATTAAATTTATGATCATTGATGAACCATTGAGTATGCTATTGATTTGGATATGAAATATACTATTGAATGTGCCCTTGAGTATGATACTGACTATGCCATAAATTAAGGAGTGATATGCAATGAATAATCTATAGATTACGCCGTGGACTACATGTTGACAAAGCTAATGATAAGCTATTTTTATGACTATCTCGTTTTCTTAAATAGGACTCAGTCCAGTAGGAAGAGCGTTAGGCGTCATCCAGTGGAGAATTATATTAAGGAGATCAAAATAAAGATGTGGATTGAGTATTCTTACTTGTTCGAGACATCAGGTATATCCTAATCTTTAACTTTTGGGGACAAAAATTCCTTTAGTAATGGATATTGTAATTCCCTTCTGGTCATTTTCTATATTTCTACATATTTTTGTTGTTAGAGCTTTTCCATAGCTACCTTAAATCATTTGTGACTGGCTGGGACTAGTAGTTTGGTTACCGGGAAGTTCATTTGTTTTGAGAGCTAATTCCGTGTTTTGAAGTCTTTACTGATCCAAAGGTCCACTGGATGAAAACTTTAGTAAAATGATCTCGTATGCAAATTCTAACTGTGTCAATAGCTTTATAATGTTGATTTTAGGCATGGTAGACCATTAGTTTGGGTCCCAAGGCACACAAGGACATTTTGACCTATTAGTCGAAAAGTTAAGAAAATAAAATATGGGTGTGGGACCCATAATAGGTCGAAACAACCTCACATGGAAAATCCCATTATTCCATTGAATTAAAAATATCATATTTTGTGTTTTTACGTTATTCATTTGTGTATATAGGATGCCAAATGAATCTCGATCCCCCTACAGAGACCATTTTATAGTTGTAAAATTTGGTGTATCAATTTTTTTGTGAACCTGGATCGCGCCACTTTGGACCGTGATCTCTACTCTTTGTGGAAAAGAGATGTTGTGATCATGGAGGTTGTTGTGAGGTCGGACTTCATGTGTGTCACCACAAGATGTGGTTAACACACACCTGCAGATCGCGATAACAACTTGTGAGGGCCTGGAGTGTGTATAAAAGGTCCCCTTAGTTTATGATTTTAACTATTAGTTTGTGATTTTTACTATTCTTTCTCTTTTCTTGAGAGCCAATGTAACGCCCCGAAATACCATCCCGAGATGCCACACGGTGCCCAACGCTACACGTAGCCTCAAGCTAACCCTTTAAGCCAAAACACTACCCTTGGGTTCCAACACAACAACATACACTCTACGCTAAGGATATATATATAAGTACATATCATATCACATCGCACATGGCACGGAATATCGTTAGACTATACATATATGGAATGTCTATACATAAACCAACCCAACAATACACTATTCGAACCTAGCCTCGATAGAGCAAAATCAACAAGCCAATTGGACAAACCCCCAACTGATTCAACAGACCAAATCGATCACAAAACAACAGCACCAAAACTAGCAACTTGGTCCTCGAACCATAAGGACTCTCCACTGAAGGAACGTAGATGCGGCACTCGGATATCACTGTCGCAGATACAGCTGAGTACCTGAACCTACATCATGGTAAGAATGTAGCCCATAGAGAAATATGTGGATCAGCACAAGATACGTACTGAGTATGTGAGGGCACATGCAAAATATAAATAATATCATAAATTTTGTAAAAACGTACATACGGACCATAATGACACACCTGTCTTGAGTGACATTGAATCATGCAACTCATAACATCTTAGATAGAAAATATAGTAGAAAAAACTCATAAATCATTATAGATCATCATAGGCAACTTGACTTACCACATCAAAACTCGGTATTTCAATAAACATGACTCTTATGGACAGAGGAGTTTCCTATAATCGACAACCCCACGTGAGCTACGTGGAATACCAATATTTGAAACCCCCATTGGCGGGAGCGTCATACTCTTTACCAGGGAGTACGACCTTATAACTGCAATAATCACAATCGGGCTCTCTAGCCAATAATATCATCATCAAACAACCCTATGGTGGCACATAGGTTTCGGGAAATACCAAATTTCCCTCTTGGTGCTAAGTACTACTCCCCGACAAGCTCAGAACGCGTTAGAAAATCTACCACAACATCACAAGGATCTATCATAAAGACCTAATCAAATCTCTTTCTCATTTATCAAATCATATCAATTTTTGGATTTCTAACTCAACATATTTTATCTCAAAACATTTTAATCATCTTCAACATCAACAAGGTATCAATGCGTTGAACCATAACCGACTCGACATTTGGACAAGGATATGAAAACTCAATACATAAAATTTTCAATAATTTAACTCATTAAAACCATCTGGAAAATACCAAGACTCATTGCAACTTCAATATCAATAATTCTCAATTTGTCATCCAACTCTCATTTAAAGGTACTTGAGACATCCACCCATTGTAGGGATGTAGAATTTCCAATATCAATTATAAATTCATAATAAGGAAATAGTGGAATGATAGTATAAATCAAGGCTTAACAAATTAAATCATCATACTCCCATAATCAAATATTTTTTGGACATAATTCCATCTTAACATCATTCACATATCGGATGACATAATCCCATAGCTAATGGACAATAATATAAGATATAAAACCATATTTCAAATTCATGGTAAAACATGTAAAATCTCATGTTAGTATAATTTAACAAAAATACTGGGCACAAGATCAAAAGGATAATTTTGTTCAAAGCCCCACATACCTAAAAATGAAAGATGACTATGAACTTCCGACTCTGGAACTTTATTCACAAAAATAAAGGGTGCTTCTGGAAGCCCTTAACATGATCAACTGGAATCCCAAATCAATTTGAAATTTCTACGGTTCAATCAAGAGACATAGAAGGATGAAATTTAGAGTAGTAGGGTTGGGGTTTGAGCCTTAGGAAATTTTGGAGAAAAATGAGATATTGAATGCTCTTAATGTACTTAAATCCATGGTTTACCTGGATGGATTGGAGTGATATTGACTAAAATACCCTTAAAAACCAAATAATATCAAATCTATCCTTTGGGGGACTATTTTGATAGGTTGAAGTAGATCGACCATAACATTTTTCTTCGATAGCCAAATTGGATGAAACTAATTTTATTGGAAAGAGGACGTTTAGAGCTTTCTGTTGATATATAGTAGCTCACCCAGATCATTATGTACAAGGAGTTATGATCGTTTGAAGTTGACCCTAAAATTTGTCTGGCCTTAGTATTTTTTCCTGCACATTTACTGTTCATCACTATTCACGGTTAGATCGGAATGATCATAACTCATCACTAGAGTGTCCGTTTTGGATGATCCACATTTAAATGGAAAGATTATTTGATGCTCTACGCGATAAAGGGTCTCATATCTAGAAATTCCACATAGAAAAATTATTAATCACAATAAAGAACATAATTCAACACATTTTCGTTCGAGATCTTAACGGAAAATTTTTTCGGGGCATCACAGCCAACAACCCTAAAATAGTGTTTTATCTTAAAATTGAAGCTTGGGAAGTAAGATTAACATCTATTTTAGTGATTATCATCCATTTATAGCTAAGAATTTATCTTTTTCTTAGTAAAATTCTTAATTTGATTCCTAAAGCGCCAAAACCTTTAGGTCTTGATTTTAGCACCAAATTATCTCAGTTTTCACCCATTTACGAGGGTAATGATTCCTTGAGCTTGATATTATATTGGGTTGGTTCTGAAAACGTGATTTCCACAAGTGGGCCTAAATGAGATTTTTGAGGTAATTTTTGAACTGAAAGCACAATGTTGTAGTACGGATGTCCATATTATTATATTGATGAGTAGAATCCATTTTTGATAGATCTACACCTTGAGAAGGATTATTAAAAATAAAAAGTAAAGGTTTAGAGGTTCGTTGAGCTTTTTTCGACGTCGAGGTAGGTTACGTTCAATTTCGGATGGATTTCAGGGGTTGGATTGATGAAATGTAAGATTTTTGTTTAGTTGAATCGTTTAGGTTAAATTTAACCGTAGAGTGAAATACTTAACTTATTTCCTTGAAACTTAGTGTATTAGACTTCATTACTCATGTTTAGAATGAGAATGCCTTAGTTTTCTCTTAACTAAGTAGAGTTCTCTAATTAATTATGCTCAGGGTATATTTGGCCTTAGTTTCTTGCACTAATGAAGGTTACCTTAGTTCCATTAGATTTAGTTTAAGTTCTTGAGTAGAATCTCTACCTTAGGATTAATGGTGGCTTGTTATACATCTAAGCGTGGATTTAGATACCATAGCCTATTTTGGGGTGGTGTTTGACATAGAATGTATTTTGGGGATTTAGAAGTGGGAAGTTTGACCCACCATAAGCCAAGATTGTTGAACAGTCATCTTGAGACCCTTATATATTTATTAATTCTTAGAGAATGCCTTTTTTAGGCAATATTAAGGAACCTTGATAATTGTTGATCATGATGTATGATGTTAGAAGTAATGCCTAATAATTATGCCATATGTATGATTTAATAGATAATCTTATGAAGAGCTATTGATTATGCTATAATTGTGGCTACTGATACCGAATATACTATTGAATAAGCCATTGACTATGATTTTGCCTAAGCCATAGATTATGTTACTGGCTAAGCTATGACTAAGCTATAGATTATGCCATGTATTAGCTATTTCTCATATTATTGATAAACGATCTTTTATGCTAATGATAGTCCTTTAAATATGTTATTAATGGGTTATTTTTCATTAGAATGCTTATAATTATGTTCATGTTAAGAAATTATGCTAGAAATCATGCTTGGAAACATTCCTAATTATGATATTAGCAATTGTCCTATGAATTATTTTAGAAGTCATGCTTATTGATTATATTAAGAAGTTATGCCATTAATTGTGTTTGATATCATGATTCTTCATTATATTATTATCTAGCCTATTTATTTTGCCACTGATTATGATTCTAAATGTGCGTTGATACCCAGCAAAGCCAGAGAATATTTTGATGATATGCGGAAAGGTTAGAGGACATTATGATAGTATGATGATACTCTAAAAGGCTGGGGGATATTATGATGATATGATGATACCTGACAAGGTCGGAGAAAATTTTGATGATATGATGTTACCTGGCAAGACCGCTAGATACTATGATGCTTTAGTGTCAGGCCAGACCGAAGGACACTGTGATGATATTGATACCTGACATTGATGGAGGACATTATGATGATATATTCATACTCGACAAGACTGAAGGATGACTATGATGATGCATTAATACCCATAAGGTTGTAGAATGATTATATTGATATCCCTATATGTATATCTATTATTTCGAGTCTGGCTAGCCCTATGTATTCCAAATTATATGCTAATATAAATAATTATGTGTAATTTGGGTGATGTCGATAGTAGGGAAGCCGGTTATAGCCTAGAGGTGTTAATTAGTTATAAGGTGGTATAGTTGATTATTAGAGCTAAATAATGATTAGTGGTGGATATTTATTAAGTGGCCAATAACAACTAGTTCATAAACGAGGTTTAGATGGTAATAACTATTAGTAAAAATTGATGATTGGTAATAGATGATGCTAATGATAATTATTGGATAGCTAAGAATTAATAATTAGTGATTGTGTGGTAAATAGTTGTTGAAGGATGATTAGAGGTTATATGTTTACTAGTAGTCAAATGGACTAGTAACAAGAGATGGTTAGCTAGAAAATGGTGACTAGTGTGTATTGAGGCAAAGATTGGTAAATGATGATAATATTATGGAATGTGAGTACATTGTCTAATGTTTGCTAATTGTGAAATGTTGGTAAATGACCAGTTGATGATAATTGTGGAATGATGGTTTTATGTTGATGAAAGTTAGCTATAATGTTGGTTGATTGTTGTATTCTTATCTTGAGTGTACTCTCCGTTTGTATAAGAGTCTTAGATGAGTAATTTACTTTTCAACACCAATTGTCATATGGGAACTAATTTTGTAGTTTATGGTTGCTTGTGTTAATGTTTTATGAAACAATATTATTTTGAATTATTTACTATCTATACACAATGAAATTGGTGTGTGTTGATACCTTATATTATATTGTTGTTCTGGTTTAATTACTTATTACGTACAACGATGTTCAAAATGATCTTGGTTCATTTCTGTACCTTAACATAGTTATGTTATCTTGCATTTTATCATACTTATATCATGATTTATCTCAGTCGGTTGATGATGCCTACTGTGTACCCATAGATTTAGTACTTATACTATACTTTTGTACCTTTTTAATACAGATATTAGTACTAGCTATCGTTGTTGATTACTGTTCATGCAGTGACTAATTTCTAGAGACAGGGTAAGCTCATAGATTTTGAATCTCCCATCTCCTTCTATATTTATTTCCATTATTTTATTTTGAGATAGATGTATTGACTATTATAGACTTTGAGTTGTATTAATAGTATTAGATTATTTTGTACTGGCTCTATCATGTCGTGGGATTAGTATATTGTATTCACTATCTTTGTCTATCTAGAACCTTGTCTTATTTATATATTATACTTTTGAATTTTGCCCATGATAGGTATTTCCTACCAAATTAACCTAGTGCATTAGCTCCAGATTATGGTTTTGGCTTACCTACTAGTCGGATTTAGTAGGTACCATCATGACTCATAAATTACGTTGTGACTGATGGATAGTTGGTAAGTATTGACTTAATTACAAATGATGATAATGTACAATCGATAGTTATAGTGGATCATTACTTGGATGAATTCCAATTGTATTATGAGAGTTTATAAGCGATAGTGGTGGGATATTCTATCTTGTTTGTGCTTGCGATGGGTTTTTTACGTTTCTGCACCAATTGTCATATGGGAGCTAATTTTATACTTATGAGAGCTTGTGTCGATTCTTTATGTTATGTTTTGCTATTATTTTGTTTCATTTACTTATTTATGCATAGTGATGTCGGAGTTGATTTAGGTTTGTTTCTATACTTTGACATAGTTATGTTATCTTTTATTTTATATTATGATTTAGCTTAGTAAGCCGATGATGTCTTGGTATTCCTACTACACTTTTGTACCTTTTTAGTGCAGATTTGGGTACTAATTATTGTTGTTTATTCATGTTCTTACCTTATTGATTTCCGGAGATAGGGTGAGATCTTGGATTCTGAGTCACCCACTTTCTTCTAGCTTTCTATATATTCTTTTGTTTCTAGATAGATGTATTGACTATTTAAG
Source organism: Capsicum baccatum var. pendulum (assembly GCA_030864225.1). NCBI lineage: Eukaryota > Viridiplantae > Streptophyta > Magnoliopsida > Solanales > Solanaceae > Capsicum > Capsicum baccatum. The sequence goes on along the minus strand of CM061554.1, from coordinate 54,990,416 downwards.
ATAATTGGGTTGTATCACTATGCTATATACTCTTGTACTGGCTCTACCATGTCATGGGATGGTATTTGTGTAGTGACTACCTTTAAGCTATTTCTATTATCTTGTTTATTTATTATGTTGGATTACCTATTAGGACCTTTTGGGGCATTTCCACAAAGTTAACCTTTGTGTTTAACTCCCGTTATGGTTTGGCTTACCTACTGGCAGGATAGAATAGGTTTGACCACGACTCGTAAATTGGGATGTGGCAGATAGTGTCCCAACTTCTCCCATTTAAAGCAGGCAACCTATTTTGAACATAATATGCTATTTTAATCAGTGGCAACACAATGTATATCATTGAATAATAGATGACCACTCTTGAACATGGTGTAGAGCCACCTTAACAACGGCATGGATACTTGTTCATCATCTTAATTACAGTTTAGATAAATAATCATCACCTTTACAATGGTCTAGATAATTGGTAATTACCTTGATGGTGATCTCAAAAGTTTACTCATTTTGATACAGATTTGGATAATTGGTCATTACCTTGATGGAAGTTTTAAAAGTAAAGTTACTTTGATGTTTGTCTAGATATTTGGTTATCACCTTGATGATGAACTAAAAAGAGGTATCTCTTTGATGCTAATTTGAATCCCACATGCCACTTTTAATGGGGTGACTTACTATTATATCTCACTGAAAAGCGAACAACCTACCATGCCACTTTGAACGAAGAAACTTCCCAATATGTACCATTGAATGGAAGACGACCCATTTTAAACTTATGATGCCAATTTTAACGGCTTCCCATCATGTCTTTTATTTAGCTGCACAAAACTTTTTAGTAGAAAATAAAATATTAGGGGAACTATAAATTGTATATACCTTATACAACATGTCACTTTAAATCGGGTGACTTTCCCAAATATCTTAGAATCACGTACATAGAATTTAGTAGTAGAAAATTCTATGTGTCATAATAAAGAAGATCATAATCCAACATTATATGTCACAAATAGGAGGGGGCGATTCAGTTTTTAGCACAACATAATACTTCGAATGGGGTGACTTCCCAATGTGTTTTATAACTACCTGTACTAAACTTATTAGTAGAAAATGCAATGTTTCACAATGAGGGAGGTGATGATCTAACAAAACATGTCACAAATAAAAGGTGATGATTTAATAAAACATGTCCTAAATATTGGAGTGACAATCCAATATGTCACAAATATAATGTGATGATCTAACAAAACATGATGTGTCATTTTGAAAAAAGGACGACATGAATAAAATAAATGAACCTTGTTAAAAAAAGACAAATGAGTCACTTTGATAGTTATTCAAAGATGGGTGTTTATCCAAATTTCATTTTTATCAAAAATAAAAATCAAGTCTTTTGTGTAGTTGGTACCAAAATTTAGCATAGTACAAAAATTTATCTTTTCTCTTCTCTTCTAATAGAGATCGAATTTGAGATAATTCCTATATCTTTAAGTGGTACTTCAAATGTACCTAAGTGTCATTAAGATTTGTTCATCTTGCTTCTGAAAAAAATTTAGAACTAGGTGTATGCCCATAATTCAAGTACCCTTCCCACAAAGAATGTCCTACTCCATAAGAATTTGAAGTATTTGATTTGAGGACATTTTGAGAAGTATTTTCACAATGAAAATAATGTTCAAAGCATGCAATTGTGATTTCATTGGCTTTTCCTTCATGTAATCCTCGACAAATGTGAGAAAATTTTGAATGGAATCATGTATGGCTTGTTATAAGATTTTAAGGCTTAGGGATATGTATGATATTGATTTGGGATAAGAGTGACTTAATTTCTCTTTGAGCATCAAGCTAAACATATGCATTTGATGATTGTTGTGACTTGGTGCTTGATCTTTTTTGTTGTCCCTTATTTTATGTAAACTTTTTTTTAAGTCTTGCTTGATAGAGCATTTTGCCCATTTAATTATAATGTTTTTTTCTTTTGAAGGTCCATTTATTTTGTATGGAGTGTTCTCCTATCTTAATTTGGGATTTATTCTTGACTTGACTTGATCTTGTAGGAGATTCTCAGACTTTCTTTCTTGTCTTTGAAGTCATTTTTGTGTCCTGGACTATGACGGACTTTGCAACTTTTCTCATTGAAAACATTATACTTAAATATTCTTTGGAATTTGCAGAATTTCAGTGTATTTAAAAAGGTAGGGCCATGAAAGGAATAATGCATGTAAGCAATCAGAAGGATAGATGCTAAGATATAGTTGTCTAAAGAAGAGGCTTCAAGCTCAAGTAGGGATACATTAGGGATTATTGTAATTTGATAGGCATTGAAAGCTACAAATGGGTTGAGAAGGCCTATGATCTTTTTCCAACCAAACGTTACTTAGAAGTTTGCCTCAATATATATTTAGGAAAAGTTCTATATTAATACTGCAATACATTTGAATTCAATCAAAAACTCACCACACAATGCACATAAAACAATGAGGTAAGTTTTATTCTTAACTTGGATGGATGCAAGAGACATATTCAAATGTCACAAAGATATAAACGAGAGGTACAAAAATAACTGAAGGCTAACCATAAAGTCAATGTACTCAATTATATTAATTATTTCTTATGCTTCTAATTTTTTTGGTACCAATAAAGTCAAAGGCATGACTGTAAAAATTCTTCTTTTTAAATTATTTTGAATAAGGAATACCAAACCTGAAGAAGGCTGCCTACGTATCTCAATTCGAGGGGTGAGAATTAGGTATGCGTAGTTTGTGCAGGTATTGTATAAATATATGCACACAAAGTAATTCAACAATAATAAAAAACTTGGATCAATGCCTTATATGTCCAATGTCAGTTGACATCTTCCGCCAATCAAAATCTCTTGATCTTTTGCAACGACAATTATTTTTGTGGTCTCCAATTGTTTTTAGGGAGATAATGAGTTACGACTTATTGATTGTTTAAAATAGCACCTTGTTCTTGTACTCTCTTCTAGGATGCTTATAGGGATTGTCCGATTTTCTAATTATCTACTGAAATAGTACATTATTGTGGGTGTCCTCGATTGCCGATGAGGATGATTTTCTTGCCAATAGGTTAAAAAAGGACAAAAGCAAGAAAGTCTTGAAAATTGTAATAAAATGAAATAGTGAGATCACATAGTTAAAGATTCCTCTGATTTTCTTCCAAAATGGATATTGTTGCTTTGGTAGAATATTTGAGGACCATCCTGAAAAATTCTGTTCCAGTTTAGTACATAAAACAACTTTACTTAACTTCTTATGCTACTTTGATTGGAATTTTTAATCCCTTCTCAAAAATTCTTCCCCTGTTTTGTCTTTAACAAACTCTTGTGTTGAATTTGTAATAAAATGTAGTATTTGGCCTCAAAAATCTATCCTAATTTTTATTGTAAAGAAAGTTGAAAGGCTTACTGGGAATATAACTAAGCCATTATGGTGCCTATGTATACCTTTGAGTCAGGAACCAGGTAAAATGTAGTTTGAAAAAACTTTTGAAATGAAATGATGGACAACTAATGTATAAAATAAAGCTTGTACATTAACACAAAAATAGATATAAATGGATGAAAGCATGAAGCATTTAAGACAAATAATACATAACGTATCCTAATATTTACATGACCTTTTTAATCCAAAGACAAGACTAACGATTAATGATTTATATATTGTTTATAAAATGTCTCATTTCCACCCTAAACTATAATATACACAAGCAAATTAAATTTAAAGGGGATACAAAATAAGAAAAAGAGATGTACACTAAGACCAGCCCCACACAGGGGTACAATTTTAGACTAATCCGCCTCGAAGTCCTTCATTCTCTAACTTATTAAAATTTTTGAACATTTTTAAATTAAAATATTTATAAAATAATAAATTCCCAACCCCAAGTGAAAATTATTCGTATAAGTCAACATCAGATCTTTTAATTTAAAATAAATAGTTGAATGATTGTCCTTTTAGGACATAGACGGTTTTGGACATAAGGTGGCCTTGCTAATGTACCCGGTACTCCTGGGGTACATGGTCTCTTAAGTTATCATGCTTAGAATAAGGGAGTTGGTTTAGCTCTATCCTAGTTTTACTAGATTGTTCTTTGAAGCATATTGGGAATTTGGGAGGACCACCATAGGATGAGACGATAACAAGTGCTGAATAACACAACTAATCATTTTATCATCTCAAGAAATTTATATTTTAGAAAAGGAAATGACCGAAAATTATGCATGATTGTTGGTCCCAAATGAAATCTTTTTTTTGTTGTTTGATTGAATCAACGTGCCATAAATGCAATAATAACATACATGTAATTAAACAAGTAATGAAAAAATAGTTGAACAATGTAGAGAACATGCATAGTACAAACAATGAACAAAATATACCAGGCAATATAATACTATGTAAAAGTTACAAATTCCTCAATTGAAAAAATAAACTCATAATGGTTGGACCCTTCATATACCAACTAGAGTCGTCATTCCATCGCATTCCTATTTTCTTAATGTGCAATGTCGGGATTCAACAAAAAAAATTTAATAACTAGTTTGAACAACTAAGCGAGTCGTCACCTATTTTAGGAATACTAGAAAATATATTAATTTAATTAAAGAAAATTTAATCTGTATCTAATTAAATTCAAGGTAAGAGTTCAGGTTAGTTTAAAGCAAAAGTTCTGCACAGCTTCTATCCACAAATGTGGTTTTCGGTTGAACTCATTTTTTCAATGCGGAGGAGTTAAAAAAATCATTGGCAAGTACACTAAAAATAAAATATGTACAAAATGTAAAATAATGCTTGAATAATTAAAATGGAAAAATTACCCGGATTAGCCACTATTGGGCTTTTATTTCTGCTTAAAGCCTTATTTTTAATTAATAATAATTTATAACCCCCTCTTGCCTATTACTTATTCCTAATTATAATTCATAGCCTTTCTCATGTATTTTCTCCTTTTTTCTATTTTCTATTATTCTTTTTCATTCCTTTTTCGGTTTTTTTTTCTTTAGTTTTTCTTTTCCTTTTTTTGTTGCTTTCTCTTTATTTTTTCTTTTTTCACTTTTTTATTTTTTATTCATTTTTTTCCTTTTCCTTTTTTTATTTTCATTTTTCTCCTTTTTTTTTCTTTTTTTTCTTTTTTATTTTTTTTATTTTTTTCTCGTTTTTCTCTCATTTTCTCCTGCTTCTTTTTTCCTTTTCATTTGAGCGAACTAGCAAATACAAATGCAAGTGCAAAATATAAAATATAAATACAAATGCGAACTATATCATACAAATACAAGTGTGAACTATAAAATACAAATTCAAATGCGATTTATAATGTATAAATACAAGTGTGAACTATAAAATACAAATACGAATGCGAACTATAATATATAAATAAAACTGTGAACTATCTTTATATTTTTAAATTATTTAAAAGGAATGATTGAGTTTCTTTCTTTTATATTTATTGATACTAGTTGTATTTATCCATACAACTCAAATTTTTATACAAATACAATATATACAAATACATATTACATTCGTATTTATAAAATCATTTGTTTCATTTGTTTGTCATTTTATTTGTATCAAGTGATATTTATTTATTTACAAATATGAATGATAATTTTGATATACAAATACAAAATGGTACATTTATATCAAATGATACATTACATATTTATATATTTTAGAATCATGAAAATACAATTAATGCACTTACTTGTTTGTATAAAATTACAAATGATAAATTATACATAGTCACAACTAAATATAATATGCAATCAACTTACAAATACAAATACAAAATAATTTATTAAAAATAAAAAGGTAATGAATAAAATAAAATACAAATACAAGTATAATCCAAATATAATTTACATATACAAACACAATAAAATCATAATATAAATATAATTCAACATAATATGTAATCAATTATAAAAAATAAATACAAAATAGTTCTTTAAAATACAAGTGTGAATTATAAAATATAAATGATGGCGCAAACTAACAAATACAAATACAAGTGCGAACTGTTAACTACAAATATAAATGTGAACTATAAAATATAAATACAAGTAAAAACTTTAAAATACAAATACAGTTGTATCAATAAATACAAAAATATAAATGGCGGTGTGACTACAAATATGATAAATAATTATGGTATTTACGTTATCATCCATGACTTGTGCTCGACTAGTCATATTTTTTGAAAATACAACACATATAAAATAGAACAAAAAAATAAGAAAGAAAATAAGTACAAAAAAGAAAATAAAAAAGGTCAAAGAAGAATGATAAATAGATGTTAGAGATTAAAGAGAGAGAAAAATAAAAGAAAAAAAAGAAAAAATGAGAAAAATTAAAGTAGTAAAAAATAGAAAAAAGAAGAAGGAAAAATGAAAAAAGTGCAAGAAATAAAAAAAATATAAAAAAAGATAATGGTAGTATTAGGATTGAAAATATCCAGTTCAACGAAATAAGCGTGATTAAGATTTTTTTCTTTTTGAAAATATTGAATTTCATTTTTGGTGCGACTAAATAGGGACTGTATTTTATTTTATATGAATAACTGCAACAATTAAATAATAACTAGAATAATAACATCAAACAAAAAATATCAACAATACAATATAAGGAAAGCAGAACACCTATTGATATCAAATAATGTTATGTTTGTATGAACAAACAAACCATCGAAACACACAGTCAAAAAAGAAAAAACATAGTCTATAGACAATAATATTAACATGAGGGATAGAAATATATAGTGACCACACAGAATGGAGGAAATTGTTACCAAAAAGCACAAAATCACTAGAGAACACTATGAAACAAGACTATAATATTAATTAAAATATCAAATAAAATAAAAACAAGATAAAGTAGTAATAGTAATTTTTGAAAAACATTCATTTGTCCAGATCTATGAATTTTGGGGTTAATACTGGTGTTGTTGGTAGGAACCACCAACACACTATAGGTTGTGGTTAGAGAGAGCTAGAAAATGGATGACGTGGATGAATATTATTGATCCAGTGTTCACAGGTTTGTTAAGGTTCATGATAGGTAATTATTGGGTTGTTAAAAAATTTGAGCTCGTCGTTGTTCGACGTGGTTTCATTGAAATTGATGGGTTGTTTTGTTTTTGGTTGGAGTGAGAATTTGTTTAGGGTTCATTGGATTTTGATGTTAGCAAAAAATAATGGATGGGAAGTGCTGGGTTTGCTAAAATAGAAGGGTAGACATAATATTTTGGTTGTTTTGGATTGTTTATATGGCTACTTAGAGTTTGTCGGAGCTCATTGGTGATAAGCGCATCATAGACTAGGGCTAGAAGATTTGTGGATGGTGTTTTTCTTATTGTTGGGGAGGTTTTTAGTTGTGTGGTGGTGTTATAATGTGTGCAAGAAGAAGAAAACAATAAGGTGAGATTGGATGGTTATGGATGGTAGTGGAATATGGATGGCGTTCTAAAGGTAGTAGTCACCAAAAAAATAAAAAGGGAGGGAGGTGGTTTCTAAGCCAAAAATTGATAGGGAGACGATGATTTTAGGATCTTTTTGCCTAATTTAGAAATTTCCACTACCATCAATTATGAAGGGGGCGGATTAATTTCATTAACATAATAAAATCACTCAATAGCAAAACTGTATGTTCAATACCAAAATCATGGGCAATCAAAAATCATGAGTTATCCAAAACTATGAATATTTGATCTTACAAAAAACTATGGATATTTGTGGGAGAAAGTATCCTTTTCACCCCTTTTAATTAATAAATTGTTTTAAAATAATGCTTGTGCTAAAATAATTAAAAATAATAATAAATTGATAAGTATCCAGTAAATTTTTAAAATAAAGATAATTATCAATAATTTGAGTTAAAACTGAATGAAAAATATGTAAAAATTACTTTGTGCAATTTAATGAATAAAGAGATTAAGACTATTTATTTTTAAAATGTCGATCCAAAATTAAATGTCAACATTTATGAAAAAAATCAGTTGTTTTCTATCCCTAGTAGTTAAAAGGGGTAAATTATTGAAATGGGTATATATTATTGTTGTTATAGATCAAGAATGAGTTGAATGAAAATGAAAGGGAAAAAGTGTGTCTTAAAGATTACTTGAGCAATGATTTGAGTTAGGCTATAGTTTTGTTGTAGCACTTAGAGTTTCTTGGAGTTGTGCTTGTTTATAAACAAAATATCTATGATTTTATTCTAGCATGAATTATAATTTATGGACCGCATTTTATTTTATATGCATTGTGATGATGTTGGGTGATGAAGGATTGGGCATCAAACTGATACAAATATGATATATGGTCATAGAGGGTAGTACACCACACTGGTACGATATGAAGTTGTTGATGAGGAGAAGAGTAAGAGATGATGTGCACTTGTTGCATGCATGAACTAATCAATACTCATTGGGTGTCTTTATAATGAATACATGTGGTGATTAGTTATTGTTGAGGTTACGAAGTATAACATTTTATAAAAGATAACTTGTGAATTATATCTATACGATGTTTTTAGTTGTTGATCTCTTTGATTATCGGATCTATAATGATCACTTGTATACTTCTTTGTCTTGCTTACCTGTACATTATTCATTTGGTCGGCCTATTATGCTTCGCAATACCTGTACTCTTTTCTTGTTTAGTATAGAACATCATTTAAAGGTTTACACACAACCTCATTTCTTGTTGAAACTAGATTTTTAGTGTGAGCACTATAACCGAGCAACCTTTGAATCTTCCTTTTGATGTTGATGTCCTTTGTTTTAGGACTAAGATTATCACTTATTTCTTATGTTTTGGATATTCTTAGTTGTTTAATACTTGGTTTATTATTAGGTGTTCTTGTACGATTACTTTAGGTCCTGAGGATGTAATAAATAGAGGTATCAATAATATATTGGTTAGGAATATTGATGTTGGTTTGACTGATTGTTTAGTTTATAAATTAAATTCCTTTTGGAACTTTCTAAATTAGAATTTCTATAAGGCAAATCTACAAATAGAACTTGAACTATTCAGGGTTAGATTAGTATGCTCTTCCAATATAGGTTAGGGTGGGTGACAATCATAACCTGTTGGGTAATGATATTCTGTTAATATTTGAAGTTTGTCGTTTATAATATAACTGTTTGATAGGTGAAACTTATGCCATTATTTTTTAAACCAATATAGGAAAGTGTTTTCAGAAAAGAAGCAGTGTCTAACCTCTTACTTTGTACCAATTTTTGGCATTGGTGATAGTATTGTGTGTGGATTGATTTACTCGAGGACGAGCACAGATTTAAGTAAGGGTGTTGATGAGTTGGCAAATTATGACTTTTTTGACCAAAAAATAGTGAGAAAACATGTCCTCAATGCTAATTTGAATTCTTTTTAATGCTAATTTAGTTTAGGGTTAAATTCAAGAAGTGATTGAAATAGAAAAAATAAGCAAATAAAAGATAAAATATGGAACATTGAAGCCAAAAGTTCATAAAAACATGGAATGTGTCAGTAGTTGTATTACCAATGCATTGCCAAGTTCACTTGTGTGTCACTAGAATGGTGCTTCCATCACCAATCACAAAAGTATAGGCTAGTTAAACTGGTGACAAATCAGCAAAGACACGAGTCTTTCAACAACTACAAATGAATCAATGGAGCAAACGTTCCATTACAAACTGTGTCAGATGCCAACCCTTAGAGCTCAATATGTTATCAAACTGGAAACCTGGGAAAATTTAGTGCATCGCTGAACCTTTTGATGATGGTATATTGCTCAACAAAATTAAATGCGGTGATATTTTTATAATTTTGAGGCTGCATTTTACTAAGCTATTTAAACCATTTTGGCCATTTAGAACCCTACCTTTTGTAATTTTTCTAAATCTCAAGCTTGTAATCAAACCTTAGTTGGGATATTAACCATTTTTCTTCTTGGAATTTGAATTTTCTTTTGAAACATTTGGATCTTATGAAAATATGGAAGAAGAATTAAGGATATCTCTTTTATTACTATAAGTAGCTAATTTTCAAAACTTGGGGTTATTTATTATAGAGTATTGATTATTGTCTGGGTTGTGATTATTTACCTTTGTACATGATTGCATTTTATGATTTTAGCTAGATCACTATGTATTAATTTATAGTTTGAGGTTCCAAATCTAGAGTATGTTCAGATGTCTTATCTGTCTAGAGAGATAAGACAAAAGTGATGAGATTTAGTTGACGGAATATGCGTCATAGTCATTTGAAGGGTGGGGCCAGGGATAAACTACCCATTTTGAGGTCTTGGTTGCTTAGTAGTGTAGACAGATGGTTGTTTAAAAAAGACCCATGTAAATTTTAGTGCTAGATTGATAAATTACCACCAATACCTTATACCAAGCCTAGTCATAACTAACAATCAAGGGTAGGCACTTTTTCACTTACCGACAAATATAGTTATTCTCATGAAAGCATAACCCAAGTACTTAAATCTATTGATTACATACATTATTAGTCGTTTTTTATGATTCAAAGTAAAATTTAATACTTTAAAAACAAAATCAATTTAACGAACCCTTATTTTACATTATTGCAATAATTTAAGCACTGTGTGCTAACTCTTAGTCACTTGTAACACATAAGAGTGAAGCTATTGCTGCCATTCCATGTGGATTCAACCCTGAATCTTTAGTTAGGTGCAAGTATTGCTAATTATTGTGTACATTCCTCTCTTAGAGTGTAATTTAGCATTATCAAAATACAACTAAAAACTTATCCCAATCCACTAGACCTGCATCTATACCCTTATTTTTCCTCCATTTCTTACATAAAGTTTGAGCCACTCTATTTAATTAGTAAGTGGAAAGGTTTGCACTCATCACTGATGTAACTCATATAATTTGAGTGACGTTCTAAATTCCATTAATGAACTCATATGGACCCTTTCTATCATAGAACCATGGTACTTATGAGGATTCATCCAATTAAAATATTGGACTCTAACTGTTGTTGTATTCCTATTTGGGTTGACCTATTAAACAACTAGCTAGTTAAATTGTGTATTCATTGCCTAAGCTATAACTTAAAAGAAGTCTTGAACTCATCATTTGAAACTTGTTTGTTCAAAGGGTCTGTTGGAGCTGGTGGTGCTTCCTAGTTACCATTTCTATTTTTGTTTCTCTTTTCACTATCCCTTTTGGCAAAAATATTTGGTAAATACATAGAGAATGAGTTTAAAGTAGGTTAGATATAGTTCACACTCAATCGTACAATATGAACATAAAATAAATGAAACTTTTCTAAAATATTTCATAGCCTCTGATTCATAAGTGTGTGATGTTTCACACTCATGAACAAGATTCGACTTAATGTGGCTGCTAGACATCCTAGGACATTTTAAACTTTATTCTCTGATACCAATTTTTTCTTGACCCGAGATAACCCTTAGTCCAACACAGTGCTTATAATCACAAGTGACACAAGGATAACCCATGGGCTGGCATGACACTAAAAATATGGTAATATATATATATATATATATATGTATGTATATATATATAATGAGTACTAAGAAAAAGCTAAGAATATAAATAATAAATAAGAATATCCAAAACAACCTTAATATTGAAGTCAAACATAAATCATCCATGGAGATAAAGATGGAAATTCAACTTTCTATCTGTCTAAAAGCCTCAAATAATATGAGTTACTAAAGTCTCCAACTAACACTAACTGTCTAAAAATTAAAATAATAATGAAATAAGAATACTAAAAACTCATCCTCAAAAGATGAGGACTCACACTGTATTGCTGAGATAGGTATGGGATTGTGATAACCACGAGCTGGCTGTTGTACGTTTGAACCTATATTATAACACAACATAAAATAAAAGAAAGTATGCCGAGAATATGAGATATGCACTACAATATATAAGCTGAACATGATAGGATAAATAATACATGGAATTGGGTAATGTAAATTATTGCAAAAACCAAGTAACTAAGCTTGTAACTAATCAAAAATGTACTAAATAAACTAAATATATTATCATGCACTATCTCAGTCTAAACTATGGAGCTACCATTGACCATCATACCTCATCTAAGCTAAACCGGGTCCAAATTCAAACCCCAGCTTGAAGGGTGCTCTGTACCTTACCAAGGGTACAAAAACTGACTGATGTGGATTCACTAAACTGATATCCAAGGTACTAAGGTAACAATCCTAATTTGATGGGTGACCTTTCAGAGCCTATGATGGTGTCATAATTTTAGGACATAAGAACTTCTACTAAAGGTCTCAGCCTAACTGATAGGCGAACCTTTATCCTTGTGTTCACTCAGTTCTAAGTATACTCCCAACTGAATTATATAGATAAACTAATAAACTTTATTATACTAATATTCGAGAGTAAATAATAGACAATTTATCTAAGAGCATCCTAAGACATATGGAATTAAAGGACTAAAAAATCAACTATCAAATTTATGAAATACTAAGTCATCGAGTGTTCATAACCCTCCATCTCTAAAAAATGTAACTAATCATAACGATTGCAATAATTTTAATAGAATACAACACAAGTCCGAAATCCTGAATTATCCATATATACAGAGGTTTCATAAAATATATCATTATAAAGGTACTAAATTTCATGGGAGACATGTATTCATGGATTATTCTTGATGAGGGACTAAAATACAAAAAAAACTCATATTTTTCATACAAGCCTAAGCTTTGAAGATCAAATAAAACTAAAGAATTTAGTTCACTTACAGACTCAATGGGGAAAGTTTACCCATCGATTAAATCCCACATACTTAGAAGTGAAAATCCCAGACTTAAATCTTGAAGATGATGAACCCTATCATTATTTGTTTGGAGAGGAAAGAGTCACTTATTTCTCTAATTTTCCTTAAAGTGTCAACTGATTTATTAGGGAATATGGGATTTGGAGAAGTTAGTTTTAATATTCTTCCTTGTAATACTCAAAATGGTAGAGTATAGAAGGTTACATGATAGAAAAAGAATGAAGTACCCCTTATAATAATGAAACTAATAATTGACTATTTGATAGAAAAACTAACAAACTGCTTGTTTGTTCTACCAATGGTCATTAGTTGTGTTCTTTGGATATGGAGGGGTCTTAATGACTCTCTGGAGTTCATCGGATAAACCAATAAAGTGTCCTTTGTTTTTCCAACCATTAGTCCCTTGGATGGGAATTAGTAGTCAACCCAAGACAATATAATAACCATGGTCACCACCAATAAATCATTGGTACTTCAAACGATTATTGGCGTCTCTCACTGACAAGGTGGCACTTTTTTAATCCTCGAGACTTTTGGGCCTTTTTCATATAGACTAGTACATGGAATGATCGTTTGTTAAACCGCTGATCAGTGTAAGGATCATCGGATGAAACAACTTGACACTACTTTACTAAAAAAGTAATAACTTCTTTCTTTGGAATTAAATTAACAAGTAATTTGACAAGTTGGTAGGAAGACTCAAAGACCATTAATTTGGTGGATCTTGAGTTTCAAAAATCTTCATAATATAGGAGTTATACTCATTTTAAGTTGACATTAGAAAGATTCTATATGACAATTCGATTAGTGAGAAAGTTTTCAACTTAATTATGAGCTAGGAGTTATATACGACCATAATTAATATCTAAAGCACTTCTCATGCTACCAACTAAATGTGTTTGGTTTTATACACACTTGAAGAAATGGTTTTAATGTTAGCTTGAATTCTTGGTAGGGTACAACTTGATATATGAATCAAGAGGATTGATAAGGATTTCTAACTTGAAATAACAATCAACTAAAAAGAAAAACATTAGGAAATAATAAACATTATAAATACTAGACAATACCAATTCAACCAGAAAAAATAGAATAGAATTCTGAGTTACTTAACAATATCTCTTTAACCACATGATGCTCAAGCATGAAATTCTTTGACAAAAAATAGATTTAAATAAAACTATCCCCACATAGGATATCAGGTATGCCTATATCAAGGCATTTCTCATAAGTTAATACTATAGATTCAATTGAGGATTATTCTAAACTCTGCCTTATGGAATTGTCAAAATTGAATGAAGTCCCTTTGACTATCATATCAGATAGGGGTGATGAGTCAACAACTCATTTGACCTAAAATGGTATGAATTATGTCCTGAATGCTATTTTAGATGAATTTTTACGGTAATCAAGTTTAATTACAGTGTTAAGGCCATGAAGTAGTTGAAATAGAAAAATATAAGAAAGAAATGAAAGATTAGAGATAAAGGTACACAAGAGCATCACAAGGAACAATTGGCGCATCGTAAAACCCTTTTGTGTATTGCAATTTGATAATTCCATCATTAATTCTAATAGTCTAGGCCAGGTCAACATTCAACAAATCATCAAAGATGTGATTCGGTGCATATAAAAACTAATCGGCGAAGCCAAGTTTCATCTCCAAAAGTAACTATTGTCAACCCCTGAAGCTCAAGTTTAAAGTCAATTCGATGACACTAGTATGTGCCTAAGTGTTCAACGATGGATATTTCCTCATCTAAATTATACATGATGGAAATGTTGTAATTTTAAAATGCAATGCTGATAAAGCTATTTACACTATTTTAGTAGCTTGGAATCCCATTTTTTAAAATCGTTTTTTGGAATCTAAAACTTGTAATTGAAACACTAGTTAGAATATCAGTTGCTTATTGTTATTTTCTTTCTTTTGAATATGGATTTTATTTTAAATATTTGGATTATAGGCAGATTTGAATAAAAATATAAGTATATTTCCTTTTCTCTTATTATGTGTAGCTAATTTTCCATCTTGGGGTTATGAATTATTGAGTGTAGATTATTGTGTGTAGTGATTATTTACCTTTATATATAATTGAATGGTATGGTTTTAGATAAATCTCTATATTTCAACTCAAGAATTGTCATTGTAAATTCTATTCTTTCTTAGATCTCCTATTTTGCTTGAAAGAAAGTTTCTTACTTCATAGCTAGTGCTAGAAATAGAATAACTAATTTGAGGCAATTGGTTGCTTGGTATTTTTTACATATGGGCGTCTGAAAGAAACACTTATTAAGTTTGGTGGTAGATTGAATGACCAGCTCTAATACCTATGACCAAGCCTAGTCATAACTATCAATTGAATTTTCACTTGTCCACACTTATAATAACTCTTAAGAGGGCATAACCCCAAGTACTTCTACATATCGATTACATTCTCTAGAATTTATTTTGACATCCAAAGAACGAAATCCTTTTTGATTTTAAATCCCATATTTACTTTATTGCTTTATTATACCATTGTATGCTAACTCATAGTCACTTGTGACACCTGTGGGTGAAGCTACCAATTTCACTCCATGTAAAATTGACCCTAACTCCAAGTTGGGTTAAAATTTTATTCATAAAAACTGCATACATCATAGGGTGTAATTGGAGTATTATTAAAATGGCATTATTATTGGAGAATAAAATATAGCGTTCATTCATTACGGTGTTATAAGTTACTTTTGTTAGCTACAATATAAACTTTACTATATTTATTTTTTGTCTTTGCAAGGTGATAAACTATGTCAACTCAAAAAAATAATTCAACATGGTATTGACACGACTAATTTTAATGTCCAACTCAAAGATGAAGATCACCTAGGGGACGCTAGGAGGGAATGTATAATTTGCTTACCTCGAATTAAAGGCGATGCAATTTTCATGTTACATGTGTAATGCTTCACCTACTTCAAATAAAGGGATTATTCATTGTAAAATATAATGAAGATGAAAACCTTAATTTAAAAACTTTATAGATGTTTGTGTCCTATTTGAAATTAATAATATTCCTTAAGAGTCAATCCGATTGAGGTTGTTGCAATTCTGTCTGATGGGTAAAGTGGTATTGTGGGTGTGGGGATTCTCCATGGGGTCTATTTCTCATGGGTTGAATTGGAGTGGGCTTTTCTAAGATTATTTTTTCTGCCATTGTCCATGCTTTAATTAAGGGATGAGATAACAAATTTCTGGTAATTAAGTAGTGAACGATTATATAAAGAGTGTTTGAGGTTAAAAAAGAAATTAAAACAATGTGATAAGCATAAAGTGACCAATAAAATGTTTGTTGAAATATTCTATAGGTCATTGGACGAATTAAAAATGACCATAGAAGATAATACAATTGAAGGACCATTGATCAACCAATTTTTTGAGTTGCTTCCAAGTTGTTGGGCCAAATGATAAGCAAAGTAAAGCATGTCACACAGGTAACACTAAGGTGATCATGGAGGATCTGTCCACTTCTTATGAGAGGCAATAACAAAGTATGAGAAGAGAGAAAAACATAGATATGATGATTACACAAAATGACCTCCACAAAAAACATGCCAGAGATTCAACTCCAAAAATATTTAGTGTTTTAGCTTCAAGGGGTAATAGACAACATGAAGAGGATGATATGGAGATACTTGATGAAGAAATTTGGTTCTTTCAAAACCAAATGGGGAGTTCCTACCTTAACCATCAAAGGAAACACATGAATTAAAGTTGGAAGGAATAGGTCCATGATATAGATTTAAAAGAATATGATTGAAGAGACCGTGATCGTTATAGATATTGGAGGGATACAAAATTTTATAGGGGCGAAAAATAGAGAGATAAAGGTTATTACATAATAGGTATATTCCTTCATATGATTGTGCCAAAGGAAAGGAGTCTACCTTTTATGAACTAGAGAGTTATAAGAAGAAAATGTTCTTGCTTATATATTATTGAATGTTGAAGTGAGTGACAAGATACTAACAGAGATAAAGAGTAACTTTTAATTACTTATTCAAATAGTCACTTCACATTCATCCCCAAATGAACAACATGAAATTTAATTGGGCCAAATCTCAGCTCATATGAACATGAGCTAAAATGAGGTCCTCTGAGTGATATTATAAAAAATTAAAAGAATGATATCCGTTGCGTAGAAATTGTTAGTAGGCATGGTAGAACTCTTGGTAATGATGCTATGAATCTTGATGAAGACCCCAAAGAGAGGTGATTTTATGAGAAAGTAAGTAGTATGAGGAAGAGACTTGAAAATTCAAATTATGAAGTCTCTATTCCCAATAAGCAAAGTATAGAAAATATATATGATTTTTAATAAAGGGTAGAAGTTAAAGAGATGCCACATTCGGTTGATGATAATATCTCCAAACTGGAGGAAAACTGGTTGTCTCAAATTCACCGATCAAAAATAACTTTTTCACTCTCTCAAAGCCTTATGAAGTAGGAAAATTATACAAAGTTCAAGGAGTTCCTCAAATTTAATAACTAATCATTGAACGTTCTTTTATTAGAAGCCTAACAAGAGATTCTTGGGTATGCCAAGTTCACAAAGGACTTGGTGATAATGTAAGAACCATTAATTTATAAATAGTGGAGGTCTCACATAGTTATATCACTATGATGTCAAGACATGCGTGTTCAACAAAGAAGACCCTAATATATTCAATATTCCTTGTATTATTATGGTGTATCAATTTGGTAATGCGTTACGTGATTTAGGGGAAATTATAAACTTGATTCATCTATCTATTAGAGAAATTGGAGTTAGGTTCTCTAAATCCTAAAACCATGAGAATATTAATGACAAATTAGTACATGAAACAACCAATGGTAAATCTATTTGATATGCTTATTCAGGTTGTAAAATTCATATTTCTTGCTGTGTTTATGATCCTAGATTGTGTGATTGAACAAAGTTTCTATCATTCTTGATGCAACTTTCCTTGCTACTTTGAAGGAATCGGTTGATGTAAAATATGGAAAATTAAATTTCATGGTGAACAATAAAGAGATAAGATTAAATTTGTTGAATTCCATACTGCAATGATGAACTTGCAAGTGATATCCAGGATTAATATAATTTATAATAAGGTACCCTCTTCTATAGAGGTGGATTTAATTAGTGACCCACTAGCGGTAGTGTTGTGAAAGTATAAAAGTGAAGAGGTTGAAGAGTATGATGAGTCCGTTGCTTCATGCAAGAGTCTTTGTTCCTACACAAAGAACCCATGAAAATTAGATCTTGACTTGAAGAATTAGGAGAGTCCTCCCTTAAAGACTTCATTTGTAGACCCATAAAAACTTGCCTCAAGCCATTAGCATCAATTTTTTTCTATGTATTATTAGGGGAACGTAACACTTTACCCATTGTTATTGCAGGAGATTTGTCGTTAATGTGTCGTGAATTTACAAAACCTAAGACACTTAAAATAAGGAATATTTTCAAGTATAAGGGCATTTTTGTAGATTTGACATATTTCTTTAAGTGTTTGCAAGACTTACGGACTTAGAGAAAGAAAATACATAATATAGGACAATGATGCAATCATACAATCTTTACCACGATTGTGGGATCTGACTATAATCGTGCGTAGGTTTTCCTAGGATTGATTAAGAGATACCTCAAGTAGAAATCTCTTAGATGAAAGGTCCTACAATCGCGATCATGAGATGATGTCATGATCATAAAATGTGATTGTTAGTGCATAAGTAAATCCACACCTGTAGGAATCAACTGAAAAAGGATCACACGATATCTTACCTATGATTGTGCCTTAAAAGTACGATTATACCATGTGGTCGTAGGAAGAGACTAGAGTTTTGAAAACTTTTAAAATATTAGAATCACAATGATCAGACGACAGGATGGTATGATCGTGGGAGGGAATAATGAGATCGAACCTTTGTTTACCTAATGGAAGACCTAAATGTGGTCAAGTGTAAAAACCATGTATAGAAAAGGATGATCGTGGGCTCTAACCATGATCTTACTTTCTTCTTGTCTAAGGAAGCTGACACATTTTTCCTTATTTGTTTAGGATATGATTTATTTTGTCTATAAAAACTCACTCTTATAGGGTTATATTTACGAGGTTATCCAATTATTACACACACACTTCAATATAAAACACTATTCTAAGGCATATTCTTGCGTTATATGAATATCATTTCTAGGGTTTAATCAAAGTTTAGATTTTGAAGTTTATTTCTTATTATAAAATCATAATTTGTCTTCATCTACGAATTCTTCTTGTGTTTCCACAACTAGAGTTGTTGGAACCATGCCGAATTAGAAAATAGGTTAAGTGAAAAGTCAGTCTAGACTGATGTTCTTGCATGTATTAGCATTTCCATCAGTACGATTGCTTTTCTAGTTGATACATATATTAGTAACTCACTCGTGTTCTAAACTTTCTCATGGTAGAGGTATAGATTAGAAAAAGGGAATAACCATTAATATTTAAAGTGACAAACCTTTATCTAATAACTAGAGCCATAACATGTATATATAATTTGAGATCAAGAACAAGGGTTAGTAATACAACATTATGAGTCTGGAAGGAGCTGAGTGAAATTCATCTACACAAGGTTGGAAGACATTAACATGATACGTATCTTGTTAGGTTTTGTATGAAATAAATAGGTATAGTTTGCTAGAATGAATAACCTGTGGATCTATGACATCATGGGGATTAAAATTGTTTCTCATATTGATTACAAGTTCAACAAACCCATATTTGTTACTATTTATATTTTGTTTCACAAAAACCCCTTCTTTTACTTGTCAATTACTTAGACAAATAATTTATCAAATTCTGCCCTATTCGTTGTGGGATTTACCCCATCATCACCAGGATCTAAATTTAATCAATGACAACTTTATACTTTCTTGGAGGTATAATATAGTCGACATCAAATTTTTTTATAATTATCGGGGAATACGGTTATAGAGTTTATTTAGGCTATTTTCTAATTTTATTTTTCATTCTTTTATAGGGAACACACTGGTATATGCTAATAATAGAGTAAAGGCAAACCCTTGATTCAATTTGATCATAAAATTGAGAGAACTGTAAGATAAAATCAAAGGATGGAGAGAGAAGGAGTCCAAAAACAAGGATCCCTGCTTGAGGTGGTTCATACTGTCCCAACAATTGTAAATTGGACTCTCTATATTGTTGTTCTAGAAACTACAGAACAAGTAAATACTCGATTAAATGCTGAGGAAAATTCTAGGCAAGCTTCTATCTCAGTAGCAATGAGGGAAGAAATAGATAGGAAATAGGAGGCGAATCATTTAGCTACAATTTATGTGAGCTATAGATTGAGAAGAAGTAGGGGATAACAACCCATCCAATCATACCAGGCTATTTATGATGATCCAGAGAAAGATTAGGGGTATGTCGAGCCAGTTAAAATAGGTGCAATCGTTCGACCTAAATTGCCTCAAGGTACTAAGTTTGATATCAAGAGCGCGATAATCCAACAACTAAATTTGGAGGGGGTGTTTGTTGGCCTACCTACTGATGGTGAAAACATTCATATTATAAACTATATGGGGATTTATACTTCATGGAATCTACTTAAGGTGATTTAGGAGACAATTCAGCTGAGATTATTCCCATTATCTCTGACAAGGGAAGCTACACTAAGATTAGCTGAGTTTTCCAATGGATCCATCACCACTTGGAATGACTTGAGGACTCTATTCTTGGAGTAGTTTTTCCTACCCTTAAATATACTATAATTGAAATACTGAGTATGCAATACTGTGCATATATGTGTATATTGTAATTGATCTTTTACTGAAGGTGAGTTCTAAGTCTTAATAACTGAGTAATTGATATCTGAGATTACTGATAACTGAGTTACTCAAACTGATTGACTGTATTTGACAGTCCTAATTCTATAGAACTGCACTGAGTTCTACACTTAGACTGAAACTGAGACTATGAGAAGTAATCATCTAACTGACATGCCCCAAATAAGATAACTAGTGTCCAACCTATAACCCTAAATGGTGCTTGTGATGTTGAACTTGGCTCCGGGCGCTAATGGTGGTGGAATTATAGCTCCAGTGGCTCCGGCACCATCAAGATCATCATCATCATCATCGAAAGCTGGCTGCATGGGTTGGCGATCATACCTAAATCGAGCTTGTCGACCTCTTCTGTTGGCAGGTGTTGCAGTTTCAGCGACATGCCTTGGGTTTATCAACTCGTCATCACCTAAATCTTCATCGTCAGGATTTGTTGCTCGCCCAGGATTATCAATGTTTTGTTGTTGGACTTGAGCAGCGACAAGAGCAGCTAATCTTGCTTGCTCATGTTGAGCATCCATCCTGTCGATTTCAGCTTGTTCTTCCATTCTTCTAATTCGTTGTGGTTCCGGATTGATTGGTAATAACGGTTGACCAGAACTTCTAGTATGGGGCATGCACTAAAGTAAAAACCTGCAATAAACAAAAACAAAAACTAAACGTAAAAGTACGAGAATCTTTGACCAAAGGGTCTAGTAATTATCACGAACTTGATTGACACTCGTATTCCCCGACAACGGCGCCAATTTTTGATAACGCTCAATCTACAGCTTTTGCAGGAGTGTAAAAGGGTCGTTAGCAAATATAGAACCCAACCTGGGTTGGGTGTCGATCCCACAGGGAATAGCTTGGCCAACAAGTAAGCAAAATTACTAAACTTTTGGTGCAAGTCTCGTAAAAGGGGGGATTGTAATGTGTAATGAAAACAATAAAGGAAAAGCTGAAAATAGCAAAGTAAAGAGAGAAAGATTGTTACGTAAGTTGTAAACAATGAGAATTGAAGCGTTGGGGTTATGTCCACCTTCTGAGGTATACGTCTCTATTGCCTATGAGTGTGTAGAATTGTGACATGCATGTGCTTATAGAGAATTGTATTCTATGGTAAATCCAAGCGTCTCTCGACCTCAACAAGGACTATTTCACTTTAACTCTCTCGAGCTTAAAGCGTGTCTAACGGTACGAATTATCCAAGAGGTTAGTCCAGTTACGGCACTAGCTTTTTAATAGGAAAGGGTGCCCTACTACTTTGACATTATCTCTTTTCCAGAAAAATAACCTTTCTCTCGAACAAGTTAAATGTTAGACTGGCGTATTCTTGCGTTTGCAACCGCAAAGAATGTAGATTAAGATGAAGAGAATAATGATATAAGCAATATACGTGTCATGAACTCACAAACTCACAGTAATAGATAGTATCTCATTCGGCTTCCATAACCCCAACAGAGAGGTTTAGTTACCCATGAATGCGAAGGAGATCACGATTGACATTGTTATTATATCACAATATTGAGTAATGGCGTGTAGATCAAGTGATAGGCGTTAGGCGTGTTTCCTTGTCTTGGTAACGATTCTCTTGTTGTGGAATTTAAGAATAGAAGAAGAATAGAATTAATGGAAAGATTAGAAGAGTTGTAATTGAGAAGTAGAATGTGTCTCTCCACTAAGGGAGGACTTGTCTCTCCACTAAGGGAGGACTTTTTCTCTCCACTAAGGGAGGAATTTATTAAAAATCTCTAGCATGATAGGGTATTTATAATACTCCTATCCTACTCCTACTATGCTAATGAAATAAATAACCAAATCCTACTAAACTAAGGAAATACATAACCCATTTGTACTAGGTTAATGTAACATTCTCCTAATCCAAATAAACTAATGAAATACATAACCCAATTGTACTAGGTTAATGTATCATTGTCAAAATCCAGCTTTGTGTCTGTAAGTCCCCAAAGTCTTCAGAAATGTTGTTTTAGCCCGGGACAGATTTTCCATGCAGCAGTTTTGGTCCAGGTCCCCATAGTCTTCAGAATTGCTGTTTTAGCCCGGGACAGATTTTCCATGCAGCAGTTTTGGTCCTTAGGCGTGTAGACTTTCTTCCCTTCCTTTGTGAGCTTTCTTTTGCGTCAAGTAAGCCATAAAATGCTGTATTTTGCATCATTTATACCTGAAACTTTACTAATCATGTTCGTTAACTCATTTATAGGAAAAAGGACTAAAAGTGCATGAAATATATAATTTGTTCTCAAAACTCGGCTAAAATATGGGCAAAATATATTGATATAGGCGCGTAATTTCGCTTATCATCAGCTACATAGTCCAGGAATGCAAGGACTACTTCTAAGGATCACACACTTTATTAACAGGTGAGCCATCCCTGGGTTCACTCGGTGCTGAATCCTACTTTCAACTAAATAGACACTGAACTTATTATACTGAGCTAAACTTAGCTGATACTGAGTTTTATACCTGACTGAATTTACTGAGTTCTATAACTAAATGAGTTTATTGAGTTCTATTAACTGGCTAAGTACTACTATTTTGTGTCATGACTGAGACTATTCTATAACTATTGTAAATCTAGTTAAAAAACAAGATTGTCGGGTATTAGATACCCCGAGGACTCGATAGCATGAAAGTAAAGCATGGCATGATCTTGAAAAGTACAACAATGTCCAGTTGTTCATAATTCATTCATAGAGACATTTTATCAAACACTTGTAGGGTATAAGCTTATACATGATTGGGACTATACAATGACTTGTCATGATTCCACTATTTACTTCACATAGGAATTTTAGCAAACACTTTGGGAACATGGATTATTTCACATGGTAATGGCCAACACATGAGCATCATGAGTACAATACTCAATTGCAAATTCAAGGGTTTAGCATGCAATTCAAATAATTCATCACATAACTATTTTAATTTCATGGAAACTTATAATTAATCATGAATTGAAACCCAACTACTATCATGGACATGACCACAATAAATTTATAGCACGAAGTTTATAATTCTGAGATCTTGTAAGTTTAAAAAGGATTCTTGGACTTTATGGATGAAAGAAACCATGAATGAATACCTAACATACCTGAGAAGATGATTTTCTTGAGGCTCTTAGTGATTTTCTTGAGGATAGATCTTGATTCTTGGAGGCTAGGGTTTTTTATTTTGAGAGAGAATGATCTTGATTTGAGAGGAATTGAGTGACTAATGATATAATATGCTATTTAGGGCATTAATCCCATGTTTTGGCTGATAGGGATTTTAAGTAATGACAAAACAGTCCTTGAAATAAAATCAAAGAAGCTTAAAATCTCAATTTTCACCCCGGCTCAACGCGGTACAATCACACCGGCTCACTGGAAAATAGACAACTTGAAATTGGACTGATGACACTACGCGGCACCATCACGGTGCTTCACTGGATAAGGATTTGGTCATTGGCGTGACGTGGTGGTATTGCGTTGCCACACTGGAAAATGATAATTGTGAACTAGAATATTGGTACGACACGCCATTATCTAGATGACACACTGAATTTTGACGATTGCCATTTGGCCTGGCTCCGCAATGCGCTGACGTGCATTTTGGCACACTGTTTACAAAAATAGCTATAATTATTCACCCGAGTATTACATTTTGGTGAATTTTTAAATCGTTGGAAAGGAAACTAAATTTCCTACGCCATAGTAAGCTTTAAACAGAAAAATACTGAGTATTTAGACAAATATATATAAAATTACTCATGTACTGAGAGTTAAGTTAAGCTAGGGAAATACGGGGTATTACAGAGGAGTACATGCCTTAGATTTTGAAGTTGATGAAGAGAAATTACCCGTACAAGCCCCAAATTGATCCTCTAGATGAAACCCTAGCCTTCTTTTACCCAAGAGCATTAGAGAGAATTTAAGAGAGTTTCTACTTGTTTAAGATTAAAATAATAAGGTAAATAATTTTCAATATTAATATAAGTTTTGGGGCCTTAAGAGCTTAAGTACGGAAATGTCCAAAATACCCCCAACTTAAACTGCTTAAAAATCCTGTCAGATGGTATGACTCCCCTATATCAGTCACACCCTCCAATACAAGTAGTACCCACCACTCGTACCCTAGGCCTCCCCCTTGGATCCAACACTTCCCAACATATAACTTACCCAACCCAATTCGTACCCAACTGTATAGTTAGTTCCCCTTAACCGTATCCCTGGCAGAATAGAAACAAAAGAGGTTTGATCACTTCTACCATTTGAGTAAATGATAAGATTTGTACCTTATCATATGGCTCATGGTGCGCCACTAGTACAAAGATCCAAGCTAAGTTACTAAGTCTCAGATTAAGTGAAGGAAAAAAACGAACCATACAACCCATATCAAACCATATGAATCGTACCTTTTCCAGAAACAAATCCAACCTACCAACCAACACTGGTTAGCATATGAAAAGGATCATACCAACCATACCTTATCATACGACTTGTACCCATAAATTGTATGATGTCCAAAAACCAAAAATCCAAGAAAATCTTACAAAGGTCAAAACCCATGGTGTTTCAGTCTGCCCCATTAGGATCGTTCATCCTCGAATGACGGGAAAGGTAGGTCAAACACAAGCACAATTCATTTGCATTTTCAAACATCAATCCAACCTTTAACTAAGTTAGAAAAAAAGATGTGATCAAGAACACATACCTTCTGCATGAATATCCGGAGAAGTAAACAAATATGGATATTTGGACATCATGTCAACTTCTGGTTCCTATGTAGCCTCTTCCACCTTATTGTTCTACCGTATAACCTTAATTGAGGAAACATCCTTGGTCTGTAACCTCCAAACCTACCGATCCAATATCTCAACTGAAACTTCTTCATAAGATATATAATTTGAGATACCCAATCCTTTGAAAAAACCCACGAAAGAAGGATCACCAAGACACGTTCTCAACATAAAGACACGAAATACCAGAAAAATGAAGCTCCAACTAGAGGGAAACTCAAACTTATATGCCACATTACCAACCATCCATAAAACCGCATAAGGACAAATATATTAGGGACTGAGATTTCCCTTTTTAACAAACCTTATCACTCCCTTCATGGGAAATACCATAAGAAATACCTTATCCCCAACCTCAAACTCTAAGTCTCCACGTCTCACATTTGCATAGGACTTTTGGAGACTTTGGGAAGCCTTAAGCATATCTTGAATAACCTTTACCTTCTCCATAGCTTGATAAACAAAATCTGGGCCAAACATTTCCAGCTCATAAAGCTTATACCACCTAATAGGATATCTTTACCTCCTACCATATAAGTCCTTAAAAGGGGTCATACCAATACTAGAATGATAGCTATTGTTGGAAGCAAACACTACTAAAGGTAGATGCTCAACCCAATTGCCAATATAATAAATCACACATGCCTGGAGCATGTCCTCTAATATCTAAGTAGTCCTCTCTGATTTTCCATCCGTCTGGAATAAAAAGTAGTACTCAGACTAACCTTAGTCCCCAACCCTTTCTAGAAAGACTACCAGAAATGAGATGAAAATTATGTAACACGATCAGAGATAATCGAAGTAGGTATCCCATGCATCTTTACAATCTCCTAAAGATAAAGCCTCGCATAGACCATAGCCAAAAAAATTTCCGCACTGGCAAGAAGTGAGCGGACTTTGTCATCTTATTCATGATGCCCAAACCGAATCAAATTGGTTCTAAGATCGAGGAAGACTTGTAATGAAATCCATATTGATTACCTCCCATTTCCATTCATGGAACTCAATTTCTTTATACAACCCTCCAGGACTCATGTTCTCATCTTTAACTTATTGTTACACCATACACTTGGACACAAAATCAGCCATATCCCTTTTCATACTATGCCACCATTACATCTCCTTGAGATCATGATACATCTTTGTCAAACCGAGATGAAAAACAGAGCGCAACTAATGCACCTCATCCAAAATCCTTTGTCGCAAACCATCGATGTCAGGAACACATAACCTTTCTTTGTACCTCAAGGTGCCATCACCGCTGATCTCAAACACCATCACCCTTTTCTCACCAATATCACTCTTGATTTTTATCAAGATAGGATTTAGCACTTGCTTTTCCTTAATCTCTGCAACTAGAGACAACCAAACCATTTCATGTACCCTCACACCACTATCAATGGAGTCTAAGAGGCAAACTCCAAGATTACCCAATCGGTGAATATCCTTCACCAATTATCATTTTTCCTTACCTATATGAGCCAAACTCCCCATGGATAACCTGTTAAGAGCATCGCCAACAACGTTGGCTTTACTTGGGTGGTAGTGAAGACTCATATCATAATCCTTAAAAAGATTTAACTATCTCCTCTTTTCTGTGATCTAGCTCCTTCTGAGTGAACACACACTAAAGATTATTATGATAAAAAAGATGTCAATGTGCACTCCATACAAATAATGCATCCATATTATTAAAGCAAAAACCACCGCTAAAAGCTCCAAATCATAAGTATGATAATTCCTCTCATGCAACTTCAACTGCCTGGAAGCATAGGCAATCACCCTTTTATGTTTCATCAAAACACATTTAAGTCCCACCCGGGACGTATCACAATAAATCCCAAACCCCTCATTGTTTTCAGGCAATGCCAAAATGGGAGTGAAAGTTATATTATACTTCAGCTTCTCAAAACTCCCCTCACAAGCATCCGACCAAGAAAACTTTGCCCTCTTCCGAGTAACCTTAGTCACTAGGAAAACTATATTTGAGAAAATTTCCACAAACCGCCGATAATTCCTAGAAAAACCTAAGAAACTTATAATATCAATTGTAGTCGTGGGTCTAGGCCACCTCTTAACTACAACAACCTTTCCTGGATCTACCATGATCCCATCACTAGAAATAATATTACCCAGAAAAGTTACAACATCCAACAAAAACACACACTTAGAGAATTTGCATACAACTGCAGCTCTTTTAAGGTTTGCAACACCACACGGAGGTGATTGGCATAATGCACCTCACTCTTAGAATAAATCAGAATGTCACCAATGAATAAAATGATTAAAACATCTAAAAACTGCCTGAAAACCCTATTCATTAAATCCATACATACCGTCGGGCCATTAATTAAACTGAATGACATAACAAAGAACTCAAAGTTCCCATACCGAGTACAAAAAATCATGTTAGATATATCCATCCCCATATATTAATCTTATGATACCCAAACAATAGATCTATCTTAGAAAAGAGTGTGCCACCTTGCAACTTATCAATCAAGTAGTCTATCTTTGAGAGAGAATACTTGTTCTTAATCATCACCCTATTCAATTGCTGTTAGTCAATGCACATTTGAAGGAAACCATCCTTTTTGCGCACGAATAACACTGGTGTACTTTATGGGGACATACAAGAATGGATAAAACCCTTATACAAAAGATCATCAAGCTGCTTCTTGAGTTCCCTCAACATAGCAGGAACAATTCTATAAGGAGGAATAAATATTGGATGAGTGTCTGGAACCAAATCAATACCAATATCAGTCTTTCTATCGAGAGGAACACAGGAAGATCATCCGAAAAGACCATAAAAAACTCATTTACCACAAGAACTAAATTTAAAGAAGGATCTTCCAAGTTAGAATCTTTAACCCTGACTAGATAATAGAGACACCCTTTGGTCCTTAATCTCCGATCTCTAATATAAGAAATAAACCCACCTAGGAGCTAGGGAACTATCCTCCCACTCAATAACTGGTTCACAAGGGAACATAAACATAACCTATAAGCTCGATAGTCTAAGGACATGTAACAAGAGTGTAGCTAAGCCATCCCCAGAATAACATAAAAATCCACTATATCAAGTGGAAACAAATCCATCAAAGTCTTCCTTCTACCAATAGATTCCACACATACACTATAGACTCTTTTAGCAACCACAGAGTAACCTACCAGGGAAGAAATAGAAAAAGGATAAAAAATAACCTCAAAATCAAACCCAAAATACATAACAACAAATGGAGTCACATAAGAGAGAGAGTGGACCCCAAATTAAGCAGACAATACATATCATGAGAAAAAGAGTTGTAATGTACCATTAATAACATTAGGTGATGGTTTAGATTCATGTCGAGTAGCAAGACCATATAACATATTTTGACCTACGTAGGTGGTACCAAAAGCCAAAACAAATTTTGGTGTGGGATCAAAGATGAAGCAACTGAAGCCTTACTCGCTTGCAAATCACCCTTACCAATCAGACAATTTCTAAGCATATGGCCTAGATGACCATATTTGAAAAACCTATCCCTCCCCTTATTAAAGAAACCCACTGAAACAGAGAATAGAATAAGGACAACTGTTCCCCACTTACCTAAGATTATGCATATTTTTCCCAAAAATTATCGCCACTCTTTTGACACCTATCATCCAACTGCTTCGAGTAAGGAGCACTAGCTATAGAGAAGGAACCAGAACACCCCCATTTTTCTGGCCACATGCCTCTATCTTGACCACCTTGTTGTCTAGCACCACCCTATTCAGAAGATCAAAACTTTTTACCTTGCTTATTCTCGAACTCAGCCTGCTTCCTCTTTTTATCCTCCACTTATTGCATATGAACCACTAACCTGGAAATATTCATATCATTGATAAGTAATGCAGTCTTGCTTTCAAGGATAAAATTTTGATATAGTCTTGAAGTAAACTTTCCAATCCTGACCCTTATGTCAGGCACCAATTTCGGAGCATACCTAGATAGCTGATGAAATTTCATGGCATATTCTTTGAAAAACATCTTCCCTTTTCTTAGATTAAC
Source organism: Capsicum baccatum var. pendulum (assembly GCA_030864225.1). Taxonomy (NCBI): domain Eukaryota; kingdom Viridiplantae; phylum Streptophyta; class Magnoliopsida; order Solanales; family Solanaceae; genus Capsicum; species Capsicum baccatum. Next base: position 54,960,933 of record CM061554.1, on the reverse strand, counting down.
AAATTTCTCTGCCTTTGCTTCTCTCAACTCCTAAGGAAAAAATCGATCCATAAAAGTATTAGAGAAAGTCTCCCACAGAATCGACTCCTCAATATCACTTCTCATCCTATCCTACTCCTCATACCATTGGTACGCTACATCTTTAAGCCAATAAGCTGATAAATTCACCCCTTCCACATTGTTTCCCTACATAACCCTAAATATTTTCTCCATCTCATCCAAGATATCCTAAGGATCCTCCTACACCTTTACTCTAGTAAAAGTAGGAGGATTTATCTTCATAAATTAGCTAACCTTTGTAGCTTCAGCCAATCAAAAAACAAGATACATCCTGCTTAGCTGGATCAATAATTAAGAAAAAACATGAATTGATTGATGAAATTCTGCATTTTCTCCTCACCCTGAGGAGGACTAGTAGCAATTAGTACAACTTGAAAAATATCAGGGATAGGACCCCTAGACAGAGTATGGATCCCGTGAGTAGTACGTGTCCTTTCAATATTTTCCCAGTTTAGACAAAGAAGTTTCCTTGTATCTTGGATCGTTGAGGAGTGATCTGAAAAGCGAACAAACTAGGATTAGAGAACAGTAAAAGACTTAGACCCCAAGATTTAAAATGGAATACCAAGAAAGTGAAACATTTCTAAATGCCTTGTACCTCTCTCTTATAGTGGTGGCATGCTACACACCCTTAAATGAGACTTTACTTAACATAGCTTTGTGGACTCCTAATTGAACATGAACATAAGAAGCTAATACCAAACCATATGCACACCATGGTTATGTGTAGCTTAACCATCCTAGAACCACCCATAGGCTATATGTGTCCAGTGTAACCCCCTGAATGGGCCTCAATGTGTATAACCACACAAACTAAAGATACCATAAGTGTAGGGGATTCCCAAGTACCATTCACTCCTCATTATACATATGTACGGTGTGCTTAAAGTATTTACATGTACCTTATAGTATCATATATGGTCGCAATGACCAAACTTTATATCGATAAAAATAAGTTTTTAGTGTCCGTCCATTGGACACGCACTTTCACAATTTGCTATCACACCCTGCCTTTATTGCATAATTAAAACCATTACCATCTAACCAAACCATTATTCCATTATTATTAATCAAGGATATAAGTAGTGGTATCGCCATACAGACTATACGTAGCAAACAATGTCCTTAGCCAACCTTTTTATGTAAAGGCATTCCCATGTACACATAGATTACATTATCATGTTAACTTGGCAGAATCCCATGTACCCCACAAGTGTTCCATTATTATGTTGCTTAGGGGAATCCCATATACCCTACAAGTTATTCATTAACATATTTGCTTGGGGGATTCCCTTGTATCGCACAAGGAAGTTTTATTAACCATAACCATAAACACCAAACCTGACCATTTAACCATTCCAAATAATTTAAACCACTTATACTATTTAGGGTTTAATTACCAAACCATACCATGCAACAGTTCCATTTAAAGTATAATATTATATTATAAGCATTATATTAGGCACTTTATCAAACTTGTTGGGGGTATAGTATTTCTAAAACCAATTCCAATTAGCAATTAACCATTCCCATGCAAATAATTTTACAAACCACCGATAAGGCATGTAAAACATAATTAAAGATGGGAAAAACCATAACCAAGCATTTAATACCAATACCCCAACATATGTTTGAAAACCCCAAAACCATACAATAATTATTTCATTAAAACATTGTATAAAACATGCCTTTAGTTGGAAATAACAATGAGGGAAGAGTACGTGCCTTAGATTATGAAGATGATGGAGAGAAATCACCCATACAAGACCCAAATTGACCTTCTAGATGAAACCCTAACCTTCCTTTACCAAAGATCCTTAGAGATAATTTAAGAGAGTTTAAGTATTTAAGATTATAATAATAGGGTAAGTGATGTTCCAGTAATGATATAAGTCATGGGGCCTTATGAGGATAAGTGGAGAAATGTCTAGATTACCTCCAACTTAAACTACTTAAAATTCCCATTAGATTTTACGACTCCACCATACAAGTTGTACTATCCAATATGAGAGGTACCAATCACTCGTACCCTAGTCCTCTACCATGGACCCAACACTCTCCAGCATATGAATTAGCCAACAAAAATTGTACCCAACCATACGTCTAGTGCCCATAAGCTGCATCCCTGGTAGAATAGAACCCGATGAGGCTTGAACAAGGTCTATCATACGAGTCAATGGCATGAATCGTACCCTATATTATGGCTCATGGTGAGCCACTCATACTCAGATTCAGGTTAAGTTACTAAGTCTCAAATTGAGTAAAGGGAAATCCAAGCCATATGACCTATATCAAACCATTGACTTGTACCCACCAAGTTGTATCCATTGAAGAAATCAATCTAATCCACCAACCAACACTATTTAGAATATATCAAGGATCATACCAACCGTACCACATTATACGAATGGTACTCAAAATTCATATGATCTCTAAAAACTAGAAATTTAGGAAATTTTTCTAAGGGTCCAAACCTAGGGTGTTTTAGCAAGAATTGTATTTTTGATTTCATACTTTGAATTTTTTGAAATTTAAGGATGGATGCTTTAAATAAATGTTATGGTATATATATATATATTTCTCTTTACTTCATGAGTAGATAAACTTCATTGTCTTGGGATTATGTACAAGTAAGGTACAATTGTCTGTGAGTTATGATGTATGTGTAGATTCTAGTTTATTGATGATGGGTTTCCCTGTTGCTTTGTTTAATTAGTTTGGGTATGTGGGTGAAAACCCCAAAAACCCAAAATGGAATTGTGGGTGAAAACCCTAATTTCTTTAAAGCTCACACCATCATTAAAATAAGGATGTGGATAAATTTTTAGAACCTATATCATCCTTGAAAAAGGGATATAGGTGACAAAGCAATAGTGGAGAATAATAGATGTAGTTGGCTCTCTTTTCGCCATCTTTGAAATAAGGGTAAGTAGAGAGTTATCTATCTCATGAGTATCTTCCTAGAAATAGTGATGCCCAATTGAGGTATTAGGTGATTTTAATTGACACATTTGTTAGGTACTCAAAAGGGTTAATGAATGATATTCTTTATGTTGGCGAACTAGCCTTAAGAACTGTCAACCTAGCCTACCATATCATTAATAACTAGAATTTTAACAAATCATTATGTTACTGTGCATAACTTGCTCTTAGGTAGACATAATCCCAAGATCTTTCTAATATTGAATTTTTAATCACAAGTGTTTCCAATGTTTGTTGATTTGACTAGACATTGATTACTCTTTATTTCAAACTAACCACCCATTTTAAATTATGTATTTTACTTTGTTTACATTAAGAGTATGTTCTTAGTAACTATTAACACCCATAGGACTAGAAATCTAATTTTGCTCCTTGTGGATTTGACCTCAACATATGTTGAGCTATTGACAATGATCGTCCCCTACCCTATTAAATGGTATAGGTGAGCATTAATAAAAATAGTGACATTGCCGGGGAGTGAACTTTAGGTTTCACTTACATGGTGTTAGTTTTTACTTAGGGTATCCCTGTAGTGGTGTTTATTTATTTTTGGTTGTTGTTTTTGTTTCCATTTTAGGTGATCTTCATAGTATACACATAACCATAAGTAACAATACAAGTTATGCCATGTCTTTAGATGGTCTTCTTGATGATAAGGAGCAACTCAATGACGTTGGACGTACAAGTGAAATTTGTATTCCACCTACTCATGTGAATGGGGTCTTTCATGTCACGGGCGTATGTTGCATATTCTCCAAATGAATGGACTTTTTGAGCGAAAAGTATATGAGTACCATAACTTGCATTGGAAGAACTCGTAGAAGTGCATTCACACTTTGATATTGCACACATAACAAAAGAGTCTATCCGATTGCACCTCCTCTCATTTTCTCTAGTAGGAGAGGCGGTACTGTCTCTTAGATCTCTCTTTGTTGGGTCAATTACTTCATGGGATGAACTTACCTTCCTTGACCTCTATTTCCCACTATCCAAGATTATCGAATTACTTGATGAAATCACTAAATTTATGCAATTTAATGGAGAAACCTTGTATGAGGTGTGGGAAAGAATCAATAAAAAACTCATGTAATATCCCAACCATGAGGTCCCAAAGAAAATGATTCTCCAAATATTCTACCAGGCTTTTGATCCATGCAACAAAACCATGGTAGACAATGTTGGGGGGTTCTCTTATAAAGTAAAATAATCATGTGGCTACAAATTTTCTAGAGAAAGTTACTAAGAAAAATTGGGGGTGGCATACCCATGATGCCGACGTACCAAATAGATCTGCTCCTACCTCCTTTGTTAAAAAGGAACAAAGAAAGAGAGATGAAGAAAGAAAGGAAAACATGGCAAAAATAATGACTGAATTGGAGTTGCTAATGAAACTTGTGATGGGTACACCCACAAAAGCGGTAAATGTCATGGCGTCCAAGGCCTATAATAATGAAGAGGCCAAGAAGCTTAATGAAGAGATTTGGTATTTGGGAAATTATTTAGGGGGTTCCCGCACCACCTATCAAAGGCAAGGTGGGAACCAAGGTTAGAAATAAGGAGATAGGGACCCTGATCATGATTAGAGGGATAGTGACTATGAATAATATCATTACATGCCTCCTCATGAATGGGAAAAGAACAAAGAAGAAAATCCTATCGACCTTGACAAATAAAAAACCAAAGATGTCTTGGAAAGAATTTTAATGAAAGTAGAGGGAAAAAACAAAATAGTCCATGCATTGAAAGGAAACTTATCATAAATCAACCAAACGGTTATGTCCCACTCCACTTTGATTAAATAATTGGAAATACAAATAGGAAAAATCTCCACCAAACTTAAAGCAATACAAAAGGGAAGCGTTCCTAGTGACACTATTGTGAACCCAAAAAATAATGCTTAAGTGTTTCAAATCGTCACTAGGAGTGGCAAGAACCTTGGTGATCATTTGAAAGAAGTTGAGGGAGATAATGTGGGTGATAAAAAATCCTGAGATTGAGCACATGAGTATGAAAAAAAAGCTTGTGGTTAAGTCAAATGAAGAAACTCCAAAATCTCAAAGAGGGGATGAGGAAGACCCATTTATGATTAATGAAAAGGTAGATGAGAATAATGAGCCACGGGGTGATGTATTTCCAACCATGAAAGTCCCCTCTCCATTTCTATAAAGGCTTAATAGAAAATAGGAGAATGGCAAGCTTAAGAAATTCATAACAAAGCTTATTAACCTCTCTATCAATATTCCATTACTTGAAGTCCTCAAGGACTTTCCAAAGTATGCTAAGCTTATGAAAAAATTGCTTTTGAAGGAAGAAGTTTGGTGAAAGTGACACTATTGAAGTCAACCTTGGGTATAGCTCTATCGTAAGTAGCACAGTGGCGAAAAAAAAAGGAACACCCTGGGGCCTTACAATTCTATGCACCATCGGGACACATCAGTTTTAAAAAGCTTTATGTGACCTTGGTGCAAGTATTAAAATTTTGCCCTTTGAAATATATTTGAGGCTTGTCCTGAGTACCTCCTCTTTAACATCGATGAGGCTTTTGATCGTAGACCGGTATATCAAGAACTACGTTGGTGTTTTATTTGACGTGTTTGTGAAAGTGGATAGATTCATCCTTCCTGTAGATTTTTTGGTTTTAGATTTTGACATGGACCAAGAGGTGCCTATTATCCTTGGTCGACCTTTCCTTGCTACTAGAAGAGCCTTTGTCATTTAAGAGCTTGGGCAAATAAGGTATAAAGTTCATGATGGTGAAGTGTCCTTTTGGGTATGCTAAATAAAGAAATATCCCTTGGAGCTTCAAGTGATGTCGGTTATAGATGTTGACAATTAAGTGAATGAGGGTTCCCTTGTGGATCCAACTTGAAAAAGATGGAGGATTTCGTGCCGTGATAATAACTAAGTCCATATATGGGATGAAACCCACACAAGACATTAAGGTAGCTTATATCTAACATGAACCAACCCCTGGCCTTCTCGTAATAGGCATCCTAAGTCCAACCAGGACCAGGGACTACCCCTTATTAGCCCACCCAACCATCTATATCCAACTTTAAATAGGCTGAATTTTAAACATATAACAAGATAGCATTATTGTTCTTATTAAGACACTTGGACAGGTTCACAAATTTGACCGACCCAACCGAGTCCAACCATACCTCACCAACCGACCAATGGTACCAAACCAAAACATACACCATAAACCAAGGGAATACCAAAAACATAATATCAAAATCAATCCTAAAATGTAATATGATGGAATAGTGAGAAATTATGTTTGAGGATGCCAGCCTCACATCTTATTCCAATGCCAAGGCCAACACAAATATGGATCCCACCCATAACAACCCCCAAAAGTACCATAAAGACTCCATCCAAAAGATTAAACAAATATAGTTGGGACATACCCCCAACCATGGACAAAACCAATATCCAAAATAAAAGAAAAGACTCTAGGGAAAATCTATAATATGAAATGATTCCTTTCGAAAGGATAGAAGCTCACCACTTCAGTCCAAATGTTGGCACCGAATCCATGTACTAAGCAGGAGGAGCAAAATATCCAATTCCTGTAAAACATAGGTATACAACTGCAAGTAGATGGGGTTACGAATGACCACTAGCATGAAACGTAGGGTAAGGATAAACTAATTCCATTTATAAAACCACGTAAAACCATCCATAATGCATACAACCATACATATATATAAGTGCCGGGAAAAGAGAACTGGTTTAGAATGCATTTAAAACCATTACCTGGGCTATGTAGCTTGGCCATCCTAACCACCTATGGGTGATATGGGTTCAGCTGAACGACTAGGAAATATCTCATGGGGTGACTAGTATATCCCTTTAATATAAAATCTGACACTTGTACCTAGTAATCAAGACCCCTCATATCGGTAAATATGAGTTTCTAGTTTTGGTCCCCCTGGGACAGCTACCTTCTACGATTTAGCTACACACCCCACCATTAATGTATAATTAAAACCATGTCCAATCAATCCATTTACCATTTGTTAACTAAGGGCAATATTATTTGTATCGTCATACCACCCCTTACATGCAAGTAATATCCATAGCCAAACTATTTAGGTTAGGACGACCTTAGGTGCCCTTACAATTACCATATTAAATTTGATTGGGCAACTTCTGTGTTCTCCACAAGCATAACCATTTAGCCTTTAGCCTTTCTAAACCAATTAAACCTTGCATAAATCCTTTTTCTAGTTTAAAACATGCAAGAGTTCCATTAAAAGAAGTTAATGGAATGAATATATCTTTATAAGCTTTTTATCAAACACCCTAGAGGCATATTATACCCAAAACCATTTCCAAAGACCATCAAACCATTACCATGTAATCCAACTGTCCAAAACCCCCATTAATGTGTATAAAAGTATAATTTAAACCATAGGAAGCCATAATAAGGCATTCAATATCAAAACTACCAATAATAGTTTAAAACCATAAGCATGGATTAGTAAAACCATAAAATCAATAATATAAACCATGCCTTAGTTGAATTTACAATGAGGAAAGGCAATCATGCGTTGTACCAAAGAATTGATGGAAACAAATCGCCAAGACAAGGATTAAAGCAATTCGTAATATGAAAACCTAGGCTTCAGGCCCCAAAAAGCTCTTAAGAAAATTATGGAGTGTTTTGGAATAGTTTCTACGTGTTAATAAATAGAATAAAAGGGTAAATAACCTTTTAAGTGTATTAGAAGTCTTGGGTTCTAATTAGGGTAAGTATGGAAATGTCAAGAATACCCTTACTTAAATCCCTTAAAAATACATCATAGGGATAAGACTGACCTATACGAGTCATACCCTCCTATACAATCGGTATCCACCACTCGTATCCAAGCCTCAACCCTTGGATCAAACATTATCAAATATACGAGTCATCCAACAAAGTCGTAAACATGGTATATGATGAGTACCCATAACTCATATCCCTGACATAATGAAATACTAGGAGGATAAAGAACTATCCACCATACAAGTCCATGATATGACTCGTACCAATCCCTTACGACTCACACATCTAAGTTGTACGTATTCTAGTGATAAAAAAATCCCATAAACTAAAACTGGTCAACATACGATAGGACTATTCCACTCATACCCCAGCATACAGCTCATACCCATGAGTCGTATTGGGTACTGAGAATGGATTTCCATAAAATTTTCTAAGGGTCAAAACCTAGGATGTTTCAATATCCGTTATCTTTAATTTGGTAGTATAGATTTTAATTTTTGTCATTTATTATTCCATGTATTTGTGGCACTATGGAGTGTTTAGTGTGATTTTGAATAGGGAAAGGTAGATTGACAAATTTTAGTCTTAGTTACCGTGATCGCGGGTCCTATGCCTTTTCGATCATGGTTAACGGTTGGTCACGATCACAGACCTTGGACCACGATCATAGTCAAATAAGTTTAAATAACCATCAAACTGCCTATTTGCTCACTCTCTCTATGAATTCTCTCTTAATTTGTAGTCACTCCTGGTCATATTTTTGGTATCTAAAATAATCTTTGCATCCATATTGCATCATTCCTCCAGTAAGTTCTTTGAATTTGTGTTTTAATAGTTGTGAGTAAGCCTTAGAATGCATGAACGAGGTAGAGCCTAAAATTGTTCTTTTCTTTGCTAAATTTTTGTTTGTTTATTCTTGTGTGATAGTTCGTTGTGGTGAATCTTGTACACACACGTGGGGAAGTCTTGAGTACCCACATTGTGTTCAAAATTGAAAAAATATAGTGTGCATACCAAGTACTTGATAAAATGTCAAAATGAAGGATAAATTGTTGTTCTCACACTCTAAGGGATGCTTGAGCGCTTAGGAACACTGTTCAATGTTTTTTGTGATAATTTATTGTTTTGGAACATAATTTTTCCCTAAAATTTGAATTTTGAACTATTCAAAAATTTGTCTTGGCAAGGTCTTAGATACTGCGATCGCGGTCATTGGATTGCGATCTCAGCTTAGGGACCACCAATCACCATATCTGAGGCTAAATTTTAGCTTGGGCCAAAAATCCTACATTTCTAATTCTTCTCCAAATGCCACCAAGTAACCATCCCGTGAGATTTATTTGGACAACATAGATTCGTTATGCATCAAAATATTGATGATAAATATTGTTATGTTGTCCTCATGTTTTTCAGGTTTAAATCAGGGAAAATTATGACCAAGTTCTATTTATGAATACTGAGTGTCCCTACCTATACTATGATGAGCTTCCAAGATAAAGCTGCTCCCAGAGAGAGGCATATATTTGGAGAAGGTGCTGGAAAAGCTTCCAGCATTTAATGATAGGCTTATCACCACTAGGTGGAGATATTTTGCCATGGATCTTTTACAGGAAAATGAGCAATGGGTACAGGAGTTCTATGCTAATCTTAGCATAGTATCTTTCTTGGACCTAGTCATTAGGACCTATGGAAGGAGGTAAACTTTTAGGTGAAGAAAATTAATTACATATATGGGCTCCGAAATACAAACATGGAAGAACTTGAAGTAAAAGAATGTGAGTCGGGAAGCTAGATAACAGATAGGCTATGTCTAGGCAAGGAAGTCACTTGGGTGACTATCAACAGAAACATATCTATGAATGACTTCACTGCTGAGGCCCGGGTTTAGTTGACTATCATTTGTAATTGGGTCTTCCCTTGCACCCACATTACAACAGTTCCAACTTTGCTGGCTAGGATGGTTTCTTGCATATTAGACGATATTTCTTTGAAAATTGGTCGACTTTTTATCTCAAACATGAAGTTCTTTAGAAACCATATTGTTACCCATATCTTATTACCCTCTTTGATTATTAAGTTATGTAGGAGATCCGGGGTGGTGAAATGGATTGGAGACACTTGGATGCACCCAGGCACCCCCATTTATCCTCTCAAAATTCAGGGTGAGAGAGCACCGGGCAAGAGAAAAAAGAGGAAGATCGACTTGGGAAAGTCTATATTTGAGGATTCAGAGTCTTTCAGGCCATCCATAGCCAACCCCTTAGATGATATTCTTATTGAGATGAGGACCATTAAGGAACTTGTGTCCAAGTTGCCTTATTGACCAGGAGAGCCCTTCACCACCCACTATTCTTATGTGGTCCGATCAAATTATGAGAAGTATTTGGAGGACCAATAGTATCAGGGTACCAACATCGCTAGGCTCGAGAGTACCTACTCATAATTAGCTGAGTCTCACAGAATGTTTTGGCCCTCCAACGAGAAAATGGAGAAAAGAATCAAGAATATAGACAAGCTCTTTTACAATATGTGGAAGAGGGTTAAGGGCTTGTAGAAGGTCCTAAAACCCTGAGACAGACTACCTTCTTCCAGAGTGCTGAGCAATGATGATGCCCCTACTGATTGGTCGGGTTTTAATGCTTACAGAAATGATGCAGAGTTCGCAGGTGCGAGAAGCTCTTGATGCAATTTATGGTAGCACCCTTATCTCTTTTATGATTTATTATTTATGCAATTAGGACAGTGCAAGCTTTTTAGTTGGGAGTCATGTCTCTGAATTATTTCTTACTTAGGCCTATAGTATTTAGATATTTGTAGATACTTTTATGTTATTTTTGATGATTGTATGAGGTTTCTATGATAGATGAGGTCACAAGTCGTACTTAGGGTATTTTATTTCTCCCCCCTAGGATTATTCACTCACTAATGATGGAACAAGCAAGTACCAGCTCAATTAAACCCCCAAACGTGTTTTCTCTTACATTTAAGAAAGAAAATAGATCACTAAGGAATTCACTTTTTTACCTTTAGCACATATATAAAACTAAGAGGTTAAGAATCAATATATACCTTAAGGACGAATTTCCGAAATTGGGAATTGGAATGGATACTTGGACTTCATGTCCTATTCAGCTTCCCAAGTAGCCTCTTCCCCCTTGTGGTTCCTCCATAGAACTTTTTTCGAGGGCATATATTTGGTCCCAACTGACGAACCTACCAATACAAGATTTCAACTGGGATCTCCTCATAAAATAGGGAACCTGAAACATCAATATCATTAATTAGGTACAATTTGTGATGGATCACCTATACACTTCCGCAGCATAGAGACATGGAACACCAGATGTATGGAGTTTAAACTAGAAGCCAACTCCAACTCATATGCAACATTGTTAACCGTCGGTAAAATCACATATGGACTAACATACAAGGCTTTGAGGTTCCCTTTCTTCCCAAACTACATCACTCCCTTTATGAGGGACACATTTAATAACACCTTATCCCTAACCTCAAACTCTAACTCTCTTTGCCTCATAACTGCATTGGACTTTTGGGTAGCCCTAAACCTATCCCCAATCACTTTCACTTTTTCCATAGATTGGTGAACCAAATAAGGGCGAAACATATCTGCCACATTGACCTCAAACAACACAATAGGAGATCTACACCTCCTACCATAGAATACCTTAAATAGAGCCATTTTAATGCTAGAGTAGTAGCTATTATTGTACACAAACACTACAAAAGGAAAGTTATCAATCCAACTACCACCATAGTAAATTATGCAAGCACAAAGAAGTACTAAGACTCACCTTGAACCCCAAACCCTTTTGAAATAATCACCTAAAATGATATAAAAACTGCATAACGATCTAAGATGGTAAAAACAAGTACCCCATGAAACTTCACAATATATTAGAGGTACAACCTTGCATAATCCTAAGGCGAGAAGTTAGTTCTCACTGGCAAAAAGTGAGCTGACTTTATCATCCTATCCACGATGACCCAAATAAAATAAAATTAGTTCTGAGACAGAGGAAGGATGGTAACAAAATCTATGTTGATCACTTCCCACTTCCACTTTGACAACTAGATTTATTGATACAACCCTCTGGGCCTCATGTGCCAAACTTTCACTTGCAGACACACCATGCACTCTGCCATAAAATTTGCCTAATCCTTTTTTATATTGTTCCACCAATACATCTCTGTCTGGTCATGATACATTTTGGTCAAACTATAATGAACAACATACAACGACTCATGCACCTCGACCAAGATTCTTTCCCACAAACCATCTACATAAGAAATACATAATCTTCCTTAGTACTACAAGTTACCATTACGACTAATCTCTAAGGACAACACCTTTTACCCACCTACATCACCCTTGATACTCATCATGATAGGATCTAGCATCTATTTCTCCTTAATTTTTGCAAAAAAATATTAACGCACCACTTCCTGGACAACCACACCACCATCCTCAGAGTCCAAAAGGGAAACTCCAACGTTATCCAAATGTTGAATATCCTTCACAAACTCCCACTTCTCCTTATCCACATGAGCTAGACTCTCATGAATAACCAGGTAAGATCATCAACAACCATGTTAGCTTTACATGGTTTGTAATGAAAAGTCATGTCATAATCTTTATGAATCTCAAGCCATCTTCTTTGCCTGAGGTTAGGCTTTTTCTAGGTAAACATATATTGCATGCTCTTATGAACAGAAAAGATATCCACATGCACTCCATACAAGTAGTACCACCAGATTTTTACCTTGAATACTACAACTAACAATTCCAAATCTTGAGTTGGATAGTTCTTGTCATACACCTTCAACTATCTTAAGGAATAAGCTATCACCTTGCTATGCTATAAGAAAATACAACCATGTCCTACACGGGACGCATCATAATAGACCAAAAACGTATCCATGCCTTTAGGATAAGTAAAGACTAGATTCGAAGTTGGATTATCCTTTAGTTTCACTAAACTACCCTCATAAGCATCACACCATAAGAACTTTACTTTTTCTGAGTCAACTTAATCAATGGGGTAGCAATAGTTGAGAAACTCTCCCTAGCCTCTTTTAGTAGCTAGCTAAACCCAAGAAGCTCGAAATATCGATTGGAGTCATGGGTCTAGGCCACTTCTTCACCACTACAACTTTCTATGGATCTACCATGATTCATTCAATAAAAATTGCATGACCTAAAAAAGTAACAGCGTTTAACAAGGACTCACATTTGAAAAATCTGGCATACAACTACAAAACATTCAAGGTCTGCAATATTTTGCATGATCCACCTCATTCTTAAAGTACACCAAAATATCGTCTATGAAAATAATGATGAACAAATTCAAAAACTAATGAAAGACCCTTTTCATCACATCCATGAATGCCATCGGGGCATTAATCACCCAAAAATACATAACCAAAAACTCAAAATATCCATACCGGGTTAGGAAGGCAATCTTAGGGATATCCACCTCCCTAATATTTAACTTTTGATACTAGATCAAAGATTAATTTTGAAGAAAAACTTAGCACCCTATAACTGATCAGCCAAATTATCTATCCTTAGAAGAGTATAATTATTCTTTACCGCCACCTTATTCAACTACCAGTAATTAATATCTATTGGAAGGGAACCATCCTTTTTATGCATGAATAACACAGGTGCACACCATAGGGAAACACTAGGATGGATAAAACCCTTGTCTAAAAGATCTTTGAGTTGCTCCTTAAGCATCTTCAACTCAGCTGAAACCATTCAATATGGTGGAATAGAAATTGGATGAGTGTCCAGAACAAGATCAATCCAAAACTCGATCTCCCTATCAGGAGGAATTCATGGTAGGTCATCAGGGAAGACCTTAGAAAATTTATGCGCCACCAAGAAGGAATGTAAAGAAGGTCTCACTGAGTTAGAATCTTTAACCTGGACCAAATAATAGTGAACCCCTTGTAGATTAATCTTTAAGATTTAAGATATGGTATGAACTTACCCTTAGGAGCTAGGTAAACACCCTCCCACTCAATAACTGGCTTATTAGGGTATTTGAAGATAATCTTACATATCCGATAGTCTAAGGACATATAGCATGAGTGCAACAAATCCATGCCAAATATGATATTAAATCATCCATGTCTAATTCAAATAAATCCACGAAAGTATCTTGATAGCCAATAGATATCACACAACCCCTATAGACTCTTGTAGCCACCACAAAGTTACCCAATGGGGTAGAGATAGAAAAAGGATCTGGAATACACTTAAGACCAAAACTAAAATATGCATTCATAAATGAGGTCACATAAGAGAGAGAAAGCCCTGGATCAAATAAACACTACAAATCATGGGAGAAAAGTTTTAACATACCAGTTATGAGATTAGATGGTGCCTCGGAATCCTGTTGGGTAGTGAGAGTATAGAGATAGTTTTAACTAGTATCAAAACTAGATGGTGAACCCTTTGGTGCCGAAGCTAAAGTAAAAGCAACATGAACATTGTTTTGCCTAGAAGAAAATTTAATAATATTATAGTTTCTAAGCATGTACCCTGCTTGATCAAAGTCGAAGCACCTATCCCTTCCTCTATCACAAAAACCCTGATGCAATCAGCCGAAAAACCTGAAAAAAGGATAAGATGGATCTGACTGGGCCCCAATATCTTGAGATTAGGTACTTTATTCCTTAAATTTAGTGCCACCATGGAAATGCCTGCCGCCTGACGACTTTGTGTAAGGAGTACTAGCCATCGAGTAAGACCCAGAGTTACCTCACTTTTTCTTATGCCACTTTCCATAATCCTTGCCACTCTACTACTGGCCACCACCATACTCAGATAATCTAAACTTCTTTTTTTGACTCTCTCTAATCTTTGCCTATTTCTTCTTTTCATCTTTCACTTACTGCATGTACAATACTAACCGGTAGATATCTATATCCTTGTTCAATAAGGTAGCCTTACTCTTTAAAATTAAGTTGCAGGATAACCTAGAAGCGAACATCCATATCTTAGACCTTATACTAGAACCTAACTTTAGAGCATACTGAGATAGTTGGTAAAACTTTAAGGCATACTCTTTGACTGACATCTTTCCTTAATTCAGATTAATAAACTCTTTCACTTTTGCTTTCCTCAACTCTTGTGGAAAGAAGAGGTCCAGGAAAGCATAAGGTAAATCCTCCCATAGAGCTAACTCATCACCGTCACTCCTGGATTGATACCATTACACATAGCATTGGTATGCTATATCTTTCAATTGGTAGGCGGCAAAGTCCACGCCTTTCACATTAGTGGCATGCATAATACAAAATATCTTTTCCATCTCATACAAAAAACTTTAAGGATCCTTCTTTACCTTAATGCCAATAAAGGTCAGAGGGTTAAATCTCATGAACTGGCCAACCCATGTGGCCTCAAAAGATGGAGTAACAGATTTACCATGCTTAGCCTGAGAAGCTAATAAGTGTGCAAATGTATGATAGATTGAAGAAACTCAACATTCGCCATATCAGCCTAAGTAGATCTAGGATCCTATAAAGTAGCTAGTAGAACTCCAGGAGGGCAATCAAGATTCGACCTACTAGATTGGGTCTGGATTCTATAAGTAGAATGGGTCCCATCAACATTATCCTCAGGTAGGATAGAGAAGTTTCTACAAGCTTCAAATAATTGAGGAGGATTGATTTGAAAAGAAAACAAATAAGATTCAGAGGTGAATTAAGGACCATACACTCTGCAACTTGAAAACAAAATACAAGAAAATAAAATATTCATAAGTGTTTTACAGACTTTGCCTTATGAGTGTTAAGCGCTACACACACTTAAAAAAGACTCTACTCAACATGATTTTATGGACTCCCAAGTGACCATGAACCTAGGGCTTCAATATTAATCTAACATGACCTAAATTGGGGCCTAGTCGTGTCGGGTATCTCAAGTCTGACGGGGACTGAAAACCTCTCCCATACCTACCATAATTGTTACGTACCCTGTGTCACATAAATTTCGAACATATAAAAAACTTTATTTGAAGACATTTAGAGAAGTTCATACCCATAACAAAAAAAATATACAACCAACTATCCAATCGGTGGTAGCCTCTATGCCAATACCAATACAAATATGACTATATGCCAAAATACTACAAGGATTGTTGTTTGCAAGATCATGAAGATGAAAGTTATTAGAATATTCATACAAAAATGTAGGAAAAGAAAAATGAGGAAAGTGGAGATGGAAAAAATACCAATAATGAAGAAAAACAAAAGCAGCAAAGAGAGCATTAATAATTGAAAAACAATGCAAAGATGGAGAATATAAATAAGCAATAGTGGTTGAGTAGAAGAAATAAATTTAAAAAAGACACATAATAGAGAATATAAATAAGCAACAATGGTTGAGTAGAAGAAATAAATTTAAAAAAGACATATATGGGCACATATTGGGTGAGGTAGACAAGGACAATAAAGATGAAGTTGTTATATCTAATCCTTTTGCTACATTAAAAGATGATAAAGCTGAAAGTGTCAACAAGAAGGTGAAGGGACATAACAAAGAAAGTAGAAGATAATGTGTAAGCAAAATTTTTGGCAAAACTAAAGCAGGCACGCAATCAGTAAAGGAATGAGAGAATAAGGGAACAAAATATGTCAATAAGAAGAGCACAAAAAAAAGAAGATAATAGAATCATTAATTTAGAAAGGGAGAAAGATAAGCATCAAGCAAAGAATGATCAACAAAAAAAGTATGGCAAACAAAAAACAAAGGTCCTCAAGAGACGGCAGGGGAGTTGATGGTAATGGAGCAGGACAAAGCAACTAAGGAATTAATGGTGATTGATGGGGTTTTACCCTTAACAATCCAAACAGAAAATATTGTTGAATGTCATAATAAAAAAAGATGATTTGTATAAGGAAGATTTAGTAGATAATACAAACAATATAGCTAATAAATATAATTTTTCACCTAAGAAGATATAATCAAAGAAAGCAAAACAAGCAAAAATATAGAAGAAAGGCAAGAATTCAAGTTCTACCACAAAGAAGTCTAGGAGCCATACGTCTAAAATAAAGTCAAGATGAATGCTTTGATTTGGAACATAAGGTCAATAAATACTCAGAAAGAATTTACAGGTTAATAACCTTACAAAAGAAACATTAATTTTATTCCATTGAATAATATAGGAAATGATTGGGCATGAGGCATGAAATTGTGAATACATCAGGGAATATATGGGATTTTATGGATGCTAATGTGGAATATAGTATGATTAAATATGAAGATATGTAGTTTTCTATAAAGTTAGAAAATCAACATATTGGAATATTAGTGGTGGTTACTTTAGTATATATTAAATGTTCTCAAAATAAGAGAATAGTGCTATGGGATTCAATAGAAGTCATGGCATGTTCTATTCCCGAGCCTTTGTTGATCGGAGGGGAATTTAATGTTATAAGGAGTGATGAAGAAATGCTGGGAGGACTACCTTTTACTATTAATGAAATGCAAGATTTTAATCAGTGCATAAGCTAGGGCAATATTAAGAAATGTGATTTCAAAGGAAGTAAGCACACATGGTGGAATGAAAGAACTGATGAAGAATGGAATTTTAAAAGCATATATAGAACTTTTTGTAAGTATAAAATACAGGAGATGTTTTAAGCACTAGGGTAAGAGCATTTGGTGAAGAGTGGTTCTGATCACTCCCCTTTATTCCTTCAAGTTAAAAAGAAAAATGAGCAGATAGCTTGATATTTTGAAATTTCTCAATGTTTGGTTGAAGGAAGAATCATGTATGGCGGTGATTAAGTAGAATTGGCAAACAGAGATAAAGGGCAATCCTTTCATTATATTTTGACAAAAGTTGAAAAAGACCAAATCTGCTCTTACAAGGTGGAGTACTGGAATGTTTGGGAATATCTTTGGAGAAATTCCAACCTTGGAAGATATAATAAAGGTAAGGGAGAAGAAATTTGAAGAAGATCCATCAGGAACAAATAGAGAAAATTTGTTTAGGTCTCAAGCTGAATTAAACTTACAACTTGAAATGGAAGAAGATTTTTGGAGGCAAAAAGAAGGATTTGAAAGGTTTAAGGATGGTGAGAAGAATACTAAATTCTTCCATACAATTCTCAGAGGAAGAACGAGAAGGCATAAAATAAAAAGAATCCAGAATGATGAGGGTAATTGGATGAAGGATCAAGAAGACATTCCAACTTCAGTTATTAAGTTCTTTCAGCAATAATTTACAAAGGAGAAGGATGCAGAAGATTTTTTCATTACAAGAAGAATTACCTACTTTGGTAAGAGCAGAACAAAATGAGAAAATCATAAGAATATGAACTGAAGAAGAAGTTAAAGATGCTGTCATTGGATAAAACAAGAATAGTGTAGGAGGACCAGATGGAATGGCGGGGACCTTTTACCAAGATATATGGGGGACTATTGGGAAGGATAATCACAAAATAGTGATAGCTTTCTTTTGTTGATTTGAACTCCTAAGGTTCATTACTCATACACATTTAGTATTGTTACCAAAAAAGTTAGTGATGAATACCCTTTCTGACCTGAGACCTACTTTACTTAGTAATTTTGTGAATAAAATATTCACAAGAATTATTCATGCGAGAATAAAAGATTTACTACCACATATGATTTCACCAGACAAGCTGGATTTATGCAAGAGAGAAACATTATTGAGAATATATTTGTGGTCCGAAAAATAATTTCACAAATAAGAAAAAGAGGCTAACCTCCAAATATTATTATTATGATAAATATGATGAAGGATTATGATAGAGTGTAGTATATATTTCTTACCAAAGTAATGTGAAGGTAAGGATTTTATGAAATTACAATAGATATGGTGTACATGCTCTTAGGGAATAACAGATACTTAATCTTTTTGAATGGTCAACCTAAAGGATTCTTCAAATCCACAAGGGGTTTGAGACAAGGTGATCCACTATCACCTACTTTGTTCATAATTTCAGTAGAGTTACTGTCCAAAAGTTTGAAGACTTTGATGCCAAAGATAAAATTCAAGTTGTTTGGAATGCCAAGGGGAAGTCCTAAAATATATCATCTAGCCTTTGCAGATGATATGATCATAATGTGTAAAGCTTAGGATGGAACCATACAAATGGTTTTCAAGAACTATGGAAAGATATGAAGAGGTATTAGGATAAAAGATCAATAAAGAAAAAAAGTGCAATTTATGCGCATAAAAGTATTTCTAATGGAGTTGTTGTTATGACAAAAGTGGTTATTGGAATATTAAGGAAGGAGTTACCTTTCACTTATCTAGGTTGTCCTATTTTTTTATATGAGAAGGAAAAAATATTATTATCAACATATCATGAACAAGATAAGTTTTAAGTTGAAGAGTTGGAACAAAAAGGTTCTATCATTTCGAGGACGAGTAGTTTTTATTAAACATGTCCTTTAAAGAATTCCTATTCACTGTTTAACAATAATGAATCCTCCTGTAAATATGATGAATACAATTCAGAGAGTACTTTCTCAATTCTTGTGGAGTAGCAATATTAGGGAAAGAGGGAGACATTAGGTTAACTGGAAGACAATATGTTTACCTAAAAAAGAAGGAGGATTGGGTTTTAGAAAGGTAATAGATATTTCTATGACTCTCTTTCATAAATTGTGGTGGAATTTTCGAACAACCAAATCAATTTGGAGTGGAAACATGTTGAATAAATATTGTAAAAAGGAACATCCTAATCTAGTAATGTGGAGAAAGGGTGTAGGTGGATCTCAGCTATGGAAGAAATTATTAATAGCAAGGGATCTAGTAATGCATTTGATTGTATGGCATATTAGGAAGAGGAATTCAAATATTTGGTTGGATAATTGGACATTACAAGGTGACTTATAATCAATCATGATGGACAGTTCAGAGGAGAAGGGGGAATATCAGGTAGTTAGTGACTTATCAGATAATGGAAGATGGAAAGAGCAAGTAACTAAAGATATTTTTCCAAAAGATATAGCTGACCACATTCTACATAAGATTCATACACCTAGTGAAGAGGATGGGGAAAGTCCTTATGTCATTTTGGAAATATCATACATAAGAAGTATGTAAACAAAACATATAAAATATATGATAAAGGGTTTACACTTTGAAATATGCTTTTTTATGTGGAGATTGTGGAACGAAAGAATTCCTGCGAGGACATGGGGGGTATTGTGACATTCAAAATATTAGTGTTGTGAAGGACCATCAATGGAAACTGTGACACATGTATTCAGAAAATCTTTTATTGCTACCAATACATGATCCTATTTTTCTTCATTTGCAGGAATAAATATCCAAGAGTTGATCTTAAGAGAGAAAATTCTAATATTGTTGAATACAGAGGTGAAGCTAAGGGAGAAAGCATACTATTATACTGTTACCTAGTAACATACTGTGGGAATTATGAAAAAAAATAATTTGAAGTATGAAGGAAAACATACAACAGGGCTGAGAGTTATATACTATATCACAAGAAGTTTGAGGATGTTATTGAAGGTGAGGAAGCTAAAGTTAGAATTCCAAGTGAGTGGCTAGATATACTTAAGGATTTTGAAAAGCTTAAAGTGCAGATCAAGGTGAGTAAAGTATTATGGGAGTCACCTAAAGATGAATGGGTGAAATACAATATAGATAGAGTAGGTAAAGGTAGTTCAGGAGGAAGTGCATTTGCTTTTTGTCTAAGAGATGTGCAGGGAGATATATTATATGCTCAAGAAATACCTATTAAAGATGTTGATAGTGTACATGAAGAAAAAATAACAATACAACAAGAAGACAACTATTGTAAACAGACATAGAGCAACAAGGTGATTATTCATACTGACCCTTTAACCATGCAGATGATTTTAATAGGAATGTGTCCATGTCCATGGAAGCTATCAACAATAGTTAAACAGGTAATTCAGCTCATGGAAGGAAAGCAAGTATAGTATCAACATATATATATATATATAAAGGGAAATCAGCTAGCTGACTACTTTGCTAACTTAGCAATAGACACAGGAGCATTCATATATACAAGGTTTCAACAACTAGAAAAAAGAGAAAAGTGCATAATAAATAGTGACAAGTTGTAATGTCCATATTTAAGGCTGTCACCAACAAAGAGGTGAAGGGGCTATGAAGGCTAAAGCTAAAAGTAGCACATAAAATATATCTAAAGCCATTACGACATAAAAAATAATGAACCAACTAGCTAGCATAGTCTATATCAGCCAACAAAAAAGACTTTTAACAATATAGGGGAGTCTATGGGCATTTTGAGTTTGATAAACCTGAGAAAGATGCTAATATCCAAATACGTGTGGGTCCAAGCATCCCCATATCTTCATCCCAACAATATCTATGAAGCAAGAGCAAGAGTACATATCAAATTCAACAAAATTAGAAGAAAATATAGAGGAGAGATGGCAAAAAACTTACTTAGACATGATAGCAGATCCGAACTAACTAGATCCCTCACAACAGTACAAAAAAAACATCATCCCATCCACCGGAAAACACAACTAAATCAAGAGTCAGAAACAATAAATTATGCACATGAAGAAAAACATATCAAAAAAATGAGAAGTAAAAACACTCACTTCTGTAAGCTAATCAATGATAGAAACAAAGACTATGAAAGCACAATATTAATCACCAAAATAATGCAAAGACAGAAGCTAAAATTAGTGATGAAAAGCATGGTGATAGTCAGAGGTGTAAGGAGAAAGCTGAATTAGATACTAGCTATTTTTGGAAACCCTACTTACGATATATATTTTGTTTTTATTTTGATCCGGGTTGGGCTGAGTCAGTAGGAAAGAGTAGATGTTTTTCATTTTTTTTATTTTATGTGACATGAAATGGGTTGGCCCTTTGTGTTTTGACATTATTTGAATTTCATTAATAAAATCTCAAATTAAACCAAAAAATAAAATACCAAGGCTGACACTAATACTGACACTGCCCATGCCCATAGTGGTCACACAAAGCCTCTAACTAAATTCTAAGAACATCCGATCGTAGCCAAAACCAAAGTCCAAGAAATAACAAAAGGATAAAAAGAAGTCCATAGCATGAAATAGAGTATTCTAGAGTATGAAAGCTTGCCACTCTAGTCTGACATGAATGCTGTCCTCGAATCCAAATCATTGAGTAGGAGAAGTAGTATCGCCGGCTCCTGCATCGCATGGGGATACAACGCTCGAAGAAGGTTAGCGAGTGAATGGTAGTTTGTACTCAGGAATAAGGATAAAATAATGCCATTATTTAAAATCAAAGTAAATAACAATATGAAACCACATACATACATATAAACCATTCAGGGAAAGGGAACCGAGTTAGTAAGAATTTAGAATCATAACCTAGGTTGTGTAGCTTTCCTATCATAAATCCACCCACCAGCTATATGGGTCCAGTGTTAACTCTTGAACAGGCCCTAGTGTGTTGCCACCCTAATAAAAGATATCATAGGGACCAGGGATTCCCATGTACCTTTCTTCCTTCATGATACATACATATGAGTATTGATTTGGGGAATTCTTATGTACGCCAAAAGCATATGGTCACAAAGACCAACCGTCATGTCGGAAAACATGAGTTCTTAGTGTCTGTCGGTCGGACTTACACCTTCCCAGTTAACTATCATAACCTGCCATTATTTCCCAGCTAAAACATTTAGCACAAAGTCAAATAACCAATTCCAGGAGTTAAGTATCAAGGCATCATGAAATGCTATCATCATACCAACTATAGCATGTAAGTAATGTCACTAGAAAACACTTATGGGATTACTATGTACACTACAAGATTTCCAATTTAACCAAAACCATGGACATCAAGGACTTTTCAAGACATTTAAAATCAACCATACAAATTTATGCTTTATTACTATTTATGCGATGCAAAGGTGTTGAGATTAGTCAAACAATGTGAAAAATCACTCTCTTTGGCATTTTAACAAATATGTTGAGGGCCTATAATTTCCAAAACAAAAAAGTATCAATTAACCATCCCCATGCAATCACATGTTCAAAACCATAAATATAACATGAAAATAATAAGTAGAACATGGGAAAGCATTATCAAACCTTACAGAACCAAACCCGCAACATATATTTCAAAACCCAAACAATAACACAATATTACCATGAAAACCATCCATTAAAAATGCTTTTAGTTGAACTTACAATGTGAGAGGAGTAACATGCCTTAGACAACAAGGAACACATATAAAACCACCATCTAGAGCCTTAATTGATTGCCTTGTACAAACCCTAGCTTCTTCTTGAACTAAGAGTTTGAAAGAGATTTTAAGAGTGTTTTTAAGATTGTTTGATTGAGAATACGGGGTTAATGAGGTCTCAAAAGTTGTTTTATGTCGTGGTGTAAAAAGGAGAGAAGAGGGGAAACGTCAGAAGACCCTTAAATTAAACTGTAAAATTTCCGCAGGTAGGTATGATTGGAACCCTCAAGTCATAACCACATTATACAAGTGGTACCCTCAAATCGTCACTTGATGATAAAATTGGACACCATATTCTATCCAACATATGATTCCCTTTCCCAACTCATATCATCACTATACGACTAGTATCACTGAAGTCGTACATTAATGATAACGCTCAATCTACAGCTCTCGTAGGAGTGTAAAGCGGTCGTTAGCAAATATAGAACCCAACCTGGGTTGGGTGTCGATCCCACAGGGAATAGCTTGGCCAACAAGTAAGTAAAATTAATAGACTTTTAGTGCAAGTCTCGTAAGAAGGGGGGATTGTAATATGTAACCAAAACAATAAAGTAAAAGCTGAAAATAGCAAAGTAAAAAGAGAAAGAGATTGTTACGTTGGTTGTAAACAATGAGAATTGAACCGTTGGGGTTATGTCCACCTTCAGAGGTATACGTCTCTATTGGCTATGATTGTGTAGAGTCTTGACATGCAATTGCTTATAGAGAATTGTAGTCGATGGTAAATCCAAGCGTCTCTCGACCTAAACAAGGACTATTTCACTTTAACTCTCTCGAGCTTAAAGTGTGTCTAGCGGTACGAATTCTCCAAGAGGTTAGTCCAGTTACGGCACTAGCATTTTAATAGGAAAGGGTGTCCTACTACCTTGACATTATCTCTTTTCCAGACAAATAACCTTTCTCTCGAACAAGTTAAATGTTAGACTGGCGTATTCTTGCGTTTGCAACCAAAAAGAATGTAGATTAAGATGAAGAGCGTAATGATATAAGCAATATACGTGTCTTGAACCCACAAACTCACAGCTATAGATAGTAACTCACTCGGTTTCCATAACCCCAACTAAGAGGTTTAGTTACCCATGAATGCGAAGGATATCACGTTTAGCATGGTGGATGGCGTGTGAAAGAGGTGTTAGGCGTGTGGTTTTGGTGATTCCGTAGCAAGTAACGATTCTCTTGTTGTGGAATTTAAGAATAGAAATAATTGAAAGATTAGAAGTGTTTGTGGTGGAAGATGAGAGGGATGGAAGAAAATTAATTGTTGGAAGATGAATAAAAATCTCTAGCATGATAAGGTATTTATAATACTCCTATCCTACTCCTACTAAACTAATGAAATAAATAACCAAATCCTAATATACTAATGAAATCCTTGACCCAAATGTACTAGGGTAAGGTTACAATATCATAATCCAAATAGAATAGTAAAACACATAACCTAATTGCACTAGGTTAATGTATCTTGGTAAAAATCCAGCTTTGTGTCTGTAAGTCCCCAAAGTCTTTAGAATTGCTGTTTTAGCCCGGGACAGATTTTCCATGCAGCAGATTTGGTCCTTTAGGCGTCCAGCTCCCTTTTACTTCGTTTGTGAGCTTTCTTTTGCGTCAAGTAAGCCATAAAATGCTGTATTTTGCATCATTTATACCTGAAACTTTACTAATCATGTTTGTTAGCTCATTTATAGGAAAAAGGACTAAAAGTGCATGAAATAGATAATTAGTTCTCAAAACTAGGCTAAAATATGGGCAAAATGTATTGATATAGGCGCGTAAATTCGCCTATCATCAACACCCCACACTTAGAGCTTTGTTCGTCCTCGAACAATATATCATGTCCTTCTAAGCATCGACTTTAAGGTTTTTACAGCAACAACACAAAACATTCTTCAAGACAAGCACAACAATTATCAACAAAGAGTAGCTTTTCGATTATAAGTAGAAACAATTTAACCTCAAGCATAGACTCGTGATGGTGATCAACTCACATGCAAATGTTAAGGTACATAGAATCACATACAACTATCCAAAACTCATCAACCATGTGTGTCTTACAATATCGTACCCATAATCACTCACAAATATAGCATATTTTTCAAACATGGGTATCAAAGTATCCTTGCACTCACTCTCGCAAAGAATTCATATGTAGCAACTAATGACCATAAGCTTGCCTTTAATGTAGTACTCTACTAAATGTCGGAATGTTAAGATTAGGATCAAGTAGGTCTTTAGATGGTTGTAATGTAGGCTAAGGGACGGGTAGGATCAGCTATTTTGGCCAGAAATAGTGACTAAGTTCCTAAGAACTTTAATACATCACATTGTATCATTGACACTTTTTTCTTTCAACCTTTCTTTATTTTATTCTTCCACCCTTGTTCTCCTATTTTGTTTTTCAATTTTAAGCACAACTCACTTTTCAGCTTTCTTTTCCTTTTTCTTTTCACAACATACCTCTTATGATAGCACTTTCTTCCTTTTTCATAACACATTCAAGCACCATTACAATTTAAAGCATCATACTCACCCAATTTCCTCTTATGTTGTCACATGACTTTTTCACTTTAAAGCACTTAGGAATTTGGATCAAATTACGGTCTTGAAAGAAATGGATTAGGCTTACATACAAGGTTGTCAAAGAAATAGGCTAAAGGCTCAAAAAGGTTTAACTAGGATGATTTACATGGGTAGGAAAAACTGAAGGTAAACATGTATAGGTTGCCAAACAAATACCTAAATCATATCCTAAACTTACACTCCTTATTTTCGCTTTGCATACATACCAGGCAAGTTCTAGCATCAGCCACATACATAGAATATACTATTATCTCACACACACAAGGCACATGGTCGACTTGATTGGAAGTAATATAGACTCTCAACCCAACAATTGAAGTAGTTGAATTACACAATAAGTCACAACTAGAGCCTAAATGTCTCAATAGTCACAATTGTAGCACATACTCTCTCATGCTGCCTATCAAAATAATTTCATGCGTAGCTAGAAAAATTTTACTCCTAAAAACTAAAAAAAACGTTAAAAAAAACAAAAAAATGGACTAAAACAAAGTAAAACAAGCAAACATACAAACATAGGTGCAAACAAAGAAGTATAGCATGCAGATTCTGTCACCCCACACTTAGACTAGACACTGTCCTCAGTGGAAAATAAAGTCGAAGAACCTGATTAGTCGGACTCCTCATCAATGTCGGGGGTCATACCCCCTTCGTCAGAATCATCATAAGAGTCATTGTCAGAGTTCTCCTCAGCATCAGAATCAGGCAAGCGTCTATCATCATCAGTTGGCACGTCATCATCAAGAGGTTCCTCGAAATATACTCCCACTCCACACATCTCTTAGGCATGTCTGTTCATTGGGTAGTCGTGGTCCAGCTGTTGGAGCTCTTCAGCAGTTGGAATACGTCCCCCACTCATCATAGTGAATCTCGTCATGCCATAGAGATGACGGAAGAAACTCTCGTCACGAGCGTGTCTCTCCGCAGTGGTAAGGTTGACTCCATGCGTTGTTTCAACATCATTGACCTTGGTGAGGTCAACCTTCTTTGGGTTATGTGGGGGTTTGTGGTCAGCTGGTTCCTCTTCTATATCCTCCTTCCGCAACATTGCTGTCAACAAATTGCCGAATGTGAAATGGGACCTTCGGTGGAGTCTTGCCTTCCTCATGGTAGATCGAATGATTGCCCCAAAGTTGATAGGGACATTCGTCATCAACGCATAAACCAAACACACTCTATCTCTCGATATCTTGGTGTATTGCGTCCCAGGAATATGGCATGAGTTGACAATGCGCATCCAGATTCTTGCTTCCCTATTTAGTGGAGCATAGGGGAATGTGTTGTGACGGCCTGTTTCCTTATGTCTGCCCCATCTTGCCATTGATCTGCTTCCAAAAAGCATGTGTCTTATTGCTCTGTAAGGAGGCCTGTTGTACAGCTCTTTGTATGGTGCAGTGTCGACTGAAGGTAGGCCTAGAAAAGAGTTGATCCAATCTGCTGTAAGCTGTAACACTTGGCCCCGAATTTTGACTTCGTTGCCTGTTGTGTTTGGCGACCAGTTGGCATAAAACTCTCTTGTCAAGTCAAGATTGTACTCTCCCATGTCACGGAAGATGAAATCCAGCTTCAACGCGATTATTTTAGCCAACATTTGCGGCTCCTTCTTTGCTAAGGTCTCCTTGGTGATTAAGTCGACGTGCATATATTTCTTTTCTTTGTTGCTGCTGTACCATGCCTTGGCTTCTTCCTCAAGAACCCATTTGATTCTGAACATTCTGCGTGGTAGGTGTGCTGAAGAAGATTCTCCTTGGTCTTTTCGGCTTCTCTTTTTATCCTTTCGGGTCGTGGTAGCCTTCTCCTTGCCTTGCTTTGCTTTGGGTGCCATTGTACCTGAGACTAGAAATAATGTTAGTTGCAGCACAATCTCACTTTATACAATCTACATGCAAGCACTAGGGGTACCACCCCACACTTAGTCTTGTTAGCACAAATCAGTGAAGTGAAAGTGGTCGAGTACTCAGACTTCGTCGACATACATCTTAGGATTGTATTGCGACAAGAAAATCAGCATTACATCACTTATGTGCAGCCATTTGGACGACTTTCATGGTGCATATAGCGACACTACAACATAGGGGTTACCACATGGAATTGCTATTCGTACAACAAACACTACCTCCTACGTCGATAGTCACTATAACCTTATCCCGATGGCCGGGATGGTTAATCATGCAAGCATCCAAACAACACTCTCAAGCAATATTCATAGCCACATATGTTCAGCAAGTATCATAACAATGCCATTGAAACAAAATTCAAGTCGGAAACAAGTCAAGAATTCCATACGTATATATTCAATCACACGATTTTGCAAAAATATCCGAACACATGAACATCACCACCAATCTCACATGATTTAGCAAATTATAATAAGCATAGCAACGTAGTACTTACGATAAATAGATGAAGAATAAGAGAGCACTTGCTTTCTTGAAGATTGTGGAGAAGTTGTTGTGGATTGGAATAACAAAGGAAGAAAAATTTGAGAGGATTTGGGATGATATGCGGCGCCTTTAGGGTTGCTTCTAATGTGTTTGTGACATAAAAACAAGTCCCCTTTATATAGGAGGAGTATGGGTCGGGTTATGACCCATTTACAATCGTATTTGGGGACAAAATCACCACATATGCGGCGCATATCCCTCGGCATATCACTTACATATGCGGCGCATTATCCATGGCATAATGGGACATATGCGCCGCATAGTCTATGGCATTTCTAGACATATGCGCCGCATAGTCTATGGCATTTGGTCTCAGTATCTCAAATGCCATAGCATAGGCGGCGCATCGTCAAAAGCATACCTAGGAATAGGCGGCGCATAGTGTATAGCACACTAGATTCCGAGTCCTTAGGCTATAGAATAGGTTGTGCATCGTTCGTGGCCTATTTTTACCAAGGCCTAGCCTTCCTCGAAGACTATTTTGACGTGAGAAAGGCTCAATTCATATCCTTATGTATCACCATTCCTAACTTACCGACTTTACCATACAATGCGTCCAAATCGTCGATTGAAATCAATCTCCTCGTTGCATACTTCTTGCACCTATATTTGCTCAAAACAAAATGAAAACGATTAGTACGATGGGTTGCCTCCCACCAAGCGCCTTAGTTTTGGTCATGGCACGACTCTTATTTTTGTATTTTCATTTATCAAAAAGAAAAAATACTAAAACGAGGAAACTATAAAACGATAAAATGACAAAACGATAAAACAATAAAATGATGGGTTGCCTCCCATCTAGCGCCTTATTTATTGTCGTGGCTCGACGTAGTAATCTCGAGTACTTAGACTTCGTCGAGATAAGTGATGGCCATGTCATTCGTCGAGTCAAGAGGACCGATATATGGCTTGACATGTTGCCATTCACTTTGAAGATAACACCTTCATTATTTTTCAATTCGACTACTCCAGACGAGTAGACTTGGATGACTTTAAATGGACCAGACCATTTTGATTTTAACTTACCTGGGAAGAGCTTGAGTTTGGAATTAAAGAGTAGTACCATGTCACCTTTTTGGAAGTTTCGTCGAACAATCCGCTGATCATGATACTTCTTCATCCGCTCCTTGTATAAATCTGATCTTTCATATGCATGGAGACGAAATTCATCTAGTTCGTTCAGCTGCTCCAACCTCAGGTTCTTCACATCATCCCAATTCAGATTCAAGTGCTTCAATGCCCACAATGCCTTGTATTCAAGCTCGATGGGTAGATGACAAGCCTTCCCATAAACTAGCTGATAAGGTGACATGCCAATGGGTGTCTTGAATGCAGTCCGATACACCCATAGTGCATCATCTAGCTTTCGAGACCAATCCTTCCGATTCGCATTAACCGTTTTGGCAAGGATTTGCTTGATCTCACGATTGGAAACCTCTACTTGTCCACTAGTTTGGGGATGATAAGGCGTAGCTACCTTGTGTTGCTTGACTCCATACTTGGCCAATACAGATTTGAATAGCTTGTTGCAAAAGTGAGATCCTCCATCACTTATGATAGTACGAGGTACTCCAAAGCGAGAGAAGATATTCTTCTTAAAAAAAGCTACCACACGTTTTCCTTCGTTATCGGCCAATGCTACAGCTTCAACCCATTTCAACACATAATCCACAGCAACCAAGATGTACTTTAGTCCAAATGAATTCACGAATGGTCCCATGAAATCAATACCCCACACATCAAAGAGTTCTACCTCCAGAATTTTGGACATGGGCATTTCATGGTGTTTTGAAATAGCACCTTGACGTTGGCATTGGTCACACCTTCTCACATAGTCGTGTGCATCTCTGAATATTGTAGGACAATAATAACCACTTTGCAAGACTTTCCTTGCCGTTCGATTCCCTGCATGATGTCCTCCAACTTGCGAAGTGTGGCATGCTTCCAATATAGTAGGTACTTCTTCATGGGATATACATCGTCGAATGATACCATCCGCGCATCTTCGAAACAAATAAGGCTCATCCCAATAGTAGTGCTGAACGTCATGCATAAACTTCCTCCTCTGGTGGTAAGATAAATTGGAAGGTAACACATTACTCACCACGAAATTTGCAAAATCGGCATACCATGGTAATTTCTCCATTGTTGTCGCTAGTATCTCCTCGTCAGGGAATGCATCATCAATCTGATTTTCTGGTTGCGCCACATACTCATTCTCAAGTCTAGATAGGTGATCAGCCACTTGGTTCTCGCAACCTCTTCTATCTTTGACTTCGAAATCGAACTCTTGCAGCAGCAATACCCATCGAATCAGCCTTGGTTTTGCATCCTTCTTTGTCATTAGATACCTAAGAGCTGCATGATCTGTATGAACGATCACCTTAGTACCCAATAGATAGGCACGAAACTTCTCAAACGCATACACAACCGCTAAGAGCTCTTGTTCAGTAACAGTGTAGTTCCTTTGGGCTTCATTTAGGACCTTACTCGCATAGTAGATAGGATGAAAAAATTTCTCCTTTCTCTGTCCAAGAATAGCACCAACGGCTACACCACTAGCATCACACATGACTTCGAACGGGAGCGTCCAATCTGGTGCTACCATGATAGGGGCTTCAATGAGTTTTTCTTTAAGACATTCGAATGCCTTTAAGCAATCATCATTAAAGTCAAACTTTGCATCTTTCTCCAATAGCTTGCACAATGGACTAGAAATTTTGGAGAAGTATTTGATGAATCTACGATAAAAACCGGCATGGCCAAGAAAACTACGAACTCCCTTCACCGAAATTGGAGGTGGCAGCTTCTCAATTACCTCTATTTTGGCGCGATCAACCTCTATTCCTCTTTCGGAAATCTTGTGCCCAAGAACGATTCCTTCTTTTACCATGAAGTGGCACTTTTCCCAATTCAGCACAAGGTTGAACTCTACACATCTTTGTAATGCCATGCTCAAGTTCACCAAACATGCGTCAAAGGACTCACCAATAACTGAAAAGTCGTCCATAAATACCTCCAAAGTGTCTTCTACCATATCAGAGAAAATACACATCATACATCGCTGAAAGGTGGCTGGTGCGTTACATAACCCGAACGGCATACGTTTGAAGGAAAACGTACCATATGGGCATGTAAACGTTGTCTTCTCTTGGTCTTCTGGTGCAATACAAATCTGATTATAACCTGAATAACCATCAAGAAAGCAAAACCATCCTTTCCCCGCTAATCGATCTAGCATTTGGTCCATAAATGGCATGGGGAAGTGATCCTTGAGCGTCCAAGAATTCAGCTTGCTGTAGTCCATGCATACTCTCCATCCAGTAACGGGCCTGAGTGGAATAAGCTCATTCTTTGCATTCGCGACCACCGTCATACCTCCTTTCTTGGGAACACATTGTACTGGGCTTACCCATGTACTGTCAGAAATAGGATACACGACTCCTGCGTCTAACCACTTGATAATCTCCTTCTTCACCACCTCTTGCATTGGTGGGTTTAGACGTCTTTGATGTTCAATGGTGGGTGTGCACTTTTCTTGGAGCTGAATTTTATGTGTGCAAATCTCAGGTGGAATACCAATGATATCCGCAATGGTCCATCCAATAGCTCTAATATACTTGCGTAAGATTGCAATAAGAGCTGCAACTTGTTGCTCACCCAAATCGGCTGCTACAATGACTGGAAGAGTGTTTCCGCTTCCTAAGAATGCATACTTCAAATGGCTTGGCAGCTCCTTCAATTCTAACGTGGGTGGTTCTTCAATAGATGGATTAGCTGGTGGTGTGGGTCGATTCTTGAGATCAAGATCCAGCTTCTTGGGAGTATAACGATATGTTCCTAATCCCGATAGAGCACAAATATCATCTTCAGAAATTTCAGCATCATCATTCTCTTCTTTCATGAGCAAAACCTCCAAAGGATCATCAAGAATTTGCTCTTCAGCAAGTAACTCTTTCTCATCATCAATGACAACATCAGCCACAGAAAATACACTTAGATCTTTGGGTTGCTTCATTGATTTGCAAACATCAAAGCGAACCACTTCATCATTTATTCGGAATGAAAGCTCATTAGCTCTCAAATCTATGAGCACACTTCCCGTAGCAAGGAAAGGGCGTCCCAAGATTATGGGAACCTCTGAATCTGCTTCGCAATCCAACATGACAAAGTCTGCTGGAAATATGAATGAAGATACCTTCACTAAGACATCGCATAGAATATTAACCGGTCGTTTTACCGACCTATCCGCCATAACAAGCCTCATATTGGTTGGAGTAGGATCTCCTAACCCCAACTTCTTGTAGATCGATAATGGCATCAAGTTGATGCTGGCTCCTAAGTCACATAATGCTTTGGCAAAGTTCAAAGATCTGACGGTGCAAGGAATAGTGAAAGCTCCGGGGTCGGCCTTCTTCTGAACTATCGATCGGGTAGCAATTGCACTACAATGATGTACATCATCTTTCAGCTCATAGCTTGCTGCCCTCTTCTTAGTCAAAAGATCTTTCATAAACTTCGCATACCCAGGCATTTGTTCCAGTGCCTCTACCAATGGAACATTAATGGTCAGCTGCTTCAACATAGTCATAAATTTGCTGAACTTAGTGTCATCGGCCACCTTTTTCAATCTTTGGGGAAAAGGTGGTGGTGGGTATTGAATTGTTCTCTCCATGGCTTTCTTCTCCTCTTGCTTCCGTTTATCATTTTTTTCAGGCTGCACCTCACTAGGTAAAACGTCCTTGACGTTGGAAGTAGATGTTGCGGCATCTTCTCTAGTGGCGTCACTATGTGTGGCTTCCATATCTGCTGCTCCGTCAACCACTTGCTTGCCTTTTGCTGAAGTTTCCAGCACCTTACCACTTCTTGTAGTGATGGCCATGCATGACCCATCATTCCTTGGGTTTTGCACAGTATCGCTAGGTAAGGTACCAGCCTTTCTTTGATTGAATGCTGCTGAAAGTTGGCTCAATTGCTGCTCTATTTGCTTGATAGAAGTGGAATGAGAATCAACTAATTGCTTCATAGAGGCCAAATCGTCAATTACCTCCTTCACTCCTGCGCTCGTTGCTTCCACTCCTTTCAATAACTTAGCCATCATGTCTTCCATAGAATTAGATGTGGTGGTATCACGTTTACCAAGGGGAACGTACAAACCACTATTTTCATTATTTTTCTTCCAACTACCTTGGTCTTTGTTTCCAGATTTATCATAATAGTTCCGACCTTGGTTTCCTTGGGCATTCCCACGGAAACCCCCCTGATTGTTCAAGTAGTTGGCCTCCTCTTCCGAATCAGATTCGTCTCTTCCTTTTGACGCAATAGCTTTCACTTTTTCCGCCTTCCCTAATAGATGCTTTATAAGAAGATCCATTTGGGTTTTCATGTGCGCCATATCTTGATCACGTTCTTCTTCTCTTCTTCTTTGGTCTGCAGACATGCCAATAGATAAAGTGGGGCTTGCTACCTCAGAATCCCTGGTATGCCAAGCTCTACTTTGTTTCGTCATACGATCTAGCATGTTGCTTGCTTGAACAAAGGTAAGGTCAATAAAAGAACCTCCAGCTGCGTTGTCCACCACTGGTTTAGTTACTGAATTCAGGGCTCTATACAAGATCTCCATGAGGTGAACATTAGTCATGTGATGGTTTGGGCATCTCGTTAGTTTTGTCTTGAACCTCTCCCATGTTTCGTGAAGAGCTTCAGAGGGAAGCTGACGAAAGTTGCTGATTTCATCTCTTAATTGAGCCCTCTTGGATGGCGGAAAGAATCTTTCTAGGAAAGCGTCTCTCAATTGCCTCCAATTTGTAATAGAATCAGGAGTCAGCCCATTCAACCATAATGTTGCCTCCCCAGACAGAGACAATGGAAATAGACGTAATCGAATAGCATTCTGACCAACACCAGGATTGTCAAAAGACTTGCATGTGGAAATAAAGTTGATGAGATGCATATTCGGATCATCGCCTGCTAGTCCACCAAATAACCTCTTGAGTTGCAATAACTGAATCATGGTGCTTGTGATGTTGAACTTGGCTTCGGGCGCTAATGGTGGTGGAATTATAGCTCCAGTGGCTCCGGCACCATCAAGATCATCATCATCATCATCGAAAGCTGGTTGCAAGGGTTGGCGATCAAATCTATACCGAGCTTGTCGACCTCTTCGATTTGCAGGTGTTGCCGTTTCAGCGACATGCCTTGGGTTTATCAACTCGTCGTCACCTAAATCCTCATCGTCAGGATTTATTGCTCGTCCAGGATTATCAATGTTTTGTTGTTGGACTTGAGCAGCGGCAAGAGCAGCTAATCTTGCTTGCTCGTGTTGAGCAGCCATCCTGTCGATTTCAGCTTGTGCTTCCATTCTTCTAATTCGCTGTGGTTCTGGATTGATTGGTAATAACGGTTGACCAGAACTTCTAGTATGGGGCATGCACTAAAAGAAAAAACTGCAATAAACAAAAACAAAAACTAAACGTAAAAGTACGAGAATCTTTGACCAAAGGGTCTGGTAATTATCACGAACTTGATTGACACTCGTATTCCCCGGCAACGGCGCCAATTTTTGATAACGCTCAATCTACAGCTCTCGTAGGAGTGTAAAGCGGTCGTTAGCAAATATAGAACCCAACCTGGGTTGGGTGTCGATCCAACAGGGAATAGCTTGGCCAACAAGTAAGTAAAATTAATAGACTTTTAGAGCAAGTCTCGTAAGAAGGGGGGATTGTAATATGTAACCAAAACAATAAAGTAAAAGCTGAAAATAGCAAAGTAAAAAGAGAAAGAGATTGTTACGTTGGTTGTAAACAATGAGAATTGAAGCGTTGGGGTTATGTCCACCTTCAGAGGTATACGTCTCTATTGGCTATGAGTGTGTAGAGTCTTGACATGCAATTGCTTATAGAGAATTGTAGTCGATGGTAAATCCAAGCGTCTCTCGACCAAAACAAGGACTATTTCACTTTAACTCTCTCGAGCTTAAAGCGTGTCTAGCGGTACGAATTCTCTAAGAGGTTAGTCCAGTTACGACACTAGCTTTTTAATAGGAAAGGGTGTCCTACTACCTTGACATTATCTCTTTTCCAGACAAATAACCTTTCTCTCGAACAAGTTAAATGTTAGACTGGCGTATTCTTGCGTTTGCAACCACA
This sequence comes from Capsicum baccatum var. pendulum, assembly GCA_030864225.1. Lineage (NCBI taxonomy): Eukaryota > Viridiplantae > Streptophyta > Magnoliopsida > Solanales > Solanaceae > Capsicum > Capsicum baccatum. The sequence goes on along the minus strand of CM061554.1, from coordinate 54,925,669 downwards.
AAGAATGTAGATTAAGATGAAGAGCGTAATGATATAAGCAATATACGTGTCTTGAACTCACAAACTCACAGCTATAGATAGTAACTCACTCGGCTTCCATAACCCCAACTAAGAGGTTTAGTTACCCATGAATGCGAAGGATATCACGTTTTGCATGGTGGATGGCGTGTGAAAGAGGTGTTAGGCGTGTGGTTTTGGTGATTCCGTAGCAAGTAACGATTCTCTTGTTGTGGAATTTAAGAATAGAATTAATGGAAAGATTAGAAGTGTTTGTGGTGGAAGATGAGAGGGATGGAAGAAAATTAATTGTTGGAAGATGAATAAAAATCTCTAGCATGATAGGGTATTTATAATACTCCTATCCTACTCCTACTAAACTAATGAAATAAATAACCAAATCCTAATATACTAATGAAATCCTTGACCCAAATGTACTAGGGTAAGGTTACAATATCATAATCCAAATAGAATAGTAAAACACATAACCTAATTGCACTAGGTTAATGTATCTTGGTAATAATCCAGCTTTGTGTCTGTAAGTCCCCAAAGTCTTTAGAATTGTTGTTTTAGCCCGGGACAGATTTTCCATTCAGCAGATTTGGTCCTTTAGGCGTCCAGCTCCCTTTAACTTCGTTTGTGAGCTTTCTTTTGCGTCAAGTAAGCCATAAAATGCTGTATTTTGCATCATTTATACCTGAAACTTTACTAATCATGTTTGTTAGCTCATTTATAGGAAAAAGGACTAAAAGTGCATGAAATAGATAATTAGTTCTCAAAACTAGGCTAAAATATGGGCAAAATGTATTGATATAGGCGCGTAAATTCGCCTATCATCAATTAAGCAGAACATCTAGGCTAGACAGTAGACAATACAAGATTGGACACTATACTTCTCGTATCTTGAACATACGACTCATAAGGAGTCTTCTCATATCTTTGTTAGAACTTTTCCAATATTAATATGACAAAAAAATGAATAGGGTCCTAAAACCATAACCACACCATACAATTAAAGGTATGAGTAGTATGATGATCAATAGGTTCAAGCTCGGGTTGTTTTAAAGGGATAAAACCCAGGGCATTTAAGATCTAATGGTCTACTTAGCCTAAAATTGATATTTTGGAGCTGTTGGCATAGTCAAAATTTGCATCTGAGATTGTTTTACTAAAGTTTTTGGTTGGTGGCAATTTTGTACCAGCTAAGACTTTGAAACATAGAATTGACTCTCAAACCTAAATAAACTGTATGATAATCGAGCTATCAGTTCTAGTAAGTCATAAATGACATAGGTCGGCCATTAAAATGCTCTAACAACCAAAATTTGTAGAAATATGGAAAATGACCTGACAGGTCATTACAATATCCACTACTAAAGGAACATTCAACCCCAAAAGTTAAAACTGAGGAAATACCTAAAGTTTCAAACATGTAAGGATATTGGGTCCACATATCACTCTCGATCTCCCAAGTGGCCTCCTCTACTGGACAGTGCCTCCACTTAATCTTAACTACCTGAATATCCCTAGTACACAATCTCCTCACATCACTTGCCAAATTAAGAATAGGATCCTCCACAAAGTTCAAATGCTCTTCTAACTGAAATGGGTCCCATCTAAGAACATGAAATAAGTTAGGAATATATCACCGCAACATGGAGACATGGAAAATAGGATGAGAAATAACAAAATCTAGAAGTAAAGCTAACTTAAAAGCTAACTCACCTTAAGCTGTCTAGAATCATAAGCAATAACACAACCTCGCTAAATCAAAACAAAACCAAGACAAATACTCAAAGCATCACAAAAAATGATGGATCCCTTACCCTAAATAAAAATAGCTAACATGAGAGTTGAAATAAGGAAATCCTTGAGCCTTTCAAAGATGGACTCACACTGCTGAACCATAAAAAATGAGTCTTCTTTCAAGTCAGTCTGGTCATAAGGGACAAAATAGTAGCAAAGCCCTCAATGAAGTATCTATAGTAACAAACCAAACCAATAAAGCTATGAATATAAGTCACAGATGTTGGTCTAGACAAATTTCAAATCACCTTAATATTTCCTGGGTCTACCATAATAGTATCCTTAGACACCACATAACCAAGGAATGTCATAGACTTAATCAAAAAATAATACTTGGAGAACATAGTGAAAAGAAAATAATCTCTCAAAGTCTGGAGAACGACCATCAAATATTGTGCATTCTTCTCACTACTTCTTTAAGACACAAGGATTTCGTCAATGAATACAATCACGAAGGAGTACAAATAATTCCTAAATACTCGATCAAAACTATGAATATGGCTGGGGCATTAGTCAACCTAAAGGACATTAGTAAGAACTCATAATAAACAGAACAGGCCCTAAAAGCTGTCTTCAAGACATCCTCAGCCTAAATCCTCAACTGATGGTATCCAAACCTTACATCAATCTTGGAAAACATGGCTGGACCCTGGAGATGGTTAAAAAAAATCATAAATATGAGGCATAGGATAACAGTTCTTCACTATAACCACATTGAGCTGCCTATAATCAATGAACATATACATAGAACCATACTTCTTCTTTAAAAACAATACAGGTGTTCCCCATGGGGACATAATAAATCTAATAAAACCTTTAACAATAAAGGCTTAAAGTTGAGAAATTAGTTTCTTAAGCTCAACAACAATGATATGATAAGGTTCCATAGAAATAGATTGGGTGCTAGGCTTGAGGTCAACAACTAACTCAATCTTATGGGGAAAACCAGGAAGGTCGGTAAGGAACACATCCAAAAATGGACAAGTAATAGAAATAGATTCAAGAAATGGACTCTCCAAGTGAGTATCACAAATATAAGTAAGATAAGACTCACAACCCCTAGATTAATCCTCCTAGCATCATAGATAATCCCCATCGATGAGCAGCTAATCGGTCCCTACTATATTATTGGATCTACATCAAGTATAGCTAAGATAATGGTCTTGGCAAATTAATCCATGACCGCAGATAGTGGGATAACAAGTCATGCCTAAAATCACATCAAAATCCTACATATCCAGAATAATAAGATCAACACAAGTATCAACATCACTAACTATCACAACATTAGACTTGAATGCTTGATCTACTACTAAAGAACCACCCAAGGGAGTAGATAAGCGAAAAGGCACAAATAATAAATCACTAGTTGACCATGGTGTATAATAAGCAGATATATTTGAAAAAGTGGGCCTCAGATCAAATAAAGAAAGAAATGACTTGCGACACACAAAAATTATACCTGTAACTACAATACTCAAAGTCTCTGCCTTGGGTCTAGATTTACCAAGACCACCACCTGAATAGTCACCTGACTGACCCCCTATCCTACCTACCTTAAAACCTCCTAAATCACCCTATTAACCACCTATAGACCATGAGAACCACCTCTACCCAAGGGATGAACTACTCTAATAGGGGTAGAACCATGAGCTAAAACAATAATTGCCCTACGTCTATCATGATCACGAAAATAGTGACCATGAAGTCCATAAGTGAAATAGGAAATTAGAGCAGAACCAGAACCAACAGATCTAGTAGACTCTAAATAACTACCATGCCTAGATTGGAAAAAAGATAAATCTCTCTAAGGCTAATCATGTCTAATATCATGGCAATTACTAGCACCAGACTGACCTCTATTAATAATTTATAAAGTTAACTGAAATGGATGTCTAGGCTAACTCTGAGGCTAAAAAATATAGACTCAAAATATACCTAACATGAGGGCTACAATAGCTGAATCGGGAACTACTATAGCTGTCATTGAATCTTCCCTAAAATCTAGGACTCTTATCATGACCTTCATGACCCTAATAGAGCATCTCCTCCATCACCTAGGTAGGATTTAAAACATCAGCAAAAGTCCTACCCACAATAACTAGACTTTGAGTAGCCATACAAATAGGGATTCTCAACCTTCTAAACAAAGAAACAAACTCTCCAACTCATCAAAATGAGCCTCACACTCAGAAACTATTATGGAGCCCTTCTCCAATAAGGAGAACTGGTCCCTTAGTCAATATCTAAGGATATTATTAAAGAACATCTCAAAGAACTGAGTCCATGAAAAGGGAAAAGATCATACTTGTCTAAAATCCACACAACCTCTCTACCAATAACAAGCAATCATGTTCGATTAAAGATACACTAACCATCTCAGACATATTCGCGCTCTGACTATCTAAGCTCAAAAAATTATATGAGAAACTAATACCATACCTGATGCAAAAACTAAACTAGATGGGTTAGTGGACCTTAAAGACACACCAACCGGCTCAAAGGTAGAAATCGGGGCTTATGTGGATGTCATTGGGGTCTCCCTACCCTATATCATTGCCTCCAGAGCCTCTGTGTACTCCCTATCTCAAAATATATACTAGCTACTACAACCTCTCTCTATACATTACTAAGCTTGGTGGAGACTAAAGGGACCTCACTCTGGACGTGAGGTGTTTTAGTATGATGAGAAGGTCTCCTGGGAAGAATTGAATATGCTTAATTATTTTTCATCTTTATAAATATTGTATCGATCACCTATTCCATCAACTTCCAATATCTCTTGTACACTTGCATCATCATACAGTCTATAAATAAGATAAGGGAATGGAAAAATCTTCATCTTCCAAAGGATCTGACATAAATCTCATATGGAATGATGGCTATAAAGTCAATATTATACCTGACAATGTTCTACATTAGTAGACACCCGATAATAGTCTAATTTATATCTATCATTTGATAATGATAGCTAAGTAATTAGAAATAGCCTACATCTGATGAGAAACTAATGATAGGCATATTTACACGACTAAAGTGCTATAATCTACACATATTTTAGCTAAGTTTTGAGGACAAAATACATAATTCATGCACTTTTAGTCCTCTTTCCTGTAAGTGAGCTAACAAACATGATTAGCAAGTTTTCAGGTAGAAATGATGAAGATTTTATCATTTTATGGATAACTTGACGCCAAAGGAAGCTGCACGAAAGAAGGAAAGCAGAGCTTGGACGCCTAGGGACAAAAAGTGACACATGGAAAACTTGTCCCGGGCAAAAACAACATTTTCAGAGACTATGGGGATCAACAGTAACTTAGTAGGATTAGGATAATAATGCAGTAACTTATTAGGATTAGGATAAGTACGTAGTAGCCTAGTAGGAATAGGATATGGGTATTATAAATACCCTATTTTGCTGAAGTTTTTAATACTTTTACTTTCAGACTTCATACTTCATACTTCTTCAATCAATTACTTTTACTTTCAATTCATTCTCTTTCAATTAATTCTTATTACTTTCTCTTCATCGACTTCTAAAGTTTCACAACAAGAGAAACGCTACTTGCAAGGAATTCATGCCACAAGAACTACCAAAGCATACTTCACGTTAGACTCTTATTTTGGTATGATAATAATGTCTATTGTGATTTCCGTTGCACTCATGAGTACCTAAACTTCTCTGTTGGGGTTATGGAAGCCTTATGAGACACTATCTATTGCTATGAGTTTGTGAATTCTTGACACGTATGCTTCTTATATCATTATTCTCTTCATCTTAATCTAAATTATTATGGTAGCAAACATATAGAATACGCCAGTACAGCATTAACTTATTTGAAAGAAAAGTTACATGTCTGGAAAAGAGATAATGTCAAGGTAATAGGGCACCAACCCCTGTTAAAAAGTTAGTGCCGTAACTGGATTAACCTCTTGGAGAATCTGTACCATTAGATACGCTTTAAGCTCGAAAGAGTTAATGTGAAATAATCCTTGATAGTCGAAAGACGCCTGGATTTACCATAGAATACGATTCTCTATAAGCGCATGCATGTCTGAATTCCACATAACTCATAGTCGATAGATACGTATAACTCATAAGGTGGACATAACCCTAACTCTCAATTCTCATTGATCAAAACCAACCAAATAATCCATTTTACTCTTCTATTTTCCATTCTTACATTACGATTTTTGATACTCTTAAATTCACTCTACAATCCCCCCTTTTTACGAAACTTTCACCAAAAGTCTAATAATATTTGCTTACTTAGTGACCAAGTATTCCCTGTGGGATTCGACACCCAATCCAGTTGCGTTCTATATTTGACAATGACCGCTTACACTCTTACAAAAGCTGTAGTTTGAACGTTATCAAATTTGGGTGCCGTTGTCGGGGATTACGGTTGTCAACTAAGTTTGTGATAATTACTAGACCCTTTGGTCAAAGATTCTTGTACTTTACTTTTAGTTGTTGTTTTTGTTTTCTGTAGGTTTTTGTTCAGTGCATGCCAAATACTCAAAGTTCGGGACAACCATTATTACCAATAAATCCTGAACCGCAACTTATTGGAAGGATGGATGCACAACGTGACATTGAGAGAAGGGTTGCTCAACAGGAGCAGGCTAGACTAGCTGCGTTGGCCGCCGCCCAAGTACATCAACAGAATATTGATAACCCAGGGCGAGCAGCAGATCCTGATGATGAGGATTTAGGTGATGATGAGATACTAAACCCTAGGCGTGATGCTGAGGTGGCGACACTGGCAAACAGTAGAGATTGTCAAGCAACATTTCGGCCTGAACGCTGAGCCATGCAAATAACATTTGATGACGATGATGATGATCTTGATGGAGTTGGTGCCACAGGAGCCATTATTCCATCGCCATTGGCGCCCGGAGCCAAGTTCAACATCATGAGCACCATGATTTAGTTATTGCAACTCAACAGATTATTCGGTGGACTAGCAGGCGATGATTCGAATATACATCTGATCAACTTTATTTCTACTTGCAAGTCATTCGACAATCCTGGCGTTGGACAGAATTTAATTCGGTTGCGCTTATTTCCATTGTCTCTATCTGGGGAGGCAACTCTATGGTTGAATGGGCTGACTCCTAATTCTATCACTAATTGGAGGCAATTGAAAGATGCTTTCCTTGAAAGATTCTTTCCACCATCTAAGAGAGCATAATTAAGAGATGAAATCAGCAATTTTCGTCATCTTCCAACTCAAGCCCTCCATGAAACATGGGAGAGATTCAAGAAGAAGCTTTAGAGGTGCCCAAACCATCACATGACCAATGTCCACTTGATGGAGATACTATACAAATTGTTGAATTCAGTAACTAAACCAGTGGTGGATAATGCGGCTGGAGGATCATTTATGGACCTCACCTTTGTTCAGGCGAGTGATATGCTAGACCGGATGACAAAGCAAAGTAGAGCTTGGCATACCAGGGATTCTGAGGTAGCAAGCCCCACTTTGTCTATTGGCATGACTGCAGAACAAAGGAGAAGAGAAGAAGAATGTGATCAAGATATGGCACACATGAAAACACAGATGGACCTTCTTACAAAGCATCTATTATCAGGGAATACAAAAAAAGTCAAAGCAGTTGCGTCAAATGGAAGAAAGGAATCTGATTCTGAGGAAGAAGCCAACTATGTGAACAATCTGGGGGGTTTCCTAGGCAATGCCCTAGGAAACCAAGGTCGGAACTATTATGATAAATTTGGAAACAAGGACCATGATCAAGGATGTTGGAAGAACAAGACTGACAAGAGTGGTTTGTATGTTCCCCCAGGAAAATGTGACGACACTACATCTGGGTCTGGAAATATGACCATGGAAGATATGATGGCTAAGCTGTTTAAAGGAGTAAAGGCAACCAGCACGGGAGTAACTAAGGTAATAAATGACTTGGCCTCAATGAAGCAATTGGTTGACTCACATTCCACTTCAATAAGGCAGCTGGAGCAACAATTGAGTCAAATTTCTGCCACATTAAATCAAAGAAAAGCTGGCACCTTACCTAGCGATACAGTACAAAACCCAAGGAATGATGGAACATGCATGGCCATCACTACCAGGAGTGGTAAGGTGCTGGAAAATTCATCCGAAGACAAGCAAGTGGCCGATGATACCACAAATAATGTAGTAGCCGCTGAAGAAGCTAAAGAAGACGTCACCCCTCAGCGTCCACAGCCCGAAAAGAGTGCCAATCCAAAGTAAGACGAAAAGAAAGTCGTGGAGAAAACTATTCCCCTTCCACCACCACCTTTTCCTCAAAGATTAAAAAAGAGAGATGATGATACCAAGTTCAATAAATTCATGTCAATGTTAAAACAACTGACCATTAATGTTCCATTGGTTGAGGTGCTAGAAAAGATGCCTGGTTACGCAAAATTTATGAAGAATCTTTTAACAAAGAAGCAGGCAGTAAGTGGTGAGTTGACAGATGTTGTTTATCATTGTAGTGCAATTGCTACCAGATCACTAGTTCAGAAGAAGGCCGACCCGGAGCCTTCACTATTCCGTGCACTGTCGGATCTTTGAATGTTGCCAAGGCATTATACGACTTAGGAGCCAGCATCAACTTGATGCCACTATCTATTTACAAAAAGTTGGTGTTGGGTGATCATACTCCAACCAACATGAGGCTTGTTATGGCGGATAGGTTGGTAAAACGACCTGTTGGTATTTTATGTGATGTATTGGTGAAGGTTTCTTCATTCATCTTTTTGGCAGACTTTGTTATTTTGGATTGTGAGGTAGACTCTGAAGTTCCCATAATCTTGGGGCTCCCTTTCCTTGCAACAGGAAGTGTGCTTATCTATTTAAGAGCTAATGAGCTTTTATTCCGGATGAATGACGAAGTAGTCCACTTTGATGTATGTAAATCAATGAAGCAACCCAAAGATCTGAACGTGTTCTGGGTAGCTGATGTTTATATTGATGATGAGAAAGAATTACCTGTAGAGGAGCAGCTTGTTGATGACCCATTGGCGGTTGTGCTTATGAATGTTGAGCATAAAGATGCTGAAAATTATGAAGAAACTATTTGTGCTCTAACAGGATTAGGGTCATATCCTCATGCTCCCAAGAAGCTGGACCTTGATCTTAAAAACCGACCTACACCACCAGCTAAACCATCTATTGAGGAGCCACCCACGTTAGAATTGAAGGAGCTGCCTAGTCATCTAAAGTGTGCATTCTTAGGAAGCGGTAACACACTTTCGGTTATTGTGGCGGCAGATTTGGGTGAGCAGCAAGTTGTAGCTCTCATCATGGTTCTACGAAAGTACATGAGAGCCATCAGTTGGACCATCGCTGATATCATTGGTATTCCGCCTGGGATTTGTACACACAAGATTCAGCTTGAAGAAAATTGCATACCCACTATTGAGCATCAAAGGCGTCTAAATCCACCTATGCAAGAGGTGGTGAAGAAAGAAATTATTAAATGGTTAGATGCAGGGGTTGTGTATCCAATCTCCGACAGTAAATGGGTAAGCCTGGTAAAATATGTACCAACGAAAGGTGGCATGACGGTAGTTGCGAATGAAAAAAATGAGTTAATTCCACTTAGACCTATCACAGGGTGGAGAGTATGCATGGACTACCTTAAGCTGAATTTGTGGACACTTAAAGATCACTTTCCAATGCCTTTTATTGACCAAATGCTTGGTCGATTAGTAGGGAAAGGATGTTTTTGTTTCTTAGATGGTTATTCCGGCTATAATCAGATATGTATCGCCCCCGAAGATCAAGAGAATACAACGTTTACATGACCCTATGGTACGTTTGCCTTCAAACGTATGCCATATGGGCTATGTAACGCACCCACCACTTTTCAGCATTGTATGATGTCCATTTTTTTGATATGGTGGAAGAGACGCTGGAGGTATTCATGGACAATTTTTAAGTTGTGGGTGAGTCATTTGAATCGTGCTTGACAAATCTAAGTATAGCATTACAGAGATATGTTGAATTCAACCTAGTGCTGAATTGGGAGAAGTGCCACTTTATGGTGAAAGAAGGTATTATGCTTGGGCATAAAATCTCTGAAAGAGGAATTGAGGTGGATCGAGCTAAAATCGAAGTTATCGAGAAACTACCACCCCCAATTTCAGTCAAAGGAGTTCGTAGTTTCCTCAGTCACGAAGGCTTCTATCGGCGGTTTATCAAAGACTTCTCCAAAATTGCTGGTCCATTATGCAAACTTTTGGAGAAAGATGCAAAGTTCGACTTTAATGAGGATTTTATGAAGGCATTCGAACGCCACAAAGGGAAGCTAATTGAAGCTCCTATCATTGTAGCACCAGATTGGTCTCTACCATTTGAAGTCATGTATGATGCTAGCGGGGTAGCTTTGGGTGCTGTATTAGGCCAAGGAAGAGAAAAGTTATTCCATCCAATTTACTATGCGAGGAAGGTCTTGAACGGAGCCCAAAAGAACTATACTGTCACAAAACAAGAACTTCTAGCGGTTGTGTATGCTTTTGAAAATTTCCGTGCTTATCTGTTGGGAACCAAAGTGGTAGTTCATACAGACCATGCAGCTCTGAGATATTTGATGACAAATAAAGATGCAAAACCAAGGCTAATTCGATGGGTATTGTTGCTGCAAGAATTTGATTTCGAGGTAAAAGATAGAAGAGGTTGCGAAAACCAAGTGGTCGATCATCTATCTAGACTCGAGAACGAGCATATAGCGCATCCTGATCTAGAGATTGATGATGCATTCCCTGATGAAGAGATCTTAGCCACCATGATGGAAGAGTTACCATGGTATGTAGACTTTGCAAACTTTGTGGTAAGCAATGTGATGCCAGCGAATCTATCATTTCATCAAAGAAGAAAGTTCATGCATGATGTAAGACACTACTTCTGGGATTAGCCATATTTGTTTAGACGATGCGCGGATGGTGTGATCATAAGCTGCATATCTCATGAGGAGGTGCCAAGTATCTTGGAAGCAAGTCATGCCTCACAAGTTCGTGGACACCATGCAGGCAGTCAGACAGCAAGAAAGGTATTGCAAAGCGGCTATTATTGGCCTTCGATATTTAGAGATGCCTACGAATTTGTGAGAAGATGTGACCAATGTCAGAGACAAGGCACAATTTCGAAGCATCATGAAATGCCTATGTCAAAAATTCTTGAAATCGAGCTCTTTGATGTATGGGGTATTGATTTTATGGGCCCATTCGTGAATTCGTTTGGAATAAAATATAACCTAGTTGCTGTAGATTATGTTTGAAAATGGGTCGAAGCAGTAGCATTGGATGATAATGAAGGAAAGCGTGTTGTTGCATTCTTAAAGAGAAATATCTTCTCTCATTTTGGGGTCCCACGTACTATCATAAGTGATGGAGGATCTCACTTTTGCAACAAACTGTTCAAATCCGTGTTGGCAAAATATGGTGTCAAGCAACACAAGGTAGCCACGCCTTATCACCCACAAACTAGTGGACAGGTCGAGGTTTCCAATCGAGAGATCAAGCAAATCCTTGCTAAGACTGTACATGCTAATAGGAAAGATTGGTCTCGGAAGCTGGACGTTGCACTATAGGCATATAGGACTGCATTCAAAACGCCAATTGGCATGTCCCCGTACCAACTAGTTTATGGAAAAGCTTGTCATTTACCCATTGAGCTCGAGCACAAAGCATTGTGGGCGTTGAAGCAACTGAATATGAATTGGGATGATGCTATGAACTTGAGGTTGGAGCAGCTGAATGAGATGGATGAATTCTGTCTACATGCATATGAAAGATCAGACCTCTACAAGGAGCGGATGAAAAAGTATCATGATCAGCTGATTGTTTAACAAAACTTTCAAAAGGGTGATATGGTACTTCTTTTCAATTCCAGACTAAAGCTATTCCCAGGTAAGTTAAGGTCCAAGTGGTCTGGTCCGTACAAAATTAGCCAAATCTACTCGTCTGGAGTAGTTGATCTAGAAGATAATAATGGTATTGTCTTTAAGGTGAATGGCCAATGAGGTCCACCATCTATCTTGATGAAGTCTAAGTACTCGAGGTAGCTATATCGTGCCGCGACAATAAATCAAGCGCTTGATGGGAGGTAACCCATCGTTTTTAATTGGTTTTGTTGTTTTTGTTTTGCTAGGATTTTATCGAGCCACAACCAAAACTAAGGCGCTTGATGGGAGGCAACCCATCGTTCTAATCGTTTTTGTTGTCTTTGAGTAAATGTAGGTGCAAGAGGTGTAAAGGAGGAGATTGGTTTCAAATTTTGATTTAGAAGTATTGCATGTGGAAGGTGGTAAGTTAGGAATAAAGAACCAAAAGGCTATGGGTTAGGCATTGCTTATGAAAATATAGGCAAAGAACAAGGCAAGGCCTATGTAAATCTAGGCTACGAACAAGGCAAGGCCTATGCTATGGCCTAAGCTCTCGGATTCTAGAGTGCCATAGCATAGGCACCACCTATACAAAAGCCTTTTGTCTCTGAATCTCATATGCCATGGCATAGGTACCGCCTATGCCTAACAATGCCATAGCATAGGCGCCGCCTATGCTCAAAAAGGATTTGCAAAAGGCGTCGCCTATGCCAAGCATAGGCAAAGCTTTAGGCGCCGCCTATGGTCACTTTTGGTCTCCAAATCCAATTCAAAATGGGGCAAAACCCGACCCAAGCTTGTCTTATAAATAAAACCTTAGTCTTAAAACAAAAACACATTGCAATTCCACCCTAAAGTGCCGCCTACCTCTCCAAATTCTCTCAAAAATTTTCCTTTTGCTCTTTTATTTTGCAAGAACATCTTCCAAGGCAATCAACCAAGTAAGTACTTCTTTGTTCTTTTTTTATATTCCGTAAGTACTACACCACTACGCCTATAATAAATTGTTAAATCTTGAAGTAGTATTGCTGATTTGAATGTGGTTGATTTGTTGTGATACAACTAAGTGAGTGAAAGAATACGTAAGGATGGTCTTGACTTGTTTTCAACTTGAATTTGATTTTGATACACTGTCATACTTTTGCGGAATTGACATGGTCAAGAAAATGGTATAATCTTGTAACTTGAAAGCTTTCATGTTCGACTTACTTGTTCATTAAGATGAAAAATCATGGTTAACTACAAACATGAAATGTTGATTATTTCTATGCCATAACTTGCTACAATCTCTATGTAGTAGTCTTGTTCAAAAGGATACATCAATCCAAATATGAAAAGTATTGTCACTATTACTTGAGATAGAATCAAAAAGGATAGTTAAGATAACAAGAAAAGTATGACTGCACTGATTATATTGTTGGAACATACCACCTAAACATATATGGATGAAGTCTGAGTAATCGACAACATTCACTTAACTAGTTTGTGCCAACAAACTAAGTATGGGATGATGCCACTACTGATTGCTTGTCGATTATATCTACCGAGATGAAGCGAACATGACTATCATTTTAATCTTAGGTACAAATGTCACCAAAAGCAAGACAAGGAAAGGATAGAGCAACCACTTCACAAAAAGTCCAGAAAAGGGGACGAAAAGAGCAAGGAGAATCCTCCTCGCTACAAATACCTCGCTGCATGTTTGGAATAAAATGGGTCCTAGAGGAGAAAGGAAAGGAGTGGTATAGGAACAATAAGGAGAAAAAATATGTTCATGTGGAGTTGATACAGAAGGAAATCCTAGCAAAGAAAGAACCTCGCATGTTGGCCAAGATCATGGCGTTACATCTTGATTTCATCTTCCAAGATATGGGAGAATGGAATCTTGATCTAACATGAGAATTCTATGCCAACTGGTCACCAAAACCTACAGGGAGTGAAGTAAAGATTCGGGGCCAAGTCCTACAACTAAATGCGGAGTTCTTCAACTCTTTTATAGGTTTGCCATCTATTGATCCATCACCACTCAAGGAGCTGTATAACAAACCTCCTTATAGGGCCATGAGACACACATTATGCGGAACAAGATCTATGGAACGATGGAGCAGACACAAGTATACTGGCCGGCACAACACCTTCCCATATGCTTCCTTAAATAGGGAAGCTAGGATATGGTTACGAATAGTCAACTCTTGCCTGATTCCAGGGACACAGTACAAAAAGATAACACGAGATAGAGTGTTCTTAGTGTACTCATTGATGACGAATGTCCCTATCAACATTGGGGCAATTATTCGATCTACAATGCGAAAGGCCAGGCTACACAAGAGGTCCTACTTCAGCTTTGGCAATCTGTTGACCACAATATTGAGGAAGGAGGACATCGAAGAGGAACCGGCTGATCATAAGCTTCCACACAACCCAAAGAAGGTTGACCTCACAAAGGTTAAAGATGTTGAATCCACACATGGCGTCAAACTTACCACTGTAGAACGTCATGCTCGGGATGAGAGTTTCTTTCGCCATCTTTATGGCATGACTCGGTTTACCATGATGGGCGGAGGTCATGTTCCAACTGCTGTAGAGCTCCAACAGTTGGATTATGACTACCCAATGAATGAGAATGCGAGGGCGATGTGTGGAGTAGGTGTATTTTTTGAGGAACCTCTTGATGACGATGTGCCAACCGATGATGATCGTCAAATGCCAAACTTCGACGTGGAGGAGAACTCTGATGACGACGACTCTGATGAAGGGGGTATGACCCCAGACATAGAGGAGAAGTCCGACTAATCAGGTTCTTCTTATTTATTTTCCACTGAGGGCAGTGTGTCCCGTCTAAGTGTGGGGTGCTGGTATTTGTATGCTATACTTCCTTATCTGCATTTGCATTTATTTATGTTTTTTTGTTTTGTTTTTTTTAGTTTTTTTAGTAGTTAAATTTTTTTTTAACTTTGTATGAAATTGTTCTGATAGGCACCATGGTTTTATGAAAAGAGTCTGTGATAAAATCATTACTATTGAGACGTTTAGACTCTAAGTGTGACTCATTGTGTGATATCTATATGGTTTAATTCCTTCATCTGTTGGGTCAAGAGTCTATACTATTCCCAATAAAGTCGACCATGTGCCTTGTGTGTATGAGATGATAGTATATTCTATGTTTGTGGCTGATGCTAGAACTTGCTTGGTATGTATGTAAAGCGAAATAAAGAGTGTGAGTTTAGGAGATGATTTAGGCATTTCTTTGGCAACCTAGGATTATTTACCTTCATTTTATCTACCCATCGACATCATCCTAGATAACCCCCTTTGAACCTTAAGCCTATTTTCTTTGACAGCCTCATATGTAAGCCTAATCCATTTTTTTTTCAAGATCATAATTTGATCCAAAAAGAATGGTT
Source organism: Capsicum baccatum var. pendulum (assembly GCA_030864225.1). Lineage (NCBI taxonomy): Eukaryota > Viridiplantae > Streptophyta > Magnoliopsida > Solanales > Solanaceae > Capsicum > Capsicum baccatum. The sequence continues at coordinate 54,910,589 of CM061554.1, read as the reverse complement.
ATCATAGAGGTATGTTATAAGAAAAAAGAAGAAGAGAGAAAAATGAAAAGGAAAATAAAAAGTTAATTCTGTTCAAAATTGAATAACAAAGGAGGTGAGAAGGGGTGGTAGATTAAAAGAAAGTAGAAAGGTTGTTTGAAAGAAAGTGTTAATGGCATAATGTGATGTATTAAAGCGCTTAGGAACATAGTCACTATTTCTGGCTGAAATAGTCCTACCCGTCCCTTAGCCTACATTACAACCTGTAAAAGACCTATTTGATCCTAAGCTTAGCATTCTGATATTTAGTGGAGCATTACACTAAGGGCAAGCCTATGGTCATCAGTTGCAAGATATGAATTCTTTGTGAGCGTGAGAGCAAGGAAAATCCTATACCCATGTTTTGAAAAAAATGAAATACTTGTGAGTAATTATGGGTGATATATTGTGAGACACACAGGGTTGAAGTGTTTTGAGTAGTTGTGTATGATTCTTTGTGCTTTAACTTGTGCATACAAATTAACCATCATCACGAGTCTATGTTGGAGGTTGAATTGTTTCTAGAAGTGATCAGTAAAACTACTCTTTGTTAGTAATTGCTATGCTTGTCTTGATGAATATTTTGTGTTGTTACTGTGAAACCCTAAGTAGATGTTTAGAAGGACATGATATTTTGTTCGAGGAATAACAAAGCTTTAAGTGTGGGGTGTTGATGATAGGCGTATTTACACGCCTAAAGTGCTATAATCTACCCATATTTTAGCTAAGTTTTGAGGACAAAATACATAATTCATGCACTTTTAGTCCTCTTTCCTGTAAGTGAGCTAACAAACGTGATTAGCAAGTTTTCAGGTAGAAATGAAGAAGATTTCAGCATTTTATGGATAACTTGACGCCAAAGGAAGCTGCACGAAAGAAGGAAAGCAGAGCTTGGACACATAGGGACTAAAAGTGACACATCGAAAACCTGTCCTGGGCAAAAACAGCATTTTCAGAGACTATGGGGATCAACAGTAACTTAGTAGGATTAGGATAATAATGCAGTAACTTATTAGGATTAGGATAAATATGCAGTAGCCTAGTAGGAATAGGATATGGGTATTATAAATACCCTATTTTGCTGAAGTTTTTAATACTTTTACTTTCAGACTTCATACTTCATACTTCATACTTCTTCAATCAATTACTTTTACTTTCAATTCATTCTCTTTCAATTAATTCTTATTACTTTCTCTTCATCGACTTCTAAAGTTTCACAACAAGAGAAACGCTACTTGCAAGGAATTCACGCCACAAGCACTACCAAAGTATACTTCACGTTAGACTCTTATTTTTGTATGATAATAATGTCTATTGTGATTTCCGTTGCACTCATGAGTAGCTAAACTTCTCTGTTGGGGTTATGGAAGCCTTATGAGACACTATATATTGCTATGAGTTTGTGAATTCTTAACACGTATGCTGCTTATATCATTATTCTCTTCATCTTAATCTAAATTCTTGTGGTTGCAAACATATAGAATACGCCAGTATAGCATTAACTTGTTTGAAAGAAAAGTTACATGTCTGGAAAAGAGATAATGTCAAGGTAATAGGGCACCAACCCCTGTTAAAAAGTTAGTGTCGTAACTGGATTAACCTCTTGGAGAATCTGTACCATTAGATACGCTTTAAGCTCGAAAGAGTTAAAGTGAAATAATCCTTGATGGTCGAAAGACGCCTGGATTTACTATAGAATACGATTCTCTATAGGCGCATGCATGTCTGAATTCCGCATAACTCATAGTCAATAGATACGTATAACTCATAAGGTGGACATAACCTTAACTCTCAATTCTCATTGATCAAAACCAACCAAATAATCCATTTTACTCTTCTATTTTCCGTTCTTACATTACTATTTTTTATACTCTTAAATTCACGCTACAATCCCCCTTTTTTACGAAACTTTCACCAAAAGTCTAATAATCTTTGCTTACTTAGTGACCAAGTATTCCCTGTGGGATTCGACACCCAACCCAGTTGGGTTCTATATTTGACAATGACCGCTTACACTCTTACGAGAGCTGTAGTTTGAGCATTATCAGCAACCACCAAAATATAGCAACCAAAGTTAGTGCTACCCTCTTTATTGTTCCCTATCCCTCTATCTATAGTGTTTCATTACCAAAATGATAAATGTAGTCGGCTATCCACCTCTCCATCTCAACTATCTCATGTTTGTGCTCAATATCCCTTATAATATGTTTGTCACTTTTGACTATAAATTTGTAGTCATACTCTGATGCGGATGCTGGGGCAATATTGTTTGTCCTAAAGAGAACTCAATGGATGGCCATCACTGATATGTCAACCATAACACCTATAACTAGTGTTTACTTAAGATAGGGCTGCTTAACATGTATCGAAATAGCCCTCCTGGGCATATTAAAGGATATAGTGGCATCGTATGATATGTGGAATTCCCAAACCAGAGATAGGTTGTAAGAACTGAGTGGTCTAGTCATCAAATCTAACTGATAACAATCAAAAGTTTCCCACAACTATGGTGCATTGCTAAATCTAGATAGCTCAATTCATCACTCCTCATAAATGACCATCTAAGGTTATTGGTCTCTGTAATATGATGATCTCTATCAAATATGGTTCTTAGTCCATCCACACACCAAATTAGGTTAACCACCTTAAGAAGTTCACTAGGAAATATTTAGGGGAGGAACTTTTTCTATACAGTATTGGTGCCTTTGAACATTGAACTGACACTTGGAGAGAGGATTGACTTGTACCCTCCTCAGATTGGGGTACACCTAATGTATACTTATGAACTGTAAGCCTACACTCATCCTTGGACTCCTCCTCAGATTAGGGGTCCTGATAATCACCCTATAGAACTAGCTCCAAATCTGCCTCATCGTCAACATCTTTATCATCACCCAACAAAAGAGAATATAGGGGTTTTCTCGGGGCTGACATCATTCTTGCTTGGGATAGACCAATTTATATAGCCTGGACAACTTGAATATATTTATTCTAAGACCTAGGTTGGGTAAAGGCCGGACTTCTACCCTAATGTATTTCATATGGTAGTTGCATACCAATCGTGTTAAAAAGTAATAGTCTCAACTACATCATGCATCTGTCATCTAGTCACTTGACGTGTCACCCCAGCCATAGTTGCTCTAATCTATATAATATGGTACTCCTCCAGTGAGAAAATTAAATCGGGGACTCTTCTCATCTCCTAGATTCAACAACCTTCTTATTTGCAACTTTGGGAGCGATGTTTATCTGATAAACCAAGAGTTATTTTCTAACAACAAATTAGGGATTTTAAAATTTGAAGAAAGATTCAAAATTTGACAACCTTTATTTTCCTTATATTTTCACACCCCTATACTTGAATTTAGTTCGAACGAGTCTAATGTTAATGAATACATCAAGAATTATGTTTATCATTACCAACTATCATGCCAAACTCTTAGTATTCCCTTACTTCTTCTTGAACTGATGTTGGTTAGAGCATAATTTTAGGATTTAATCCAAGAACCACACCCTACATTAAGCTTTTAGTATATTTCAAGGATCCTAACTAACAAATTTTTGGTAACAACTTATATTGCAAGAAAATAAGCACATTAACTACTTGTCTTTAAATTTAACATAAAGTACTATGAGTAGGAACCACGAACATTACCTTTTCGATGCAAAATAGAAAGTGTACTACAAAGAAGTGAAGTAAACTCAAAGTTGCAACATGTGAACAATACTTTTTGACAAATTGGTACCACCAACTAGTGCCAACTTAACATTTTTCTGGGTGTTGGACAAGTTTACATTTTCAGAGGAAAATTGAGATTTTTACAAAAAAAATGAATTTTTAAGGATTTGGTGAGTTACAAATGAGTCAAACATATCTTAAATGTCAAGGAGGTGCTGGTTTTTGCTTTATTTAAATATGGATGGGCGAAAAATATTTTAAAAAAATTAGGCCCACATGATGGACACTTATGTCTACAATATACAAAGTGTATATGGAACATACAATTCGTATTTTTTGATCGTATGTGGGCCCAAATCATTGGCTCACTTTTCTACTTTCTATACTTTGTATTTTGATACTTAACTAGGTACTTACGGGTCTGTAATTGGTATTTAAAGCTCTATAAATAGGATTATATGTCAATGTCAAGAATCTCCCCTTAATATCCTTTAAATTTCATCTTTTTACTTATTGCATAATATTTACCTTACCCGAGTGGGAATTGTGACCTTGTTGATTGGTCATACAATACTCTTACACAGAAGATAATAAATGTATAAACCTTGTCAAATTATAGATCAGTCTAAAAGATATAAACCTATAAAAAAATAATGTAAATACTAAAATAGTGGGTTGCCTCTCACTAGCACTTAATTTAATGTTGCAAAACAATGTGGCTGTGTTTGTTACTACGACTTCACCAAAAATCCCCTGGGTTGCCTCCCATGTAGAAATTGATTTAATGTTGATGCATGATGTAGGTATTTTGACTACTCAAAATTCATGAAGATACCAAAATTAGAACCCTTTAAGGTTATCAACACAATTAATGATTGGCACTACTCTTATGTCAAATTGGGATATCCCAATCATACATGGAACTTTTAATGCACTAGGATTACCCCTTTTTAAGCTAGAGATCTAGAAGGAACTGCACTACAATGGTAAAGTCCACCCATATCCTCAAAACTATAGTCCACTTCTTGGTCACTAACACTTTCTAAAACCCGGCATCCCCAGGCATCTCCTTCTTCTTTGTCACTAAAACTTCATAAAGCTAGCATACCCAGGTATATCCTTCAATGCTTTAAGGAGAGAGATATTTAAGATTATATTTATAAGATTTTTAATACACTTTTCTTCCTCTTTTTCTATTATAGTCTTTGAGGAAAAGCTGGGGATGGTGTAGGGATCAACTTGATTACTAGATTGCTTCCATTATCCATACCTTTATCCTTATTAACTTTATCATCACCACCTATTTCTTTTTCTAACTCTATAAGAAGTATCACATCAACAGTAGCTTAATCATTGCTTGACACTTCTATAGTAGGTAAGAAAGGATTCACGGTAATTATACCACTCGGTATTGTAATAGGAAAAACATGACCATCATTTTTCAAAATTCGAACAGTATTTCTCGAAGGGGTATCCAATTACCTCTAGTTCAGTGTTACCGATATTCACCTGAACTGGTGCTCTAACTACTTGATAACATGATATTCATCCTTTTAGGTAAACCCTAAAATGACAACCTTAATCTCCTTAAGGATATTCTCCAAATTTTTTTCACCCTTGACCAACTTGGTCCACATTGCCTCTATTCTAGATTCTATATCTCGGCTGCCTGTACCTATCTCTCTTCTCTATATTGTTATAATTTTTCCTCTACGGTAATGACCTTTGTAGTAATTTCTTATATTTTTATTTATCTTTACAATTTGAGCTTCTCCATTGCTTTCCCAAGTCATTTATGACTTGCTGTGAAAGACGGTTCGGTTATCGGGTAGTTCATTTAGTTTTTAGGGTCAATTCCCTATTTAGAAGTCTTTGATGTTTCCAAATGATGACTGAGAAAGAGCATTAATAAAACAATCTTGGATTCAAATTCCAGCTATGCTAAAAGATCCGAAATATTAGTTTTAGGCTACGTAGACCTTGATTTGAGTCCCAATGTACCCAAGCTCATTTCGACCTATTAGTGAAAAAGTTGGATAATCATAATATGGGTGTGAGACCCATATTTGGTTGGAACAACCTCTACTGGAAAACTTTACTTTGTCATCGTGTCTGAAATATTTAATTTAGTATGGTTACATATTTTATTTGGTCATGTTGGATTTTGAATGAATCTTGAGGCACATTGGAAGGTTGGAGATTTTGTCAAGTTTTGTTGGTTCGGGTGCATCCACGATTATGGTATGAATTATTGAGATTGTATCAAAGTGATAGCGATTAAACCACAGAAATCAGAATTGCACCCCGCATCTCAAACATCGTGGTATCTCTTTTCCTGGGGCCAATAAATAGACCCTATTGTTGCAATTTGGTTCATTTTCTATTCACCCTTGAGATATTAAAACCTTAAATAGGCATAATAACTCAAAATTAATCATGGCGGATGACGTGGGAGCTTGTTTATCATCTTTTTACGTCAATATATTCAAATTTAAGGTAAGAATCCCTTGAATTCATGCTTGAATTTATTCGTTTGGACCAAAAGCCCTATTTAACTTAAGGTTTAATTTTAATCGAAATCTTAATTTATTTTCACCAATTTCTTGATGGTTATGATTCCTTGTCCATGTGTGAACTTTATGTTGTCTTCAAAAATGTTTTTTCCATAAGTGGGAACCACTTAGATTTCTGGTGTTATTTATGGAACCAAAGAACAATTGTGAAATATAGGTATCATTACACTTGTATTGATTAGTAGATTATGATTTTGATAGTGCGATGACATTTTTGGATGGTGAAGTGAAGTCAAACTTGTATGAATGAAGTGAGGTTTTACTATTTGGCATTAAGGTAGGCTTCTGTCTAGTTTTCTTCATAGATAATGTGTGACATATATTGCATGTGAATTTTAATGTCAGGATTGATTATGAGAAGATTAACTTAGCCTTGTTTATTGATATTTGGGAATTCGATAACGGTTTTGGACCGATAAGATAGTATGTTTATAACCTTTTAGAATTATTTTTCTTTCTCACCAGTTTACATTAGTTTGTAGAATGGATATAATATAATTCTAGGTTTGGGATGTGGTGTTTGTATTGGAAATATGATTGGTATATTTAACTATATTAGGCTAATGTTGTGGTATTGAAATTGTAATTTGTGTAGAGTTGACTTGAGTACCCTTGTTTCTAGTCGAAGTTCCTATCTTAAGCCTGAATATAGCTTACTTGACATCAAGAATTTGAACTAGATACCTTAGCCTAGTTTATGGCATAGTTTCCCTAACTATGAAAATTAAGGATTAAAAGTGGGATTGTCCGGCACATTTAGGCCAAGACTTGGGTAATCCTTGCGGACTTAGTTGCAGATGTTAGGCATAGTTGGGAATAGTAAACCTTAGTATAAGGTTACTTCGTGACTTGGTAAATTATAATGATTTTCCCTCAATTATGACTTTTGAGTTATGTCTATGATATTCCTTGTGGAGGTGATTTTGGGATTTTAGAGATAATATTCCTCTTAGTTGTGATTATTGGGCCTGTAGAGATGATATTCCTCTTAGTTATGACTATTGGGCTTATAAAGATGATATTTCTCTTAGATATTATAATTGGTCTGGATATGTGACATTCTTCATCATCATGATGTATGACCTATATATATGAGATGACTATATGCTTATTTATATTTTGCCTCCTAGATATGAGATTAATTTATGCTTATTGATATTATACCTACTAGATATGAGATGAATATATCTTATTTATATTATGCCTCTTAGATGGGAGATTAATATATGCTTATTAATATTATTTCTCCTACATACGAGATGATTATATGCTTATTGATATTATGCCACCTAGATATGAGATGATTATATTCTTATTGATATTATTCCTCCTAGATGTGAGATGAATATATTGCTTATTGATATTATGCTTCCTAAATGTGAGATGATTATATGCTTATTGATATTATGCTTGTTATATATGACATTATTATAGATATTCTATGACTTATAAATATGTTTATTGATACATGTTTTGGATATGTATATAGGCCTAAGGCTGTGATTATGATGTCGAGCCTATTTAGGAAATGTGATTGGGCCAAGGGCCATGTTTTTTTATATCAATTAGACATAGAGGAAATAGTTATCCTTGTAAAGGATATGGTTGTAGAATATTGATATATATATATATGTATATGTTTATGTATATATCTCTCTGGTAGGGGATAGAGGAAGATGTGGTATGACTCTTATTATTCCATTAATTGAATACTAGTGATGACATATATAGATTTGATACATTCATGATTATTATATCGGTAATTGATGTGATTCTAGAATAAATATGACCTTTTGACTATTCTTCCTAATTAAGGATTAAGCTACGTGGTAGCTAGTTTTCAATTAGGTTACTATAGCAGTTGATGGCGAGGAATCTAATATACTAGTTAATGAACCTTGCTTAGTTTAAATATGGTAGCTAGGGATAGTAGATACGTGGCTTATGATGATGTAAGGTTTAGCATAGGTGGAGATTATTTGATACTGATGACTATGTTTATGATGCTGATTAGTTTTTCAATAAGGATTTGTGTATTAATGAGGATAGATTACAAGAGATGTTAGTGATAGGAGATGACTAGTTAATAATGATAAATAGTTGATAAACAAGGATTAGTTGGTAATCTATGTCTAGTTAATGAATGGTGTTAGTAATAAAATATGTGTGGATGATAAATGGTAATGTGTTGACTAATAATCATTAACGAATATAGGATGATTAGTTGATAACAATGAATAGTGGATAAATGGCTATTATGGTCCAACGATGAACCATAACTAGATGTTAGGTGTAGGCTATTTAATAAATAATGACTAATTTCTATTCCATGAATAAGGATTATGCGAAGGATAATGTTTAGGCTAATAATTGGAGGTCATGTGATGGCTGGTGGATTAGTAGTTTAATAATAATAAGCATTGGTCAACTAATAGCGAGTAATTGGGAAGTATTTACAAGATACATATTTTATGTCAATATGATTATGTGAATGAGTATATTAGTATATGTTGTTCAGTTATGGAAATTTATGATTGTATATGTTGGTGAATGGCCGTTTAATGTGAAATGTGTGAAAACCATGGATAATGAGTAGTTGGTAATATATCTATGGACATTAATGATATTGATACCCAATTTGAGACTAGAGGATACTATTATAATGATATTGATATCCGATTTGAGTCTGGTGGATACTATTGTGATGATATTGATACCTGGTTATTGTCTGGAGGATACTATTGTGATGATATTGATACCTAGAAAATACAGAAGTTAATTATGATGATGATGTTGGTTACGAATATGATATTGTGGTATCGATTTTGTACTTTGAATTCACTCCTGCAAGTGCATTCCCTATCACCTATATGCACCTACGTCTATCATTCGGTATGGGATGGTTACATAGATATATGTGAAGAATATTCCTTGTATTTTTGTATGTTTATTGAACCTTCCATGCCTGGGGAAGTAGGGGTACGTATAGTCTCGACTAGGAATTTGGTGGTCGGGATTAGCCGGTTATCCATTCTTTTATTCATATTTTTACTATCATTGTTATGATCATTTTTATGGCTAGCTTATGACAGATTGGTCATTGAATATTTTTGTATGTTTATTGAACCTTCCATGCCTGGGGAAGTAGGGGTACGTATAGTCTCGACTAGGAATTTGGTGGTCGGGATTAGCCGGTTATCCATTCTTTTATTCATATTTTTACTATCATTGTTATGATCATTTTTATGGCTAGCTTATGACAGATTGGTCATTGATCTAGTATAGCGATTTAAGGTATGTCTTCGACCTCTTCTATCTGATGAACGTACTATTATGAATGATTATATCATGTCTATCTATGCGGATTAGAAACCATGAGTATGATAGTATTAAATACTAGTAGTATTATAATGAGGATATGATGATCTAGATTATACTTTGAGATGAACTCATGTTTATATGTATGTATATATATATATATATATATAGCCATATGAAGATCTGGCTCTACCGTATATTCTTCCCTTCTTTTGTTAATATTGTATATTTATTTCTTCGCCTTCTATATTGCAATATATCCTTCTTTCGTCCTTTATATGTATATTTGACTGGGATATACGGTGTAGTATTGGTAGCTTTTAAATGTGGTTGTAAAAGGATAGTTCAACCTTATACTTCCTTAGTTTGATAATGGTAGACTCTTGGACTTGAACAGGATAGTTGTCCCTTATTATTCTAATTGACCTGATATATTATTTTTGGACTCTTTGGTGTAGTTTTCATTCTTTTTATGTGTTGTATATATTTGCTTTATCTTTTGAGCTCTGTTGGCAGTTACCTACTGAGTACCATTCATTTGGTACTCATACTACACTTCTTTATCCGGCAGATCATAGTATGTGTTATCTCTATTGATGTAAATATCATGAAGAGCAGCCCTGGTTTTTGATACTTAGAGTGAGTTCCTAACTTTGGAGTACTATTTATCCCTCTCTTCTGTGTTAGACTAGTCTCTATGTTGTATTCGGAGATAAGTCGTATCAGTTTATTTCTCTTCATATTTTAATTTCGGACACTTATTATATTTGAAGCTCCTCTACTTATACCACTTGGTTTTGGGATTTTATTATTTATTGATCTTTATTTCATTTATTGTGCATTATTTTCCTTTTATTATTGAGTAGTCTATTACTAGGCATTCTAGACTATGGTTTGGCTTGCTTGTTGGTGGATTATGGTAGGTGCCATCATGACATGTGAAATTGGTTCATGAGAAATCGGTAGTAGTGCCTAGGTTACATCGGTGTGTTAGTACAAGAGCAAAGTATTTAGTTGAGTCATGCGGATTGGTTTAGAGACGTCTGTAACATATCTTACGGATGCTACATTGGAATTTTAGGAAATTCACTTGTTGACTCCTTATCATGTGCCCGCATTCCTATTAACCTCGAGCACATTCTTTAACTCTATTCTAACCCCGAAGGATGATACAACTTTGTTGACAAATATAGATGAGACTTCAACTCACATTTCTAGCATTTTAGCGCAACATCATACTAGAGAGTCAGAGATGGATATCTAAGATCTTCAGCGATAGCCGAAAAGAATTTGGGCTAGGTTAGGCTTCTGTAAAGCTCATGAATACTTTAGACTTCGAGGTTTGGCACTGGGAATTACAGTCATGTTATAGATCCCTATAAGCCATGGATATCATTTGATTCTCAAGCAGTCATAAGACCAAGGTTTGGTCTATTTGTGTTCATCAGGGTTCTTTACAAGTTTTGAGCACGAGAATGGATTTCTCGTGTGGTCCACAACTTTTCCTAATATACATCCTTTCGAAATGGACATTGGTGCATGGATGTGTTAGAGCTTTTGTATTGTCACTTCGTTTGGCGTCGTAGCACTGGGTAGCATCTGAATCCTACTTCCATCAGGATGTTAATTATGAGAGGACCATAGAGAGAACAAGTATCGAGACTTATGGAAATAACAGAAATAGGTATGCCATCCGTAGAGTGATATTGGTGTTTTATCTGAGATTAAGGATTCGTTCTAACACGACCCGATCGTAGGCCTTGTGGTAAAGGGCATCGCATGTTCATCCGGGACCGGGGACCGCCCCATGTTACCCAACCCAATTACCATATTTGCCCCATGATTGGCTGAATTTTGAACATATAACATGATAGCATAAATGTTCTCATTAAGACTCTAGGATAGGGTCACAACCGTGACTGACCCAACCAAGTCCAATCGTACAAGACAAAACGTCCAACCATACCGACCAAACCATAGGCCATAAACCAGGCCATAACCGAATAAGTATGAAAATAAAATATAATTAACTGAAAAATGTAGTAGGATGTAATAACCAACAATATCCTCCAATGATGTAAGCCTGTTGAGCTATTCAATTGCAAAGGCTGACACCTATACTGATCCCGCCCATACCAACCCATATAAGTACCACAAAGCCTATATCGAAAAAAGTACTGAAATTTGGTTGGGACGTGCCCCCAACTATAGCCAAAACCAATATCAAAAATAAAACCAAAATTTCTAAATGTTTCCATAACATGAAATGGAGCCTTATGAAAGGATGGAAGCTTACCACTTAAGTCCAAATGCTATACCTGAGTCAATCACTATGTAGGAGGAGTAAAATGGCCGGTTCCTTCATAGCGTAGGTGTACAATCGCCAGTAAACGGGTTAGTGAGTAACGGCTTGCATGAATCTATAGATAAGGATAAGATAATGCCAGTTACAAAACCAAGTAAAACCATCCAATGCACACAACCATACATATATATAACCATGTCGGGAAAGGGGATCGGGTTTAGCATGACTTTTAAACCTTTACCTGGGTTGTGTAGCTTGGCCATCCTAAACCACCCACAGGAAATATTGGTTCATTTACCTTTGTGGAAGGTCCAAAGTGCATATAGCCGCACGACCTAGGAAGTATCACATGGGATGACTAGTACATCCCACTATAGTGTGACATCATGCACACGGTCTAGTAAGACCAATCCTCATATCGACAAATATGAGTTTCTAGTTTTAGTACTCCCGTGACCGCCACTTTCCACGACATTGCTAAAAACCCCGCCATTAATTCATATAAAGGCATAATTAAAAGCATAAGAAACCATAGCCAAGCATTTAATATCAAAAACCCAAAATAATAGTTGTAAACCATAATCATGAAATAGTAGAACCACGAAATCAATCATATAAACAATGCCTTTAGCTGAAACTACAATGAGGGAAAAGAATAATGCCTTAAACCTAGAAGATAATGGAAGGAAATCACCAAGACAGGCCCCGAAGCAATTCTTAAGTTGAAACCCTAGCTCTCTTTCCACAAAAGCTCTTGAGAGAATTACATAGTGTTTTGGAATAGTTTCTAAGTGTTAATTAATAGAATAATAGGGTAAATAATCTCCTAAGTGTATTAGAAGTCATGGGTCCTCATTAGGCTAAGTAGGGAAATATCCAGAATACCCTTACTTAAGTTGGACAAAATCGCTTCACAGGGATACAACAGACCCATATGAGTCGTACCCTCATATACAATTGGTTTCCATAACTCATATCCAAGCCTCAAACTTGGATCTGACACAGTCCAGTGTATGACTCATCCAACCAAGTTGTAACGACATCATACCATCCGTACCCATAACCCATATCCCTTATAGAATGCAATATTAAGAGGATCAAATATTGCCCACCATAAGAGACCCTGATACAACTCCTACTAAGCCCTATGACTCATACCTCTAAGTCGTACGCATTTTAGTGACCAAAACCATCCCACCAACTAACACTGGTCAGCATATAATAGGACCATACCACTCATACCCCAATATGCGGCTCGTACCCATGAGTCGTATTGGGTCTGGAGAATAGAATTCAAGGAACTTTTCTAAGGGTCAAAAGTCAGGAAGTTACAGTCTCCCCCATTGGCAAAATTCATCCCTGAATGACGGACAAGGTAGGGGTAACCACATGGTAGAGTCATTTGCATTATCAAAATTAAAAAGAAAAACAAAGGGGCAAACATATAGGTCTTTTCTTTAACAAAGTCTGAAAATAATTGTGTTGGTGACACATACCTTCTACATGCATCCCAAGAGCTGATAACAAATGCGGATACTTGGACTTCATGACCTCTTACGCTTTTCAAGTAGCATCTTCCACCTTATGGTTCCACCAAAGAACCTTAACCCAAGCCACATCCTTGGTCCTCAACCGACAAACTTGCCTATCTAAGATCTTAACTGGGACATCTTTATAAGACAAAGAATCAAAGATATCCAACCCTTCCAAAGGAGCAACAAAATAAGGATCACCAAGATACTTCCTCAACATGGAAACATGGAAGACCGGATGAACCAAGCTCAAGCTAGAAGGAAACTCCAGCTCATAAGAAGCATTACCAATGATATCCATAAAATCTTATAAGGACTAACATACTGGGGACTGAGCTTCCCCTTGTTGTCAAAGTGTACCAGTACCTTCAGAGGAGATACCTTAAGGAAAACCTTATCCCTAACCTCAAACTCCAAGTCCTTATGCCTAACATTTGTTTAGGACTTTTGGTGACTTTGTGTTGCCTTAATACTATCCTGAATAACATTTACCTTCTCCATAGCTTGGGAAATCAAGTCGGGATCAAACATTTCCACATCACCAAGGTCGAACCAACCAATAGGAGATCTACACCTCCTACCATACAATTCCTTAAAAGGGGACATACAAATACTAGAATGACAACTATTGTTGTAAGAAAACTCCACCAAAGGTAGATGCCCAATCAAATTTCCACCATAATCAATCACATAGGCCCGAAGTATATGCTCCAACATCTAGATAATTCTCTTTGCTTGCCCATCTGTCTACAGATGAAAAGCAATACTCAGACTCACCTTAGTCCCTAGCCCTTTCTAAAAAGATCAGAAGAAGTGAGATGTAAACTTTGTGCCACGGGCATAAATAATCAAAACAGACACCCCATGCACCTTCACAATCTCCTAAAGATACAGCTTCACATAATCCTCTGCCAAAAAGGTAGCCTACACTGGAAAAAAATGAATAGACTTAGTCATCCTATCCACGATGACCCAAATCGAATCATACCGATTCCGAGACTAAGGAAGATCGGTAACGAAATCCATATTGACCAGTTCCCACTTCTATTTGGGCCACTTAATTTCTTGATACAACCCTCCTAGCCTTATGTGCTCAACCTTAACTTGTTGTCACACTACACACTTAGCTACAACATTAGCCACATGTCACTTCATTTTACTCCACCAATAGATTTCCTTGAGATCATTATACATCTTCGCTGAGCGGGGATGAACCATATAGCGCGACTCATGCACCTCATCCAAAAACCATTGTCATAACCCATCGACATCAGGAACACACAACCTCTCTTAGTACCATAAATTATCATAACCACTGATCTAAAACACAACTACCTTTTGCCCACCAATATCAGTCTTAATTTTTATAAAGATAGGATCCAACACTTATTCCTCTTTAATCTCTACCCCAAGAGATAATCAAACCACTTCCTGCACCACCACACCACCATCCTAGGAGTCTAAGAGATGAATTCAACAATTAACTAAGCGGTGAATATCCTTTACCAATTCTCACTTTCCTTCCTCCACATGAGCAAAACTCTCTATTGATAACCTACTAAGAGCATCAACAACCCTATTAGCCTTACCTGGATGGTAGTGAAGACTTATATCATAATCCTTGAGAAGCTCAAACTATCCCCTCTTCCTGAGATTAAGCTTTTTCTGAGTGAACACGTACTGAAGACTCTTCTAATCAAAAAAGATATCCACGTGAACACCATACCAATAATACCACCATATTTTCAAAGCAAAAAGAACCACCAACAACTCTAAATCATGTGTAGTATAATTCCTTTCATATATCTTCATCTACCTGGAAGCATAGGTAATCACCTTCCCATGCTGCATCAACACACAACTAAGACCTAGTCGAGATGCATCATAATAAAGCATGAACCCATAGCTTCCCTCCAGCAAAATATGGATTGGAGATAAAGTTAGGTTATTCTTAAACTCCTTAAAACTCACTTCACAAGCCTCCGACCAAGAAAACTTAACCTTCTTCTTAGTTAACTTAGTCAAAGGAGCAGCTATCTAAGAAAGGATTTCCAAAAGCCGCCTATAATACCCGGCTAAACCCAAGAAGCACTGAATATTTGATGGAGCCATAGGCTTAGGCCACATATTCACCACAACAACCTTTAATGGATCCACTATGATCCCTTTACTAGAAATTATATAACCTAATAAAATTACAACCTTCAGCCAAAACTCACACCTAGCAAACTTTAAATATAACTGTTATTCCTATAAAGTTTGCAATACAACACGGAGGTGATTAACATGATCCATCTCATACTTTGAATAAACCAAAATGTCATCAAGAAACTCAATGATGAAGAGATCCAAATACTGCCTGAACACCCTATTCATCAAGTACATAAATATTGTTGGAGCATTGATCAAATCAAATGACATAACCAAGAACTCAAAATGCCCACGCCAAGTACAAAAAGTCATCTTAGGGATATCCACCTCCCTAATCTTAAGTTGATGGTACCCAGGACAAAGATCTATCATAGATAAGAACTTGTCACCTTGAAACTAGTCAAACTAGTCATTTATTTGAGCAAGAGGATACTTGTTGATTGTCACCTTATTCAATTATCTATAGTCAATGCACATCCGAAGGGAACTATCCTTCTTGCGCATAAACAAAACCGGTGCACCCCATCGAGAAACACTAGGATGAATAAAGCCCTTGTCTAAAAGATCTTTAAGTTGCTCCTTGAGTTCCCATAACTTTGCCAGAGCTATTCTATATGGAGAAATATAAATTAGATGCATGTACAAAATGAAATCATTACCAAACTCTATTTCCCTATTCGATGGAACACTAGGAAGATCATCCAAAAAGACCTCTGAAAACTATATAAACACAAGGACCAAAGACAAAGAATGATCTTTCTATTTAAAATCTTTAACCTAGACCAAGTGATAAAGACAACCCTTGGAGATTAATCTCTGAGCTTTAAGATAAAAAATAAACCTCCACCTATGATCTAAGAAACTACCTTCCCATCCAATAATGGGTTCACTAGGGAACTTAAAGATAACCTTATGTGTCTGAAAATACAAAGACAGGTAACAAAAGTATAACCAGTCCATACCTACAATAATATCAAAATCAACCATATCCATATCAAATAGATCCACCAAGGTCTGTTTGTCACTACAAGATACCACACACCCTCTATAGACTCTCTTAGAAATAACCGAGTCACCTAGTGGGGTAAAAGTAGAAAAAGGATCTGGAATAACTTTTGGATAGAAACAAAAAGACACAACAACATAGAGTAGACCTTGGATCGGGTAAACAATATATGTCATGAGAGAAAAGCTATAAGATACCAGTAACAAAATTAGGTCATGCCTTAGATTCCTATCGGGATGCCAACGCATACAACCTATTCTTACCAACATAAAACTAAGAGCAGTAATAGAAACAGATTTCATAACACCAGGTGTAGAAGTAGATAATGAAGACACAACAATCTTATTTGCCTCTATAGCAACCTTATTGATGGACTATCCCTAAGCCGATGGCCTACCTTGACACACATTAAGCATTTTTCCCTTCCATCATTATAATAACACTAATGAGGACGACCACAAAACCGACAAGAAGGACATGAAGAATCTAATTGACCTCTACTTGCTTGATATTGTGAAACCCAAGCCTGAGAATTTTCACCACCTTGATGAGGCATGTCTCCCAACTTATAAAGAGCATTAGCAAAACAGGAGCTAGAACTACCCTACTTCTTTTTCTTCTGCATTCTACCATATTTACCACCCTGAGATTAAGTACCTCCCTGATAAAAAAATTGTCTTCTCTTTTTCTGCTTATCCCTAAACTCTGTCTACCTCCTCTTCTTATCCTTAACCTGTTATATATGAATAGTCTACCTTGAGATATCAATATCCTTAGTCATACTTTCCAGAATCAAATGTCAATTTAACCTAGAAGACAACTTTCTCATTCTCAACCTTATATCAGCCACTAAGTTAGGAGCATACCTTAATAAAAGATGAAACATCAAAGAATATTCCTTTACTAACATCTTCCACTGCCTTAGTTTTAGAAACTCTTCCATATTATCTTCGCTCAACTTTTGAGGAAAGAGCCAATGCAAGATAGCATTAGAAAAAGCCTGCATCACCCGAATGATCTTTTCCATCTTATCTAAGAAGCCCTGTGGATCCTCTTCCACTTTTACTCCAATAAAAGTTGGAGTACCCATCTTCATAAATTGATGAACCCTTGTGTCCTCATTAGATAAAGCACCAGTTGTACCCCGCTAAGCCTGGGTAGCAACTAATTGGGCAATAACATAAATAGACTAACAAAATTCTACTGCCATTACATTTCCTTGAGAGGCCTGAAGAGTACTAGATAGAATAGGAGGAACTCCAACACCATTATGAATAGGACCATGAGATCAAAACTATACTCCAAACATAGGATGTACCTCTTAAGTATTATCTCTAGATGGGATGGAAAAATTTTCTTGTGTTCCAAATCTTAGAGGCGTAATCTGAAATACAAGAAAACAATGATTAGAGAAGTTTCATAGATTGAGAACCCAAACTTGAAGATATAATAAAAAGAAAGTAAAACATTTCTATATTCCTTATAGCCTCTCCCTTATGTGTGTGGAGTGCATGACATAACTAAAGGAGACTCTACTAGACATGGCTTCGTAGATTAATAATTTACCATGAACCTAGGATCTTATACCAACTTGACATAACCCAACCCTAGGCCTTGTCATAACGGGTATCCCAAGTCTATTCGATACCGGGGATTAACCCTTGTTACCCAACCCAACTACTATATTTGCCCTATGATTGGCTAAATTTCGAACAGATAACAAGATAGCATAAATGTTCTTATTAAGAATCTAATATAGGGTCACAACCCTGACCAACCAAATTGAGTCCAACCATACCACACCAACCGCACAACTGTACCGACCAAATCATAGAACATAAACCAAGCCATAACTAGATAAGTATCAAAATATAATATAATTAATCCCAAAATGTAGTAGAGTGGAACAACCAACAATATAGTCTAATGATGTCAGCCCACTAGCCTATTCCAATGCCAAGGTTGACACCTATACCGATCCCGCCCATACCAATCCATATAAGTACTAGAAAACCTCTATCTAAAAGAGTAACATAATCCAATTGGGAAATGCCCCCAACCATAGCCCAAACTAATATCCAAAATAAAGCCAAAATGTCTAAAAGTTTCCATAACATGAAAGAGAGCCTTTCAAAATGATGAAAGCTCACCTTTTTAATCCAAATTCTCTCACCAAGTCAACAAATAATTAGGAAAAGAACAATGACTTACTCCTACATAGCATGGTTATACAACTACTAGTAGATGGGTCAGAGAGTGACTACTAACATGAATCTCAAGATAAGGATAAAAGAGTGGCAATTACAAAACTAAGTAAAATCTTGGTTTAGTATGCCATTAAAACCTTTACCTATGTTGTGTAGCTTGGACATCCTAAACCACCCAAGGGCAATATGGGTTCAATTCCCCCTGCTAAAAAGGCCCAGTGCGTGAAGATGCATGAATAGGAAAGTATTCCATGGGATGACTAGTACATCCACCAATAGCGTGACATCATTCACATGGTCTACTAAGAGCAATTCTCATATCGGAAAATAAGAGTTTCTAGTTGTAGTCCCCTTGGGACAACCACCTTCCACAGCTTTGCTGTACATCATACTATTAATGCCCAATTAAAACCATTTCTAAATTACCAATCGATCCATTCACATTTTTATTAACCAAGGCCAATATTAGTCATCTCATCATACCAACCCTTACTTGCAAGTAATATCCTTAGCCAAACTATTTAGGTTAAGGGGAATTTAAAGTGCCCTTCCATATACCATATTAAACCACATGGGAGACATCAATGTTTCCCACAAGCTTAATAATTTAGCCTTTAGAATTTTCAAAAAATTTAAAGCATTCTTACATAAGCCAAAAACAAGCAATAGTTCCATTAAAATAAGTCAATGTAATGAATATATCTTTATAAATATTTTATCATAAACATTTAGGGCATAATATAACCAAAACCAATTCCAAAGACCATTAAATAATTACAATGCAATCCAATTTTCTAAAACCACCATTAATGTATATAAATGCATAATTAAAACCATAGGAAACCATAACCACACATTAAGTATCAAAACCCCGAAATAATATTTGAAAACCATAATCATGATACATTATAACCATGAAATAAATCATATAAGACATGTCTTTAGTTAAAATTACAATGAGGGAAGAGAAACATACTTCAAACCAAGAAGATAATGGAAGGAAATTACAAGGAAAAGCCCCGAAGAAATTCTTTAGTTTAAACCCTAGCTCTCTTGCCCCAAAAGCTCTTCAGAAAATTATGAAGTATTTTAGAATAGTGTTTTAGTGTTAATGAATAGAATAATAGGCTAAATAACCTCCTAAGTGTATTAAAATTGTGGGTCCTAATTAGGGTAAGTAGGGAAATGTCCAGAATACTCATACTTAAGTTGCACAAAATACTGTCATAGGGATACGACTGACCCATATGAGTCATACCCTCTTATACGATTGGTTTCCATAACTCGTATCCAAGCATCAAACTTGGGTCAAACACAACCCAGTGTTTGACTCACCCAACTAAGTTGTAACCACAGCATACCATCTATACCCATGACCCGTATCACTTAAAAAATGCAATATTAAGAGGATCAAACACTGACCACAATAAGAGTCCATGATACGACTTGTACCAAGACCTATGACTCAATCCTCTATTTCTTAAGCATTCTAGTGACCAAAACCATCCCACCAACTAACACTGGTCAACATACGATAAGACCATACCACTCGTACCTAAATATACAGCTCGCACCCATGAGTCATATTATATTCGGAGAATGAAATTCCAGTATATTTTCTAAGGGTCAAAACCCAGGATGTTTCACTTTCAATAAAGTTCAACTTTACCTTGAACCCATCAACCTATGTATATAATTTTCCATACTAAGAGTAGTTTCTAGATTAGTCGTGTCGTTCATCGTAGGAAGAGTCACTATTAGACATTCCGAGGGTGGTATGGTTCTTCATGCCATGGCAATTATTTGAGATCATGAGGGATAGTATGTCAAAGAATTCTAGGATCTTAGTTTAGTTGTGCAATATAAGACACTGGTTCTGAGAATTCCCCAAGTATATGATAGATTATTAATTTGATTTAGCACGTATTCCCTGCCAACCTAGAGTCCCTGAGATAGGATTAGATTTCAAAATTATGTACATAATTTTATGGATTTTTCTCGGTGTTAGTTGTCTAGCTATTTGGGCTTAGTTTGTGTTATTTCCATCTTGATTCTTCATGAGTTATTATGGTAGTAGAGAGACTGACTACTAGTCTAGGAAGTATCCCAGAAATGGGATTTTGCAGTCATTCACCTCATTCAGATAAACATCATGACTTTGTGGCATCTTTAGTTAGGGATAGTATAGTGACACCTCAGTTTATGATTTAGTCGATCGATCTGAGTTGGCCCCATTAAGATTTATTTTTTATATGCTCATCAGGCATGAGAATGAAGATGTCACCAGGATTAATGTACTTTTTTTTCCTATGTTTATCTTTTATTACATGAATTAGGGTCTTCATACAAATTGATGATAATATGCCTTGATAAATTGATATTGATGATTGTGTTCCATATTATTGAATTCATGATTATGTTACTACAATGTGGTTTATTTCCTTTAATGGTTAATGACCTAGATCTAACTTGATATTTTCCCCTATGGGTGTAGTTTTTTGGTTTGACTCCACTTTATCATACCACACCAGCCTTATTGTAACCCTTAAGTTGTACATCATGTTGATGTTCATTTTTGTACCACCTATTCAGTATGTTGATATTAATATTATTGTTGCAATTGCTACCATTGGGTGAGGTCATTGATATTACTTTATATTTATACTTGATATTCTTACTTGATAAATTTGTTCTTTATTGGTAAGCTTTATAGACTAGTGTTATCTAGTTAGACTTTTATTTTCTTGTGATATTATTCAGTGGCTTGAGTAGATTTAGTACAATTTGATGATTATTTCCCCTAGCGCGGCGAGGTTGACTGTTTTCCCTCTTGGTTAGCTGTATTAGATTTTTTAAGGGATGTACTAAGATATCAAAGGAAATTTGATATTTTATGGTGCTAATATGATTCTAGGGTTAGAGATTTGGTTTTATCACCCCTTCTTAAGTTTGAGAGTCTTAAACTTGCCTCTTATGTTGTGACAGTTTTTTCTCGGGCTTCTTTCCCTGTATAGACCCTTGTGATGGTTTTCCATGTTGTTAATATGGAGATTGGATTATCTTTTGTTATTGTGATATGATTTTCTCTATTAGACTTTGAAAGATAGAGATAGGTGGCCTTGCTTGTGATAACTTCTTAAGTTGGCAAATTAACAACTCATTAGCTTGAGTTATTGGTTCTCTGATGGTAGTCTCGACTTTGACCTTGGTTTTGAGATTGGTATTTCATCTTCGGTGATGTGATTCTTAGGTGGATTCAGGAAATCCCCATTTCAGTATTAGTTTATCCTAGTGAGGCTTGGCGGAGTAATTCTCTTAGATAATATGAGCTTGTGGCTATTTCTAGACAAGATGGAGTATTCGTTTGATTAGTTCCTGCTTATGTTGTATTTTTTTAAGTTGATAGAGTTTTTTCCTTTACTAGTGTGGTTTTCATCCTTGAGAAAGTTTTGAGATGTTTTGATAGTTAATGCCCTCCAACAGATATGGAGTGGGTTAGTTGTATTTTAAGCCAGTGATTCATCCCTTTTCATGATTTCTATTTTATGGCTTTATTTCATGCCCTGTAGTTGATATATTGTTTGTTTCTTATGTTATGAGTCAGTGGTTATCCCTATGGTATTTTTCTCTATAGATATTTCTCGACTATGGCTTGGTATAATTTATCTCAGATATGTCGTATTTAGATACTAGAGTTAATTTAGGGTAGTTGTCATTGATATAGACTTATTGGCTTAATTTTGGATTAGTTTCCTTGGAATGTCAATTTAAATGTATGATAGATTTGGAGCCTCAATGCCTACCCATTTTTAGTTTTGGTTTAGATATTTGAGCCTGAGGACTCAGCCTTGGTATTGCAATTTTATCTTAGTGTTGTAGATATTTCATGCAACTTTTGTTTTAGACTTGTCTTTGTTCAGATTTTAATTATAGGCTGGTTGATCCTACTCTGTGGTTGCCTATTCAATATTTTTGACATCTTTTAGATTATAGTTGATAAGTGTTTAGATGATAGGCCATGGGCCCTATATTGGTTATTTAAGTTTTGACCTTGAGTTTCTATTTCCCTTTGAAATTTTGAATTATTTACTGAAGGGGAGTAATATAGTCGAGTTGGATTAAGTATAAGTACATTCTCGATGGACGTGGCATCCTAGAGTGGAATATTAAGTGATGTGTAGTTATACCTTGGATATCGAGATTTTAGTTTGATTTTCATCCAGACTTTCTATAGTGTTGGCATGGATTGCCTTCCTCAATTATCTCAATTAGTGTGCCTAAACAGGGCCTTATGAGCATATTCTCATATATGTTGTATGAACTTTTAGTGGGTCATCCTCAGTTCCTTGAGTTCTCCATTAGAAGACTGTGTGGGTGAGACTCAAGTGATATTCATCCTGGCTTGGAGTGGATAGCAGGTGCAAAATGGTAAAGAGAGTGTATATTTGGATTCAAATTTGGTGCCATGACTCATGACTTGGGTTGTATTTTTCTCGGATAAGCCTTTGCTTATTTACTTGGATACAAAGATGGTATCAGCGTGTTGTGGTTCATATGTACGTGCATCAGCCTTCTTTGTTCAGTTTGAGGCCAATTATTGGTTAAATTAAATCTTGGCTATTTGGATGTATAATGAGAGTGCAGGTTGAAAAAAGGATACATGTGGAGAAATCCCTTACATGTGTTCTATCTTCATTGAGGTTACTTAAGAAGTCATGGTAGAAGCATGTAGGCTCAGTACCTCATCCTTTCTAGCTTTTGAGATTCTTTTTATCTGTTAACTTTGGGGAATGAAAGTCCTTTAATAGTAGATATTGTAATGACCCTTCAAGTCATTTGTCATATGTTTGCTTATTTTTGCCGTTTAAGCTTCTCAATACCTGCCCCAAGTCATTTATGACTTGCTAGGATTAGTGGTTCGGTTAGCAAGTAGTTTGTTTGGTTTTTAGAGCTAATTCCCTATATATAAGTCTTTGCTTGTTTCAAATGTCCACAGGCAAAAACTTCAATGAAAAAAACTCGAATCCAAATTTTGATTACACCAACAGATCTGAAATATCAATTTTAGGCTAGGTAGACCTTTTGTTAGGGTTCCAATGAACCCGACATCATTTCCACCTATTGATCAGAAAGTTGGAAAGCCAAAATAAGGTGCAGGACCCGTATTTTATCGAAATGAACATATATGCATAATTTAACTTTGCCATTGCGTCCAAAACATCAAATTTAGTATGGTTATATATTTCATTTATACGTATTGGATTCCAAATAAATACCTAGGAATTGTTGGAAACTTGGAAATTTTACAAGTTTTACTGGTTCTGCTCCATCGACAATCACGACATGGAGTATGGCAATCGAGGCAAGGCCACGGTGATTGCGACATCTCTTTGATTGGGGGTCTATAAATAGTCCCCATAGTCGAAATTTGGGACATTTTCTCTTCACCCTTGATAGCTTAAAACCCTAAATAGGCATAATAACTCAAAATTGATCATAGTTGGTGACATTGGAGCTTGTTTATCATCTTTATCGCAAATATCATCAAATTTAAGGTAAGATTCCTTTGAATTAATGCTTGAATTTCTTTCTTTTGACCCAAAATCCCAATTTAGCTTAGGGCTTAATTTTAGCCAAAAGTATTCTTGGTTTTCATCCATTTCTTAAGGGTTATGATTCATTGTTCATGTGCGAACATTAGGTTGGCCTCGAAAATGTGTTTTCCGTACATGGGACCCATAAGGGATTTTCTTATCATTTTTTGACTCGAAGCACAATAGTGTAATATGGGTGTCATTACACTTGTATTGTTGAGTACATTATGATTTTTATAGTGCAATGTCATTTTGGGATGGTGAAGTGAAGTCGAGCATGTGGATCATGAAGTGAGGTTTTGCGGTTTGGCATTGAGGTAGACTTTTGTCTACTTTTCTTCATAGATGATGTGTGATATATATTGTATGTGAATTTTGATGTTAGGTTTGATTATGAGTAGAATAACTTATCCTTGATTATTGATTTTTTGGGATTTGATGAGGGTGTTAGACCCATAAAATAGTATGTTTATAACTTTTTAGAATCATATTGCCTTCTCCCTATTTTAGATTAATTTGTTGCATAGATATGATATAATGCTAGATTTGGGATATAGTTTTGGTATTGGAAACATGATAAGTACATTAAACCTTATTGGGCTAGTGTGGGAGCCTTAAAATTTTTATTTCCATATAGTTGACTTAAGTACCCTTATTTCTAGTCGAAGTTCCTATCTTAGGCCTTAATATAGATTACTTGACAACTAGTAGTTGAACTAGATAGCTTAGCCTAGTTTGGGGCATAATTTTATACTTTACATTCATTCTTGCTTATGCATCGTCTATCACCAATATGCACCTATGTCTGTCAGCTGGTGTGGAATGATTGCATAGATATGGGTAAAGAATATGCCTTGTGTTGTTTTATGTTTATTGAATATTTCGATCCTAAGGCAGTGAGGGTACGCATAGGCTCGGCTAGGTATTTGGTTTTTTGAATTAGCCAGTGATCTATGCTGTTATAGATATTATTCTTATCATTGTTATGATCATTTTTTTGGATAGCTTATTATAGATTGGTCATTGATCTGGTATTGGGATTTGAGGTATGTCATCGGCCTCTTCTATCTTATGATAGTATTATTATGCATGATTATATCATGTCTAGCCATGTGGATTAGAAACCCTGAGTATGATATTATTAAATCTTGGTAGTATTGTAATGATGATTTAGAATGAGGATATGATGATCTAGGTTATGCTTTGAGATATCCTAATGTTTATATATGTATATATTTATATAGCTATACGAAGCTATAGCGCTGCCGTATATCCCTTTATTCGTTTGTTTATATTGTATATTCATTTTTTCTCCTTGTATAATTTTATTTATCTTTCTTTCTCCCTTTATTTGTATATTTGCCTTGGATATACGGTATAGTATTGACACCTATTTAATGTGGTTCGAATAAGATAGTTCAATTTGATACTTCCTTAGTTTTATTATGTTAGACTCTTGGGCTTGAACAAGGTAGTTGTTCCTTATTATTCTCATTGACCTATTATATGATTTCTAGACTCTTAGGTGCAGTTTCCATTTTATTTATATATTGTATATATCTTCTTTATATTTGGAGCTTAGTTGGCAGTTACCTACTTTTTGTTTATATGTTGTTAAAATCAACTTTATCTTTGGAGCTCAGTTGGAAGTTGCCTATTGAGTACCTTTCGTTTGGTACTTATACTACACTTCATAGGGAGAAGCCATGGTTCAAAAACTTAGAGTGAGCTCCTGGAGTTCGGAGTATTACTTATCCTTCTCTTATGTGTTAGACTAGTCTCTACGTTGTTGTATTAGAGATAAGCCATATCAGTGTATTTCTCTTGATATTTCACTTTTGTACTCTTATTATAATAGAAACTCTTATACTGATCCCACTAGGTTTTGCAATTTTATTATGTATTTCTATTTGTTTCATTTATTCCGCATTATTTTCCTTATATTATTGGGTAGTCCGTTACTATCTATTCTGAACTATGGGTTGGCTTGCCTACTGGTAGGTTATTATAGGCTCCATCATGACCTGAGAAATTTGGTCATGACATCCAGTTACCATCTCGCTACCTACTGTGGTCTTTGTATCTATCACCATAATTGTTCTAACCTTAGTTTCCTTGCCCACGGGCTAGGAAACTCACCTACTCGTGATTAAGATACTTGGCTTCCTACCGCCAAGTAAGACTTATAAACTCTAAAATCCTAACCCTGTGCTCCTACTATGTTCAACTTTTCGAAATTCATTGTTGGAAACAACTTTGTAAGCAACTTAAACTCCATTCTAAGCTTTACTGCTTCTAGTGCTACTGTATAATCAATCGGTATATGATCACTTGATAAAGCAATGGCATAAGTGCCAGCACCTCTTTCAGCTTCCCGAGTATTCCATCCATGCCCAAACTACACATCTTATTTTAGGATAAAACAGTCGTAGTCAAGTATAGTAATGCAACCAGGTTGGGTTTGTACCCATAATGAATGCAGGTATTGTATCTCTCTTTTGCTGGAATCAACAATTAAGTGCAAAAAGAAAATGTTTTTTTTTGTAGTATTACGTAACACTAAGTAACAAAATGCACAATTTGGTTAAAATCAATAGGACACCAACACTAGGATTGTGCTCCCCCTCAAATCTCAAATTTATAAGTTTATTATGCTCAACTGAACCAACCTAGTACCTAGCATGAAGAATCTGATAAGTTAGGTACCATTAACTGTCTTGTGGACCAATTTATGGATTTTACCCTTTACCTTTCGTATCTTAGGATTGCACATTACTAACCTTTATCCTTGATTATAGTTAAATACAACCTTGTAGGTCTCAAGTTATAAGATGAAAACTAATAATATTAAGAAGATAATACTAGTAAGCTTATTTCGATAATTAACACCAAATTACTATTGCTATTATATTTTCCTAGTTCCTACTCCCATTTGGAATGAATAGGAATATCTAGGAGGGTTCCTAACATTTGCAAATGCAAAGACAACTATAAAACTTAATATAATACAATACACGCATGGGTACTGGCTCTGATCAGCTTTGCACTTCACCTACTTAATCAATCTGCCAGGGTTCCCACAACTCTAGCTAAGGTTTTTAGCAAATAATACTTGTTAGAAAACCCATGAATTTGATGATTGAACGTATCAAAGTAATCTAACAATAATTAATGATCAAAACCCAAAGTCTGAAACAAAATTACCAACGAAAATCTCCAATATAAGAATTCTGACGATCACAATATGATAAGGTGCGTAAAATAATATCAAAGTGCATTTTATAACTAAATAAATGCATAAAAGCTACTAGTAGTACATGAGGAAACCCTAAAAGTCAAAGCCCGAATGAAAAAGGATAAAACAGAGTCGGTGGCCACGTACATTCCGTAATTTGCACTCTCTGGATCTTGGATTCTTTCATTTACATTAGCAATATACGGAACGTATGTGCTATATATGGACCGTAAGTGGCCTTTGTAAGTGACAGGTCTTTCAAATTCCTCCATCTAAGCCTCTGGACTTCAAGTTGTGGTTCATTCTTTTGTCACATACGTCTGGTAAGTGCCACATATGCCAAAAATGACCAAGTTAGTAGCCGAACACTTCATTTTTCATATTTTTTCTTGAATTTAGCATCCAAAACCTAATTTTATGCAAAACATACCAAAAACACATTATATCTAACAAAAAACCTATGAATCATGCATATTTTGTTTATAGTTTTAAGTATAAAAAAGAGCTATAAATTCATAGCACATCAACACTATCAACATAGAACATTTTCATGCCCTCGGACAACAAAACAAAGCACACACGAAGTATGACACTTACCTAGGAGGATCTAAGACATCCAAGGTAGTCAATCAATCATTTAATGTTCAAACTCGTTATCCCCTCTTATAATACAACTGAAAACCAACTGTGTGTATGCATGAAGAACAGTAGTATGACACAGCGGAATCAAGTTATGGCAATTACATTAGAAATAGACAACCATGCATACATACAAGTTAAACTTACCCAACAAGTATGTAGCTTACAATACAAACTATGTGCCTTAATATCGAAATAAGTCCCCCTCACTCATATAATGAAATCGAACACATCAATACGGGGATAGTCCAGAAACACTCACACTCAAAACGAATTTACAATCAATGCATGTAAAATACCATAGTATTGTCCTAATTTTATATACCTAAGCTTTCAAATAGGCAAGTTAGGATCACCATAAGACTTTTCCCGGCTAGTAATGTAGGCTTAGTGGCTTGTATGGTAAATATTGATATATCAAGTGACTAAGCCTTCTTGGAACTACACTAACTTTGGATCTCACTTATCAACCAATTTTTCTTTTTATTTTTGCCATTATTTCTCCTTTTTTATATTAAAGTACATTCAGGTTGGGTGTGGTTTTCTTATTCTTTCCTTTTTAAATTTTTCATATTTTTTTCTTTTGCTTTTATTTTTCTTTTCCTATCACATCCAACCCTACAATTTTTTCTTTGATTTTTCCCTTCTTCTTACCTACTATACACCACATACCTCTATGATAGCCACCCACAACTTACACATTTTTTTGAGTTGAGAAGTATAATGTCCAAGGAGGACCAGGGCCAAAATAGGTTTATTGTAACACAAATGGGAAGATGAAAGGTAAAAAAAATAAGTAGGCTCTAAGGCTCAAAACAAGGATCAAGGGATACAAATTCACACTAGAAAGGTTTATTAGGCTAAAAGTAGACTAAAATCAAAACCGGCCTATGATCCTTTCCTAACAAACTATCCTACAACTTAGGCAAGACCAACAGGACAAGTTCTGAATTTATCACATAAAGGGAACTAGGTAGTATCTCACACGCACATGACACATGCCTATATAACAAAGCTACTTCCTAAATGATTCATACAATTGTTAGCAACGACTATCATGTCCCTAATTTTAATTCCATAACAAGATCCACAAATGTCACACATATATATACATCACACGAAGATTAAAATTTCTTAGAGGGGTATCATTTTTCAAAGGATCAAAATAAAAATATGTCAACTTCCCTAAATACTCAAAAACCACCCATTTGAACAATAAAACTCATCAAAATACAAAACAAAACACATTATGAAGCAAATTTATAACTAGACATGTTGATTGTGTAACTATACCGCTGCCGATATAAAAAGAAGGTTAGTAAGAACATACCTGGGATGCACTAAACGTCTGTGTCATCATCTGAGGAAATATCTACTGATGGAAGCAGTGGTGGTGGCGGTGCATTACTGGATGATACACCCACTGCTATCTCAACATACCTCTACCTATAAGTGAAATCAGTTTTCCTTGACTCATGTCTAGCCCATTTTAGAGTCTGCTTAAATAGTAAATTTGTATCTTAAATCTCCCCCTCATGGCCTCTCTTGTTCCCAGTTATATAGATCTTCTTATCATCTTTCATAAATAAATCAAAGAATTTTAGATCACATAGATGTAACGTCTTAACAACTGGGAGCATGGATGGATGGATGGCTATCATATGGCTCTTTGTGGGAAAGAGTACGTCTGCAATTAAACTGTTTATCTCCTCTGTATTTACTCCTAGATCCATCACCTCGACTACTATAAATTGTCTGCCATATGTCTCTTAAAAGAATCAATACATGCTTGTAGATCAGCACATAGCTATGACATATTAAATATGTGTATAGACTACTAGCTAGCTTCTCTCATCTCTAGTTTATTATAGCCATTTGGCTGGATTTGATCATAAAAAGTATCCACCTCGATCTCCATATTCCTAGGTCTTTGGTGGTGGTGCTTTGACTGTCTACTAAGATCTGCAAAAAATCATAATAAACTAACATCATACCTGATGTAGCAACTGATGTGGATAAGTGAGTGTGCCCTAAAGATACACTAATTGGCTCTAAGGTAGAAGTCTTTGATGATATGGATGTCACTGGGTTCCCCTCACCCTATTTAATAGACTTGGGAGACTATCTCTTCTCCCCCACCTTAGAATTTATTCTAGCTCCCACGTCCTTTCTATGTACATTACTAGGCTCTGTGGAGACTAAAGGGCCCTCAGTATAGTCTTGAGGTACTGTGGCTAGATCAAGAGGTCTCTTAAGAAGGACCATATATGTTGGATCCTTCATCATCTTTTTAAATATCATAGATTTTACCTGTAGTATCCCATCAACACCTAATATCTTTAGTACATAGGCGTCACCACACAATCTCTAAATAAGATAATGTAATGGCAAAGTTGTTATCTCCTAAAAGGCCCTCACATAAATATCATGTCGAATGATGGCTGTGAAGCCAAGTCATGCCCGACCATCATGGACGTAATCATAGTGGCTCCCTCCCAAGTTAATACAGTATTTGATGTAGTCATATATAGTCTATATCTGGATAGAAACCACCAAAACTTAACAGCAAAATTTGTTGTTGCCATTTCTATCATGCCCTGCCCCTCGATTCATTGGGCCTTATACCCATAAGTGAAATGTATCTGACGATACCTCTCGCCATATAAACTCTCTTATGTCTATTTGAAATATCCCTCATAATATGTCTATCATGTGTAACTCTTAATTTGTAGTCACACAGTAATGTGGATGCTGGGTAATATATTCTGGACTGAAGAAAACATGATAGATAGTCGTCATTGATATGTCAACCATAACCCCTCAAATTAGATTCTTCTCAAGATTGGTCCTCTAAAATGCCTTGTAATTTCCCTCCTTCTCATATTCAAAGCTACAGTGGCATTATGTGATACATAGAACTCCCGCATAAAAGACACATTGTAAAAACTGATTGGTCTAGTCATCCACTCTAACTGATAACGATCAAACGCTGCCTGCAACTATGGTATGCTACTCAACCTAGATATCTTAATCATATTCTATAAATTAATCACCCTCTTAGGTCATCCGACCTATAAAAAATGACTGTCTTTGCAAAATATCATTTGCAGCCCCTCCATACACCGTCTCCTGTTTACCTTCGTAGGAGGTATCTCTGGGACATTTGTAGGAGCAAAAATTTATCCCTATTGTGTCGGTTCCTATA
This sequence comes from Capsicum baccatum var. pendulum, assembly GCA_030864225.1. Lineage (NCBI taxonomy): Eukaryota > Viridiplantae > Streptophyta > Magnoliopsida > Solanales > Solanaceae > Capsicum > Capsicum baccatum. Next base: position 54,879,127 of record CM061554.1, on the reverse strand, counting down.
AATATGAAATTTTCACTTGCTGGGAGGATTGTCTTGTAACTCTAGGGTACACCTGATGGCTTCTCATGAACTGCAAGGTTAGACTTATCTTAGGACCCCTCCTGGGACTGGGGTCTTGAGAATCAACCTATAGAATTGTATCTAACTCTATCTCATTCTCAAGATCATCATTATCTCCCATGTGGAGAACATTGTGGGGGTGACCTCCAGGCTGACTTTATTCTCAATCGGGCTTGAGCTACCTGTGTAACTTGAACAACTTGAATGGCATTAGTCTGAGACCTAATCTGGGTAAAGGTTGTCCTTATGCCCTACTGTGAGTCATCTGGTGGCTGTATAACCATAGTGTATAAAATAATAGTCTCATCTGCCACATGCATCTGGACAAGTTGGTACCACCAAAAAGTACCAATTTAACCTTTTTTCAGTCTAGGACAACTTTACACTTTGAGAGGGAAATTCGATTTTAAGAGAAAAATGAGTTTTTGAGGATTTGATGAGTCAATAATTAGTCAAAAATAGCTTAAATAGCAAGGAGTTGTCGATTTTAGTTTTATTTAGGCATGGTTGAGCCCAAAATTTTAAACGAAATTGTGCCCACAAACTGGCACTTACATCTACCACATACGAGTCGTATGTTGTACATATGATCCGTATGTGGACAAAAATATTTGGAAAACTTTCTTTCTCTCTAAACTTTGTATTATGATACTTACCTTGCTACTTACATGTCCATAACTGGTATTTATAGCTCTCTAAGTAGGATTATGTCTCAAATTCTTAAAATTGTTCTTAACTTCCTCAAAATTTCATCTTTTTGGTTATTGGACAATGCTTACCTTGCTCGAGAAGGAATTGTGACCATGTGGATTGGTCACATATTACTCTTACCTATAATATTAAATATATCAACCTTACCACATTCTAGGTCAGTCCAAAAGTTATAAACCTACTAAAAAAAGTGAGCACTAAAATAGTGGTTTGTGTCCCACCCTTTCTGTGACTTAACATAGTGGCATGACATAGCTGTGTGGGTTTATAATACTTCACCAATAAACCCATGGGTTTCCTCTTATGTAGTGATTTATTTAATATTGTGGTACGACGTGGGTAATTTTACAACTCAGAATTCATCAAGATTCCTAAAAAAGTATCCTCCGAGGTCATAAACACAATCAATGAGCGACACCACTCTGATGTTGATTGATTACTTTGGACATTGAATGTGAATTTATATTTGTTAAATATAAACTTGAGTTCTCCTTTTTCCATTTCAACTATTACTCTACCCATAGACATAAATGGTCTTTCCAAAATTATTAACATCTCAAAATCAACCACATAATCCAGAATCATAAAGTCAACTGGAAAGATAAGGTGATATACCCTTACCATCACATCATAGTAAATGTCAACGGTCTTCTTGATAGTGCAATCTGCCATCAGTATCAGATTTATGCTGGTCGCTAAGTCATAAAAGAACTTTGGTAAATTGGGAGGTACCAATTGTACATGTAATAGTGAACACATGGGGATCACCTTTTTTATGCAGATATCTAATAGTAACTGCACTACAATTATGCAATCCACCCACCTCCTCAATACTGCAGTCTGCTTCTTGGTCACTAACTATTTCATAAACCTAGCATACCCAAGCCTCTCTTTCAATACTTTAAGGAGAGAGATCTTCAAGTACAAGTCTTTATGAATTTCAATAAACTTCTTTAACATCCCTTCCTCTTATTTTTGTTATAGTCTATGAGGAAAATGTGGGGGTGGTCTTGTGATTAACTTTATTACTGTCTTTCTTATATCATCCATACCTTATCATCAAAAACATTTTCATCGCTACCTTTTGCCTTTTATGACTCTATAACAGGTATCTCATCAATAGTTGCTTATCATCCCTTGGTACTCCCGCAACAGGTAAAAGAGTATCCATAATAGTTATACCACTTCGTATGGTAATAGCTAGAAAGTAACCATTTTTTTTGGTATTTTAAACCATGTTGCTCTGAAATACCCCGTGTCTGGAACCCTGTATGCATCATACAACCTATTTATCTTAAGTCGTACATACAACATATGTGTAGTATGTTATAGTAGTATCAAATATAGTGTGAAATGGTTTATCTTCTATTTTAGGCTTGACTCAACCCTTAGATTTATAAGTTTACTATATAAATCGTATGGAGATAAGTCATAAGGTTAGTAACCTGGCCTGTCTAAGTTTCAATACAAGTTATCAGAGGGGGGATACTAGTTGTATTGTGATGTTACTAGTCATAAGTTTAGACTTATATGTTGTCTAGTATATATCATCTTGATTCAACCAAGATGAAAAGTCATGAGGCTAACTCCTACCATCACCATATGAGTCCTATAGATTACTCGTATTGACTGGTGATCAATTTCTAGAATGTTTAGCTAAAGTGATTTTTGGTCTTTTCTCCTTTGTTAAATCACAACCCACGACTTATAATCTAAGAAAAAGCATTATTTTCCTTCACTTTCAATCAATTAATAACACTTTCCTTGTCTTATCTTCAAGGTCATCATGATTAGGGTTTCTCTCACCAATTCATCTTTTAAGCTTCAAAGTTCATGCTCTCTTCACAAGTTAAGCAATTCTAGATATTTGGGGTTTATGAACAAGGTTACTCTTTCATTCCTGTACCCAAAAAGAATGATTTTAACATTTGATTTACTTGTTTTGAATTAGTATTCATACCAAATAACCATATTCTTAAGGGATGACATTACCATGTGATAGAAAACTTAAAGTATATCAAAGTTTACATACATCCATGATTGACTGGTAAAATTTATATTGTGATCTAAAATTCATTATCTTGACTGGGTTGTTATTGAATGATTTAAAGGTGATTATAAAGCCTAATATTTTTCTATGAATTTCTATGAAGTAAAGCATAAATTCCAATTCCTAATTATAAGTAATAAATTTACAAGAATTTTATGCTCTTAAGCTCCATTGGTAGGTTCTATAATATGATTTAAGGAAATGCTTGATCTTTTAATCTAAAGATAAAACATTATATCTATAGTTTTTCATCTTGATTATGATTTAAAGTAAAGAGGAGCCTAACTGGTTATCATTCTATAAAATAATATGTTATTTTAAGGTGGATTTCATAGGTGGGAGCATATATGTATTCTCAAAGTATTATTTAGCATAAAGAAGGGAATTCAGATGAGCATATCCTAAATTCCTGGAAACTATAAGACATTGTAGGTTAAGACTTTTCCCAATATGAATGAATAATAGTGATCACTTAAGATAAGATTTTTTTCCAATGGAAAGGGTAGGACAACTTTCCACTATGTGGGTAATACGTTGAACTCCATGGTAGCTCACATAGTTTATATCGGTTAAAAAAACTCCCATAAGAAAGAGTAAAAGTAAATATTATAGAAATGAAGTGTTATGGCTCACTAAGCTTAGTTTTATGCTTCATTATCTATGTTTTTTTGATATTGCAGTTTTAGTTTTACTCAAGTTCAAGGTGAGATATTTATGCTTACCATGCATTATTTGAAAGTTTAAATATTTATTCAGTTCTTCTTTTACTTTGCATTCACCCCAAGATATTCAGTACAATCCGGAGGTACTGACCCACATGTATGTCTATGTGCTAAATTCTCCTATAATATAGGTTTTGGTGCATGTTTCCATTGGAACGATTTACTATGACCATCATCAACTGCATCCCGATGTTTGTTGAGTCCTCATAGTCCAAGAACCCAACTTATCAGACACTTGTTTATTGATGAAAGTACTTTAGTAACTTGAATTCTATTTATGTTCGGTTCAGCTGGGGTCTATCCCAATGGCTGTTTAGGTGGCAGTAAAGGCTTGTTTGATTATGTAAATCTTAAGTTTAAAGAGTTTTTTTAAGGTTTCCAAGTTAAAGGTTTATATCAAATTATGGAATTATTTATCTTCAGTTCATATTCATATAATAGTTCACTTTTTGTATGAGTTGCCAATTGATTAGATATCATGGTTTAGCTTAGGGCTATTTGTAGTCTTGAGCATCTTGTAAAATCCAGGGGATAATTCTAGGGCATTTAAAATAGGATATTAGAGCATATGGTTTCAAGGAGTCCCAGGGTGTCAGACAAGCAGAGGTACGTAGATTCTTTATCGTGAATGTGAAGCATGCTATATTTATGAGGAATAGGCTACGAAATAAGTAAGGAATCATCATTTATTTCATGATCTATTGTACTTATAGCTCTCTTTATCTGCCTTAAATTATGATTTTACGTGATAGAATATGCCTCCTCACCGAGCCGATGCATACCAAAATGGTGGTCAACCACCCCTGAACACCGACCTTCCAAAGGAATATATATGTCATGCTAAATTTTGGGTTGACTTTTATGAATTGTCCTAAGCTGTGAATGCCACTATTTATGGAGACCAATATGCAATAGCCCTATGTCAGCAAAATAGTAATCTAGCTGTATCTTGGATTTAGGACTTTATGAGGATGATTCCACTTGAAAGATTACTTAGATCATGCATATTACTGAAAAAGAGAGTGTAGAGCTAGCATCCTATAGGCTAAAAGATATTGTTTATGATTAGGTCACTATATGGAAGGATGGAATGGGTGAGAATACAACTCCTATGATTTGGCAGGTATTTTAGAGTTCTTCTATGGAAAGGTTCTTTTCTCGTGAGATGTGGGAGGCTAAAGTGAAGGAGTTCATGAACCTGAGGCAGGGCACTATGAATGTGAAGGAATACTATATTAAGTTTACTTAGTTAGCTAAATATGCCCTAGAGTTATTATCTTATTGTATAGTCCATATGAATAAGTTTGTTTTTGGGGTGTCTAATTTGGTGGACCAGAAGTGTAGGATTTCCATGATCATCAGGGATATGGATATTGCTCGGTTGATGATTCATGCTCAATAGATGAAGGCATAAAAGTTGAATAAAAGAGAGAAGAAAAACAAGAGGTCTAGGACTTGACAGTTTGAGTATAGTCAGTCTACGTTTGAAGGGGGAAACCATTAGCAGTTTCAGGGATATTCATCTATTCCACTATCATCTTCAGCCAAAGCACCCTGTACCCGGGAACAAGAAGGAGTAGTAGGGAAAGACTTTGAATTCCAGGTCTCATATTAGTATATCCGGGAGGCCAGTTACCCGACATGTGCAAAGTGTTGCATAACCCATCTTGGTGAGTGTTTGATGGGCAAAGTAGGTTGTTATAGTTATGGAAAATTGGGCCACAGTATCAAGGAATGTCTATATGCTAAGTAGGGAGGTAGAGATGCTCATTCTCTGACTTAGGCTAAAAATCTAACAGCTAGCTAGGCCACCCAGTTTCTCCACAAGGTGGTCATCCAGTACAAGTGGCGGTCAGTGCCATAATTTGTTCTATACTTTACTATCCAGTCATGAGTAGGAGATTTCACCAGATGTTATCAATGGAATGCTTTATCACTTTCATCTTGTTGTATATGTTTTGTTTTACCTGGGATCCAATTTCTCTTACGTAACTCCATTGGTTGCTCTTGATTTTGGGCTAGGTCCTAAAAACCTCCCTAAGACCTTTATAGTTTCTACCACAATGGTTGAGTCAGTTATTGCTAGGCGAGTCTACAAAGGGTGTCCTATTACTGTCCACTATAAGATCACACTAGAAACCTAATAGAGCTAGAGATGGTAGATTTCAATGTCATTTTGGGCATGAATAAGTTCCATTCATGCCATGCATCAATATATTGTTGCACCCGCGTGGTAAAGTTTAAGTTTCCTAGTGAGCGGATTTTCTTAGGAGGGTAGTTCACTGTCTCTCAAAGGTCATTTCATCTCCTATATTAAGGCCAAAAATTTAATATCAAAAGGGTGCATCTACCATTTAATTTTATTCAAAGATACTAAGTCTGAAGACACAACACTTCAGTTAGTCCATGTAGTGAATGAGTGTCTGTAGTTTTCCTCAAAGATCTACTAAGGGTTCCTTAAGACAGAGAAATAGATTTCAATATTCATCTTCTTCCTGATACTCAGCCCATCTATATCCCTCCTTATTATATGTCTCTAATCGAACTTAATGATTTAAAGGAGCAACTTAAGGATCTATTAGATAAAGGTTTTATTAGACCCATTGTTTCTCCGTGGGGTGCTCTAGACCTTTTTGTATGCAATAAAGATGGCACTCTTAGAATGTGTATAGATTATAAACAGCTAAACAAGGTTACCATCAAGAACAATTATCCCATTCTTTGAATTGACAATTTACTTGATCAACTTTAGGGTTCATAGTGGTTCTTAAGATTGACCATGGGTTGAAATATCATCAGTTGTAAGTTAGAGAATGACACATTATGAAAATAACTTTTCAAACGAGGTACAACTATTTTGAGTTTGTGGTTATGTCATTTGGACTAACAAATACTTTTGTAGCCTTTATGGATTTGATGAATAGGGTCTTCAAGTAGTATTTTGATATGTTTGTGATTGTCTTTATAGATAACATACTGGTGTATTCCAAGAGTAAGTGGGAACTTATAGATCATTCGAGAATAATACTACAGACCCTATAGAACCATCAACTATATGAGAAGTTTGTTAAAGATGATTTTTTCTTGGAATAAGTTACCTTATTGGGGCATGCCATTTCATGGGCTAGTATTCATGTAGATTCTCAAAAGACCAATGTAGTGAAGCATTGGCCTGTACCCATCACTCTATCCGATATCAGAAGCTTTTTGGGTTTGGCTAGATACAATAGAAGTTTTGTTTAAGGGTTCTCCTCTAAAGCCACTCCATTGACAAGCTAGCCCAAAATAAAATGAAGTTTATATGGTTTTCTAAATGTTAGAAGAGTTTCCAAGAGATGAAGAATAGATTTACTTCAGCTACAGTGTTAGCTTTACCGAAAGGGTTAAACAGATTTGTGGTGTATTGTTATGCTTCTAGAGTTGGGTTAGGTTTTATGTTGATGCAAAATGGGAGAGTGATAGCATATGCCTCTAGGCAACGTAAGGATCAAAAAAAGAATTACCCAACTCACTACTTTGAGTTGGCTTTCATAGTGTTCTCTTTGAAAATTTAGAGGCATTACCTCTATGGTGTGATTATTGATGTTTTCAATGACAATAACATTTTTTAGAATGTATTTTCTCAACGAGAGATGAATCTTCGTCAGAGAAGGTAGTTGGTGTTACTAAAGGATTATGACATAAATGTACTCTATCATCTGGTTAAGGTCTATGTGGTGACAGACTCACTGAGTAGGTTTTTATATGGGTAGTGTGTCACATGTGAAAGAGAAAGAACAAGAATTATCCAAAGAGGTGCATTTGATTAGCCTATTTAGGAGTACGTTTGCTCGACACTGTTGATAGGGAAGTAGTAGTTCAGAATGGTTTGGAATCATCTTTGGTAGTGGAAGTGAATAAGAAAGAACAAAATGATCCCATACTTAGTAAGATATTAGAAACAGTTTAGCTGCACAAGGTTGAGGTTTTCTCCCGGGAGGGGGGGGGGCATAGTTCTTTATCAAGGTAGGATTTGTGTTGCAAATTGTAGATGGGTTGAGGGAAAGGATACTAGCTGATGCTTATGGTTTAAGGTATTCCATTGATCCAGGTACTACTAAGATGCATCATGAGTTACGGGAACATTATTGGTGGAACGATATTACGATGGACATAGTAGAGTTTGTGGTTACGTATCCCAACTACCAACAAGTTAAAGTTGAATACTAAATAACGAGTGGTAAGCTATAAGCGATCAACATTGCTACTTGGAAGTGGAAAATAGTGAATATCGATTTTATCACAGGGTTGCCTCATACGAGAAGTCAAAATGATTAAATTTGGGACAAAATAGACCGAATGACAAAGTCAGCTCATTTCCTACCTGTCAAAACTTCATATATAGTGGAAAATTATACTAGAATGTATATCTGCTATTATTAAGACTTCAAGGAATACCTTTGTCCATCATTTAAGATAGAGGCACACAATTTACTTCTTAGTTTTGGCAATATTTTCAGGAAGGAATTGGTACAAAGGTTAAGCTTACCACTGCTTTTCATCCGCAAAAGGATGATCAGGATGAATGAACAATTCAGACATTAGAAGACATGTTGAGGGTGTGTTTTAGAATTTAAAGAAAGTTTGGATGTCCATCTACCTTTGATTGAGTTCTGTTATTTTAACAAATATCATGCTAGCATTTAGATGGATCCATTTTATGTATTGTACGGGTGTAGATGCATATCACCCATAGGATGATATATAGTTTGCAAAATAGCACTGATTTTGCCAGATTCTATTCTTGAGAATATGGACAAATTTTAGTTAATTCCTGAAAAATTGGAGATTGCTTAGAGTCGTCAGAAGTCGCATGCAGATGTATGGATGAGAGAGCTCAAGTTTGAAGTACAGGATTGGGTATTCTTTAAGCAATGGTCAATTAAGGGAATAATGATATTTTAGAAGAAATGGATATTTATTCCATGATTTATTAGTCTGTATGAGATCGTGAAGCATGTAGGAGATGTTGCTTAGGAATTGAATATTCATCAGACTTAGCTGTGATTCACCCAGTGTTTTATGTTTTGATGCTTAAGAAGTAGATTAGAAATTGATCCTTAATAATTCCCCGAGAGTATATTGGGGTTAAGGATAACTTGACGTATAAAGAGATTCCTTTGGAGATACTTGATAGACAGGTGTGAAGGCTAAGGAATAAGGAAGTAGCATCAGTAAAGGTTCTTTGGAGGAACAAATTAGTTAAGGCGGGCACTAGTGAAGCTGAACCAGACATGATGATTAAGTATCCTTATCTATTATTTTTCCAACTTAGTTCCTACCAAAGGTGAATAGTTATTTTCAACAAAAACTTTTTCTTATTAAACCTGCCTAGGTATTCTTAATTCATATTTTATGTTATGGGTGATTAGATTCTTGTGATAGATATAAGCTTGGTTAAGTTTGGTGTAGATATGCAGATTCTTTTCCCAAATCTCAATAAAATTACATTCAAGGATGAATGTTTCCAAGGTGGAGATATTTTAATACCCCAAGTCTGGAAGTATCTGTGTATCATACGACCCATTTCCCTAGAGTCATACATACAATAGACAAGTAGTATATTATAGTTGTATCTAAGACAGTGTGAAATGGTTGACCTTATATTTTAGGTACGACTCAAACCTTAGAGTCATAATACTACAATATAGGTTATAAAAACATAAATCGTAAGGTCAGTAGCCTAGGCTCTCTAATTTTCTATCCAAGTTATGAGTGAGGGGCTACAAGTTGTATTATAATAATACTTGTCATAGGCTTAGACTCGTATATTTACTAGTGTATACCATCTTGATTATTCTAAGCTTACGAGTCATGAATCTAACGTGTACCTTTACCATATGAGTCGTATAGCTGACTCGTATAGATGGGCGATCAACTTCGGTAATGTTAAGTTAAAGGGCCATTTGGTCTTTTCTCCTTTATTAACTCCCAACCCATCACTTATAACCTAAAAAGGAGCATTATTTTCCTCCACTTTTAGTAAATTAACAACACTTTCCTTCTCACATCTTAAAGATCATCAAGATTAAGGTTTATCTTACCAAGTCATGTTTCAAGCCTCAAAGTTCAAGCTCTTTTCACAAGTTAAGCAATTCCAGGATTGTGGTCTTTATGAACAAGGTTACTCTTTCATCTCTGTGCCTCCAAAAGTTTGATTTTAAGATTTGATTTACTTGTTTCAAATTAGGGTTCATACCCAATAACCATATTCTTGAAGTATGACATTACCATGATATTCTAAGTTTACATACATCCATGTTTGATTGGTACAAATTAATTTTGTGATATGAAATTCATTTTCTTGATTGTGATATGGTTGAAAGATTTTAAGATGATTATTGAGCATTATGTTTTTCTAGGAATTTCTTTGAAGTAAAGCATGAATTCCCAGTCCTAAGTATAAGTACTGAATTTATAAGAAGTTTGTTCTCTTAATATGCATTGATAGGTTCATAACATTATTTAAACAAAAGCTTCATCTTTTGATCTAATGAAATGACATGAAATCTACAGTTGTTCATCTTGAATATTATTTAAAGTGAAGAGAAGTATAACTTGTTTTCATTCTATAAAACCTCATGCTATTTTAAGGCAGATTTTTTAAGTTGAGCATATATGTATTCTCGAAGTAGTATTTAGCACCATGAAAGGAATGCGGATGAGGGTATCCTATATTCCTTGATACTACAAGCCACCATAGGTTAATATTTTTACCAATATGGATGAAGTATAGTGATCACATAAGATAAGGTCTTATTTTGATGGCATAGGCAGAACCGCTCTCCACAAAGTAGGTAAGACATTGGATTCCATGGTAGCTTACATGGTATTTATCGGTTAGAAGAATCTCCAATAAGAAAGAATAAAAGTAATGATTTTAGAAACTAAGTGTTGTGGCTCACTAACTTTATTATATGCTTCATTATCCATTCTTTTTTATGTTCGTGCAGTCTTTAGTTCTGCTCAAGTTTAAGGTGAGTCATTTACGCTTAGCATGCATTAATTGAAAGCTTTTATATATATATATATATATATATATATATATTTAGTTCTTGTTATACTTTGCATTCACCCCTACATATTCAGTACATTCCAAAGGTACTGACCCACATATATGGCTATGTGCTACATTGTCGTATAATGTAGGCTCTATACACGTTTCCCATTGAATTATTGACTACTGCCATCATCACCTGCATACCTATGTTTGGTGAGTCCTCATAGTCCAAGGACCCAGCTTATCAGACACTTGTTTATTGATGAATATACTTTAGTCACTTGAATTTCGTTTATCTTCGGGTCAACTGGGTCCTTTCTAGTGGCTCTCTTGTTTGAACTAAAGGCTTGTTAGGCTGTGTATGTTCCAAGTTTAAAGATTCTTTAGTGTTTCCAAAATCTGCCCGAAATGGTGCTCCAACTGCTTGATAGAAGGCACATACGATTCAGCCTTCTGGGTCAACCCTCAAATGTCAGCCTTAATCTTCTAAAGGTTGTTCTCCTTATTTTATTAACCATTGACCAGCTTTTTCAGCATTGCCTTCAATCTATATTTTGTATACCAGCTGCATGGTGGAATGTACCAGTCTTTATTCTCTCTATATTCATTCTCTTTGCCCCAGTTACCATCTTGCACCCTACTATGGTTTCTGTATCTATCAACATAATAGTGTTGGCCTCATTTTCATTGACCTTGTGCTTGGATACCCGCCAACTCATGATTAATATACTTGAATTCCTCCTCCAAGTTTGACTCATAAACTTTGGAAGCCGAACCTGTGCTTCTACAATGTTCAGCTTTTAAGAATTATAGATGGAAACAGCTTAGTAGGCAATGCAATCTCCAATCTAAGATTTTCTACTTCTTTTGCTACTTCCTGTTCTACAGTATCATGAAGCTATCTATATTCACTGGATACCCCAATGTCATAAGCACTAGCACCACTTTCATTATCTCGAGTATGCTTTCCTCAATTTGTGATACAGATTTTGTCTAGAATAGAAGAATCTACCATCTACTTAGTCTCATAAATGAACCTCAAATAAAGGCATCTCCCATTTCTCTAGAATTGATCGTCAGGGATCTATAGAATATTTCCAAAAATTTTGTCCCTGGAATTCAATGATCGAGAACCATACTTATCTTCTTCCTTAATCAGAACAAAGCTTCATACATTGACTCAAAAAGTAGATTCCTAAAGTTATAAATGTCATGCTTCAATTTCAACATTCACGCTGGTAGAAAGAATCTACCTAGGACTTGTCTATGTAACTCATTCCAAGTGGTTATTTAACCTTGAGGAAGTTCCCCCAACCATAGTGAAGCTTCTCCATATAATGAGAAGGGGAACAACCTCAACCTCAAAGTCTCCTGATCTACCCCCAAAATAGTATAGAAAATTCAGATCCCTATGAAATTAGCAAGGTGCAAGTTTGCATCATCAGTTGGTAAGCCCGTGAACACACCTTTCATGATCAACAACTAGATCATAGCACAGTTATATCAAACTTCACATTTGGAGGTAGGGAATACGTAATAATGGCCCCTATTACTACAAACTCAACAAAGCCCATATCTTCCTCATCCTCATTGGGAGGAAAATGCTGATAGGGTGGAAATATTTGAGCTTTGCCTTATCTATTTCTATCTCTTCTTAGGTATGCTCAGCAATATCTAACTTTTCTCTGCTAAGCTAGCTCCGCCTGCTGAACTAGCTACAATGCCTCCTCTTCTCTCCTCAGGGTTTTGGCATCTACAAATAAATATTCCGTATGTACATTAGCAAAGTTCTGTGGGGAATCAGGATGAGAAGGAGGTTCATTATAGGGGTCTTAAACCCCATCCAGAACATTATTACAGATTTCTTGAGTCATCCTACTTGGTGTCGGTAAGATTCTCTCATTATCTGCATAAATCGGAAGTAAGGGATGGCCTTGACTCCTTGTGTTAGGCTTACACCGGTGTATACCTAACTAAGAACAAAAATGAAAATCCACAAACTTCAGCAATTTCAATATACTCAACACCGTAGTCCCTAGAAATGACACCCAAATTTTGATCCATGCCCAATCTACACCTCCAATTTGAGTATAAAGCGGTCGTAATTAAGTTTATTAACCTAAATAAGTTTAGGTCGTCCCCAAAATGACTATAGGTATCGTATCTCTCTTTTGTTGAAATCAGCAGAAAAGTAGAAAAGGTAAATAGGTGTTTTTGTACTATCAAGTGACTGTAAGTTACTGAATGCAGAATTATGTTGAAATGAATAGGAGGCAAAGACTAGGATTATGTTCCCCATGGCATCTCAAATTTGTTAGTTTATCATGCTCTCTACCGTAAATGCAGAATTTGATATGTTATGTACCATAAACTATCTTGTGGAATCTTTGATAGATTTCACCCTTTACCTTTTGAGTCTCAGGATATCACGTTACTAAACCTTATCCCAGATCCCGGTTAACTATCACCTAGTGTGTCTCAAGATAGTAGATGAAAGCTAATTGTCTTAAGAAGATAATACTAGTAAGCTTATTTCAGAAATAAACTCCAAATTACTGTTGCTATTATCTTTTCCTAGCCCCTACTCCCTCTTTAAAGTGAATAGGAATATCTAGGCGGGATCCTAAAGTTAATAACCACTAAGACAACTATTAAACTAAATATCATAAAATGCATGCATGGGCACTGACTCAAATCTTCTTTGAACATCACCTACTTCATCAATCTACCAGGATTTCTACAACCCCAGCTAAGGGTTGCAGCCGCTCATGCTTGTGAAACAACCATGGATTTCATGATTGAAAGAATCAAAGTCATAGCACAATAATCAATTATCAATCCCAAATTCAAAATCGGAATTATCAACAAAAATCTCCATTACAAGAATTCCAAAGATACAATATGTTAAAGTGTGTAAAATAATATCAAAGTGAATTTTTAAACTGAAAAACACAAAAAGGATATTTATAATTTATAAGGAAACCCTAAAAGTCAAAGTCCAAATGAAAAAGGAAAAATGGAGTCGGTGGCCACTTACTTGGGCAACATATGACCCCTATTTATTACATACGGTCTTCAAGTGGATCCAGGTAAGTGCCAGAAATTTTTCAACTTTTGCACACTCTGGATGTTGGATTTTGTCACTTATCTTAGCCTTATATGGACGGTAGATTCTACATACGAATCGCAAGTGGCCTTTGAAAATGAAAGGATCTTTAAATTCCTGCATCTAGGCCACTGGGCTATAAGTTTTGGTACTTGCTTTAGTCACATATTCCCAGTAAGTGACACATATGCCAAAAATGACCAAGTATAAAAAAAACATCATTTTTTAGTTTTTCTTGAATTTAGCATCCAAAACCCAATTTCCTACAAAATATACCCAAAACACATCATATCTAACAAAACAACCTAACATAGTTCATATTTTAATAGTTTTAAGCCTCAAAAGTGCTATAAATTCATAGCACATCATACATCTGTCTCGAATACTAAAGACTGAATATAAAAGATAGAGGGGAAATGGGTGACTCAAACACAATGAGCTCACCCTATCTCTGAAATCATTAATCGCATAATGAGCGATCATCAATGATAGCTAGCTAGTACTCGAATCAGCACCAAAAAGGTACAGAAGTGTCGTATGAGTACCAAAACAGTAGGTACACACTAGGAATCATTGACAGACTAATCTAAGTAAATAACAAGCCCCACAAGGGATAAAGTAAATGAACTTAAAGGAGAATCAAGGAAGTGCATACCTCCATAACTCATCATTCATCATTAATGTCATTTTACGAGTAGGTGTAATAATATATAACATGAGTATTACAACTATCATCAAGTTCCAAGAATAATTGGTCATATAGCTTCCCATATAGTTAATAAACATGTCTTCTAGAATCATTAACATCATGAATCACAATATTAGCAATATATGGATTTTTAATGTGATCAGTAGCTTAATTACTAAAAAAAAGCATATAATTAGAATAGTAGCCTGAACAATATTTTTGTCAACAAACCATATGCATCATTTATAGTGTCATCACCATAATACATTTACCAGGATTAGCCAACATACTTTCAGTGAAGAATTTCCGGTTCATTTATCAAGCTTCTATGGTCTTCAATAGAACTACATCAATTCAAACATAAGGTGGGTCATGAACCCCTTTCTAAATCCCCAAAAACATTTAAAGTCAAACTTTTACTTGGGACTAGGCTAAGGTATCTAAGTAAACTCTTTGATGTATAGCAAGCCACCAATAGTCCTAAGGTAAAGGTATTTCCCAAGCACTACACCTAACTTAACCATAGTAACTAAGGCGTTTCCATTAATGTAAGCAACCTAGATCCAACTACCCATAACTTGTGTGACAAGGTCACTCACATCAAACTAGAGTAACTAAGGCATCCTCATACTAACCCTGAGACATGAACTCCAATTTCCCAAAGTTTAAGCCTACAAGTCATGAATTCCAATCTATAAGATCAACTAACCTAAATGATTCAAGTAATGCCAAGTCTTACCATTTATCAATCCAATGCCTAAAGCCCATCCCAAATCTAAAAAGATATCACAATTAAACTATAATATAGCTTAATATAACAAGGAACAAGTCTAACCTACCTCAAATCCAAAGAAACCTCACAAACCTCTAAACCATCTCTTTTTCCTTCAACGAAGCTTTTTCAAGATGCCAATCTATCAAAGATGCAATCTACACATTATAATCAGAACACTGATACTCATATTACACAATTGTTCTTTAGGTCTAAAAATAATACCAAAAACCCCAAGTAGGTCCCACTTATGAAGAACACATTTTTGAGGTCAACCCAAAGTTCATAAGCCATCACAGAATCATAACCCACAAGAATGGGTAAAAACCAAGATTGTTTGGGGCTAAATCAAGCCCTCAAGCAATTTTGTGTTTTTGTAAAGAATTCAAAAATTCAAGATTGAAATGGACTGATTCATACCTAAAAAATTGTTAATCATGAAAATATATGTTAAATAAGAACTTAAGACACTCCCAAGATACAATTTGAGTTTAGCACACCATTCTAGGGTTTCTGGGTCTTAAGTAAGAGAGACAAGTGCACAAAATTCGACCTAAAGGGCCTTTAAATACCTAACTCAAGCACGCAAGTATGCAAATTGCCACCTAATGACTGTGACTGCCCATTTGAGACCGCTATGGGTCTTTCCATGACTACCATAGAATGATTATGATAATCCTTCTGCGATCGCCATTGCACCAAAAACTTGAAAAAATTTCCATATTTCCACCATGCCTCGGGATTCATTCGGAATTCGATATTAGTAAATTAACTATGTAACCACTCTAAGTTTGATGTTTTAGACGCATTGGAAAATTTAAATTTTCCATTCAAGGTCATTTCAACAAAATGTAGACACCACACCCAAACATCTTATTTTCCAACATTTTGAATAATAGGTCCAAATGACCTCGGGTGCATTAGGACCTAAACTAAAGGTGTACCTAGTCTAAAATTGATATTCCAGAGCTGGTGGATTAATTAGAATTTGCATCCGAGATTGTCTTATTGAAGTTTTTGATTGGTGGATATTTGAAACTAGTGAAGGTTTCTAAGAATGGAATTTATTCGAAAATACAATGAAACTAAATGTTACAAGAGATATCAATTCCAGATAGTCAAAAATGACTTGGGTAGCTATGGAAAAGATCTAATGGTGAAAATAAGTATAAATGTGGAAAATGACTTGAAGGGCATTACATACATAATGTCTAAGGAGAGACGAGGGCCAAAATAAGTTCATATGAATTAAAATGAGAAGGTGAAAAGATTAAAACATGAAATAGATAATTTTATTCTCAAATTAGGGATCAAGGAATACTTAATCTCATTTGGTTGGTCTTTTCAGAAAAAGAGTGGACTTATTGAAACCGGCATATGATTCTGTCTCAACTAGCAATCCTACAACCTAGGCGAGACTAACCAGGCAAGTTTTGCATTAAGCATACAAGGTGAACTAAGTAAACACCTCATACAGACATGGCACAGGGTTATATTATCAACTACTACTTTTTCGGTTCATTCAATGCTAAGTTATTATTATTTAGTCCCAAATACTAATTCCATAACAAGATTCGACAATGATTAAAATAATAGATACTCACAACATAGAGTTCACAAAATTTTAGATAGGGTATACTTTTAAAAATGCATAAAATAAAAAAATTTAACTACACTAATTTTGAGGTCACCAAAAACTGCACCTCCAGGAAGTATAAAGTAGTCGATGTCATGATATAGTAACCAAACTAGGTTTGGGTTAAACCCACATGAAATATTCCAGATATCTCTCTCAAACTTATAAAAATCACCAGGAAATACATATAAGTAAATAAGGGGATTATCAATAATTAGTAAAAGTAACAAGACTTGAATGATTTTGATTGTAAATAATGTGAAATGAAAACTTATCTTCTGTTCCCCTTCGCTTGTTACTCCATAGATTCATCGTTCTCAATCCAACTATATCACTACTATGCATGTAGAAACTGACAAGTTATGTATCACCAACCATCTCTCAACACCCTTTGTGAATCTCACTCATCTCCTCTCAATCTTAGAGTGTCTCATTACAAATCCTTGCCTTTGATTCCAAATTAACTATCCCCTTTTGGTCTCAAGGTAATTAGATGAGGGTTGATAGCCTCAAATCACTGTTGTGATCTTCTTTTCTCAATATCTACCTCTTTAGAAAATTAATAAGAAGTCATTCAAAGCATAGAAAATCATAATAAATACAGCAACAATGATCTAGATAAACCTCACACTTCCCTAACTTTATTATTCTATTAGGTTACCCACAACCCTATCTAAGGAAATGTCACAACCCAATTTATGAGTCATGATAGAACCTACTTAATTCCGCCAGTATGTAAGCCGAACCGTGACTCAGAGCTAAATGCAATGGATTAACTTGGTTGAAAATCCCTAAAAAGAGGCAAAAAATAAAAAATTACAACTTATAAAGAAGAAAAATGATAGAAATAATCTAAATGATAGCCATAACACAGAAAATAATCCCACGACCTGGTAGAGCCAGTACAAGAGATACTATAAATACTACTGAAGTTCTAAAATAGTCATTACAATCCTGTCTCAAAACTAAAGACTAGACATAGATAGATAGAAGGAAATGGACAACTATGACTATAAGAGCTAACCCTCTCTCCGGAATCAACACAACTCAATTGACTAATCAATGGAGGCAACTAGTAGTACTCAAATCTACATAAAAAGGTACAAAAGTGTAGTGTGAGTACCAAAACCATGGGTACTCAGTAGGCATCATCGGTTGACTTTGTTAAATCATTTTATAAATATGATAAAGAGCAAGATAACATAACTAAGTCAAGGTTGAGGCAAACCTGAATCAACTCCAACATTGTTTTGCATAAATAGGTAAATAATCGGAATAATAGCATAGCATTAAGGATTAAACACATGGAACTATAACTAAATAATTGGCCCCTATAAGCCAATAACTGTGGAAAAGTAAATATCTAAATGTAGCCCTACATAAAACTAGAGGGTACAATCAAGTAAAGAATAAACTGAACCACCGTAATTTACCAAATTCCATGATACAACTATAAAACATCCATGCCATGCCATACCATAAACTACTTCCTATTTCTATACTTTAACCAATACCTATATCTCAATATCACACTTTATTGTCAGATTTGAACCAGTATCATATAATTAATATCATAAGTAATACCCAAACTCAAATAAATAAATATATCATCTATATCCTAATCATTATCCGTACTAGAATTGAGATATATATCATCAATATCATAATCATTATCCGAACTCAAACCAGTAAATATATATCATCAGTATTATCATCATTATTATAATCAATAAAATAATCTATAGCTTAATAAATAACATAATATCTAGTATAATCAATGACATAATTGCTAGCACAATCAATGATGTAATCACTAGCAACTAGCATAATCAATATGCATCAACTCTCAAGCCAACCCATCGTAAAAATAAAATTCCAAAGTTTCTCAATGTTACCTTAATAAGCATTTTCAAGGCGTACAAAAGGTGTATAAAAGGTTTTCAATAGCTAACACAAATCTTGTCCTATGGTGGAAAAAGGGCCTACCTCTACATCCCCAAATTTCAATTTAAGGCAATTTATACCCCAAACTAGGCTCAGGTATCTAAACCCACTTTTATAGCTTAACTAAGACATAATCAACCCTATGACAGAAATGTTACCTAGAGCATGATCAACTAAGTCATTTATTCTTAAATTAGGGTTTTCAAATAGCCTAAATGGTCCATCAAACTAAATTGCTGTCAATCACATCGCCAAAACCTAAAACCCATCCCAAATATAACATAATATCATAAATTTACTATGACATAGCTCAATCTAAGAAGATAGAAAACCTACCCTACCTGGATGCCTAAGAGAGCATAAGGAATCCGCTAAATTATTGACTTTCCCTCCCAAGAAGCTTCATAAAGATGCCATGCTATCGAAATCACATTATTCTCATTAAAACAAAAATAATGATATCCATATTGAACCATTGTGATTCAGGTCCAAAAATAACAAAAAATCCCATGTGGGTCCCATTTACGGAAATCACATTTCAATAGCCAACCCAACACTCCCTCATGCTCAAGAAGTAACTAACCTCGGTAGGGTAAAGAATGAGCTACATTAGTGTTAAAGTCAAGTCACCAAGTTTTAGAGATTTTAAATAAGAAATGAGAAAATCTTTCATGAATAACAAGGAATCTTACCTCAAATTTGAAGGAAAATAACATAATAATTATTATCCAAGCTGCCCATATGTCCCACAATCTCCAATCTAAGATAATCCACTCATTAGGGATTTAGTCTATTGAGAATGGATAAGGAATGGGAAAAAATAGGCTAAAAAGAGAATATTTATACCCTTCCCAGGTGTTTGGTTATCGTAATCGCGACCAGAACGTCGCAATCACAATATCTGCAAGTTTGACAAGGGAGTCACTATCGTGACATAGTACTGTAATCTTGACACCTTGTGTTAGTAATGGTATCACTATTGTGACCCCTGGAATTTCTATCAGTGAGTACACAAATTGAACCTACGACTTTGGAATTTTCTAAGTCTTTGTCAAGTCTTCGATATTAATCCAGAATCACGTACACAAAAATAGACTATTCTACCTAACCAAATTCAATGTCATAGACTCAATGGGGAAATCTAAATTCCCATTTGAGGTTATTTCAATGAATAATGGGTCCCACATCCATATTTTAGTTTCTTAACTTTTTGGCCAATAGGTCAAAATATGCCCCTGTTCCACAAGACTTAAACCGAGAGTCCACCCAGTCTAAAATAGACATTCTGGAGCTGTCGGAATAGTTAGAATTTGCATATGAGATTGTTTGAATAATGTTTTTTCTTGGAAGATAATTTGAACTAGCGAAGACTTCAAAATAGAGAATTTGCTCTAAAAACCAAATGAACTACGTGGAACCAAACTGCCATTCCCAGCAAGTCATAAATTATTTAGGACAGCTATGAAAAAGCTCTAATAACAAAGATAAGAGGAAATATAGAAAATGACCTTTAAGGTCATTACAAGGAATTAGCGGCTCATAGTTGTGAATCAATCAATAGAATACCATAAAGAAAGCATAGAATCAATCTCATAATAATAGATGGATAAAACACAAAGTTTCAAATCAATTAATTAACAAAAATCCAAGAACACAAAAATCCCAAAGATCCAAAGTAAATCTTGGAATCAAAATATGTTTATTAATAGTATCAGTGCATCAAAAGGAATATAAGTCCATAAAGTAACTAAAAACCCTCAAAAGAGTATTTATGGATTATATAAAAAAACTTAAAAATCTAAACAAAAATAAAATGCGAAACTTTGTGTCAGCTGTCGCTTACCTTAGGTAAGTGACCATCATAGGTTGCACGTACTTCAGGTAAGTGACCCATTGTAGGTAGCAGAATATTTTTGCAACATTAGTTTCCTTATTCTTTTTTTATCTAACACCTATATTTGTACTTAGCCGTATTTATGTTATTTATGTTATGTTATTTATGTTATGTAGTCTTGTAACTTTGTTCGGTGCTTTAATATGTATTTGCCTGGTATCTTGTGTCTTGAGCCGGGGGTCTATCGGAAACAGCCTTTCTACTTCTTTAGAGGTAGAGGTATGGACTGCGTACATCTTACCCCCCCCAGACCCCACCAGGTGGGAATACACTGGGTTTGTTGTTGTTGTTGTTGTTGTATATTTGTACTTACATCACAGTAGGTGGTACCTACTCACCATAGATAGTTCATAATAAGTGAAAGAAACTCTTAATTTCTGCATCTGCTTTGAACCTGAGTTTTTTGACACTTACGCCACCCTACCTACACAAGGTAGCTGGCACCAATGCCAAGTAGGTGACAATGTAGGTAGCCCAAATTTTAGCTTTCAACTTATTTTTCTTAGGTTTAGATCCCAAAACCTAGTTCCCTGTACAGTAGACGTAAAAACACATCATATCTATCAAAACAAATTAAGTACTTGCATATATTCCAAATTTAAGCATCAAAAGTGCCTTGAAGCCATGGAATATCAATTAAGGTTCGTTATTTTTGTCCTAGTAAAAAAATAACACACATGAAACATACCATGAATACAACATAATAACATAAATATGTTGACTCTTCTATTATAGCACATTTGGGGGAAAAGAGACACAACAACAAAAATCTCGAGTGATTGGTATACCCTCGCCCCTAACTAAAAGTTGACGCATTGCCCCTAGTGCACACTATGAAAATAAATAATACATGGGAATAGGGACATACCTGAGATTATCTGGGCATTGGATGCTGCCTTGCCCCTAGTTGAGGCATCAGGAGGCATGTCGGGCATATCACTAAGAGTTGGTGGCGATGCTCTACTAAAGGAGGCACCCAACTCCTATTAGGCTCCCTCATACTTATAAATCTCTTTTGAAGCTCAAACTCCCTAGATTCCTTCTTTAAGTCCCGTGCAAACCCCTTTGATTTATTACTCTACTCGAACATGCCCTTATCCTTTCCTTAACCCAATAGTCTGGGGCTCATCCTCATCAACAAATAAATTAAATATTAATAGTGGAGGTATAGGAAGAAATTGAATAGAAAAGGTATAACATAAGGAGGATAAGAGGATACATATCTTCTAAAGTACAAACCTCTAATCTTAATATGGCCACCTCCTCACGTAGCCTTGTTAAGTTAGGAACATTAGGCTCACAGAGTTGCCCTTCCATATGGATCTTAAAACTATTGATCAATCCATGAAAATTTTTAGTAAACCCTTCTATATTGTCCCTCATCCTCAACTCTACTTGCACCTATGATTCCTTCAATGTAATAGGAACCCACGGCTAGATCTGACCAAATACCTTGGCCAACTAGGCGTCTTTTTATATTTGGAGCTCTACCAGGTCCTAGTTCCTGCTCAACAATTGCTCTAAGATCACGCATGACACTATCACTATACCTAAAATAGGCAGGCTAGGGGTCACTATGGAAGACAAAGCTAGAGATGAAGTGCATGTAGCCCCCTCACTGCCCGCAGTAGCTGAAGTCTCTACCTACTTCTCGCTTGTCTCAATATTGCCACAAAGTTTTGGTCTACCAACCTATTAATCGACTCTATGTACCTCTTAAGAAAGGTCAATCCCAAAAAGGAAGAAGGTTTTTCCTTATTTAGTGAAACTAGGTTGGCGTTATCAAGAGCTAACCCTATATCAACCCTTACGGGTAGCCTCAACCCGATTATAAATATCTAGTAATATAGGTACTTTTGCTATATCACAAAGTATCGATATTGATAGGGGTAAGGAATACTAGTGTTCTCACAAAAAGCCCTCTTATGAATCTTATCTCGGATCCACCTAGTGATGTCTATGTCATAACCAGCTATGTGGTTAGAAATCAATATAGCCTAGTCTCATGTAAGTAATTTCTCCATAGACGTGGGACTCAACGTATTCGTCGTGATGGACCATTTCAACTTTTCCATAAAATGCAAAAATAAGATATTTTTATATCTGCATTCCCCTTATCCCAAGGGGCGTCAACACAGAGCTCAACAATCTACTGAGCTACCCATCTCGCTAACTCTCTTCTCGACTCTATCTATGAAGGATCTTAAATCATCCTCTTACCCCTTACTATCCTTACTTGTAGTCAAGCTCAGTTGGAGTGGTTTACTATTTAAACTATGACCCAAATAGGAATCTACAGATAGTTTTCTTAGATAAATCAACTTTAACACCCCTTACTAATGTATGGGCCATCGGAGGTTGGTCATAAGCTAGCTTCCATACTGGTGAGATCAATTATAAAAACAGCTAGGAAGCTTAAAACATTTTGACCACCTTGGGGTTGTAAGATTATGAAGGCTCACCCATCCAACCAAGCCTAAAACTATCAAATGTGGCTTTCAGGTTTGGAATCACTACCAATGTAGAAAGAAAAATGTAGGCCTCCTAAATTATACTCCATCAAGGCTTGCTATGATCATTAATCACCAAATAACTATCATATATGCTTTGTATGTACTCCACACACCACCTTAGAATGGCCTAAGCTATTTGTATAGAGGACCTGCGTAATGACTCCTGGGATACTAGAGTTGAAATAAAGTTATCCTCAATACCCTATAATATCTCTTCACTATCATCAGATTGTTGAACATTTGTCTCACTATCTCGAGTACTTGATGTAGACTCCTCCCCCTCCTTAGACTAGGGAATGGCTGATTCATCCTCATCGGTACTGGAACTAGACTTTTCATCTTCTTTATAAGAATGGTGAGGGATATGAGAGTGTGGTGGTGACATTCCTAAAGTCTTCATTTGAGGTATAAACCAAGAAACAAGAGATAGTAAGACTTGTGTCCTAGATATAGTTGCTGATGGTGGCGCCAGTTGAGACCCGAGATGAGTTTAAGCCCTAGGTATCATGAACTTATTTATATGTTATGATGGTAGCTACATAATCCCACCAGTAGGTAAGACAAACTGTAGGCTGAAGATAAGAGCATTAGGCTAGTATGTTAGGAAATAGCCTAAAAGGCTAAAAATTGACAATTTAATACCTATAATAACACCAACGCAATACATATAATCAAAGGTGGATTAAATACAGACAACTATCCCAAGACCTAGTAGTGTCTATATAAGAGAAACTACAAAGATACTATAGGTTCTGAAATAGTCAATATAAGTTGCCTCAAAAACAAAAGACTATACATAGTTAAATAAAAGTAAAAGGGGTAACTCCAACTCAAAGTGCCCACCCAATCTCAAAAATCTTATTACAACATAAGAGTCGAATCCATGGTTACAACTAGTACTCATATTTGCACCAAAAAGGTACATATGTGTAGTATGAGTACCAAAACCATAGCTACTTAGTAGGAATCATTGGTTGATTGAGATAAATCATGATATGTATATAATAAAATGAAAAATAAAATAAGCTAAGTCAAGGTAATAGGGTAAACCTAAAAATAAACTTCAACACCACTGTGCATAATGAATAAATAAATTCGAGATAATAACATAAAGATCACATGATTATTTCCATAAGAATGACCCTAAAATCCAATAAGTACAGAAAATTAAATAACCCAATGTTGGTCCCAAAAAGCCTATAGGGTACAATATAAGGATTTTAAATAACTAGGTACCATAATTACCAACTATCCTTCCATCTAACTATACCATGTCACATCATAACCAACTCTCATTTGCAGGACTTAAATCGGTGTTCATAGCATCAATAGTTGTATAAGTGGTCATAAGATCAATATAATAATAAATTTTCATTATAAATTAATGATCATATCATCAATATCATAATCAGTTGTCAGACGAATCAGTGCTCATATCATCAATATTACAATAAATTGTTTGACTTAATCATAAATAATATCAACTCACAAAATTACATGATTAAGTATCTAATATCCTCAATCTCATAATGGATTCCTTGAAATGCATAACAAGCATATAATGGTCTACAAAAACTAGCTTAGGTCTTGGCGTAAGGTAGGTCAAATTAGCCAACTTCAAATCCCCATATCCATTATAAGGAAAATTTTACCCTAGACTTGGCCAACGTATCTATATCCACTTTTAGATGTTGAACAGGTCTTAATTATTCAAAAGATAAAAATTCTATAAAAAAACATGAACAACTTGGTCAATTATGCCTAAATTATTGTTTCAAGATAGAGTAAACAATCCGACTAACCCAAATATTGATGTTAATACCACCAATACATAAATTCTATCCCAAATTTTGCATAATATCATAATCAATACTAAAAATTATCTCAATCTATTAAGAATGTAAACCTAGTTTACTAGACTCCGAAGAACAACCCACAGAATTTGCTAAACCATCGATTTTTCCTTCCGAGAACTTCCACAAAGTTCCATGCTATCAAAATCACAATATACTCATCAAGACGAGAGCGTTGATACCTGTACTGCTTTATTGTGCTTTGGTTCAAAAATCACATAAAATACCATTAGGTCCCATTCAAAATTGCACAATCGAATCCAACACAACATCACTCGATACTTAAAGAATTTTACCCTAAAAATATGGTAAATTCTGAGCTCGAATGGAACAAAAATTGAGTCACCAAGATTTTAGTGATTTAGCAAAAGATTAGGAAAATTAGCCATGAAATTAAGGGATTCGTACCTCTAATTAGATGGAAAACCGCTTAAATAAACTTTATCCAAGCTCCAAGATCAGACACAAATCCCCCAAGTTTTCTAACATTTTTGGGTTCCAACATCTTGGAAATATTTGAAAAATAGAGAAAAACCGGCTAAGTTGGGTATTTATACCCTCCCCTAGTGAAAGGGTATTGCTTAAGTTAACTTGATGTCACTTAAGTGATACTTGTGCTCTGGCATGCCTATAACCTATGCAACAACCAATTACTTATGTGACATCTGGATACCTGCACAAGTGTCATATACGGGCCAATGATATCACAAACATAATACTTTACCCTCTACAAAGACATTCTATTAAACGAGCCACTTTGTCTCTTAAGCAATCCTTTCTTAGGTTTGCCAAATCACTTAAACGATCAAAGGTATCGCTTAAGTGATGCACCAGAACCAGTTGAGGCTTAGAGAATTTCTAAGTCTCCTCCAACCCCACGAGATTCATCCTAAATCCTGTATACACAAATACAGTATGATACCTTATAAAATTTGACGTTCCAAATTAATGGCATAGTCAAATTTCCATCTGAGGTCATTTCGATGATAAGTGGGTCTCATGCCACTTACCATTTTTTCTTAAATTCTGGCTAATAGCTCAAAACAAGTTTTGGAGACTCGAGAAACAAACCAAGGGTACTTCTAGCCTAAAATCAATGTTTTGGAGCAATTGGAACAGTCAAAATTGTTAAATGAGGCCAATTGACTAATTCTTTTGCCCGGTAGCCAATTTGAACCAGCAAAGGCTCCAAAATAAGAAATTGGCCCTAAAAACTAAATGAATTGCTAGTAACCAAACTGTCAGTTCCAACAAGTCATAAATAACATGCGGCAGCGATAAGGAACCTCTAATCAGTGAAAATGAGCAGAAATACAAAAAATGGCCTAGAGGGTCATTACAATATCCACTACTTAAAGAACTTTTGTCCGCAAAAGTAAGGGATTATGAAGTACTTGAAGCCTTTAACTGGTGAGAATACTGGGTACATATCCCGCTCTTGATCTCCCAAGTAGAATCCTTTACTGGGCAGTGGCTCCACTGATCATTAACTACAGTAATATCCCAAGTGCGGATCTTCCGGACATCACTCACAATAATGAGCTCAGGAATGTAATACTGCAACATGGAAACATGGAGAATCAGAAGAACAATAGCAAATTCTGGGGGTAAGGATAAATCATAATCAACATCACCCATTGTACAAAGAATCTCAAAATGTCCAAAATGTTTGGGGTTGATCTTGACCTTCCTCCCTAACCACATAACAACCTTCATATACGATACTTAGAGGAACATTTGGTAATCAACTCCAAAGATTAGGCACGAATCCTATGATCTACATTAGTCTTCTGCCAATATTGAGCTTCCCTAAACCTATCCAATGACTCCTTAAGCAAGTCAGTACTATATGGTCAAACCTCAGAGGTCTCAAAAAAACAAATTGGAGAGCCATATCTGCTATTATATAAAGCCTAATAAGGCACCATCTCAATACTAAAATTGTAGATATTATTATACGAGAACTCTGCAAGGGCTAAGTACAACTCCTACTAACCACTAAAATCCATATAACAAGATTACAACATATCCTTGAAAATTTAAATAGTCAACTCTAACTACCCATCTGTCTGCGGATGGAAGGTTGTACTAAGATACACCTATGTACCTAACTCCTCCGGAAAATATCTCAAGAAGTTGGAAGTGAACATTAAACCCCGATCTTGAAAGATAGATGTAGTCATACCACATAAATGGACTATCTCACAAATATATATACAGGCCAACCTCTAGGCACCGAAGGACATCTGAATAGGAATGAAATATTCCTACTTGATAAACTGATCTACAATGACCTAAATACCTCAGAACCATGAGAGGTATGAGGCAAACCACTAGCAAAGTCCATGGAAATTTACTTCTACTTCTATTCTGGAATGGCCATCCTTTGAATAAATCCATCAGGTCCTTGATGCTGCCTTCACTTGCTGACAATATAGGTAACGAGCTACAAAGTATGCCATAGCTGTTATCATTCCAATCTACCAATAAGGTTGTCTCAAGTATCTATGCATCATGGTTGTACCTAGGTGAATAGAATATCTTTTGCAGTGAGCCTTCGTCAAAATACAAATGCAGCTATCAAACTTTAAAAACCCTTTGAATCTATGGTAACCTTCTTGGCCTTACCACCCAATACCTAATCACGAATTACGTCATATCTCTTCTCCTCAAATTGATGACTCTGATTTGCTAAAAGAGTGAAGACCTAAACTCAATACTAGCAAGAATCCTTCTAGGGTCAAAAATATTGAGTTGCACCATCAATATTACCAAGAACTGAATGTCCCATGGAAATAACCTCTGGGAAACTGAAATAGAAGACAAGCTGCCCATACTCACCAACTTCTTACTCAAGCCTTTTGCTACTACATTCTCCTTGCTCGATTGATACAAGATAGAGATATCATAATCTTTACGCAACTTCATCCATCAATGTTACCTAGAATTAATCTCTTTTTAGGTCATAAGATGTGGAATAATATGATGATCTTTCATGACCTTACAATGCATGCCATAAAAATAATGCCTCAGAATCTTAAGCATGAAAACTACTACCACAAATGCCAAATCATGAGTGCGATAGTTGTTTTCGAGAACCTTTAGTTGCCTCAAAGAATAATCAATAATAGGACCCTGTTACATAAATCCACAACCTAAAACAACCCCAAAAATATCAAAATATATGGTGAATCCCATACTTTCAATGGGAAGAGCAAAAATATAATCCGCAGTAAGAAACTCCTTCATCTTTCCAAAGCTCAACTCACACTCCTCTAACCATTTTAAATAAACCTCCTTTTGAGTAAATCTTGTTATAGGTGCAACAATATTAGCAAAACTCTCTATGAAATGCCCATAGTAACCATCTAACCAAATGAAGCTATGAACCTCAATCAGAGATGAAGGCCTGTCCTAATCACAAATGGCCTCAGTATTCACTAGGTCTATCAAAATCCCATCCTTAGACACCACATACCCGAGGAATGTTACTGACTTAAGACAAATCCCATAATTCGAGAACTTGGCAAGATGATCTCACAATGTCTTGAGCATAATTCTTAAATATTGTGCATGCTCCTCCCTTCTTCTCGAATATGCAGAGATGTATTCGATGAACACAATTACTAAAGAATCTAAAGAAGATCTGCACACTTATTTCATCAAATATGTAATCATGACCGAAGCATTAGTCAACCTAAAAGACATCACTAGGAACTTATAATGACCATAACAGGTCCTAAAAGTTTTCTTTAGGATATTCTCAACTCGATTCCACAACTAATGATAACATACCTCAAATGAATCAAACAAAACACTGTTAAACCTTTAAGATGGTCAAACAAATCATCAATACGTAGAATAGAATGTTGGTTCTTCACTTTTATCTTATTAAGCTACTTATAATCAATACACACACGCACGAAGCTATTCTTTTTATTCAAAAACAATATAGGAGCACCCTAAGGAGACACACCTGGTCTGATAAAATCCTTATTAAGAAGATCATGAAGTTGAGAATTCAGCTCCTTAGGCCCCGCATAAGCAATATGGTATGGTGCCATAGAAATCGATTAAGTGCTAAGCTCAAGATCAATAACTATTTAAATATAACGTACTGGAGGAATACCAGGTAGATCATAGGGAAAACATTCATAAAACTCATGAAATATAGGAACAGAGTCAAGCAAAGGGCTCTGTACATTAACATCACAGATATAAGAGAGATAAAACTTGCAACCCTTTGACATAAGCCTCCTATCACAAACCTAAGAAATAATCCCCATCATCTTACGGCTAACCACTCCCAGCCATATGACTAGGGCTATACCAGGAATGGGTAAGGTAATGGTCTTGGTGAAATAGTCCATGACCGTATGATAGGGGCATAACCAGTCTATGCCCAAAATCACATCAAAATTCACCATGTCTAATATAATAAGATCAGCATGAGTATGAACATCTCTAACATTCATAACACATGATTTGAAAAATGTATTCACTACTAAATAATGACCAATGGGATTAGATAAACTAATGACACAGACAATAAATCCCAAGATAACTCTAACTATGGGGGAAAATAAATAAACTTTAAAGAAAAGTGGATCCCGTATAAAATAAAGTAAAGGTCGACTAACGAAACACTAAGATCATACCTATAATAACAATATCTGGAGACTCAACATTGGGTTCCACGGTATTACATACAACTGGCCGCTTCTTCAAATAGGTTGGGCTCCTGATTGATCTCCTATCCTTCCTACCTGAGAGCCTCTAAGAGGCCCTTGGTTCCACTCCTACGACTATGTATACGACCTTGAGCTGAGGGATGGATTATTCTAATAGGTGGAACACACAATGCTAAAGACACTATTTCTCCAAGACTGGTCACTCTCACACAAAATGACCAAAAAATTCACAAGCATAACATGTCCCATGAACTTCACCAAAACAAGGAGATCTGGGTGACCCGTAATAACCACCACAACTATAATAACAAAAAACCAAAATCCTTGAATACAGAATACTACCATGGCTAGGATGATCATTGACACTAGGCTTACCTCAGTCTGTAATCTAGAGTGCAGCCTAAATGGTCCTACCATACTGAGCCTAAGGATGATATGGCTGACACAGAGGGTGCCTACCATAAGAATCACTGCCTCTGAATCAAGAGCCATTATGGATACCACTAAAGATACCCTATATCATGTGTTCTTATTGATGCCCCTTGGTCCTCATAAAACATCCCTCCATAACTTAAGTGTGGTATAATTCCTCAATAAAAGACCTACCCATAATAACAAAAATATGTGTAGACATGCAAAGAGGATTTCTCAAACCCAAAATTAACAACAAACCCTCTCATAAATAATAGTCAAAAGATAGTTAGCATGACTATCAAACTCATAAAAATAAGTCTCATACTCCATAATAGTCATGGAGTAATATTGCAACCTCGAGAATTGATCCCTCAAATAATCTCTATGTCTGCGAGGCATATACTTCCCCAAAAAGATCTTAGATAACTGAGTCTATGTTAAATAAGAAAACTTAGCTGGCCAGAAATCTAGATAACCTCTCTACAAATGTTTAGTTGTAGAGGTCTAACCTCTCCACTAAGTCTAATGGAAAAGTAGTGTAATCCACACCACGATTCTCAACTAGGCCCTAATTATGGAGCCTATCCGCATAAGCAATAAGAAACTCATAAGCATCCTTGGTCGGTTTACTAAAAAACTATGGTAAAGTCTATCTCAAGAACCTACCCAATATCTATTGCTCCCCGAAAGACATCGATGGCTAGGAAATAATTGGCTAAGCAACTAATAATTGAAAAACCTCTAGTGTAATAGGGATCTCAACCCTAGGAGACGCAGCTATGATCTGCGCCTCTACCTCAGCACCACTCTGATATGTATATTGCACACCATCAGATGGTGCACCACCAACCAACCCTAAAAGTTAAACCAAAGCATCCCTAAGAACTAAAGAAGAAATAAATCTAGGTAGAGCTCGGGCTGGTCCATGGCTCACCGCTGGCTGTGGAAAATGAATTGCTAAATCAGGAGCAGGAATAGGGTCTAGGAAAGACCCCTTATCTTGGAACCTAGTAAAGGACACGTCTAGAGGTTTTCGATGACCTTTAGGTGATCCATGAAGAGTAATAGAATCCTTAGGATCAGTCTCAAGACTCTCAACTCATGTAGCGGTAGCATGCATCCTAGTTATCTGCAAATAGTAAAATAATAGAACACTTTAAAAACCAACTCACACTCATAGCATAAGATGGATAAAAGTTAGTAACTCTTAAGAATGTCCTATAGCCTCCCAAAGATAAGAAAAGAAGGTTGATATTTTTATCCACAAGACTCTACTAGAAATTTGCTATTATACCAATAATACTGCATAACCTAGGCTCTGATATGAATTTGTCAAGACCTGATTTACAAGTCATGATGACGCTTGCATTATCCCGCTAGTAGGTAAGTCAAACTATACCACAAAGTTATCAGTAATGGACTAATTATGTGAGAAATGGCCTGAAAGACCGAAAATAAAAAATTTAATACTTATGATAAGGAAAAGGCAATAGATATAATCCAAGGTAGATAAAATACAAATAACCATCCCATGACCTAGTAGTGTCGATACAAGTGAAACTATAAATATACTACAAGTTCTATTATAGTCTATAGAAATTGTCTCAGAAACAAAAGACTTGACATAGATAAATACAAAGAAAAAGGGCTAACTTTGACTCCAAGAGCTCACCCAGTCACATCACGCGCATCGAATCAACTACAACAACTAGTACTCAGATCTAGACCAAAAAGGTAAAGAAGTATAATATGAGTACAAATGCCAGAGTTACTCCATAGGAATCATTTGCCGACTAAGCTAAATCATAATATAGATATGATAAAATGCAAGATAAAATAAAATAGGGCAAGGTAAAAAGGCAAACCTAAAAATAAAATTCATCACTATTATGTGTAAATAAATTAATAAATTTGAGACAATATCGTAAAGATCACACGATTATATCTACTAAATTGGCCTCCATACGTCAATAAGTGAAAAAAGGTAAATAACAAAACACAAGCCCCCATAATCTTGTAGGTACAATCAAAGGAAAATAATTAATTAGGTAACCATAATCTACAAACTATCCTACCATGATAAAAAATCCAACTCTACCATATCACATCATAACCAACTCTCAGCTATCGGACTTTAACCGATGCTCATATCATCTATATCATAATCATTTATCATAGTTAAACCAGTGCTCATAACATCAGTATCATAATCAGTTGTCAAACTTGAACTAGTGCTCATATCATTAATGTCATAATCAGTTGCCAGATTTGACCATAGATAACATCAGCAACCAAAATCGAACCATTAAGTATCTAATCTACTCAATCTCATAATTGATTCTTCAAAATGCTAAACAAGCTTACAAATTTCTATAAAAACATACTTTGGTCTTTTTCTAAGATGGGTTGGGTGGGCCCATTTATAATCCAGAATCTATTATAAGGCAAATTATACCTTAAATTAGGTTAAGGTATCTAAATACACATTTAGATGTTAAAAATGCCTTAATTATCCCTAAGATAGAGATTTTACTAAAAACATAAGCAATTTGATCAATTATGCCTAAATTATGATTTAAGATAACCTAAATGATATGACTAACCTAAATATTGATGATAACACCATAAACACCTAAATCCCATCCCTAATCTTGCATCATATCATAATTAATACTACAAGATAGCTCAATCTATGAAAAGGGTAAACCTAGCCAATCTTGACATCAATTTTACCTTCTAAGAAGCTTTCATAAGGTGCCACGCTATAGAAAACACAATCTTCTTATCAAGATTAGAAAAACGATACACATATTGCACTATTGTGCTTCAGGTCCAACTATCATATATAATACCATGTGAGACCCTTTCCAAATCGCACAATCAAATACAACACAATGTCCCTCTATGCTGAAGGAACATTTACCCTCTTAAAAGGGCGAATTCGAGCTCAAATAGTGCTAAAATTGAGTCACCAAAAATTTTAGGGATTTAGAAGAAGTATGGGAAAATTAAGAGTTAAAATAATGGAATCCTACCTCCAATTTGATAGAAAATCACGAAAATAAACTTTATCTAAGATCCAAGAACACCCAAAAAAAATTTTACCAAAATTTTCTCACTTTTTAAGGTTCCAATATATTAGGAATAGATGGAAAATTGAGAAAAACATGCTATGTGGAATATTTATACCTTTCCCAGGTGCACGTTTATTGCTTTAGAGAACTTTGGGTTACTAATGTGATTCTTGTTCATTTACACACCTTTCACTTAAGACATTAATTGATTGCTTATACGACAACTAGTTTCCTATTTAAGTGTCGCATACATGAAAATGGTATTGCATACTCAATACTTTTCCCACTATCAAGCCATTCACTTAAGTGACACACTTTGTCTCTTAAGCAATTATTGTTGGGGTTTGCTAGATCGCTTAAGTAAACAAAAGCATCACATAAGCGATGCATCACACTACCTATGAATTGTAGAAAGTCTAAGTCTCCTCTAATCCCCTCGAGATTTATCTAGAATCTCATATATGCAAACATACAATGCTACCTTATGAAACTTCACGTTTTGAATCCAATAGTTCAGCCAAAATTTCAATCTGAGGTTGTTTAAATGAAAAGTGGGTCCCACACCCACTATCTATTTTTTCTTGACTTTTGACCAATAGCCCAAAATGAGTTAGGGAACCCAAAGACCCACACCAAGGGTCCTCTTGACAAAAAATTGATGTTCCAGAGTGTTAGAATAGTTAAAATTGGCATACGAGGTCATTTAACTAAGGATTTCACCCGCAAGCCAATTTGTACCAATGAAGGCTTTAAAATATGAAATTGTCTCTAAGAACTAAATTAACTACCCGGCAATCGGACTAGAGTTCCAGTAAGGAATAAATGACCTAGGGAAGCTAAAGGGAAGATCTAAATAACAAAACTGAGAAAATATACAAAATATTACCTAGAGTGTCATTACATTAGATGTTGCATCTCTCCGACTCTAGTGCTGGATCTGGCATTGAACTCAGGGCATACTATAAAAGTTGTACTCCTTCACACCTACTCCACTAGGGATATTAGCCTCTCAATCTGGATAGTACGCTTTTTTTTAATTCCATTTGTTGTTCTATGGTATTGGTATAGAGAATTATCAACTTGTAAATCATTGTAATTATAATAAACAAATATAATTTGCAACTTCTTGGTCCAACAAAAAAATCTAGGTCATGATTCATGGATTGAACTCGCAATTCATGAGCTGAACTCATGGGTTGAGAAACCAACCTATGAATTTAACCCAAGATATGCGGTTCAATTTATGAATCATTACTAGCCCTTGTGGGAATCAGACAAAGCCTCTAAGATTTAAGTCTTCACATTCGATTCCCATGAGGCCAACCCACAATTTGTGAGTACAACTCATGAGTCATAGGTTGGGTTGGTGAATCCAAACCTAAAATTCACCCAGCTTTTCTCATAAAAATCAATTACAACATGCATACAATATTATCTAATCAATATTTTCATAATCAAATGAGTTCAATTTTAATAGTATTTGTTTCAAATAATTTAAGAATTATGAGATTTAATCAAGTTTTTCTTTTGTATAAGTGTGATCAAAAGTTTCCACAATAAAGAATAATTTATTAACAAATTGTATTAATAAAAGACCTTAACTTGAGACAAAAATCTTAGAAAAAGAAACAACAAGTTAGGTTTCATGAATTTGGGGCCTCTAAATGCCAAAAATGTTAGTTTAGAGTATGAGTTGGAATGTGATAAGGTGAAATAGTTTGAATTTGAGTGGGAGTAATGAATTGTTGGATGTGAATCAGGTTTAGGGTCTTAATATAAAGGAACTTTTGATTTGGGTCGTGTCTCATGGGCCCAATGTGTTTTTAAATCAAAATTTGAATTTTAGACCTAATGGTGACCTATGACCCAACTCATTATTAGTGAATTCATCTCATTAATCACAGGTTTAGGTCATGAGAATAAATCTGCAACCTAATTTTTTCTTATTTCTATGACCCAACTAACAATTAGTGAGTTAAACTCACTAATCATCGGTTGAAGTCATGAGTAAGGTTTAGAGACCCAAGATTCTTTTCTAGTTCTTGTGACTGAACTAATGAGTCGTAGGTTGGATTCCTGATTTTTTGGGGAGAGTCATAAGTCCACTTACCTAGACTCATATAAATTTTTGCAATTTTTTCATAATTCAATGATTTCCCCATGCTTACGATCATGCAAAAGAAATCAGAGTGAATAATAAAACCTCAAGTTGCTTTCCATGCAACGCTTGATTTAACATCACAAAAGGACATAGCTATGTTGGGTAGATAGACTTCTCCAGCAAGCCTATGGGTTCCCTCTGATGAAGTTCCTGATTTACTATCACGACATGACTCATATCCCTTGGTTACTCAAACTTTTCCAAGGCACAAATTCTTACATACTTTAATCTCTTTCGTGCTTTCCATTTAATGTTTAACACGATGGTTGTTCACCTTTAATGGGGCATCTCTATCTCTCTATAGTTCAATTGTACCATGCAAAAATACTCTTAACATGGTGAATTATCCAGACCAAATAGACTTTAATTTACAAGGAAACAAGTAAGGTCTTTAATTATAGAACAAGGACAAATCATCGGGTTGGAATACCTTCCATTCAATTATCTTATAATTTTAAATTTTCATCTTCTCCTTGTACAAGGCTTAACTCACATATGAATAGAGGTGAAACTCATTCATCTCATTCAGGTTGTGCAATCTCAAGTGTACAACATCACTTCACTAAAAATTTAAATTCTTCCATGCCCACAAAGCCTTGAGATCAAGTTCAACTAACAAGTGACATGCCTTCCCATACTCAAACTGGTAAGAAGAGGAACCTATTGGGGTTTTGTAAGGTCTTCAATAGGAGTAAAGTGCATCATCAAACTTTCTCAACTAGTCAGTCGTATTGTCATTCACAATCTTTGCAGAAATGGACTTTATCTCTTGATTGGAGATCTCAACTTTCCCACATGTCTAAGGATGATAAGGTGTTTCCACTATATTCTACACAACATATTTCTCAAGAAGGTCTTTGAATAGATTATTGCAAAAATAGGACCCAGCATCACTGATGATAGATTGTGGAGTACCAAACTGAGAGAAAATATTCCTCTTCAAAAATACTGTGACACTTTTACTTTTATTGTTTGGAAGTGAAATTGCATTTACCCATTTAATCACATAGTTGACAGCTACCAAGATATATTTTATCCTATTTGAACTAAGTAATGGCCTTATAAAGTCAATAGCCCATACATCAAATAGTTTAATCTCAAGGATGGGCATCATAAGGAGTTATACTTCCATGAGATATTGCCCTGCCTTTGGCATTGGTCATAGCTCAAGCTTTGTCATTCACATCCTTATAGATAGCCAACCATTAGTAACCATATCGCATAATTTTGAAGAAATTGTAAATACCTCCTTGTTGACCCCTATGTGAGACGAATGATAGGTCTTCTAAATACTCATCATATTGATCTTGGGAACACACCTTTGAATCACACCATCAGCACACACTCAAAATAAGTTTGGCTTTTTCTGAAAAAACCTTCTTACCTCATGTTTAAATGATTTTTATTTCTAAAAATACATGTCTTTTGGGACGAGGTCACTTGCCAAGTAATTGGCACAGTAAACAATCCAAGGGATTAAGTCTGTGATTTTGCCAAGACATGTGCATATGTAAATGTGTCATCAATCTTAGGCTTATCCCCTATATAAAGCATTACATCCTCTTCTATGAGGGATAGATGGTCTGCAACCAAATTTTAGTGCCTTTCCAATTCTAAACCTCAAAATCAAATTCTTGTAGCAATAATACCCGTCGAATAAATCTTTCCCTAGCATCTTTCTTCGCCATAAGGTCCCTAGGATAAATATGGTTGGTGTGCAAACTTACTTTTGTACCGATCAATTATTTCTAAAATTTCTCAAAAGAAAACGCCACCAAAAGTAATACTTTGTTCAATCACTGTGTAATTCTTCTATGCTTGATTGAGTGCTTTGTTGTCTTAGTAAATGGGATAAAGGATTTTCTCTCATATTTTACCTAGGACTGCTCGAAAAGACACACCACTAGCGTCACACATTACCTCAAATGGTAATGTATAATTAGGGGACACAATGAGAGAGGTTGAAATCAACCGCCCTTTCAGGCACTCAAAAGCCTTAAGACACACATCATAAAACACACATTTTACCTATTTGTCGAACAACTTGCACAGTAGATTTGAAATTTAGAGAAGTCATTGATAAACCACCAATTTATCCTTGCATAATATAAAAAACTCTAATTTTCCTTCACAAAAATTGGTGGAGACAATTTACAATCACCTGAATTTAACCCTGTCAACCTCTATCCCCTGCTTTAAAATTTTGTGTAAGACCTCCTAAAATTTTAATTATTTTATTTTTGGACCTCTCTCATGCATAACATTGATTTTTGTCTTGAATTATGTTAAAGGATTTTAAAAGGTTGTTTTGGGAATGTTTTGGAATTTTTGGAAGGTGTTTGGGGTAATTTTTAAACTCTAAGGTAGTAAGACTCCACAAAAAAGGATGTTCCATAGAGGTTAACCTTTGTGATAAGGGTGTGGTACGGAGGCTAACCTCCATGATAAGGGTGTCCCATGTCATTATGTTAATTTTTCCCATTTTTGTTTTATTTGGGGTGAGGGCTTTTTTGTCTTTTACCCCTTCCACGACTTTTAAATACAAAATAAACTATTTTCCTTCAATTTTCAAAAAAAAAACTCCAATCTTTTGATATTTAAATCTCCACCCAAGAGAGCTCAACGGTTTTTCAAAAATTCATTACTCTGGGCTCCAAACATCAAATTATTTTCAGTTTCTTATGTATTTTAGGCTTGTCTCTCATTGTTAACTTGTATTTTTTACATTATGACATATATATATATAATAATTATTCATCGGATTTGAATTGTTGGACTAGATTTTGGTTAAGATCTTTTGATGATTTTTTCTTGAATTATATTTCCCATGTTTTGAATTGTTTGTCCCATGATTTAAATTATGAATTGTGCGACTTAATTGGTATATTTTTTTTAATGTTTGGAATCGGGGACATGTGCTTCCCTAAATTGCTGAAATTTTTGCATGATAATTGCATTGCATTAAAGGATAAATAAATAAATATGGTTTAGGATGGCCTTAAATCGGGATTCAGTTTTGTTACATGGACTAGTTTGGTATAATTCAATTATCTTGCAAGCATACTAGTATGAAGATACCATGATGGTAAATGCCTTAATAAATGAATCTTAAGTTAATGGTTGGTTTATGTGCAAAGTGTTTAAATTTAGGCTTAAAGGGAATTATGTAGATCACTGTGAAGGTGTAGGTCCTGAGGGGATCAACATTGAAAATCACATTTGTCGGCGTTGGGGGTCCATATGACTGTGTGCTTGGCACACATATTATATATATTATTGGAGTGCTATACTACTGGTGTCTTTAGCCTTTACTTTCTTTTTCTTCGGTTTGTGGGCTAGCACGTACTAAGTCCTTCTAATAGGTGAAGCTTGACAGATATAGCCTATGAGTGTAGTTAGGATGGATCTAGCTACATAGTTTAGGTTAATACTTTAAACTCTCATATTCATGGCCCTTGTCCTTATCTCAACATTTACTATATATGCATATGAATGTGCTGCATATGGTTTTTATTGGATTTTTACAATTGCATTATCTTATCCCTACACCCAAAGATACATGATAGTGCTTACCCCACTAACTAGATGCTGTATTATTTCATGATATTGGTTTTGAGGGGTTTTTTATTACTCCAGTGTAGCATAAGGTGATTTGGTATTCCAGTGGATTTTCTTTAGAGTGGTGAGCCTCTATATTTTGGAAGGCTTAGTCATTTCACTTGTTTTATTTATTTCTTATTATTTCTTTTGGATTAATTTTTTCCTAGTTGGGATATGTCCCGACCTAATTGGTATTCTGATTTAGATACTTTGTGGACAAATGTGCATTGGTTATTTGTTTGGATTCTTAGAAGTATCTTTTGAATTTTTTAATCTCATTATTATCTTGGTTGGCTTCCACTATTTATAACTATGTGATCTTGAGATAAGGATAAGGGGGTGATCCTCGGCCCATCGTGGGCTTGAGATGCCAGTCATGGCCAGGCCCGAGTTTGGGTTGTGATATTTTGTGACCAACAAATATTCCTTCTTTGACCATGAAGTGACACATCATCCAATTAAGCACTAGGTTGCACTCTTTACACCTTTGTAGTGATTTGTCAAGGTGAGCCAGTCAATCATTAAACAAATCACCCACAATAGAGATAGCATCCATAAAGACCTTGATTGTATTCCTCTAAATGTTAGAAAATATGGATGCCATGCATGTTAAAAGGTGTTAGGAGCTTTAAAAAGACCAAAAGGCATCTTATTAAATGCAAACCTGCTATATAGACAAGTGAAAGTGGTTACCTCGTGGTCCTTGGGAGCAATGGAAATCAAATTATTCCCCTAATAACCATCAACAAAACTATACCATCCCCTCATCACAAGACAATCTAATATCTATTACGTAAATTGCATAGGAAAGTGATTCTTCTGAGTCCAAGTATCAATCTTCTGATAATCCACACAAACACATCATCAGTGATTGGTCTCATGAGAACTAACTCAGTTTTCTCATTGGTGACCACAATGATCCAATCCTTTTTCAGAACATATAGAAAGGGCTCCCTCATTTGGTATTGGTAAAAAGGTAAACCACACCTACATCTAACCACTTTATGATCTTTTTCTTCACAACTTCTTGCATCGGTGGATTCAATTGATATTTATGCTTAATGCTAGGAATATATTTAAGTTCAAGATAAATCTTATGAGTGCAAATTTTAGGGGGAATTCTTATGATGTCAATAATAGTTGAACCAATAGCCCTTTTAAACCTCTTCAACACGGATATAGAAGCCTTAACCAACAACTCTAGCAAATCTACTATAATAATAACTACAAAGGTATTGTTTACCCAAATAATGCATAACATAGATTAGAGGTGAGGTCATTTAATTCAAAATTGGTGGATCCTCAATATATATTCTTGCTAGAGGGGTTGCCCCATTTTTTAGATCAAGGTCCAACTTCTTTGATACGTGAATATATAAACACATGCCAATAAGTTCACTCACCATCTTATCATACTCATAACAACTACTAGTGCTTTAACATTAAGCCTCTTCAGAATAGGTATGACCAATGAATCTTCATATATAGTGTCTATCATAGAAACTATCCACATATCTTTGGGCTGCCTCATCAACTGAAAAATAATGAACAGGACCGGATCGTCATTAAGCTATAATTTCATCTGTCCCATCTATATGTTAATAAATGCCATAGTCATTGTTACGAAAGGCCTTCCTAAGATAAAGGGGACATTGAAATCAACCTTTCAATTGAGAATCACAAAGTTAGTTTGAAATATTAAAGAATCCACTTTCACCAACACATCATGCCTGATACAAACCAGCTTCTTCGTAATGTGATCCATTATAAAAAATGCTTATAAGTCAGCTTAGGCGACCCCAACCATAAATGTTTATAGATGAATAATAGCGTCAAGTTAATTCTAGCTCCTAGATCACTTAATGTTCCAATAAAATGGATGAAACAATGACACAAAGAATAGGGAAAGATTAGGGATCCTCTATTTTGTCAACTAAAGATTTTGATGCAATGGCAAATAGTGGTGCATATTATCAATGAGCTCAAAAATCACCGTCTATTTCTTGGTCACCAAATCCTTCATGAATTTTTCATAACCAGGCATCTACTCCAAAGCTTCTAAAGATGGATATTTGCAAAAAATTATTTCAACATTAACAAAAATTGTAGATATTTCCTATCTTCAACTTTTTTATTCAATATTTGAGAAAAAGAGGGAGTAGGTCGAGGAATAGGCTTCAATACTTATAATGCATTATTACCATTCCCTTTACCATTTTTAGCTCTTTTCTTTATAACTAGAGGCTTCTAAGATGCCTTATCATTAGTCACTAACATATCTGCCTTATTTTCATATAAATCATTAAGATCCACAATATCATCAACCATAGTAGTACTCAGGTAGTGAGATGCATAAGAATAAATTAGGCATCTTAGTAGATGAAGAGCTTAGAAGGAAAGTAGCTGAGGTTAATAGGGTTAGAAATAGGTTGATGACTATTAAGTTAGTCATTAGAGGGTTTACTCTAAGTTAGTTATTAGAGGGTTTACTCTAAATGGTTGAGGAGGAGAAGAAAAGGTTTTGGGGGACTTTAGATGAGGTGGTGAGAGATGTACCTAGCTTTGAGAAGTTTGTGGTAGTCGGGAATTTCAATAGGCACATCGGGGTATTAATGAGAGGTTATGGAGATGTCTATGAAAGTTTAGTCTTTGGGAGAGTAACGAAGATGGAGCTGCTCTGTTGGATATTGTGAGGGTTTTTGGGATGGTGGTAGTATACCCAAGCTTTCTAAAGAAAGAGGATCACCTGGTTACCTTCCAAAGTATGATAACCAATACTTAAATTAACTTTTTCTAGATTAGGAAGGGGGATAGAGAACTGTGTAATGATTGTAAGGTCATTTTGAATGAGAATCTTTCGAACCAGCATAGGCTTCTGGTGCTGGACATAGGTATAAAGAAGGTTTAGAAGAAAAGGTTGATGACGGTCGACCAAAAATTAACTGGGGTGGCTTGACGCCAGTGAATGCATTAGAGATAGGAAAAAAAGTAGTAGTAATATAGGTGTGGGAGTGTAGGGGGGATATGGATGGTATGTGGGATAGGGCTACTAGTTGAATCAAAGAGACTGCTAGAGCGGTGTTGGGTGTTTTGAGGAGTTGGATAGGGCAGCAGTGGGGGGACTGGTGGTGAAAAGAAAAAGATAAGTAAAAAGTGGAGACTAAGAAGGAGGCGTATGGTAAGTAGGTTGTGAGTAAGGATTAAGAAGAGAACAAGGTCAATAGGGAGAGGTACAAGTTAGCTAGGAAGGAGGCTAAGTTAGTAGTTATGACTTTTAAGATGGCAGTATTTGAGAGGAGAGCGAGGAGAAAAGAGGTTGTATAGGATTACTAAAGCTAGAGAGCGGAAGGGTTGTGACCTAGATCACGTGAATTGCATTAAGGAAGATGATGTTAGTGTGATAGTGGAGGATGTTCATATTAAGAGAAGATGGTAGTCGTATTTTTGTGTACTCTTGAATAAGGAAGGGGACAAAAACATAGTGTTTGGGGAGCTGGAGAACTCTGAGTAGTGTTGTGATTTCAGGTATTATAGAAGTTTTAGGATTTAAGAGGTTAGAGAGGCTATTTACTGGATGTAAAGGGATAGGGCGACGGGGCCTGATGAGATACCAGTGGATTTTTGGAAGTTTACTGGCGGGGCTAGTTTATGGTGGT
Organism: Capsicum baccatum var. pendulum; assembly: GCA_030864225.1. Taxonomy (NCBI): domain Eukaryota; kingdom Viridiplantae; phylum Streptophyta; class Magnoliopsida; order Solanales; family Solanaceae; genus Capsicum; species Capsicum baccatum. The sequence goes on along the minus strand of CM061554.1, from coordinate 54,836,543 downwards.
TGGTTGAATTGTTTAATGGCATTTTCAAGATTGCATAAATGTCCGAGGCTTGGAAATGGAGTACTTTGATTCCTTTTTATATGAACAATGGGTATATCAAGAGTTGCAACAACTAAAGGGGTATTAAGTTATTGATTCACACTATAAAGATTTGGGAGAGAGTTGTTTAGCGGAGGTTAAGGAGGATAGTGTCTATTTTGGAGAATCTGTTTGGATTTATGCCCAGTCTCTAGATAACTGAGGCAATTTATCTAGTGCAGAAACTGGTTAAGCAGTATAAGAAAATAAAGAGGGACTTACATATGGTGTTCATCAACCTAGATAAGACGTACGACAAAGTCCCTTAGGAGATTAGATGGAGATACTTGGAGGTGAGAGGAGTGTCGGTGGCATACATCAGATTGATTAAGGATATGTATAATGAGTAAAAACTTAGGTGAGGATGGCCGGAGAATATTTAGAGTATTTCCTTATCTTGATAGGGTTGCATCAGGGATCGACTCTTAGCCCATTATTTTTTCATTGGCAATGGATGTGTTGATGCAGTGTATTCAAGGAGAGGTGCCATGGTTTATACCATTTGCAGATGATATAGTTTTGATTGATGAGATGTGGGAGGGTGTGAATGATAAATTAGTGGTTTAGAGAAAAACCTATGAGTCTAAAGGATTCAAGTCGAGTAGGGCTAAGACAGAATATATGGAATGGAAGTTTAGTGACTTGAGGCAGGAGAACAAATTTGTAGTAAGGTTGGATTCCCAAGTTGTTTGTAATAAGAAAAGTTTTAAGTATCTCGGGTCTATGATTCAGGGGAATGGAGAAACTGACGAAGAGGTCTCCCGCCATATTTGGGAGATATAGATTAAATGAACGCTCATTTCTAGGGTGTTGTGCAATAAGAAGATGTTTTCCAAGCTTAAAGGCAAATTCTATAGAGTGGCAATTTATCCAACCATGCGGTATGGAGCGGAGTGTTGTCCTACCAAGAACTCCCAGATTCAAAAATTGAAGGTGGCAAAGATACCGATATTGCATTGGATGTGTGGGCTTACTTAGAGTGATAGGGTTATAAATAAGACTATCTAAGAGAAGATGGGAGTGTCTTTGGTGGATGACAAGATGCGGGAAGTTAGCTTGAGATGATTCAGGAATGTTTTAAAGAGGGGAACCCCAATTCATAGGTGTGAGATGCTAGCTTTAGATGGTTTCAAGCGGGGTAGGGGTAGGCTAAAAGAGTACTGGAAAGAGTTGATTAGATATAATATGGAGGAGTTATAGATTTCTATGATCATGACACTATATTTAAAGGTATGAAGGATGCAAATTAGGTTAGAAGGTTAGTACATATAGGGGAGTCATAGCCAGTAGTTAGGATAGCTTTGGGGTGGTGGGATGGTTGTCTTAGGGCTTTGTTCAAAGATTGAAGATGATAGTAGGGGGTATGGGGGTGGTGGGTTTCTTGGTTTGTCAGTGTAGGGTATTACTTTATGGGTGTCCTAGTCTTACTATTTGTTCTTGTTTCATGTGTTATTATGACTTTGTGTGTTATTCTTTGTATTGAGCCAGGGGTTTACAAGAAATAGCCTTTTTACTTCTCTGGATGTAGTGGAATGGACTGAGTATATCTCACCCTCCATTCCCCACTATGTGGGAAAACACTGGGTTTCTTATTGTTATATATCATCAACCATAGGAATAAGTGGATCAATAGTAGCCTCAACATTTCAACTCGTATTTCAAATTCTAAATATTATTGCTAGGAAGAGCGCCCAATTGATGATGATTCAATGTGGTTGACATCATCCCAAAGTATTGCTCAAACTAATTAGTCGTGATTGCATACGACTGTAATTTCTGTATCAACCGTAAAATATCTACCTTAATTTACATAAGAAACACTCTTTCCTTTTTGAACCCTTCATAAGCTTTCCAAGTAATGATTCCATTCTCAAACTTTCTAACTCAGTATGACGGTTCCCTAGTTGAACACAAAGGCCACTCTTATACTTGTAATCATCTTTCGCCCTCCAGCCATCATCCCACTCTATACTCCTATCCCATTACCTATGTACATATTATTTTTGACCTTTATTCCTTTGCCTTGATTTCTCATTATCTTGATTAGGAAGCTAATCTAAGTTCTTTGTTGTGCTACCTCCTAATCCACTATCTCATTAATTCTCTCTACTCACAGAAGAACTAGTCGCATAAGTACCGACTGATCTATCTGTCTCCTGAGTATGCCACCGTTGGTTGGTTTTAGTGATCCAGTCTATGATGTTTGTGGCCTTATCCCATTGAATCCTCATTAAAGCTCTACCTATAATAGTATCAACTACCTTCTTGGTATTTGCATTCAAGGCTCTATAGAATATCTCCATTAAGTCTTTCCTCATGATTCCTTGATAGGGGACATTCATCAGCTTCTTCATAAACCTCAACCATATATCATATAACACCTCTTAATATAATTATGTGAAATTATAGATTTCATCCTTTAACTATAACATTTGAGAGAGTGAGAAAAGTTGTCAAAGAACTACATCCTTGACTCATACAAAGTGGTAATAGAACCATGAGGTAGCTCTTTTAAACATAAAGTTGCTTTCCTCTCTGATAGAATAGGAAAAACCTAAGCTATATAGGTTCCTGACTTACCGTAGGTAAATTGAATGAAGTGCATATCTCTATAAATTTCATAAGGTGTAGTATGCATTATCAATAGGGAAACCAACAAATACACCCTTTAAGTTCAGCAACTACATCATTGTGCTCATAATATCAAATTTTGTGCCTTGGGGAAATTGTAAAGGAATGATTGTACTTGTCTAAACTAGATCAACATAGCCCATGTCTTTTTTTGGATCATCATATGCTGGAAAGTACTGTGGAATGGATTTTTGACCTTTGTTCCTTCTAATTCTACCTTTTTAAGTGTTTCTCGATAATCACCATTCTACTATCTAGCCCCATTTTCCATAGTTGCTCGACGGGCAACTTCTTGCCTAGAATTTTTCTTGAGAAAATTGAGTAGTGACTTGCTCAATAGTTTAATGAACACCATAAAAAGGTGGCCAATTTAATTCCATGAAGACATCATGAACCCTTTCATGTAGGTCTCTTTTATCATAATCTTTATGTCTCTCCATCTCACGATTATACCATAAGGTTTATTCAAGCATGAGATCAAGTTGAATTAGGGGATTTTCTTGACTCTGAGTACTAGGCATACATCGGTGTGCGCTCTAGAAATAGTAGAAAATAAAAATTCAACAAACAAAACCAATAACTTCAACAAACTCAATCAATTAATCCATAATCATATTCCCCTACAACAATACCAAAACTTGATACTGCTGATTTCACACGGTTTCATGACACTTTTGATGCTTAAAAAGAAAATTATACAAGTACTTAGGTATTTTTGTTAGATGTGATGTGATTTTTTTTAATGGAGTAGAAAAATAGAGTTCAGAATAGAGAATAAGTAAAAAGTAATGAAGAGTAGAAAAAAGGACACCTTCGGGTCGTAGAAACTACCTATGGGCCCTTAGGTAGTCCAAGTAGGTAGAGATGTTGATGGTGTAAATGTTGTTGATTACTTTATATTTCTACATCCCTTACTAACTAGGCATAGGCTTTACTTATGAACCATATGTTGCCGTTGTAGTTAGATGATATGCAGCCTAGAGATTTCCTTGTTTCCGATGATCCTACTTATGCCCCAAAGGTACAACCTATGACCCATAAGTGGGGTAGTAGGTTTATGCTGACTCACACTTCCTACTTTGTTTAGGATAGGTTTTTTGATGTAACTATAAATACCCTTTTGGATATTTCATTGTCAGTTGATGCATTTATTACACAGTTCTGAGTTTTGAGATACATTATTGATTTTGGAATTGTTGTTCTTGGTTTTTAGGTTTTGAGATTAATTTGAGATTTCTAGTTTTCATTATTATTCTTTGTAAGTTCATCCTTATTCTTTAATCTATGAAATATTTGTGTGTTCTTACAAATATGAGTAGTTGAATCCTATAAGAAAGGTTGTGGGAACCATAATGGATTAACAAAACTGCTAATGTGCAATGTCATTCTAAATTTGTGTTCTTGCATCTATTTGGATTTCTTTTATTTTGATTTCTTTTTCGATGGTTCCAAATATTAGGATTTCACCTGCATTCTATACTAACTCAAGAGAGAGGAAAAGATTAGAAAAAAAATCATAACAGTAATTTGAAGCTACCAACCTTCATCTAACTAACTTGAAACCAAAAGAAAATAGTTAATTTGAGATAAAAAAAAGGGTAAGTAATGTGAAACTCTGAGATGGAGAGCAGATGACTGAAATTTACCAAAACACAGGTTGAGAGCTGGTTAGGTGACATATAAATTGTTAGAGAATGGAAGGCACCGAGATAGTTGCTCAAGCATAAATAGTCTTTGATGTTATTAAAACAGTGGGAACACAATCCTAGTGATTATCTCATATTAATAACAACTATAATTTCCTAGAATTATTATTGTTACTCTTATAATTACAAAAACCCATTTTATTTTGCAATTTCTAATTACATCAACAAGCTTATTATAGATTTCTGACTTATTCCTTATGGGATCAACCAGAACCTAGTTAGGTTATATATTTGTTTGATACCAGTTTATACTTCATTGCAAGGTGTAATTTGGGCGACATAAAATTTTGGCACTGTTGCCATTGAATTGGTTACAGATTGATTTATTGAGGTTGTTGAAGTTGTTGGTTTCCATTGTTGATTTTTAGTTTTCTATTGTTTCTAGGGCTCACACCAATGTATGCCTAGTACTCACAGCCAAGGATATCCGTTGACTCGATTTGATCTTATGATTGAACGAACTTACGACATAATTATAAGATAGAGATACAAGAAGAGTATGAGCATAGGGCCTAATAAGAAGGAGTTCATGATGACCCAGCCACATTGAATAGTCCATATCCGCATGGTATTCATGAAACTACCACTCAAACAACTGCCTAATTAGTAACCAGAGAAAATATGAGGTTAGCACTGGCCTGATGTGATGAAGAAAGGTCTAAACAACAAGAGGAGAAAGATCATTGAGCAACACTTGACATAGTTAGAGTTATAAAGAATAGAGTTGAGCCACCACCAGTTCATCAATATTTGTCAGTTTATGAGGATCCAGAAGAAGATCTGGGATATGTCGAAACAGTTTAGATAGGCACTATTATTCCTCTAGAATTGCCCTAAGGAATAAAATTTGACATTATGAGTGCAATGGTTTAGTTTCTTAATCTGAAGGGTGTATTTTTTGGTATGTGTACTGATGATGCAAAAATACATATTATGAACTTTTTTTGTATTTACAATTTGTATAATCTATTGAGGGTTAATTAGGAAGCTTTACAACTCAGGTTGTTCCCATTCTCTCTTACAAGTAAAGTGGTGTTCAGTCTTAGAAGAGCTGTCTGGTGGGCCTATAACTAGTTGGAATGAGTTATGGATATCGTTCCTGGACCAATTAATCACATTTTCTAGGATGCTACAGTTAAAAGATGAGATCTATAATTTCAGACATTTACCTTCAAAGGCACTCTATAAGAAATAGTTGAGGTTGAAGAAAAAGCTGATGAATATTCTATAGCACATAATCACATGCAAAAATTTGTTGGAGATATTCTACAGATCCTTGTATGCTCATCACAAGGCTATGGAAGATACTATTGAAGGGGGAGCTATTCATGAGTCTTTAATAGGAACAAGCCCTAAGAATCTTAGATCAAATTAGAAAAAACAACCTAGGGTGGCTTACTCAGGATACAGACTTTTTAGATAGTACATATACTATTGGTGCTTCCATTGAGAAAAAAGAACTACATGAGATTGTGGCTCAAGAGGTAGCATGGTTGAGGACTAAGATTAGGCTTCTTACTAATACATTTGCATCAATCATAGCAGAAAAGGTAAATATTATATGTGCTCAAGGTAAATCTTTTTTTCATGAGGATTCGGATTTTGAAGAAGAGGTGAAGTACTTGGACGTAGAGATGGCAAATTTTTGAGCCAAGGTCCAAAGGTCTAATTAAGATACTTGGAACTCGAGGCAAAGGAATCAAGGGCGGAACTACTATAGATATAGGTATAGAAAAAAAATAGGGAGTACGATTATGACTAAAAGAGAAAGGATATTTACAAGAATAAGAGTGGTCATTATGTTCCATAAGGAATTCATGATTCTAATTCCATTATTTGAGAATGGAAATATTTCTTAATAATTTAATTAAGGGTTTTGTGAGTTAAAAGTGTTGCCTTAAAGAGATTAAGACAAAAATATCATGGTTAAGATAGAAAGTAAAAATCCTATGACACCATGATTAAGAAGCTTAAGTAGAAATTTGGGTATATCTTTACTACATTGAATTAGCATTAACTGAGCACTGTTCTTAGCAATACCATTCAGAATCTGAAGAATGACAGTCACTGCCTAGCCATCACTTTGGAATAGTAAGTCTACTATTAATCAACCTATTCCTATGGTTGATTACTAGAAGAATGATACCTAAGATGTGGATGATGCACCTAAATTTGAAACTGAGAAGTAGGCAACTAATGGTAGGATATCACAGAAATAGATAGGTGTATTTAAATAAGTTGATAATGATAAAGGGAAGGGTTTGGAGCTCATACCAATATTGAATTCTATTTCATACCTCTTCCACCTTTTAATCAAAGGATAAAGAATAAAGCAAGAGAGGGTAAATACCAAAAATTCATGTTGATATTGAAAGAATTATCTGTGAATATAACTTTTATGGAGGATTTAGAGCAAATGACTTGTTATGTGAGATTCATGAAGGATTTGGTGATTAAGAAATGGATGGTGATTTTTTAGCACACTAATAATATACATCACTATAATGTTATTTACTCGTGTTCTTTTGTTGAGAAAAAGAAGGATCCCAGATCTTTCACTATTTCTTAAACTATTGGGTGCTTAAATTTAACCCGAGCATTTTATGATTTTGGAGCTATTACTAATCTCATACCACTTGTTGTATACAAGTAGTTGGGGTTGGGGTCACCTATGCTGACCTATATGAGACTAATGATGGCTAATTGTATTAGGATGAAGACGGTTGTTATATTCTGTGATGTGTTGGTGAAGGTAGCATTTTTTATATTCTCGGTTGACTTTGTGATTCTCAATTACGAGATAGATTTTACCATCCCTATAATCTTAGGAAGTCCCTTCCTATACAAGGGTAGGGCATTGGTTGAAATGGAGACAAGACAGATGAAATTTAGGCTTAATAAGGAACAGATCACCTTTAATGTGTGTAAGTTGATGAGGTAGCCAAAAGATATGCCGATAGTTTCTGTGATAGACTCCATAGATAAAGATAAATTGATTTCACCCATTAAATAGTCTTGGTGCCAAGGCATTAGATGTAGTGATCATAAATTGTTACAGCAATGGTATCGATGCGTATGATTAGATGGTGAGTGAACTTCTTCGAAGAGGGTTTTATTATTATGTGCCAAAGAAGTTGGATCTTGACTTAAAGAATAGAGCAACCCTATCAACTCAACTATCTATTAAGGAGCGACCTATCTTGGAATTGAAGCCCACTTCTTACTTTCATTATGCATTTTTAGGGTTTGACAATACCTTGCCAGTTATTATTGAAGTAGTTTTGCTAGTTTCACAAGTTTAGGCTTTCTTTTTTGTATTATAGAGGGTTAAATGGGCCATTTATTTATTTATTGCAGATATTATCAGAATTTTACCCAAAATTTTGCACTTAGAAGAATCAGTTTGAACCAAAGTGTGTGACTAGCATTGAGGCCTTAAGTATGGTTTTCATTCTCCCTCTTGTAGTTTTCTGAATTTTCCCATTGATTCAAGTGTGTTATTTTTGTTATCATGCTAAGAATGTCTTAACTCCTTATTTGGGGATGGATAAGCCTAAGGAGGGCAGTAATCTAAGATCTCTTACGACTTCAACAATTTTATTTTTGACCCTCCCGCATGCGTAACATCAATTATTGAGTTGAATTATTTTAAGAAAAGTTAAAAGTGTGTTTTAGGAAAGTTTTTGAAAATTTGTTGCAACTTCACCAACTCCCTAAGATAGAGTCTAGCATAATATTTGTTGAGCCTAAAGTATTAACTTACAAAAAATGAGCTAAGTTAGTCATTCGATACACAATAACCAAAATGAAATCAAGCTGGCAACAAATATAAGGTAACCTTGTGATGAAGTCCATATTTACAACTTCTCACATCTAGATGGGAATACTAAATTCCTGAAGCATACCAGTAGGCCTCTGGTGCTCAACCTCAACCTGCAGGAAATTTTTACATTTAGCCCCAAATTCTGCAATATCTTTCTTCATACCACCCCACCAATACACCTCCCATAAATTACGGTAAATCTTATTGGCTTTGAGATAAATTGAATATCGCGAACCATGAGCTTCTTCTAATATCTGCTACCTTAAAAAACCCATATTCAGAGCATATAACCCACCCTAATAATGAAGAACACCATTTCCCCTTGGGATAAAACCTTTACCTTTTGATCCTGAACTTTCTTTTTCAACCTAAGCTAAATAGGATCACTATCTTGCTTTTCCTTTTCCTCTGCAACCAAGGAAGATTCCAAACTATTCTAAATCCAAAAACAACCTTCGATTAAATCAACTACACAAACTCACAATCTATAAAGCTAGCGAACTTCACAAACTAAATCCTTGTTTTTGTCTTCAATGAGAGCAACACTACCCATAGACAATTGTTAATGGAGTCGTCCATAACATTGGCCTTACCCAGGTTATACAACACACTCATAACATAATCTTTTAGTAGCTCTACCTACCTTTCCTTATGAAGATTCAGATATTTTTGAGTGAACACATACTAAAGACTCTTATGATCTGTGAACACATCAAAATGAACTCCATAGAGGTAATGGTTCCAAATATTAAAAGAAAAACAACTATTATCAACTCAAGATCATCATTCGGATAATACTTTTTATGAGGTTTGAGCTGTCTAGAGGCATGTTATAACCTTGCCTCACTGCATCAAGACACAACCAAGACCAACTCTATAAGTATCTCAATACACCAAAAAACCATTTAAACCCTCTAGTAGAGTCAAAAATAGGTGGAGGTAAGTCGAGTCTTTAACTCCTGAAAACTCTTCTTGCAAGAATCAGACCACTAAAATTTGACCTTCTTTTGTATCAGTATGGACATGGGAGAGCCAATAAAAGAAAATCCTACCATGAACCATCTATAGTAACTGGCTAAACCCAATAAACTCCTGATATCATATGGAGAGATGGGTTTAGGCCAGTTCCTTACTACTTTGGTCCTTGGAGGAACGACTCTAATGCCTTCACTGCATATAATAGACTAAGTAAAGCAACTAATTTCAACTAGAATTAACACTTACTGAACGTAGCAAATAACTGGTGATGTTTGATAGTCTGTAAAACAATCCTTAAATGGTCTGTATGCTCACCCACTCTATGGGAATAAATAAGAATGTCATTCATGAATACTATGAACATGTCCAGATACTACTTGAACACCCTGTTCATTAAGTCCATAAAAACTGTTGGAGCATTTGAAAATCCTAAAGACATAACTATAAATTTGAAGTGACCATACCGAGTTCTAAAGGTCGTCCTATAAATGTCACATTCTTAGACACTAATCTAATGATAGTTGGATCTATGGTCTATCTTAGAAAAATAATATGCACCCTTAAGTTGGTTGAATAAGTCATCAATTTTAGGGATGGGATACTTATTAATTATTGTGAATTTGTTTAACTAACAATAGACGATGCACATCTAAAGAGAATCCTTTTTCTTGCACACAAAGTACACTGGAGAACCCCACTGAGGGACACTAGGTCTAATAAAACCCTTATCTAGGAGAAGTTTCAACTGCTCTATCAATTCCTTAATATAGGTTGGAGCTATTCTATAAGCTAGAATTAAAAAAGCTTGGTATCTGGAAGTAGATCTATTCCAAAGTTGATTTTTCTCTCGGGAGTAACTCTACGTAGATCTTTAAGAAATACTTCAAGAAACTTGTTCACTACTAGAATTGACTTGAGACTCTGAATTTTAAGACTTGAGTCATTGAATTGGACTAGATAATAGAAGCACTCCTCAGAAATCCTTTTTCTTCCCTTAAAGAAAGAGACAAACCTTCATATGGGAACTGAGGTACTCCACTTCCATTCTAGGACTGGCTTATTTCGAACTTGAAACTAGACAATTTTATTTATAAGGTCAACTAAGGCATAGAAAGAGTGGAGCCATTCCATACCAAGGATTACATTAAAGTCGGTCATCTCTAGCTCAATAAGATCGACTGAAGTTACTTTCTCAGATACTATGACTGGGCAAATTCTATATACCCATCAGGCTATGACGGAGCTACCTACTAGAGTTGAAACTGAGAAGGGACATGCTAGGATTTTGGGACTAATGCCAAAGTCTACTTCTAAATGTGGAGTCATGAAGGAAAGTATGTCTCCGGAAGCTAATAATGGATACATACAAAGGTGAAAGAATTGCAACATACTTATAACTACGTTAGGAGAACCCTCCTAATTCTATCGAGTCTAATAGGCAATGAGTTAGTTTTATATTTTTCATTGGTTGTGCTAGAATTGGCACCCTTCTGAGTCGGGCAACATGTTGAAACTAATGAGGAGTTATTTTGGCCTTGTTGATGATCATTTCTACCTTTTTGCATAACTGTTGCAAACACACTTAGTCGGTGGCCTAACTTGCCATACCCAAAACAAACATTTATACCTGCCAAAAACCTAAGAACAAATATCTACTTAACGTAGCTTTTAGAAACCCTAGGAAACTTTAAAACTTACACTTTGATACCAAGTTTGTCATGACCTGAGACTACCCTTAGTCGTAACACGTTGATTAGAGGCACAAGTTACACCAACATAACCCATGGCCTGGCATAAGAAATAAATACTGAAAGAATATAAGAAAATACTGGCCAAAAGCTAACTAAAGTGAATTGATAAGGAATAATCATAAATTCAAGGTAAATACCATCCAAAAATACTCAATGAAACTGAAAATGTGACTAACTATCTGGATATTTGAAAGCCTCAATACCAGATGAGTTGTTGGGACAGGTCCCTAACTAACTCTTACAAACATAAAATAGATAAAGTACTGAAATGATTAACTGATAATATAACTTTTCCTCAATTGGTGAGGACTCACCAAGGATGCAGATGAGTAGCGTGTGAATGCGCTATGGGTATCTGGGTACTAAAAGTTTAAACCTATATTATAAAATAATTTAGTACAAAGAAGTATGTGATTAGTAATTTGAATGTAATAAGTATGCAAGGTTAAAAGGTAGTGGATATACATATATATTGAGCATAAATGCATGAATAATAAAATCTAATGCAAAACCAAGTATATATGTGTGTTGGTTAACTGAATAACTGTATAAATGATTAATGAATACTGAACACCTGGTCAAGAAAACTAGACTGAACATAATTCTAATATTGAACTAATGATAATCGGAGCTAAGAATAATAGACATGCCCCAATTTGAGCTAATCAAGGACCAACATATAACCCTAGTTGGAAGGGTGTTAGTATTTTTCCAAATCAACAAAATTGATGCCTCAAAGGAAAAGGGTATTAAGTTAAAAATTGTAGGTGATCGCTTATAACCTATTGTGGTGTACTAATGGGCTATGCCTAATAGATAATGGAGACATCATCTGTATGTTCACTTAGTGCTATGTATTGCTTCATACTTAATAACACTGAAGTATCACAAAAACATGAACTACTAACTTATATACTCAAGTTATGTTATTCTAATAGTAACAATACATGCATAATCTGAAGTAAAGATGAACATATAAGCTAATGTATGGTTATACTCCTAGGTGTAAGGTGTCATAACCCTCCAGCTCTATCTAATGCAATTAGACATGATAACAAATTTTGGAGCACGATAATGAAATTTCATAATTTAAATCCAATAGCACAACAATCTATCATGATGGTTAAAATTCATGATGTTGAATATGGGAAATCAATAATATCAGGGAAAATGTGTATTCATCATTTGGTTACACACAAGATTATGAGAGTAGAGACTCTTATATTTGGCCTAGAACCCAATTCAAGGGGGAGGGAATTTTTATTGAAGATTTAAGGAGTTCTCTGGACTCAATGAGTGAAAGTGACCGTTGATGATATCCTGCATACATGAAATAAAATCCCTTGTTGAAATCTTCTTAAAATATGAACTTGCTTGATAAACCCTAGTTGGCTTTCGAGAGAAAAAAATCTCTTCTTTTGCTAAGTGTTGACTGATTTTTGAGTTATGATAGGTTAGGGTAATGTTTACCCTTGATAACTAATTTTTTTAAAGTCTTAAATGACGTGGTTGGGATAAAGAAGGGTATAAGTTACCAAAAAGACCCTGTTAAAAATGCAATAATTTCAATTTGAGACATCACGACTCACCGAATGGCTTATTATGTTTGGTCATGAGTTATGGTTTAAGTTGTGATCTGATATTCTGAGGTCTAGGCCCTTTCTATTGTGATCAACACTTCCTCTCCTAATGACTCGTTAGGTTTGAACATAAGTAGTTAAAAGTAGTCGTGGCTTGAGACTCAATTCATGGCTTTTTTCTATTAAGGTAACAGGTCCACCCAATGATTCATTACCACTAATAATGAGTCATGAGGTAGAATCATTACCCTGGTCTGAAATATAGAGGTCCTCACTGGTCTGGCCATTAGTCCACACAACGAATCATAAGCTGGACTCGTTGTCGCTCGGTAAAAGTTTGACATCCTCACTGGGAATGGAAGAAACTCAGATATAACGGCTCGTTACATCATGTAATGAATTATTATCAAAGTAATTGTCACATCCAATCTGACTTGCCCTTAGGAAATTTTCCATAACTTTTTGCCATAACATAGTATTAAGGCGAGATTTGTTGCCTTGGAAAACTAATTTTATTGCCTATCTTTTAACTAGCTTAAAGATAATAAACTTGCGGTATAACATATATGCAAATGTTCTATATGGAAAAGAAAAAGTGGTTTTCTCCTGGTCTTTGGCAGCAATAGAAATCTAATTATACCCTGAATAACCATCAAGAAAAAAATACCAACCTTTACCTACAAGATGGTTTAACATCTGATCTATATATTGTATAGGAAAGTGATCCTTCTAAATACATGTATCCATCTTCTGATAATCCATGCAAACTCATCTTCTATGACAGGTTTCATGAGAACTAACTTATTTTTCTCATTGGGTACCACAATGATCCCACCATTCTTTGGAACATTCTAAAAGGGATCATCAATTTTCTATCAGGAATAGGGTAAGCCACACCTGCATCTAACCACATAATGATCTCTTTCTTCATCACCTCTTGTATAGGTGGAATCAATCAACATTTTTGCCGAATGCTAGGCATATATTTCATCTCAAGCTGATTCTTGTGAGTGTAAATTCCAGGAGGATTTTTGATGATGTAAGCAATAGTCCAACAAATAGCCCTTTTAAATTACTGCAATACTGATATTAAAGCCTTGACCCCTTAACATGCAACTCTAGAAAATTTGCTATAATAATAACTAGAATGGTATTATTGACCTTCAAGAATGAATAAGACATATGAGAGGGGAGATCATTAAATTCCAAAACTAATGGCTCCTCAACAAATGTCCTCGCTGGAGGGGTTGCTCGATTATTTAGATCATGGTCCAACTTCTTTTATGCATAAATATATGAACATCTATCATCAAGTGAACTCACCATCTTATCATACTCATCAATACCATCATTATAAAAATTCAAGATTGCTGATACTAGTGTCTTGACACTAAGCCTCTCCTTAATATGTATGACCAATGAATTTTCATCTATGATGTCTATCACAAAAATGACCCACATATCTTTTGACTACCTCATCGATTGACCTACAATATATGTGGCCTGCTTATTATTAATCCTTAATTTCATCTATCCCATCTCTATTTCAACCAATGTCTTAGTCGTGGCTAGTATAGGTCTTCCCAATATAATAGGGACATTGAAATCAAACTTTCAATTAAGAATAATAAAGTCAGTTTAAATTATGAAAGAAGCCATCTTCACCAACACATCATGCAAGATATAAACAACTTCTTTGTAATGTGATCAGCCATAGAAAATCTCATAGTGCTCAGCTTACGCGACACCAACCACAAATGTTTATAGATTAATAGAAGCATCAAGTGAATGCTAGTTCCTAGATAATATGATGCTCCTGTAAAAATTAAAGGACCCAATAGTACAAAGAATAGTGAAAGATTTGGGATCCTCTTTCTTCTAAAATAAAGATCATGATAAAATGGCACATTTGTGTATATTATTAGTAGGATCAAAAATTACCATCCGTTTCTTGGTCACGAAACCCTTTATAAAATTTTCATAACCAGGCATTTGATCTAAAGCTTCTATAAGAGGGATATCCATAAACAATTCTTTCAATATCGATATAAATTTCTAATATTTCTCTTCTTCAGATTTCTTCTTTAATCTTTGAGAAAAACATAGATAGAGTCGAGGAATAGGCTTCAATATTGGTGTGGCCTCCTTACCTTTCCTTTTATAATTTTCAGCTCTTTTCTCTGTTACTGTTGTCTTCTAAGATGCCTCATTATTAGTCATTAACTTATCTACCTCAGTTTTATCTATATAATTAACATCCATAATATCATTCCTCCTATCATCAACTATAGACATTGGTGAATCAATAGGAGCCTTACCACTTTGATTATTTATGGCTAGATAGTTATTGTCATTTTTCAGATACTTAATAGTATTTCTAGGAAGATTTCCCAACTGATGTTGATTTAATGTGGCAGTCATCTTCCTGAACTGTTGCTCAAGCTGCTTAGACATAATTGCATGTGACTATACTTTCTAGATCAACCCTAATATATATTCTTTAATTTCTTTAGCCAACTCTCTTGATTTTCTGAACCCTTCACAATCTTTATAAGCAATGTTTCCATTCTCATACTTCTGAACTCAGTATCACAGTTCCCTAGTGAAATATAAAGGCCACTCTAATCATTAGAATTACTTTTCCTCCTCCAGTCACCATCTCATTCACTAATCTTATCCAATACCTATCTCCATATTAGTTTCAACATTTATTCCCCTGACTTGAGTTCCAAGTGTAATGATTACTACCTTGGCCCTTGAATTATCTCTTTGCATAAATTATTTACTTCTTTTTTAGTATCAAATTCTACATGTCTATAAATCTTACCTCAATAACCTACTTCATTTATCCTTTCTACTTCCATTTCTGCAAACTACTTTTTAAGCAGGACAATCTCAGTCCTTAGTTGTGCTACCACTTAAGCAACTATATCATCCAATGCTCTGTGCTCACTAGAAGCACTAGTTGCATAAGTATCGGTTGATCTATCTGTCTCCTAAGTATGCCACTCTTTGTTTTTTTTATTGATCTAGTAAAAGACTTTTGTATGCTAATCCAAGAAAAGACTCATGAAAGCTCTACTTTGAATAGTATGAGCTAAATCATTAGTATTAGCTTTTAAGGCTCTTTAGAATATCCCAAGAAAGTTTCTCCTAATAATTATTTGATTTTGAACATTCATCATTTTCTTGTTAATCCTCAACATTATATCAATAACGCCTCTTAATGTAATTATGTGAAATTATAGATCTCATATTTTAACTGTAACAATTGATAGAGTGGGAAAAAATGGTCTAAGAACTGTGTCCTCAGCTCATTCCAATTGGTAATAGACCTACTAGGCAGCTCTCCTGACCTAAGGTCATTTTTACTATTAGATATAATGGAACAACCTGAGTCTTATTGCTTCCTGACTAACCCCAGGTAGAATGTACGAAGTGAAAATCTCCATGAATTTCATAAGGTGTATATTTGCATCATATATAGTAAAACCAAAAAATACACCCTTAAAGTTTAGCAACTGTATAATTGCACTCATAATATCAAATTTTTTCCCTTAGGGAAATTTTGGAGGAATTATTGCACCTGTCGCAACTAGCTTAATACAACCCAATTAATCCTATGGAACACAATATATTAGGAAGTTCTTCTTAGTGAGATTTTGACCTCTATTTCTTGTTATTCTATCCCTTTTAAGTTCTACTCAATAATTGTCATCCTTCAATCTAGCATTTTTCTCCATAGTTACTCAATAGGCAGTTACTTGCCTAGCATTTTTCTCATCCAAATTGAGTAGTGACTTCCTCTACAGTTTTATGAACAACATATGGAGGTGGTCGATTAAGTTCCACTGGGTCATTATGAACCTTTTTCCAACAGGGCCCCTTTATAATAAGCTTTATGTCTCTCCCTCTTATGATTATACCATAAGTTTTGTTCAAGCTTGAGATCCATTAGAATCAGGGAATTGCCTTAACTCAAAGTATTGGAGATACATCGGTGTGTACTCTAGATAGTAGAAAACAAAAATCCAATAAACAAAACCAACAACTTCAACAAAATCAACTAATCAATCAGTAATTATTGTCCCTGACAATGACACCAAAACATGATGTCGCTGATGTGACATGTTTTTTTGGAACTTTTAATTCTTAAAACAACAAAATTATGCAAGTACTTAGGTAATTTTTTGTAATACTCCAAAAAATCCAAACCAATATTAGAGCAATGTACCAAGCTCATGCATATTACATCATGGTTCTTTTATATTTTTATGAGTAGGTTAGATGTATATTAAATCTTCAAATAACTCACAACTATCAAATGAATCAAAACATTTCTTATCGATTGAATTTTTGAGAAGGATAGTGGTATAGTCAACTTCAAACGAGAATATCTCTCATTATACTTGGAATTTTTGATCTCATGAACTATCGACAGATAGATAATTGAATTATCTTTCCAACGATACAAATTTTTCCTAAATGCAATATTGGAGCAAAGAGTTATTCCTATTTTACTCCATTATGTCAGGCTGGAAATAGTTTGACGACATTCGTGATATCTTGCCACATTTGTGACGCCCTATCATGAATGTAATCATCCTTAGGAAGAAACCAGCTCCTAGTGATGAAATTTATGACATCTTATCACATTTGTGACGCCTTATCACAAGGTCATCAGCTATGATTTTTCAGCAACTGGGAATTTATTTCATAAGGGTATTTTGGTCATTTCCTTCACCTTCCATGACTTATAACCCTAAAGAGGCATGATTTTTTCCATTTTTTCTCCATTTAAGCATCTTTAAAACCCGCTCTTCTGATCTCAACCACAATATTAGGGTTTCTATCAAGCTCATCTCTCAAAAGCAAGATTCAAGCCTTTTTCCAAGATAATTGAGAATTAAGTTTCCCAATCAAAGAACTCTCCAGCAAATCATCAAGGTTTCCTTTCTAAGGTATGTGTAGTTTTCATCTATGGATCCAATTCGTTCATAAAGCTCAATAACCATGATTTAAATATTATTTGTAAATTTTTTGTGGTGATATGAGTATGTACATGTTGACGATTGTTGTTTAAGTTTCAATGTGATGTATAAAAGTGTTTTCATGGAATATATATGTTTGTTAATTGAAAATCATGAACTTTAGGTGTTTTAATATGGTGCAAGTAGGAAACTCACCTATGCCTTCAAGAATGCATACAAGGTGTTTCATAAAATGCTTAGGATGCTAGAAATTCATGTTTGTATGGTTCTATGATGTTTAAATGACAAGTTGATGTTAGATATATACTTTAATATGAATCCCAAGCTCTATATACTTCAATATGAATCCCATGCTTTTCATGTGTTGCTATTATGATGGTATGAAGCATGTAAGATAATGGAGATATAAAATATGTACGCGAAATATATCCATGCATTCCCTACAATGTTTAAGATGTTGAATAACTATATGAAATATGATATCTCCTACTTATGATATTATGAATTGTGGACTCAAATCTTGTGATCAAGTCATGTCATGTGTGTCAGTTTCCTTCAATAGAGTCCTGGGGGTATTTGTACCCTAAAAAATAGTTGTGTTCCTAGAGCCATGTCATGTTGTCACGATAATCTCTGTCAAGCTATAATCTATAGAAATCAGTTAGTTATGTGACTTAGGAAAACTCAGAAATCTCATGATCTCAGTTAACTCTTAGATAATAGTACTACTCCATCAGTCAATGGAAGTCAGTTAATCTATCCATGTACAGTTAGTTGAATTATGTTTAGTCTATTCAGATGGGATTAGAAGTTAGCACCGATAGAACCCAAGGATGGGGACTCACCTACCATTTTAGGGTGTGATTCTTAGCAATCTTCCTTATGTTCCAAAACTACATAGCCAGCGTAGGTTGAGACATCTTAGCCTATTATATTAGGGTTGATGAGATGGCTTAACCTATTAGTTTAGGGTTCCCACCATTCTCCTTTTGAATAACTACCAGCTAAGGGTCACCCACAACTGTCCTTACTAGTGGCGTGGTATTGACACCCCTCCAGTCGAGGCAGAGATTGCAACCTAACTTAGCTATATGCATTATTAGGGTATGTCGGCTAAACAAATACCTCCCACAATTTAAAAATTAGTCTAAGTAAAATAACTCAAATAGATCTTTAGATTTCAGTATATCAGGACTGTCAGATACAGTCAGACTTAGTTACAGTATCGAACTTAGATAGTTCCATTAGATTCAGGATTGTCAGATATATTCGCCCATGTTAACAGAATTTTTGTATTAGTCATGTTAGAAATCAGTAAACCATGTATTAGCATGCATGACTAGCTATCATGCAACCATGATTTCAGTTACTATGTATGCATGTTTGTACTCTTATGTTCATGTCATTCAGACAGTTAGCATTGTTCATGCATATAAACCCTGTTTATATTTAGCCTAAGCCTACATCACTCGTATACTCAGTACATTCTCTCATATTGATGCATTTGTGCTATGGTGCTTTATTTTCATGTTGCACCATAGGTTCATAGACATGAGCTCCAGATCAACAGTAGCAGTAGCATTTCTAGTCGCAGAGATTCAGTGATTCCTCTTAATTTGAGGAAAATATGATTTAATTTATTCATTATTATTTAACCAGTTATCAGATTATGGAGTTAGTCAGAGATATGTTCCTTTAACTCCTTATTCAAACAATACTTAGAGGCTTTTAGATTCAGTATTCAGACTTATGTTTAGATTTGATTTAGTTTTCAGTTGTTTTGGGTGTCTTTCACCCATATGGATGTTATGTTTTGATAGATTCTTTATTCAGTTGAACCTTATGGCCTACATGTTTATGTTTTTTGCATTATTACGTTATATATTACAGTGTACAAGTACATATATCAGTAATGGGCTAACTTTTGATCCTTCGGGGTCATAAGCACCGTGTAGCATTTCAGTTCAGAAAAATTAGGGCGTTACAAACTTTGTATCAGAGCCTAAGGTTCAATAGAGTCCTAGGAAGTCTGAAAGACGCATCTAGTAGTGTGTTGTACATGGGTGTGTTGCGCCCCATATTTATGTATAGGAGGTTATGAGATGTTTTAGGAATAGTTCACTTTCTTCAGTATTCATGTCATGCTAGTAAACATAATTTCAATTCAGTCTCTCAATCTAATCTGATCTTCACTTATTTCAAAAACATGCCTTTAAAGAGAAAGAATCAGCCATCTCCTCAGCTCAAAGATCCTTTGGGAGAACATGTTCCTCATGTGGAGTTCTGGACCGCATTTACTGCTCTTGCTCAGTATGTAGCTATCAAGAATGAATGACCAGTAGTCGCTCCGGCCAACCCAGTGGCCAATTCAGCAGTAGCTTGGATTCGACACTTCACCTGAATGAACCCTCCGTCTTTCTTTGGGTCTAAGCCAGACAAGGATCCTTAGGAATTCGTTGACCAAGTCCAGAAGGTCATTGATATCATGGGAGTTACTTCTTCTCAGAATGCCGAGTTTTCCACATACCAATTGCCGGATATCGCTCAAACTTGGTATAAGAAGTGGTTAGCAGAAAGGTTAGAGGATGCAGGTCCTATTGAGTGGGAAGAATTTGTCACAACCTTTTTAGACAGATTCTTTCCCCAAGATCTGAGAGAGGCCAAAGTTCTTGAGTTCATCAATCTCAGGCAGGGAAATAGGACAGTTAGAGAGTATTCTCTTAGATTTACTCATCTAGCCAGATATACCTCTTATGTGGTTGAAGACAATAGGGCTAAGATGAACAAGTTTGTGTCAGGGGTGAATGATAGCATGGTAAATAAGTGTAGGTCTATGATGATGAACAGTGATATGACTTTAGCCAGGCTCATGAACCACACTCAATAGATAGAGGAGCAGAAAGTTAATACTAGGGAGAGGTAAAACAAGAGAGCAAGAGCAGGCAGTTTCAGTTTTGCTCATCCCAAATCAGAGGGAAGAAATCATTTACAGTTCAATCTTCAGTCAGCAGTTCCAGCCCCTTTCTCCGCTAGTGGCCCAGTGCCAAAGTTTAGGGATGGAAACAGAGACAGAGCACCGGGTTCTAAATCTTAGGGAAGTGTTAGCAGTGCCCGAACAAAACCCCTTGGTCAGACTTATGGTAAGAACCACAAGGGTATTTGCAAAGCCGGTAGTGATGTCTGTCTTGGTTGTGGTAAGCTAGGCCACAGGATTAGGAGGTGACCTCATCCAGGCCCTCAGGGTCAGCAGAATTATTCCACAACTCAGTTCGATCGCCCAAACCAGCAGGGCGCCACTTGCAGTTCTACTAGTGGGCAATGCCCAAATAGACTCTATGCTCTTCAAACCCGACAAGATTAGGAAAATTCTCCTGATTTCATTACTGGTACATTACAGATTTTGCATATTCATGTTTATACTTTGCTAGACCTAGGTGCATTCTTGTCTTTTGTCACTCCATACATAGCAAGCAATTTCGGAATCAATCCTAAAATTTTTGCAGAGCCCTTTTCAATCCCTACCCAAGTGGGTAAAACCATCATAGCTCGGAGGGTATACTAGAACTACCTGGTTCTGATATTTCAAAAGTCCACATCAGCAGAATTAATTGAGTCAGAGATAAATGATTTTGATATCATTCTCGGCATGGATTGGCTTCATTCCTGCTATGCCATTGTCGACTGCAGAAGCAGGATAGTTCAATTTTAGTTCCCGAATGAGCGAGTGCTAGAGTGGGAGGATAGAACTTCGTCTTTCAGGGGTCAGCTTGTTTCCTACCTTTGGGCAAGGAAAATGATTTCTAAGGGGTGTATGTATCATCTCGTGCATGTTAAAAATTCCAGTTCCGAATCTCCTAATATCAAATAAGGCCCAGGGGTTAATAAATATTCAGACATCTTTCCTGAAGATCTTCCAGGCATTTCTCCTAAAAGGGAAATAGTCTTCGGCATAGACCTTCTCCCAGATACTCAGCCTATTTCTATTCCTCCATACAAAATTGAACCATCACAACTCAAGGAACTAAAATTTCAGTTGAAGGATCTCTTAGATAAATGATTTATTAGGTCTAGTGTATCCCCATGGGGTGTGCCAGTCTTATTCATGTGCAAGAAAGATGATTCTCTCAAAATATGTACTGATTACCATCAGCTCAACAAAGTCACAGTAAAAAATACGTATCCTATTCCTAGGACAGACAACTTTTTTGAAAAACTTTAGGGTGCCAGTTATTTCTCCAAGATAGACCTTAGATCAGGCTATCATCAGCTCAAAGTTAGAGAATGTGACATTCCAAAGACAGCTTTTCAAAATCGGTATGGTCACTTTGAATTTTTAGTCATGTCCTTTGGTCTTACCAATGCCCCTGCAACTTTCATCGACTTGATGAACCCGGTGTTCAAGCAGTACTTGGACACATTTGTCATAGTCTTCATAGATGATATTCTGGTCTATTCTTGCACAAAGCATGATCATTCAGACCATCTCATAATTGTTCTTCAGACTCTCAGGGATCGCTAGTTGTTTGCCAAGTTTAGTAAGCACAAATTTTGGCTAAGATCAGGAGCATTCCTTGGCCACATTAGTTCCGGTTATGGCATTAGATTAGATCCTCAAAAAACCAAAGCGGTAAGAAACTGGCCTTACCCTGTCTCTCCATCAGATATCTAGAGTTTTGGGGATTTGGCTGGCTATTACCTATGGTTTATCGAGGGATTTTTTTCTATTGCATATCCTATGTCCAGATTGACTTAGAAGAAGGTCAAGTAACAGTGGTCAGTACCCTGCGAGAAGAGTTTTCATGAGTTAAAGACTCGACTCACCTCAGCTCCAGTTTTAGCACTTCCCAACGGTTTTGATGGATTCGTAGTATATTGTGATGCATCCAGAGTAGGTTTTGGTTGTGTACTCATGTAGCATATTAGAGTCATAGCCTACGCCTCCAAACCGTTAAAGCCCCATGAGAAGAATTATCCTACTTATGACCTTGAGTTATCAGCAGGTGTCTTTGCCTTAATGATTTAGAGGCATTATCTATACGATGTTCAAGTAGACGTCTTCACAGATCATAAGATCCTTTAGTATGTCTTTTCCTAGAAAGATCTCACTCTTCGTCAGAGAAGGTGGTTAAATCTCTTGAAGGATTATGACATGAGTGTCCTTTATCATCTTGGCAAGGCCAATGTAGTGGCCGACGCACTCAGTAGACTGTCCATGGGTAGTGTTTCCCATGTTGAGGATAGTAAGAAGAAATTAGATCTGGAGATTTATCAGGTTGCAAGACTAGGCGTTCTCTTAGTTGACTCTTCAGAGGGTGGTGTATGTGTTCATAGTAGTTTAGAGTCAATTTTTGAGGTGATAGAGAAGCATGACAGGGATCCTAGCCTTGTCAAGATAAAAGAGTCAGTTCAGAGTCAGAAAGTAGAGGTTTTCTCCCAAGGGGGAGATGGTGTTCTTCATTTTCAAGGTTTTCTGTGTGTTCCTGCTGTAGCTGACTTGAGGCAGTGAATTATTGTAGAAGCGCATGGTGCACGATACTCTATTCATCCAGGGGCCACTAAGATTTACCGCAACTTGCAGGATAACAATTGGTGGAGTGGGATGAAGAGGGACATTGCAGAGTTTGTGTCTAAGTGCTCTACATGTTAGCAGGTTAAGATAGAGAATCAAAAACCTAGAGGTTCCATGCAGGAGTTCACTATTCCTACTTGGAAGTGGGAAGAAATAAACATGGACTTCGTGATGGGTTTTCCTAGAACACGTCATCAGCATGATTCAGTTTGGGTCATTGTAGACAAAATGATCAAGTCAGCTCATTTCCTTCTAGTTCGTACCTCTTACTCAGCCAAGGATTATGCCAAACTCTATATTAGGGAGTTGGTCAGATTACACGGTGTTACACTATCTATCATCTTAGACAGAGGTACCCAGTTGACCTCTCACTTCTGGAAAGCATTCCAAAAGGGTCTTGGAACCCAAGTTCATCGTAGTATAGCATTGCATCCTCAGAAAGATGGTCAAGCAAAAAGGACCATTTAGACTCTAGAAGATGTGCTAAGGGCGTGTGCAATTGATTTCAAGGGAAGCTAGGATGACTAATTTCCTTTGATTAAGTTTTCATACAACAACAGCTATCACTCCAGTATTCAAATGGCTCAATTTGAAGCTCTCTATGGTAGGAGATTTAGGTATCCAATCGGTTGTTTGAAGTTAGTGAGACCGCAGTCATAGGTCCTGAATTAGTATTTGATGCCTTAGAGAAAGTTCGGTGGATCAGAGAAAGACTTTCGGCTACTCAGAGCCGACAAAAATCTTATGCGGATGTTCGTATAAAGGATCTTGAATAAGAGTTCGATGACTATGTCAATCTCAATATATCTCCCATGAAGGGAGTGAAGAGATTTGGCAAGAATGGAAAGCTCAGTCCCTGATATGTCAGTCCCTTGAGGATTCTCAGTTGCTTCTGTAAGGTAGCCTATGAGCTTAAATTGCCTTCAAATCTAGCCTCAGTTCATCCAGTCTTCTATGTCTCTTTGCTTAAGAAGTGCATAGGTGACCCAGCAGTTGTAGTCCCTATTCAGAGCATTGACATTCAGAATAGCCTTTATTATGAAGAGATTCCAGTTGAGATCCTCGACTATCATACTCGTAGGATGAGGAACAAAGAAGTCCATCTAGTCAAGGTTCTTTGGCCGAATCAGCCCATCGAAGGAGATACTTGGGAAGAAGATCAGACATGTGAAGCATGTACCCTCATCTTTTCTCTGCTAATTCAGACATAGCTTGAGATAACCATTTTCCTTATGCTTATTAAGCTACATGTTCAAAATTCCAGTAGAAAATTGGTATCAAATATTAGTGCATATCTTATCATGCATTCATTAGTTCATCTTATCATTCATGCATCAGATATGCATGTTCAGTTGAGCTATAGCCAGTTTAGAATTCAATTCAGTCCAAAAATCATGTGCCAGTTGAGCATGATCAGTGTATGCATCATTTTATCTTTTCTGCCCTCTCAAGCAGTCATCATTCGAGGATGAATTTTTCCAAGGGGGAGATATTATAATACCCCAAAAATCTAAACCAATATTAGAGCCAGGTACCAAGATCATGGATAGTACATAATGGTTCTTTTATTGTTTTATGAGTAGGTTAGATGTATATTAAGGCTTCAAATAACTGCTAGCTATCATACGAATATAAACATTACTTACCTAGTGAATTCTTGAGAAAGATATTGGTATAGTCAACTTCAAATGAGAATATCTATCATTATACTTGGAATTTTTAAGCTCATGACCTATCAACAGATAGATAATTGAATTATATTTCCAACGATACCAATTTCACCTAAATCTAATATCAAGGAAAAGAGTTATTCCTATTTTACTGCAGCATGTTAGGCTGGAAACAGTGTGACGACATTCGTGATAGCTTACCACATTTGTGACGCCCTATAACGAAGGTCATCATCCTTAGGAAGAAACCAAGTGACGACATTCGTGACTACTTATCACATTTGTGACACCCTATCACGAAAGTCATCAACTATGATTTTTCAGCAACTGGGAATTTATTTCATATGGGTATTTTGGTCATTTCCTTCACCTTCCATGACTTATAACCCTAAAGAGGCATAATATTTCCCATTTTTTCTTCCGTTAAGCATCTCAAAAACCCCTTTCTTATGCTCTAAACCACAAGATTAGGATTTCCATCAAACTCATCTCTCAAAAGCAAGATTCAAGCCTTTTTCCAAGATAATTGAGAATTATGTTTCCCAATCCAAGAACTCTCTAGCAAATCATCAAGGTTTCCTTTCTAAGGTATGCGTAGTGTTCATCTATGGATCCAATCCATTCATAGAGCTCAAGAACAATGTTTTAAATATTATTTTGTAAACTTTTTGTTGTGATATTAGTATGTACATGTTGACGATTATTATTTAAGTTTCAATGTGAGGTCTAAAGGTGTTTTCATGGAATATATATGTTTGTTAATTGAAAACCATAAACTTTAGGTGGTTTAATATAGTGCAAGTATGAAACTCACCTATGCCTTAAATAATGCATGCAAGGTGTTTGATAAAATGCTTAGAATGCTAGAAATTCATGTTTGCATGGTTCTATGATATCTAAATGATAAGTCCATGTTAGGTATATACTTCAATATGAATCCCATGTTTTTCATATGTTGCTATTATGGTGGTATGAAGCATGTAAGATAATGGAGATTTACAATATGTACACAAAATATATCCATGCATTTCCTACAATGTTTGTGATGTTGAATAACTATATGAAATATGATATCCCCTACTTATGATATTATGAATTGTGGACTCAAATCTTGTGATCAAGTCATATAATGTGTGTTAGTTTCCTTCTATCGTGTCCAGGGGGTATTCGTACCCGAAAAATAGTTGTGTGCCTTGAGCCATGTCATGTTGTCACGATAATTTCAGTCAAGCTATAATCTATAGAACTCAGTCAGTCATGTGACTAAGGAAAACCTCCAAAATCTCATGATCTTAGTTAACTCTCAGATAATAGTACTACTCCATTAGTCAATGAAAGTCAGTTAATCTGTCCATGTACAGTCAGTTGAATCATGTTTAGTCTCTTCAGATGGGAGTAGAAGTTAGCACCGAGTGAACCCAAGGATAGGGACTCACCTACCAGTTTAGGGTGTGATTCTTAGCAATCATCCTTATGTTCCAGAAGTACGTAGCCAGCATAGGTTGAGACATCTTAGCCTATCAGATTAGGGTTGATGAGGTGGCTAAACCTGTCAATTTAGGGTTCCCACCATTCTCTTTTTGAATACCTTCTAGCTAAGGGTCACCCACAACTGTCCTTACCAGTAGTGAGGTATTGACACCCCTCTAGTAGGGGCAGAGATTGGTCCCCAACTTAGATAGATACATTATTAGGGCATGTCGGTTATACAACTACGTCCCACAATTTTAGAATCAATCTCAGTAAAAGAACTCAAATAGTTCTTCAGATTTTTGTATATCGGGACTGTCAGATACAGTCAGACTCAGTTACAGTACGGAACTCAGATAGTTTCATTAGATTCAGGATTGTTAGATACAGTCACCCATGTTATCAGAATTTCAGTATCAATTATGTTAGCCATCAGTAAACTATATATTAGCATACAGGACTAGCTATCATGTTCCCACAATTTCAGTTACTATGTATGCATCTTTGTACTCTTACATTCATGTTAGTCAGACAGTTAGCATTGTTCATGCATGTAAACCTTATATATATTTATCCTAACTCACTCGTATATTTAGTATATTCCCTCGTACTAACGCATTTGTGCTATGGTGCTTTCTTTTCATGTTACACCTTAGGTTTAGAGACACGACCTCCAGATCAACACTAGCAATAGCATTTCTATTTGCAGATATTCAGTAAATCCTCTTCATTCTAGGATAATATGATTTGATTTATTCATTTTTATTTTAGCCAGTTATCAGTTTACGGAGTTAATTGGAGAAATGTTGCTTCAACTACTTATTCAGACAACGCTTAGAGGCTTTCAGATTCAGTATTCAGACATATGTTAAGATTTGATTCAGTTTTCAGTTGTTTTGGGTATCTTTCAACCATATGGATGTTATTTTTTGAAAGATTCTTTATTCAGTTGAACCTTATGGCCTATATGTTCATGTTTTTCGTATTATTATGCTATATATTGCAGTGTACAGGTACAAATATCAGTCATGGATTAGCTTTTGATCCTTTGGGATAATAAGCACCGTGTAGCATTTCAGTTCAAAAAATTTGGGCGTTACATTTTGTTAGATGTGATGTGCTTTTGTGTTTATTTTGCAAGAAAATAGAGTTCAGAGCAAAGAATGAGTGAAAATTTATGAAGAATAGTTAGAGGGCCATTTATGAACCCTACCTACAGGCCATGTAAAGTACATATGTGCCCATAGCTAGGCCAAGAAGGTAGAGATATTGACATTCTGAGTTTTTTTTATTCCTTATGATTCTTACACCCCTATCTACTAGGCATGGGTACTACCTAATAACCATAACTTGCCCTTGCAGGTAGGTGATCTATTGTCTAAAGATTTCTTTGATTCCCACAAGCCTACTTATGCCCTGTGGTTACAACCTACAGCCATAAGTGGGGTCATAGGTTAGCATAGACTAAAGTTTCCTACTTTTTTTAGGATAGATTTTCTGATAAAACTATAAATACCTATTGGATATTTTATTATCGGTTTATAAACTTTATACACTTTTTTTATAGTTTTTACTTTTGTGATACATTATTCATCTTTGAATAGTTGTTCTTTGTTTTTAGGTTTGGAGAATTATATTTTTAATTATTATTCTTTATAAGTTCATCCCTATGTTTTTATCAATGGAATCTATTTGTGTTTTTACAAATATGAGAAGCTAAATTCCATAACTAGGGTCTTGGGAACCTTAATGGATTAACAAAGAAACTATTGTGCAAAGGTATTCTAAATTGGTGTTTTGCATGTATTGGGATTACTTTAGTTTTGATTATTTTTTTAATGGTTGAAAATATCTAGAACTCACCTAATTTTATACTAACTAATGAGAAAGGTAGAGACTAGGAAAAAATCTCAGTAATAATTTGAAGTTACTAACCTTCTTCTAATTAATTTGAGACCGAGAGGATATAGTTAATGCAAGATCAAAATGATTTTCAGTTGTGCGACACTCTATGATTGAGATAAGATGAGTAAAATTTACCCAAACCAAGGTTGAGAGATTATTAGGTGATATATAACTTATTAGATTTTGCAAGAAAGGCACAGAGATAGTTTTACAAGCACGAACAGTATATGGAGTTATTAATCAAGGGGGACACGATCCTAGTGATTTGATCATATTAATAACAACTCTAATTTCTATAAATTGTTCTTGTTACTCTTATAATTAAAAAACCTCCATTTTTATTTTTGTAACTTCCAAATACATCAGTAAGATCTTGATAGATTTCTAACTTATTCTTCATAGGGTCGACCCCTTCCTAGTTGGGTTCTATATTTGTTCGGTGATTGTTTTATACCTCATTTTGAGGTGTAATATGGATGACATAAAATTTTAGCTCCGTTGCCACATAATTGGTTATGGATTGACTGATTGTGGTTATTAAAATTGTTGGTTTCTTTTGTTGATTTTAAGTTTTCCACTATTTCTAGGGCATACACCGATGGAAGCCTAGTACATGAGGTCAAGGAAAACCCTAGATTCCATTTGATCCTAAACATTAAGGGACTTTAGAATCAAATCATATTATGGAGAGACAAAAAAAGTGTGAGCATGGAGCCCAGCACAAAGGGGTTCATGATGAACCATCTTCATTGAATTATCGAACTGCCCACGGTGTTTAAAAAACTGGCAATAAAACTTCTACTTGATTAATAGCCGAAGAAAATGTGAGGTTATCACTAGCCTGACTACTAAGAAAGGACTAGACATCAAGAGGAGAAACATAATCGAGCAGCACTCAATAGGGGTAAAGTTATAAAAAACAGAGTTCAATTGCCGCCACTCATCAATATTTGTTGGTTTGTGACTATATAGAAAATGATTTAGAGTATGTTGAACCAGTTGAGATAGGTGCTATTATTCCTCCTAAATTTTCCCAAGGAACAAAATTTGACATTACGAATGGAATTATTAAGTTATATAAACTGAAGGGTGTGTTTGTTGGTATGCTTACTGATGATGCAAACCTATACATTATGAACCTTATGGGTATTTTCACTTTGTACAATCTGTTGAAGGTTAATTAGGAATATTTACAACTCAGGTTATTCCTATTCTCTCTAACAAGTGAAGTGATGTTATAGTTAAAAGAGCTACCTTATAGGTCAATTACCACTTGAAATTAGTTGAGGATACAATTCATGCATCAATTTTCTTGCCTTCTAGGATGATATAGTTAAGAGATGAGATCTATAATTTCAGATAGTTGCATTCAGAAACACCTTACAAGAGATAGTTGAGGCTCAAGAGAGAGTTGTTGAACGTTCCAAATCACAGAAAGGAACTTGCTGGGGATATTATACAGAGCCTTGAATGCTTATACTAATGTTATGTTTCACACTATTACAGGGGGATCTTTTCTTAATTCTTTGAAGTTATAAAGATACAGAGATTATAGATCAGATTACTTACACAAATTGGGGGTGGCCTACTTGGGAGGAAAAAAAGTCAGCTAGTACTTATGCTATTAGTGCTTCAAATAAGCAGAGAGAATTAGATGAAATAGTGGCGCAAGAGGTAGAAAAGTTGAGGATTGAGATTAGGTTTCTTACTTAGCAATTTTCCATGAAGATCTGATTCTACAAAAGAGGTGAAGTACTTGTATAGAGAGATGGCAAATTTCAAATAAATGGGCCAAGGGTCTAACCAAGACACTTAGAACTCAAGGAAAGAGAATCAAGGTTGAAACTACAATAGAGATAAGTATTGGGACAAAAGTAGGGAACGATTGTGGATAGAAGAGAAAGGATGATTACATGAAGGAGAATGATCATTATGTTCCTCTAAGGAATGATGATTTTTATTCCAGTAGCTTGAAATTGGAAGCATTACTTTATATTTTTCATAAGGGTTTTGAGATCCAAAAGAGTTGCCTTAAGGAGATCAAGGCAGACATATCATGGTTGAGGTAGAAAGTAGAATCACATGCCATCTTTGTTATGCAGCTTGACTAGCAAATTTGGCAAATGTCAGCTACATTGAATTATTATTCATTGAGAACTATTCCTAGAAATAATATTTAAAATTTAAAGAACAACAATCACAGCCAATCCATCACTGCAGAATGGTAAGGCTACTATTTATTAACCTATGCTCGTGGTTGAAGATGAGAGGAATGATACCATAGAAATGGATGATGTACCCAAAGCTAAAACTTTGGTGTCTAATGGTGGGATATAAAAGAAACTGATGGGTGTACAAAAATGTGTTAATAATGATAAAGACAAGGGTACGAAGGTCACACTAGTATTGAATCCTATTCTATGACATCCTTCATACTTTCCTCAAAGGTTAAAGAAGAAAGAAAAAGCAGGTAAATATTAGAAATTTATTTCAATATTGAATGAATTATTTGTGAATACACCTTTTATGGAAGCTTTAGAGTAGATGCCTGGCTATATGAAATACATGAAGGATTTAGTGACTAAGAAATGGATAGTAATATTTAAGACCACTAATAATATGCATCATTGTAGAGTTATTTCCTCGCGATCTTTGGTTAAAAAAAAGAGTATGACAGGGTTTTCACTATTCCTTATAATATTGGGTCATTAAATTATGTACGAGCATTATGTGTCTTTGGATCTAGTACTAATATCATACCACTAGTTTTATACTAGCAGTTGGGTTTGGGGTTACCTAATACATCCTCTATGAGACTAATGATGGCCAATTGTATTATGAAGAAGCCAGTTGGTACATTATGGAATAAGTTGGTGATGGTATCCTCTCTCATATTCTGAGTTGAATTTGTGATTTTCAATTATGTGGAAGATTTTAACATCCATATCATCTTTGGAAAGCCCTTCTTAGACACTGCGAAGGCATTGGTTGACATAGAGATAGGACAAATTAATTCAGGATTGATGAGGAACAAATCATCTTCAATGTGTGTTCGTTCATGAGGCATTCAAAAGATATGAGTGTAGTTTTTGTGATATATATTGTAGATGAAGATGCAACTGATTCACCTATTAAAGAAAGACTTGGTGACAAGGCACTGGCGGTAATGATCATGAAGTTTGATAGAAACAATATCAATGAGTATGATGAGATAGTGAGCGCACTTCTTGATAGAGGGTCTTATTTTTATCCACCAAAGAACTTGTATATTGATTTGAATAATGTATCAACCCTGCAAGCTCGACTATTTATTAAGGAGCAATCGGTATTGAATTGAAGCCCCCTTAATAATTACATTATGCATTTTTTGAGTCCGACAATACCTTGCTAGTTATTATTGTAGTAGATTTGCTAGATTCGTGGGTTGAAACCTTGATATTGATATTGTAGAGTTTTAAACAGACCATTGGTTGGACTATTATGAATATTGTTGGAATTCCACCCAAAATTTGCACTCACAAGATTCAGTTTGAATCGAAGTACGTGGCTAGCATTGAGCATCAACATCATTTGAATACACCTATGTAGGAGGTGGTGAAGAAGGAGATTATTAGGTAGTTAGATACTGGTATAGTTTACCTTATTACCGATAGCAAGTGGATGAGCCTGGCTTAGAGTGTGCCAATGAAGGGTGGGATCACTGTGGTCTCGAATGAGAAAAATGAGTTAGTTCTAATAAAACAAGTTACGGGATAGAGAGTCTGCATGGATTGTCAAAATCTAAATACTTGGATGGAAAAAGATCATTTTACTATGTCATTCATAGATCAAATATTACACCATCTTTTAGGTAAAGGATGGTATTATTTTCTTGATAGTTATTCGAGGTATAATAAGAATTTTGTTATGCATGAGCACCATGAGAAAAGAACTTTCACAAGTCCACATGGCAAGTTTGAATTCAAGAGGACGCTTTTTGATCTTTGGAATTCCCTACCACTTTTTACCATTGCATGATATCTATATTTTTTATATAATAGGTAATGCTATTGAGGTTTTCATGGATGATTCTAAGTTATTGGTGACTCGTTCAATGACTATTTTGATTACTTGACATATTCACTTTAGAAATGTAAGTAGTGCAACCTGGTTCTGAATTGGGAGAATTATCACATTTTAGTTAAAGAGGGGATAGCTCTTAGGAGTCAAAATTTTAGAGAAAGGGTTAGAGATCAACAAATCTAAAATATAGGTGATATAAAAATTGCCTTCATCAATTTTTTTAAAGGGTATTTGGATTTTCTTGGGTCATCCATGCTTTTATAGGCAGTATATCAAGGACTTCTCTAAGATTAAAAATCCAATATGCAAAATATTTGAGAATGAGGTAAAATTTATGGTTGATGATGCTTATCTCAAGAGGTAAAATATTAGCGAATGAGGTAAAATTCAGTACTTTTCCTTCAACCAAAGCCATCCATAAAAAATAATTTCAGCACCCAAAAGCATTAGATACATTATTATTCATCCTTTTCCCTCCAAGAAAACCCTTGCCCCCTCAAGAACACCAAGAACTTAATATAATTTTTGTCAAGAAAAGTAAGAACCCAAGCTTTCTAATTCAAGAACTTCAGGAAAAAGCTACAAGAACACAACTTGAGATTCAAAGTTCAAGCTTTTACATCAAATGAATCAAATAAGGTATGTGGTGTTACGAACAAGGATACTGCTTTCATCCTTATGCACAAAACTAGCCTTTAAAGATGAATTTACATGAATATACATGATTTTTCGTATAGATCTTATACCCAATTGTCATTATTTGATGTTTGTGAAGTTACAAGTGATTTGGTGTTGAACTGTATCTCTTTTTTCACATGCCATACTTCTGGCATGATTTTACATATATTGAGAATTGAATTTCATTGTCTTGACTAGAAATTGTTTAAGAAATTTAAAGATTATTATTTTCAAGCATGAACCTTGTGATGCTTTTATATGCCTAAGGGAAAGGTTGATTTCTTGTCTTATCACTTTGTCCCTAGATTAGAACCATCAATTTTATGTGATGTGCGATGCCAGTAGTGTGGCCCTACGATCTATCCTAGGAAAAAGATGTGAGAATATAGCTCTTCCTATTTATTATGAAAGCAAAGCACTCACCCCAACTTAAAAAAATTACATGGTTACTAAATAGGAGTTGCTTGCGGTGGTGTTTTCTTTTAGAAGTTTCATTCTTATTTGATTGGTACCAAAGTCATTGTGCACATTAACCATTCAAATCTTAGGTAACTTATGGCATAGAAGAATGTTAATACTAGACTGATTCGATAGGTACTAATGCTGCAAGAGTTTCACTTTGATCTTAAGGATCAGAAGGTCACTGAGAATCAAGTTATGGAGCATCTACCCTACTAAGAAAAAGAGGCAATGCTTCAACTACGGGATGAGCTTGATATTGATGATACTTTCCTATATGAGCACCTATTGAAAGCATCACAATACTTAATCCCTTGGTTTACTAACTTTGCCAATTATTTGGTAAGTGATATTTCCTTAGAAGACATGTCATTTCAGTAGTGAAAATAATTAATGCATGAGTTATGGAAGTTCTTATGGGATGAGCCGTATTTATTTTGAGTGTGTATGGATGATTTGATTCAGAGGTGTATTCCTAAAGTTGATATGATGAATATTTTGGAGGTCTATAATTTATCTCAAATTGGGGATTACCATGGCAGTATCATAGGACCCACAAGATTCTACAGTGTTGTTACTATGGCCGATAATCCATAGGTATGGACCTGACAATGCTCAGTACTATTACCAATGCCAAATTCAGGGCTATATCTTACAAAACCATGAGCTTTCCATGACACCTATTCTTGAGATTGAGTTGTTTAATATGTGGGGTATTGATTTCTTTGGTCCATTTGTGAGTTTACATTGTATGAAATACTTCTTGGTGGCAGTCAATTATGTATCTATGTGGGTGGAAGAGGATGTACTTCCCAATAATAAAGGTCAAAGTGTCATAGATTTTTTGAAGAAAAATATTTTCTCTTAGTTTGGTACTCCACAAATTATCATTAGTGATGGTGCGTGTCAATTTTTGCAATCACATATTCAAAGACCTACTTGAAAAATATAGAGTGAAACTTAAGGTGGCAACACCTTACTTTCCATAGACAAGTGGGAAACTTGAGGTCTCCAATTGTGAGATCAAGTCCATTTTTTATAAGTCTATGAATGTCAACTAGACTGACTGGTCGAGAATGTTAGATGACGAACTTTGAGACACTAAAACAACTTATAATACTACCATAGGTGCCTCACCTTATTAACTTGTGTATGTTAAGCCATGTCACTTGATGGCTGGACTTGATTATAAGGAATGATGGGCATTGAAAAAGCTGAATTTTGAGTTAGTGATGTTGTAAACTTGAGAATGGAGAAAATTAATGAGTTAAATGACTTTTGCCTCCACTCTTTTAAAATGTGAGCCCTGTAGAAGGAGAAGATGAAATCATACCATGACAAATTGAGAAGAAGGAATTCTAACATAGTGATGTGAAAACTTTTCTTGTATCCTGCCAAGCTGAAGTCTAGGTGGTCTGGACCATTCACCGTGGTTAGTGTATTTTTATGTGGTGCAACTAAGCTGCAATGATATGGGGATACCTTATTCTAGGTGAACGGGCATCGTATTAATCATTACATGGGAAGCATGGAGGATTTGAAAGTGTGTGAGAATGTTAGCCTTGGTGATTTCAGAGTAGCCAATGAAACTTAGTCATCCGTAATGTTAACTCAAGTATTGCATAGGAGGAAATCCATGGGATTGTTAGTTAATTCTGAATACCCAACATAGCCATGTCGTGCAAATATATTAAATCGAGGTTTGTTTGGTAAGCAACCCAAGGTTTTAGTACTTCAACCTATGACCCTTACCTACGGCCCCAGAGGTACAACCTATAACATGGTAGGTCATGTTATAGGAATTATAGAAAAAAGTTTTGTAGAACCATATTTATGGACCTACCTACGACCACGTAGGTACAACCTATGGCCTTTAAGTTTTCCTTTAGGTAGGGTCTGAAATAGTTGGGCCAAAATTTTAAAATATGGATCAGGACTATATGTCCCAACCCGATCAAGGAAACCTTCGAAATAAAATCCATTAACCTGATTCTTTAAACCTCCAACTATTTAGTTGCAAAACTCCCACTAAAATTCAAAGTCTTCCTCTCCCATTCACAAGTTTAAAAGGCATACCCTACTCCACATCACCCTACTTGCATGTATTAGACTTATAGTTTGAGGCTAAATGAATTGTTCATATTTTCTTTTACAATCTTCACTTGAGGTAAGGTTTTTTATGATCAAAACTTTATTGATAACTTGATGTTGATTTAAATAACCTATTGATCAACTCAAATATTTTTTAAAATACCTGTTGTAAGTAAATTGATGCATGTTCTAGTGATCCTAATTGGTCTGAGAATTGAAAATTATGTGATATGGGATGGAATCGGGAAGAAGTTGAAATACCCTTAGATTAAATTCATTAAGCCTAACTATGAGGTATAGGTACTACCTACAAGCCTGCAAGTAATTAGATGATAGATTATTAAATTTTGACGATTCTCTTTTAGGAGTCCTTCAAAGTAACCTCGCCAATAGCCCTGTATATTTATTTTCTACCCTAATTTTTTGGTTGATATTGATGACCCAAATGTTATGGATACTTTTACTCTTAACGTCACAACCAAAAATACGAATAGTAGGGTATATACCAGAGAATTAACAGTAATATAAAGAGTATATTACAAGCTTATAAAAACTACTATAGCCCCTAAAGTTATAGCTACCAATGTTAGAGGAGTTACCATGCTCCTGGAAGCTAATCACGAGCAATGTACCACCTTTGTTCCTATACTCCTCAGATGGAATGACATTCCCTCGGATCAGGAGTGGCACTTTGATGCCATCACTACACCTCAACCCATTGAACCCGAGAGATCTCAGATCGATAGGGTTATCCAATTCCATGATGGATCCATAAATCTTAAGTTTCTTAGATCAACTTCCAATAGACAAGCCTCTTCCAGTAGAAGGATGTCTTCATCCAGACCTTCTTCCTTTTAGCCCTCGGAAATGGTTGAGACCACTATTTCAGAAGAGATCAACAATGGAAAATTCCAAGGTGTAGATTTCTCAAAACCTATTCCTATGGTTTACTATGAAGCTGAAGCCTCGGTTATTTCTGATTCAAGAATCCCCACTCCTAGAGATATGAAACCCAAAGGACATGGTAGAAAAAACTCCATTGATTTTCTCTCTATCAATGATTATATCCCTAATAAAGCTGAACTAAATCGACCATGGAACCTACCGGAACATCAGAATAAAATTAAATGGTATAAGGAAACCTATTCTAGAGACCAGCGAGTCTCTTTTAGAAATAAATGGTTTGCTGATATGAAAAGATTCAAAATCGAAATACAGTTCTTTAAGTGGTTTGAATATTCTGGTCAAATGGGTAACCAAAAAGACTCTCTTCAGTCCCTGATTAATAGGTGGCATACTAAGAATGCTATCATAGAAAGATCCATTCCTCCCTTAGAAGGGATTAGTATTTCTAATAGAGATGATATTATTCAAGCTTCACCTTTCAAAAAGGCCATTGGTAAAGACACTGCCCTCATAACCACGATAGATATTAATAGAGTTCTTGCGCAAAACAACTACACCAATCAGTTGTTGTATGTTGTTTCTAGACAAATTGGAAAAAACAAAGTCTCTACTTCGATTGGTGATAAGCTTTGTACTTCTAAATACAGTCCTCACATAGAGGCTAATCCAATTTTTAAGATCCCTGAATTTTCTAGAGAAGTTCTCTAAGCTAACTAGTTAGATCACCGTTGATCCAGAGATTTTAGAACAAATCAATGACCAGCTAATAAAGCTTAAACTTTCTAGTAGTAAACCAATTGAAAAACCTACTGCAAAACCTTCCAGTAGTAAACCTACTGAAAAACCTACTGCAAAACCTTCTAGTAGCAAACCCACTAAAAACTCTTATTCTTTTGGAAGTAAACCCGCGACCGACAAAATCGGGATGATTAATGAATCTAAGGAACAAATTCATTACATCAAAATAGGTCAATATTATAACAAAAAGAATTTTTATGCCAGAACCTCTTTCCCAGATATGCAGTTCAAATAAATTTTTTTCCTTTCATCTACTTCTAATGATGGAGGAAGCATAACTGAATGAAACATTGATGGCCTTGCGAAGCATCAAATTTATAATAAGCTCCATGAGATGGGAATTGCTATTACTGCTTATAAGCTTAGTAAAAACTGGGATAAACATTCCGCTCATATGCTTATAGCAGGATTCACTGGAATGTTAAGGCACTGGTAGGACAACTATCCAACCGAAGAAGAAAAAAATAAGATTCTTGAGGAGGTAACCTTCAAATAAGTAATAAATACTAAAAATGAAGTCCAAACAACTGCAATAGAGCCTGTGGAGGATGCTACTGCAACTTTACCTTACTGCATAGCCAAATATTTTATTGGTGAACCTAAACTTTTTCAAGATAGGAGTCTTGAAATCATTAATAATCTGTACTGTAAAAAGTTAGGAGATTTCAAATGGTATAAATATATGTTCTTCCAAAAGGTCATGATTGGGGTAGATTGCAATAATGACTTTTGGAAAGAAAGATTTGTTAGTGAACTTTCTCTTCTGTTTGCTGAAAAGGTTCGAACGAAAATCAAAGATAGGTGCGAATGGAAGATACCCTTTGAATAAATTTGATCTTGAGCTTTGCACCAATTTAAATTTAAAGGAACAACTCAAGAAAGAGCAAAAATTATCATCTTCAAAACTTAGAAGTTTCTGCCAAGACTTTGGTTGTCCAAAGCTTACCCCAACTTCTTATAAAAAAAAAAAAAAAGAAGGTCTCCAAAAAATTATCCTCTTATAGAAAAAAGAGAGATGGCAAAGATCGAACATAAAAAGGATCTAAGAGAAGATTTAAAAGAAAAAATGTTCTTCTAAGGATTCTTCTGAGCATGAATGTTGGACTTGTGGAAAAAAGGGGTCATAGATCCAATCAATGTCCTCGAAATAAGAAAAGGAGAAAGAAGATAAATCTTCTAGGAATTGATGAAGAGACTAAACAAAAGTTGTGCTATATCCTCGAAGAAAAAGAATCTAAGTTTGAGGATTCCTCAGAAGAAGGAAAATGAAGTGATGAAGAATTCATCAATGCTGTAAATAATTCTAATACCGACTCTGAATATAGTGAGATAGATTGCAACTATCAAGGAATATTTTGCTACTGTGATAGCAAATCTATAAGCGTTCTTTTAGAAAATACAGTTGAAACTTTGTTTACCACTATCGAACATATAAAAGATGATGAGGCAAAATGAAAGTAT
This sequence comes from Capsicum baccatum var. pendulum, assembly GCA_030864225.1. Taxonomy (NCBI): domain Eukaryota; kingdom Viridiplantae; phylum Streptophyta; class Magnoliopsida; order Solanales; family Solanaceae; genus Capsicum; species Capsicum baccatum. The sequence goes on along the minus strand of CM061554.1, from coordinate 54,797,936 downwards.
CATATGGAAATAAAAAGTCTTGTCACTTAGCAAAAACATGATGACAAACCCAAGGTTACCCCTTTCAGCATGAAAAATGTTAAGAAGAGGTTTGACATAGAAGAGAACCTTCTATTAGTGATCTTCGAAGAGAAGTCAATTTCTTCAAGGAAGAAATTAGGGAAGTCAAAGCTAGACTTCACAAAATTTTAATTGATGCCCTTGCAGAACAAGTTCTCAAAAGGGTAAATCCACATGAAGAAGGAACTTCAGGTAGCAACGACTTTTCTAGTGAAGATATGGAAAATAATGACGAGAGGGATCCAGGTATTAATGTAATCTCTCGGGTTAAACCTCCTATTAATCATATTTTGATTAAACTTGTCATTAATAATGATCTAATCCTTAAAAAAGTTTCTCTATTTGATACTGGGACAGATAGAAACTGCATTGTCAAAGGACATCTCCCCACTAAATATCTCCAGAAAGAAACTTCAAAACTCTATGGCACTACAGGTGAAAGGATTGGTATTGATTACACACTGCCTAAAGCCCATATTTGCAACAATGGAATTTATATTGGTAATGATTTTGTGATTAAAAAATATATTAATGAAGAAATCATTTTGGGATTACCATTTGCAACCCAGTTAAAACTCTATCTTATCAATTTTACTCATATCCGCAGTACTGTTTTAGGGGTAGAACTTGCTTTCCCTCTTATGAAAACTATGACTTTAGAAGAAAGTCAATTTCTATATAAACATACTACCTTTAAAATGAATATTTTGCAGAATCAAAATGGTCTTCTAAAAAATGATATTAAAAATGCAAAAATTGAGCAAATTTTAAAATCTCCCGAAATGGTATTCAAAATTGCCAATCTTCAAAAACTTTTGAAAAAGAAATTTGCTCAGACTTTTAAAATGCTTTTTGGGAAAGGAAATCACACACTGTTGATTTACCTTACATAGAAGGGTTCAATGAAAAGGTCATTTCAACTAAAGCTAGGCCGATTCAAATAAACCATGATTTAATGGAAATATGTAAAAAGGAAATTGATAAGCTTTAAAAAAATAATATTATTTTCCCTTCAAAATCTCCTTGGAGTTGTTCAGCCTTTTATGTTAACAATGGTGCAGAGAAAGAACAGGGCCCTCCCAGACTTGTTATTAATTACAAACCCTTGAACAATGTTTCAAAATGGATTCGATATCCTATTCCTAATAAAAGGGATCTTTGGAAACGTACCTATACAGCTAATATTTATAGTAAGTTTGATATAAAGACAGGATTTTGGCAAATGCAGATCTCTATAAAAGATAAATACAAAACTACTTTCAATGTCCCATTTGGACAATTTGAATGGAATGTTATGCCTTTCGGGTTAAAAACTGCCCCTTCAGAGTTTCAAAATACCATTAATAGTATTTTGAACCACATTATTCATATATCAATTGTTTATATTGATGATGTTTTAATCTTTTCCAAGGACATAGATTCTTATTTTAAACACTTAAACATTTTCTTTAAAATAGTCTAGCACAATGGCCTTGTCATTAGTGCTAAAAATGCAACTCTTTCAAACACAAATAAGATTTCTTGGAAATGATTCGTATCAAGGTTCTTATAAGTCAATTTGTACTGCCATTGAGTTTGCAGAAAAATTCTCTGATGTCATTACTGACAAGACTCAACTCCAAAGATTTCTAGGAAGCCTTAATTATATTACAAATTTCATTCCTAAGGTAAGACAAGTCTATAAAGCTCTCTTTGACAGGTTGAAAAAGAATTCTCTTCCTTGGAAGGAAGGACATACTAATGTTGTTATAAAGGTAAAGGATATGGATAAGGATTTACCCTGCCTCGGGATACCTCACCCTAGTTATTTTATGATTATCGAAACAGATGCCTCTGACATCGGTTATAGAGGAATTGATAAGCAAAGAGAGACTCCTACCTCTGTAGAGAAATTAGTTCGTTATACTTCTGGAGTCTGGAACTCTGCTCAAAAAAATTATCTCACTGTTAAAAAAAAAATTCTCTCTATTGTACTATGTATTACTAAAGATATTCTTTAAAAAGATGTTAAGAATTTAGTTTCTAAACAAATATTCGCTAGATGGCAAGCATTATTATCTAGTTTTGATTTCCAAATAGAATTCTTAAAAGGAGAAAAAAACTCTCTTCCAGATTTTCTGACCCGTGAATTTTTGTAGGGAAAAAATGAGGCCAACCAGATTTACGCCATAGAAGAACCTTGTCAAAAATAAATAGGTGAAGAGCAAAAGCCAATCTACCAGCCCATTCAACATCAAGCCACCATGGAATGACCAAAACATGTTTTCAGTCTTAGGGTAACTGCCACCCATAAATCCTTTCCCAGCTTTACCAGCTCCTCTTCCTCAAATCCTGTGAAGAAACCCTTCGCAAAAGAATCTGAACCATGTTCTCTTTCTCCATTTGGAAAACCAAGATTTTATGCAATAAAATTAAAGAGAGTTATGCAATGAAAACTCCTAAAAGTTACTCTAAAGCAGTGGCACCTTCTGCCTTCCCATCCCAGAAGGTTAAAGAAACCTTTACTAATATTTCTTTGCAGGTGGCTCTAATCCTAGATTTGTATAAGGAGTATAAGAATTATGATATCAGATAGCTGGTGCTACCTCTGTATATAGAGAACGGAACTATGTGGATTCCGATAAACCTCTTAAAGCCAAAAAATATTATGAATTCATTTCAATTGACACTAGCTCTATTGAAATAGAGCATCAGCTGAGGGATGAACATGACCCTAAAAGTATAACTTTTTCAAAATTTACCATTGCAAAGGTTTTAACTCCTCTTGTATGGCGGGTGGACCATTTACTCAGGCTCAAAAAAATTATAGCCTTAACTATTCAGAAGGAGTTAAAATCTTATTTTTAATGGTCCACTCGCCATTCAAAAGAAGTTAAAATCTTATTTGTAATGGTCCTTTCTGAGGAACATAGGCCTCAAACTTATAACTGACATGATTATAAAAATGCATGGTTTAACTTTTTATACTTATGGCCAACTACTCACACTTGGTTTGTAAAGTATAGTCTAGATTTAGCAAAATCTATTATCCCAAGATAGTTCTACTAAAGGTGGAATTATTTTAGAGGTAATCAGGATGTTTTAGCCAAAATATTTTTAGAAAAATTCAGTCAATTTGAAATTGACCAAGGCATTTCATCTTTACCTGAACACATAAAAATGTGTAAATATTTTATCTAAAAAAGGATTTCTTATATTATAAGATAGACCTTTGTAGTTCATGAATTTGACAGGATCAAATACTTGTCTAATTTTCATCCAGGGATGGATTCCTGCACCAAAAGATGCACCAAGGAACCCTATGAAATCCTCACCAAGCACTTGAACCAATAAATCTCCATCAAAGATGCCATCATGAAATTATTCGATGAAGCTTCTTATCAAAGTGAAGATAATAGAGATATGACTAAATGACATAGTTTAGAACAATTTTATCTGGATCCATCCTATGATTAATCCTAATTGAGGTTATAAAAACCGGAATAATTAGTCCCTTAGATAAGACTCAAAAAGTCAGAATTATCAACAGGGTAAGAATAGAGACTGAAAGAGTCAGAATTATTCTTGATTAAACATATAATGGGACCAGTGAGACCCACACTCCACCTTCGAAGTTTCCAACACTCATGACATAAAAGTACAAATTGCTTTGGAGACTTTAATCAAAAACAATGGACCCATCTTATAAGACAAATTGATAAGAAAATATGAGGCTTCTAATAAGATTGAAGAATGAAGATTTTCATTATCTTGATTTTATCCTTTGAAGTCTATAAAAGGCTCTTGATTATTCGTTGCAGGGCATCACCAAATTTTCACTCAAAAATTTTCTCTTAGTCTTGCCGTTTTGTAACCTCTTGTTGTAATCTCTTGAGAAGAATCATTCATTGTAATAAGTATGGATCTTATCTTCTCACCATCATCAATATAATCCTCTATACTATGCAAGAGTAATATTTATAGTGTTATTTACTTTCACTTTTTATGTCCCACACTTACGATCAGGTTTCAAGAACATGACCCTAGATTGAAAGTATAGAGGATGTGAATTAGGCTAGAAGGTTAGTACATATAGGGGATTTATAGCTGGTAGTTAGGAGAGCTTTGGGGTGGTCGGGCTGGTAGTCTTAGGGCTTTGTTCAAAGGTTGGAGCTGATAGTAGGAGGGTATTAGGGTGGTGGGTGCCTTGGTTTATCATTGTAGGGTATTACTTTCTAGGTGTCTTATTTTGACTACTTGTTCTTATTTCATGCATTATTATGACTTTGTGTGTTATTCTTTGTCTTGAGCCAGGGGTTTACCAGAAATAGCCTCTCTACTTCTCCAGAGGTAGTGGTATGGATTGCGTATATTTCACCATCCCAAACCCTACAATGTGGGAATACACTGGGTTTGTTGTAGTTATATATCATCAACTATAAGAATAGGTGGATCAATAGTAGCCTCAACACTTTTACTCATTCTTCAAATTCTAAATATTATTTCTAGGAAGAGCACCCATTTGATGATGATTCAATGTGGTTGATATCATCCCAAACTATTGCTCAAAGTAATTTGTTGCGATCGCATACGACTGTAATTTTTGGATTAACCCTAAAATATCTATCTTAATTTACATAAGAAACACTCTTTGCTTTCTGAACCCTTCACAATATTTTCAAGTAATGCTTCCATTCTCAAAGTTTCTGACTCAGTATCACAGTTCCCTAGTTGAGCATAAAGGCCACTCTTATCCTTGTAATCATCTTTCACCCTCCAGCCACTGTCCCACTCTTTACTCCTATCCCAATACCTATATCCATATTATTTTTTACCTTTATTCCTTTTCCTTGAGTTCCAAGTGTCCTGATTAGTCTCTTGTCCTTTGACCTAAGAACTCACTGTTTATTTGTCTAAATAATGGGCTTCTTCTTTAGAATCATATTATTAATGTCTAAAATCCTTTTGTCGAGAACCTACTGCATTTATATTTTCTACTACCATTGTTATAAACTTCTTTGTAAGCACGCTAATCTCAGTTCTCTATCGTGCTACCTCCTAATCCACTATCTCATCAATTATCTCTACTCACAAAAGCACTAGTCACAGAAGTACCGACTGATCTATATATGTCCTGAGTATGCCACCCTTTGTTGGTTTTAGTGATCCAGTCTATGATATTTGTGGCCTTATCCCATATAAGCCTCACTAAAGCTCTACCTATAATAGTATCAACTACCTTCTTTGTATTTGCATTCAAGGCTCTATAGAATATCTCTATTGAGTTTTTCCTCATGATTCCTTAATAGGGGACATTCATCAGCTTCTTCATAAACCTCAACCATGTATCATATATCACCTCTTAATATAATTATGTAAAATTATAGATCTCGTCCTTTAACTATAACATTTGAGAGAGAGAAAAATTTGTCAAAGAACTACATCCTTGACTAATCAAAAGTGGTAATAGACCCATGAGGCAGATTTCCTAAACATAAAGTTGCTTTCCTCTCTGATAGAATGGGAAAAACCTAAGATCTTTAGCTTCCTGACTTACCTTAGGTAGATTTCATGAAATGCATATCTCTATAAATTTCATAAGGTGCATGTTTGCATCATCAGTAGGGAAACCAATAAATACACCCTTTAAGTTCAACAACCGCAACATTGTGCTCATAATATCAAATTTGGTGCGTTAGGAAAAATTTAAAGGAATGATTGCACTTGTCTAAACTGGATCAACATAGGAATGATTGCACTTGTCTAAACTGGATCAACATAGCCCAAGTATTTTTCTGGATCATCATATACTGGAAAGTACTACAGAATAGGTTGTTGACCTTTGTACCTTCTAATTCTACCTCTTTTAGCGTTTTTAGATAATCACCATCCTACTATCTAACCCAATTCTCCATAGTTTTTCGACGGGAAACTGTTTGCCTAACATTTTTCTCAGGCAAATTGAGTAGTAACTTGCTCAATAGTTTCATGAACACCATAAAAAGGTGGCCAATTTAATTCCATGAACCCTTTCCTATAGGTCTCTTTTATCCTAATCTTTATGTTTCTCCATCTCATGATTATACCATAAGGTTTATTCAAGCGTGAGATCAAGTTGAATTAGGGGATTTTCTTGACTCTAAGTACTAGGCATATATCGGTGTGTGCTCTAGAAATAGTAGAAAAGAAAAATTTAATTCAACAAAAAAACCAATAACTTCAACAAAATCAATCAATCAATCCATAATCATATTCCCCAATAACAATACCAAAATTTGATATTGCTGATTTGACACGGTGTCATGACACTTTTGATGCTTAAAAAGAAAATTATGCAAGTAATTAGCTATTTTTTTTAGATGTGATGTGATTTTGTTTTGATTAAGTATAAAAATAGAGTTCAGAATAGATAATGAGTAAAAAGTGATGAAGAATAGTTAAAAGGACACTTACGGGTCGTAGAAAGTACCTATGTGCCCATATGTAGTCCAAGCGGGTAGAGATGTGGATGTTCTGATTGTTGTTGATTCCTTTAGATTCCTACATCCCTTTCTAACTAGGAATAGGATTTACCTATGAACCATAGGTTTCCCTTATAGTTAGATGATATACAGCCTAAAGATTCCCTTGTTTCCGATGAGCCTACTTATGCCCCAATGGTACAACCTAAGAACCATAAGTAGGGTTATAGGTTTATGCTGACTCACATTTCCTACATTGTTTAGGATAGGTTTTCTGATGTAACTATAAATACCCTTTGGATATTTCATTATCAGTTTATGTATTTTATGCATTTATTACACAGTTTGGAGTTTTGAGATACATTATTAATCTTTGAATTGTTGTTCTTGGTTTTTAGGTCTTGAAATTTCTAGTTTTCATTATTATTCTTTGTAAGTTCATACTTATTCTTTAATATATGGAATATTTGTGCGTTCTTACAAATATGAGTAGTTGAATCTCATAAGTAGGTTGTGAGAACCCTAATAGATTAACAATGTTGCTAATGTGCAATGACATTCTAAATTTGTGTTCTTTCATCTATTTGAATTTATTTTATTTTGATTTTTGTTATGGTTCAAAATGTTAGAAATTCACCTGTAATCTATACTAACTCAAGAGATAGGTAGATATTAGAAAAAAATCATAACAGTAATTTGAAGCTACCAACCTTCATCTAATTAACTTAAAACCAAAAGGAAATAGTTAATTTGAGATAAAAAAAAACAAGGGTTAGTAATACGAAATCTGAGATTGAGAGGAGATAAGTGAAATTAGCCCAAATACAGATAGAGAGATGCTTTGGTGACACATAACTTATTAAAGAATGGAAGGCACCAAGATAGTTTCTCAAGAACAAATAGTCTTTGATGTTATTAAAACTGTGGGAACATAATCCTAGTAATCATCTCATATTAATAACAACTATAATTTCCTAGAATTATTATCATTACTCTTATAATTAAAAATCCCATTTTCTTCTACAATTTCTAATTACATCATCAAGATAATGATAGATTTCTAACTTATTCCTTATGGGATCAACCAAAACCTAGTTAGGTTATATATTTGTTTGGTACCAGTTTATACTTCATTGGAAGGTGTAATTTGGGTGACATAAAATTTTGGCACCGTTGCCATAGATTTGGTTACGGATTGATTTATTGAGGTTGTTGAAGTTGTTGATTTTTATTGTTGATTTTTAGTTTTATACTGTTTCTAGGGCACACACCGATGTATGCCCAATACTCAGAGCCAAGGATATTCATTGACTCCATTTGATCTTAAGCTTGAACGAACCTTACGACATAATCATAAGATAGAGATACAAGAAGAGTATGAGCATAGAGCCTAGTACGAAGGGGTTCATAATGACCCAACCTCATTGAATAGGCCACATCCGCATGGTATTCATGAAACTACCAATCAAAAAATTGCCTAATTAGTAGCCAGAGAAAATATGAGGTTAGCACTAGCCCGGTGTGATAAAGAAAGGGCTAAACAACAAGAGGAGAAAGATCATTGAGCAACACTTAACATAGTTAGAGTTATAATGATTAGAGTTCAGCCACCACCAATTCATCTATATTTGTCAGTTTATAAGGATCCAGAAGAAGATCTGGGATATGTCGAACTAGTTTAGATAGGCACTATTATTCCTCTAGAATTTCCCTAAGGAATAAAATTTTATATTACGAGTGCAATGATTTATTTTCTTAATCTGAAGGGTCTATTTTTTGGTATACTTACTAATGATGAAAAAATACACATTACGAACTCTTTATGTATTTATAATTTGTATAATCTATCGAGGGTGGATTAGGAATCTTTATGACCTAGGTTGTTCCCATTCTCTGTTACAGGGGAAGTGATGTTAAGTCCTAGAAGAGCTGCCTGGTGGGTCTATAACTAGTTGGAATGAGTTATGGATATAGTTCCTGGACTAATTAATCCTATTTTCTAGGATGCTACAGTTAAAAGATGAGATCTATAATTTTACACATTTACCTTCTGAGGCACTCTATGAGACATAGTTGAGGTTCAAGAAAAATCTAATGAATATTCCATATCACATAATCACATGGTAGAATTTGTTAGAGATATACTACAGATCTTTGTATGATCATGCCAAGGCTATGGCTGATACTATTGAAGGGGGGATATTCATGTGTCTTTGAGAAGATCAAGCCCTAAGGACCATAGATCAAATTATAAACACCAACCTAGTGTGGCGAACTTACGATATAGACATGTTAGACAGTACGTATGCTATTGGTGCTTCCGGTGAGAAAAGAGAACTAGATGAGATCGTGGCTTAAGAGGTAGCATAGTCGAGGACTAAGATTAGCTTTCTTACTAAGCCATTTGCATCTATCGTAGTAGAAAAGGTAAATATTACACATGCTTGAGGTAAATCTTTTTTTCATGAGGATTCTAATTCTGAAGAAGAGGTTAAGTACTTGAATACTGAGATGGCAAATTTCCGAGCCAAGGTCCAAGGGTCTGATCAAGAAACTTGGAACTCAAGTCAAGGGAATCAAGGTTGGAAATACTATAGATATAGGTATACAGACAAAAGTAGGGAGCGCAATTATGATTAAAAGAGAAAGGATATTTACAAGAAGAAGAGTGGTCATTATGTTCCATAAGGAATTCATGATTCTAATTCCAGTATTAGAGAATGGAAATATTGCTTAGTAATTTACTTAAGGGTTTTGTGAGACAAAAGAGTTATCTTAAGGAGATTAATACAAACATATCCTGGTTGAAATAGAAAGTAAAAATCATATGCCACCATGATTAAGAAGCTGGAGTAGCAATTTGGGTATATGTCGACTACATTGTATTAGCATTAATTGAGCACTTTCCTAGCAATACCATTCAGAATCTAAAGAATGACATCACTGCCTAGCCATCACTTTGGAATAGTAAGTCTACTATTAATCAACCTATTCCTGTTGTTGATGACTAGAAGAATGATACCATAGATGTGGATGATGCACCTAAAGTTAAAACTGAGAAGTTGGTAACTAATGGTGGGATATCATAAAAATGGATGGTGAATTGAAATGAGTTGATAGTGATGAAGGAAAGGTTTTGGATATCATACAAATATTGAATCCTATTCCATACTTTCTCCACCTTTTTCTCAAAGGATGAAGAAGAAACCAAAAGAGGGTAAATATCAAAAATTCATGTCGATGTTAAAAGAATTATCTGTTACTATAACTTTTATCGAGGATTTAGAGAAAATGACTTGTTATGTTAGATTCATGAAGGATTTGATGATTAAGAAATGGATGGTGATTTTTGAGTACACCAATAATATGCAGCACTATAATGTTATTTACTCGTGATCTTTAGTTGAGAAAAAAAGGATCCCAGATCTTTCGCTATTTCTTAAACTATTGGATGCTTAAATTTTACACGAGCATTTTATTACTTTGGAGCTAGTGCTAATCTCATGCCACTTTTTATATACTAGTATTTGGGGTTGGGGTCACCTAAGCCATCCCATATGAGACTAATAATGGCTAATTGTATTATGATGAAGTTGGTTGGTAAATTGTGTGATGTGTTGGTAAAGGTAGCCTTTTTTGTATTCTCGGTTGACTTTGTGATTCTCAATTATGAGGACGATTTTACCATCCCTATAATCATGGGAAGGCCATTCCTATACAAGGGTAGGGCATTGGTTGACATGGAGATGAGACAAATGAAATTTAGGCTCGATAAGGAACAGATCACCTTTAATATGTGTAAGTTGATGAGGTAGCCAAAAGATATGCAGGTAGTTTCTGTGATTGACACTGTAGATGAAGATAAATTGATTTCACCCATTAAATAGTCTTGGTGCTAAGGCATTAGATGTAATGATCATAAATTTTAATAGCAATGGTATCGATGCGTATGATTAGATGGTGAGCGCACTTCTTGGAAGAGGGTCTTATTCTTTGTGCCATAGAAGTTTGATCTTGACTTAAATAATAGAGCAACTCTATCATCTCGACCATCTATTGAGGAGCCACCAGTCTTGGAATTGAAGCCCACTCCATACCTCTATTATGCATTTTTAGGGTTTGACAATACCTTGCCAGTAATTATTGAAGTATATTTGCTAGTTTCACAAGTTTAGGTTTTTATTTTTGTATTATACATGGTTAAACGGGCCATTGGTTTATTTATTGTAAATATTATCAAAATTTCACCCAAAATTTTGCACTTAGAAGACTCAATTTGAACCAAAGTGTGTGACTAGCATTAAGGCCTAAAGTATGGTTTTCATTCTACCTCTTGTAGTATTTTGCATTTGCCTATTTATTCTAGTGTGTTATTTTTGTTGTCGTGCTAAGAATGTCCTAACTCCTCATTTGGGGATGGATAACCCTAAGGAGGGAAGTAGTCTAAGATCCCTTAAAACTTCAACGATTTTATTTTTGACCCTCCTGCATGTGTAATATCAATTTTTGAGATGAATTATTTTAAGAAAAGTTAAAAGGGTGTCTTAGGAAAGTTTTTGAATTTTTGTAAGGGGTTTGAGTTTTTTTTGGATCTCTGAGACAGTAAGCCTTCATGATAAGGGTGTTCCACAGAGGTTAACCTCAGTGATAAGGGTATGAAATGGAGGCTAACCTCCGAGATTAGGGTATGCCATGCTATTAAGTTAATTTTCCCTAGATTTGATTTTCTTTAATTGGGGTGAGGAGCTTCTGGTCTTTTTACTCCACGCACAACTTTTAAACATAAAATCAATAATTTTTATTTAGTTATCAAAGATCAAACTTTTCTATTTTCATCTTTAGATCTCCACCCATGAAAGCTTATGGGTTTTTTAAGAAATCACTGCTCTGGTTCTAAACTTCAAATTGTCTTCCAATTCTTGTGTATTTCAGGCATGTCGCTCATCCATAACTTGTATTTTTATATATTATGGAATAGATTTAAATATTATTCAGGTGATTTTAATTGTTGGGTTTGAAATTGAGTTAGGGGCTTTTGATGGTTATTACTTGAATTGTATTTCCTAAGTTTATAATTGTTTATTCATGCTTTAGATTATGATTTGTCCAACTAAATTGGTGTATTGTTTTAATGGTTGGAATGGGGGACATGGGTTTCCCCAAATTGATGGAATTTTGTCTTGATAAATGTATTAATCTAAGCCTACTTTGTTAACTTGATTTTGAATATGGATAATGGTATGGCTTAGCTTGCATTTTGAACCCACTGCTTTGCATTAAAGGATAAATGAATGAATGTTATTTTTGATGGACTCGGTGTCCTTGGTTTTGGATTTTAAATTGAACTTTTGAGTTAGTTTGGTTAAAAGGACTAGTTTGGCATAATTGAATTTACTTGAAAGGATGTTAGTATGACGATATCATTATGGTACATGCCGTAACAAATGACTCCTGAGTTAACGGTTAGTTTATGTGTAAAGTGTTTTACTTTATTCTTAAAGGTAATTATGTAGATACCAATAAAGGTATAGGTCCTACGTGGATCTATATTGGAAAAAACGTTTGCCGGCATTGGGGGTCCATGTGTCTATATGCTTGGAACATATTAGGAGGGCTATAGCCTTGCTGTCTTTAGCCTTTCCTCTTGTATTCATTAGTTTGTGTGGCTAGCATGCACTGGGCTCATCCAGCAGTGGAGTAGGAATCATATAGCCCATGAGTGCATTTAGGATGGATTGAGCTACGTAGTTCGGGTTAATACATTAAATTCTCATGTGCATAGCCTTTGTCCCTCTCCCGATATCCTATATATATATATATATATATGTATTTGAATATGGTGCATATGGTTTTTGACTGGATTTCTATAATTGCATTATTTTATCCCTATCCCCTAAGTTATATGCCAGTGCTTACCCTACTGACCGTCACTGGATAGTACATTATTTCGTGATGTAGGGTCTCAAGGACTTTTCTGTGGCTCCGGTACAGCGTTAGGTGATTTGGTATTCTAGTGTATCTATTGTTAAGTGGTGAGCCTCTATCTTTTGGAAGGCTTGGACATTTCACTCGTTTCCTTTATTTCATTTTATTTATTTTGGATTCATTTTTTCAAAGTCTAGGGAATGTCCAGACTTAATTCGTATTTCTATTTAGAGGCTTTTGTGGACAAGTGTGAGTTTATTATTTTATAGATTCTTAGAATTATCTTTTGACTTATTTATTCTCATTAGTATCTTTGTTGGCATCTGTTGTTTATAATTATGTGCTCTTGACGTAGGGCTAAGGGGGTGGTATCCGATCCACGTTGGGCTTGAGATAACCATCATGACCAGGCCCAAGTTTTAGTTATGACATTTTTTGCCCAAGAACTATTCCCTCATTAAACATGGAATGATATTTCTCCTAATTTAGCACTAGGTTTCACTCTTCACACCTTTGTAGTTTTTTGGCCAAATAAACTAGACAATCATCAACTGAATCACCAAGAATAGATAAATCATCCATAAGGACCTTGATAGAATCCTCCCCCATGTCATAAAACATGGACATCATGCACTATTGAAAGGTTGTGGTAGCATTAAAAAGTCGAATGGGCATCCTCTTAAATTATCATGACCCAAGACTACACCCTAGTCGTAACATAGTGCTTAAAGTCACATGTGAACCCAAGCTAATCAATGGCTTGGCATAAGAAATAAATCATGAAAGTATGTACAAAATACTGGGAGAAAGCTAACTTAATTAAATTGATGAGGAATAATCATAAAGTGAAGGTAAATATTGTCCGAAAATACTAAATAAAACTGAAAACATGTGTATATTTTTGACTGTTGAAAGCCTCATAACCAAATGAGTTGTTGAGGAAGGTCCCCAACTAACTCTGACAAACTAAAATAAGATAAAGTACTAAAAAAATAACTTATAATATAAATAGTCCTTGACAGATAAGGACTCACAAAGGCGGTAGATAGGTGGCGTGTGGATACGCTATGGGCGGTCTGGGTACTGAGTGTCCGAACATAAATTATGAAACAATATAGTTCAAAGAAGTATGCAATTAACACATTGAATATATTGAGTATGCGTGATGAAAGATAGCTGATATACATATATACTAAGCTTGAATGCATAAACATGAAAATCGAATGCAAGACCAAGCATATACATGTGCTGGGTAACTGAATTATTTAATACTGAACACTTGATCAAGATAACCTGATAGAATATAATTTGAATACTGAACTGAGCACTATTTGAGCTAGCAATAATTGACATACCCCAATTTGAGCTAATTAGGATCCAACCTATAACCCAGTTGAAAGGGTGTTTGTACCTTCCAAAATGTACCAACAATAGTGTCCTGGATCCTCTAAACTTATGTCCTAAAGTACGAGGGTGTCAAGACTAAACTTATGGGTGGCCCCCTATAACATACAGTGGCGTCGTTGTTCTTGAACTTAGGGACTGCTACTAATGGGCTCTTCTTAACTAATGGAAAAGTTGTCATCCATGGATTCACTCAGTGTTAAGTATTACTCCCAACTGAATAACATTGAAGTATAACTAAAACATGAACTAATAACTTATATGCTCTGGTCATGTAATTTTGAGAGTAACAATGCATGCACAATCTGAAGTAATCCTGAGTATGTAAATTGATTTATGTTTATACTCCTAGGTATCAGGTATTCATCACCCACTAGCTCTATCTAATGCAATTTAACATGATAATAAATTTTGGAGCATGATAATGAAATTATACAATTAAAATCCAACAACTCAAGAATATGTCCTGATGGGGAAAATTGATGATGTTGAACATACGGAATCAATAATTTAAGGGAAAATGCATATTCATAGTTTTGCTACACACATAAGATAATGAAAGTAGAGAATATCATATTTGGGTTCGAACCCAATTCAAGAGGGGTATTTTGATTGATGATTTAAATAGTTCCCAAGATTCAATGGGTGAAAGGGATACATTGATCAAATCCCTCATAACTAAAAGTAAGCCCCTTGAAGAAATCTTCTTAAAAGTTAAACTTGCTTGATAAACCCTAGTTGGGATTTGGAGAGAAAGGAATCATTTCTTTTGCTATGTGTTGATTGATTTCTAAGTTACGAGAGGTTAGGGAAATGCTTTCTTTTGATAACTTATATTGTTGAAGGCTTAAACGATGTGGGTTGGGTTAAAGAAGGGCAGAACTTTCCAAAAATTCCAAGAATTTTTAGTCAAGTCATTACGACTCATCCAATGACTCATTACGTCTTGTCATGACTCATAACCTATGTTTATGAGGTTTGGGCCCTTTTTGTTGTGATCACGAGTCAAACTCCTAACGACTCATTAGGTCTGACCACGAGTCATTAAGAGTATTCGTAGTTTAGACTCAATTCCTAGTTCCCTTCTATTAAGGTAACGGGCCCACCCTATGACTCATTGTCACTAATAATGAGTCGTGAGCTAGAATCATTACACCTGGACTTAAATTCGAATGTCCTCACTGATGTGTCCTCTAGTACAAATGGCGACTTATTATGACTCATAACGAGTCATGAGTTGGACTCATTGTCACTGGTTCAATGTTTGAGACACCCACTAGAGTGGTAATGACTCACACATAATAACTCATTACGTCTAGTAATGACTCATTACAGAGTCATTCTCACTAGTAGTGTGATAGACCCTTAGGAAATTTTCCACAACTTCTTGCCATTACATCAGATTAAGCGAGACTTGTGGCCTTGGAAAACTAATTTTATGGCCTATATTTTGATGGGATTAACACTAGAATAGTTAGGGTATTACAATATGCCCCTTCATATCATTTGTCCTTGAAGAAAACAGACTAAGCTTGGAGGCTATGGAAAACTTAGATCTCGCATTGAATGTTTATGACCTGTATCATGAACTGACATCTGAATTTATAATTGATGGATAAACTGGACTGACGAATGTAGCTCCCACAACTAACTGATTTCTCCATAGAACCATTACTAAAAAGACCTCCTTATTCCTCAATCTACAAACCTAATGATCGAGGATCTTAATTGGGACATCATCAAATAATAGACTATCTTCCATGCCTATCCTTTCAAAAAGGACCACGGATGCTGGGTCACTAAGGCATTTCATCAAATGGGAGAGGTGGAATACTAGGTGCACTGATAATAGCTCTGCAAGTAACTCCAACTCATAGGTTACTTTCCCATACTAGCACAGAATCTTATAAGGACCAATATAAAGAGAATTAAGCTTCCTTTTTGTACCAATCCTCTTTGCCCCTTTAATTTTTGAAATCTGTAAATAGACAAGGTCACCAATATCAAACTCATGCTCCCTTTTTCTCAAATTTGGATAGAATTTCTAATGGCTTTGACCTATTTTTAGCCTTTCTCTAATCAACTAAAACTTTTCTTTCTCCTCCTGTTCTAAATCTAGCCTAATCAAAGTAGTGTTAAAAATCTCAAACCAACCAATTGGAGACCTACACCTACTACCATAAAGCTCCTCAATAGGGCTATCTGAATACTATGGTGCTAAATGTTATTGTAGGCAAACTCAATCAAAGTCTATTGATAATCCCAATTTTCTTGAAATATATTGCACACACTCTCAATGTGTCTTCTAAAGTATGAATGGTCCTCTCATCTTGACCATCTGTCTATGGGTGAAAATCTATACTGAGGTAAACATTGGCACCAAAACCCTTTTAAGAAGTCTTCAAAAAATGAGAGGTAAATTGGGTACCTTTAATGGTTAAAGGAACTCCATGCAACTTTACCAACTCCCTAAGATAGAGTCTAGCTTAATCTTTGTTGATTCTACAGTATTAAATTACACGTAATGAGATATGTTAGTCATTCGATGCACAATAACCAAAATGAAATCAAACTGGCAATGAATACGAGGTAACCTTGTGTTGAAGTCCATATTTACCACTTCTCACATCCAGGTGGGAATATTGAATTCCTGAAGCATACCTCTAGGCCTCTGGTGCTCAACCTTGTCCTGCTAGCAAATCTTACATTTAGCCACAAATTCCGTAATATATTTCTTCATTAAATTACGGTAAATCTTATTGGCTTCGAGCTAAATTGAATATCGCGAAGCATGAGCTTCTACTAATATCCACTGCCTTAAATTACCCATATTCCGAGTACATAACCTACCCTAACAATGAAGAACACTATTTCCCCTCGGGAGAAAACCTTTACCTTTTGTTACTGAACTTTCTTTTTCAACCTAAGCTAAATAGGATCACTATATAGCTTTTCCTTTTCCTCTGCAACCAAGGAAGATTCCGAACCATTCTAAACCCAAACACTACCTTCGATCAAATCAACTAAACAAACTCACAATCTATAAAGCTGGTGTGCACTTCACAAACTAAATCCTTTTTTTTGTGTTCAATGAGAGCAACATTACCCATAGACAATTGTTAAGGGCGTCGTCCATAACATTAGACTTACTCGGTTCATACAACACGCTTATAACATAATTTTTTAGTAGCTCTACCTACCTTTTCTTATGACTATTTACATCTTTCTGAGTGAACATATACTAAAGACTCTTGTGACCTGTGAACCCATCAACATGAACCCCATAAAGGTAATGCTTCCTAATCTTAAAAGAAAAACAAGTATTATCGACTCAATATCATCAGTCGGATAATTCTTTTTATGAGGTTTGAGCTTATCTAAAGGCAGGTTATAACCTTGCCTCAATGCATCAACACACAACCAACACCAACTTTATAAGTAGAACAATACACCACAAAAGCAGTTGAACCCTCTAGTAGAGTCAAAATATGGGTGGAGCTGAGTCAAGTCTTAAACTCCTAAAAACTCTTATTGTAAGAATAGGACCACTAAAATTTAACCTTATTTTAAGTCAATATGGACATGGGAGAGGAAATAGAAGAAAATCCTTCCATGAACTATCTATAGTAACTGGCTAACCCCAAAAAACTCCTGATATCTGATGGAGAGATGGGTTTAGCCCGGTTCTTTACTACTTTGGTCCTTGGAGGAACAACTCTAATGCCTTCACTACAAATATTAGACCAAGAAATGATACAAATTTCAATTGGAATTCACACTTACTAAACATAGGGAATAACTGGTGATCCTTGATAGTCCGCAAAACAATCCTTAAATGGACTGCATGCTCACCTACTCTATGAGAATAGATGAGAATATCATCTATGAATACTATGACGAAAATGTCCAGATACTACTTGAACACACTGTTCATTAAGTCCATTAAAACTATTGGAGCATTTGAAAATCCTACAGATAAAACTATAAATTCGAAGTGACCATACCGAGTTCTAAAGGTCTCCTTATGAATGTCACATTGTTAGACAATAATCTAATAATAGTTGGATCTATGGTCTATCTCAGAAAAATAATATGCACCCTTAAGTTGGTTGAATAAGTCATCAATCTTGTGGATGGAATACTTACTAATTATTGTGAATTTTTTCAACTAACAATAGTCGATGCACATACAAAGTGAATCCTCTTTCTTGCACATAAAGTAAACTGGAGAACCCCATTGAGGGACACTAGGTCTAATAAAACCCTTATCTAAGAGAAGTTTCCACTGCTTTATCAATTCCTTAATTAGGTTGGAGCTATTCTATAAGGTGGAATTGAAATAGTTTTGAATCTGGAAGAAGATCTATTCCAAAGTCGATTTCCCTCTTGGGAGTAACTCTACGTAGATCTTTAGGAAATACTTTAAGAAACTTGTTCACTACTAGAATTTACTTGAGACTCTGGATTTTGAAACTTGAGTCGTTGAATCGGACAAGATAATAGAAGCACTCCTTATAAATCCTTTTTCTTCCCTTAAAGAAAGAGATAAACCTTTCTATGGGAACTGAGGTACTCCACTTCCATTCTAGTACTGGTTGATTTGGAACTTTAAATTGGACTATTCTATTTATAAAGTTAACTAAGGAATAGAAAGAGTGAAGTCATTCCATACCAAGGATGACACTAAAGTCGGTCATCTATAGCTCTATAAGATCGACTGTAATGACTATCAGGGATACTATGACTAGGTAATTTCTGTATACCCATTAGTCTATGACTGAGCTACCTACTAGTGTTAAAACTGAGAAGGGCTCTACTAGGATTTTGGGAATAATGCCAAAGTCTACTTATATATATGGAGTCATGAAGTATAGTATGTCTCCAGGAGATAATAATGCATACAAAAAAGGGTGAAAGACTTGCAACATACTGGTATCTATGTTAGGAGAACCCTCCTAATCCTATCGAGTCTAATAGGCAATGAGTTGATTTTGATGTTGTCTATTGGTTGTGCTAGAATTGGCACCCTGCTGAGTCAGGCGACCTTCTGGAACTAATAAAGAGTTAGTCTGGCCTTGTCGATGATCATTTCTACCTTTTTGTGTAACTATTGCGCTCACCCTTATTTGGTGGCTTGACTTGCCATCCCCAAAACAAACATCTATACCTTCCATATACCCAAGAACAAGTCTCTACTCAACATAGGTTTTAGAAACCCTAGGACACTTTAAACCTTACACTCTGATACCAAGTTTGTCATGACCTGAGACTACCCCTAGTTGTAATATGTTGATTAGAGTCATAAGTTACACCAAAATAACCCATTGCCTGGCATAAGAAATATATACCAAAAGAATATAAGAAAATACTGGCTAGAAGCTAATTAAACTGAATTGATAAGGAATAATCATAAATTCAAGGTAAATACCATCCAAAAAAACTTAATAAAACTTAAAATATGACTAACTATCTGGCTATTTGAAAGCCTCCAAACCTAATGAGTTGTTGGGATAGGTCCCCAACTAACTCTTACAAACTGAAATATGATAAAGTACTGAAAAAATTAGCTGATAATATAACTAGTCCTCAACTAGCGAAGACTCACCCAGGATGCAGATAAGTAGCATATGAATGCGCTATGGACAGTCTAGGTACTGAAATTCTGAACCTATACTATAACATTATATAGTACAAAGAAGTATGTGATTAGTACTTGGAATGTACTAAGTATTCAAGGTTAAAAGCTAGTTGATATACATATATACTAAGCATGAATGCTTGAACAAGAAAATCTAATGCAAAACTAAGTATATATATGTGTTGGTTAAATGAATAACTGAATAACTGATTACTGAATACTAAACACTTGGTCAAGCAAACTAGACTGAACATAATTTGACTATTAAACTAATCGAGGTCCAACCTATAACCATTGTTGGAAGAATGTTAGTAATTTTCCAAGGGTACCAATACTTACTGACATGGATCAACTAAATTGATGCCCCAAAGGACAAAGGTATCAAGTTTAAATTGGTAGGTGACCCCTTATAAACTATTGTGGTGTACTAACGGGCTCTACCTAATACATAACAGAGACATCATCTGTATGTTCACTTAGTTCTATGTATTGCTCCCAAATTAATATCACTAAAGTATCACTGAAACATGAATTACTAACTTATATGCTGGAGTCATGTTATTCTGAGTGTAAAAATACATGCCTAATCTGAAGTAAAAATGAACATGTAAGCTAATGTATGGTTATACTCCTAGGTATCAGGTGTCATAGCCCTCCAGCTCTATCTAATACAATTGGACATGATAACAAATTTTTGGGCATGATAATGAAATTTCATAATTTAAATCCAACAACACAACAATCTTTCATGATGGGTAAAATTCATGAAGCTGAATATGGGGAATCAATAATCTAAAGGAAAATGTGTATTCATCATTTGGTGACACACAAGCTTATGAGAGTAGAGACTCTTATATTTGGCCTAGAACCCAATTCAAGGGGGAGGGAATATTTATTGAATATTTAAGGAGTTCTCTGGACTCAATGGATGAAAAGGAACGTTGATGATATCCTGTATACCAGAAAAAAAAAATCCCTTGTAGAAATTTTCTTAAAACTTGAACTTGCTTGATAAACCCTAGTTGTCTATGGAGAGAAAGGAATTTCTTTTATTTCCATGTGTTGACTGATTTCTGAGTTATGAGAGGTTAGGGTAATGTTTACCCTTGACAACTGATTTTTTTAAAGGCTTAAACGACGTGGTTGGGATAAATAAGGGTAGAATTTACCAAAAACACCCTTTTAAAAATGCAAGAATTCCAATTCCAGACATCACAACTAACCGAATGGCTTATTGTCTGGTAATGAGTCATGGTTTGACTTGTGACCTAATATTCTGAGGTCTAATCCCTTTCTATTGTGATCAACACTTCCCCTCCTAATGATTCGTTAGGTTTGAACCCAAGTCGCTAAGAGTAGTCATGGCCTGAGACTCAATTCATGGCTTTTTTTTCTATTAAGGTAACAGGTCCACACAATGACTCATTTCCATTGATAATGAGTCATGAGGTAGAATCATTACTCTGTACTAAAATATAAAGGTCCTCACTGTTCTGACCACGAATCCACACAACGACTCATTACGGGTCATGAGCTAGACTCATTGTTGCTGGATAAAAGTTTGAGACCCTTACTGGGAGTTCAAGAAACTCATATATAACGGTTCGTTACATAATATAATGAATCATTACCAAACTAATTGTCACATCTAATCTGACTGGACCTTAGGAAATTTTCCATAACTCTCTGCCATAACATCGAATTATGGTGAGATCTGTTGCCTTGGAAAACTAATTTTATTTTCTATCTTTTGACTGGTTAAAAGCTCAAAAACTTGTGGTATAACACAAACGCAAATGTACTATATGTAAAAGCAAAAGTGGTTTTCTCTTGGCCTTTGGCAGCAATAGAAATCTATTTATACCCTGAATAACCATCACGAAAAAATACAAACCTTTACCTACAAGATGGTTTAACATCTGATCTATATATTACATAGGAAAGTGATCCTTCTAAATATAATTATCCAGCTTCTGATAATCCATACAAACTTATCTTCCATGATAGGTTTCATGAGAACTAACTTACTTTTCTCATTGGGTACCACAATAATCCTACTATTCTTTGGAACACACTAAAGGGGATCACAAATTTTCTATCAGTAATAGGGTAAGCCACCCCTGCATCTAACCATATAATGATCTCTTTATTCATCACCTCTTGGATAGGTATATTCAATTGACATTTTTTCCCAATGCTAGGCATACATTTCAGTTCAAGTTGATTCTTATGAGTGCAAATTCTAGGTGGATTTTTTATTATATAGGCAATAGTCCAACCAATACCCCTTTTAAATCACTACAACACTGATATCAAAGCCTCAACCCCTTAACATGAAGCTCTAGCAAATTTTCTATAGTAATAACTAGAATGGTATTATTAACCTCCAAGAATGCATAAGACATATGAGAGGGGAGGTCCTTCAATTCCAATACTAGTAGCTCCTCAATAAATGGTCTCGCTGGAGGGGTTGCTCGATTGTTTAGATCATGGTCCAGCTTCTTTGATGCGTTAATATATGAAAATCTATAGTCAATTGCACTAACCGTCTCATCATACTCATCAATACCATCATTATTAAAATTCAAGATCACTGTTGCTAGTTCCTTAACACTATGCCTCTCCTTAATATGTATGACTAATGCATATTCATCTATGATGTCTATCACAAAAATGACCCACATATCTTTTGACTACCTCATCGATTGACATACAATATATGTGCCCTGCTTATCATTAAGCCTTAATTTTATCTATCCCATCTCTATTTCAACCAATGCCTTAGTCGTGGGTAGGAAAGGTCATCCCAAGATAATAGAGACATTGAAATCAAACTTTTAATTAAGAATAATAAAGTTAGTTTGGAATATGAAAGAAGCCACTTTCACCAAAACATTATGCAAGATACAAACAATTTTTTTGCAATGTGATCCTCCTTAGAAAATCTCATAGAGGTCAACTTAGGCTACATCAACCACAAATATTTGTAGATTAATAGAAGCATCAAGTGAATTCTAGTTCCTAGATAATATGATTCTCTTGCAAAATTAAAGGACCTAATAGTACAAAGAATAGTGAAAGCTTTGGGATTCTCTTTCTTCTCAACTAAAGATCATGATGGAATGGCACATTTGTGTATATTATCAGCAGGCTCAAAAATTATCATCCATTTCTTGGTCACCAAATCCTTTATGAATTTTTCACAACCAAGCATTTGATATAAAGCTTCAATAAGAGGCATATTCTCAAATAATTCTTTCAACATCGACATAAAGTTCTAATAGTTCTCTTCTTCATCTTTCTTCTTCAAACTGTGAGGAAAAGAGGGATGGGGTCGAGGAATAGGCTTCCATATTGGTGTGGCCTCCTTACCTTTCCTTTTATCATTTTCATCTCTTTTATCTATAACTGTTATTTTCTAGGATGCCTTATTATTAATAATTAACTTATCTACCTTTGTTTTATCTACATAATTAACATCCATAATATCATTCCTTGTATCATCTACAATAGACATTGGTGAATCGACAGTAGCCTTATCACTTTGATTATTTATGACTAGATAGTTTTGTCATTCTTCGGATACTATATAGTATTCCTAGGAAAATTGCCTAACTGAGGTTGATTTAATGTGGTAGTCATCTGCCCAAACTGTTGCCCAAGCTGCTTAGACAGGATTGCATGTGTCTATACTTTATGGATCAACCCTAATATATCTTCCTTAATTTGTTTAAGGAAACTCTCTTGATTTTCTGAACCCTCCACAAGCTTTACAAGCAATGTTTCTATTCTCATACTTCTGGACTCAGCATCACAATTCCTTAGAGAAATATAAAGGCCACTCTTATCATTAGAATTATTTTTCCTCCTCCAGTCACCATCCCACTCACTACACTTATCTAATACCTATCTCTATATTAGTTTCAACATTTATTCCTTTAACTTGAGTTCCAAGTGTTTTGATCACTGCCTTGTCCCTTGACTTATATCTTTGCCTAAATTATTTGCTTTTTTTTTAGAATCAAATTCTTCATGTCTAGAAACCTCACCTCAATAACCTACTTCATTTATCTTTTTTACTTACATTGATGCAAACTACTTTTTGAGTAGGAAAATCTCAGTCCTCAGTTATGCTACCACTTAAGCAACTATATGACCGAATTCTTTGTACTCACTAAAAGCACTAGTTGCATCAGTATCGATTGATCTATCTGTCTCCCAAGTATGCCACTCTTTGTTGGTTTTAGTGATCTAGTAAAAGATTTTTGTGTGCTAATCCGAGCAAATACTCACGAAAGCTCCACTTTTAATAGTATGAGCTACATCATTTGTATTAGCTTTCAAGGCTCTTTAGAATATCCCAAGAAAGTTTCTCCTAATGATTCTTTGATTTAGGAAATTCATCATCTTCTTGTTAATTCTCAACCATATATCAATAACCCCTCTTAATGTAATTATATGGAATTATAGATCTCATACTTTAACTATAACAATCGAAAGAGTGGGAAAAATTAGTTTAAGAACTGTGTCCTCAACTCATTCCAAGTGGTAATAGACCTACAAGGCAGCTCTCCTAACCATAAAGTAACTTTTACTATCTAATAGAATGGAACAACCTGAGTCTTATAGCTTCCTGTCTAACCCCAGGTAGATTGTACAAAGTGAAAATCTCCATGTATTTCATAAGGTGCATGTTTGCATCATATATAGGAAAACCAACAGATACACCCTTAAAGTTCAGCAACTGTATTATTGCGCTCATAATATCAAATTTTATCCCTTAGGGCAATTTTCGAGAAATTAATGCACCTGTCTCAACTGGCTCAATATAACACAAGTTATCCCATGGGACATAATTTATTAACAAGTTTAACTTAATGGGATTTTGACCTCTATTACTTGTTATTATATCTCTTTTAAGTTCTATTCGATAATTGTCATCGTTCAATCAAGCCTTTTTCTCCATAGTTACTCAATGGGCAGTTGCTTGCCTAGCATTTTTCTCTGTCAAATTGAGTAATGACTTCCTCTATAGTTTTATGAATAACATATGGAGGTGGTCGATTAAGTTCCACTAGGTCAGTATAAACCTTTTCCTACAGGGCCCCTTGATCATAATCTTTATCTCTCTCCCTCTTATAATTATGCCATAAGTTTTATTCAAGCTTGAGATCCATTAGAATCAGGAGATTGCCTTAAATCAAAGTACTGAAGATACATCGGTATGTGCTCTAGAGAGTAGAAAATAAAAATCCAACAAACAAAACCAACAACTACAACAAACTCAATAAATCAATCAATAATCGTATTCCTAGGCAACGAAACCAAAATATGATATCGCTGATGTGATATGGTTTTATGGAACTTTCGATTTTTAAAACAAGAAAATTATGTATATACTTAGGTAATTTTGTTAGATCTAATGTTCTTTTGTGTATGTTTTGCAAGAAAATCGAGTTCAGAGAAAAGAATGAGCAAAAATTTATGAAGAGTAGTTAGAGGGCCACTTATGAGTCCTACCTATGGGCCGTAGGAAGTACCTATGGTCCCATAGGTAGGCCAAGTAGGTAGAGATATTGAAGTTCTGAGTTTTTTTTATTCCTTCTGATTCTTACACCCCTACATACTAGGCATGGGTGCTACCTAAGAAACATAACTTGCCCTTGCAGGTAGGTGATATGCAATCCAAAGATTCCTTTGATTCCCACAAGCCTACTTATATCTCGTAGTTACAACCTACAGCCGTAAGTGGGGTCATAGGTTAGTACAGACTCAAGTTTCCTACTTTGTTAAGGATAGGTTTTCTGATAAAACTATAAATACCTATTGGATATTTTATTATCATTTTATAAACTTTATACACTTTTTCCATAGTTTTTAGTATTGAGATACATTATTGATCTTGGAATAGTTCATGTTTTGAGATTTATATTTTTCATTATTATTCTTTAGAAGTTCATCCCAATGTTTTTATCTATGGAATCTATTTGTGTTTTTACTAATATGAGAAGCTAAATTGCATAACTAAGGTTGTGGGAACCTTGGTGGATTAACAAAGCAACTATTGTGCAAAGTTATTATAAATTGTTGTTTGGCATGTATTGGGATTTCTTTAATTTTGATGCTTTTTAATGGTTTAAAATATCTAGAACTCACATATTTTTATACTAACTAATGAGAAAGGTAGAGACTAGGAAAAAATCAAAATAATAATTTGAAGTTACTATCCATCATCTAATTAATTTGAGACCGAGAGGATATAGTTAATACAAGATCAAAATAATTGTTAGTTGTGCGACACTCTATGATTGAGATAAGATGAGTGAAATTTACCCAAACCAAGATCTTGGGATGGTTAGGTAATATATAATTTATTAGATTTTGCATGAAAGGCACCGAGATAGTTTTATAAGCATGAACAATATATGGAGTTATTAATCAGGAGGGACAGATTCCAAGTGACTGGCTCATATTAGTAACAACTCTAATTGCCAGAAATTCTTATTATTACTCTTACAATTAAAAAACCTCCTTTTTTATATTTGCAATTTTTAATTACATCAGTAAGATCTTGATAGATTTTTGACTTATTCCTTATGGGGTCAACCCCTTTTTAGTTGGGTTCTATATTTTTTTGGTGATTGTTTTATACCTCATATTGAGGTGTAATATGGGTGACATAAAATTTTGGCTCCGTTGCCACATAATTTGGTTATGGATTGATTGATTGTGGTTATTGAAATTGTTGGTTTCTTTTGTTGATTTCAAGTTTTCCTCTATTTCTAGTTCATACACCGATATGTGCCTAGTTCACAAGGTCAAGGAAAACCCTAGATTCTATGTTATCCTAAACTTGAAGGGACTTCAGAACAGAATTATATGATGGGGAGACAAAAAGAGTATGAGTATGGAACCCAACACAAAGGGGTTCATAATGAACCAGCCTCTTTGAATTATCCACCTTCACACAATTTTCAAAAATCTGCTAATAAAACTTCTGCTCGATTATTAGCAGAAGAAAATCTGAGTTTATCAGTAGCCTAACTACTAAGAAAAGGCTAGAGATCAAGAGGAGGAAGAAAATCGAGAATCACTCGATAGGGATAGAGTTTTGAAAGAACAGAGTTCAATTAACGCCACTTATCAATATTTGTCAGTTTATTACAATCTAGAAAATGATTTAGAGTATGTTGAACTAGTTGAGATAGGTGCTATTATTCCACATAAATTGCCCCAAAGAACAAAATTTGACATTACAAATGGAATTATTAAGTTATATAAACTGAAGGGTGTGCTTTTTGGTATGCCTACTGATGATGCAAACCTATACATTATGAACTTTATGGGTATTTGCACTTTGTACAATCTGTTGAGGGTTAATTAGGAATCTTTATGACTCTAGTTATTCCCATTCTCTCTAACAAGTGAAGTGATGTTATGGTTAAAAGAGCTACCTTTTAGGTCTATTACCACTTGAAATTAGTTGAGGATACAATTATTGGACCAATATTTCCTGCCATCTTGGATGATATAGTTAAGAGATAAGATCTATAATTTTAGATAGTTATATTCAGAGGCACCTTACAAGACATTGTTGAGGTTCAAGAAAAAGTTGATGAACGTTACAAATCACAAAAAGGAACTTGCTGGATATATCATATAGAGCCTTAAATGCTTATACAAATGCTATGTTTGACACAATTACAGAGGGATCTTTTCTTAAGTCTTAGATGTGATCAAGCTGCAGAGCTCTTAGATCAGATTACTAAAACAAATTGGGGGTGGCCTACTTGGGAGGAAGAAAAGTTAGCTAGTACTTATGCTAATAGTGCTTCTAATAAGCAGAGATAATTAGATGAGATAGTGGCTTAAGAGGTATAAAACTGAAGGACTGAGATTGTGTTTCTTACTTATCAATTTTGGCATGAAAAGTCTAGTTCTAAAAAAGAGGTAAAGTACTTCCATAAAGAGATGGAAAATTTCAAATAAAAGAGCCAAGGGTCTAATCAAGACACTTGGAACTCAAGGTCAGAACTACTATAGAGATAAGTATAGGGATAAAAGTAGGGAATGATTGTGGCTAGAGGAGAAAGGATGATTACAAAAAGGACAATGCTCATTATGTTCCTCTAGGGAATCATGATTTTTATTCCAGTAGCTTGAAAATAGAAGCATTACTTTATATGTTTCTTAAGGTTTTTGAGAGCCAAAAGAGTTTCCTTAAGGACATTAAGGCAGACATATCATGGTTGAGGTAGAAAGTAGAATCATATGCCACCTTTGTTATGCAGCTTGACTAGCAACTTGGGCAAATGTCAGCTACATTGAATTAGTATTCATCGAGAACTATTCCTAGAAGTACTATTTAAAATTTAAAGAATGACAGTCACTACCAAGCCATCACTGCAGAATGGTAAGGTTACTATTTATTAACCTATGCTCATGGTTGAAGATGAGATGAATGATGCCACAGAAATGGATGATGAACCCAAAGCTAAAACTGAGAAGTTGGTGTCTAATGGTAGGATATAGAAGAAATAGATGGGTATACAAAAATGAGTTAAGAATGATAAGACAAGGGTGCGGAGGTCACACCAATATTGAATCCTATTCTATGACCTCCACCATATTTTCCTCAAAAGTTAAAGAAGAAAGCAAAAGAAGGGAAATAATAGAAATTTATTTCGTGTATGAATACACCTTTTTGGAAGCTTTAGAGTAGATGCCTGGATATATGAAATACATGAAGAATTTAGTGACTAAGAAATGGACAGTGATATTTAATCCCACTAATTATATGCATCATTGTAGAGTTATTTGCTCACGATCTTTGGTTGAGAAAAAGTAGGATCCCAAAGTTTGCACTATTCCTTATAATATTGGGTCATTAAATTATACACGAGCATTATATGTCTTTGGATCTAGTACTAATATCATTCCACTAGTTTTATACAAGTAGTGGGGTTTGGGGTCACCTAATACAACCTATATGAGACTAATGATGGCCAATTGTATAATGAAGAAGCCAGTTGGCACATTGTGGAATATGTTGGTGATGGTATCCTCTCTTATATTCTAAGTTGACTTTGTGATTTTCATTTATGACGTAGATTTTAACATCCCTATCATTTTTGGAAAGCCCTTCTTAGACACTGCTAAGGCATTGGTTGACATAGAGATAGGACAGATTAATTCAGGATTGTTGAGGAACAAATCACCTTCACTGTGTGGTAGTTGATGAGGAATTCAAAAGATATGCGTGTAGTGTTTGTGATATAAATTGTAGATGAATATGCATTTGATTTACCTATTAAAGAAAGGCTTGGTTATAAAGCATTGGCGGTGATGATCATGAAGTTTGATAGCAACAGTATCGATGAGTATGATGAGATAGTGAGCGCACTTCTTAAT
The DNA here is from genome assembly GCA_030864225.1 of Capsicum baccatum var. pendulum. Taxonomy (NCBI): domain Eukaryota; kingdom Viridiplantae; phylum Streptophyta; class Magnoliopsida; order Solanales; family Solanaceae; genus Capsicum; species Capsicum baccatum. The sequence goes on along the minus strand of CM061554.1, from coordinate 54,769,058 downwards.
AGAGCGTTTTATTCTTATGCACCAAAGAAGTTGTATCTTTATTTAAAGAATATATTGACCCTGCAAGCTCGACTATTTATTAAGGAGCCATCGGTCTTGAATTTAAGCCACCTTAATAATTATATTATGCATTTTCTGGGTTCGACAATACCTTGCCAGTTATTATTGTAGTAGATTTGCTAGATTCATGGGTTGAAGCCTTGATATCGATATTGTAGAGTTTGAAACAGACCATTGGTTGGACTATTATGTATATTGTTAGAATTCCACCCAAAATTTTCACTCATAAGATTCAGTTTGAATCAAAGTAGGTGGCTAGCATTGAGCATAAATATAATTTGAATACACCTATATAGGAAGTGGTGAAGAAGGAGATTATTAAGTGGTTAGATACTGGTATGGTTTACCTTATTACCGATAGCAAGTGGGTGAGACTGTCTTAGTGTGTTCCAAAGAAGAGTGGGATCACTATGGTCTTGAATGAGAACAATGAGATAGTAATAATAAAATAAGTTACGGGATGGAGAGTTTGCATGTATTGTCGGAAGCTGAATACTTGGACACAAAAAGATCACTTTACTATGCCATTCATAGATCAAATATTAGACCATCTTGTGGGTAAAGGATGGTATTGTCTTCTCGATGGTTATTCCAGGTATAATAATAATTATATTACTCATGAGGACCAAGAGAAAACCACTTTCACACGTCCACATGGTATGTTTGAATTAAAGAGGGGGCCTTTTGATCATTGGAATGCCCCACCACCTTTTAGAATTGCATGATATCTATATTTTTTATATAATGGATGATACTATTGAGGTCTTCATGGATGATTCTAAGTTATTGGTGACTCATTCAATGACTATTTTGATTACTTGACTAATTCACTTTAGAAATGTAAGGAGTGCAACCTGGTTCGGAATTAGGAGAATTATCACTTTTTAGTTAAAGAGGGGATAGTTCTTAGGCGGCACAATTTTAGAGAAAGGGTTAGAGGTCGACAAGGCTAAAATATAGGAGATATAAAAATTACCTTCATCGATTTTTTTAAAGGGTATTTGGAGTTTCTTGGGTCATCCATGCTTTTATAGGTGGTTTATGAAGGACTTCTCTAAGATTAAAAATCCATTGAGAAAAATATTAGAGAATGAGGTAAAATTTTTGGTTTATGAGGCTTGTCTCAAGAGGTAAAATATTAGAGAATGAGGTAAAATTCAGTACTTTGCCTTCACCCAAAACCATCTATAACAAATAATTTCAGCACCCAAAAGCATTAGATACATTATTATTCATCCTTTTCCCTCCAAGAAAACCCTTTCCCCCTCAAGAACACCAAGAACTTAATCAAATTTTAATCAAGAAAAGTGAGAACCCAAGCTTTCTAATTCAAGAACTTCAGGAAGAAGCTGCAACAACACCACTTGAGATTCAAAGTTCAAGATTTTACATTAAATTAATCAAATAAGGTTTGAGGTGTTATGGAAAAGGTTACTCCTTTCATCCTTATTCACAAAACTATCCTTTAAAGTTGAATTTACATGAATATACATGATTTTTTGTATATGTTTTATTCCCAATTGTCATTATTTTATGTTTATGAAGTTACAAGTGATTGGGTGTTGAATTGTATCTCTTTTTTCACATGCCCATATGTCTGGCTTGGTTTTACATATATTGAGAATTGAATTTCATTGTCTTGACTAGAAATTGTTTAAGAAATTTTAAGATTTTTATTTTTAAGCATGATCCTTGTGATGATTTTATATGCCTAAGAGAAAGGTTGATTTCTTGTCTTATCACTCTATCCCTAGATTGGATCCTTCTATTTAACGTGATATGTGACGCTTGTAGTGTGGCCCAAGGATATGTCCTAGGAAAAGATGTAAGAATATACTTTATCCCATTTATTATCAAAGCAAAGCACTCACCCCAACATAAAAAAATTACATGGTTACTAAATAGGAGTTGCTTACGGTGGTGTTTGCTTTAGGAAGTTTCAATCTTATTTGATTGGTACCAAAGTCATTGTGCATATTGACCATTCAAATCTTAGGTAACTTATGGCATAGAAGTATGTTAAGACTAGACTGATTCGATGGGTACTAATCCTGCAAGAGTTTGACTTTGATCTTAAGGATCGGAAGAGCATTGAGAATCAAGTTGTGGAGCATCTACCCCACTAAGAAAAAGAAGCAGTGCTTAAACTACGGGATGAGCTTGAGATTGATAATACTTTCCCATATGAGTGCATATTGGAAGCATCACAATACTTAATCCCTTGGTTTGCTAACTTTGCCAATTATTTGTTAAGTGACATTTCACTAGAAGACATGTTGTTTTAGTAGTGAAAATAATTAATGCATGAAGTATGGACGTTCTTTTGGGATAAGACTTACTTATTTCGAGTATGCGTGGATGATGTGATTCAGAGGTGTATTCCTGAAGTTGAGATGATAAGTATTTTGGAGGTCTATAATTTATCTCAAATTAGGGATTACCATGGCAGTACTTATACGACCCACAAGATTCTACAGTATTGTTACTATGGCCGACAATCTATAGGGATGAACATGAATATACTCGGTACTATGACTAATGAAAAATTTAGGGCAATATCTTACAAAACCATGAGCTTTCCATGACACCTATTCTTGAGATTGAGCTATCTAATATGTGGGGTATTGATTTCTTTGGTCCATTTTTGAGTTCACATTGTATGAAGTACATTTTGGTTGCAGTAGATTATGTGTATATGTGGGTGGAAGCATATGTACTTCCCAATAAGAAAGGTCAAAGTGTCATACACTTTTTGAAAAAAAATATTTCCTCTCAGTTTGGTACTCCACGAGTTATCATTAGTGATGGTGGGTATCATTTTTCGTAATCACATATTCAAAGAACTACTTGAAAAATATGGAGTGAAACTTCAGGTAACAACACCTTATCATCCATAGACAAGTAGAAAACTTGAGGTCTCCAATTATGAGATCAAGTCCATTTTTTATAAGTCTATGAATGTCAACTAGACCGACTGGTCGAGAAAGTTAGAAGATGCACTTTAGGACATTCAAACAACTTATAATACTACCATAGGTGCCTCACCTTATTATCTTGTGTATGTTAAGGCATATCACTTAATGGCTGAACTTGAGTATAAGGAATGATGGGCATTGAAGAAGCTGAATTTTAAGTTAGTGATGTTGTAAACTTGAGAATGGAGAAGATGAATGAGTAAAATGAGTTTTTCCTCCATGCTTTTAAAAGGTTAGCCTTGTATAAGGAGAATATGAAATCATACCATGAGAAATTGAGAAGAAGGCATTCCAACATGGTGATGTGGAAATTTTTCTTGTATCCTGGCAAGTTGAAGTCTAAGTTGTCTAGACCATTCACCATGGTTTGTGTATTTTTACATGGTGCAACTAAGCTACAATGATATGGGGATGCCTTATTCTAGGTAAACGAGCAACATATTAATCATTACATGGGAAGCATGGAGGAGTTAAAAATGTGTGAGAATGGTAGCCTTGGTGATGTCAGAGTAGCCAAGGGAACTTAGTTGTCCGTAATGTTAAATCAGGTATTGCATGGGAGGCAATCCATGGGCTTGTTAGTGAAGTCTGAGTACCCAACATAGCCACGTCGTTCCCCGATATTAAATTGAGGTTTGTTTGGGAGGCAACCCAAGGTTTTAGTATTCACTTAGTTTTTGTTTTGTAGTTTTAAAGCATGAAAAGTACATATAGTATGGTAAAAATTGCAAAATTTTAGACAAGTTTAGGTAAGTGGACCTATGACTCAACCTATGTTTCAAAGGTAAAATCCATGACATTTAAGTTGAGTCGTGGGAAGAAAAAGGAAAATTTAGGTCTCTGAACTTCAACCTATGACCCCTACCTATGGCCCCATCGGTACAACCTATAACCTAGTAGGTTGGGTTATAGAAATCATAGAAAAAACAGTGTTGTAGAACCATATTTATGGACCAATCTACGAGCACTTAGGTATAACCTATGGCCTTTAAGTTGGCCCATAGGTAGGGTCTGAAATAGTTGGGCCAAAAATTTTAAAATATGGATAAGGCCCATGTGTCAAGACCCGATCAAGGAAACCTTTGAAATAAAATCCCTTAACCTAATTCTTTAATCCTCCAACTCTTTAATTACAAAAATCCCACTTAAATTCAAAGTCTTTCTCTCCCATTCACAAACTTAAATGGCAACCTCTACTCCACATCACCCTACTTGCACGTATTACACTTATAGTTTGAGGTTAAATCAATTGTTCATATTTTCTTCTGCAATCTTCACTTGAGGTAAGGTTTTTTATGATAAAAAATTTATTGATAAATTGATTTTGATTGAAATACCCTCAAATTAAATTCATGTATCCTATCTATAAGGCATAGGTACTACCTACAAGCCTGCAGGTACCCACGTAGGTGTCAGACCTAAATCTATAAAATTTTAGAGGCTGTGATTGCTACCTAAGAGGGAACCTATAGTCCCATACAAGCTACCTACGACTCATAGGTAGGAATCATAGGTAGCATCGGAGTTGGAATCTAAATTTTCTTGTCATTTCCTATTTATTTATTGTGTTTCAATCTCTAATAACTCTCCTTAGAGGTACTATAGTACCTCGGTCTACACCTATGAAAGTCGTACAGTCTAGACTGATAGATGAGTCTCCTAAACAGAGTTGGTTTATGAAGGAGTAACCCATTGACAGTTCACCCATGGTTCCATGCTAGAGTAAGGTCTATGATCAGAGATAGGCAGCAGACAAGGTTGCTATTCAGTCGGGTTCTCAGAACACACCAACACCATCATCAATACCTTAGTCTAAGCCTCAAGATGCCCCATATCGGGTTATCAAAACTAAACCTTGAATGAAGTTAGACACGACTTCAACATGGCATTCTCTTATCCCTTTCAAATCTTATAATGGAGAGGAAATGTCTAGTTGTAGTACTTGTAATAAGTGAGAGTCAGTTGTCCCTATTCGTATAAGGGTTAGATTTTGCATTTGGTAAAGTTAATAGTGAGACAGATGTACCCTAGTATGAGGAAGGTGCTAATACAGTAAATCTGCTCATGATGAATCTTCTTCATCATATGGTACTTAGGATGCTTCTTCTTTAGATTCAACTACTCAGGAGTCCTAACACCTCTTTGCAGTTCCACTGATTAGGCCATTTTGTGAAGGTGTGTAAAGGGCATACAATGCATCTATGATAGAGATAATTATATGTCTAAGTAGGGCAGATAGAGATGCAACATTACTGAGGAGATCATATTGACCTTGCCACTTTGGTAGGTGCTCTAGACCTGGAGGTTATTTTTGGCAGATATAATATTGGTGAGATGAGATAGCCTTCAGGATCTTATTCCCCTATGACTACTTTAGAGTTTTAAGATTTTAATGTAGCATTTGTGTATTTGATTACCCAAGCTGAGGTGAGAGAGAAGGACCAGCACCCACTGACATACACTAGTCATAAAGATTATGATTGTTTTATCTATAAAGACAATCCAATGATTCTTATTTGGGTGAGACCTTGTAGGTTCGGCCACCACAATAGAGTTTAATTATTGATTGAGGATTATTTAGAGTAGGCATACTATATGATATGTTGATCAGAGAGCACATAGGATAAACATAGAGAAATAGGTAACTCAACAGATACTTGAGCTTGGAACTGATGTCCCTTAGGTCATGGGGAAGGGGAGATAAAGAAAGAATAGATATGTCGTGAAATAAAGTTTTTGTGCACTATTCTACGGACAATGTGCTCACATAGGGTCAATTTGTACTGATTACCAGCCTCATAGAAGACTATGATATTGATTTTTTCTAGGTGGATTAAAGATGAGATTCATGAGAGGACACTCTGTGAGTTCACCACCCTTCTCTTTCCTTTCGAAGTATAGATATTGTGTGATGTAGTAGGAGTGATGGATATTCTAAAGGTTTATTAGAGGTTCAATATTTCTTGCATAGCAGATATTTGGTTAATTAAGGATGATGCCAACCCCATTGCTCTATATATAGAACAACCTTTGGTATTTCTCTACATGACCAACTTTAAGGGACCTTTTATTTTGGCTGAGCATGTTGATATGTTGATATTGGTTGGTGATATTGATATAGGAAAACATAGGGTAGATACTTTTCTATGATAGGCATTGATGGGGGTACGAGCACTTTAGCTCAAGCATCATGTAATGCCCCAAGTCTGGTACCCCAGACACTACACGGTGCTAATGATCCTGAAAGACCACTAGATAACCCATGAGTGGTACCTACTATAATAAATGTATAATAATATTGAAATATGTACAATAATGGGATGAAAACATTCCATAAGGTTCAAAACTGAAACATAACTGTTAACAATACCAAAACTAAAATAACTCTCTGAACGTGCTATAGTCTAAACGTCTAATCTAAAAACCTCTAAACTATTTGAATAAAGATTTGATGGTACAAATCCCCAACTAACTCCATCTACTAAAAAGTGAATTGAAATAATAAAATAATCATGCTATCCTCGAATGATGAGGTCTCACTGTAATCTACTGTTGCTAGCTGAATCTGAACTACTAAGGATGCTCTGGAACTCATATGTATGAACCTATGGTATAAAACACCATAGCATTAAAGAAAAGTATGTGTCAATACATGTGAATGTACTGGTACACAAAGTTAGGTAAGGCTGAATGCAAGGGTTTATATGCATGAACTATATTTGACTGAATATCATGAGAATAACTGAATAAGAATACATACATGACTATATAGACTATAACTGAAATCATGAGGATTGTAAATACTAAGTGTACTAATATCATGGATTACTGATAACAGATATAACTGATACTGGGAGACCGTATCTAACAGTCCTAATTCTGATGGAACTAGATGAGTTCCATAATAAATTGAGTGACTGTATCTAACAGTTCTGAAATCTGTAGAACTATCTGAGTTCTATTACTGAGACTGTGACTTTGGGACGTAGTCAACTACCCGATATTCCACAATTAAGATATCTATAACTAAGTTGGGGTTCAATCTGTAACCGCAATTAGAAGAGTGTCACTACTGCGCCTCTAGTAAGGACAAGCTATGAGTGACTCTCATCTGATAGTGTCCACAAAGGAGAACGGTAGGACCCTCATCTGGCAGTGTTAATCAACCTCACCAACCCTGAAGTATCAGTTTTGATATCTCAACCTATGCTGGATACATAGTTCTGGAATGCAAGGATTGCTTCTAAAGGTCACACCCTCTACTATTAGTGTGTGCCCTCATCCTAGGGTTCGCTCGGTGCTGAATTCTACTCCCAACTGAATAGACAATGAACTGATTATACTGAGATGAACTGGACTAAGTTCACTAAGTTCCATGGACTGATAGAATATTACTGAATTTTGTTAACTAACTGAGTTTACTGAGATTATTGAGTGGGACTGGACTGATACTGAATTTACTGAGTTTTACTGAGTCATGTGATTGACTGAATTCTACTGATCATGGATTGACTATGAGTATTTTGAAAACTAACAATGGCTCTAGGCACTCAGCTAAATTGTCAGATATGAGTACCCCCAGGACTGGATAGCATGAAACTGACAAGACATGACAATTCTTGAACACATGACCATAGTCAACAATTCATAATAAAATCATTGGGGATTTCATGAAGAACTTGATATTCATTAATCTTGTACATGTAGAGGAATGCATTCAAATATATATATATATATCATGGTTTCACAATTCTAGTCTCATAGGCATTCCATCAAACAATTTCAATGCATAAAAATAGCATGGGAGTCATTTTGAACATAAGGGTAAAGGATGAATTCATCATTTAGGCCCTAATGAGTCATAATGCATAATTATTTTTCCCTTAGACATTTTATCAAAGACCTTGCATGCATAAATTTAGGCTTAGGCATGAACATCATATCAATGCATCATTATTGGATAAGTAAACGCAATTTATAGATTTCAACCCACATGCTAGCATAGATTCATGAAAACACATTAAAGATTCCAACTTGGGAATCATATGCCAACGTCAACATAGTCATAATAAACCCACAACATTAACATCATAATTTATGGTTTTAAAAATAGGTTTCTTGAGCTTCATGGATTAAAGGAATCCATGAATGAACACTTGGCATACCTTAGTGGATGATTTATTGAAGATTGATGGAGGAAAGTTCGAGTTCTTGACTTGAAATTATCCACCTAGGGTTTCTTGTTCTTGAGGAATAGAGAAATAATGAATGTATTTGGCCAAAATAGGGTTAAATTTCATGTTATGAGGGCTGAAGGTCGAGATAAAATGACCTAATTACCCTTGAGGATGCGAACATTTAATGACTGAAAAATGGGCATCGACGCGATTGGCGACACGGCGCATTGATGGAATCTACGCGATACTTGATGCATCTCACATGATCATGCATAGACTTAGTACTCTTACTAGAGATTCCTGTAACAATGTTAACCAACGCAATAGGCAATGCGGCGGTCCAAGATCGCTTTGGTCCACTATTTTTGGACACCAACTGTGGTCTAAATGAGGTCTGAAAAATCCAAAACTTGTCTGGGAACACCTATTGACCTTCCTGATCATGAATCAACAAAAATATAAACCTTTAAGGGTCATTAAGGTTGCGAAATGAGATTGCCAACTTTCAAAGGACAAAAATAAACTAAGTCTCAAAACATAACTAAAATTTTCTAATTTTGGGACCCCTTGACAAGCTTAAAGAACTGAACTAAGCTTAGAAATTTTTTAGGGTCTTACAATATCTCCCCCATGGGAACATTCATCTTTGAATGTGACTAACTAAGAGGGGAGAAATGATAAACTAAAGTATATGCTGAACATGAACAATTGGAACATGATTACATGACTGACATGATTGATTTTTTTTGGAACTCATACTGAGCATCCATATTTGATGGATGATTTCATGACTAAACTGATTCATGAATGCGTGACTGAGAGTACTGATAATCTGATCACACATATCCGATGTGAATACATGACTGAACTGACTCATGAACATGTAACTAAATATGTAATGGTAAAGATACCAAATTTGAGATGTAAACTGAGCATGGAACTGAATACTAAGTGTGTAACTAAAATTTGAATATGAAACTGAATAATCTTAAGGAAAACTATTACCTTGGGTTGAGTCTGAATTTGCGGAGAAGAGGAGAAGATACTTGGTTTGCATATTTGCTTCTGCTTCCTAAGAAGCTTCCCAAACAAACTGATTCCGCCAAAGAACTTTGACTAGAGGGACTTCTTTGTTCCTCAGTCTACGAGTCTGATAGTTAAGTGTTTCGACAAGAATGTCTTCATAAGAGAGGTTGTTCTGAACATCTAGGCCCTCTATAGGGACTACGACTGCTAGATCACCTATGCACTTCTTTAGCAAGGAGACGTAGATACTAGATGTACTAAGGCTAGATCTGAAGGCAATTCAAGCTCATAAGCTACTTTTCCAAAGTGACTAAGAATTTTGAAGGGATAGACATATCGGGGAATGACTTTCCCTTCTTGCCAAACCTCTTCAATCCCTTCATGGGAGAGATTTTCAGGTATACATAATCACCAATCTCAAACTCGAGATCCTTTCTATGCACATCTGCATGTGATTTTTGGTGGCTCTGAGCTATCTTTAGCCTCTCTCTAATTAACTGAACTTTCTCCAAGGTATTGAAGACCAAGTTAGGCCTTATTACTCCAACCTCACCCACTTCAAACCAACCGTTTAGAGATCTGCATGTCCTACTATAGAGAGCTTCAAATGGAGCCATTTTGATACTAGAATGGTAGATTTTATTTTATGCAAACTCAATCAAAGGAAAGTGGTCATCCCAATTACCCTTAAAGTCAATTGTGCACGCTCACAGTATATCTTCTAGAGTTTGGATGGTCCTTTCTTCTTGACCGTCTGTTAGAGAATGGAAGGTTATACTAAGGTGAACTCTGGTCCCAAGACCCTTTTACAATGCTTTCCAGAAATAAGAGGTGAACTAGGTACCTCTATCTGAGATAGTAGACAATGGGAAGCCATTCAATTTGACCAAATTATTGATACAGATTTTGGCATAATCCTCGGCTGAATAAGAGGAAAGGACTTAAAGTAAATGAGATGATTTGTTCATTCTGTCTATAATGACCCAGACTGAATCATGATGATGACGACTATGGGGCAAACCTATCACAAAGACCATGTTCACTTCTTCCCACTTCTAAGTAGGAATACTAAACTTCTACATGGACCCACTAGGCTTCTAATGCTCAATCTTAACCTACTGACATGTTGATCACTTACCCATAAACTCTGCAATGTCTTATTTCAACCCACTCCACCAATAGATCTTCCACAAATTGAGGTACATCTTAGTGGCCTCTAGATGAATAGAGTAACGCGCAGTATACACTTCTGTAAGAATTCACTGCCTTAAGTCATCAACACTTTGCACACACAGACGACCCTGATAACGCAACACACCATCTCCCCATTGGGAGAAAACTTCTACTTTCTGATCATTGACTGATTCTTTCAACTTGACTAGAATGGGATCTCTATCTTGCTTTCCCTTAACTTTGGAAACTAGAGATAATTCTAAAGTATTCTAAACCCAGCTACTACCTTCGGCTGAATTGACTAAGAAAACACCTAGTCGGGTAAGCTGATGGACTTCCTGAGCTAACTTCTTCTTACTATCCTCAACATGAGAAACACTACCCATAGACAGTCTACTAAGAGCGTCGGACACTTTATTGGCCTTTCTCTAATGATAAAGGACACTTATGTCATAATCTTTCAAGATCTCTAACCAACTTCTCTGATGGAGGTTAACATCTTTCTGAGAGAATATGTACTAAAGGATTTTACAATCCATGAACACATCTACATGCACCCTGTATAAGTAATGCCTCTAAATCCTTCAGGCAAAAACTAAGAATTCTAACTCAAGATCATGAGTAGGATAATTTTTCTCCTGGGGTTTAAGATGTCTGGAGGCGTAGGCTACGACCTTACCATGCTGCATAAGGACATAACCCAAACCCACTTTGGATGCATCACAGTACACTACGAACCCATCTGAACCATCTAGAAAAGCAAAAACTGAAGTTGAGGTGAGTTGAGTCTTCAACTCCTGAAAACTCTTCTCACAAAGATCAGACAAATAAAACTTGACTTTCTTTTGAGTCAATCTGGACATAGGGGATACAATAGAAGAAAATCCCATAACAACCCGTCTGTAATAGCAATCCAGACCCAAGAAACTCCTAATATTTGATAGAGAAATAGGGCAAGGCTAGTTCCTTAATGCTTCGGTCATTTGAGGGTCAACCCTAATGCCATCACCAAAAATAATATGACCAAGGAATTCTATTTACCTTAGCCAAAAATTGCACTTACTGAATTTGGCGAACTGATGATTTCTGAGAGTCTACACTAATATTCTGAGATGGTCTGCATGATTATGCTCAACGCGGGAATAGATAAGGATGTAATCTATGAACACTATGATGAACATGTCCAAGTACTGCTTGAACACATAGTTCATCAAGTCCATAAAAGTTGTTTTTGCATTAGTAAAACCAAAGGACTTGACTATGAATTTTGAAATGACCATACCGAGTTTGGAAAGCTATTTTCAAAATGTCATATTCTCTGATTCTGAGCTGGTGATAGCCTGAACTGAGGTCTATCTTAGAGAAGTAGCTGGCACCCTAAAGTTGGTCAAACAAGTCATCGATTCTAGGAAGTAGATATTTGTTCTTGATCGTGACTTTATTATGATGACGGTAATCTATACACATTCTGAGAGAACATTCTTTCTTTCACACGAATAAAACTGGTGCACCCCACGGGGACATACGAGGCCTGAAAAATTCCTTGTCTAAGAGATCCTTCAACTGCTCTTTTAGTTCTCTGCATTTTGCTGGTGCCATTCTTACGGCAAAATAGATATAGTCTGAGTATCTGGAAGAAGTTCAATGCTGAAGTTTATTTCCCTTTCGGGAAAAATTTCAGGAAGATATTCTCAAAATATATCTGAATATTCATTCACTACTGGAACTGACTCAATACTGGGAGTTTTGGAACTAGATTCCTTGAATCACACAAGATGGTAGACACATCCCTTAGATATCATTTTACTAGCCCAAAGGTAGAAAACAAGCTGACCACTGAAGGCTAGAGTACTACCCCTCCACTCAAGGACAGGTTTATTCAGAAAGTGAAATTGGAAAATTCTATTTTTGTAGTCGATGGTGGCATAGCAAGAAGAAAGATAATTCATGCCAAGAATGACATCAAAATTAACCATCTCTAATTCAACTAAGTCTGCTAAAGTTACTTTCTAAGATATTATACTTGGACAGTTCTTGTATATCCATTAGGCTATGATAGTTTTACCCACTTGGGTAGAGACTAAGAAAGGCTCTGTAAGAATTTTGGGACTGAATCCAAAATCCACTACTGTATAAGGAGTAACAAAAGAAAAAGAATCTCCTGGATCTAAAAAAGCGTAAACATGTACATAAAAGATCTATAATGTACCAGTGACAATATCAGGAGAATTTTCCTGATCCTATTAGAACTGGAGAGCATAATGTCTATTTGGGCGCTACCCACTGGTTGCGCTGGATGTGGCACCCTGCTGATTCGGGCGACCAGACTGAGATGAGTAACAGTTGTATTATTAACTGTTTATCTGTTCGGGTATTGTTAGTTGAATTTATGACTTTATTTGTTGCTAATTTAACGTTATCACTTGATTTCTTTGTGTCATATTGTTATGCTACATGGATCAACACAGAGGTTTTGAAAGTGTAAACAGGAAGGGTGAGAAATTTTTTCTAAAGTGAGGTGACTATCACAGGTGGCTTAGGTTTCTTTTAGTTAAGCATCATGTTTTTTCTTTTATGTTTTATTTTTTTGAGAACATACAAACATTCTAATTTGAGGGTGTTGATGTACCATGGTTTCATGGAACAATTGTTGTTTAAAATAAGGAAATTATGAAAGTACTTAGGTATTCTTTTTGGATATGATGTGCTTTTGTCTTGATTTGGCAGGAAAACAGAGTTCAGAATAGAGAAAGAGCTAAAATTAATGAAGAGTAGTTATAAAGATACCTACGAGCCCTACCTATGGCTCACCAATATGACATATAGAGTGAGATGCTGAAGTTCTAAGAGTTGATGCTTCCTTTGGATTCTTAAACCACCTACCTACGAGGCAGAGGTACTACCTAGGAATCGTAGGTTCCCCTCATAGGAATGTTATCTAGATCCTGAAGATTCCTATGATTCCCAAGAGACACTTACCCCACATAGGTACAACCTATGACTCGTAAGTGGGGTCATAGGCTTGTACCGACTCAAGTTTCCTACTTTTTTAGGATTGGTTTTATGATGTAACTGTAAATCCCCATTGGATTTGTTATCATCAATGTATGATCTTTATACACTTTTTACATAGTTTTGAGTTTTGAGATACATTATTGATCTTTAAATTGCTGTTTTTTCTTTTCAGGGGTTGAGATTAATATGAGATTTTGGGTTTTTATTATTATTCTTAGTAAGGTCATCCTTATTCTTTCATCTATGGAATCTATGTATGTTTTTACAATAATGAGCAGTTAAACCACAAAACAAGGGCTATAGGAAACCTGATGGATTAACAAAGTAGTTGAGGTGCAAAGTCATTCTAAATCAGTGTTCTTACATGTATTGGCATTTTGATTTCTTTCATGATGGTTGAAAACATTAAGAAATCTCCTTTATTTGATACTAACTCAAGAGAGAGGTAGATATTATAAAAAAGAAATCAAAATAGTAATTTAAAAATATGAACCTTCATCTAATTAACTTGAGATCGAGAAGAGATAGTTAATTTGAGATCAAAAACAATGGTTAGTAATACGACTCTCTAAGATTGAGAGGATATGAGTTAAATTCACCCAAACCAAGGTCAAGAGATGTTTAGATGATACATAACTTGTTAGATTTTACATACAAGGCACCGAGATAGTTTTATAAGCACGAATAGTATGTGGAGTTATGAAATCAGGGAGAACACAATCTTAGTGATCGTCTCATACTGATAACAACACTAGTTGCCCAGTATTTTTATTATTACTCTTACAAATACATAAAAAAAAACCATTTACTTTTTGCAATTTCCAATTACATTAGCAAACTCATGATAGATTTTCCATCCATTCCTCATAGGATTGACCACATCGTTGTTGTCTTTTATATTTGTTCGATGACCACTTTATACTTCATTGCAGCATATAATTCGAGCTACATCAGTATCCCAAATTATACCTCTAAGAATGTATAAATTGATCACTGAATTAAATATAGAATCCAACCAGCTTGGGGTAAAATCCACGTGTAATAGGCCAAAAATATATCAAGAGCTTACTGATGTAATTGTAAATTTCAAAAATCTATAGTTGCCCCAAGTCATTTATGCCTTGTTAGAACTGACACTATCGTTATGAGGAAGTTCATTTGGCTTTTAAAACTAATTCTCTGTATTGAAGCCATCACTGGTTCAAACTGGCTACCAAGAAAAAACATCAGCTAAACAACCTCTTATACCAATTTTGACATTCCCAACAAGTCCAAATATACATTTTAGACTAGGTGGACCCTTAGTCTTGGTCCCGAGGTTTCCAAAATCACTTTGAACTATTAGTCAGAAGTTGAGAAAATGGCACATAGTTGAGGAACCCACTTTTTGTAGAAATAACATCTGATGGAAATTTAAACTATGCCATTGAGCTCATAATGTCAAATTTGGTAGGGTAGCATAGTTTGTTTGTGTATACGGGATAATGGATGAATCCCAAAGGGTTGTGAAACACCTGAATAAACTTTTAAACTTTAGCTAGTGAACCTCTTAAGTGGCCATTTGGTTCTCTTAAGCGAAGATCCTCTGAAGTTCCCAGTTGACTGCTCAAGCAGTCACGATAGCCCATTGTGGCATTTCTCATGTGGCACCCTTTATCTTAATCGATGACCACTTAAGTGGTCAAGGGAATTCTTAAGCGGTACATCTGTAGATGCTGAAGTGTCACTAAGGCGACACTAGATTGCTTAAGTATTGACTACTTAAATTGCCCATTGTCTACATAAGAGGTATCTGCATACCTTGAAAGGGTATAAATATCTCACTTAGCCCAATTTTAACCATTTTTATCCTTTCCCTAGAATATTAAACCCTAAGAAGTGAAAATTCTTGTAAGAATAAATTGGGAGTGATTTTTGGAACTTTGGATAGTTAAATTTACATGTTTCTTCTTCAAATTTTTGATAAGTTTCCATTAATTTCTTGAAAAAATCCTTTATATTTTTCTAAAAAAAACTAGATCTTTCTAGGTTTACTATAGCACCATTATAGCTCAGAATTCACCCATTTTAAGGGTAAATTTTCCTTGAGCGTGAGAGATGTTTTGTTGGTATTGAAAATGCAATTCATAAATGGGCTCCACATGGTATTTTTATGTAATTTTGGACCCTAAGAATGAAAGTGCAATATGTGAATCATTGTTCTTGTATTGACAAGTATATTGTGATTTTGATAAGGTGGCATCTTGCATAAGCTTCTCTAAAAGGGAAATCAGTGGTTTAGTAGATTTTCCAGGTTTTTCTTTGGCATCCAGGTCGTCTAGTCTTACCCTCTGTATAGGTTGAGTTATATTATTGTATGAAAATGATATTTGGCTAAATATGGAGTGGGATTTATTTGTTAGAGGTATGGTTGAAAATATTTGGGTAGGACTGTTTAAGCTATCTTAAAATCATAATTTAATTATAATTAACATAGTTACTCATGTTTTAGGGAAAAAATACTATATTAGGGATAATTATGACTTATTTTACATCTAAAAATAGATTTAGATACCTTAGCCTAGTTCGGGGTAGAATTTGCCTACATTGAATTTTGGGGATTAGAAACATTATGTTGAGACTTGTGTTATATTTTGTAGACTTATTTTTAGATGATATACCCTTATTAATTACTCTTTAAAAAATTGAGGAGATTAAATGCTTATTGATTATGCTTGTTCAGTAGTTGAGAGTTACCGCTAATTTTTTGTAAGGTCTGGTGGGTAATTGTGGTGATTTAGTAGTATCACTAATTATTATGGCTTATTTACATGGTTTCTTAATATGGTCTAATGATATATGAGTTTCAGTTTGAGTCTAGCAATTGATGATGATTAATGATATGGCAAATATATTTGATTAATAATATGGCTTATAGATATCACTAATGATATGGCTAATAAATATAATTAATGATATGGCTTATAGATAAGATTAATGATTTGGTTTATATATATCAGTAATGACATGTCTTATAGATTTGATTGTGGATATGACTTATGGATATGACTATCGAGATGGCATACAAACATGATTATTAGCATGACTTAATAGATATAGCATTGGTATGTTTTATGGATATGGTTATTGGTATGTATGGATATGATTCTTGGATTATTTTATAGATACGAGTAAAGGGATGGTTTATTGGTGTAGTTTATTAATGTAGTTTATCGATATCACTTAGTGTTATGGTTCATTAATACAGTTTATATGAGGTTTTGTTCAAGTATGATAATGATGATAACGTTCACGATGCTATTAAGTTTTGGTTCAAGTCCAACATTAGGAGTTATTTATCATATGATTGTGATGGATTCTTGGTTAGGGCATGATAATTGGAAATTTATGATTATTAGATTATTTAGTTTTCTTGATTGTATCCTCCATACTTACGGGGGCCTGCATTTGGTTATTTACATTTCTACACATGTTGGATTATAGGGGTTAATATTGTATTTATCATTGTGTGATCTTTATGTTACTATTTCAAATGTATTTATTTATTCTTGTACAACAATGTTGGAGCTTATTTCTAGGTTTGCCTTCGTTTACCTTTACTTAGCTTATTTTATCTCTCATCTTATCACATTTTTATCATGGTTTATCTTAGTTGGCTGATGATACCTACTAAGTTCCCATGGTTTTGATACACATACTAAACGTTTGCACCTTTTTGGTGTAGTTTCAAGTACTTCTGGCCATCGCTGATTTGATAATAATGTTGAGTAAATTTCAAAGATTGGGTAAACTTTTGGAGTTGGATTTACCATTTTTTCCTTCTTTGTATCCATGTCTAGTATTTCATTTTTGAGACAGATTCTATTTGAACATTTAGTCCTTATAGTTTATTTGTAGTATCTCTTGTTCCAACATTACTGAGTCTTGAGATGGATACTGATCTTTTATCTATGTATTAGACTATAATGACTGTCTTATTGCTATTTAAATCTTTAGATTATTGATTACTGGATTTTAGGTAGTTTTCCACTAAGTCATCCCATTGCTTATAGCTCCGAGCTACAGTTAGGATTACCTATTAGCAAGATAAAGTAGTTTCCATTACAACTAATAAATCTGGTTGTGACATAACCTATGTCTGCTATCAAGTTAGAAGAGGTATATTCATTGGGTTATATTATGATGCATCGATTGATTATGGTATCATGAATTTAACATGAATTTAATCATGCATGTATATTGCCTATCACCAGTATATTGTTTGGTCCTTGTATAATCAGCCTTATAGGAGGTCGAATAAGTATAGGCTATGAGTGTTGTTGATTATGTGTCGTATGTAGATTGAACCTTTTTTTTATGTTTCCCAATTAAGGTATTGTTTGTTTAGACTAGTTAGTTAGTTTATTTTACTTATTATGGTTAGTTTGTGGTGGGTTGATTATGGACTAATATGGAGCTTTGAGGTATGATTCTAATTCCTTTCTCTTATGGTTATTTTTCATTGATAATTATTTCATGGTTAAATATATGACTAAATACCCAGATCTTGCTCATATTAGCTTTCCTATTTGATTAGTATGCCTTGATATGTTAGATTTACTACCTTAGGTATTTACCTTTGAGTTAGACTTATATACCTATATGTATAAACATATATCTAGCTACGGTATTACTGTATATCATTATTCTAATTGAATCTTCATCCTTGGCTTTGTAAAACTATTATATATCCTTCTTCTAACCTTTATTTGTATTTTGGTTAGTGATATATTGTGTAGTGCTTAGTTCCTGAGTACGACTAGGATATGATAGTCCATCCTTAGTGCTAGTTTTGTTATGTTAGCTTCTTTGATATTTGCTTGTTGTTTTGCATTCCTAATTGCGTGTTACCTATGTTTCCATTACCTTTGGAGATCAGTCAGTAGTTGTCAATTGAGTACCACGTGTTTTGTACTCATACTACACTTCTATAGCTAGAAGATTATAGTATGGGTTCTTACCATTGTTGTGTGCATTGTGTGAAGAAGTTATAAACTTGATATTTAGGGTAAGTTACTAGTGTTTAGAGTATTACTATATTTCCTCTTAAGAATAAGAGTGATCTCTATGTTGTATTTAGATATAGATTGTCCCTGTATATTTATTTAGTACCTATTTTCTATTTTATTATATTAGAAGTTATTGTACTAATTCCACCAGCTTTTGGAGCTATTTTATATGTACTAGTCCTATTTTATGTTTATTCTGCATTTTTGTTTCATTTCTTTTGGTAGTCTGTTACTAAATATTTGAATTACTGGTTGGCTTTCCTACTAGTGGGTTGTAGTAAGTGCCATTATGATCTTAGAAATTGGGTTTTGACAAATTGGTATCAGATCCTAGGTTTACCAGTATGTCAGTACAAGAGAAAAATGTCTAGTAGAGTCCTACGAATTGGTGTGAAGACATTTGTATCCGTTTTTAGGAGGTTAATAGGTATTCATAGGAAATTATATCCTTGAATCCTCATTTTTTTCCATATTTCAATGAACCTCAAGCCCATTTTTTACTCTATTCTTTCCTAGATAAATGATACGAGTCTGTCAATAGATGCAAATGAGACTTTAGCACGTGTTCCTAATGATTCAACATTGTGTTGGACCAAAGAGTTAGAGATGGATATCAAGGATTAGAGATGAATATCAAGGATCTTCAGCATCAGCTAGAGGATTTGGGGCCTTCGCAGGCTCTGGTAGAGTTGTAAATGCTTTGGCCTTTTGAGATATAACATTGATGATCCGAGCCATTTTGTGGATACCTCACAGCCAGAGATAACGTCCAATCCATAGAGAAGTTCTCAGTTTAAAGTTTGATTTATTGGTGTTCAGTAGGGTTATTTCTTTATTTTTGAGTATGATTTTAAGTTTTTTGAGTTGGCAAGACATACTCCTATGTTATACCCTTTAGAGCATGAGATGATACATAGATTTATTAGGGTGTAATCTTTGCCACTCTATTTAGCATCGGTGAATTTGATAACAGCTAAATCTTCTTTCCCTTAACTTGTTGATCATGCAAGGGCCACAAAAAGAGAATGCAATGATATTTATGGAGGTGGCTCTCAAATCCATCATGGTGGTTGTAGTAGGTAGAGTTTATATTGGAATTTCGACAGTATTTGTTATGGATCTTTAATTTGATGTGGTCATCTTGTTGTGCTTGTGGCGAAATTAGTCATTGGTCCAGAGAGTGCCCCAGATATGAGTTGGTTATTCAAATAGAGGTAGCATATATTCCTCACTATCATAGAGAACCTGAGGTGTGTTACAATTGCAGAGAAGATAGTCATTTTAGTAAGAAGTGTCCTCGATACCAGTTGGTCAGCCTGTTGGGATCAACTCATATTTCTCACTAGGTTACAACTTTAGAGATTTTCTACGACCAAAGAGCGAATGGTCATTGGGGTAACTAATGTCCTAAGCATAGGACTATTAGTCATTTAGCTGGTCTATATATGTCTCCTAGTGATATGGCACCTTCAGTAAAATGCAAGGCACTTTGTACTTCAATTAGTGGTTCAGATGCTCAGTCCCAGTCTGGACCCACTCAGATTTATACCCTTTTAGGCACGTTGGGTATGTGATTTTGAATTCAATTATATTAGGTGCACCTTTTGTTTCCTATCTATACTATTTTATTTTTTTATCGGGGTTTCCATACCCATCAATGCTTATATGCCTTGGTATTTAATATTAATTGTGGTGTTCATTGGTGTAGAGTTCATGATTATATGACTACCCCCATAGATGATTTCTTTGGATAGTGGATAGAGTGGATCAATATTGATGTTTTCCCAGGGTTTAGTATATGGGCTCAAGTCTTATTTACCATAGCATATTGGCCTTCTTATGGGCCCTAGTAGTACTTGTTGCTAAATTTATTTTTGGTACCACCTACTCTTTATGCTGGTGTTTCTATTGTTGTTATTATTGCCATAGTTTTATATTGGTCTATCCTTGCTTGATAGATGATTGGACTAGCATTGTCTCATTAGAATTCCCTTTTTAACATTTCATGTTTGTTGGCCTAGGTGGCTAGCATAATTGGATGGTTTCTTTCTTATAGAAAGGTGAGGTTTGCCATTTTTCTCTTCTGTTGGCAATGTTAGGTTTGTTGTTGAGTGGTCTATGAAACTAGTGGTTGATTGGACCTCTTTAGTGTTTTTATGATTCTAGAGTTGGCAATTTCTGAGTTTGAGATTCTAGGACTTGCCTCCTAGTTTTTTGAGATTCTATCATTGTCTGTCCATCTGTATATAGCCTATTTCCATAGGTTGACCTATTTGGGGTTCATTCATCTAATTTGATTAGTTCATCACTCAATAGTGGTCTTGGTGTTGGTATTGAAAGGCATTAGGCTTGCCTTTTAAGTTTGTTGGGTTTGTCTTTTACTGATAGTTCGATCTTGGTATTGGAGTGGGGTATGATACTCTATTTTTATGGTGATATGGTTCTTGCTCAAGTGGAGTTAAGAAAAGTGAAACATAGGTGTTTTTTTCCCGTGAGCAATTCTCAAATTTGAAAATTAAGTATTTATTGCTGATATGGATCATTAGATTGACTAGTTTTTCGTTAAGGTTGTATTTCTCTGAGTTATTATAGTTTTGGATTTTACCTAGATGGTTGGGGGACTTGGTAAGTTCTTGGGTGTACTTTGATGATTTTTCCCTCCAGTAGATATAAAGTTGATTATTATGCTTCTATTTTGTGGTTTATTCTCTGTCCTGGTTTGGTTTGCAACTATATTGATGTGTGAGCAGATGCTAACACATTTGAGGCTTTTAACTGAGAATAATTGCAAAGTCTTAAGAAACTTTTGTCATTTTTGATTGTTTCCTCTTTGATATTGCAGTAAAAGTCAAGATGCAAGAGAACCAGAAATAATAGAAGTAAAAAAGTTGATTTTTGAGCAAATAGAGAGGGAAGTATAGCTGACAACTTGTCTGATAAGTCATCCTCCTTGTGATAAGCTATTAGAGTTGCTGTCAGCCTTAGATAGGGAATAAGATTCTACTAGAAGAAGTAAAGACAACCTGTGATAGGCCATCAGAGTTGTGATAAGTCTTTAGGCTCATCGTCAGGCTTAGGCAGTGCTTGAGAACTTGAAGTAAAGAAGCGATGAAAATTTTGATAAGTCATCACATGTCGGATAAGCCATCAGGCTTCATCGTCAGCTGAAGTCAGAGGTTGTTCAAATGTGAACAGGAGCTAAGACATTCTTGATAAGGCATCAGACACCTGATAATCCATCACACACGTCATCCTCTGTCCGAGAAAATACTGTTATCTATGATTTTGTTTCCATAATTAGGATAAAGTATTTAAACCATATATTAGGGTTTTCTAATCATAAGGGGCAGAACATCTTGAACTTATTAAAAAGGAAAGACACCTCTTTTTGGAGATAAAAAACTTAGAATTCAATTTTTAATTCTTTGATTTTGTTGTGCGATATTCTTCTTGAATTTGGGAAGAGAATCAATTTCTGACTACATCTTTTGTAATTTTAATAACTTTTAGTTATGAATTTTATTATTGTTATCGCTTTCTATTTTGTATGGAACTAAAACCCACTACTAGGGTTGTGGGATCTATGATTACTCCTGTATTATCTTAATAGTTGGTTAGGGTTTGCGTAATTGAGGAGATATCTTGATATTTCATTTTTTATGATTGTTATTTATTGGTTGCAAACAATAAATCCTGCCTTCTGTTGATTTGCTCGAACTGAGAAATAAACTAAAGGTAGCGAATTATCAACAAGGATTTGGGAAGGTTAAGCTCTCATCTAATGATTAATGTTGTAACAAGATAGATCAACTTGAGATAAAATCAGTATGAATAGAATGATTTCCTAAGTTCGAAAGAATTAGGGAGTTCAACATCTAATTAGATTGAGAAACACTTAGATGGATTGTTGAAATTTATAATTTGGGGTTTCCCGCAAGTCAAGAGAACCCAATACTACATTTATTATTTAATAGAGAATAATAATAATAGTGATCACAATCCTAGTTCCTCTCTATCACTGATTTGAACCATTGAAATTTTTATTTTGAGCACAGAAGCAAGTTAAAACTTTAACATTTGTTTAATCATCAAAAACCCCTATTTTATCTTTTCATATCATTTGTTTGAATTAAACTTATAGCTGTAGTTTTAAGTAAATTTAATCGCCACTCACATTGTTCCTTATGGATTCAATCCAGACTCCAAAGTTGGATAAAAATATTGACCACGAACGCCATGCACTAAATTGACATATTAAGTTGGTTTAGAATTTTAGCCTACTTGCTTGAATTCAAACTTGTAAATATTTGTTTTTGGTTTTCTTTTATTTCTTGTATTAGGTAGATTTTTATATTAGTTTACTTATTATTATGGAATCCTGGAATGAACATGAGCTTGGTGGCTGAAAATCTTATCTTGATGATCCATGTCCATATTGTAATAGACCTCACTTTTGGCATGAATATAGATATGCTCCCCGGAAAGAGATGTATACCCCATCTCCATCCTACTAAGAGTATGATTGTTCTTTATGTGGTAGTTACGATGGACATTGGAGTGGTTGCCCAAATTTCCCCACCCCCTATTGTGCTAACCCAAATTCTAGTTTTTCTTATGAGTTTGATAGGTCTTATAGTCAAGAAAAGGAAGAACGAAGCACTGGGAAAAGTGACATTGAAGCTATTTTTCAACGAATGTTAGATCTCCAGAAAGAAACATATGATATCATATGTGATATGTATCCATACATGAAGCCAATCATTCATGAGAAGATGGACATAGAGGTCAATCATTCAAAACATTTTTGTATCTTATGTTAAGATAATATCTTGTCTGTGGAATCATTTAAAATAACGGAAGAGTGTGAAGATGAGGAGCAAGAACCCTATATTAATGTTGATCTTTATGTTGAGCAACCCTAAGTTATTTTCCAACCAACCATGAGAGATGATGCCAAGATTGAGGACATGGCACTAGAGGCAAAAGAAAAAACAAAGAAAATCTCTAATAAAGAATCTAGCCCTATTCAAAGTGAAGATGTCGAGAAGGTGAATAAAAGTGAGTGTGTAGTAGATAGTCTAAATTTTGAAGTAGGATTAATTAGGCCTCATTCAAAGCACTTTTCTACATTATGTTTAGATGATATCTTGTCTGCGGAATCATTTAAAATAGTAGAAGAGTGTAAAGATGAGGAATAAGAATCCTATATTTTTGATTTAACATTAGACAAGCAACATAAAAATACACCTCACTTTAAGGCCGAGTGGTTTACCACGCTCAATCCATTAATTGACTTCTTAATTTTTGTACCACCCCCTATGATCGAGGCAAGAAGATGGACTCTAAGTTGAGTTGTGCCGTGACACTAAATTAGGTGCTGCTTGGGAAGAAACCCAAGGTATTTTGTTGTTTGTATTCGTATAATGTGATTGACATCAGATCTTCTCACCCATGGTGCCATAGGTATGTTTATCACTCTCTTGTTTTGGTTTGAAGCTTTGGAGATATTGCATGACTTTAAGTTAAGGATGGGGCAACTTGTGGGTGTTGATGTCCTCTTGGGGTTTTTATTGTCGTGCCTCTTTTCCCAAGAGTCTTATTCCTAGTAGACTTGATATGTTTAGGCGTATTATGTTTGTTTTGTGATGTTTTCTGGTTAAATGTGGGAAAAATAAGTATCTAGGATAGTTGACATATTTTTTTTGATTTTTCTTGGAATGATAAATACCTCTCCAATTGTCTATCTGGTAACTATGTGATGTGCATCTATATGTGACTACTGTGAATCTTTTTATGGCATTAGTACTAGGAACATGATAATCACTGCAAATAATTGCTTGAACTGAATGTGTAGTAGCTTGTGATGTACCTTTATGACATGTGGGTGTGAGATACTACCTAGTTCCCATAGTGTGCTTAATCCAGAACTTTCCTGGTTGGTCTTGCCTTGGTTGTAGGATAGGGGTTAGAAAAGGATCATAGGCCATTTTGAGATCAGTCCACTTTTAGCCTAAATTACCTTCCTTGTATGAATGATATCCCTTGATCCTATTTTTTAGCCTAAATGCCTATTCTTTCATAATACCTATCACTTTCCCATTTGTAGCACACTGAATCTATTTTGAACCTGGTCCTCCTTGAATATTTTTCACTTTAACTTAGGCAAATAGCCTAAGTTGAGGGTGGCTACCATAGGGGAGTGTGATGTAAAATGAGTATGAATAAAGGGAGACTAAAAGAAAAGAATAAAAAGCTCGGTGCGGTTGAAAAAGAATAAGAAAATAAAAGTTGTGAAAAAAAAGAAATGATTGTCAAAAAGACTGCACTAATCTGGAGTATGTGTGATCAAGAAAGGAGAGAATTAAGTAAAGGTAAATAAGTGAGACCCCAAAACTTAGTGTAGTGCCAAGGATGATTAGTCACCTTAAATATCATCGAGTATCATACCATCCCTTAGCAAACATTACAAGCTGAAGAAAAAGACCTATAGTGATCCTAGCTTACCTGTCTAAAAACCTTGGTAATAAAAATAAAGGCAAGCTTATGGCATTTGGCATACATTGACTGGAACTTATTTCTGAGAGTGAGTGTCTCTTGACTGTCCCCGCATTGACATTCTTGAGTTCACATATGAGTGAGGAGGGACCTCTTTGTTGTGAGGTCACACTAGTTACGTTGCTAGTTGCTAACTTGTTTGGATAGTGTAATCTTGGTATATGCATGGTTGTTGTTGCTGAATTGATGCCATAGCTTGATTCCTGTGTGTCACATTTTTGTTCTTCAATAATATGCACAATTGTTTTTAAATTATTGACCTACGAGATGGTGAAGATATTTTGAGCTAAAATAGATGATTGACTGCCGAATGTGCTTTGTATCCTCTTAGTTATCTTTTAGTTGCTTAAGGACAAGCAATTGTTTTAAGTTGAGGGTGTTGATGTATGATCAGATACTAACACATTTGAGGCTTTTAACTGAGAATAATTGCAAAGTCTGAAGAAACTTTTGTTGCTTTTGATTATTATCTCTTTGATATTGCAGTAAAAGTCCAGATGTAATAGAACCAGCAATAATAGATGTAAAAGAGTTGATTTCTGAGAAAGTAGAGAGGGAAGTATATGTGATGACTTATCTGATAAGTCGTCAGCCTTGTGATAAGCTATCATAGTTGCTATCAGCCTTAGACAGAGAATGAGATTCAGCTGGAAAAAGTGATGACAACCTGTGATAGGCCGTCAGAGTTGTGATAAGCCTTCAGGATCGTCGTCAAGCTTAGGCAGTGCTTGAGAACTTTATGTAAATAAGCGACGACAATTCTGATAAGGCGTCACATGTCTTATAAGTTGTCAGGCTTTATTGTTAGTTGAATACAGAACTAGTTCAAATGGGAATAGGTGATGATGACATTCTTGATAAGGCATCAGACTCCTGATAAGCCGTCACACACATCATCGTATGTCCGAGAAAATACTGTGATATGTGATTTTGTTTCCATAAATAGGATGAAGTATTTATAACATAGGTTTGGGTTTTCTAATCAAAAGGGTGGAACATCTTGAACTTATTAAAAAGGAAATACAGCTTTTTTGGGGGATAAAAAACTTAGAATTCAATTTACAATTCTTTTATTTTGTTGTGGGATATTCTTCTTTAATTTGGGAAGAGAATCAATTTCTGACTACATCTTTTGTTAGTTCAATCACTTTTAATTATGAATTCAGTTATTGTTATCGCTTTCTATTTTGTGTGGAACTAAAACCCACAACTAGGGTTGTGGGATCTATGATTACTCTTCTATTGTCTTAATAGTTGGTTAGGGTTTGAGTAATTATGGGGATATCTTGATAATTCCATTATTATGATTGTTATTTATTGGTTGCAAACAATAAATCCCGCCTTCTGTTGATTTGCTCGTATTGAGAAATAAACTAAAGGTAGCAAACTATCAAAAAGGATTTAGGAAGGTTAAGATCCCATCTAATAATTAATGTTGTTATAAAATTGATCAACTTGAGATAAAATCAGTATGAATAGAATGATTTCCTAAGTTCAAGAGAATTAGGGAGTTCAATATCTAAGTAGGTTGAGAAACACTTAGATGGACTGTCAAAACTGATAATTTGGTGTTTCCTACAAGTCATGAGAACCCATTGGTGTTCGAGCGATAGCCTACAATACAAGCCAAAGAAAAAAACCCTATAGTGATCCTAGCTTACCTGTTTGAAAACCTTAGTAATGAAAATAAGGGAAAGCTTATGGAATTTGGCTTACATTGACTGGAACTTGTTTCTGAGAGTGAGTTTCTCTTGACCGTCCCCGCATTGACATGCTTGAGTTCACATATGAGTTAGGAGGGACCTCTTTGTTTTAAGGGTACACTCGTTACTTGCTAGTTGCTAACTAATTTTGATAGTGTAATCTTGGTACATGGATGGTTGTTGTTGCTAAATTGATGACATAGCTTGCTTCTTGTATGTCACATTTTTGTTCTTCAATAATATGCATAGTTGTTCTTTAAATTAATTAAGAGATGCTGAAGATGTTTTAGGCTAAAATTGATGATTGACTACCGAGAGTGTTTTGCATCCTTTTAGTTATGTTTTAGATGATTGAGAACAAGCAATTTTTTTAAATTAAGGGTGTTGATGTGTGAGCAGATGCTAACACATTTGAGGCTTTTAACTAAGGATAATTGCAAAGTGTTAAGTAACTTTTGTAATCTTTGGTTGTTTTCTCTTTGATATTACAGTAAAAGTCAAGATGCAAGATAACCAGCAATAATAGAAGTAAAAGAGTTGATTTCTGAGCAAGTAGAGAGGGAATTATAGATGCCGACTTGCCTGATAAGACGTCAGCCTTATGATAAGCTATCCGAGTTGCCGCCAGCCTTAGATAGAGAATGAAATTCAGCTGAAAGAAGTGACGACAACCTATGATAGGCAGTCAGAGTTGTGATAAGCCACTAGGCTCAACGACAACCTATTCGTAGAATGAACATGATCTTGGTGGTTGGAAATCTTATCTTGAAGATTTATGTCCATATTGTAATGGACCTCACTTTTGGCAAGATTGTAGATATGTTCCCCGGAGAGAGATGTGTGTACCATCTCCAACCTGGAGAGAGATGTGTGTACCATCTCCAACCTATCGGGAGTATGATTGTTCTTTATGTGGCGGTCAAGACTGACATTAGAGTGATAACCCATATGCCCCCTCCCCCTATTGTGCTAACTTAAATTCTAGTTCTTCTTTTGAGTTTGATAGGTATTATGGTCATCAAAGGGAAGAATGAAGCACTGAGAAGAGTGGCATTAAAGGTATGTTTCAACGAATGTTGGATCTCCAAAATGAAACATATGATATCGTATCTGATATGTGTCAACACATGAAGCTAATCATTCATGAGAAGATGGATATAGGTGTCAATCATTTAAAGCATTCTTCTATATTATGTTTAGATGATATCTTGTCTTTGGAATCATTTAAAATAATGGAAGAGTGTAAAGATGACGAACAAGAACCTAATATTGATGTTGAGCTTTATGTTGAGAAACCTTCAGTGATTTCCCAACCAACCAAACCAACCATGAGAGATGATGCCAAGATTAAGGACATGGTCCTAAAGGCAAAAGTAGAAACAAAGAAAATCTCTAATAAAGACTCGATCCAAATTTGAAGTGAAGATGTCGGGAAGGTGAATAAAAGTGAGTGTGTAGTAGATAGTGTAAATTTTAAAGTAGGATTGATTGGGCCTTATTCAAATCACTTTTCTACATTATGTTTAGATGATATCTTGTCTGTGGAATAATTTAAAATAGTAGAAGAGTGTGAATATGAGGAACAAAAATCCTATATTCTTGATTTTACATTAGACAATCAACATAAAAATAAACCTCATCTTAAGGCTGACTAGTTTACCAGGATCAATCCATTACTCGAGTTCTTAATTTTTGTACCACCCCCTATGATCGAGGCAAAAAGATGGACTCTAATTTGGGGGTGAAATTCATATCCTCAAGGTGGAAGAAAAAGTTGAGTTGGGTCATTCCGCAACACTAAATTAGGCGCTACTTAGGAGGCAACTTAAGGTATTTTTTTATTTGTATAGGTATTATTTGATTGACATCTGACCTTCGCACCCATGGTGCCACAAGTATGTTTCTGACTCGCATGTTTTGGTTTGATGCATTGGGAACATTGCATGATTTTAAGGTAAGGGTGGGGCTACTTGTGGGTGTTGATGTCATCTTGGGGTTTTTGTTGTCGTGCCTTTTTTCTTCGAAGTCTTGTTCCTAGAAGAGCCAACATGTTTAGGCGTATTGTGTTTGGTTTTTGATTTATTGTGGTTAACTAGGGGAAAAATAAGTATCTAGGACAGTTGGCTTATTTTTGTTGATTTTTCTTGGAATGATAAATACTTCTCTAATTGTCTATCTAGTAACTGTGTGATATGCATCTATATGTGACTACTGTGAATCTTTTTATGGCATTAGTACTAGGGACATGATAATCATTGCAAGAAATTGGATGAACCGAATGGGTAGTAGCTTGTGGTGTACGTTTGTGACATGTTTGTGTGAGATACTACCTAGTTCTTATTGTGTGTTAAATCCAAAAATTGCCCGGTTGGTCTTGCCGTGCTCGTTGGAAAGGATCATTGGCAATTTTTAGATTAGTCCACTTCTAGCCTAAATTACCTTCCCTGTATAAATGATATCCCTTGATCCCATTTTTTAAACCTAAATGTCTATTCTTTTATAATACCTATCACCTTCCCATTTGTATGACAATGAATCTATTTTGGCCTAGGTCCTTCTTTGATATTGTGCACTTTGACTTAGGAAAATAGCCTAAGTTGAGGGTGGCTACCATTGGGATGCATGATGTAAAATGACTATGAAGAAAGGGAGAGTAAAAGAAAAGAACAAAAAGCTGGGTGCGGTGGAAAAAAATAAGAAAAGAAAAGTTGTGAAGAAAAAAAAATAATTGTATAAAAAGGTCGCACCCATCCGGAGTATGTGTGATCATGAAAGGAGAGAATTAGGTAAAGGTAAATAAGTGAGACCCCAAAAATTAGTGTAGTGCTAAGGAGGCTTAGTAACCTTAAATATCATCGAGTATCATACAGGCCTTTAGCCTATGTTATAAGTTGAAGAAAAAGATCTATAGTCATCCTAGGTTACCTTTCTGAAAACCTTGGTAATGAAAATAAGGGCAAGCTTATGGTATTTGGCATATATTTACTGGAACTTGTTTCTGAGAGTGAGTGTCTATTAACTGTCCCCGCATTGACATGCTTGAGTTCACATATGAGTTAGGAGGGACCTCTTTGTTGGAAGGGTACACTGGTTACGTTTCTAGTTGCTAACTTATTTGGATAGTGTAATCTTGGTACATGCATGGTTGTTGTTGTTGAATTGATGCCATAGCTTGACTCCTCTGTGTTGCATTGTTATTCTTCAATATTATGCACTATTATTTTTTAAATTAATAGACCTTGGTGATGGTGAAGATTTTTTGAGCTAAAATGGATGATTGACTGCCGAATGTGCTTTGTATCCTCTTAGTTATGTTTTAGTTGCTTAAGGACAAGCAAATGTTTTAAGATGAGGGTGTTGATGTGTGAGTAGATGCTAACACATTTAAGTCATGTTGATGTGTGAGCAGATGCTAACACATTTGAGGCTTTTAACTGAGAATAATTGCAAAGTCTTAAGAAACTTTTGATGTTTTTGATCATTGTCTCTTTGATATTGCAGTAAAAGTCAAGATGCTAGAGAACCATCAATAATGGAAGTAAAAGAGTTGATTTCTGAGAAAGTAGAGAGGGAAGTATATGTGATGACTTATCTGATAAGTCGTCAGCCTTGTGATAAGCTATCATAGTTGCTATCAGCCTTAGACAGAGAATGAGATTCAGCTGGAAAAAGTGATGACAACCTGTGATAGGCCATCAGAGTTGTGATAAGTCGTCAGGCTTAGGCAGTGCTTGATAACTTCAAGTTAAGAAGCGATGGCAATTTTGATAAGTCATCACATGTCTGATAAGACATCAGGCTTCATCGTCAGCATCGTCAGCTGAAGATAGAACTTGTTCAAATATGAAGAGGAGCTGACGACATTCTTGAAATGGCATCAGAATCCTGATAAACCGTCACACACATCGTCGTCTGTCTGAGAAAATACTATGATCTATGATTTTTTTTCCATAATTCGGGTGAAGTATTTAAAGCATATGTTAGGGTTTTCTAATCATAAGGGGCGGAACATCTTGAACATATTAAAAAGGAAAGACGCCTCTTTTTGCGGTTAAAAAACTTAGAATTCAATTTTCAATTGTTTGATTTAGTTGTGGGATATTCTTCTTGAATTTGGATAAAGAATAAATTTATGACTACATCTTTTGTAAGTTTAACCACTTTGAATTATGAATTCAGTTATTGTTATCACTTTCTCTTTTGTGTGGAACTAAAACCCACAACTAGGGTTATGGGATCTATGATTACTCCTGTATTGTCTTAATAGTTGGTTAGGATTTGAGTGATTGTGGGGACATCTTGATAATTCCTTTATTATGATGGTTATTTATTGGTTGCAAACAATAAATCTTGTCTTATGTTTATTTTCTCGAACTGAGAAATAAACTAAAGGTAGTGAATTATCAATAAGGATTTGGGAATGTTAAGCTCCCATCTAATGGTTAATGTTGTAACAAGATTGATCAACTTGAGATAAAATCAGTATGAATAGAATGATTTCCTATGTTAGTGAGAATTAGGGAGTTCAACATTTAAGTAGGTTGAGAAATACTTAGATGGACTGTTGAAACTGATAATTTGGTGTTTCCCACAAGTCATGAGAACCAATACTATAGTTATTATTTAATGGGGATTAATAATCATAGAAAATTTCTCTATCACTGATTTGAACCATTAAAATTTTATTTTTAATCTCTGAAGCAAGTTAAAACTTTAACATTTGTTTGATCATCAAAAGCCCCATTTTATCTTTCCATATCATTTGTTTGAATTCAACTTATAGCTATAGTTTCAAATTAGTTTAACCACCACTCACATTGTTCCTTGTGGATTCGACCCCTACTCCAAAGTTGAGTAAATATATTGACGACGACCGCCTTACACTAAATTGACGTGTAAGTTAAGCGTTATCATACATCTTTATTCCAACTTTGGCAGGATCTAGCGGAAAAATGACTGATCTTGGATAGAGAGCATGAGTTGCATATTTTCCCTTGGCTTAGACTCATCAGCTTTAGTTTTAGATTTGGTTCCTTGGAATAAAGGATTAGAGGTTATGATAGATTTGGAGCATGGATGTTTACCCATCTATGGAATTAGTTTTTATGGTTCAAATTGAGTATTGTGACTTTAGTTCTTAAGTCATAGTTTTCGATTGAGTATTTTGGTTGAAGCCTTTAATTTATGATTTGTGTCAACTAAGCATTTATTTGTAGGGTAGCTAAGCCTACTTCTTGTCTACCTATTCTCTCTTTTTCAGTTCATATTGATTGTGGTTGATTGATGTTCTTGTTATAGCTTGTTGTAAACTGGGATGGTTTCTTTCTCTCTTGACCATGGTTTTTAGTTTTGGTTAGAATTTAGGATGATCTACTAAGTTGGAGTAGTATACTCGAGTTGGATTCAGTGTGGATTTGTCCTCAATTGATGGGACATCCCAGAGAGGATCATTTAGTGGTGAGTTCTTGCCAGGATAGAAGTGAACTTCCTCATTCTAGCCCTTATCCTAGACACTAGCTCAGGAGCATATTGTGACAACTGGTGCAATTTAAAGATGTACTCCTTCTCTACATCCTGTATTTTTTTAAATTCACAAACTCCTCCGTTTTCACCTCCCTCAACACCTGAGGAAAAAAGCAGTCATGAAAGGCACCAGAGAAATTGTCCCACAAAGATGATTCTGTATCATCATCCCTAAGCCATTCCCACTCCTCATTCCATTGGTACACCACATCCTTCAACGTATAAGCATTGAATTATACACCCTATACCTTACTAGCACACATAACCTGAAAGATATTTTCTGTCTCATCTATAAAACGGTGAGGATCCTCTTCAACTGTAGTATAGATGATTGTCAAAGGGCTCAACCTCATAAACTGGCCAAGTTTAGTGGCCTTAGATAAAATCCGATCAATACCATCGGAACCCATCTAATATGATTGATATTTCACCAACTGGGTCAATAGGTGAATTAATTGGCGAAACTCAGTATTAGTGATATCTCCCTGAGGTGACTAAGTAGGAGTATGACCCTTTAAAGAAGGACCAGTAGAGACAAGTCGGACCTCATAGGGACAATAAGAAACAACGGCCCTAGATGGGTCTGTATCATATAAATTTGATGAAATTTGCCAACCTTGTCCTCACGTAGGGCTGAAAGTTTCCATACGCTTCAGATCATCTGGGAGGCATGATCTAAAAGGCGAATAAATGGGAGTTATAGGAATCGAATACCTTAGACTTTATAGCACCAAAATAAGACAAACAAGAAATTAAAACATTCCTAAGTGACTCAAAACCACTCTCTTATAAGTGTGGCGCACTACACACCTGTAAAAGAGACTCTACTTGAAAAGGCTTTATGGACACCCAATGACAACAAGACCTATGCTCTAATACAAATTTTGTGTCAACCTAAACCCGGTCCTAGCCCTGAAGGGTATCTCAAGTCCTCCAAGGGCCTATTCCAA
This sequence comes from Capsicum baccatum var. pendulum, assembly GCA_030864225.1. Taxonomy (NCBI): domain Eukaryota; kingdom Viridiplantae; phylum Streptophyta; class Magnoliopsida; order Solanales; family Solanaceae; genus Capsicum; species Capsicum baccatum. Next base: position 54,735,853 of record CM061554.1, on the reverse strand, counting down.
CATAACTAATCTATATATATATGACGGGGTAGGAACTACAAACAGAAAAATCCATATTAGAGAAATATCTAAAAACCATCAATAATAGCAAAACTAATACCGAACATCCATTATAATACCCTGTCCACAGTAGTCCTATAAAGCCTCTAAATAAATGAATACTAGTAAAAGGTTGAGAAATACTGCCCACCATAGCCAAAAAAAATCTAAATTAAACTCCAAGACAAGGGAAAACAACACATGCAACAAAGCCTTCTGAAGGATGGAAGCTTACCACTTAAAGTCAACTCTCGATCTAACCACAAACACCAAATCACTTTGTACAAAAGGTAGATTTGCATTCAGACCCAGCATTGTGTGGGGATATAGAAACTAAAAATGGTTAGCGGTTGGAGAGCTAGCATTAAACTTGAGGATAATGGAGTAAAGTAATGTCATAGTCCGAATTTGAAAACCAATAAAATCCAATGCACATCATTATAAGCAATAAGTACACACACACACATATATATATCATATTTTGAGAAAAGGGGAACAAGTCTTCACATACATTTTTATATCATTAACCTGGATTATGTAGCTCTATCATTCTAAAGGCACCCATGGGTTATATGGGTTCAGCCCTCCCTGCTGAAATGGACCCCGCTGCACGTAGTAGAAAAAACCTGAGAAGGCTAATGCCATCTCTAAAATATAAAGTGTGTCTCATACACACAGTCATCATGACAAAACCTCACGTTGTCAAACATAAGTTTCCAGTATCGACCCCCCTGGGACCTCCACCATCTAAGGCTTTGCTACACAACCCCCTTTAAACCCATATTAAAACCATTCACATATTGTCAATCATTAAACAAGGAATCTCTTAATTAGGCATTTCATGTTGGTATCGTCACACAAAAATTAGAGCTTGTAAGTTTATTTATTTTATGTCATATAAACCATTTGACAAAATTTGACTCCAAAGTTTTCAATTAAAACAAAACTGTGGCCACCAAGGCATTTCCAAAACTATTTGAAAACCAAATCAAACCAATTCATGTTCTGTTAACTATTTATTCAATACAAGGATTTCAAAGAATAGTCAAACCATGAGACAAAATCATATTCATTGTCAATTTTACAAATACATTGAGGGCACACAATTTCAACACCATATATAAAGGAAAAATCATCAAATTTGGGAGTAACCATGACCCCTTTTTTTAATTACCATTTCTATGCATCTCACAATGTTCAAAATCAGAAATAAAGCATAATTATTGCGTAATAAACCATGAAAAACATTTAAACCAATAACATTCATAACCCTCAACCCATTGTTCAAAACCCATTATCAAAACCATGAATAATAACAAATTTCATGACATTAATATAATACAAGTATAGTGAAAGAGATACATGCCTTAACTGCAAAGAAATTCAAAGAAAATCATACACTTAGGACATTAGATGATCACCTCCTTAAAATCTAGACTTGGGTTTAAAAGGAGAATTTGAGAGAGAATAGTTGAGAATTAATAATGACCTTTGTAAATTAAAAATAATAGAAATATGTCCTTATAGTGATTAAAAATTATTTATATGTTAAAGGACCCCCATTGCTCCTTATCCTACTTTAAAAAGAACAAGACAACCTAAAATTACAATAAGTTTGTGGCACAAACTTTATTGTGGATGTACAGCCTCTAGACATAGACATTATTGCAGAAAACAACCTCTATGACACTGACCATATCACTAAGATTATCCTCTGTGACATGGGGCTATCGTGGGGGCTTATTACCTCTGTGACCCAAATCTACCCCGAATCCCGTCCAAAAAATCTAAAACTCTTCTGGGTTACCCTTTTAACATCCTCAAAAATATTTTTTAAGTCAAAAATTAATATTTCAAGCATGGAAAGTACAAAAATGAAATGCCAAAAACTTTGACGGTTTTACAATAGTCTATTACTAGCAGTTTCAAACTTCGGATTGGCGTACCTACTGGTGGGTTACAGTAGGCACCTTTATGACCTAAGAAATTGGGTAGTGACATAAGTCTTGAATCATGTCAAGGTATATAAAAGGTTTATTTGAGGATGAACAAAATTTTACATTTGAAGTTTTGATCTTGGGAATATTTGTCTATCTTATTTCTATTCTATACCTATATTTTAGCTTAGTTCAAGAATAATTTGAGGAATATCCTAATATACGTCAAATAAAATGTCTCCATATATTAATATACATTATTAATCTATTGTTAGGTGAAAACGTAGCTAGATAAAACCAAAACTGTAGGAAGACTGCTGAAGATTGAACCAGGGGATACTAGATGAATAAAATATGGTGTTTGATTCCTGATTTGTGCCATTGATAGGATAAAATACACCACTTAAAACAAAGAATAATATGAAGTTGGAAAAAATGGGAGAGGCCAAATAGTAAGGGTGTTCTCTCTTGGCATGCCATACCCGCCCTATGTTATATCGACCCATGTGACATGCTAAGGCTGTAGCACCCCTATAGGTGTGCCACATCTCCGAGGTTCTTTAGCAGTTGATAATTCTTAAAATATAATTCAATATAGATTTGATCATTAGAAATATAATTTTACCCAACTTAGTGTGATGGTTTATTCCACAAGGAATAAAGGTGATAGATTCACTCTCAAGTGTCACAACTGACAATGAATTGGCATGCAGTGCTAAAAAATAAAGAAATAAAGTAAATGGAGGGTTTAAGTCAAAAATAATTTCATATTTAAGTTATCAATTCCAACTTTGAATTTTTAAAATGAATACTATAGAATATAATTAATAGGTAGGAGTACTTCGGTTATTCCTTCTTAATAGTAATTATGTGTATGTATAAGTAAAATTCACCTAAATTTAATTGATAGTTATGATCAGGCTTGGTCTTAGGTATTGGAGGTAATAATTTAATCTACCACCAAATTTCATAAGGGTTTCTTTCAAACAGCCATATATACAAAATGAAGGGGAGCCTTGGAGTAACTAGTAAAGTTGCTTCCATATGACCAGGAGGTCACAGGTTCAATCCTTGGAAACAGCCTTGGGCAGAAATGCAAGGTAAGGCTGCGTACAATACACCGTAATGGGGGGGCCCTTCCCCGGACACCGCACATAGCGGTAGCTTTAGTGCAACGAGCTGCCATTTTTTTTACCCATATGTACAAAATAACAAGAAACCAATCACCTCAGATTAGTTAGCCTATTTCTATCACTATCTATTAAGTCAATAATTTCCAATTCTTTGTCAACTAAATCTCACCATCCCTTAACATTATTTTCATGCAAAACAAGAGATCTAAGAGTGAATGAGTTTACAACTTCCATTGTTTAGCTGATATATAGATAATTAGCTAATATCATAACATTCAATCAAATATAAAGAAAATAATAACTACCCACACAACAATCAACACTCGATAATACATAACCCTAAGATTGGGAAATTAGCTACTCAAGACAAGAGAAGCAGGAAATATACCTATATTCTCATTAAAATCTATCACAGAATCCAAATCTTTCCAAAGAAAATTCCAAATTCAAAATAAATAAATTAGTAATGAGTAACTAAGATTCAAACTAGGATTTAAATTACAATCATTAAATTCAATATATGACAAAATATAGGATTCCAAGCTGCCAAAAAGACTTAAATAGCTTTATCACAAAAATGCCAATAAATTACAAAATTTCCACCACGTCTATTTTGGTGTATGAAGATGTTGTCACTGATCGCATAAGTGATATGTCAAATTACCCTTTCTTTACTGAATTGGCATGAATACTTAGCTTTAGAGGTTAGATTTAGTCACAGTTAGTGATAGGCATGTGTTTCCCTGATTAATTCTGCGATACACCGAATGTCTTTGCTCAATGTTGTTTAGTGAAACTTGGACCTAACTTTAATCATTGGAATTGGTGAAGGAAGCCTACTTTTTGGGATACACAAGATGGTTTTGCAATGCGACAATTGTCCCTTGTGATGCTCATATGTATTTTTAGCTTCAAACTTTCTTTCTTTTGATTTTTTTATTATTTCAACAACTTAATGGGCTCAATCCTAAAATTAAATGAAATCAACAATAAAATAAATTAAAATTATCATGGAGTACTTTGAGTGTACTAAGCATATGAGATATGTAAGATATAAAGTAAACCTAATCATGTTGATAATATTAATAAATTATATTGACCTCAAGTTGAATGCAAAGAGATGAATTGTAGAACAATGACTTGATAATAGTATGTATAAATTTTGATATGCAAAGATATTTTGCAAATCCTTAAAGTAGTTCAAGTAAAACTGAACAGACAAACATGTACAGATAATCTGAGTCTAAGTCTGTGGGAGAGCCAATTAACCGGTTGAGACCACATGACCTAACATGGAGTTCGAGAGGACTTAATATATCTAGTCATGATATAATGTTATAGCTGGTGTGATCAATAAATTGATGCCCAAATTAGGAGGGCTAAATATACCTATAGTGGCATATAGGCATAATATTTTGGGTGAAACTACGCCCTAGTCCAACCTAATTCTAAGTACTACTCTCAAACAAATATTATATATTGATAGCTCATAAAAATGTGATGTACTGATAAAGGGGTCCTAACCTCTTTAATCTGAAAGTAAGTTAAAAATTTATATATTAAAAAATGGACATGCTTGTTCCTTCTAAAAAATCCAATGAACTAAAACATGCTATAATAACATTATTGTAATCTTTGAAATTTACTTAAACTTATGTAAATAGTTGATTTATGAAAGATAATGTTATACTGAATGTAAAATTAGGTAAAATATGTCATATTAGAATAGAAATAATGAGGAGACTGAAGATTAAAGTAATTCATAAAATTGAGTAGAAACTCTAGATTATATATTATGGAAAAACTAAGATTTGATAAAGAATTTTGGAACACAAGGGTGAAACACTACCCATTGTTGAAATGTCACATACTTGGGTAAAGAGTTCATACTAAGAACTTGAATCTTCAACCTTTGAGAAGAACCCTAGGATTCTTCCTATGAAATGGTTTAATTCCCTTATGATGTTATTTTTTAAGTTTTTAAGATAGAATTGGGAGAAGTAATCAACTACTCACCTTTAATCCCAGTTAGAATAGGTTCAAATAATGTAGCTTAGGGAGTAGTGCTGACACCTAATTTTTTCCCTCCACATTTTAAATTAGATTTTGAATTTCTTAATTTTAAATAGTTTTAAAATATTTATTTATAGTTATTTTGAAATAAATTTCAACCCTACCTTTTGAATTTAGGTGAAATTAATATAGTTAGTATTTAATTATACACGATTATATAATTACCAGCTAGATTAAATGCTTTAAAATTTACTCAAAGTGAAAAGTTTGAATAAATTGTGAATATTTTGCTTTTCCCAAGATTGATTGAAAATAAAAAATTGATGACATAATTAATTTCTTAATTTTTATTTATTATATCAGTATAATTATTATTATTATTGGAAAAAAAAGGAAAACAAAAATAATTGTGCTTTCATTAAATAGTTATTTTCAAAATTATTAAATTTGAGAAATTCGTCAAATTAATTAAAGTTGATTTTATCTCAATTTTTATTCAATTAATTCAATTGTTGTCATTTTATTAATATAAAGTATTTACAATATTCAATTGGAATCCCATTCGTTAATCTAATTTTATAACCCCCGAAACCCTTGAAAATTGGGCCAGCAGCACGCATTTAATACTCCACGCCTAATAACAACTACACCTCCTTAAAACAACCCAATAATATCAACAAATCAGTAGACGAGCATCCCAATTCTCCAAACACTATGAACCGTACATCCTAACACCACCGCAACCCGGCCTAGCTCCACATACTGTTCCCTCAGCAACTCAACAACAAATGCAACAACAGTCAAAATCAAATATCACAACACCAACAACAACGAACAATCCCCATCAACGGGATTCCAACAGCAGTAACGACTTCAACAAAAACCCATGCCCTACACCTAGATATGACGATGTTGACCAACAACGATAATAACTTCAACATTAGAACTTGTCGTTTCCATGTTCTATTATAATTTTGCCCCCCCCCCCCCCCGCCCCCCACCCATTTAGCCATCTTTGGCAAAAAAAAAAAAATAAGAGCATTTTCATCTCTGTCAATCCATGATTTATTTTTTTAGGGTAAGATTTAATGTCCAACATTTTTTTTCTTTATCCTGTCTGTGGACATCAAATTTCCCAAGAAAATCAATTCATAGTCCCATTTTCAAATCCAAAAACCCTTAACCTTTTTCCCTATAAATAGGGAGTTAGGGATAAGGTGAAAGAAGAGGACTTTTTTCTGGGAAGAAATTAAAGGTTTTGGAGGTGCGCGCCTTTAACCTTATGTAACCGAAAAGTTTGAAAATAAAGCCTCAACAAGGTTGAATTAAAATTTCGGTGGTAGAAGTTCATCCTCAAGGCTCATTTGTTCCAGTTTCACTGCATCAAAAAAGGTGTGAACCCCCTCCTTGTCTGATTTTTGTTTATTGCTCTTTATGTTTTTGGTCTTCGGATTTGTGGATGTATATAAGTTTTGATTTCAAAAAAATAAAAATTCGCACATGAATATGCAGGTGCGCAAGTATATGGATATGCAATCTATTTTGTGCAAGGTTTGATTTTTAAACTCGATTGAGAAAGTGTTATTTGCTGAAAATTGAGATTGGAGGATTCGATGTTGTGTTATTGTGATAGTTTTGATGCTACTTTGGTATATATTTATTTTTTCGTGGTGAAGGGAGATATGGTGGTTATGTTCTCCTTCGAAAATTAAAAACGTAAATCAATTAGTTGCAAATTGAATGAGTATTTGTCATCCACGCCTAATCAACTATGATTTTGCCACTGTTTCTTTTAGTTGTTGTTTCAAGTTGAGAATGGTTATTTTGATAATCAAATTTGGCCCATAGTGGCTTATAGTTCACTGTAAGTTATTTCCCTCTAAAAAAGATTTTTACTTTATTGTTCATTTTAAAATTAAAGTTTGTTCATTGATGTGTGCTTTAGGCATTTGGATGCATGACTATGTTGCTCTTATCCGAAAATAGCATTGGCTTCGTTTTTCTTATTTTTCCAAAGTCGCAAATTTACTATTCTTTGATTTCATTCACTTACATGCTATTTATATGCTCCTACTTAATGGGTAAAGGTAGTAAAAGATTTTTTCTTTGTCGAATATCTATCATATTTGTCTAAAGCATGTGTTTATTTACAACTAACTGTGAATCTCGTGTGATAATTTCATGCATTCGAGTTCTTCTTACTTGAGGTAGCTTATTGAAATCGACATATATTAACATTTTATCTTTTCTTTGATGCATGTGACATGAATCCGAGTCCACATGGACTTCATTTATCCTCGCATTTGAACTTGGTCGTGTCCGAGCCTCAACCAAAGTCTCAAATATCTTTATTTTCGAAGAAACAAGGCTATATACGCATGTTTACAGCAGATATACATTGTAAAGCGTGAAAGTGATTTTAGCATATAGATGGAGGAACGAAGTTAGGTATACATGACTGAGATGCAGTCGCATATATACCATATACACAAGAAAAACATTGATATTGAAGCTGTAAATATACGGCTGGTGCACTTTAGAAAATGGACCCAAGTCCATAAGAATGGGGTCCAAAAGCTGGACAGCTTGCTAATGGGCCAATAAAGGCACAAATCTTATACTTTTGTTTAATTTTTCCTTGTATGTTATTTTTTTTAAAATTGGGGATAAGGGAAGGGGAATGGGGGAAAGGATTACAATGTGGGGAATCGAACCTCCATCAACAAGGTGGAACTTTAGGTAACTAATCAACTAAGCTACTAAGATTCCCCCTTGTATGTTAGTGTTGTTTATATGTAGTAACTCTAATTTTATTTACTTAAGCTAAGTAATTCCCTAAATTGACGTCATTCTATTTTCTCTTGATTTTGTTACTTAACCTATAATTTTCTCACATAATTCTACATTATCTAAAAAGAATTAAATTTATTCCCTCAATTTTCTCTTAAAAAATAAGTCGTTTAAAGATTAAATATTTTTAAAATGTACTTTATTTTGCTCATGTGTCTAATAGTTTTTTTGAATTAAATTAACTTTCTTCAAATTCAAGAAACTAATTTTTCTTGTAAATTTGAACTTTCTATAAATAATAAGATGCTTTTAGTATGATGCGCTCTTAACATTCTTCTTGAAAAGTGTTATTCGAACTTCCTATGATTTAATAATAATAAAAATTAATAATTATTTAAACTCCTTTTTCCATAACAAAGACAAATTATTTTCTCATTAAAGTCCCAAAGAAATGGCAACTTAATTTATTTCAAGCAAGTTGTTTTCTCATTTGAACAAATAAATATCATTTTTAAATGTTTAAATAAATAATTTTAATATTTTCTTTAAAATCAAGTCTTTGCAAAAATTATCCACTTTAATTAGTCAAGTTAGTTTCTTTTTGGTAAACCATTTTAAACGGACGCTCCTAAGTGCCTTATAAAAACCTTCTTAGGGTGTTAATTGAACCCTTATCTAGAATCTCTAGTTTTATAGGTTTATTGCTGTTTTTGAACCTTTGAAACTCTTTTAATTTTTTCTTGAATTTTTTCATAAAAATTAAGTGGCGATTCTGTAAATTTACTTAAAATTATTTTGATTTTTTTTTCAGAACTTTTGAAACAGTTTTAAAAAGGTTAAAACCATTTTCTCACCAAAAGAAATCTGTGAAGGGATAAAACAAGTAGCTGAGTGGACAATACGTTAACACTTATTAAAACATAATTTTCTTGAAATAGTCATCATAGATCTAAGTATGACTTATAACCTAAACCTATTTTTTGTCCCCTAAATTGTTCTAACCGGACTAAAATTCTTGCTTGGGCATAATTTTCCACCCTATGACTCATGAGGTCAAGGTATAAGTTGTGTTTATGGCTCATGGCCTCTAAAGAAGACATCAAATCTCAGTTTCCTCATTAGTATGAGTCAATGACTTATACACTATCCCAATGACTCATGTCCCTAGTCGTGGCCACTAGTAGAAGAATTACATATCTTAGAACTTTTGGATTTCCCCTCAAGAATAGGTCACCAAATGATTCATAGGCTTTGACAATGAGTCATGGTTAGTGTCATGACCATTGGTGCTATAGATAGACTAGAATTCTTACCAGTGTCATCTAACGATTTATTCCCTCACTATAAGACTAGCATAATGTGTCGTTATAAGGGAAATTTTTTGGTTTTAACTTTCTTTTCTATGCTTAGTCTGAGAGAAGATCTTAGGGACTTTTGGGTTATTACAATGCATGTCTCCTATTTCGTGGTTTGAGGTTGGTTAAGATATTATGATAGGACCTAAATTAAGTCATGAGGCAATGTAGAAAGAATAGCTAATTATAGAAAGGCTGAAAATAGCTAAGAGTCATAAGAAATTATATGTAGATGTGAGGAGAAGTAAACTTGAATTCGCAGTTGATGATTTGGTTTATTTGAAAACTTTACCTATGAAACGGGTGTTGATGTTCGGTAAGAAGGGGAGTCTTAGTCCTTTATGTGTTAGACCATACAAGATTTTGAGGCACATTATCAATGTGGAATATGAGTTATAATTTCCTTCAGTGTTAGCCTTGGTGCACCCAGTTTTTTATGCGTCTCTATTAAAGAAGTTTGTTGGTGATCAAACATCAGTTGTGCCATTAAAGAGTGTGAGCATGAAAGAGAGTCTTTCTTACAAAGAGGTCTATTTGATATTTTTGACTTTCAGTCTTAAAAGTTAACAAATAAGGAAATCATTGCAATAAAATTTCATTGGAGAAATCAGCTAACGTAGGGAGATACTTGGAAGCAAATGCAGATATGATGGCCATGTAACCTCACATTTTCCCTTCCAGATCAAATCAAACTTGAGGTAATATGTTTCTCTTTAGAAATTATGTCAGTTTCTTGTCCCATCATTTGTTCTGATGCTCTTAGTATGTGTGCATGTCTCATTGATTGAAGTTCTTTATATTTTTGTTGCAAACTAATTACCATGATAGTGTTTCAAGTTTTAGAACTTTGTTCTTTGAATTATAGATCTTTCCCGTCTATTTTAGTCTAGTTAGTCTTCATTCAAATATGAATGTTCACAGGGGGGACAAATAATAACATCGCAATATCCCAAATATCATATCTCAAATTAGAGAAAAAAATACCAAAAAATCTAAGTTTTTATCGCAAAATGACTTGGTGTATGTGTAATTATCCCATAATTCTTGAGCTAACTCATTGTAAGCATTCCTACACCAGTCAGGCATTAATGAGCATAACTCATACCATGAGTTATGGCCTGCCTACACAAGCTACAGTATAATTCATTCTAGTGGCAATAACTTGAGGACACAGTCATATGTCTAGAGTATGATTCTTTAAGTAACTTATACTAATAAGTAACCAAAAAGACAACATTTTGTCTCATGAGCCAGAGTTCTTGTCATGAATCACTGTAATACCCCAACTTTCAAGCTCTATACCCACTAAAAGATATACAAGTAAAATAGTTTTCCAATGCCGCAAGTCTCGACTAAATTTGATATTATGGCTAAAAGTTATGAAAATTCCCTTAGAGACTGTCAACTTCCCAATGTCGATGACTCAGGTGACAACATACAAACTGATATAATGAGTCATTATGTAGGAGTCATTATCACAAGAGTGAGACCCCCAAATTTTATCCCAGTGATAATGACTCTACCCTACAACTCTAGATCAATGGCAACGAGTCATTAGGTGGACTAGCTACCGTAATAGAAGGAAATCTACAAAATTGAGTCTCAGACCACGACTACTCCTAAAGACCCATGCTCAGATCTATTGAGTCGATAGGAGGGGGAGTCATGATTACAACAAAAATGCCCAGACCTTAGATCCTCAATTCATGACTCAAACCACGACTCGTTACCAGTCATAATAAATCATGATATGAGCTGTAATGACTAGAACTAGAAATTTTTGCATTATTTTAAGAAGGAATTTTTGGCATTTTCCTACCCTTTTAACCCCAAACCCACATTGTTTGGGCACTCTAATATCAATTATTGAGGGATTAAATTACCCTAATACTTTATAAACTCCAAAATCATTAAACCTAGCAAAAAAATGATTCTCTTTTTCCCTAAAGTAGACTAGGGTTCTCCAAGTTCAAGCATTAGTTCTAAGCTATTCCCCAAGGAATACACTCCAGGTATATGTTATTTCATCAATATGGGCTCCTTCGATCCACTGAGTCCCAAAAAATTGCCAATTCTCAAGTATATTTTTCCCGGAAGATGGTTTCCAGGTCAAATATGAGTTTTCTTTAAACGCTTTAGTTACTTGTTAAATAAAACCATGAATACATGTTTTCCCAATTGAAATAACATTATGAAATCACAAATTCCCTTATTATGACATGTTGTTGAGTTTATGGGTTCAAATTGTGAATTTCCCCTTACGATTAGTAAGTCATTATGTGTAGAGTTGGTGGGTTATGACAACCGATACCTAGGAATTCAGTTATATCTATCAGTTTATAAGCTATTGAGTACTTCAGATCTATGCATACATTTCTATGTATCGAAAGCCCTGTTTTGAGCATATTAGTTATCAGATTATGTATTAGTTTGTACTTCAGTGCAATTCAGTTAGAAGTAGTACTTAGCACCAAGTGAATGCAGGGATGGCGGATCACCCATCAGTTAGGCTTAAGACCATTAGAATCAGTCTATAAGTTCCAAAACTATGACACCACCATAGGCTTTAAGGGATCACCCCTCAATTTAAGATTGACACCCTAGTACATTGGGACATCAGTTTTGTAGATCCATGCCAGTCGGTGTTGGTACCCTTGGTAAGGTACTGGAACCCTTCCAATAGGGGTTATAGGTTGGACCCCAATTTTTCTCAAATTAGGGTATGTCACTTGGGGTTACTTAGCACCCCTCAATTTATTATTTAGTTCGTATTTCATCTTCATACTTTTCATGACCTTGCTTCCAGATATATAACTTATTCAGTACATGTTATTATGTTTGGTCTTATATTTAGATTATCATGTTTATGTGTATCCATGTGATGTTTATGCAAGTTAATTTTCCATCCTTCATACTCAGTTCATTCAAAGTACTGATCACACACTTCTTTGTGATATATTATCTCATAATATAGGCAATATTCGTACCATACATAGCACGTTCCTTATTTTGCTCAGTATTCGTACCATACTTCGTATGTTCCTTATTTTGCTCAATTGTAGCATTAGCGAGTCCTCATCAGTTGAGGACCAGCATTTATTTGTTATTTTCAGTATTTTCATTTATTTCAGCTAGCAGAGTTAGTTGGGCACCTATCCAACAACTCATCATGATTAAGAGACTTTTAGATAGTCAGACAGATGTTCAAATTTTTAGTATAGTTTTTAGCTAGTCACTCTTATTTCTAGTTTTGGTTGATGTTTAGAATTTTATTATGAATATTTCATCAGTATTTTTATTTCAGGTCATATTTTGCCTAAACTGTTATTAATATATTTTAGTAGTCGTAGTGTTTGCTAGGAAATTGGTTAGATTGGGGTAACTTGTGACTCTAAGCACCGTATTACGACTGGAGAGTAGTCTCGGGTCTTGAAAAACTTGGTATTAGAGCATAAGTTTTAAAGTTTTCTAGCGTGTTTGAAAGTTGTATTGAGTAGTGTTTGGTTCATGGGTGTGAAAAACGCCACACTTATGGGTGAGAGGCTACAAAATATTTTAGGAAAGCCTTACTTCTTTGATTATTCATGTCGTGTGATTGATTGTAAGCTCTATTAAACTTTTTATTTTAGTTCATTCTCTAACCTTCTATAGAAAATGGCTCCCAAAAGGTCAAATAGACAAAGGAATAGAGACCAGTAAGTACCACCACCTATTCCTGAAAACCCTCTAAATAATTAGGTCTACCATGCTGAATTTAAGGCTACTTTCATAACATTTCCCCAATCTATAGCTACTCAAAATAACAAAGATGTTATTTCCCCATGCAACTCGGCAGAAAATACGGCAGCAACTAGAATCTGGGACTTAACTCAAATGAATCCCCCAATGATTGTTGGATCCAATCCTGAGGACGATCCTTTGGAATTTTTGGATAGTATGCAGAAGGTAACTAAGATCATAGGTGTCACATCGAGTGATGGTTCTGATTAACTACTTACCAATTTAGGGGGTGGCTCACACCTAGGTTAAGCAGTGGAAGGAGGATAGAGGTGTCAATCTAGGGGCTATATAGTGTGGTGAATTCATTACTATTTTTATGGAAAGGTTCTTCCCACTTGAGCTGAGGGAACTCATGATTGGAAATCCTGAAAATAATGTGCAAACCAGGGCATTATTAAGGAAACAAGCGTCCATTGATCTCATGTATCAAATTGAATCGAAGAAATCTGATGAAGCTCTTAATGATGAATCATTGGTTGAAGCTATGAAGGAAAAAGTAGAACAAGTTGAACAAAATAAAGTTTGGACACTGGTTTAAAGAACAATAAACTGCTCAGTAATCAGAACTAGATGGATCTAAAGAAATAAGGTAAATGAAAAAGGTAAAGTTACCAGAAATAGAGCCAGGCTCGTAGCTCAATGCTACACTCAACAGAAAGGTATTAATTACGACGAAACCTTTGCCCATGTGTCTAGATTAAAGTCAATATGAATATACAAGCTTTTGTCATTTTCAAATGTTTTAAATTATATCATGTAAAAAGTGCTTTCTTAAATAGTTTTATTTACGAGGAAGTTTTCGTAAAACAACCCCCTATATTTGAAGATCCTTCATTTCCAAATCATGTTTTCAAGTTATCAAAAGCACTCTACGGCCACAAAAAAGCCCCAAAAGCTTAGTATGAGAGAGTGAGTATTTTTTACTAAATAAAAATTTTCAAAGGGATAAAATTGACACAACTTTTTTTATTCAAAAGCTCGATTCAAATCTCCTCATTATGCAAGTTTACATTGACGAAATCAGTTTTGGTAGTTCTAACATATCTATGTGCGAGAATTTTTCTAATTTGATGAAAGGAGAATTCAAAATAAGTCTTATGGGCAAGCTCACATTCTTTCTGGGACTACAAATCAATTAAACTCCTAAGAGAACCTTCATCAGTCAATCCAAAAAACGCAAAAGAACTCATCAAAAAGTTTGGCATAGAGAAAGAAAAGGCCTATGGAACACCCATGAGTCCATCCACAAGCATTAATTCAGATTTGGCCATAAAGGACATTGACAAGAAGATATACCATGGGATGCTTGAATCTCTACTCTAGTTAACTACAAGTCGGCCAGATATTACGTTTAGTGTGTGTAAATGCTCCATATTCCAATTTATTCCTAAGGAATCTCATCTCACTAGCATCAAACAAGCCATCCGATTTTTAATAGGAACACAAGACTTCAGTCCATAGCATCCCTTATCATCTAATTTTGATTTAATTGGATATTCAGATATTAATTTTGCATGAGACAAAAGTGATAGGAAGAGCACTAGTGGAACATGTCAAATTCTTGGTGATGCTCTTATCTCTTATCATAGCAAGAATCAGACTTCTGTGGCTCTCTCGAGCACAGAAGTTGAATACATAGCTTTAGAAAGATGTGGCACTCAAATTCTACATATTATGCATCAGCTTCTTGACTTTAACTTAGATTTTGAATCTGTTCCTATTATGTGTGATTACACTAGTGCCATCAGCCTATCTAAGTAAATTGTGCATCACTGTAGGGCAAAACATATTGATATCAAGCATTATTTCACTCGAAATCATGTTGAAAATGGTGATTTTTACCTAAACTTTGTTGACTCTTAAAATCAACTTGCAGATATCTTTATAAGATCTTTTCTTGAAGAAAGATTTTGCTCTCTACAAAAAAGTCTTGGTATCATTAGTATTCCTAATATTTAGAAACCTTTTATCTGTGCATTTCACTGTCTGCATATTGCCTGTATATTATTTTTTTTACTATGTCAAAGGGGGAGTAGGATAGAAACATTAGAGTAGCCAACAAGTCAGAGGGAGCAGAACAAGATCAAATCAATTATTAGCTAATACTTTCATATCTCAGGGGCAGAAAGATGACAAACAGAGAAGTTAACAGATGTTTACTTTTGTTGTCATTATCAAAAAGGGAGAGATTGTTTTCCTCCTAAGTTTATGTTTTGGTAATAACAAACTCACAAGTGTGTCTTTGAAGTTTGTAATAATGGAAAGATAAAGGAAGCCAACTCCAAAAATTGAAGGACATCAAGAATGGAAAGACATCCATGGTATCCAAGTAGTATGAAAGTAAAATTAATCATGAGAAGACAAATGGAAGGAGCATCATAGTCCCAAATTTTATGAAAAATTGAATCATAATATCTTTCCTAATATTAGGAGGACCTTTTCATGGAAAGCAGATCAATCAATCATCACAGAAATAGAAGACGGACCAACTTTCCCACAATTATAGTTTAAATCCCTAGATTTATGGCAAACTGAATCAATCAAGAAGAGAAAATAACAAGTACATTGGCTCGGCATCAAAATAAGAAAGGACTTGTAGATTATGGACATATCTTACATGGACGTTATTTAAAGCCGTATATGGACATATATGATATAGACATTATACACAGCTACATTCCTCAATCAAGGAATAAATTTATATCTTTGATTGAGAAGAAATCTCTTGGGTTTCCTTATGAAGAGCTGCAGCCAGAGACTATAAAAGATGAAGACTGAAGACAAACACTTCTTACACAACTTCAAGAATAAAATTCAAAGTGTCTCAATCTTAGTCTAACAAGGCTTTGTAACTGTAGTTTACAATTGATATATAAAGAGTAGGGTCGAGTCAACTTTGTAACATAAACTGAAGTTGTGTTACAAGATATGAAGAGCAGAATATGTCTTCATAACTTGTTTCCCATCATTATACTAAAAATAAACTTTCATCGATCTAAAGAAAACTTGAAACCTAAGGGGACTTGACGTAGACACTAGATTGGTGTGCTGAACCAGGATAAATCTTTGTGTTCTTTACTGTATGCTTTATTATTTATTTTCTTAACTGTTTAAGTTTAATCTATTTTTGAAGTGTTTTGATCTATAGGTGAGTTGACTATAAGGAATCAGTAGTCGACTCACAAAAGAAAATTTCAATTCACCCCCTCTTGAATTTCACTTACGACTTGTCACTATGTGTCATAACCAAGACAGTTCCGCCCGGCACACACACTACAATCATTAAGACTCATACCCATGAATTGTAATGTGACCCTACGACTCGTAGGATCCATCGTAGTCAACATAGAATTAAATTCGATTAAACACTTGATACCCCACGATTGTACCTAAAGACTCATAACATAATCTTATGAATCTTAGTGAGACAATCATACATAAAGTAGAATCATACTACAAATTTACATGATTTGGTTACGATTCCCTCCCAATGACTCATGCCAAAAAGTTGTACCCAATACAGTAATTTTGACACCACATACTGGTCACCTTACGACTAGGGTCAGCTGAATTGTTAAGACACCATACAACTCATGGGGTCAAGTCGTAACAAGAAAAACGAGCTTAAATCTCAAGAATTTTTCAAGGATCAAAATCTAGGGTGTTTCAATTCTTCCCCACTTGGATCATTCATCCTTAAATGAAGCGACAAGGAATTTACCTGAAAGATTAGACCCCAAACATCACTACTCTTACCTTAAACAAAGACAAAAAACCAAAAATGTAAGGGATACACATACCTTAATCATGATTTACAGGAATAGGCAATAAGAACGGGTAGTCGGACTTCATGTCCTCTTTATCTCCCCATAGGGCTCCTTCTTCCTAACCAATTCAACTAATAACCCTTAAATTTTACCACACTCTCCACCTAGTTTTCAACTATGAAGACAACACTCCTCTATTTAAATATCCCAACTCTCCTATGAACACATAACTATGAGGTTCTGAGTATAACAATATATCCCTCCTATGTTATAGACTAACATGGAGTTAAAAGTGCTAGTGAAAGCCATGGGTCCTATACTTGACACTACTCTGATAATACTACCCCGTCTATCATTTTAATAAATAAATTTTGGGTGTTAACTAATGAGATATAGGCACATAACAAAATGGTTATGTATTTATCAGTCATTACGCTCTAGCCTATCTTTACTACACCCATATTAGGGATATACCCCCCCCCCCCCCCAAAAAAAAAAAAAAAAACTAGCACCCTCAATCATTATCTCAAAGGTTTTTCCATCATAACTCCCCCTTAACTATTGTGTATATAAAAAGTTATCCCATTCTCCCATCTATACCTATAACCTTAGCCCTAGTTGTCACCCTAAAATTTCACAACAAGGAAATCTAATCCCTCGTCTAAAACATCACTACTCTTCCATGGTTACTATTATCCTAACACAAAGGGAATCACTAAAGGTCTGGGGCACATGCTTCAAGCATGGGAGGGGCACTTCTCATTTATGCCTCCTATCAGTTTTACTACCTAAGGTAAGACCCATAAAAAGCGGCATGGTATAATAGGCACAAAATATTTCATCGCAGCCACCTAGATCATAAGTAGTTGGCGGTTCTGGAAAAAATAACCTAGCATGATCTCCTTGAACTCGGACAAGGAAAACACGAGTGCATACATAAGGGACCCCCTAATATAGAGCTGAGATGTTATATACCTAGGGAATATGACAGGGACTTCTTCTTGATACCACTGCCCCTCACTCTAAGGATTGAGAATGGTAGCGAGTTGCGTATACGAAATCACTTTGGGATAGGTCAAGACATAAAATGATTAAACGGTGACTAGAACACATAGTCCTTTAGAGATAGCATTATTGGAGTAATAAACACATGGATTATGACTTCCATAACATAGAGTTCAAATACCGACCTTACGCATAGGCGCCATTTGAATACGTACGACGTTGGTCGAATGTCATCTTAAGAGAAATAAGATAGAATCACTAGAATAGGAGTAGATTTACCAATACTCTTTGAAGATGCTCACCATCATGAGAAACTTAAGGTCGACCTTAGTTCACCATTCCCCCCAGACATTTATCAGGGATACTAACTTTGACTATCGGTATCACCCCATGAAGCACCCGCTCTTTTCATACATTAGAATAGTAGCATTAGACATTAATCCATAGAGTCCACAACATAACAAATTCTTAAGACTACACCAATTGCTCCCAACGTCTGTTTATGTTCTCCTCAAATCATCTTAGAACAAAATAATATAAAACTCCATAGGCTTATCTATACTACAATGTTCAATATAATGAGATAGGCGCACCTAGCACCTATATACTTGGAATCTCCTTTAACCAAGTCTTACAAGGGGCCTAACACGTCCTCATAGCTCTATGCCCTAATCCTTCTAATAAATTAGCCCCCAATCCCTCATTTCAACTTGGACCTCTGGCCTATATAACACAACTTTACCACTCTGGTATTACCTAAGTTTTCAACCTTATCTCTCCTACACACCTTATCAAGCCTACTAATTTACTCCAACAAATCTTACATCGTTATCCTCTAGCTAACATATTCCTTTAACCAAAATCAACATCTAAGATTCTAACTTCATATCTAACAACTATCATGTACCACTAATAAAGTTTCCCACATAAAATATACATATAGGTAGTCACCCCCGCAAAGAGGTCACCCTAAATTCGTTATTCACCTATCAATAACCTATACATATCTGGAGAAAACCATCCTCCCTATGCATAGTAGAATGAAAACACCTCACAGAGAAATGCTATTGCAAGCAAACCCTTATTAAGAAGATATTTAAAATGCTTCTTCGGTCATTTAAATAGGACTTTACGGGTCAGGTAATCTAAATGGAATAGCACTAATGCAACCAATTCATCCATAAGATGACCAAAAGATCAACCATATCTAGTCTAATTGAACACACCAAAGTTCCCCCACAATCAATAGATACCACATAACCATGATAGACTCTTCTATCCACCACAGTATTACATGCTAAGGTAGAAACAAAAAAGGGTCTTAAATGTACTCGAGATCGAAAAAAAATATTCAGCCAAAAATAGGGTCACATAAGAAAGAGTGGAATCTAAATTAAGAAAATAGTACATATGATGGGAAAAGAGTTTCAACATATAAGTAACAACATCAGGGGATGCCTCAGACTTTAGGAAGGTAGAGAGAGCATAGAGATAGTATTGACCAGTGCTGGAGCCAAAAGAAGCACTCATCGATGAAGGAGCTAGAGCAGTGGCAATCGGGAACCTATTTCCCTACTGTCAATCCTTGTTTGACACTCTTGCTATATGTGACCCAACTGACCTTAAATAAAACTCTGATTTCTCCGTTTATAGTAATAACTATGGTACAACCGACCATAAAACTGATAGAAAGATTAGGGTTGGGTTAGTCGAGCTCCACCAGCTCCAAAATGATATTCACTTGAAGACTAAGTATAAGGGACACTAACAACCGCATGGTAACTCCCAAGATTCCCTTGTGCAGACCACTATCCACCATCTCTATCACTATGTCTCTAACACTTTCCCTCATATAAGTATTAAGACTTCTTGCTCTGCCTATTTCTCACCTTTTCTTTATTCTTTATCACACCAATAGGATCGAACTGGTGTGACAACAAGGACACTATTAGGGTTAAAAATGAATAGAAAATCAAAACTCGATATTGGAGACATCTCCCTGAAGTGACTGAACATAGGTGTCACCTTTTGAAGTAGGGTCTGTAGAGACCAGTGGAACTCCATGGGGGTAATCAGATGCAGTGACCCTTGATCGAGTATGTACCTCATAAGTTAGATAAGTTCCATCCACATTATCCTCATATGGGAAAAATAAGTTTCCATGAGCTGCAGAATATCGGGAGAGCATAATTTGAAAGGAGAACAAAAGAAGCTTTAGGGGAGAGTTCAAAACCTTAGACTGTATAGCTCAAAAATGGAACAACAAGAAAGGGAAACATTTCTAAATTCCACGTAGCCTCTCCCTTATAAGTATGGTGTGCTACACACTAATAAAAGAGACTTTACTTGACACGACTTTGTGGGCGCCCAATTGACGATGAACCTAGCACTCTGATACCATTCAGACATAACCCAAACCAAGGCGTGGCCGTGTCAAGTATCACAAGTCCATCCAAGAACAGAGATTATGCCAAATACCTAAATAATGGACCACCTATGTAAGACCCTACAAAATTCTCTCACAGTTTAAGCCTTAGAGCATGTTTAGTAAAGTTTTAATCTAGCCCTAAGAGGTTAGAAAGTGTTTTTACAAGTGAAAAGTATTTTAAACCATACAGAATTTCCCTAATATCGACTTTTTGTCATGTAGAGAATTGAATAATATTTCCATCGATACCAAATTTTCCAAAATCCAAAACTCGGGCAAAGAGTTAGAGCTATTTTAGAGAGAAAATGTGCCACCCAGCACTTTAGCACATCGTGAATCCAGCCAAAATAGCAATCATCATAATCTAGTGAGCCTCCGTGATTATGGAACATCACACGATGGCTTAAATTTAGAATTATCAATTTCCAGTGCACCAATGCGATTCCACTGCATCGCGATTCCTTTGAAGTTTGTAACCAAGTTGGTAATGCAACTTCTACCGCGTCGCGCCATCAAGCAGTTTCCTGATTGTCCAATTTCTAGTGAGCTAGCGTGATTATGGTGCATCGCACCAGTATGCAAAATCATGATTTTTTTTCAGTTTCATTCTAGAGGCGGAAAGGGTCATTTTACTAACCCTATATATACTCCTTAACACAAGATTTGGCCTCATTTTAGCCTAAAAATACTAGTTTTCTCTCAAAGTTGTTCAACAACAAGAGATAGGATTTCTACAAAATCAAAACACTTTCTTCTTCTTCAAGAGAAATCAAGAAATAAAGAATGTCTCCAAGAGCTTTCAAGAAAGTGTTTCTCTAAGTTATGCAGATGTTGATTCTTGGGTCCCTTTCATCCAACAAGCTCAAGAACCCTTTTTTTAAATTTCAAAGCTTTTATGTTTATGAGTTTTCATGATTCTTGTTAGTTGAAATTGATGTTCATGCTATTATTGAGTTGTGATTCATGTTTGTTTACAAGGTTTTTAAGTTTGACCCTAGTATGTAAAAATCATGTGATGTTCATGATAAACCCTCTTTAAGTTTCTAGTTAAGTGATGTGTTCATGTCACTTAGGTGTAGAAATTGTTGAATAAGAAAAGCATTCTCCCCATCTGTTTAATAAAATTCTTATGTGAAGGAATTAGAGCCATTCTACCATGTTGATTAGAAATCCCCAATTGTGTGCAAGCCCATTCAAGCCAAGTGTTTGTTGAAAAACCCTTAGTGAATGAATTGTGACATGATAGCTTGAAATTCACCAATTATATGCTCTTTGAGACATTCTAAGACTTTAATACATGCTAAGTGTTTGATGTATGATATTGTTAAATGGTGTATGGGCCAATCACATGTCTCCCAATACTATCACATGTTTATGATTCCTAAATGCTTGAAGAGATGTTGTAGTGATTGTGCTGGTAAACAAATGTCCATGGTCTTGATAATTCAATAATGGTTATGCTTTACTTTTATGTAATAGAGTCCTGGGGGTATTTATACCCGACAAATTAGCTACAGTATAGAGCCCGTGTCAGTTTCCTCGATGATCTCAGTCAAGCCACGACTCTCAAAACTCAGTGAGTTATAAAACTCTGTAAAATACAAAACTTAAGTAATTTTAGTAATCTCCATAATGTCAGTACCGCTAGTAATCTAGCCTCAGTTCTGTACTCAGCTCAAATCTAGTATTATTCAAGTGTTTAGTTCAGTCCTTAGTAGTATTCGAGTAATCTATCCCAAGCTCCGTGCCTTTTAGTCAGAGAATGATATTCAGTAGTATTCCGTCAGATACATAACCAAGTGAATTTGGAGTAAATCAGTCAGATCATTCAAGAAATATGATCAGTATCAGATTCAGTTCAGTGTAAGTTGAGAATCAGTTCAGAGTTTTTTAGTTGGGAGTAGGAGCTAGCACCGAGCGAGGGCAGGGATGCTAGCTCCACTTCAGAGAGGAACAGTTGTTAGAAGCAATCCCTAAACTCCATAACTGCATAGCTAGCGCAGGATAGATGAGTCACCCATCAGGAAAGGCTGGTCACTCGTCAGATAGGCTTGACTATTATATTGCTTTAGGCTTGACTTCCTGCGAGGGTCACCATTCAGATAGGATTAACCAGAGAATTCTTTACCTATGGCACAGTATTGACACCCTTCTAGCTGGGGTTACAGGTTGGACCCCACAAATTGAGATTCGGGGTGTGTCGGTTAAGTGACTACTTCCCACAGTCGCAGTTTCAGTATCAATCTTCAGAAATAAGGACAGTCAGATGCAATCATCTATCTCAGTAAGGAACTTAGATAGTACCATTGATTCATGGACCACCCATTAGACAAGCTTGGTCCCATATAAATTTATTCAGAATCATATCTAAAAAACACCCATAAGATAGGCTTAAAATTCAATCTCAGATTCAGTTGAGTAATCTCATTATCAAATCCCGAGATCACCTGTCAAATAGGCTTAATCTCAGTCTTAGATTCAGTTGCGTATTCTTGTTATCAGTACCGAGATCACCTATTAGAAAGGCTTGATCTCAGTCTTAGATTCAGTTCAGTAATCTCATTATCATATCTCGAGATCACCCATCAGATAGGCTTGATCTCAGTCTCATATTTAGTTGAGTAATTTCATTCTCAGATCCCGAGATTACCCGTCAGATAGGCTTGATCTCATTCTCAGATTTTGTTCAGTATTCTTGTTGTCAGATTCGGACATGATTATTTCTTATCATTGATAGTAAATTCTGAAATCATCTGTTAGAGAGGTTTGATACCCGATGCAGTAAGTCGAGAGCAGAAAGCTCAAAATTCAGTCATTGATATGAGTAGATTCAGTTAATTAGTTTCAGTATCATCAGTTTTTCAGATCACTCGCTTGATAAGACTAATCTCAACTCTAGTACTCAGTTATTAGTACCGGATGATTAAGTGTTAAGTATCTCAGGCATTAGTAGTGAGTTCAGATGGAAGTAAAGTATTATCCAAGTTTCAGTATTTTGAGTCACGATGATTTCAGTTATAGTTCGTGCATTCATTCATGTGTTCTCATTCAGTAGTCTCATGAATATTCAGTTAAGTAATTGTTCATGCATTCATGCATGTGTTCTCATTCAAACTCTCATGATTATTCAGTTAAGTAATTGTTCATGCATAAGCCCTTGCATTTAGCATTACCTGATCTTCATACTCGATACATTCCCGTACTGATGCATTTGCGCTATGGTGCTTTATTTGACATCATAGGTTTAGAGGCACGAGATGCAGAGTACCCTTAGCAGCTTAGTCCCAGTCAGTAGCAGTAGACATAGTAGTGAGTCCTCTTCAGTCGAGGATGATCCTTATTTTTATTATTATCGTATCAGATTTGGTTTAATTTTAGTAGAAGGAGTTAGTTGGGGACATGTCCCATAAACTCCACAGTTCAGATAATTTAGCGGATTTTTAGATAGATGTATCAGTATTCAGTTTTCAATTTTGAGTATTTTTAGATGTTTTGAACCTTATGTCCAGTTTCTGCATTTATTATCTATATTATCCAGTGTTCAGGTACAAATATCAGTAGTGGGTTGGTTGGCTTGTGGTCCTTCGGGATCATGAGCACTGTGTGACGTTCTGGTTCCAGAAAATTGGGTCGTATAACCTTACACCCCATGTTGAATGGATTCCAAAAATAAAACATGATACGAGAATATCAGTTTAAAGACATTGTGATAAGTCTACAACGAAAACCAACCACTAATAACCAAACATCCTACTAAAATAAAAAATTTCCACAGTAGTCCTACAAAGCCTCTAATCAATACTAAATAATATTCAACCGAGACATTCCCCCGACCATATCTAAAACCCTATCCAGAAGAAATAGTAAAACATTAAGATGTCCATGGCATGGAATGGGGTCTTTTGGAGTATTGAATCTAACTACTTCAGTCTGACTCCAAAGTTGTCCCTGAATCACCTAGTCATTGTGCAGGAGGAGTTCATTTATGGTTGATTCCTTCATCACGTAGGATATAGCATCCGAATATGGTTAGCAGGGTGAACTCTATCATGTAACATAGGATAAAGATAAAGTAATACCATCAATCAAAACCAAGTAAAATAAATGCATATGATGATAAGAAAATTCATATATATATATTCTGCTGGGATAAGGAACAAGTTTAACATGAACCTTAAAACCTTAATCAGGGTTGTAAAGCATTACCATTATCATCCACTGAGCTATATATATCAAGTATTACCCCCTTAAGGGGCCCAGTGCATGTTAGCTGCACGAACTAGAGATACCATAGGTTGTCAAAGATTCCCCTGTACCCTTCACCCTCTATGATACATATGTACATGCATATACTTGGGGGATTACCTTGTACCCCACAAGTACATAGTCATCAATACCAATCCTTATATCGACAAACATGAGTTTCCAGTGTCAACCTTTCGGACTTGCACCTTCACGATTAGCAATCGCAACCACCTTTATTGTCAAATTAAAATGTTTAACACATAACCAAACCACCATTTCCAGGAGTCAATTATTAAGGCATTATTAAGTGGTATCATCATACCAACTATAATTTGCAAGTAATGCTATTACTGATGATAGGCGAAATTACGCGCCTATATCAGTATATTTTGCCCATATTTTAGCCTAGTTTTGAGAACAAATTATATATTTCATGCACTTTTAGTCCTTTTTCCTGTAAATGAGCTAACGAACATGATTAGTAAAGTTTCAGGTATAAATGATGCAAAATACAGCATTTTATGGCTTACTTGACGCAAAAGAAAGCTCACGAAGGAAGGAAAGGGAGTTTACACGCCTAAGGACCAAAACTGCTGCATGGAAAATCTGTCCCGGGCTAAAACAGCATTTCTGAAGACTTTGGGGACCTGGACCAAAACTGCTGCATGGAAAATCTGTCCCGGGCTAAAACAACATTTCTAAAGACTTTGGGGACTTACAGACACAAAGCTGGATTTTTACAATGATACATTAACCTAGTACAATTGGGTTATGTATTTCATTAGTTTATTTGGATTAGGAGAATGTTACATTAACCTAGTACAAATGGGTTAAGTATTTCCTTAGTTTAGTAGGATTTGGTTATTTATTTCATTAGCATAGTAGGAGTAGGATAGGAGTATTATAAATACCCTATCATGCTAGAGATTTTTAATAAATTCCTCCCTTAGTGGAGAGAAAAAGTCCTCCCTTAGTGGAGAGACAAGCCCTCCCTTAGTGGAGAGACACATTCTACTTCTCAATTACAACTCTTCTAATCTTTCCATTAATTCTATTCTTCTTCTATTCTTAAATTCCACAACAAGAGAATCGTTACCAAGCCAAGGAAACACGCCTAACGCCTATCACTTGATCTACACGCCATTACTCAATATTGTGATATAATAACAATGTCAATCGTGATCTCTTTCGCATTCATGGGTAACTAAACCTCTCTGTTGGGGTTATGGAAGCCGAATGAGATACTATCTATTACTGTGAGTTTGTGAGTTCATGACACGTATATTGCTTATATCATTATTCTCTTCATCTTAATCTACATTCTTTGCGGTTGCAAACGCAAGAATACGCCAGTCTAACATTTAACTTGTTCGAGAGAAAGGTTATTTTTCTGGAAAAGAGATAATGTCAAAGTAGTAGGACACCCTTTCCTATTAAAAAGCTAGTGCCGTAACTGGACTAACCTCTTGGATAATTCATACCGTTAGACACGCTTTAAGCTCGAGAGAGTTAAAGTGAAATAGTCCTTGTTGAGGTCGAGAGATGCTTGGATTTACCATAGAATACAATTCTCTATAAGCACATGCATGTCACAATTCTACACACTCATAGGCAATAGAGACGTATACCTCAGAAGGTGGACATAACCCCAACGCTTCAATTCTCATTGTTTACAACTTACGTAACAATCTTTCTCTCTTTACTTTGCTATTTTCAGCTTTTCCTTTATTGTTTTCATTACACATTACAATCCCCCCTTTTACGAGACTTGCACCAAAAGTTTAGTAATTTTGCTTACTTGTTGGCCAAGCTATTCCCTGTGGGATCGACACCCAACCCAGGTTGGGTTCTATATTTGCTAACGGCCGCTTTACACTCCTGCGAGAGCTGTAGATTGAGCGTTATCAAAAATTGGCGCCGTTGCCGGGGAATACGAGTGTCAATCAAGTTTGTGATAATTACTAGACCCTTTGGTCAAAGATTCTCATACTTTTACGTTTAGTTTTTGTTTTTGTTTATTGCAGGTTTTTACTTTAGTGCATGACCCATACTAGAAGTTCTGGTCAACCGTTATTACCAATCAATCCGGAACCACAACGAATTAGAAGAATGGAAGCACAAGCTGAAATCGACAGGATGGCTGCTCAACATGAGCAAGCAAGATTAGCTGCTCTTGTCGCTGCTCAAGTCCAACAACAAAACATTGATAATCCTGGGCGAGCAACAAATCCTGACGATGAAGATTTAGGTGATGACGAGTTGATAAACCCAAGGCATGTCGCTGAAACTGCAACACCTGCCAACAGAAGAGGTCGACAAGCTCGATTTAGGTATGATCGCCAACCCATGCAGCCAGCTTTCGACGATGATGATGATGATCTTGATGGTGCCGGAGCCACTGGAGCTATAATTCCACCACCATTAGCGCCCGGAGCCAAGTTCAACATCACAAGCACCATGATTCAGTTATTGCAACTCAAGGGATTATTTGGTGGACTAGCAGGCGATGATCCAAATATGCATCTCATCAACTTTATTTCTACATGCAAGTCCTTTGACAATCCTGGTGTTGGTCAGAATGCTATTCGATTACGTCTATTTCCATTGTCTCTGTCTGGGGAGGCAACACTATGGTTGAATGGGCTGACTCCTGATTCAATTACAAATTGGAGGCAATTGAGAGACGCTTTCCTAGAAAGATTCTTTCCGCCATCCAAAAGGGCTCAATTGAGAGATGAAATCAGCACCTTTCGTCAGCTTCCCTCTGAAGCTCTTCATGAATCATGGGAGAGGTTCAAGACAAAGCTAGCGAGATGCCCAAACCATCACATGACTAATGTTCACCTGATGGAGATCTTGTATAGAGCCTTGAATTCAATAACTAAACCAGTGGTGGACAACGCAGCTGGAGGTTCTTTCATGGACCTCACCTTTGGTCAAGCAAGCAATATGCTAGATCGTATGACAAAACAAAGTAGAGCTTGGCATACCAGGGATTCTGAGGTAGCAAGCCCCACTTTATCTATTGGCATGACTGCAGACCAACGAAGAAGAGAAGAAGAACGTGATCAAGATATGGCGCACATGAAAACCCAAATGGATCTTCTTACAAAGCATCTATTAGGGAAGACTGAAAAAGTGAAAGCGATTGCGTCAAAAGGAAGAGATGAACCTGATTCGGAAGAGGAGGCCAACTACTTGAACAATCAGGGGGGTTTTCATGGGAATGCCCAAGGAAACCAAGGTCAAAACTATTGTGATAAATCTGGAAGCAAAGACCAAGGTAGTTGGAAGAAAAACAATGAAAAGAGTGGTTTGTACGTTCCCCCTGGCAGACGTGATACCACCATATCTAATTCTGGAAGTATGGAAGACATGATGGCTAAATTATTGAAAGGAGTGGAAGCAACGAGCGCGGGAGTTACGGAGGTAATTAATAATTTGTCCGCCATGAAACAATTAGTAGATTCACATTCCACTTCAATTAGACAACTAGAGCAGCAATTCAGTCAACTTTCAGCAGCACTCAACCAAAGAAAGGCCGGCACTTTACCTAGCGATACTGTGCAAAACCCAAGGAATGATGGGTTATGCATGGCCATCACTACCAGAAGTGGTAAGGTGCTGGAAACTCCAGAAAAAGGCAAGCAAGTGATTGACGAAGTTGCGGACATGGATGACAATGCAAAAGGAGAAGATGCCGCAGCTACTACTCCTGACGTCAACAACGCCACATCCAGCACTGTGCAGCCTGAAAAATTGGGAAAACAGAAGCAAGAGGAGAAGAAAACTGCGGAGAGAACACTTCCATACCCACCACCACCTTTTCCCCAAAGATTGAAGAAGGTGGCGGATGACACTAAGTTCAGCAAATTTATGACCATGCTCAAGCAGCTGACCATTAATGTTCCATTGGTGGAGGCACTTGAACAAATGACTGGATATGTGAAGTTTATGAAGGACCTATTGACAAAGAAGCGGGCAGCAAGTTATGAGTTGGCGAATAATGTTCATCATTGTAGTGCAATCGCTACAAGGTCGTTAGTTCAAAAGAAGGCAGATCCTGGAGCTTTCACTATTCCTTGCACAATTGGATCATTGGATTTTGCCAAGGCATTGTGCGATCTAGGTGCTAGCATCAATTTGATGCCACTATCCATCTACAAGAAGTTGGGGCTAGGCAATCCGACACCAACCAATATGAGGCTCGTGATGGCTGATAGGTCGGTAAAACGACCTGTGGGTATCTTGAATGATGTGTTGGTGAAAGTTTCTTCATTCATCTTTCCTGCAGACTTCGTTATTCTGGATTGTAAGGAGGATTCTGAAGTTCCCATCATCTTGGGACGTCCCTTCCTTGCAACTAGAAGTGTGCTTATTGACATGAAAGATAATGAGCTTTTGTTTTGAATTAATGACGAAGTGGTACGGTTTGATATATGCAAAGCAATGAAGCAGCCCAGCGATATGAATGAGTTATCTGTAGCTGATGTTCATCATGAGGATATGAAAGCATTATCTATAGAGAAACAACCTACTGTTGAGCCATTGTCTGCTGCGCCACTAAATGTTGAGCATGAGGGCAATGAAGAACTTATGGGTGATCTAACAAAAACAGAGCCGTATACTCCTAAGCAACTGGAATGTGATCTCAAGAATCAACCAACAGCAAAGACTCCCATTGACGAGCCACCAATGCTAGAAACGCAAGAGCTCCCCGATTATCTAAGGTATGTGTTCTTGGAAAGTAGAAATATACTTCCGGAGAGAGCAGATGATTTAAGTGAACAGCACGTATAAGCTCTCATCTCTGCTCTGAAGAGATACAAGAGAGCTATGGGTTGGACTATTGATGATATAATTGGTGACTCTCCGGAGAAACGTAGGAGCCATCTCAAAAAAGATCGCATACCCAAAGGTAAGCCTCATTGTCGTCTAAATCCTTTCAGAAAACGATCCATCACTTATCTCGACGAAGTCTAAGTACTCGAGATTACTATGTCGAGCCACGACAATAAATAAGGCGCTAGATGGGAGGCAACCCATCGTTTTATCATTTTATCGTTTTATTGTTTCATCATTTTTCTTTCGTTCTAGTACTTGTTTTGTTTTTGATAAATGAAAATCCAAAAATAAGAGTTGTGCCACGACCAAAAGTAAAGCGCTTGGTGGGAGGCAACCCATCGTACTAATCGTTTTCGTTTGGTTTTGAGCAAAAATAGGTGCAAGAAGTATTCAACGAGGAGATTGATTTCAATTGACGATTTGGACGCATTGTATGGTAAAGTTGGTAAGTTAGGAATGGTGATGCATAAGGCTATGGATTGAGAATTTCTCACGCCAAAATAGGCATCGAGAAAGGCTAGGCCTTGGTAAAACTAAGCCACGAACGATGCACAACCTATCCTATAGCCTAAGGTCTCGGAATCTAGTGTGCTATACACTATGCGCCGCCTATTCCTAGGTATGCTTTTGACTATGCGCCGCCTATGCTATGACATTTGGTCTCAGTATCTCATATGCCATAGACTATGCGGCGCATATGTCTACAAATGCCATAGACTATGCGGCGCATATGTCCCATTATGCTATAGACAATGCGCCGCATATGTCATTGATATGCCGAGCATTATGCACCGCATATGTGGTATTTTTGTCTCCAAAACCGATTGTAAATGGGTCAAAACCCGACCCATTCTCTTCCTATATAAAGGGGACTTAGTTTTACAACACAACCACACTAAAAATTGTCCTAAGGGCGCCGCATATACATCCAAATCCTCTCAAAATTTTCTTCTTTTGCTCTTCCAATTCACAAAACCATCTCCACAAGCTTCAAGCAAGTAAGTACTCTCTTATTCTTCATTTATTTCTCGTAAGTACTACGTTGCTATGTCTATTATGAATTGCTAAATCGTATAAGATTGTTGGTGATGTTCATGTGTTTAGATTGTTGATACAAAATCATGTGAGTGAACATGTACGTAGGAAAATCTTGACTTGTTTCCGACTTGAAATTGGTTTTAATAGAATTGTTATACTATTTGCGGAATTACTATGGCTATGAATAGTGCTTAAGATTGTTGTTTGGATACTTACATGTTAGACTATCCCGGCCATCGAGATAAGACTTATAGTGCCTACCGACATAAGAGGTTGTGATTGTTGTAAGAATAACTATTCCATGTGGTAACCCCTATGTAGTAGTGTTGCTATATCTACCATGAAAGTAGTCCAATGGCTGCAAGTAAGTGATGCATTGCTGATTTTCTTGTCGGAATACAATCCTAAAACGTATGTCGACGAAATCTGAGTAATCGACCACTTTCGCTTCACTGATTTGTGTTAACAAAACTAAGTGTGGGGTGGTACCCCTACTGCTTATGTATAGATTGTATCCATTGAGATTGTGCTACCATTAACACTATTTCAAGTCTCAGGTACAATGGCACCCAAAGCAAGACAAGGCAAAGAAAAGGCTACCACTTCCCAAAAGAGCAAGAAAAGAAGCCACAAGGAGCAAGGAGAACCCTCCCCGCTGCAAACACCTCGACTCACGCTTGGAATTAAGTGGGATACTTATGAGGAACTTCTAAGGATGACGACTCTGATGATGATTCCAATGCAAGGGGTATGACCCCAGACATAGAGGATAAGTCCGACCAACCAGGTTCCTCTTATTTATTTTCCACTGAGGACAGTGTCCCGACTAAGTGTGGGGTGGTGGTATTGCATGCTATACTTCTCTATTCGCATCTATGTTTGTTTGCTTTTGTTTCATTTTTGATTCGTTTTGTTTTTTTAGTAGTTAAAATTTTTTTAGCTTCGCATGAAATTATTTTGATAGGCAGCATGAGATTATAACAAGAGTATGTGCTACAATTGTGACTCTTGAGACGTTTAGGCTCCAGTTGTGACTCATTATGTGATATTGTGTGGTTTAATTCCTTTACTTGTTGGGTCAAGAGTCTATATTACCTCCAATAAAGTCGACCATGTGCCTTGTATGTGTGAGATTAATAGTATCTTCTATGTTTGTGGCTGATGCTAGAACTTGCCTGGTATGTATGCAAAGCAAAAATAAGGAGTGTAAGTTAGGATATGATTTAGGCATTTCTTTGGCAACCTATATTTGTTTACCTTCAGTTTTACCTACCCATGGACATCATCCCTAGTTAAACCCTTTTGAGCCTTTAGCCTATTTCTTTGACAACCTCGTATGTAAGCCTAATCCATTTTTTTCAAGACCGTAATTTGATCCAAATTCCTAAGTGCTTTAAATTAAAAAAGTCATGTGACAACATAAGAGGAAATTGGGTGAGTATGATGCTTTAAATTGTAATGGTGCTTGAATGTGTTATGAAAAAGAAAGTGCTATCATAAGAGGTATGTTGTGAAAAGAAAAAGGAAAAGAAAGATGAAAAGTGAGTTGTTCTTAAAATTGAAAAACAAAAGAGGAGAACAAGGGTGGTAGAATAAAAGAAAGAAGAAAGGTTGAAAGAAAAAAGTGTCAATGATACAATGTGATGTATTAAAGCGCTTAGGAGCTTAGTCACTATTCCTGGCCAAAATAGTCCTACCCGTCCCTTAGCCTACATTACAACCATCAAAAGACCTACTTGATCCTAATCTTAACATTCTGACATTTAGTAGAGTACTACACTAAGGGCAAGCCTATGGTCATCAGTTGCGGCATATGAATTCTTTGTGAGAGTGAGAGAAAGGATATTTTGATACCCATGTTTGAAAAATATGCTATATTTGTGAGTGATTATGGGTACTATATTGTGAGACACACATGGTTGATGAGCTTTGGATAGTTGTATATGATTCTATGCACCTTAATGTTTGCATGTGAGTTAACCACCATCACGAGTCTATACTAGAGGTTAAATGGTTTCTACTAATGATCGGAAAACTACTCTCTGTTGATAATTGTTGTTCTTGTCTTGATAAATGTTTTGTGTTGTTGTTGTAAAAACCCTAAGTTGATGTTTAGAAGGACATGATATGTTGTTCGAGGACGAACAAAGCTCTGAGTGTGGGGTGTTGATGATAGGCGAAATTACGCGCCTATATCAATATATTTTGCCCATATTTTAGCCTAGTTTTGAGAACAAATTATATATTTCATGCACTTTTAGTCCTTTTTCCTGTAAATGAGCTAACGAACATGATTAGTAAAGTTTCAGGTATAAATGATGCAAAATACAGCATTTTATGGCTTACTTGATGCAAAAGAAAGCTCACGAAGGAAGGAAAGGGAGTTTACACGCCTAAGGACCAAAACTGCTGCATGGAAAATATGTCCCGGGCTAAAACAGCATTTCTGAAGACTCTGGGGACCTGGACCAAAACTGCTGCATGGAAAATCTGTCCCGGGCTAAAACAACATTTCTGAAGACTTTGGGGACTTACAGACACAAAGCTAGATTTTGACAATGATACATTAACCTAGTACAATTGGGTTATGTATTTCATTAGTTTGGTTGGATTAGGAGAATGTTACATTAACCTAGTACAAATGGGTTAAGTATTTCCTTAGTTTAGTAGGATTTGGTTATTTATTTCATTAGCATAGTAGGAGTAGGATAGGAGTATTATAAATACCCTATCATGCTAGAGATTTTTAATAAATTCCTCCCTTAGTGGAGAGAAAAAGTCCTCCCTTAGTGGAGAGACAAGCCCTTCCTTAGTGGAGAGACACATTCTATTTCTCAATTACAACTCTTCTAATCTTTCCATTAATTCTATTCTTCTTCTATTCTTAAATTCCACAACAAGAAAATCGTCACCAAGCCAAGGAAACACGCCTAACGCCTATCACTTGATCTACACGCCATTACTCAATATTGTGATATAATAACAATGTCAATCGTGATCTCCTTCGCATTCATGGGTAACTAAACCTCTCTGTTGGGGTTATGGAAGCCGAATGAGATACTATCTATTACTGTGAGTTTGTGAGTTCATGACACGTATATTGCTTATATCATTATTCTCTTCATCTTAATCTACATTCTTTGCGGTTGCAAACGCAAGAATACGCCAGTCTAACATTTAACTTGTTCGAGAGAAAGGTTATTTTTCTTGAAAAGAGATAATGTCAAAGTAGTAGGACACCCTTTCCTATTAAAAAGCTAGTGCCGTAACTGGACTAACCTCTTGGATAATTCGTACCGTTAGACACGCTTTAAGCTCGAGAGAGTTAAAGTGAAATAGTCCTTGTTGAGGTCGAGAGACGCTTGGATTTACCATAGAATACAATTCTCTATAAGCACATGTATGTCACAATTCTACACACTCATAGGCAATAGAGACGTATACCTCAGAAGGTGGACATAACCCCAACGCTTCAATTCTTATTGTTTACAACTTACGTAACAATCTTTCTCTCTTTACTTTGCTATTTTCAGCTTTTCCTTTATTGTTTTCATTACACATTACAATCCCCCCTTTTATGAGACTTGCACCAAAAGTTTAGTCATTTTGCTTACTTGTTGGCCAAGCTATTCCCTGTGGGATCGACACCCAACCCAGGTTGGGTTCTATATTTGCTAACGACCGCTTTACACCCTGCGAGAGCTGTAGATTGAGCGTTATCAATTACCTAATACTTAGGGGATTCATATGGACCTCACAGACACCGTTATTAAATTGCTTGGGGGATTCTTGTGAACCCTACATAGTTTTTATTATACAATCACTTAGGGGATTCCCGTGTACCCCACACAGTTATCAAAACCATCCTTAACCAACTAACCATTTACGCCATGCATTAGCTTTAAGAAATAAGCCCAGCTATGTTATAGTGCATAAACTAGAATTAATTATGCAAATTGGTTGTCTTTGTACCAATTTCCATTCCAAAACAATCAATTTGGGGATTCCATTATTACCCTATTTTCATACACCATTCCCATGCACACCAATGAATTTGCCAACTATCAATTTAAACACAATAGTTTCATAATCATCATGGATGAAGCATTTAAAAAATTTATATTAAACACCCTCAACCCTTAGTTCAAAACCAATAATATTATATGAATAATACTTTAAATCACATGATTTTACAAAAATCACAATAAGGGAAAGTAACATTCCTTAAACACATAGAAATTTGGAGAGAAATCTCCCTTGAAAGCTCTAATTGATCAACCTCTTGGAAACCCTAGCTTGACTTGCTTGAGGGAATATAGAGAACCTTTTGGGTTGTTTGAGAAGTTATTTTGATGTGTTTCTAAATGCTAAGGGAACCCTAAATAGGTTATAAGATATGGGTTTCAATTTGGGTAAGAGGGGAAATTTCAAGAATTCCCTCAACTTAGAAGCTGAAAAAGTGTCGCCTTTGACTACTTGTCAAACATTGACTTGTAACTACTCCTTATAACTTGTCACCATGAATCGTACTGAGACCCTATGACTCATATGGCCTAGTCATAGTCAACACAGAATTTGATTAGGTTAAACTCTGGACACCCTACGGCTGGACCTAACAAATAATAATACAACCTTAGGACTCTTTGTGAGACACTCGTACTCATAGAAGAATCATACCAAAAACTTACATGATTTGGTTATGATTCCCTCCCAATGACTCTTCATAAGTTTTTTTACTCATTCCTATAAATAGTACCCAGGACAATAACTTTGACACCACACACTGGTCACCTTACAAATTGGGTCACCTGACCCATCAAGTCACCATAAGACTCTTGGGGTCAAATCGTAACCAAGGAAGCGAGCTTAAAGCTCAAGAATTTTTCAAAGGAAAAATTCCAGGGCATTTCAGTTAACCTATTTACCCAAACCTTTCTGAAATGAATGCCACAAGTGGGAACTAAACTAGGTACCTAAATCTGAAATAATGGACACTAGCACACCATGAAACTTTACAATCCCCCGAATGAATAAGTTAGCATAATCTTATCCTGAGTAGTTGGTCCTCACAGGCAAGAAGTGATCAAACTTAGTCATCCTATCCACAATGACCCAAATAGAATCATACTTATTGCTAGACAGTGGATGACCCGTAGTGAAATCAATATTGATTATCTCCCACTTCCTCATGGTTAACTCTATCTCTTAGGAAATTTGATGAGGCCTCAAAAGCTCAACCTTAACTTGCTGACAAACCATACATTTGGCAATAAAATTTTCCTTATCTCTCTTCATATTGTTCCACTGGTAGTTTTCCTTTAAGTCATGATACATCTTAGTTTAACCCGAATGAATTGTATATCGACACTCATTAGCCTCTTTCAAGGTCCTTTACTGTAGCCCGTAAACATCAGGAACATAAAATCCTATATGATACCTAAGAATGACATCTCTCTCAATCTCAAAATCCCTAAACTTTTTCTAATCCCTAACATTCTTAATCTATATATGTATGGGATCCAAAGACTTCTTCTCCTTTACCTCAACACCAAGAGATTATTTGACCACTTCCTAAATAATTATTCCACTATTGTCGAAGTCCAAAAATTAACTCCTAAGTTAGCCAACCTATGAACGTCCTTTACCAATTCTCTTTTTACCTCATAACATATGATAATCTCTCCATAGACTACTAACTAAGAGAATCAACAACAATATTACCTTTACCTAGATGGTAGTGAAGGTTCATGTCATAATCCTTAAGTATCTCAAGCTACTACCTCTTCCTGAGATTCAATTCCTTCTGTGTAAACAAATTCTTCAAGCTCTTATGCTCTGAACAGATGTCTACATGTACTCCATACAAATAATGGTGCTAGATCTTTTAGGCATAGACCACATCTGCCAAATCTAGATTGTGAGTCCGGAAATTTCTCGCATGAACCTTAAGCTTCTTGGAAGCATAATCCACGACCTTATTGTGCTGCATTAGAACACAACCCAATCAAACATGGGACATATGACAATACACAAAAATCCATTAACACCCTCGAGTAGGGTCAAAAACTAGAGCAAAAGTCAACTTATTATTCAACTACTCAAAGATACCCTCACAAGCATCGAACCACAAGAACTTAACCTTCTTTTGAGTTAACGTTGTCAATGGAGAATCAATAGAGGAGTAACTTCCCACAAACCTCCAATAATACAAAACTAAACCCAAGAAGCTCCTAATGTCGGTTGGTGTCTAGGGTGTAGGAAATTTCTTAGCTGCCTTAACTTTCTGTGGATCGACCTTGATCACCTCACTAAAAATAACATTCCCATGAAAGGTCACAACATTCAGCCAGAACTCACACTTAGAAAACTTTGAAGACAATATTTAAATATTAAAAGTCCGCAACACAATTAAGAGGTGATTGCCATGATCCTTCTTACTCTTAAAGTACAGTAAAATATTACCAATGCAGACTATAACAAACAAATAGAGAAACTGCCTGAACGCCTAATTTATCAGGTTCATGAAAGAAGCCAGAGCATTAGTCAACCTAAATGACATAACCAAAAATTCATAATGGCCACATCGAGCTCAAAAAGTAGTATTAGGAATATCAACCTCCCTAATTTTCAACTAATGATAGCCCGTATATTGATCAATCTTAGAAAAACACCAATTACCATAAAAATGGTCGAATAGATCATCAATCCTAGGAAAAAGATAATTATTTTTCTCTGTCACCTTATTAAACTGACAATAGTCTATACACATCCGATGGTACCCATCTTTCTTTCACACGAATAGCACAAGAGCATCCTATGGAGAGACACTAGGACGAATAAATCCCTTATAAAGAAGATATTTAAATTTCCTCTTTATCTTCTTTATTTCAGTCAAATACATTCAATTAGGAGGAGTAGAAAGGGAACGGGTATCCAGTAGAAGATGAATCCAAAAATCTATGTTCTTATCAAGAGGAATTTGACGAAGATTATCACGAAACACTTCAAGAAATTCACAAACCATAGGAACCAATTGTAAAGAAGGATTTGCAGAATTAGAATCCTTAACCTAGACTAGATTATATAGACACCCTTTGGAAATTAACTTTCGGGCTCTAAGATAGGAAATAAACCTCACCTTGGGCACTAAGGAACTCCCCTTCTATTCGATCATATGTGAATTAGGAAATTGAAAACTGGGTTTGGGGTCCAACTATCTAGAGAAACATAGCATGAATGAAGCTAATCCATCCCTAAGAAATCATCAAAATCCACCATATCAAGCTCTATGAAATTCACTAATGTCTCCCTATGAAAGATTGACACAACACAACTCCTATAGATTTTTCTAGCAACCATAGAATCACCTACAAGAGTTGTAATAAAATAGGGGTCAATAATATTTTCAGGACTAAAACTAAAATGCACGGCCACATAGGTGCCTCATATGAAAGGGTAGAACTCAAATCAAGTAAATAATAAACATCACGGGAAAAGACTTGAAACATACCGATAATAACATCTAAGGATGCGTTAGATTCCTGATGAGTAGCAAGTGTATAGAGATGATTTTGGAAAATTCTGGTATAATAAGTAGCTCCCTTAGGGGTAGGAGATAACGATGATATAGCTAAAACTTTATTAAGGGTCAATGCTGGCTGAAGGACAATCTCACCGAATATGACCAAGCTGATCATTATTATAAAACTAATTTATCCCTTTTCATAATTCCATGATGAAATGCCTACAAAAATGACAAAGAAGTTAAGGTAGGGATGGCTGAGAGCTACTAGCCTGAGACTGGGAACCCTGTGCCTTAGGACCACATCTAGCATAAAATTAGTGAGCACCTAAAGGCTTAGGATAAGGAGCACTATCAGCCGAATAAGAATTTACCCATTTCTTCTTCTTTGTCCACTGTCTACTCTCTCTCCCACTATTCTACTGACCTACACCCTACTCTAAATATCTAAACTTCTTATTTTTCTTCTATCTTATCTCTGCATACTTTTTTACCTCATCCTCAACCTAATATATATAAACCACTAGCTTGGAGATATCTATATCATTATTCAACATAGAAGCCTTACCGTCCAGCACCAAATCATGAGTCAAACTAGAAGAAAACTTTCTCATTTGGGAACTCATCTTAGATACCAATTCATGAGCACAATTGGCCAATTGCTGAAACTATAGAGCATACTCCTTCACACTAATCTTACCTTCCTTCAGATTCATAAATACTTCACCCTTAACTTTTCTTAGCTTCTAAGGAAAGAAGTGATCAAGACAATCACCTGAAAATTCAACCCACATTGCCGGTTCAACATTATCACCCCTCGTCTCATACCACTCTTTATACCAATGATAAGCCATATCCTTTAACTAATAAGTGGAAAACTCTACACTCATTACATCAGTAGCAAGCATAACCCTAAAGATTTTCTCCATCTCATCAATAAAACCCTACAGATCCTCCTAAACCTTAGAGCTTATAAAGGTTGGGGGATTCGAACTCATGAAATTGGAAACCTTTGTGACCTCAGATGAATGAGTGAGAAAACCTACAAAATTAGACTGATTAAATGGTGATTCCACCAACTGAGTAGGCATATAAATAGACTAACGTAACTCTGCATTTGAAATATTTCTATGGGGTGATTGGTCATGAGTATTACCAGCTTAAAAAGATCGAGAAAGACAATTATGGATTGATGGAACTCCATATAAGGTGGCACAATTAGAAGTAAGGACCTTAGATCAGGGTTGCACTCCATAAATAGGGAAAGTCCCTTTCACATTCTACTCAGGTGGATTAGAGGTTCCAACAAAGTTTCTACAGACATCAAATCACTAGGAAGGCATGATCTGAAATGCGAGAAAGGCAGGAGTTAGAGAAGTTTGATAACACTAGACTCTATAGCCTAAAATAGAAAACAAGAAAGGGAAACACAACTAAATATCTTATAGCCTCACCCTTATAAGTATGGTGTGCTACACACCCATAAAAGGGAATTTACTCAACAATGCTCTGTAGTCACAAAATGACCCTGAACCTGGATTTGATACCATGCTTATCATGACCCAAACTAGGGCCTAATCATATTGGGTATCTTAAGCCCATCGTGAGTCAGAGACCACCCTTTATCCTAACATCTGGTATACAATAAAAGAATACAACAGAATCTAATCAAACATAATGATAAGATAACTCAATAACTCAAATAAAAACTAAAAGTCAAAATAATAACCAACCTACACTTGTCCACAAAAGCCTCTAAAACAAAAATATCAATTAAGTCGAACATACCCCTGACTATGACCAAAAAGAATCCAAAAGTACTAGTACAATAAATAAAGAATAATGAAATGACAAGGCCTTCCAAAGGATGGAAGCACACCACATCACAATAACTCAACAAATGTGCTCAACTACCTAACAATGCACAAGAACAATACAAAACCCTTCTGATCATACATCATGGAATGATGTAGTATCTAGGGAAGGTCAGTGGGATACACACTATCATGTAACTTGGGTAATAAGGATAAAATAATACAATAACAACAACAACAAACCCAGTATATTCCCATATAGTGGGGTTTGGGGAGGGTATAGTGTACGCAGTCCATACCACTACCTCAACAAAGGTAGAAAGGCTATTTCTGATAGACCCTCGACTCAATAAAGGATAAAATAATACAATTACCAAAATCAATTCATAAACCATATACACCATATTTATTACATATATTTTGGATGTCAAGATAAGGACAAGGTTTATGAACATGAGGGTTTAAATATTTAACCTAAATTGTATATCTCTATCCATGCTAAAGGTACCCATAGGATATATAGGTCCAACTCCCTCTGCTAGAAGGGACCAAGTGCATGTTAGCTACATGAATCAAGAAAAACTAATGGAAACTAAGGCCACTAAAGCAATAATGTTCCTAATATATATATATATATATATATATCAAGTGTGCACCCATCACATAGTCTTATAGACACCTAGCACTGTCAAATATAGTTTCCAGTGCTCGTCACCTCAGGACTTATACCTTCACCGTGAGATACACAACCTTTATGCCCAAATTAAAACAATTTACGCCTAAAACCAACTGGTAACCCAGGAGTCATTCATTAAGGCATTTTCCATTTGGTATCATCATACCAATATGCTTACAAGCTAATATATTTATTCCAAACTAATCCACATAACCATATTTGACTCCCACCTTCCATTTAGAATAAAAAACTAAGTCCACAAAGGTAGTCCAAAACCATTTTTCTTTCTTTTATCCTTTAATGTAATGCATTGGGTTTAGAAACTAGTTAAACCATGCATTTTTCTAAATTCAAAATCATGTTTGCCAGGTGGGTTGAGGTTAATGCCATTATAAAAATAGACATCCATTAGTTTGGGGAAACCTATGTCCCCCATTCCAACCATTTATACCATGCACCAATTTTCATCCAAAAGACATCAAATTAAAGCATCAATAATTAATTTTGAACATGGGACAAGTAATTCAATTAGTAACAACAAAAATCCCTTAAACCAATTTCAAAAACCATAATTAAATAACATTAATATCAATTCATTTAATGTAACAATGTTAAGCTAAAGTTAAGGAAAGAGAAATATGCCGAAAATATAAAAAATAATTGAAATTAATTTAGAGTTCAGAGCTTGAATGGTGAATCCCTTGTAAAACCCTTAGAATTTCTTATTTTATGTGTTAAAGAGGTAGAGAATGGTCTTTGATCCTTAAAACTGATGTGAAAAAGGTGTATTATATGTTTAAAGGTCATAGTAGGGGTAAAAGTGTCAAAAGCCCCTCACCCCAAGTGAAAAAATAAAAACTAGATGAATTTAAAAATTGTGGCGTGGCATGCCAATATCGTAAAGGTTAGCCTTCATACATCACTAATATCACAGAGGTTCTAATATCACAGAGGTTAACCTTTGTAACATGATCTTATTTTGGAGTCTTACGGCCTTGAGGTCCCGAAATGACCTCAAACCCATTATAAAGAATCCAAAACTTCCCAAAACACCCTTTTAACATCCCTAAAAATAATTCAAGTAAGAAAACTATATTGTACATGCGGGAGGGTAAAAAATTAAATGATAAAATCCTTGTGAGGTATTACATATATCCTTTCTCCAGCCTCAACTATAAATTCCAACAGTCACATTCAGATTTCCAGTCCAAGATCAGTAATAATAAATGCCTGACTCAAACAGGATTTATGGATAATAAATAGTATACCAAATAGCGGACTCAAACTAATACTAATCAGTAATAAATAATAAATCAGGAGTCAGACTTAAACTAGAACTATAAATATGTAATACATGCCCATAATCTAGACATCTGGTTCATCCCAAGTCTATCTAGTCCTTTTTTCCATTTTAGAAGACTTATTAAAAGAGCGCATGATTCTATTTATTAAGTTAAAAACCATTAATTATGGCCAATTTATTAATATGCCAAGGAATAACAAAGATAATGGGCATAATATAGTGATTTAACTGTCTCTATCCTAATAATAGGTCTCTCAAAACAATCCTATGATTATCAGTGTTGAAAGAGGACATAATTCTAAAGCAACCTAACCTAAAAGGGGTAATAAGGCAATGTACAAGTCTCAGGAACCCAACCAAAGTCAAGCATATAGTTGAACCTAGGTTAAGGCTTCTCAATTCTATCCTAAGGCCATGAGTATGTATAGTGAAGTCTTAAAAGAGAAGTTACTACTAACTTAAGCTAATCAAGGACGAAATATACCCTAAAGTGCCACTTAATTGGCTAAAATAATTTGAAATTATATAACAACTTTCCAAACAATAATAAACAATGAACAATTAGCACAATACCATACCGACATGTAGAAGAGAACATTTTAAAGAAAAGGTAAGCCTATCATACTTGTACATCATCGAAAGCACTCAAAATCCTGTATATTGAAAGTTTCCCCTTTTGAGAAGCCTTTAATCGCTGCCATGCTATCAAAATAATAATCTTTGAATCAACACAAGAGCAATAATGCCCATATTACGAATTTATGATCCATGTTAGAAATTAGGCAAAAATCACTCTTGGGTCCCACTTGTGAAATACCTAAATTTAAACTAAAATTACATCCCCTGTGGAACCATAAGCTAGTGCACTATATTTGGGCATGACACGCCCTCAAATTTGAGCCCGAAACAACTTATAAAGCTCAAGGAAAATCAAGAAAGTAAACCATAAATTTGATAGTATTAAGATTGTTAAGCTCTAACTATTCGTAGCTCCAATTTACATTTTCGCATAGTTTCTTGATCTCTCAAGTCCAACAATTGTGTAAACACTTACAAGAAAAAGGCTGAAAGTCTTGAAAAGGACGTATGTATGTAAATACATACATACATACATACATATACATACATACATATATACATATATAAATACATACACACACACACACACATATATATATAATAACATTAACAATAGTTGCTGCTAAAGCGACACTTTAACCACTAAATCATCACTAGTAAGGCATAAAGGTGACTGCTTAAGCAACAACTAGTGAGAAGCTAGATATATTGAAAGGACCCTTAGAAGCTATAGTGGCTCCACTTAGGAGGCTGGTTCTGGCTCCATCAAGCACCGCTTAATCAGCAGCCCATCCACTAAATCGACTTTACTAAGGATATGAAAGGCCAGTTAAGCTGTTACACCAGATAATTTTAGATTGAAAATTTTAGCCAACCCCAAATATCCTGAACGGTTGTTTGAGATTATTTCAGTTGTTAGAGCTAAAATTTACACTAATTTGAGACAAGAATTAATTAGAGGAAGTTCAAAGTGTAGATTTCGTATCACCCATTGAAGATTAATGAGATTCTAAAGTGTTGTTTTCCTTCTCTTTATTTTCTTATGGATAAATTTAATAGAAATATTAGTTTATTATCATTATGATTTGCTAGTTCTACCTCTTGAGATTATGCTAGAATAGGATGCAATTATGTGTGATTTGTGATATATTTGTGTGTATTTTAGTTTGTTGATGATGGGTTATATTATTGCTTGATTAAATTATTAGGATTTGTGGGTGACAGTCCCAAATATCATAATGGGTTTGATGGTTGAAAATCCCAAGCTCTTGAAAGCTCAAATAATCCTTGAAAAAGAGGTTTTCGGTGAACTTTAGGAACCCACCTCATCCTTGAAAGAGTGATGTGGGAACCAAAGAAATAGTAGACAACTTATAGGTATGTCTTGATAATTTTTCACTATCTTAGACATAAGTGTGATTAGGAGGTTAACTATACCATGGGTGTTATCCTAGAAATAGGGATACCAAATTAAGATGTTAGGTGGCTTTAATTATTGCACTCATTAGGTACTTAAAAGGGTTAATGAGTGACATCTTTGAGGTTTTGTTGAAGAATTAGCTTCAAGGAATTTAAACCTAGCCAACCACATAATAAATGATTAGAATTTGCATTGAATTATCATATTCCCATTCATAACTTGCCCCTAGGAAAGCATAGTCCCAAGATCTATTTCAGTTGATTATACTCTAATTATCCTTGGTCAGGAATTAGTCCCTTAGAAGCCTAATAATTTCCTTCACATTACACAAGATTGGAAACCCCCCAAAGCATTTTGTACCATAGATTTGAACTAGCAAGATACTTTTATTTTGAATTTACTTAATTGCCACTCACATTGTTCCTCGTGGATTCGACCCTGACTCTTAGTTGGTTAAATATATTGAAAACGATTGTCTTGCACTTATATTGATGTGTAAGTTGAGCGTTATCAAAAATGGCGTCGTTTCCGGGGAACATTTGGGCGTATTAAGTTGGTTTGGAATTCTAGCTTACTTGCTTGAATTTAAATTTTTATATATATGTTTGTGATTTTCTTGTGTTTCTTGTTTTAGATAGATTTTTAATTTAATTTTTATTTTTTGATCTACTTATTACTATGAAATTTTGGGACTATTATGATTTTGGTAGTTGGAAATCATATCTTGATGATCTATGTCCATATTATGACGGACCCAACTTTCTGCAAGATTGTAGATATGCTCCCCATAAAGAGATGTGTGCACCATCTCTATCCTATTGCAAGTATTAATGTTCTTTATGTGGTTGTCATGATAGACATTGGAGAAATTTTCCAAATGACCTTTTCCCCCGTTATACTAACCCAATTGCTAGTTCTTCTTATGATTTTGATAGATCTAATAATTAGAAAGTGGAAGAACAACGTACCAAGATAATGGGATTGAAGCAATGCTTTAACTTATCTTGGATAACGTGAGATAACATATAACTCATGCATCAAGACATGGGGGCATGTAAAGAGGAAACCAAAAGGATAAAGAAAGTGGGTATAAAGGCTTATTCTTCAAATACCATGTGAATGCCAACTCTTCGAAATGAGATCAAATTTTATGAATCCTAGGTGATTTCCTAACCGACCAAACCAAATATAAGTGATGATGCCATGATTAAAGAAATGGTACTAGAGTCGGAAGAAAAATCCAAGC
The DNA here is from genome assembly GCA_030864225.1 of Capsicum baccatum var. pendulum. Lineage (NCBI taxonomy): Eukaryota > Viridiplantae > Streptophyta > Magnoliopsida > Solanales > Solanaceae > Capsicum > Capsicum baccatum. The sequence goes on along the minus strand of CM061554.1, from coordinate 54,690,918 downwards.
AAATCCTTCATGAAGGCTCTAATCCACTTTGAGTCAAGAATGCCAAAATCGATGCAACTCCAAAATCAAAGAGAAAATATCAGTCAAACCATTTTTCTATATTAGGTTTGGTGAATGTGATAAAAGTAGAACCACTCAAACAAATGATGAATTTTGGAGATGAGGAGGAACATCCCTATATTTTAGAGTTTGTCATTCCAAAAGGGAAAAATGAAGCTCCTCACTTGAAGTCCAATAAATACAAAATTTGGTGTGTAACAAGTAAATTTTTTATGGTCTCACCAACACCCAACGAGCCTATAATAAAGTTTGATGTGACGTTGGGTAAAAGGTTTAACTATTGAAAGCGTCGAGATAGAAAATATTTCATTGTGTCCCCACCTTTGACCAAAGTACCTATAAGATTTATTGATCCTATGTTGGGCCGCCATTTCATGTCTTTCAAATGGAGACATAAATTTGAAAGGCAAAAATTGTCGTACCACGACTTTAACTAAGGCGCTTCTTGGGAGACAACCCAAGGAATTTTTCCTTATGTTGTCTAACGTTTTTAATTCCTTTTTAGCTTATTTTTGGGGTGTTTATTGGTGATAGCACAAGTTAGAATGGGTACCTCAAGCCCCGGATAAGTATATTGGACTTTCTTTTCATCACCTTTTTATCTTTAATAAGCTTACAAGGTATGGTCTTTAAAATATGAATGATGACCATATTCTATGGTTTATTTTGATTTGAATTTAATTCATTTGAGCTTAATTTGGTAGAATGTAGTTTTTTGGGTTAAAGATTTTTAAATGTGTTCCTTGTCTCAAATGGTAAATTGAAAAATTCTTATTTTCATACACTAGTGCTCACCACGTGGTTGATGAAACAACCACTTGGGGTTTATTTGCTTCATTAAGTGGTGGATGGTTTAATTTGATTAGTATGATCACAAGTGGTGTGTTTTGAGTTGAATTGGTGTATTGGGATTGTCCACATGTGTTGATTTATTTATTCAAGCTCTTACTTTTCATGCACACCACATGTTTGTTAAAATGTAAATATGATAGAAACGCCTTATACGCTTTTAAAGGTTAGTGTGAACTTTCTTGGGGCATTATGTGATCAGTTTTGGAGAATAGCTTTGAGTCTAATTGGTCTTGAATATGGGATAACTGGTGGTCTTTAGTTGAAATTGTTGAGGAATATTATGCCCATGGTAAAAGAGGCATGGATTCTTTCCTTGCCCTATGATAGATTGGGTGACATCATTCTTAAGGATATAGGGTCGTATGTGTTTCTATTGGTGCCATGAGTGTTTCATGATGTAAATTGGTGATATGTGAAGTTGTGAGGAAATAATCCCATGAAGTGTAGTGATAACGTTTCCTTGCATTCACTCAAGTTTTTCTTTAATTATTTAGGAAGAATAAAAAGTTCAAAATACTTTCATAATGTCATGGACAAGAAATAAAATGATTTTGAGAAAAACCAAAACAAAAATAAAAAACATATAGTTTTCTTTTTGAAAAAAAGAAGAAAATATCAAGGATCTTTTTGAGTATTCTTTTGAGTGAGACCATTAAATTCAATTTTTGGATCTCTCTTTAAGGATGAGTTCTTGACTCGGAGTAACTTATTAAGCTCAAAATTTGCCCAAGCTGATTGGGAGACTTAACTTTTTGCTTTATGAGTACGATACCATTTGTGGTGAGATTTTTGAATAATTCTTGTACATATGTGTAGTCTTGAACTTTCCCCGAGTGTATTCAAGGAAAAATGCTAGACAATCTTGGTTTGGAAGATGACCCGAGGCAACTTTTGACCCATCGCATAGCAAAATTTCCACCTTAACATAGTCCCTTAGTTAACCATTTTGAGCCTTTTGACCCATTTCTCTTTCTTTTTGTAATGATAACCTTGCTTAACCTCCTTTGATGCATTGTATGATTTGAAGAAATAAAATATAGGCAAAAGCCTATGTTTGTGGGGTTTGTGTAATGGGAATAGTGATGTGTGGGTGGTTCACACTTCATATTTGGGGGATGAATGTGATATGCCGAGATAAGACAATAAAGGTATATGTAAGTTGGTCAAATCATGTACCTAATAGACAAAAGACATACTTGATAGTAAAGTTGTATAGCCTAACCCATAGAACATAAAGAGAAATGAGACAAATGGGGGGATAAGTAGAGCTTGAAGTTATAAAGTCTCTTGAAGAAGTGAATGAAGTGAAGAAAGAAAATGGTAGCTTTGAATTATTTGTTAAATTCTAATTAAAAAGGAAGGGAAATATGGGCAACGATTTACAAGAGTATAAAGTGGGTAGTTTAAAAATCTTGAGAAAAAAAGGTTGAGCAATTGCATTGAAGGAGGTATTTTAGTCACTTGATACATAGATATTCATTCCCACACCTTAAGGCTTTATATTAACCCGCAATACCTTGGCGACTCAAAACTAGGTAAGTCTACATTAGTGGGAAAAAACACAAAGGGCAAGACTATGGTTATACTCATTGTACTTGAATTTCATTGTGAGAGTGAGTGTGAATTCTTTCATTATTTGAGATCCTTTAGAAATTTAAATGTCTTCTGTGTGTGTGGAGCTAACTCTTTCTTGTGAGTGGCATAGATTCTTTGGAGTAGAGGGTGAAGTCTTACTCTCGGTTTAGCTAAATAGGTGAAGTAAGTTGAATTGTAAAGATTGAGAATTTTTTGAAGATTTTATGTTTCCTCTTAAGATACTTTGTTTTGGAAGATTTACTTGATACAAACTCACATCTTTACTCCATAATATGTGCTTATTCGAAAATTTTTGTTAACTTTTGCCATGACATGTTTGGAAAGTCCTTGTAGACCTTTGTTAGCTTATTTCCTTAGTATGGCTTTTCTTTCGGTGAGATTGAGTAAAAAATACCTCATCTTGTTGAATTTTTCTTGGTTGGTTGAGGACAAGTATAGTTTGAGTTTGGGGGTGTTGATAAGTCGGCAAGTGGACAACTTACTAGCATTTTAAGCCTAAATTATCATGCTTTGTCAATGATTTATTGTTACTTTCTTACTTAATACTCATTTGTGTAGGTAAAAGTTGAAATGAGAAGATGAACAAGGAAACTTGATAAAAACGAACTAAGGAGAAGGTTAAAGTGAAGAAATATGAGCAAAAATAACAAAAGCTGAAATTTTAGGCTTAGGAGTTGACCCTTAGTTACTGAGATCACTAATTGATCGTTGCGATCTTGGTTAGTCGATAAGAAATCTCAATGGCGATCGTGATATGACTAGTGCGATCGCGGTTGAGCGGAAAAGTTTCAAGGGCATTTTTGTAAGTTTTGGAAAATATGGAATTGGGGCTTAAATAGGGACTTTTAGCTCATTATTTATGCATCTCTTGTATTACATATTACCCTAACCTTAGTTTAGGGTTTTTGTAATTTCATGGGGCTTGGAGATAGAATTTGCACTAATTTGAGACACAAATTAATTAGAGGAAGTTCAAAGTGTAGATTTGGCATCACCTATTGAAGATTCATTGGATTCTAAAGTTGGGTTTGCCCTCTCTTTATTTTCTTATGGATAACTTTGATGAAAATATTGGTTTATTTGTGTTCATTATCATTATGACATGCTAGATCAACCTCTTGGGATTATGCTAGAATAGGATGTAATTGTATGTAGGTTGTGAAATATTTGTGTGTATTTTAGTTTGTTAATGATGGGTTCTATTATTTCTTGATTATATTGTTAGGATTTGAGGGGGAAAGTCCCAAATTCCCAAATGGGTTTGATGGATGAAAATCCCAAACTCTTGAAAGCTCAAACCATCCTTGATAGAGAGGTTTTGGGTGAACTTTAGGAACCCACCTCATCCTTGAAAGAGTGATATGGGAACCAAAGCAATAGTAAACAACTTATGGGTATGTCTTGGAAATTTTTTACTATCTTAGACATAAGGGTGATTAGTAGGTTGACTATACCATGGGTGTTATCCTATTAATACGGAAACACAAGTGAGGTGTTGGGTGGCTTTAATTGTTACACTCGTTAGGTACTCAGAAGGATCAATTAGTGAAATCTTTGAGGTTTTCTTGAAGAACTAGCATCAAGGACTTTAAATCTAGCCTACCACATTATCAATGATTAGAATTTTCATTGAAATATCAAGTTCCCATGCATAACTTGCTCCTAGGAAAGCATAGTCCCAAGATCCATTTCAATTGATTATACTCTAATTATTCTTGGTCTCGAATTAGTCCCTTCGAAGACCCAGAATTTCCTTCACATTAGACAAGATTGATAACCCCCAAACCATTTTGTACCATAGGTTTGAACAAGCGAGCTACTTTTATTTTGAATTTACTCAATCTCTACTCACATTGTTACTCGTGAATTCGACTCCCCCTCTTAGTTGGGTAAATATATTGACAATGAACCCCTTATAATTGAATTGACGTGTAAGTTTAGCATTATGAAAAGATCATAAATAAGCAAACTTGTTCAACCAATCTATGATGACCAAAATACAATTTAAACTACGAGAAGTCTAAGGCATGCACCCTAAAAATCCATAGCAATCTACTCCCACTTTCACTCAAGAATGGGTAGCCTCTGAAGGAAACTACCTAGTCTCAAATGCTCGGACTTCACCTATTGACAAAACACACATTGAGCAATAAAATTTTCTATATCTATTCTCATACTTCTCTATAACCAATGTTTTCTAAGGTCTCTGCATAGCTTAGTTGTCCCTAGGTGGATAAAGTATCTAGAGTAATGAACCTCTTAAAGAATCAACCGAATAAACCCTTCAACCCTCGAAACAAAAATATGACCATCAAATATCAATATATTCTCAGATTCTAATGCGTCCCTCTTGGAATCGCCCCTCTGCACCAAAATCCAAAGACCACACAACTAACAGTACTCTAATTAACGATCTCAAATCTACTCCAACAAATTAGACCTATCCTTAACACTAGTAAGAATGTCGATGAAATATCAAGACAAACAAACTAGCTGGCTAAGGAATACATATCTCGGTCAACGGTCTCTTCAAAATTAAAAAAAATGTCAAGATCCCCATACTCACCGCTTTTTGGCTCAAGGACTTTTTGACAACATTAACCTTGTATAAATTATATATAATAGAGAGTCCATAGTATTTAACTAACTCAAGCCTACTGTGTTGTTTAAAATTAAGGTCCTTCTGAATCATAATATATCGAAGACTACAGTGATCCATAAATATCTTGCAGTGTACACTATATACATGGTGAGAAAAACAACTATTACGGACGAGAAAAATGGTCCCTAAAAGTCGATTTAAGTAACGTCCCAAAATATTATCCCGAGATACCACACGGTGCCCAAGGCTATACGTAGCCTCAAGCTAAACCTTTAAGACAAAACACTACCCTTGGGTTCCAACACAACAACATACACGCTACGCTAAGGATATATATATAAGAACATATCATATCACATCGCACATGGCACGAAATATCGTTAGACTGTACATATATGAAATGTCTATACACAAACCAACCCAACAATATACTAGTTTGACATAACCTCTATACAGCAAAATCAATGAGCCATTGGGACAAGCCCCCAACTGACTCAATAGACCAAAGGGATCGCAAAACAACAACACCAAAATTAGCAACTTGGTCCTCGAACTATGAGGACTCACCACCGAAGGAACGTAGATGCGCACTCGGATATCACTGTCGCAGCTGCGGCTGAGTACCTGAACCTACATCATGGTAAGAATATATCCCATAGAGAAATATGTGGGTCAGCACAAGATACGCACTGAGTATGTAGGGGCGCATGCAAAATATAAATAATATCATAAATTTCGTAAAAACGTACATGCGGACCATAATGACAAACCAAGCTTAAGTGACATTGAATCATGCAACTCATAATATCTTAGATAGGAAATGTAGAAGAAAAACCTCATAAATCATTATAGATCATCATAGGCAACTTGACTTACCACATCAAAACTCGGAGTGACTAGATATTTCAATATACATGACTCTTATGGACAGGGGAGTTTCCTATAACCGACAACCCCACGTGAGCTACCTGGAATACCAAAGTTTGAAACCCCCGTTGGCGGGAGCATCATACTCTTTGCCAGGGAGTACGACCTTGAAACTGCAATAATCACAATCGGGCTCTCTGGCCAATAATATCATCATCAAACAACCCTATGGTGGCACATAGGTTTGGGGAAATAGCAAATTTCCCTCTTGGTGCTAAGTACTACTCCCCGACAAGCTTAGAACGCGTTAGGAAATCCACCACAACATCACAAGGGTCTATCATAAAGACCAAATCAAATCTCTTTCTTATTTATCAAATCATTTCAATTTGTGGATTCCTAACTTAACACATTTTAGCTCAAAACATTTTAATCTTCCTCAACATCAACAAGGTATCAATGTATTGAACCATAACCGACTCGGCATTTGGACAAGGATATGAAGACTCAATACATAATATTTTCAACAATTCAACTCATGAAAACCATTTGAAAAATAGCAAGACTCATTGCAACTTCAATATCAACATTTCTCAATTTGCCATCCAACTCTCATTTAAAGGTACTTGAGACATCAACCCATAGTAGGGATATAGAATTTCCAATATCAATTATAAATTCATAATAAAGAAATAGTGGAATGATAGTATAAATCAAGGCTTAACAAATTAAATCATCATACTCTCATAATTAAATACTTTTCGGACATAATTCCATCTCAACATCATACACATATCGGATAACATAATTCCATAGCTCATGGACAATAATATAAGATATAAAACCATATTTCCAATTCATGGTAAAACATGTAAAATCTCATGTCTATGTAATTCAACAAAAATACCGAGCACAAGATCGAATGGATAATCATGTTCAAAGCCCCACATACCTAAAAATGGAAGATAAATATGAACTTTCGAATCTAGAACTTTATTCATGAAAATAAAGGGTGCTTCTCGAAGCCCGTAACATGATCAAATAGATCCCAAATCAATTTGAAATTTCTACAGTTCAATCATGAGACATAGAAGGATGAAATTTGGAGTAGTAGGAATGGGGTTTGAGCCTTAGGAAATTTAGGAGAAAAATGAGCTATTGAATTCTCTTAATGGACTTAAATCTATGATTTACCCGGATGGATTGGAGTGGGAATGACCAAAATACCCTTAAAAATCAAATAATGTCAAATCTGTCCATTGGTGGACTGTTTTGATAGGCTAAAGTAGATCGACCATAACTTTTTGCTCCGATGGCCAAATTGGATGAAACCAATTTCATTAGAAAGAGGACTTTCAAAGCTTTCTATTTATATATAGTAGCTCACCCAGAAGGAGTTAGGATCATTTGAAGTTGACCCTAAAATTTGCCTGGCCTCAGTATTTTTCCTACATATTTACTGTTCACCACTATTCATCGTTAGATCAGAATGATCATAACTCATCGCTCGAGTATCCATTTTGGATGTTCCACATACCGTTGAAAAGCTTATTCGATGATCTAAGCGATGATGGGTCGTATATCAAAAAATTTCACATAGAAAAATTATTAATCATGAGAAAGAAAAGAATTCAACACATTTTCATCCGAGATCTTAACAAAAATTTTTTTTGAGGCACACATCATCTCCCCCTTGGAAATATTCATCCTCGAATGTTGATAGGTAGATCAAGAATACTATGAAAATGAGTATATGGGGCAAGCGAAGATAAACATTGCAATAAGGAATAAATCAAAAGAGAACGATACCTTTGACATGGTCAGGATTCGTAAGAAATATATGGGGATATTTGGCGCGCATATCCGCTTCGGCTTCCGAATTAGCACTCTCCATGGATTTATTTCGCCAAAGCACTTTAACCAAAGGAACTTCCTTGTTTCTTAGCCTACGAACTTGATCATTAAAAACCTCAACCGGAATCTCTTTATATAAAAGACTATCTTGAATATCCGAGCTTTCGGAAGGATCCATCACAACAGAAGCACCAATAGACTTCTTAAGCATAGAAACATTGAAAACTAGATGGACGTTAGATAACTCCGCGGGCAATTCAACCTTATACGCTACCTTCCCAATGCCATACACAATCTTATAGGGACCAATGCAACGGGGACTTAGTTTCCCTTTCTTCCTAAATCTCTTCACCCCTTTCATGGGTGAAACTTTTAAGTAGACTAAATCACGAACATCAAATTCAAGGTCTTTCCTCCTTACATCTGCGTATGATTTGTGATGACTTTGGGCAATTTTTAACCTTTCCCGAATTAACTTAACCTTCTCCATGGCCTCAAACACCACATCCGGTCCAGTCGCGGCAGCCTCACCAACTTCAAACTAACCAATGGATGATCTACACTTTCTATCGTACAAACTTCAAACAGGGCCATTCCAATAGTAGCATGAAAACTGTTATAGTAAGCAAACTCGATTAATGCTAAGTGCTCATCCCAACTACCTTTAAAATCAAGCACACAAGCCCTCAACATATCTTCTAAAGTCTGAATGGTCCACTCGGCCTGACCATCTGTTTGCGGATAGAATGCAAAACTTAAACGAATTTAGGTACCGAGACCCTTCTGGAAAGATTACCAAAACTGACAGGTAAACTGAGTACCTCTGTCAGAAATAATAGCCAAAGGGATTCCATGAAGTCTGATGAGTTCCCGAATATATATTCTAGCATAATCTTCAGCTATATACGATGAATGCATAGGCAAGAAATGAGCTGATTTCGTCAGCCGATCTACGACAACCCAAATCGAATCATGATGGCAACGAGAAGGAGGCAAACCAACTATGAAGTCCATATTCACTTCTTCCCACTTCCAAGAAGGAGTGATAAACTCTTGCATCACGCCACTGGACCTTTGATGCTCTATTTTAACCTGTTGCCAAGTGGAACACTTTGCCACAAATTCTGCCATGTTCCTCTTCATACCGTTCCACTAATAGATTTCCTGCAAATCATGGTACATCTTCGTAGCACCAGGATGGATGGAGTATCACGTACCATGTGCTTCTGCCATAATCCTCTACTCCAAGTTATCAATATCAGGAACACATAATCTTTCTCGGAGTCTTAAAATGCCATCTCCCCCTTGGGAAAAAACCTCCACCTTTTGGTCTTTAACTGACTTTTTTAACCTGACCAAGGTAGGATCCCTGTCTTACTTCTCCTTCACTTCCAAAACTAAAGAGGATTTGGAACCGCTTTGCACTCTATACTACCCTCAACATCACCAAATAATCTAACCCCCAATCTAGCAAAACAATGTACCTCATGGGCCAACTCCTTCTTACAAATCTCCACATATACTACGCTACCCATGGCTTCCGACTAAGGGCATCTGCTACTACATTGGCCTTGCCCGGATTACATAGCACGCTCATATCAGAATCTTTCAATAGTTCTACCTGTCATCTCTGCCTAAGATTAAACTCCTTTTGGGTGAATACACACTGCAAGATCTTATGGTCTGTGAAGACATCGACACGGACACCATACAAATAATGTCTCCCAATTTTCAAAGAAAAAACCACGGCAGCTAATTCAAGGTCATAGGTAGGATAATTCTTCTCGTGAGGCTTTAGCTTTCTGGAAGCATAAGCTATAACCTTGCCCTTTTGCATTAATACACAACCCAAACCGAATTTGGAAGCATCGCAATACACCATCAACACCATCAGGCAAAGCCAACACAGGGGCTGAAGTGAGTCGAGTCTTCAACTCCTGAAAACTCTTCTCTCAAGATTCGAACCACAGGAACTTCACTTTCTTTTAGGTCAAACGGGTCATAGGACACCCAATAGATGAAAACCCTTTAACAAAATGATGATAATAACCAGCTAGACCCAATAAACTTCAGATATCAAAAGGAGAAATAGGTCTAGGCCAACTCTTTATAGCCTCTATCTTTTGAGGATCAACTCTAATACCTTCGGAAGAAACAACATGACCCAAGAACGCTACAGAGTTCAGCCAGAACTCACACTTACTGAACTTAGCATACAACCGATGAGTTCGAAGAGTTTCCAGCATGATTCAGAGATGATCCGCATGATCACCCTCACTTCGGGAGTAAATAAGAATATCATCAAGGAATACTATTATAAATAAATCCAGATATGGCCGGAATACACGGTTCATAAGATCCATGAAAGCCGTTGGAGCATTAGTTAACCCAAAAGACATCACTAGAAATTCAAAATGACAGTAACGAGTTCGGAAGGCTATCTTGGGGATATCACATTCCCTAACCTTAATTTGGTGATAACTGGATCTGAGGACTATATTTGAAAATTAGCTCGCACCTTGAAATTAATCAAATAAATCATCAATTCGAGGAAACAGATATTTATTCTTGATAGTAACCCTATTAAGTTGTCGGTAATCAATACACATCCCCAAACAACCATCTTTCTTACGCATAAACAGGATAGGTGCACCCCACGGGGACACACTAGGTATGATAAAGCTTTTGTTTAAAAGATCTTTTAAGTTCCCCTTCAACTCTTTAAGTTCTGCAGGAGCCATATGATACGAAGGAATGAAAATAGGATGAGTATCGAGAAAAAGGTCAATCCAGAACTCTCTCTCTATCAAGAGGTACTCTAGGGAGATCTTCTGGAAAGATATCAAGAAACTCATTAACAATATTAATTGACTGAATGGTTGGGGTTTTAGACTTAGTGTCTTTAACCCGAACGCAATGGTGGATGCAACCCTTGGAAATCAACTTCCTAGCTTTGAGATAGGATATGATACGACCCTTAGGAATCACAGAACTCCCGAACCATTCGAGGATAGGTTCATCAGGAAACTGAAACTTGACCACACGGGCATGACAATCAATAAACGCATAGCATGAGTGAAGCCAATCTATACCAAGAATGATATCAAAGTCAACCATATCTAGCTGAATCAAATCAGCATACATAACCCGATGAAAGATAGTAATGGGACATTTCTTATACAACCTCTTAGCAATGACAGACTCTCCTACCGGAGTAGAAACTAAAATATTCTCAGAAATTCATTCAGGATCCAATTCAAAATTTACAGTAACCAGAGGTGTCACATAATAAAAACTCAAAACCGGGGTCCATCAAAAGATAGACATCAAAATCGAAAACATGGAGCATACTAGTGACAACATCAGGAGAGTCCTCTTGCTCCTGATGAGGTGGTATAACATAGAAATAATTGTGGCATTGACCACCAGCAGTACTAGATAAAGCACCCTGAGAAGGGACTGGATGGGCTGCGGGAGGTGGGGCACTGGTAACATAACTCTGGGGACAATCATCACGACTCTGCTGTCTAGCATACGAGCAGTCTCTAAGTATGTGGCCCAACTTGCCACGACCAAAACAGCCCCGTTGCTCGATATAACACTCCTTAAAATGGTCTTTACTACACTTAGCACATGAAGGAGGATAAGGATGGTTGCTTACACTGTCCTGAGACCTGGAAGGTACCAACCTATTCCCAGAATCTTGCCTGCCCCGATATATGGAAGCACTAGCTGAGGAAGGCGCAAGTATAAATAGATATCTCTGAAACTGAGGGTGACTTACTTCAGAGAATCTTGTCTGATGAGACCCCTGTTGCTCCAATCTGGCTCTCATAATCCCTCTTACTCTTTCTCTTTCCTTTATCTTGTCTGACTCAATCTGTTGGGCATGAATCATCAACCTAGGAAGATCAATCTCCCGGTTGATCATAGAAGATCTTCATTCTTTCACCACATAACTCGATACCTCAGTTAGAAACTTGCTCATACTAGTCCTCGAGTCAGCCATCATATTGGAAGCATACTTTGATATATGATTAAACTTAAGACAATACACCTTAACTGACATGGATCCTTGTCTCAAATTCATAAACTCCTCTATCTTAGCTTCCCATAACTCAAGAGAAAAGAATCTATCCAAGAAAGCATCTTGGAATAATTGCCAAGTCATTGGAGTGGTATCTTCCTCTCTACCCTTATTCCATATCTGCACCTTGTCATAGGCAACATCCTTCAACCGATAAGAATCCATCTCCACACTTTTTTCATTGGTCACGTGCATAATCTGTGTAGATTTCTTCATTTCATCAACATACATCTATGGGTCCTCACCTGCTCTCGACCCATGAAACTCTGGGGGATTCATCCGCATAAAGTTATGAATTCGTGCTACTGGCAAATTATTTCTTGCAGAGGTGGAGTTTTGGCCTGAGTATTGGCGGTAACTGCCTGGGCTAGCATATGAAAAGCTGTCCAAAATATAGCATGGGATACTGTCTCATGTAACGGATCAACGGGTTGAGGTTGGTTGTTGTTTCCCTAGCTCGACATAGAGGCATTTTCTGTCATAAGAACTCACGAATTAGCAGCAGAAGGAAATAGTTGTAAGCATTATAGACTCTTGTAGAAAGAAAGAAACGACTTTTCCTAGAAAGCCCCGCAGCCTCTTGATCATAGGTATGGCGCGCTACATATCGATGCTCAAGACTCTACATAACACAGCTTGTCAAAATCCCTAGGACTCTTCACAACCTTAGGCTCTGATACCAAGTTTGTAACGCCCTAAAATATCATTCCAAGATGCCACACGGTGCCCAAGGCTACACGTAGCCTCAAGCTAACCCTTTAAACCAAAACACTACCCTTGGGTTGCAACACAACAACATACACGCTACGCTAAGGATATATGTATAAGAACATATCATATCACATCACACATGGCATGGAATATCATTAGACTGTACATATATGGAATGTCTATACACCAACCAACCCAACAATACACTTGTCTGACATAGCCTCCATACAGCAAAATCAACGAGCCATTCGGACAAACCCCCAACTGACTCAATAGACCAAAGGGATCACATAACAACAACACCAAAACTAGCAACTTGGTCCTCGGACCATGAGGACTCACCATTGAAGGAACGTAGCTACAACACTCGAATATCACTGTCGTGCCTGTAGCTGAGTACCTGAACCTACATCATGGTAAGAATGTAGCCCATAAAGAAATATATGGGTCAGCACAAGATACGTAATAAGTATGTGGGGGCGCATGCAAAATATAAATAATATCATAAATTTCTTAAAAGCATACATACGGACCATAATGATACACCTAGCTTTAGTGACATTGAATCATGCAACTCATAACATCTAAGATAGGAAATAGGAGAAAAACCTCATAAATTATTATAGATCATCATAGGCAACTTGACTTACCACATCAAAACTTGGAGTGACTCGATAATTCAATAAACATGACTCTTATGGACAGGGGAGTTTTCTATAACCAACAACCCCACGTGAGCTTTGTGAAATATCAACGTTGTAAACCCCCACTGGCGGGAGCGTCATACGCTTTGCCAGGGAGTACGACCTTAAAACTGCAATAATCACAATCGGGCTCTCTGGCCAATAATATCATCATCAAACAACCCTACGGTGGCACATAGGTTTGGGAAATAGCAAATTTCCCTCTCGGTGCTAAGTACTACTCCCCGACAAGATCAAAACGCGTTAGGAAATCCACCACAACATCACAAGGGTCTATCATAAAGACCAAATCAAATCTCTTTCACATTTATCAAATCATATCAATTTGTGGTTTCCTAACTCAACACATTTTAGCTCAAAACATTTTAATCTTTCTCAACATCAACAAGGTATCAATGCATTGAACCATAACCGACTCAATATTTTAAAGAAGGATATGAAGACTCAATACATAATATTTTCAACAATTTAACTCATCAAAACCATTCGAAAAATACTAAGACTCATTGCAACTTCAATATCAATATTTCTCAATTTGCCATCCAACTCTCATTTAAAGGTACTTGAGACATCAACTCATAGTAGGGATATAGAATTTCCAATATAAATTATAAATTCATAATAAGGAAATAGTGGAATGATAGTATAAATCAAGGCTTAACAAATTAAATCATCATACTCTCATAATCAAATACTTTTTGGACATAATTCCATCTCAACATCGTACACATATTGGATGATATAATCCCATAGCTCATGGACAATAATATAAGATATAAAACCATATTTCTAATTTATGGTAAAACATGTAAAATATCATGTCAATGTAATTCAACAAAAATACTGGGCACAAGATCGAAAGGATAATCTTGTTCCAAGCTCCACATACCTAAAAATAGAAGATGAATATGAACTTTTGACTTCGAAACTTTATTCACGAAAATAAAGGGTGTTTCTCGAAGCCCGTAACATGATAAACTAGAATCCCAAATCAATTTGAAGTAGTAGGGTTGGGGTTTGAGCCTTAGGAAATTTTGGAGTAAAACGAGCTATTGAATGCTCTTAATGGACTTAAATATATGGTTTACCCAGATGGATTGGAGTGGGAATGACCAAAATACCCTTAAAAATCAAATAATGTAAAATCTGTCCTTTGGTGGACTATTTTGATAGGCTGGAGTAGATCGACCATAACCTTTTGCTCCGATGGCCAAATTGGATGAAACCAATTTCATTGGAAAGAGGACTTTCAGATATTTCTGTTTATATGTAGTAGCTCACCCAGATCAATATGTACAAAGAGTTATGATCATGTAAAGTTGACCCTAAAATTCGCCTGGCCTCAGTATTTTTCCTACACATTTACTGTTCACCACTTTTCACGATTAGATCGGAATGATCATAACCAATAGCTGGAGTGTTCATTTTGGATGATCCACATACCATTGGAAAGATTATTCGATGCTCTATGTGATGACGGATCGCATATCTAGAAATTTTACACAGAAAAATTATTAATCACGATAAAGAACAGAATTCAACACATTTTCATCCGAGATCTTAATGAAAATTTTTTCAAGGCATAACAATTTATGGTCCTTAAATGTCAATAATGACGGAAAAAATCTGATTGTCGCCTGTCCCTATAGCCTCTGACTCTAAAGGTTAATAGGGACAAATTTTTTTACCAGTCCCTAGAACCTTTTTGCAACGGATAAACTTGTGGTCCCTAAAATTCTTTTATAGACCACGTTTCTGGTCTTTAAAGACATAGATCAACATCCACATTAAAATTTTTATGACAAGCTTAACTGGTCCTTGAAAACTTTTACGACCAAAAATCTGGTCCTTAAAGTTTTTTAAGGACACTGGAATGTTGGTCCATAAAGAAGTACTTTTACCATTTTGAATTAAAATTGATGAATTAAAAAGATGGTTTTTGATAAAAAAAAATGTGGCAACCAATATACAATTTCTACTATTGATAATTAAATGCATATAAATAAAATTATTAATAGTATTATCAGTAAAATGAATTAACATCCGACAAGAAATACAACATACAAAAATATATTATCGCAATACTGTTTACACAATTCATCAGCCAAAGTAGCTAACATCTATAAGTATATAACAAAATGTTTTGCCAAATAATCCTAGAAAAACAATCCAAATATGGTGACTTCTCTAAAGAGTATCCATCATAGTGTGGAGAGCAAGATTGTATATCGATTAAACATGCGACCTGAATATAAATGGAAAACAAGCAAAATTAAGTATTTGAGAAGCATCATTATAGGAATTCAAAGTATACAACGAAAAAAAGAGATTTAAAACATGTATGCTCATAAAGAAAAGTTTCAAAACACCTTTTGCTGCATATTTCTATAGGAAAAAGATAATGATCAACAGGGTCACTTAAATTAAACATATAATTTCTATATTTTCATTAAATAAAATTTATTGAGTTTCTTATGGAAAATAAAGCATGGAGATTTTGTTCGTGTACGAACAACCCACGAATGGAAAACCCCATGTTGAAGAATGATTTACACAACATGCCTACATGGGAACTCATTTTGATGCTAAAACTGCAATGTGGCGATAAAATGTAATCAAATAATTAAAATGTATTACGATGTGATTGTGTAATGTTTTAGCTAATTGTTCAACATTTAGATACTCAGTAGTTAGTCTATGATGAGTTACGTTGTTATGTGTCACCGTACAAGAAATATAATAAATCATACTTATGTACTGTGAGTATATCATGTTGTCACGTGTCACATAGTTCTTTCTATATTCAAAAACATTCTGACACTGTACTAGACTAAATATTGAACTATTTCAGAGCATGAATCGAAACAAAATATAGATCTTGACAACCAATTCCTACTCAACTCATATAAGATAGCACCTACTGAACATATATGTTACAAAAGCAGATTCTTATGGATTATGATGGCCACTAAACTCACCCAACCAATTCAATGATGAACCATTTCTTCTTCATTTGCCGCTATAAGAAAATAAAGCAACGAAAAGCATAAAGTTGTTATTAATGTTATACCAAGAGATTTTGAGAGCGGGAAACTGAGAAACTTAAATAATAAGAGCCCATGACAAATGGTAGATGTCCCATAACAAATAAGGTTACACGTGCAGGAAGGTGTTAAGAGAAATACACTTATTTCTCATTATCAACTGTGTAAGGATCTTCAAAGGAGCTTTTACTGTATGGGGAACGACACCAATTTCCTTAACATTTTGAATTGAATGCTCAAACTTATTTACATTTCCCACTAGTTGCATGGATCAATAAACTAAGAAATTTGGAAGAACTTTTACATACTGTCGGGGACTAAAATTCACCAAGCTATAACCAATTTCTTTTCCACACAACATATCCCTCTAAGTATGAATTCCCTTTCTTACAGAATGACTTCTAAGTATTGATCTCAAGGAATATGATCAAGGAAGACAGGAAGTAGAAAGTCTAATAAATAGCTTTTAAGCAATGGATGTTCTATTAGTAGACTAACTACAAGTGAAAAATTGTTCCTTAAAAAATAAGCCTAAAGGTAGAGCTACATCGCCATCATCACATTCTCCTAGGTGAATTTAATATGCTTATTAACACATAAAAATCAAGAAAAAACATTTTAAAAGCACATACTTGAACAATTTCATTTTGGTCATCCTCCCTCTACAACACGTCATAAGCTTGTGTCTGTCCTTATGTCAATAGAATCAGGATCAAACTTCTCATAACAGGACTCGAGTACCAGATGATAAGAAATATGGAAAGTCAAGGACAAATAATTTTTGGTCAGTAACAATATATAGAAATTGTAACACATAATTGGAATAAGTGTATATCAACTTATGACGGTTAAGCATACACTCTTTATGATTCTCAACCATCAAATCAAGCAACTTGAAGTACACTAATTTTGAGTCAATTCATATTACCATTTATGTTATAACATACCCATTAAAGCTTTACGCATGATATAATCTTGAAGTAAACGCTACCCAAATCACAAAACTTGTCTATGATTCAACTACTACATTATTCAATATCTTCTAATTAGGCTATTTATGGACAAAGTTACTATGTTTTAATTAGGAATTTACATTTACTTTAGCGCCTGGATTTTTACACCACGAGAAAAACAATAGTGAAGTAAAGTATTAAGCTACAGCTGGAAAAAATTACTTTATTATATTTCAAAAGGCATGGCTATTGAGAACTTAAAAGTTACAACATGAACATGTTTGAGAAGTCCATATGCTGTATCTGCATGCACATTGCATATATAATTTGAAGGATCAGGTGATGAGGGAGAACTTGAAACTCTTTATATTATAGCTCCATGAGGAAAGGCGCGTATCTGTGAGATACTATGACAAGAATTAGTATGTGAAACTGCATCACTTCAGTCTGGTTTCCTTCCATGTTTTAAGCTCATTTGCTATAAAATACCTGTTGTTTTCCTTAACAATAAAATAACTTAATATTGAAGCCTTTTTATAATTTTATTTCATTCAGAAAGATGTAAAATCTATTCTTAGCCAAAGGTAAAAAGAATGCAACAAGATCAAGAGACATTGTTTGTATAGCGAAGGATAAGAGAGGTACATGACAAATATATCACCAAAATAGCATAAAAAACACTTTAACAACAACCTCCCATATCAGAAAACAAACAGATTCATCATTAACAACAAGTTCTTTAAACAAGAATGCTCCCAACTACCTCAAATAAATAATTGCTCAAGATTGAAAATTTGAATCTTCAAGTGACCTACACAATATTCACGATACTCAAACTTCTAATCTAGCTCGAAGAAAATAATTTGACAATAAGCCTCCTCTGCCTTCTTTCTCTAAGAAAAATAGAATATCTCCTAGCTCTAAGGAGGGAATTCCTCATTAACCATCGTCCTTATCAACCAAAACACCCATTTTCTACAAACCCCTTTTGAATAGATTATCAAAAACAACTACTAGTAAAGATGTCAATAGAAAGTAATTCGGTGGCCTAAATTATAAGCCAATGACGAAAAAGAAGACCACCACAACCATGAGCAGGAAGCATGATAGTGCTAGTGGTTTAACTACAAAAGCATCAATAACAATAGATTCTCCAGATATAGTTATGGATGTCATTTCTTATGATGAATAATCAGAACCAGAGGATCATCGAGAACTAACAACAATTGAATTGAAACTAAGATGAGCATAAGTGATAATGAAATAATTGCTAATTCTAATGTATTAGAGAATGAGAATAATTTGGACACAGACGATCACATTGAAGAGATTATTAATGAAAATGTAAACAATGTATAAATTTAGGACACCAAGATTACAGATGAATCATCCACACTAGTGGAAAATCTAGCAATTAAAACTGAAGAACCAGAAGAAATCAACAAACAGCCTAATTCACCAGAAAAAAGACAAAACTATTATAAATACATCATCAGAGGAGAATCAAGAATTGAAAGAGGAAAAAATAGGAACAAATAAAGAAAAAGAAGCTCCCATGATAGAAGGTACTAAATTAGTACAACAAGAATAACAACTAAGTCCTAGTAGTTGGGTTCAGTGTTGAAGAAAGCAACAAACAAGAGCCAGTGAAAAATACTATTATGACATCATAAAAATCTCAACATCAGGTGGTGCAAGGAAAGCATAATGACTCTATAGTTTACAATAATGTGATTGAAGAGACTGGAAGCAAACTTAGGGAGCAAAGAAAGCAAACTGAAAGCACTGGCTAGTTCTTTCAAAACTGTCATATCCCTACAAGAGCACAAATGAATACTCATCTATTATTAAGTTTATGAATCATCCATTGTATGCTTATAATTTTTCAAAAGTAATAGTGTGCTACTTTAAGTCTTTAAGTGGGAATTGTAGTTCTCTTCTATATATTATGGGAAATAGTGGGCAACAATTGCTGTTTATGCTATTTTTCAAAAAAAAAAAAGAATCATGTTAGTCTGGAAACATATTTCACCTGCCATGTACTATAAGGAGTTTAAGACAAAAGTCTCAATCTTTGTTGATAATGTATTTATAAAAGGTATCCAATACAATTAATTAAAAGTAGTAAGCTTATGCTAATTTGAATGAACTATTAACAACTTAACATAGAAAGCCATGAGAAAAATATAATCTAAGTAACGCTTCAACAACATTTAAGAATAGTGGAAATTTTCACTCTATTTTTCACAAAGGTCTGCATTACTGACCAGAGTATGCAAACATCTGCGTTAGTAACCAGAACAAGCATACTAAATTTGCTCGTTCATAGAATTTTTAATCCAAAACCTGAAAAATGAATGTATAACTGCTTTCATAGAATAGAAAATTTCACAACCAACCACTAATTATTTCAACAAAGCAATACAGATGGAACTAACTTAGTGTTGGACTTACATAATCTAAAACATTGTTTAATAATCAGAACAAAACAAGCAAAAGCATGAATTTAGAAAATCAAATGTCGCAAGTGACTATCTAGTGTCAAGAGAATACTTGAGAATTAGGTACAAGAATTAATGATTTAAGCAACTGAAATTCAATTCCAGTACCAACTACAAGATCTATACACTTTTCAGATAACATTTAATATTAAAAATCGTCACTAGATAAGTGACAATAATAGTGAATATTCATAATATTAGAAAAGTTTTATCGACTTCAGACACATTTATTGTTATTGAAATAAATATATTTTAAAGAAAAATACAATTCTAGAACCAACATCATATTAGATAATACAATTTGTTTATTTCTCTGACCACACTCCTTGAGCTGCCACACAATACATACAGAGGAAATTAGTACTAATTAGTAGTTAGTACTAATTAAGTAGCTCAACTACGTATCCAGATTGAGATAGGAGGAATTTGAGAAAAAAAACTCTTAACTGTTGATTGAGTTTTAGCGAATTTTACAAATAGAAAATTACCTCTATTGCCTTAATATTCACAACTATTAAAGATCCCAGTTGCAATCTTCTTCATCAAATCGAAGGATAAGATCTTGAAGTTAGGTTCCTCGCGAGTAGGTTATCAAAGAACTTTATATTGTTAAAAATGAATTTACTACTTTAGGAAAATCAATTTCTCCATAACCCTATAAAAAGATAGAAATAGATTAAGTGATATGAGTGGGGTAAAACTACTACCGCTAACTCTAAGTCATGAGTGGGGTAGTAGCACTTGTACCTTCAGTTGTCTGGATGAATGTGTTATAACTCGATCGCACTACAACAGAACATAACCTAAACCAATACTTGAAGTATTAAAATACACTATAAACCCCTCACCCTCAACTGGAAGAGTCAAAATCAAACTGAAGTGTGTAAATCCTTGAGCTTCATAAAGCTTATCTAATACTCATTAGACCAAAATAATAGGACTTCCTACCTAGTCAATCTTGTCATAGTTGGTATAACAGAGGAGAATACATTGACAAGCCTTCCATAGTATCCTGCCAAAAAAGTTGTAATGGTTAGAGATATGGTCCTAGCCCAACCACGAACTACATAAATTTGTATTGGGTCTATAATAATTCCATCTTTGGACACTATGTACCTAAAGAATGCTGCAAACTCAAGAGGGAACTCACACTTCGAGAATTTTGCATAAAGCTACTAATATCTCAAAGTGTGGAGCATAATTATCAAATATTACTTGTGTTCCTCCTTACTCCCTGAGTAAACAAGGATGTCCTCAATATATAGAATCATGAAAGATTTTAAATAAGGCTTGAACACGGGGTTCATCAATTCCATGAAAATTCTTGAGGTATCGGTCAAAACAAAAAACATTACTAGTAACTCATAGTGGACATAGATAGTCTTGAAGTCTGTCTTCGGGATGTCCTCTACTCAAATCCTCCACAGAAGGTAGCTAGATATCAAGTCAATCTTAGAGAACACAGGTGCACCCTGCAACTATTCAAATAAATCATTAATATATGGCATAGGATACTAATTCTTCATTGTCACCTTAATTATCTGTCTGTAATTTATATATATATATATATATATGTATATATTCACAAAACTACTCTTTTTCTTCAAAAATTGAATGTTAGAACAATAAGGCACCATAGTAAGTCTAATATAACCCTTACCTAGAATATCCTTATGATAAATTAGTTATTTTAGCTCAACATGAGCCATACGGTAAGGTGCAATAAAAATGGGTCCGATTCTTAGGTCAAGATCAATAGCAAAGTCTATGTCATTCTTAGTAAGAAGACTAGTATGTCGAATGGAAAAACATTTGGGAACTCATGGACTACAGGGACATATTCAAGTATAGGACTCTCAATACTAACATCACATATATACACAAATAACTCATACACCTTTTAGATACCAGTTTCCTAGAACAAATAAAAGAAATAATCCTTGTAGGCCTGTGGCTTTAAGCACCCTGCCACACAACTAAGGATTTATTAGGCATGACAAAAAGTAACAGTTCTAGGAAAGCAATCTAATATGGCATGATAGGGTAACAAATCCATGCATATAATTACATTGAAATAAACCATATCAAGCAAAATAAGATCAGCCCAAGTGTCATACTCTGGAATTGTCATGATACAAGATCTATACATATTATCCATTATAAAAAAAAGTCTCTAATAGGAGTAGCTTTATGCATGGGCATAAATAATGTCACACACAACAACCCAAACTAAGATGAATAATAATTAGAATATAGGAATAAGTGGAGCCTAGATCAAATAAGGTAAAAGCAGGCTAATGGCATACTAAAATAATACTTGTAATAACATATTTTGAAGCCTTAACCTCTGGTCTTCTAGGAAACACATAAAGGTGACTTGTCCCCCTCCAGACTAGGTACATACTCAACTACCACCATTCCAACTTAAGTACCTATATGAGGACCTTGGAGATCACCCCTAAACAACTATAGGCACCACCCCTCGTTAGGATTGGTTCTAACCTATTGGGAAGAATACTCTCTATAATATAACCCACAATACCATAACCAAATCATGCCCTAGGTGTCCTAACCTAACAAAAAGTCTCTCCTAACGTAGAATGGCCATCTAACCTAAAGACTCTGGCTAAATACCTCTCAATGGCTGACCACTACCTAGACCACAAAAATTACTATAACCAGGTTAAACCCCTATTTATAATCTATAGTGCTGCATGAATAGGCCTACTAGGCTGATGCTACTACCGATACCACTATTGCTATTGATATCTACCCTAGAAACCTCAACCCTTTACCAATGAGCCATTATGGATCCCACTATAACCGCCCTGCTACAAAGGTATCTTACTATCCTCCTCACAAAACTCGTGATGTATATCTCCATAGTGGGAGCATGGTCAACAATATCAATATTTGATCTACCAGAAGATACCAGAATCTAAGTATCTATATACATTAGGATCCTCAACCCTTTTATAAAGCTTCTCAAACATTCATCCTCAATAGGAAGAATCATGGGGACATGTCTTACTAACTTCTGAAATCTAGCCTTGTACTCTGACATGATCATAGAACCATAGTGTAACCTTGTGATCTCATCTCTCATATTCTCACATATTTTTCAAGGCATATTCTTCTTAAAGAAAGCCATGGAGAACTGAACCTATATTAAAGGAGGAGATCTAGCTGGCCTGGAATCTAGACATCCCCTCTACCACTACCTCGTGGCATGATCAAACTACAATATGGGGTAATCCACATTGTATGACTTAATCAAACCCAAATTTATCAATTTTGTCTTATTGGTAAGGTACTTAAATGCATCCACTCTGTCACAACCCAATTTACGAGTCGTTATGGCACACATCCTATCTCACCAGTAGGTTAGCCAAACTATAAGCCAGAGTTAAAAATAATGGGTTAACTTAGTGGAAAATGCCAAACATAGGTAGACATCAACAACCTAACTTATAAATAATAAGATGTATAAAATAGATAAAGATGGCCAATATAAATTCAATACCATGACCTGGTACAGCTAGTACAAAAACACCTAGTAATAATAATACAACCCAAGTATCTCTGATGGTAAATAATATCCGTCTTGAAATAAAAGACTTAACATGGAAAAATATAATGAAATAGGTGACACTGACTCCAAAAGATCACTCTATCTCCATACATCAACACAACACAAATGTTGATCAACGATGACAACTAGTACTCAAATTTGCACCAAAAAGATACAAAAGTGTAGTATGAGTACAAAAATAATAGGTACTTAGTAGGAATCATCGACCGACTAAGCTAAATCATGATTTAAGAATTATAGAATCCAAGAAAAGAAAACTAAGTCAAGGTAAATAAACGACCCTAAAATATCTGTAACATTGCTATAAATGAATAAATATATAACGAAAACATCATCATAACAGGTCATAAATCATCAACACATCCAATCATAACTACAAAATTATCTCCCATATGTCAATTGGTGTAGAAAAGTAAATAACCAATCGCAAGCCCCTATAAGACTTGAAGGTCCAAACAAAATAGAATAACCCACCACCATCATTTATTAACTCTCATAATATTATTGAAATTCACCCAAGTCATGACACACTATAACCATCGATTGTCTATATTCATTATTTATAAATAAGTCAACACTTAACAATTATCTATCATGTATTAACAAATCCTCAAGTACTAATAAATCATCCTTTATCAACTAATCATCACTTATCCACTAATTATTAACTGCAACTAACCAATATTTAACTAGTAGACCATATTTATTAACTAACTAATATTTAGAAACTATTCATTATATCAGTAGAGTCTATTCATATAATACCACATTATAACTATTTCTTCATTTTTGACATAGCTAGTTTGTAATCTCACCCCCCAATTTCATCATATCATAATAAGCACATCATCATAGTATTATGACTATAGTTGGACCCGAACCGATATGGATAGTCAACAATATCCTCATAATATTATCATACTCATCTTTTGATCTTACCGAACATGGTTAAATCATCATATTCATCCTCCGACCTTCCCAGGTATATATCATCATAATCATCATTTGTCCTTTCCAGTTATATATCATCATTTTTATCCTCCGACCTTATTGGGTATATATCATCATAATCATCCTTTGTCTTTGTTGAGTATATATCATCATAATGTCATCATCAATATCATAGATATCCTCTGGATTTTTATTGGGGATACATAATCAATATCATAATCTATATGGACAATAGCAAATTCATGAGAGTAAAACAATCTAACCATGAACATAATATATTAACACAATCAATTATCATAATAAAAATCATGAATTTTTTTATAACCAATAACATGATTGCAAACATAGTAACTAAGTACAATCTTTGGTGTAATCACTAGCATATTCAATAATATAATTGATAATCTTACTCTTTAGCATAATCAATAAGGTATTCACCAATATAGGCATTAAACATGACCTCTAATATAATCATTATGTACTATAAAGCATAGACAATAAATTGTCAATAGCCTAATTAATGGCTTATCATTATCATAAAAGATATCTTATCATTAGTTTGGTCAATATGTAATCCATGACATAATCTATAACTTATTCATAGCATAATCACTAGCTTAATTTATGCCTTGGTCTATATCATACTCAAGGTCTTATTCAGTAGTATATTTGGTAGCATAATCAAAAGCCAAATCAATAGCATGCTCAATTGCTCATCAATAACATATGCTTAATCAATAACTCATTTATATCATAGTTGTTAAGAATTAATTTTAGCATCATTCATCATAGCCAACAAGTATCAAGGCATCCAAATATAATAAAAATAACCATCATCCTAGATGTACACAAGCATATCAAGGGTTTTTAGTCACTATCACAAGTCTTGACCTAAGGTGTGTCGAAGTTCCCACTTCTATATCCACAAAATTATTTATCAAGCAATATCTATCTCAAACTAGGTTAAGGTATCTAAATCCACTTTTATATGTTAGAAAAGCCACAACTAGACCTAGGGTAGCAATTTCTCCTATTTTAGAGCAACTAGATCAATTTCACCTATGGTAAGAAAATTTGAGTAAGTTTCATCCTATACTCAAGTAACCAACAAAAAAATCCTCATTAATGGATTAAATAAGGTAATTCAACCCAAAAAAGAGCCTACAAGGTCAATTTCAAATAAGATAGGAATAACTAGGATAATCGTGCCCAAAATAACAGACAAAATAGCCTAAATAATCTGCCTAATTCCAACTATTTCAATTTATCACATTAACACCTAAAAACCATCCCAAATCTAAAACAATATAATAAACATACTATGAATTAGCTAACATAGGGTAAAACTTAGCCTACCTAGACGGTAAACAAAGCTCACAAGATCCGCTAAATTACCGTTTTTCCCTTCCGAGAAGCTTCTACAATATACAAAGCTAGAAAAATCACATTCTAATCATTAATGTTAGAATACTGATATCCATGTTTCACCACTATACTTCGGGTCCAAAAATTACATCAAAACCCCATGTGGGTCCCAATAATGAAAATTGCATTTTTAAAACCAACCCAACCCTCTCACATGCTCAAGAAATCATTACCCTTAAAATGGGTAAAATACAAGATAAATTGGGGCTTAATTCAACCCCTCAAATATTTGGGGAGTTTTGAACAAGAAATCAAGAAAATTGACCTAAGGTGAATTTATGCGCCTCAGTGTTATTATCCTAGCTATTTTAGCCTTGATTTGAGGATAACTTGTTTGCTTAATGTGTTAATGATAATATTATGAATCATATAACTGTTTAAATATGTGATTACAATATTTATGGTGTCTTTCAAGTAAGTTTGTACTTAATTTGGTTACGTAAGTTCAAACAAGAAAACTAGTGCTACTAGCTTGAGTTAGGTGTTGTTCTAGTTGACCGAGATGGATTCTAATATGCGTGTTGAGTCCCTAAGAGTTTGATTTTGTAATTATGTGTGGAATAGATTTTTCATAATTTTAAAAGTTCAATTGAATCAATCCAAGAGTCAAAACTAAGTAAAGAGCAAAATAGAATGAGACTAGTCTTAGCTTGAGTTTCTAATTCACCGTTCTTGATATTGTGTCGTTTTGAGCTCTAATATGTAGTATATGATAAATTGAGAATGCTTATTGAGTTTATAGGCATGATTTATGGATGTTTATAAATATGTAAATCTAGTTAAAACTAGACAACAAGGCTTGGTATGGAAGGACAAAATCCTAAAACAAGTTTAGATGTCAAACGCCACGTTCCAGAGAGGCCTCGCGATAGGGGTGCATCAAAACTTTCTCCCTAGGACATGACAATGTTTCACAAGGACTATTCCATACACAACAATAAAATCTACTCCTATAAATAGAACAATTGCATATTATGTTAAGGAGACTTGGACGTCTTTGGACATGGAAAGGGGATGCTAAACTCTTATTTTAGGGTTTATATCTCTTTCATTTAGTTTTTTAATTGATTATATCATGTATTAAATTACTTTGATTACAGTTATGTCTATTAGTGGCTAAACGCCCCCTTTCAGGGTTAAAGAGTAGAACATGTTTACGATTGCTTTGAATTGAGTTTGTTTGGATTGATTATCATAGTTGGCTGGTAATTTTACCTTTTTATCACTACTTTAAGGATTTTCATCCCTTACATACATATATTGTTGATCTTGTGAGCTAGGGAGGGGGAGTAGAAAGATAGAATGTGGGGACAAATAGAGTGAGGTTCTTATTCTTTTATGAAATAAGGAATTTGAATTATCTTATAGGATAAGGATATACCTAGAATACTTTCTTGGTTTTTATGTAGGATAACATCTTGATTCATCTAATTGGATGATTACATCCCCGCTAAATGATGTTCTTGTATCTTCCAGTTAGGTAGATGGTTAGAGGCAGGGATACCATAATCATACCATAAACCCTACGAATAAAAAACCAAGATAAGTAAACTAAAGAATAAGGTTCAATATCGTAGTATGATTGTTCATCGTTTCTTAACCCCAAGCTTTCATCCATTAATTTTCCAAAGTCTTCACTTTCCTGCGTTACTCTATTTTCCTTTTAGTTTTACGTTGCACTAATTAATCTCAATAGTTAAATTATAATTTGATAGTTTTTTAACACGTCTTTGAGGGGTCAATATTTGGATTTATTTAAGGCCACTGTATTACTTGGTGAGGCCATGCATACTTGCATGTGAGCTTGGGCACAATAAGTTTTTGGTGCCATTTCCAGAGACTTATAAATTGGCAATTATTTTTGTTTTCATTTTACTTTTTATATTTCTTTGATGCTTTACACTTGGTCTTGGTATTGAATTTGTAGGAAATAGGTTCACAGACTAGTAACCTGAAAAGGGATAGGGAATTGGTTGAACCAAGCCTCGAACCAAAGTAATGCTTTCATCGATTAAGGAGAAAAGTAGTCTTTCTCCCTTAAATTTCTTAAATTCAAGAGGAATAAGACAATCCTGCGCTCATGGCTGAAGATAAAGCAGCCCGCAGGACAGTTCACAAAGGGGAAATCCCACTTTTGAGAAATAACCTCCCCTTCTCAGAAACCAGCTGCTGGAGTAACTTTGAGCTAAAATAAAACATAGTGCAGCGATTGGTCAGTAGTGGAAAGTTTATAGGGCTTTCACATGAAGATCCACAAGTCCACCTGTGGAACTTTCTAGAGATTAGTGATACATTCATCCCTATAGGTGTGTCAACTAATTATGTTAGGCTTAAACTATTCCACTTTTCACTATTAGGGGAAGCAAAGAAGTGGTTGAGCACTAAGAGAACAAGTTCAATCACAACCTTGGATGAATTATCCCGAAAATTCCTCATCCGATTCTTTCCATCTGGCAAGACTACAAGACTGCAAAGTGAGATATCGTGCTGTAAACAAAAGACAAATGGGAACTTATATCATGTATGGGAGAGGTTTAAAGCTTTTCTTATTGACTGTCCACATATTTAGTGGTCCCATAGGTTCTAGTTCACAGTTTTATTGCGATACTTGATCACAACATGAAAATTTTACTAGATTTAGCTG
Source organism: Capsicum baccatum var. pendulum (assembly GCA_030864225.1). Classification (NCBI taxonomy): domain Eukaryota; kingdom Viridiplantae; phylum Streptophyta; class Magnoliopsida; order Solanales; family Solanaceae; genus Capsicum; species Capsicum baccatum. Next base: position 54,662,475 of record CM061554.1, on the reverse strand, counting down.
TAGGTGGTCAAACTTTTGAATTGACGTATGATTAGATATATACCTTATTGAATTGTATTGCACAAGGAAATCAAAAGTGGCATTCAGACTCCAGAAGTGCTATAAAGAGGATTGTAGGTGTGTTGGAGGTCAAACAGTTTACTGCTATATCCGCTCAGATTGCTGCACTAAAAAATTAGTTTACTATTTAGTTCAGCAATATGAAATTGGAGGGTTACATAGCCTGCAACAATAGTTAATGAAATTCAGTAGACAAGCACTTGGTGCGTGTTTGTGGCAATAGTGATCATTCTACATATATGTGTGCTGCAAATCCTAAGTCAGTGATGTTTGTGGGTAATGTTCAAAGGATGAATTATCAGAACGCCTTGAATCAAAAGTGGTAGACACAACAACCTAATAAACCATGGAAAACCCAACAACAATAGTTTTAGCAACCGCAGGTTCAAGGAAATCAGGCAGTGATTTAAACTATCAATATAGAAGAGATGTTGAAACAAATTTTTGCTGCTCAAGCACAATTGGCAGTGGATATAAAGAGACTTCAAGTGGCTATAAGGAATTTAGAGTTGTAAATAGGTCAGATAGTAGCAATGCAACACACCAGGACTCAAGCTAGTTTGCCAAGTGATACTAAAAATCCTAAAAAAGTAATGGCAATCACTTTGAGGAGTGGTAAAGAGCTGAATAAAGAATCTCCAATGACAACTAAGGAGGTAGATTGTGAGATAGCTCTTAAGCAGGTAGATGGTAAGGATGCTGAAAAGTTGAGGAAGTCTTAGTACTCAAAAACCAAAGTTATTGAATAAGAGAAGAAAAGACTACCATCAACTTTCCCACAGAGGATTTTACAAGCAAATGAGGATGCATGCTTCAAGAAGTCCTTTGACACGTTCATAGAGTTGCACATTAACTTACCTCTTTTAGATGTTTTGAAGGGAATGAACAAGTATGCTAAGTACTTAAAGGATATGGTAACTAATAAAGTTAAGCTACAGGATGTTGACATGGTAGTATTTACTGAGGAGTGTAGCTCTGTGGTAATGCCGAAGATGCCCAAAAAGCTTAAAGACCTTAGGTGTTTCACTCTCCTAATTCAAATTAGCAGCAGTGAGGTGGTCAATGCACTTAGTGATTTGGGGGCAAGTATCAAATTGATGCCTCTCTCCTTATTCAATACTCTAAGCTTAGAAAATCCGAGATCGAGCACAGTTGTACTCCAATTAGAAGACCGTACCCAATCCCGTCTTGAAAGAATCATAGATGATGTTCTCATCAAGTTTAGTAAATTTATTAGTCCTACTAATTTTATTATTTTGTATTTTAAGGTAGATGAAAAAGTTTCAGTCATCTTGGGATGTCCGTTCTTAGCAATGGGTGAAGCGCTGATAGATGTAAAAGAGGGCACACTCACAATGATGGTAGATGATGAAGGGGGCATTCAAAGTATACAAACAGCTCAAAACACTATCACACTTCATTGATTTGTTCATGATTACACTAATTAATAGGGATAAGTATAGGGTGGTAAAGTATATTCCTCGAAATACATCTTAAGAATTCCTCATTGAGCATCCCAAGCCATAACCACCACAGTCCGACATGATACAGATTGATGAGCCTAAAAAGGCTATTGTTAAGAGATTTGTTGACCTTAAGAGTTCACACTCAAGAGGTAAGAAAAAAAATAAGAATATGGCCTCCAAGTAGGAGGAAGATGCAGAAGAAAAATGGATAAGTCGCAAATTTAGTCATGCCGTGACACTAAATCAGGTGATGCTTGTGAGGCAAACCGGGTTAAGGTAGGTTTTATTTTCAATATTTTTAGTTTTATCTTCACTAGTTTTTATTTTTGTTGAGTCACATTGTGATGGGAAGTCTAGGTACCGCAAAACCTGAGCTAATAAGTATGACGAAGATTGAGTATGGGGTCCCCAGACTCTCTTGATATGTAAAGATGCTACTAGCTTTTCCTAGAGGTCTCAGAGAGTATTTTCATATCAACATTTAAGTACACTTTGGGGACAAAGTAGATTTTTAAGTGTGGGTTAGGGAAATTTCCATTGTTAGAAGTAATTTTAAATTTTTGTTTGTTAAAAATAATTGTAGGATGTTCTTGTTATTGCTGTATTTGATTACATGATGCAAATGTTTTGGTTGTAAAAGAATATTGATTGTTTGAACTACTACTTTTAAAACTCCTAGGATCATGATTATGACTCTTATACTTGTTGTCTAATATTGAATTCATGTGATTGCTTAGCAAAGAGTCTATGAGGATCCTACATGAGTTGAGCATGTGCCATATCCGATGTAAGGTTGTTTATATATTACTTATTGCATATGATGTCAAGAACTTGCTTGGTGTGTGTGCAAAGCAAAATAATGAGTGTGGGTTTAGGAGATGATATAGGCATTACTTTGATATCCATGATTATACCCTCTTTTCCTACCATTGTGCATAATTCTTGTTAACCCCATTGAGACATTAGCTACTTTCTTTGGTAGCCTTATATGTAGCCTAATCCCTTATTTGATTGACCATAATTTGATCCAAAGATCCTAAGCACTTTAGTTTAGAATTAATTAGGTTAAGGAGTTGGAAAGTTAATCAGGAGAAAGGTGAAATTGAATCCCAAAAGTGATAGTCATTGGTGTGTATAATTGTTATGTTGTGGTTGGGAGTTGTGTAATGAAATGAATAAAAATTTGTTCAAATTGAATAAGTTATATATAGAGAATACTCCCAGAATAGTGTATGTGATTAAGATTAATGACATGAAGCATAACGAAAGAATGGGGAAGACAAAAGTGGTGTAATTTGGTTGTTGAAGGTGAATTAATTTCATAATGTGATGTATTAAAGCTCTTTGGGAAGATAGTCACTATTACTGGCCAAAATAGTTCCTACCCGTCCCTTAGCCTACATGACAACCCTTAAATACCTATTTGACTTTAAGCTTCAACAATATGATATTAGTTGAGTACTACACTAAGGGAAGTCATATGGTTCATCTTGTATAACTTGTGAATTCCTTGTGAGAGTGAGAGTAAGTTGATTCTGCTACCCATTCTTCTATAAATTGCATGTATTTGAGAGATTATTGGAAAGTATCATGATGTTAGGGAACATATTTTATGATAGTTGGGTGAATTATAAGATGTCTTTGACTAGGCAATATGTATGAGTTTGTCAACTAGGTGAGTTGATTCTTGAGGCTAGGATGTTTTGGAGTAGTATTCTTTACCTTTCAATGGTGTGTGTAAAATATTTAGTTTAGAAACTTGCATTCTGTGTAGTCATTATAGTACTATCTTGAGTGTCTTAATTGTAGTGGAAGTGTGGAGTCACCTCATTTTATGATGCTTAGATTAAAGAGTTGTTTGAGGATGAACTAGGCATTAACTGTGGGGAATTGGTCTCACGCCGCATTGGATATTCCTAGGGAGAAAGTGTCTTGTCGCGAGGGGCTGGTCCAAGGTAATGGGGTGATGACTCACTGGCTAGTCAAGTGGAATAGGGTTCGCGGCGCACCCCTATCGCGGGCCTCTCTGGAAAGTGCCATTTGAGATCTAAACTCATTTTAAGCCTTTGTCTTTCCATACCAAGCCTTGTGGTGTAGTTTTGTCTTGACTTACAGCTTTTTCAACATCCATATATCATCAAAATCAACTGAAACAGAATCCTACATCATCATACTCCATGGATTAGAGCTCAAAATTATACAATATCATGAACGGTGAACTATAAACTCAAGCTAAGACTAGTATCGTTCTATTTTTATCTTTACTTAGTTTTCACTCTTGGCCTGATTCAATTGCACTTTGAACATTATGAACAAGTTGTTCCACACATAATTACATAATCAAATCCTTAGGAACCCATCACGTATATTATAATCTATTGCGATCAACTAGAACAACACCTAGCACAAGCTAGCAACACTAGTTTTCTCATTTGAACTCTAAGTAAACAGATAAAGTACAAACTTGTTTGAAAGACACCATAAACATTGTAATCACAAACTTAAGAACTTAGATGATCCATTATATAATCATTAACACATTAAGTACACAAGTTGTCGTCAAAACAAGGCTAAAATAGCTAGGATAATAACACTAAGGCGCATAAATTTACCTCAGATAAAAAATCTACCTAGAAAAGGGTTAATTCTTACCTCAAATTGGAAAATAATTGCTCAAAAAAGTGTTAGACAAGCTCCCAATCCACCCACAAGAACCAATTTAACTCTTTCTCTAGTTAGGGTTTTATTCTCAAAAGATTGGGTGAAGAATGAGCAAAATTAGGCTTAAATGGACTATTTATACCTGTCCTACATATCGGGTATCGTGATCGCGATCGCGACCAGACCTTTGCGATTGCGGTATATTGGGGATGCACAATTGAGTCATAATTGCGTCAACACACCATGATCATGACACTTGAGGCCTACTAAGGGTATCGTAATCACAACCCTTGTGTCACAATTTCGATACACCAGATAACAACAGTAGACTTGGAATTTTCCAATTCTTGCCAAGCCCTTGGGATTTATTCAGAATCCCATATACACAAACAGACTATATAACTACACCAAATTCATTATTTCTCACTCAATAAAGCAATGGAAATTTCCATACGAGGTTTTTTACAAAAAATACGGTTCTCACACTCATATTTTATTTTCTTAACTTTTCCACCAGTAGGTCAAAATAAGCCTAGTGCCTCGGGAGATAAATCAAGAGTACTCCTAGCCTAAAATTGACATTCTGGAGTTGATGGAACAGTAAGAATTTGCATTCAAGGTTGTTTTACTGGTGTTTTTACCCGATGGTCATTCAAAACTAGAAAAGACTTCAAGATAATGAAATAGCTCTAAAAATCAAATGAATTTCATGGTAACCAAACTGTTAGTTCTAGAAAGTAATAAATGACTTGATGCACTATGGGGAAGCTCTAATAGCGAACATAAGAAAAGATATTGTAAATGAACTAAAGATACTAGGTTCGTATCTCTTTCCTGATATCATAAATAGCTAGCTCTACTAGGAGGTGCTTCCACTGAACCTCAACTATATGAATTTCCCTAGTCTGCCACCGACTAACATCACTATCCAAAATGAGTATGGGCTCCTCCATAAAGGTCAACCGCTCATCTAATTGGACTAAGTCCCATCTAGGAACATGAGATGAATCAGTAATGTATTGCTACAACAAGGAAACATAGAAAACTTGATGGACAATAGAAAAATATGGAGGTAGTGCTAATTCATAAGCCAACTGTAATGCCCCAAGATCCCATCCCAAGACGTCACACGGTGCTTAAAGCCACACACAACCTCAAGCTAACCCTCTGAGCCTGTCATCTCCTCTATAACTCACTATGACAATAATCAATCTGTAATAAAGAAGAATAATCATGTCATGAACATACTGGAATACAAAGAAATACTATCCTGTACCATCAAAATACTGAAGTTTTGTACCTACTGGTACTCTAGTCTGACAAATCCTCTACTACATAAGACTGAAGAGCCATTGGGATAGATCCCTAACTGAACCGTACTGAACTGGAAATAAACAACCATATACTATCAAGAAAAAAATTGGGGACATAGGTCCTCGAACCATGAGGACTCACCAACTTTATGAATGTAGATGGAGGTTCTCAAAGATTACTGTCGCTGCTGAGACTGAGCACCTGAACCTACATAACGAGAAAATATAGAACACAAAAAAGTATGAGAATCAGTACTTGGGAATATACTGAGTATGTGGGGGTGCATGCAACGTTTAAATAATATCATAAATGTATAATAAAATCATGATGATGATAATAATGACTCTCTTCACTTGAGTTACCTGAAACATATTTTCCATAAATCATCAATAATAACACATGCTTCATAAATCTCACAAACCGTTGGACTCAACTCGAACTCTTTGATCATGACTTAGAGTGACTCGGTAACTCATGAAACTTGGACTATTATGGACTTAGGAGTTTCTTATAACCGACATAAACCATGTAAGATTACATGGAGTACAACATCTTGCCCACGTTGGGGCGAACTGTTCTATCCTTGCCATCGGAGTATACCTTAAATTTAATGATAACTGTCTTGGATTTTGGCCCTTAATCTTAATCCTACAGTGGCACATAGTTCCGGGGAAGTAGGATGCATAGAACCCATACTTCCCGCTCAGTAATAAATACTAATCCCAGACTTAAGCTCAGAACGCGTTAGGAAATCCACCTTAATCAACTTAAGGGTCTATCATGAAGACCAAAATATAAATATATATCTCACTTGTAAATCATAATCAACTTGTGGATTCCTAACTCGACTAAATCTCAAAATAATCATTCTCATCATCAAATACACTTGCTTATCAAATCATACCAAGTATCAAATCTTCCAAAAAACATCATAGAACTCGTTCTTGACTCTCAAGCTCAATATTGATATATAGCCAATAGGCAAACTTCTCACAGAAAAACTTAAATCATGACACTTATCATAAATCACTTAGAAATTATCATTTCATGATAACAATATACAACTCATGACATAAATTCTTAATTTAAGAAATAAGACAATGAAGTAGTCGTATGTGTCAATCTTGTATAGCTCAATTCTCATACATCCTTGATAAAGTAATTTGGGTGTAAACCCACTTTGAAAAATTCATGAAATTCAATAGAAATTAAATCTTTGGGCACAAGAACGAAAGAAGTGTTCTTGTTCAAAACCCCACATAACTTAATCTTTGAAAATGGATGAAATTTAGTGCTTGAGACTTTATCCACACTTGAAATAAATAATTCTTGAAGCCCACACTATGAGGAACTTGGTTCTTGAAGAAATTTTGAAGAGTTATGGATGATCCCTGGAAGATTTATGTTCTTGATATAACCCTAGATATATTATCTCAAGAGAATTGGAAGAGAAAATGATGGAATTAGGGTTTGGATGGGATTCTCATATTTATAGAGGCCACCAAAAGATTGGAAAAGACCAAAATACCATTGCAAAAATTTCACTAAATTTTTGAAAAAAAATAGCTGACGATATCTTTGACAGGCCGTCAGACCCGTGATAGGCCGTCACGAAATATCGTCACAAAAGGGCCGAAGTTTATGATTTTCTGCCTAAGGCTGATGACGTCGTCAGAAATGCCGTTAGAAACATGACGATGTCATCAGAAACATGACAACATCGTCTGAAATGTCATCAGAAATGTGAAAGGATGTCAGAAATGTCGTCACCCTTTTCCAGATTGACATGCTGGAGTAAAATGGGTATAAATGTTTGCTCCGGCATTGGATTTTGGAGAAATTGGTATGGTTGCAAAGCTAATTCAATTATCTATCTGTTGATAGGTCATGAGATCAAAGTATTCAAGTATAATGAGATATATGCCCATTTGAAATTGACTATACCAATATCCTTCCCTAGAATTCAATCGGTAAGGAATGTTTTGATTCACCCAATCGTTAGGAAATCTTTAAGGCCTAAATACACACCATCCTTGATTAGAAAACAACCCAAAACATTATAATTTATTTCTCATAAGCTTGATTCATGGTTGCACTATTGGTTAGAGTCTCAAGGCATTAGACCAACTCACTAACAGTGCAAAAAATCTCAATAGGTCCAATATATTAGGGGTTGCGATTGCGCACCCATGGCCTGGCCGTGATGGGTATCTCAAGCCCACCGCTAGCCGGAGGCCACACCTTTACCTAACATCTAAAACACAATAAATGAATATAACAGAAGTCAACAAAAATAAAAATGAGAAGTATAGATAAGTCAATTGACAATTTTAAGAATTCAATTAAACGACAATCCAACATTTGTCCGCAAGAGCCTCTAAAACTAGAAATATCAACTAAGTTGGGACATGCCCCTGGCTATGACAAAAAAATCGAAAATAAAATACTAAGACAATAAAGATACTAGTGAGATGACAGGGCCTTCCGAAAGATGAAGGCTCACCACTTCAAAGTAGATCCACTGGAATACCGAATAACCTAACAATACACAGGAGCAAGAAAAAAACTTTGGACCCTACATCATGAAATATTGTAACATCTTAGGACAGTTAGTGGGGTGAACACTAGAATATAACTAAAGTAAGAATGATAAAATAATGACATTGCCAAAAAACAATAAAAATAACATGCACAACATTTCTATATGTGTTTATAGGATGCCGGGATAGGGACAGGGTCATCAACATGAAAGTTTAAACAATTTTCCTGAACTGTGTAGATCGCTCCATCCTAAAGGCACCCATGGGCTATATGGTTCTAGGTCCCCCAGCTGGAATGGCCCTAGTGTATGTTCGTTGCATGAACTAAGAAAAACTAGGTGAAAGACTAAAGACAACAAGGCTATATCCTTCAAGAAAAAATATATATCATGTCTGCGCATGCACACGGTCACATGGACCGCCAACACTGACAAACGTGATTTCCAGTATTGATCCTCCAGGAAATACACCTTCATGGTGGGCTTTACAATTTCCTTAAAGCATGAATAAATAACTTAATACTTAGGAAAAGTAATTCAAGGAATAACCATCAAATAACATATACCAAATTTAATACTCATCAATGTAAATAACATTAATATTCAATAATTTAATGCAAAATTGTAAAAAAATAAAGGTTAGGGATGAGCAACATACCTGAAATATAGAACAGTTTAAGAGAATTTGATGTTTTGAGCTTGGATGGTGAATTTCCTATAAAATGCTTGAGCTTTATTGGGTTTAGAGTTAGAGTGAAGAAGAAAAATGTTTGATCTTTTAAAGCTAAATGAAAAAGGGTTATTTTACATTTATAAGCCATGTAAGGGGTAAAAAGACAAAAAACCCCTCACCCCAAGTGAAAAAAACAAAAACTAGGTTCATTTAACACAACAATATGTCACACTAATGTTGCAGAGGATAGCCTCATTGCCATGCTACTATCACAGAGCACTTGTGGCGTGGCATGACACTATCGCGAAGGCACACTGCCTCGGAGTTCCAAAATAGTCCTAAAATCCTTCCAAAAATTCTTAAACCCTTTCAACATCCCTAAACATAAATCAAGTAAAAAATTGACATTATACACTTGGGAGGGTCAAAAAAAAATGATCAAAATTTTATGGGGTCTTACATTATCCCCCCCTCCCCCAAGTATCATTTGTCCCCTAATAATGAGGCATGACACATTTTAGCGAGAATAGCAAAAATACATCAGAATCAAATAAAAATTTTGAAAGAAATAATAGGGAAATAAAACTCATACCTTACACACTTTCTTCTAACATGTGGAACAAGAAAGAGTTCTTCGCTTTCATATCTTCTTCAGCTTCCCATGTAGCTTTTTCTACCTTTTGATTCCTCCAAAGAACTTTCACCAAAACTATGTCCTTTTTCCTTAATTTGCGAAATTTACTGTCAAATATTTGAACCGGGAGCTCCTCATAAGACAAAGAATCTATAACACCCACATCCTTATTAGGCACTATCAACAAATGGTAACATATAATGCTCAAACTACAGCTCTCGTAAGAGTGTAAGCGATCGCTGTCAAATATAGAACCCAACTGGGTTGGGTGTCGAATCCCACAGGGAATAGCTGGTCACTAAGTAAGCAAAGATTAGTAGACTTTTGGTGAAAGTCTCGTAAAAACTGGGGGATTTTGTAGCGTGAAAAAGTGTAATAAAATAACAATGTAAAAACGGAGAATATCAAAGTAAAAAGGAAGAATGTTTAGTAAGATGTTAATCAATGAGAATTGAGAGTTGGGGTTATGTCCACCTTATGAGTTATACGTCTCTATTGGTTATGAGTTATGCGGAATTCAGACATGCATGTGCTTATAGAGAATTGTGTTCTATGGTAAATCCAAGCGTCTTTCGACCTAACAAGGACTATTTCACTTTTACTCTTTCGAGCTTAAAGCGTATCTAATGGTACAAATTCTCCAAGAGGTTACTCTAGTTACGGCACTAACTTTTTAACAGGGGTTGGTGCCCTATTACCTTGACATTATCTCTTTTCCATACATATAACTTTTCTTTCGAACAAGCTAATGCTATACTGGCGTATCCTATGTGTTTGCAACCACAAGAATTTGCACTAAGATGAAGAGAATAATGATATAAGCAGCATACGTGTCAAGAACTCACAAACTCATAGCAATAGATAGTATCTCATAAGGCTTCCATAACCCCAATAGAGAAGTTTAGCTACTCATGAGTGCAATGGAAATCACAATAGTCATTATCATTATACCAAAATAAAGATCTCACGTGTAGTAGGGTCTGGTATGGCTTGTGGCGTGAAGACCTTGCAAGTAGCGTTTCTCTTGTTGTGAAAATTTAAGACGAATAGATGAAGAGAAAGTAAATAAGAATTAATTAAAAGCAAATTGTTTAGAGTTGTAGATGAATGAATTAGAATGTGAATGATGAGAATGATGATGTGTCTAAAAACTGCAGCAAAATAGGGTATTTATAGTACCCATATCCTATTCCTATAAGGCTACTGCGTACTTATCCTAATCCTAATAAATTACTGCATCATTATCCTAATCCTTATAGGTTACTGCTGATCCCCAAAGTCTTGGAAAATGTTGTTTTTGCCCAGGAAAGGTTTCCCATGCGTCACTTTTGGTCCTAGGCGTCCAAGCTCTCCTTCCCTTCTTTCGTGAAGCTTCCTTTGGCGTCAAGTTATCCATAAAATGCTGAAATCTGCATCATTTATACCTGAAAACTTGCTAATCACGTTTGTTAGCTCACTTACAGGAAAAAGGACTAAAAGTGCATGAGTTATATATTTTATCCTCAAAACTTAGCTAAAATATGGGTAAATTAAAGAACTTTAGGCGTGTAAATACGCCTATCATCAACACCCCACACTTAAAGATTTGTTCGTCCTCGAACAAAATATCATGTCCTTCTAAACATCCACTTAGGGTTTCACAGTAACAACACAAAATATTCATCAAGACAGGCACGACACTTATTTCAAAGAGTAGTTTTCTGATCACTTCTAGAAACAATTCAACCTCTAATATAGACTCGTGATGATGGTTAATTCGTATTCAAAAGTTAAGGCACGGAGAATCATACACAACCACCCAAAACTCAGCAACGATGTGTGTCTCACAAAATATAACCCATAATCACTCACAAGTATTATATATATTTCGAACATGGGTATAAGATTATCCTTGCTCTCACTCTCATAAAGAATTCATATGTTCCAACTGATGACCATAGGCTTGCCCTTAGTGTAATGCTCCACTAAATATCAGAATGTTAAGCTTAGGATCAAATAGGTCTTTACAGGTTGTAATGTAGGCTAAGGGACGAGTAGGACTATTTTGGCCAGAAATAGTGACTATGTTCCTAAGCGCTTTAATACATCACATTATGCCATTTATGCTTTCTTTCAAACAACCTTTCTATTTTCTTTTAATCTACCACCCTTTCTCACCTCTTTTGTTTTTCAATTTTGAACAGAATTAACTTTTTATTTTTCTTTTCATAACACACCTCTTATGATAACAATTATTTCTCATAACAAATTCAAGCACCAATATATTCTAAGGCACTATTCTCACCCAATTTCCTCTTATTTTATCACATTATCTTACAATTTAAATCACTTAGGACTTTGGATCAAATTATGATCTTAAAAAAATGGATTGAGCTTACATATGAGGCTGTCAAAGAAAATAGGCTAAAGGCTCAAAGGGGGTTATCTAGGATGATGTCCATGGGTAGATAAAATGAAGGTAAACAATCATAGGTTGCCAAAGAAATGCCTAAATCATCTCCTAAGCTCACACTCTTTATTTCACTTTACATATATACCAGGCAAGTTCTAACATCATCCACAAACATAGAATATACTATTATCTCACACACACAAGGCACATGGTCGACTTTATTTGAAGCAGTATAGACTCTTGACCCAACAGATGAAGGAATTGAACCACATAATTATCACATAATGAGTCACTATTAGATCCTAAACGTCTCAATAGTAATGATTTTATCACAGACTCTTGTCGTAATACCATGCTGCCTATCAGAACAATTTCATGCAAAGTTAAAAAAAAAAATTTTAAAAAAAATTTAATACTAAAAAAAACAAAACTAACTACTAAAAACAAAACAAACAAACATAAATGAATGCAAATACAGATAAGGAAGGTTAGCATGCAAATACCAGCACCCCATACTTAAACGGGACACACTGCCCTCAGTGGAAAATAAATAAGAAGAACCTGGTTATTCGGACTCCTCCTCTATGTCTGGGGTCATACCCCCTTCATCGGAATCATCATCAGAGTCTTCGTCATCAGAGTTCTCCTCCACGTCGGAGTCTGGCATTCAGCGATCATCATCGGTTGCCACATCGTCATCAAGAGGTTCCTCAAAGTACACACCTACTCCACACATTTGCCTTGCATGCTCATTCATTGGGTAGTCATAATCCATCTTTTGGAGCTCTACAGCATTTGGAAAACGACCTTCGCTCATCATGGTAAACCGAGTTATGCCATAAAGATGTCGAAAGAAACTCTCATCCCGAGCATGCCTTTCCGCAGTGGTAAGGTTGACGACATGCGTGGTTTCAGCATCTTTAACCTTTGTGAGGTTAACCTTCTTCGGGTTGTGTGGGAGTTTATGATCAGTAGGTTCCTCTTCGATGTCCTCCTTCCTCAATATTGCAGTCAACAGATTGCTAAAACTGAAGTGGGACCTCTTGTGTAGCCTAGCTTTACACATTGTAGATCGAATAATTGCTCCAATGTTGATAGGGACATTCATCATCAATGTGTACACCAAGAACACTCTATCTCATGTTATATTTGTGTACTGGGTCCCTGGAATTAAGCAAGAGTCGACTATTCGCAGCCATATCCTAGCTTCCCTATTCAAAGGAGCATATGGGAAGGTGTTGTGCCGACCGGTGTCCTTGTGTCTACTCCATCTTGCCATGGATCATGGTCCACATAATGTGTGTATAATATCCCTGTACGGAAGTCTGTTATACAGCTCCTTGAATGGTGATGGGTCAACAGATGGCAAACCTAGAAAGGCGTTGAAGAACTCCGCATTTAGTTGCAGAACTTGGCCCCGAATCTTTACTTCATTCCCTGTAGTTTTCGGTGACCAGTTGGCATAGAATTCTTGTGTTAAATCGATATTGCACTCTCCCATATCTCAGAAGATGAAATCAAGATGTAACGCCATTATCTTGGCCAACATACGAGGTTCTTTCTTTGCTAGTCTCTCCTTGTTTATCAACTCCACAAGAACATATTTTTTTTTTGCTTTATTGTTCCTATACCATTCCTTTCCTTCCTCCTCTAGGACCCATTTTTTTTCGAACATACGGTGAGGTATTTGCAGCGAGGAGGATTCTCCTTTCTCTTTTCGTCCTCTTTTCTTGCCTTTTTGTGAAGTGGTTGCTTTTTCTTTTCCTTGTCTTGCTTTTCGTGCCATTGTACCTGAGATTAAAACAATAGTCATGTTAGCTTCATCTCGGTGGATACAATCGATAAAAAAACAGTAGTGGCACCACCCTACACTTATTTTGTTGGTACAAACTAGTGAAGTGAAAGTTATCGATTATTCAGACTTCATCGATATACGGTTTAGGCGCTATATTCCAACAATATAATCAGTGCAGTCATACTTCATGAAATCTTGGCAATACTTTCATGTTTGATATATCTTTTGAGCAAGACTACTCCATATAGATTGAATCAAGTTTTCACAACATCTTATGTTTGTAGTTAACCTTGATTTTCATCGCAATAAACAAGTCATTCAAGCAAGCTTTCAAGTTACAAGGTTATGCAATGTTCTAGACTATGTCAATTCCGCAAAAGTATGACAGTGTATCAAAATCAAATTCAAGTTGGAAACAAGTCAAGAGCATCCTTACGTATTCTTTCACTCACTTAGTTTCACCACAACAACTCAACCATATTCAAATCACCAATACTACTTCAAGATTAAACAATTCATTATAGACGTAGTAGTGTAGTACTTACGGAACATAAAAGAAGAACAAAGAAGTACTTACTTGGTTGATGGCCTTGGAAGATGTTCTTGTAAAGTTAAAAGAGCAAAAGGAAAATTTTTGAGAGGATTTGGAGAGGTAGGCGGCGCTTAGGTTGGATTTGCAAAAGTGACCATAGGCGGCACCTAGTGCTTTGCCTATGCTTGGCATAGGCGGCGCCTATGCCATGGCATTGTTAGGCATAGGCGGCGCCTATGCCATGGCATATGAGATTAAGAGACAAAAGGCTTTGGCATAGGCGGCGCCTATGCTATGGCATTCTTAGGCATAGGCGGCGCCTATGCTATGGCACTCTAGAATCTGAGAGCTTAGGCCATAGCATAGGCCTTGCCTTGTTCGTGGCCTAGTTTTACATAGGCCATGCCTTGTTCGTTGCCTATATTTTCATAAGCAATGCCTCACCCATAGCCTTTTGCTTCTTCATTCTTAACTTACCACCTTCAACATGCACTAGTTCTAAATCAAAATTTGAAACCAATCTCCTCCTTTACCTCTTTCGTACCTACATTTACTCAAAAACAACAAAAACGATTAGAACAATGGGTTGCCTCCCATCTAGCGCCTTAGTTTTGGTCGTGGCTCGACAAAATCCTAGTAAAACAAAAACAACAAAAACAATTAAAAACGATGGGTTGCCTCCCATCAAGCGCTTGATTTATTGTCGCGGCACGACATAGCTATCTCGATTACTTAGACTTCATCGAGATAGATGGTGGATCGTTTTTTGAATGGATTCAGACGATAATGAAGCTTACTTGTAGGCATGCAATCTTCTTTGAGATGAACCTTATGCATACATATCCCAGGCGGGATACCAATTGTATCATCAATAGTCCAACCCATAGCTCTCTTGTATTTCTTCAGAGCAGAGATGAGAGCCTTTATGTGCTGTTCACTTAAATCATCCGCCACACTCACAGGAAGTGTATCTCTACTTCCCAAGAACACATACCTTAGATAATTGGGGAGCTCTTTCGATTCTAGCACTGGGGGCTCTTCAATGGAATTCTTCACTGTTGGTGAGGGTCGATTCTTAAGATCAGGGTCCAGCTTCTTAAGGGCATGAGAATAGGACTTTATTTCTGTTAGAGCACAAATGGTTTCTTCATATTCTTCAACATCCTCATGCTCACAATTCGAAAGCACCTCAAATAGTGACTCAACAGTAAGCTGCTTCTCTAAAGATAATTCTTTGTCATCTTTATAATTAACGTCAACTACAGAGAACACATCCATATCTTTGGTCTGCTTCATTGCTTTGCATACATCAAAATGGACCACTTCGTCATTCAACCGAAATAAAAGCTCATTAGCTCTCATGTCAATAAGCACACTTCCAGTTGCGAGGAAAGGGCGTCCCAAGATTATGGGAACATCAGAATCCGCCTCGCAATCCAGGATAACAAAGTCTGCAGGAAAGATGAAGGTGGAAACCTTCACCAACACATCATTTAAGATACCAACAGGTCATTTTATCGACCTATCTGCCATCACGAGCCGCATATTGATTGGTGTAGGGTCTCCCAACCCCAACTTTCTGTAGATGGATAATGGCATCAAATTGATACTTGCTCCCAAATCGCACAATGCCTTAGCAAAATTCATAGATCCAACCGTGCAAGGAATAGTGAAAGCACCAGGGTCTGCCTTTTTCTGTACTAAGGACCTTGTGGCAATTGCACTGCAATGATGAATATTATTTGCCGGTTCATAGCTTACTGCCCGCTTCTTTGTTAAAAGGTCCTTCATGAATTTAGCGTACCCAGGCATCTGTTCCAGCGCCTCAACCAATGGAACATTAATGGCCAGCTGTTTTAACATCGTCATGAATTTATTGAACCTTGTATCATCCGCTCTCTTCTTTAATCTTTGAGGAAAAGGTGGTTGTGGAAGAGGAATAGTTTTCTTCACGACTTTCTTTTCCTCTTTCTTTGGGTTGGTGATCTTTTCAGGTTGTGGATGTTGAGGAATGACGTCATGAGCGTCTTCATCAGTTTTGACGGCGTCATCTTCTTTTGTATTACCTATGACATCTTCGGCCACCTGCTTGCTTTGGGATGAATTTTCCAGCACCTTACCACTTTTGGTAGTAACAGCCATGCATGTTCCATCGTTCCTTGGGTTTTGCACTGTGTCGCTAGGTAAGTGTCAACTTTTCTTTGATTTAATGTGGCTGAAATTTGACTCAATTGTTGCTCCAGCTGTCTTATTGAAGTGGAATATGAGTCAACCAATTGCTTTATTGAGGCCAAGTCATTTATTACCTCATCTACACTCGTGCTGGTTGCTTCCACTCCTTTCAATAGCTTAGCCATCATATCTTCCATTGACATATTTCCCGAACCAGATGCAGTGGCCTCTCGTCGTCCAGGAGGAATATACACGCCAGTCCTGTCAGTCCTGTTCTTCCAACTACCTTGATCCCGGTCCTTGTTTCCAGAATTATCATAATAGTTTCGACCTTGGTTTCCTTGGGCATTACCTCGGAAACCCCCCTGATTGTTCATGTAGTTGGTTTCTTCCTCAGAATCGGATTCCTCTCTTTCTTTTGACGCAACTAATTTGACTTTTTCGGTCTTTGCTGATAGTAGATGCTTTGTAAGAAGATCCACTTGTGTTTTCATATGCGCCAAATCTTGATCACGTTCCTCTTCTCTTCTCTTTTGTTCTGCAGTCATGCCTATAGAAAAAGTGGGGCTTGCTACCTCAGAATCTCTGGTATGCCATGCCCTACTTTTCTTCGTCATGCGGTCTAGCATATCACTTGCCTGACCAAAGGTGAGGTCAATAAATGATCCTCCAGCCGCATTATCCACCACTGGTTTAGTTACTAAATTCAAGGATCTATATAGTATCTCCATCAAGTGAACATTGGTCATGTGATGGTTTGGGCACCTCATAAGCTTCTTCTTGAATCTCTCCCATGTTTCGTGGAGGCCTTCAGTTGGAAAACCGTCGAAAATTGCTGATTTCATCTCTCAATTGTGCTCTCTTGGATGGCAGAAAGAATCTTTCTAGGAAAGCGTCTTTCAATTGCCTCCAATTAGTGATAGAATTAGGAGTCAGCCCGTTCAACCATAGAGTTGCCTCCCCAGATAGAGACAATAGAAATAAGCGCAACCGAATTGCATTCTGTCCAACGCCAGGATTGTCGAATGACTTGCATGTAGAAATAAAGTTTATCAGATGCATATTCGGATCATCGCCTGCTAGTCCACCGAATAATCCCTTGAGTTGCAATAACTGAATCATGGTGCTCGTGATGTTGAACTTTGCTCCGGGCGCCAATGGCGGAGGAATAATGGCTCCAGTGGCACCAGCTCCATCAAGATCATCATCATCATCATCGAATGGTATGGCTCGGCGTTCAGTCCTGAACCTAGCTTGACGATCTCTTCTGTTGGCTGGTGTCACCATCTCAGCATCACTCCTAGGGTTTAGTAACTCATCATCACCTAGATCCTCATCGTCAGGATTTGTTGCTCGCCCAGGATTATCAATATTCTGTTGATGCATTTGAGCGGCATCCAGAGCAGCAAGTCTAACCTGTTCCTGTTGAGCAGCCCTTCTTTCAATTTCCTGTTGAGCCTCCATTCTGTCAATACGATATGGTTCAGGATTGAAAGGTAATAATGGTTGACCAGAACTTCGAGTATGGGGCATGCACTGGATAAAAACCTGCAGAAAACAAAAACAACAACTAAAAGTAAAGTACGAGAATCTTTGACCAAAGGGTCTAGTAACTATCACAAACTTAGTAGACAACCGTATTCCCCGGCAACGGCGCCAAAATTTGATAACGCTCTAACTACAGCTCTCGTAAGAGTGTAAACGGTCGCTGTCAAATATAGAACCCAACTGGGTTGGGTGTCGAATCCCACAGGGAATAGCTGGTCACTAAGTAAGCAAAGATTAGTAGACTTTTTGTGAAAGTCTCGTAAAAATGGGGGATTTTGTATCTTGCAATAGTGTAATAAAATAACAATTTAAAAACGGAGAATAGCAAAGTAAAAAGGAAGAATGTTTAGTAAGATGTTAATCAATGAGAATTGAAAGTTGGGGTTATGTCCACCTTATGAGTTATACGTCTCTATTGGTTATGAGTTATGCGGAATTCAGACATGCACGTGCTTATAGAGAATTGTATTCTATGGTAAATCCAAGCGTCTTTCGACCTAACAAGGACTATTTCACTTTTACTCTTTCGAGCTTAAAGCGTATCTAATGGTACAAATTTTCCAAGAGGTTAATCCAGTTGCGGCACTAACTTTTTAATAGGGGTTGGTGCCCTATTACCTTGACATTATCTCTTTTCCATACATATAACTTTTCTTTCGAACAAGTTAATGCTATACTGGCGTATCCTATGTGTTTGCAACCACAAGAATTTGCATTAAGATGAAGAGAATAATGATATAAGCAGCATACGTGTCAAGAACTCACAAACTCGTAGCAATAGATAGTATCGCATAAGGCTTCCATAACCCCAACAGAGATGTTTAGCTACTCATGAGTGCAATGGAAATCACAATAGTCATTATCATTATACCAAAATAAAGATCTCACGTGTAGTAGGGTCTGGTATGGCTTGTGGCGTGAAGACCTTGCAAGTAGCGTTTCTCTTGTTGTGAAAATTTAAGACGAATAGATGAAGAGAAAGTAAATAAGAATTAATTGAAAGCAAATTGTTTAGAGTTGTAGATGAATGAATTAGAATGTGAATGATGAGAATGATGATGTGTCTAAAAACTGCAGCAAAATAGGGTATTTATAGTACCCATATCCTATTCCTATAAGGCTACTGCGTACTTATCCTAATCCTAATAAATTACTGCATCATTATCCTAATCCTTATAGGTTACTGCTGATCCCCAAAGTCTTGGAAAATGTTGTTTTTGCCCAGGACAGGTTTTCCATGCGTCACTTTTGGTCCTAGGCGTCCAAGCTCTCCTTCCCTTCTTTCGTGAAGCTTCCTTTGGCGTCAAGTTATCCATAAAATGCTGAAATCTGCATCATTTATACCTGAAAACTTGCTAATCACGTTTGTTAGCTCACTTACAGGAAAAAGGACTAAAAGTGCATGAGTTATATATTTTATCCTCAAAACTTAGCTAAAATATGGGTAAATTAAAGCACTTTAGGTGTGTAAATACGCCTATCATCAGTAACCCGCACACTTTTTTCCACATTGACAACTGGAAAATAGGATGAATCAAAGCAAAACTCTCAAGAAATATAACGAGTACTGAGCATCCCTTTCTTCCAAAATCTCATGACCTCTTTCATTGGAGACACCTTTAAGAATTCCCAATGCTTACTTGACACTTCAACTCTCTTCAACATACATCCACATAAAACTTTTGGCGACTTTGAGAAATCTTTAGTCTTCCTCCAATGACCTTCACATTATTGATGGCATAGTTAACAAAGTAAGGGTTAAACAACCTAGTCTTACCTACCTCAAACCATCCAGTAGGAGACCTATACCTCCTACCATAAAAAGACTCAAAAAGAGCCATTTGGATTCTAGAATTATGACTGTTATTATGAGTTAACTAAATAATGGGTAAATAGTCAACCAAAATACCCATAAAATAAATTATAAAAGACCTTACCATATCCTTCTTTGTCTGAATAGTACTCTCCGCTTGTCCATTCGTTTGAGGGTGGGAAAATGGCGCTAAGTTTCACTTGAGTACCAAAACTTTTCTGAAATGAATGCCAAGGGTAATATAAATACTGTGTACCTCAATATGGAATGATGGACATCAGCACACCATGTATCTTTACTATTTTCTAAATGAAAAACATAACATGATCTTCTCTTAACCAGTTAGTCCTCACAAGAAAGAAATAATCAGACTTAGTAATTCTATCCACAATGACCTAAATTGAATCATACTAATTTTGAGTTCACAAAAGATCCATAATGAAATCCATATTAATCGTCTCCCACTTTTACATAGGCAACTATATCTCATGGGATATTCCACCAGGCCTCAAATTTTCAACATTAACTTGCTGACAAACCATATACTTAGCCACAAAGTTTTGTCTCATCTCTCTTCATGTTATTTGACCAATAAATTTCATTCAAATCATAATACATTTTAGTCAGACTCGGATAAACTGTATATCGAAACTCATGAGCCTTAGTCAAAATCATTTCCCACAGCCCATCAACATTAGAAACGCACAAACTTCCTTGATACATCAACACGCCATCTCCCCCAATCACGAAAGCCATAACCTTTTGTTGACCTACATTCTCCCTAATCTACATAAGTATGGGGTTCAAATCCTACATCTTCTTCATCTCAGCCCCAAGATATGATTTAAGCACTTCTTGAACAATCACTCATCCATCCTCAAAGTTGATAAAATGAACTCCCAAGTTAACCAACCTGTGATTATCTTTCACCAACTCTTTTTCTCCTTATTAATATGAGATAAGCTCCCCTTAGACAACCTGGTAAGAGTATCAACAACAATATTAGCTTTACCTAGATGGTAGTGCAATTTTATCTTGTAATCCTAAAGTAATTAGAGCCTCTACCTCTACCTGGGGTTTATTTTCTTCTACTTAAACATATACTGCAAGCTCTAATGGTCTTAATAAATATATACATACAACCCATATAAATAATGGTGCATGATCTTTAAGGAAAAGACTATTACCGCAAACTCTAAATCGTAAGATAGGTAATTCCTTTCATAAACCTTAAGATGCTTTGAAGCATAAGCAAAAACCTTACCTTGCTGCATCAAGACACAACCCAGTCCCATACAAGATGCATCACAATACAACAACAAAACCATTAGTACCCTCGGTTATGGTTAAAACTTGCGCAGAAGTTAATTTATCCATAAAATTCTCAAAACTACCTTCACAAGCATCAGACCACAGAAACTTAACCTTTTCTAATTTATCTTTATCAATGGAGCAATAATATATGAGAAACATTCCATAAACCTCCTATAGTAGCCTGCTAAACCCAAAAAGCTCATAATGTCGATTGGAGTCTTGGGTCTAGGCCACTTTTAAATACCTCAACTTTCTGTGGATCTACATTGATCCCCTCATTATAAATAACATGCCCGAGAAAGGTCAAAACACTTGAGAAAAATTTACACTTGGAAAACGTTGCATATAATTTTTAATCCTTAAGAATCTGAGGCAAAATTTAAAGTTGATTGGCATGATCCTCTTCACTCTTAAAGTAAACTAAGATGTCATCAATGAAGACAATAACAAAAAAAACTAGAAACGGCCTGAACACCCCATTCATAAAATCTGTTAAAGTAGCTGAAGCATTAGTCTACCCAAATGACATAACAAAAAATACATAACGCCACTAACAGTTTGAAAAGGAGTCTTTGGAATATTAACCTCACTAATTTTCAACTGGTGATAGCCCGATAGAGATCAGTCCTAGCAACTTGAAGCTGGTTGAAAATATCATCAGTCCTAGGAAGAGGATACTTATTCTTAACTGTAACCTTATTGAACTAATGATAGTCTAGACACATCTAAAGAGACCCATTTTTATTTAGAATGAAAAGTACAGGAGCACCCCATAGAGAAATACTAGGGTGAATGAACCCTATATCAAAAAGATCTCTCAATTTCTCCTTAAGCTCCTTTAGTTTAGCCAGAGCCATCCTATAAGGAGGAATGGAAATATGATGAGTATTCAGTAGAAGATCAATCAAAAAATCTATCTCCTCATTGGGAGGAATTCTAAGACAATCATCAATAAAAAATTTAGGAAATCCGTAAACCATAGAGATTGATTTCAAAGAGGGACTCTCAGAACAAGAATCCTTAACTCACAATAGATGATACAAGCACCCTTTGGAAATCAAGTTTTGAGCTCTAAGATAGGAAATAAACTTCCTTTAGGGTACCAAGGAACCCCGTTCCTATTCAATTACCGATTCTTTTGCATAATTGAAACTAGCCTTTCGGGTTCTTAAATCTAGAGAAGCACAGTACAAAAGAAGCTAATCCAACCCCAAAATTACATCAAAGTCTACCATATCAAGTTTTATCAAATCAACCAAGTTTCCTTATGAATGATGGACATCACACAACCCTTGTAGATTTTTCTAGAAATAATAGAATCACCCACTGAAATAGAAATAGAAAAGGGGCCGAGAATATTTTAAGGACAAAAAACAAAAGTGTACAGCCATATAAGGGGTCATATAAGGCAGTGTATATCCCGGATCAAGCAAGAAATAAATATCATAAAAGAAGAGTTGTAACATACTAGTAACAACATCTAGGGATGCCTCAGATTTTTGGAAAATAGCAACTGCATAGTGATGATTTCAGCCAGTGCTTGTACCCAAAGTTTGACCCTTAGGTGCAGGAGCCGGAGAAGTGGAAACTGGGACCATATTAGCTACTTTGGAAACTCTACTCGGAGGATAATCTCACTGATATGATTAAGATTACCACAATTATATCATAGATTTCTTCCCTCCTCATAATATCCACAGTTAAGTTGCCCACAAAAATGGCAAAGAGGATAAGATGGGGCTGACTGACCTACACTAACTTAATATTAGGAACCCTATGCCTTATCACCACTACTTATATGAAAATGATGATTACTTTAAGGATTAGGATAGGCAACACTAATTGTTGAATAAGAATTCCCCCAATTCTTCCACTCAGTCGACTACTTTCCATCTCTCACCTATTCTGCTTATTTGTACTCAACTCTAAATATCAGAACTTCTTGCTCTACCTCTCTCCCATCTTTACCTACTTCTTTTTCTTATCCTCCAACTTCTGCATATAGTCTACTAGTATAGAGATGTCCGTATCACTATTCAACGCAGTAGCCTTACACTCCAATACTAACTCACATGACATCCCAGAAAAAAACTTCCTCATTCAAGATATCATATTAGACATCAACTTCATTGCATAACAAAAAAACTGCTAGAACTTTACATCATACTCCCTTACACTCATCTTACCCTACGTCAAGTTCACAAAGTCTTCTTCCTTAGACCCCCTCAACATATGAGAAAAGAAGTGATCAAGAAAAACACCTAAGAATTTATCCCACACTGCTTGTTCAGCATCATCACCCCTTATTGCTTCCCACTGCTCATACCATAGGTAAGCTACATCTTTCAACTCATAGATAGCAAACCCATACCCATTAAATTAGTGTCATATATCACCCTACAGATCTTCTCTATCTCATCAATGAACCCTAAGGATCCTCCTCAAACTTAATGCCTATAAAGATTGAAAGATTCAACCTCATAAACTGGCCAACTCGAGTGACCTCAAAGGAACACACAGTAGAACCAAAATGATCAAACCGAAGAGATTATAATACTACCAGTTAAACAAGCATAAGAATAGTTTGATGGAACTCTGTATTAGAGATATTTGCCTGAGGTGGTTGGGTAAAAGTATCATCAACCTAGAAAGCTAGAGGAAGACTATTAGGGATTGGTGTACGCCCACGTTAAGTAGTATAGTCATCAACAAGGACCCTAGACTGGGTTTTCACTCTAGGAATAGGGCAATTCCCCTCCACATCTTCCCATGTGGAACAAAATTTCAAGCAGAGTTAATTCGATCGTCAGATCTTTCGGGAGACATGATCTAAAATATGAGTATGCCAAGAGTTAGAGAAGATTCAAGTCAACTAGTCACTATAGCCCAAATTATAACATAATATAGGGAAACATTCCTAAATGCCTTATATCCTCCCCTTATAAGTGTGGGGCACTCCATACCCATAAAATTGATGCTACTCGATATTGCTTTGTGGACAGCAAATGACTTAGAATCATGCTCTGATACCAAGCTAGTCATGACCAGACGCTACAGGCCTGATCATGAAGGGTATCTCAAGCCCACCTTGAGACGAACACCACCCCCTTAGACTAACAACTAGAACAAAATTAATTAATATAGCTGAAGTAAAAAATATGGCAATGAGAGGGATAGATAAGTCAAATGAGAATTCTATGAATTCAAAAAAAAATAACCCATACTTATCCATAAGAGCCTTTAAAACCAAAAATACCAACTAAGTCGGGACATACCCCAACCATGACAATTAGAATACCAAATGAAATACTAAGACATTAAAAATACTAGTTATATGACAAGGCCTTCCAAAAGTTGGAGGTTCACCACTTCATAATAGATCAACTTGAAAACCAAATCACCTAACTCTAAACAAAAGTAATAAAATGCCCTTTGGACCGTGCATCATGAAATAGTATAGCATCCAAGGATAGTCATTGAAGCGAGAACTGGCATGTAACTTAAGGAAGAGGGATAAAATAATACCATTCCAAAAAATCAATCAGAACCACATGCACAATATTTAAATATAAGTGTATAGAATGTTGGGATACGGACAAGGGTCATGAAAAAAATAATTTAAACCACTAGCTTGAAACATATAGCTCTCTCTATCCTAAAGGTACCAATGGGCTATATGGATCTAGCTCCCCATGCTAGAAAGGCCCCAGAGCGAGTTAGCCGCATGAATCAAGAAATATCTGAGTAAAGTTTAAAGACCCCACTGATATATCCCTCTAAAAATATATGTCGTGTGCACCAAGCACACGGTCACATGGACCCCCAACACCAGAAAAATTGTTTCCAATATTTATACCCCGAGACCTACTCCTTCACAATGAGATACACAATTTCCTTTAATCCCAAATTAAAACACTTCCCATTTAAACCAACCATTTATATGTGAGTCATTCATTAAGGCATTTACCAACTTTGTATCATCACACCAGTATGCTTGCAAGATAGTTTAATTATACCAAACCAGTCTGTATAAGAAAACTGACTTTCAAGTTCCATTTAGAATCCAAAACCAAGAATACCAAGGCCATCCAAAACCATATTCATTTATTTATCCTTTAAAGAAATAAAATGGGTTCAAAATAAAAGTTAAACCATGTAATTATCAATGTTCAAAATAAATCTTACAAAGTGGGTTAAGGTTAATGCCATTATTAAGCAAAAATTTCCATCAATTTGGGAAACCCATGTGCCCCCTTCCAACCATTAAAACAAATCACTAATTCATTCCCACAAATCATAAATTAAAGTATGAATAAATAGTTTAATGCATAGAGAAAGTAATTAAAGTAATAACCATCAATAGCCCTCAACCCAATTTCAAACTCATTAAGCAAAATAACATAAATATTCAATAATTTAATGCCACAATGTAAAAATACAAGTTAGGAATGAGAATCATGTCTGAATTATAGAACAATTTGAAGAGAATTTGATGTTTGGAGCTTTCTAGGGTTTAGAGTTACAGAGAAGAAGAATGATGTTTGAATTTTTAAAACTGAAGGAAAAAATGTTATTTTACATTTATAATTCATGTAAGGGGTAAAAAGACCAAGAGCCCCTAATCCCAAAAAAGAAAAAAAACTGGGCATTCTTTACATAGCAGCGTGGCACGCGACTATCTTGAAGGCACACTTCGTCGAAGATCAAAAATATCCCCGAACCCCTTTCAAAAAATTTAAAACTCTTCCAAAATACAATTTTAACATCCCTAAACATTATTCAAGTCAAAAATTGACATTACATATGTGGGCGGGTGACAAAAGGAACAACAACAACAACATACCCAGTATATTCCTAAAAAGTGGGGTATGGTAAAGGTAAGTGTATGTAGTCCATACCACTATCTCAAAGTGAGATAGAAAGGTTATTTCCAATAGACCGCCAGCTCAAAATAAAACAATAAAACAATCCAAAGCAAGATAAAATAAGAATAAAATAAAGCAATCTAAGATCAGCTAAGGAATAAAAATAAAACAAGATAAAAGGAAATTATAAAAATTTAACGGGGTCTTACATTATCCCCCTTAGGATCATTCATCCCTGAATGACGGGGTAGGATACTTTTAGCCTGAGAATAGCAAGAATACATCATATCTTATGCACTTTCATGCAATGCAGTGAACAATAATGGGTACTTGTCTCCCATATTTTCATCAACTTCCCATGTAGCTTATTCTACCTTTTTATTCCTCCAAAGAACCTTCACCGTACTTTGTCCTCAATCTATGAACTTGTCTATCTAATATTTGAACTGAGATCTCCTTGTAAGACAAAGAATGCATAACACCAACATCTTCAACAGGCACTATAAATGAAGGATCACCCACAAACTTTTTTAGCATAGACACATGGAAAACATGATTAATCAAAGACAAACTTGCAAGCAGTTCTAAATCATAATTGACATTCGCAATTCTCCTACAATCTAATATGAACCAATGTAATGAGGATTGAGCTTCCAATTCATCCCAAATCTCATGACTTTTTTCAACCAAAACACCTTCAAGATTATCCAATCACTTACTTCAAATTCCAACTCATTTTGCCCCACATCCACATAAGACTTTTGGCAACTTTGTGCAATCTTAAGTCTTTCTCTAATAACCACCACCTTATCTCTAGCTTGGTAAACCATGTTAGGCCCAAACAACCTAGTCTCACATAGCTCAAACGATCTAGTAGGTGATCTGCACCTCCTAATATAATGGGCCTCAAAATAAGCCATTTGGACCTAGAATAATAATTGTTACTATAAGCAAACTCTATCATAGTTAAATAGTCAACCTAACTACCCAAAAAATAAATCACATAAGCCCTTAACATATTAACATATCCTATAAAGTATGAATAGTATGCTACACCTTCCCATCCATTTGAGGGTGGAAAGCGCTGCTAAATTTCACCTAATACCAAAACCATTCAAAATGAATGCCAGAAATGAGATGAAACCCATGTATCTCTATCTAAAATGATGGACATAAGCGCAACATGCAACTTTAATATTTTTGGACTGAACTACATAGCATAATTTCCTTCTGAGTATTTAGTCCTCATGGCCATGAGGTAAGAAGACTTAGTAATTCTATCCATAATGACTCATATAGAATTATATTGATTATCAGATCACAGAATACCTGTAATAAAATCATTATAAACCATATCCAACTTCCGCATAGGATGCTGTATCACTCGGTACATGCCACCAGGCTTTAAATATTTAGCCTTAACTTGTCGAAAAACTATATACTTAGCCACAAAGTTTAACACATCTCTCTTTATGTTATTTCACCATTGGATTTCTTTCAAATAATGATGCATTTTATTCAAACTCAGATAAACTGTATATCTAGACTCATGAGACTTAGTCGATATCCTTTCTTACAGCTCATCAACATCAGGAACACACAAACTTCCTTGATAATTCAAAAAGCCATCTCCCCTAATCCCGAAACCCATAACCTTTAGCTGAACCATATCTTCCTTATTATGCGTAAGTATAGGATCCAAAACTTATTTCTCCTTCACTTCAGTACTAAGAGACGATTTAACCACTACCTGAACAATTACTCTTCCATCCTTGGAGTCCAAAAGATGAATTCCCAAGTTAGCCAAACTATGATTATCCTTCACCAACCATTTTTTTCTCCTTATAAATACAGAGATCAATCATAGAGGAACACATAGAACACTAAAGTTGGTCGAAAAGATCATCTACAAAGAGGATAGTTATTCATTACTGTATCCATATTCAACTATTCACAGTCTATACATATTTGAAGAGACCCATTTTTATATTAAATAAAAAGTACATGAGCACCCCACAAAGAAACATTAGGGAGATAAAGACATTATCAAGAAGATCATTCAATTTTCCTTAAGATCCTTTAGTTCAGCAAAATCCATTTAATAAGGAGGAATCAAAATAAGACATGTATCCGGTAGAAGATAAATCAATATCTATTTCCCTATCAAGAGGAACTCAAGAAAGATCATTAGGAAAAAACATTAAGAAATTCGTTAACCATAGGGACAGATTACAAAGAGGGTCTCTCAAAACTAAAATCCTTAACCCATACTAGATGATAAAAGCACCCTTTGGAAATTAACTTTCGAGCTCTAAAATAGAAAATAAACTTAACTTTGGGTACTAAGGAATACCATTCCCATTCAATCACCGGTTCTTTACGAAAATGGAAAATGACCTTTCGGGTCCTACAATCTAGAGAAGCACAGAATAAATAAAGTGAATCCATCTCAGGGTTACATTAAAGTCTATGATATCAAATTCTATAAAATCCACCAATGTCTCCCTATGAAATATAGACACCATATAACCCCTATAGATATTTCTAGAAATAATATAATCGCCAACCAAAGTAGAAATAGAGCAGGGGATTAAAATATTTTTAAGACCAAAACCAAAGTGTATTTCCATATAAGGGGTCACATATGACAGGGTAGATCCCAGATTAATAAAGCAATAAACATCACAAAGAAGAGCTATAACATACTAGTAACAACATCAACGGATGCCTCAGATTCTTGGTGAGTATTAAATTCATACAGAGGATCCGGCCAGTGATAATAGCTGAATTTGAGACCATAGGTGCAGGAACCGAAGAAGTGGTAACTGGGACCATATTAGGTTAGGTGGAAACTCTAGTCAAAAGAAAATCCCATTACATATGACCAAGCAAACCATAATTATAGCACCAATTTCTCCCTTTCTGATAATATCAACGGTGAAGCAGCCTATAAAAAAGGAAAAAAGGATAAGGTAGGGCTGACTGAGGTCTACTAAGCTTTAATTAGGCACTCTATGCCTTAGGACTACTACTAGCATAAAAATGATGATCATCTAAAGTCTTAGGATAGGGAGCACTAGATGTCGAAAAAGAATTCTCCTAATTTTTTCTATTAATCCACTACCTACTATCTCTCCCACTATTCTGCTTATTTTTGGCCTACTCTCAATATCTAAACTTTTTGTTAA
The DNA here is from genome assembly GCA_030864225.1 of Capsicum baccatum var. pendulum. Taxonomy (NCBI): domain Eukaryota; kingdom Viridiplantae; phylum Streptophyta; class Magnoliopsida; order Solanales; family Solanaceae; genus Capsicum; species Capsicum baccatum. The sequence continues at coordinate 54,633,509 of CM061554.1, read as the reverse complement.
ATCTCTCTACTATCTCTATATTTTTCTTTTTCTCTTCTTCCACCCGCTGGATATAGACTACAGGCTGGAGATGTTTATATCATTATTCTACAAAGCTTCCTTACCCTCTAACACTAAATCACAGGACAACCTAGACATAAACTTCCTCATTTTAGTTCTCATATTAGACACCAACTCCATACCATAATGGGACAACAGTTGGAACTTCATATCGTACTCCTTAACACTCATCTTACCCTACTACAAATTTACAGACTCTTCCACCTTAGCCTTCCTCAACTCTTAAAGAAAGAAGTAATTAAGAAAAATACTTGAAAAGTCTTCCCATACTACCTATTAAACATCATAACCGCTCATTGCTTTCCATTACTCATACCACAATGCCACATCTTTTAAATTATAGGCAACAAACTCTACAACATCTAAATTAGATGCATGTATCACCCTAAAGATTTTCTCCATCTCATCAATAACCCTTGAGTACCCCCTTAATATTGGACACATTAAAGGTTGGGGGAATCAACCTTATAAATTGGCCAACTTGAGTGACCCCAGAGAAACTCACAATAGAATCAAAAGTATTAAACTGAAAAGACTATGATGCTACCAGTTGAGAAAGCATATCAATAGACTGATAAAACTCCACATTAGAGATATCCTCTTGAGGTGACTAGGTATAGTAATCAATAGCCTAGATATCCCAAAAAGTACTAGTACGCACCGATGGAACCCTATTTAGCACAACATATTCAAGAGCAGGGACTATACACTAGGTCTGCACTTTATGAATAGGGTGAGTCCCCTCTTGTTCTTTTCTAGGTAGAACAGAGTTTCATGCAGAGTTTCTACGAATATTAGATCTTTTGGGAGGCATGATCTAAAATAAGAGTAGCGAGGAGTTAGAGAAGGTTCAAGGATCTAGAATCTATTTCCCAAAATAGACCACAGGAATGGGAAATATTCCTGAATTCCTTGTAGCCTCCTCCTTATAGGTATGGCGAGCTATACACTCATTAAAATGACTCTACTCAATATAGATTTATGGACACCCTATGATTCCAAACTGTGATATGAAACCAAGCTTGTCACAACCCGACCCTAGGCCTATCCATGACAGGCATCTCAAGACCATTGTGAGTTGAAAACTACCCCCTTAGACTAACATCTAGAAGACAATAAATGAATACAAAAAAAGTTAACAAAAATATCAATTAGAAGGATAGATAAGTCAAATGAATATTCTAAGAATTCAAAAAAACTAATCCACACTTGTGCACAAGAACCTCTAAAATAAGAAATACCAACTATGTCGGGACATACCCCCAACTATGACAAAAAGAATCCAAAATAAAATATTATACATACCTGTGAGATGAAGGAAACCAAGGCATTCCAAAACCATATTCATTCATTTATCCTTTAATTCAATGTAATGTGCTGAAAATACAAGTGAAACCATGCAAATATCCATGTTCAGAATCAAGTTTACAAAGTTGATCAAGAAAAACATTCCATCAATTTACCCTATTCCAACCATTAAAACAATGAACCAACTCATTCCCACAAATCCTAAAGTAAAGCATGAATAAACAATTTAAAGCTTGGGAAAAGTAATTAAAGTAATAATCAAAAGCACTTAACCCAATTTCAAACCCATCAATCAAAATAAAATAAATATTAAATAATCTAATTCCATAATGTAAAAATACAAGACAGGGATGAGCAACATGCCTGAAATATAGAATAATTTGAAGAGAATTTGAAGTTTGGAGCTTAGATGTGAATTCTTTATAAATCCATTGAGCTTTTTTGGGAGAAGAGTTGAGATAAGAGAAATGGTGTTTGACATTTTAGAATTTAAGGAAAGAGGGTTATTTTATGTTTATAAGTTGTGTAAGGGGTAAAAATACCAAAATCCCATAAACCAAAGTGAAGAAGAAAAATTTCTCATTCTTAACCCAACAACATAGAACTCTAATACCACGCATGCTATCCTTTGAGCCACCCTGCTATCATAGATCTCTAGTGGTGTGGCACGCCACTATTATGGAGGCACACTGTATTATAGTTCCAAAATAGCCCTAAACCCCTTTAAAATATTCCAATAACTTTCCCAAAACACCTTTTTAACATACCTAATAATAATTTAATTCAAAAATTGAAAATATCCATGTGGAAGGGTTAAAAATAAAATGATAAAAATTTTATAGGGTCTTACACCCTCCTCTCTATCCTCATCACACCCTTCATGGTCTACACTCAGGAATACTTAATCAACAATTCTAAATATCAAGACACAGAGTGTATGGTCTGCATAGGTCTTTTACCTACTCTGAACTACTCTCAACCTGTCCTATATCACCTTGACTACTCCTAAAGTAAATTAGTACCACCGAGCAGAATATTGGAAGTCTCCAACCTTCCAATCAGAGAATGACATCTCCTACCATACAAAGACTCAAAAGGCACAATCTAAATACTTGAATTATAACTAGTGTTATAAGTGAACTCTTCTAAGGATAAGTAATCCTCCCACTAGACTCTAAAAGCTATAACATAGGCTTGAAGTATATCCTCAAGAACCTGAATAGTCTACACAGACTGGCCATTAGTTTACAAATAAAAGGCAGTACTAGATCCACCTGAGTATCTAAATACTCTTGAAATGCTCTCTAGAAGCTAAAATTAAACACAGAACCTTGGTACAAAATAATATATATGAGAAAAAAATTCAAATGGAATATGTCATGCACATAAAAGCGGGCTAACCTCTCTACACTGAAAGACGTCTGAATAGTAAGGAAATATGATGACTTAGTCAATCAATCTATAATGAAACAAATACCATAGAAACCACTTGATATATAAGGTAAACCACTACTAAAATTCCATGGTAATCCGCTCCCATTTCTCCTTGATAATACATAATTTATGATGGGTGTATTTATGCACTCCATCATTGTTATCCTAGCCTAATTAGCCTTATTTTGAGGACAATTTATGTGCTTGATGGATGAATTATGATATAAATAACTATGCAAGTGTTCAAGGATATGATTTCAAAGTGTAAAAGTGTTTCCAAACAAGTTTGGCTTTACATCGACCATTTAAAGTCTAGGTGAGAAAGCTAGTTTTACTAGCTTGAGCTAGGTGTCTTTCTAGTTTGTCTCAGCGGATTATAGTGTATTAAATGATTTACATATTATGTGAATTTGTAATTATATGTGGAATTTTTTTTTTATAGTTTTCAACATTGAATTAAAAAGATCCAAGAGTCAACAATTTATTAAAGCGTAAAATGGTTGAGACTAGCGCTTAGATTGAGTTTATAGTTTCCTATTGTTGAGGTTGTGTTGTTTTGAACTCTAATGTGTGGTATTTTATAATGTAGGATGCTTGATGAGCTGATGTGGATAATATTTTGATTATATACAAGATTATAACCAAGGCCAAAAAACACCACAAGGAAAGCGGAGAAAAGGAGGAATATTTAGACAAATATTGGAGCAATTGGCCAATTCCGGTGAGTTGAGGAGAATAGCCTGCTATGCCACAACCATATCAGGCTATAGAGCCTAAACATCCCCCCTTGGAGCAGTGAAATACATCCTGCGTCTCCCCCTATACTCCTGTTCTCCCATGGACGCGATGCCCCCACTCCTAAATGACTTAGGCATAGTTTTTACTATAAATACATGATCATACACACTTTTTACATTACTTTTTGACATTTTGGAGCATTGTGAGGGGATTCTAAAAATTTTATTTAGGATTTTTATTATTAAACTTTAGTATTTTAATAGATTTGAATACGTATGCAATTATTTGGATCATGATTATGTCGATTTATGACTAAATGTCCCCTTTTCAGGGTTAAAGCCAAGAACATGACTACTATAGTTTTGAATTGATTTCATTTGATTTGATTATCATCTTTGGTTGTTTTCTAATCCTTATTTTAATTATTTTAAGGAGTATCTAACCTTAAAATATACATATTATTGACCTTTTGATCTCAGTAGGGGAAATAGAAAGATAGAATGTGGGGATAAATAAAGTAAGGTTCTTACTCTTTTATGAAATATGGAATTTAAATTAGCATTTACGATAGGGATGTACCTAGAATCCTTTCTTGGTTCACATTTAGGATGATAGCTTTAAGCACCTTATTGGATTATTACATCATCTCTCAATGGTGTTGTTGTAATGTTAAAGTTAGTTAGACGATTACAGGTCAGGAGACCATAATCATGAGATAAACCTTACAAATCAAAAACCAAGAAAAGTAACTTAAGGAATAAAGTTCAATAACTTAGTATGATTGTTCGAAGTGCTTTAACCCTAGGCTTTAGTCAATTGATTGTCTCAAGTCTTTTGTTTTATGCATTGTTTTCTTTATGTTTAGTTTAACAAATCTCCAAATTCTTATTGGTTACTTCCCATCAAGTTAATCTTTATAAGAGAACCAGAATTTGATAGTTGTTGGAGCAAGTCTCTATGGGATCAGTACATGGCTTTATTAAAGGCCACAATATTACTTGGTAGACCATGTACACATGTGTGTGCACTATAAGGTTTTTGGCGCTATTTTTGGGGACTTGTAATTTGTCAACTATTTTAGTTTAGTTTTAGTTTTTAGATTTCATTTGTGCTTTACACTTGGTCTTGGTTTTGTATTTGAAAGAGTTTTCAGGCCAGTAAGATGGAAAGGGATTAGGAGTTTGTTCAACCAAGCCCTGAACCCAAGCAATGCTTCCATCAATGTAGGAGAAAAGCAATCCTTTCTTTCCATAAACCTTAAATCAAAGAAGATAAAGACGTACCTACTCTCATCGCTGAAGAATAACTAGCCCATAGGATAGTTAGAGAAGTGGCAATCCCACTTCCAATAAATTTGACCTCCTATTTCTAGAAATCGACTACTAGAGGTAATTTTGGGCTGAAGTAAAATATGATTCCGCTTCTGATCAGCAGTCGCCAATTTACAGGGTTTTTGCATGAAGATCATCGAGGGCACCTGCAGAACTTTTTGGATATCAGTGACATATTCATCCATATAGGTGTGTCAACTGATTATATTAGGCTGACAATATTCCACTTTTCATTATTGGGAGAAGCAAAGAAGTGGTTGAATGCTGATCTAACATATTCAATCACAACATGGGATGATTTGGCCCAAAGATTCCTTATCCAATTTTTTCCATCTAGAGATATTTCAAGACTTCACAGTGAGATTATGTACTTCATATAGAAGTCAGACAAGAAATTAAATCATTCTTGAGACTGGTTCAAAGCTTTTCTACAGGACTGTCCACACCATTAATAGTCTAGTGAGGTCTTATCTAATAATTTTGTTGAGTCACTTGACCATAACACCAAGATTCTTTAAGTTTTAGATGTAGGTGGTCAAGCTTTGGAGATAACATATCATGAGTTGTATACTTTATTGAACTGGATTGCACAAGGAAATCCAAAGTAAAATTTAGACTTAGGGAGTGATACTAAAAAGGTTGCACATGTTTTGGAGGCAGACCATTTTACGTCAACATCTTCTTAAATTGTGTCATTACAAAATCAGTTGACTACGCATCTCAGCAACATGAGATTGGGTTCCATATAGCCTGCTCCCACAGTGAATGCAATTCAGTAAATGAGCACTTAGTACATAGTGTGTGGAAATAGTTGTTATTTTGTAGATATGTGTGCTGCCAACCCTGAGTCTGTGATGTTTGTGGGAAATGTTCATAGGCCTGCCAACCCTGAGTCTGCGATGTTTGTGGGAAATGTTCATAGGCCTAATTATGGGAATGCCTACAATATGAAGTGGTATACTCAACTACAAAATCAATAATGGAATGCCCAACAATAGCAATTTTATTAACTACAAGCTCAAACACAACAAGCCACAACTCAGACTAGCAATATGGAAGAGATGTTGAAACAACTTACATTGGTTAAGCACAATTGGTAGAAAATATGAAAAATTAACAGGCAAAAATAAAAAACCAGAAAGCAGCAATAAAGAGCTTGGAGTTGCAGATAGGTCTAATAGCAGTAACATAGAAAACCAGGCCTCCAGGTTGTTTGCCAAGTGATACTGAAAATCCAAAATAAGTTATGGAAATCACTTTGACGAGTGGTAAAGAGCTTCATTAAGATCCTCCAAAGAAAAATAGGTAGATGCTGATTTGAGTCCTAAACAGGTAAAATACCAAGTTGTTAAAAATTCAAGGAAGTCTGAGTACTCAAAAACAAAAGTTGTTAAAAAGGTGAAGAAGATCCCACTACTACCTTTCCAATAGAAGCATGTAAAGGTAGAGGAGGATGTGTGCTTCATGATGTTTTTTGACCCGTTCAGAGAGCTTAACATTAAGTTAGCACTTTTTGATATTTTTCAAGGAATTTCAAAGAATGCTAAGTACTTGAGGGATGAGGTCGCTAATAAGGTTAAGCTACATGATATGAAGGTGGTAGCACTCACTGAAGAGTGTAGCTCTATGGTGACACAAAGGATGCCTAAAAAGCTTAAGAACCCTAGAAACTTCACTCTCCCTATTCAAATTAATAATAGCGAGGTGGTCCATTAACTTAGTGACTTAGGGGTAAGCAGCAATTTGATGCTCGTCTCCTTGTTTAACACTTTGGGCATAGGAAAACCTAGACAGAGCTCTGTGTTGTTGCAATTGAAAAATGGGATCTTATCTTATCTTAGAGGAGTCATAGAGGATGTTCTCATAAAGTTTGGTAAGTTTATTATTCCTATAGACTTTATTGTTTTAGATTTTTAGTAAAATAAACAAGTGTCAATCATTTTGGGATGTCCATTCTTAGCGACGGGAGGATCTTTGATTGATGTAAGAGAGTGCTCACTCACAATGAGGTTGGAGTATCAAAAAGTTGTTTTCAAAGTGTACAAACCGCGTAACACACTATACTATTACAATGACTTATGCATAATTACTATGATCGAAGGGAATAAGTGTGGGGTGGTGGAGCATAATCTACAAAAGACCTCTTTGGACTTCCTCATTGAGCAACCTAAAAAATAATAATCTAAGCCTGACATGATGTAGATTGATGAGCCTGGAAAATCTATTTGTAAAAATATTATTGACCTTGAGAGTTCACACTCAAGAGGCCAGAAACAAATAAGAAGATGGCGTCCTAGTGTGTGGAAAAGAAGAAAGGAATTTAGATGAGTCATAGTTGGGCCGTGACGTGATACTAAATCAGGCACTGTTTGGAAGGCAACCCAAGTTAAGTATGTATGTTTTATTTTTAGTTTTATTTTAGCCTTTACTTCACTAGTTTTTGTTTTTGTTAAGTCATAGGTTAATTGAATGTCTGAGTACCCAAAAAACTGAGCTAAGGAGCATAGCAAAGACTGACTGTGGGGTCCTCAGACCCTGTTAATGATAAAAAATACTACTAGCTTGGCCTAAAGGCCCCAGTGAGTATTTATATTTCTACTTTTAAAGTATACTTTTGGGACAAATTATATTTTTTAAGTGTGGGTTATAAAAATTCCTATTTTAGGGTAATTTATTTTTTTATGTTAGGAATAAGTTGGATGTTCTTTTTAGTGCTATAAATGATTGCATAGTGCAAGTGTTTTGTTTGTAAAAGCATATTGGATATGTGAATTACTCTATTTTAGACTCCTAGGCTGATGATTACGACTCTTGTACTGGATGGCTTAAAGTTGAATTCATGTGATTGTTTAGCTAGGAGTCTATGATGAGCCTACTTAAAGTTGAACATGTACCATGTGTGATGTGACGTATTTGTACATTCCTTGTTTTATGTGATTTCTAGAAATTTCCTAGTGTATGTGCAAAACAAAATAAAGAGTGTAGGTTTGAAGATGATATATAGGTATTTCTTTGATTACCTTGTTTTATACCTTCTTTTTGACCTACCTTTGTGCATAATCCTAGTAAGCCCTATTGAGCCTTTAGCTTTTTATTTAGTAGCCTCATGTGTAGTATAATCCCTTCTTTGATATACCTTAATTTTATCTAAATCTCCTAAGCACTTTACTATAAAATTAGTGATTTAAGAAGTGTGAAATTGAAGAAGAAACGGTTGAAATTCAAGCCCCAAAGTGATAGTTATTGATGTTCTAAAAAAGTGAGAGTGTTAAGGTGGGGAGTTGTGTAATTGAAAACATAAAAAGTTGGTCATATTGAATAAGTTGTGATATAATACTCCCACCATAGTGTTGATGTAATACCCCGTATGTTTCTAAGCTAGGAGACGAACCATTTTTTCCTACGTATGAAACCTCCTATCCTATGAGTAGCATTTTAGTGCATGACTTAAAATGAGTATCCTAGCGATAAGATAGCTTATGATACATTAAGCATGTTCATATGAGTCACTTAAGGTAATACAAGCTACGAGTTTTTGAATCCATCAAGTTTTAGTAATCGATTTTGCAAGGGTCATCTTTAAACGAGTATAACTTCATGTTAATGTGGTATTTATGCATATTTCTACCCACCAAATTGTAGAAAATTAAATTAGCTTTCCAACTATAACAATTTCCCCTTAATCCAATACCCGAGTGAAAAGTTATGCCCATTTTTGTGAGAGACAGTAAGGATAGGCGATTGGTTAGGCGCCGCCCAACCAAAGTTAGGCGATTGGCAAGGCGCCGCCTAAGTCAGTTCCAATGCCAAAAACAGTCCATTTTGAGTTATTTTGAGGGTAATTAAGTCTTTTAACACTCCTTACACGTCCCTAAACTTAACCCTACGAAATATATATCCTCTAAACACATTAAAACCCTATTAACATCTCAAAGCTCATCATCCAAGAGCACCATATGACAAAAACAACTAGGGTTGCACAATCAATCTTGAAAATCAAATTTTAAGGAAATTCCTTCGTCAATCATCAAAAACCTCCCTTCCAAGGTATGTGTAGTGTTCATCCATAGATTCCTTTCGTCCGTGGAGTTCAAGAACTAATCTTTAAAATATAAAAGCTTGGTTGATTGTGGTGATATGATCATACCCATGTTGATGCTTGTTTCTTTTGCTATATAATAGTATCGTGACTGTATATCTCATGAAAGTTATGTTGTTAGTTCAAAAACATGATCTTTAGATGGATTGATAGAATGCAAGTATGAAATCCACCTATACGTTAAAGAATGCATGGAAGGTGTTCGATAAAATGCCTAGTATGTTAGAACTTCATATTTACATGATTTCATGATATCTATATAACAAGTTCATGTTAGTCATACACTCCAATATGAATTTCCATGAAAATTATGTGTTGTTATTGTTGTGGTATAAAGCATGTATGATAATGGAGATATAAATTATGTACACAAAATATATCCATGCTTTCCCTACCATGTTTGAGATGTTGAATAAATACATGAAGTATAATATCCCCAATTCATTACAATATGAACTAAACTTTACATGTTGTCGTTCCCTTACGCTTGAATCATTTCTATGCGATTGATATGAATAGTATATGTTGACGGAATGCCCATGATATTAGAATATGAGATTTATGACTTGATTATAAGCATTCCTATTCATGATAGATATTATGATGACCATGTACTACATGAAATCCCCCACTCATGTATTATGGATTTTTATTGATGGTCGTGTACTCAAGAAATTCAAGTTGTGTCAATTTCCTTCCATCAAGTCCTGGGGTTACTTGTACCCAAAAAATATAGCTGTGTGCCAAGATCCATGTCATGTTTTCACGATACTATCAGTTAAGCCATGATCTATAGAATTCAGTGAGTCATGTGACTCAGGAAAACTCAGAAATCTCAGTCTTCTTAGTAGTCCAGTAATCTTAGTAATCTCAATGCTCAGTAACCTCAGCAACCTCAGTATTCACAGTCAACCTCAGTAACTTTAGTACTCTCAACCAGTCCTCAGAACTCAGTACATTCTGTCAGTCATTGGAATCCATTAAATTTAGTTTAGCTCTGCTAAACAATACCACTAGTATCAATCCATTTAATCAGTATTAGTTCAGTTATTCAGTTCAGCTTAGTTATTCAATTTAGTGTCCTTTAGATGGAAGTAGAAGTTAGCACCGAGTGAACCCAAGGATGGGAACTCACCCGCCAGTTTAGGATGTGATTCTTAGTAGTCATCTTTGTGTTCCAGAACTACGTAACCAGCGTAGGTTGAGAGATCTTAACCCATCAGATTAGGGTTTATGAGGTGGCTTAACTCATCAGTTAAGGATTTCCACCGTTCTCATTTGAGTACCTGCTAGTATAGGGTTCTCGCAGTTGTCCTTTGATACGCCCAAATTACAAATCTCGTTAAAAAGTGTAAGCGGTCGCTGTCAAATATAGAACCCAACTGGGTTGGGTGTCGAATCCCACAGGGAATACTCTGGTCACTAAGTATTCTGATTATTAGTAGACTGTTGATCGAAGGTTCCAAGGTAAGGGGGTTTTGGTTTAAGTGCACAAAAATACTATTAGTGTAACGAATGAGACGATATATGTAATAATATTTAATCACAGAGAATGACAAGTTAGGGTTATGACTACCTTGTAGTTTCTACTTCTCTATTAACTATAAGTAATGCAGAGTTTATACATGCATGCACTTACAGAGAGTCGTATTCTAATTCTAAATCCAAGTGTTTTTCAACCATCAAGGATTTATTCACCTTAGCTCTCTCGAACCTAAAGTGTACAACAAATTATACGAACTCTCCAAGAAGTTAATCCTGCTAGGGCATTAATGTGTAAATAGAGGTTGGAAAACCTATTTTCTTGTCAAACTCTCTTTTCCAAACAATAACTTTTCTGTCGAACAAGTTAATGCTATAATGGCACATTCCCTATGTTTGCAACCATGAGAATTCGATTAAAATGAAGAGAGTAATGATATAAGTGGCATGACACATCATAAATTCCCAAACTCATAGCAATAGAGAGTATATTACAAGGTTTTCATAACCCTAACAGATAAGTTTAGCTACTCATGAATACAACGAAAATCAAAATAGACATAACCATCATACCAAAACTTAGAGCAATCTTGGCGATGGAGATGATTAGCGACAATAAGAGAAGAACGTGTTTCTCCCTCTCCGTTGCTCAAGCTACGTTGCTTTCTTTGTGTTTTTCAAAATATTACAGAATCTGAATATTGAATAATGAATGAAAATTCAGCAATAAGGTTTTTAATAACATCCTTCTCTAATAAGTTGCTACTGCATCCTTAACTATTTAAAAATACTGAGTTTGCCCGGGAAAAAGTTCCCATGCATCACATTCAGTCCAAAAGTTGCTTTCCCTTTTATGTGAAGTTTTCCTTTACTATCCACAGGTCCCCAAAGTGCTAAAATCTTCCTCATTAGTACCTGAAAAGCATTCTAATCACATAGGTCAGCTCACTTAACTAAAAATGGACTAAAAGTGCAAGAAGTATGTATTTTATCCTCAAAACTTAGCTAAAACATGGGTAAATTATGGTGCTTAGATGTATAAATACGCCCAACATAATCCTTACCAGTAGTGCGGTATTGACACCCGTCCAGTTGGGGCAGAGATTGGACCCCAGCTTAGCTATTATAGCATATTTGAGGCATGTCCGTTAGATAACTACTTCCCAAAGTTTCAGTTAAAGATTTTAGGATTGTCATCTATAGCTACCCAGTCTCAGTAAAGATCTTAGATAGTTCTTCAGATTTTAGTATATCAGGACTGTCAGATATAGTCAAATCAGAAATAGAATTGAACTCAGATAGTTTTCTTTAGATTTATGGACTATCAGATACAATCACTTATGGTATGAATCACAAAAGTTATTAGAACTCATGCTATCAGTACTCAGCTTCAGGACTGTCAAATATATTTAATCAGACCAGTTCTTCATAATTTGAACTGTCAGAAACAATCATTCCTTTATCAGTAATATAGTATCAGTCTCCCAGTATTCAATAATACCGTATCATATCCATCACTTATTAGTGATTTACATATCAATATCAGTAAACTTAGTATTTCAGAATCTCATTATCAGTACACTCATGTTGTCAGTATTTAGACTCCGTAGTCAGTATCTCCACGATTTTAGTTACAGTTATGTATGCATGTATGTACTCTCACGTTCATATCAATCAGTATTTTTCATGCATATAACCCTTTGCATTTAGCCTACCTTACTTGTATACTCAGTACATTCAAACGTACTGACGCATTTGAGCTATGGTGCTTTCTCTTATGTTATATCATAGGTTCAGAGGCATGTGCTCCAAATCAGCAGTAGATTTCAGGATCAGCAGTTAGAGTTAGACGTGATTCCTCATCCTTCGAGGACATGATGATTTCATTTCTATTTTAGTTTTTACTTTATTTCAGTAGTTGGAGTTAGTTGGGGACATGTCCCATCAACTCCTTATTCTGTTTAGTTAGAGGATTTCAGATTAGATGTTCAGACTTCAGTATTTATGGTTCTTTTTGGTATTGTTATACCATATTTTTTAGATATGTATTAGTATTGAACCTTATGGCCTTACAGTTTATGTTTTCGCATATTTTATGAGATATTATGTAGTTTTCAGGTATAGATATCAATCATGGGTTAACTTGTGGTGCTTCGGAGTCATGAGCACCGTGTAGCATTTCGGTTTAGAAAATTGGGGCATTACAAACTTGGTATCAGAGCCTAAGGTTCAACAGTGTCCAAGGAAGTCTGAAAGCTGCATCAAGTAGAGTCTTGTACATGAGCGTGTTGTGCACCACACTTATGTGTAGGAGGCTATGACATGTTTTAGGAACAGTTTCCCTTCTTTTATGTCTCAAGATCGTGGTATAGCAAGTTCCTTTAAGGAAACCATCTAGATTCATATCATGCACCCCTCATGTTCACTTTACCTTACTTTCAAGGTAATAGAAATAGTGAAGTTCAAAGTCCTAAAGACAGGGCTTTCTCAGACAGTCCCCTAAAGACAGGGCTTTCTCAGACAGTCCCTACAGTCAGTTATGAGATTAGCAACAGACTCAAATAGTATCCCATCAATTCATTATTGTTCCAAGGTCATATAGATTTTATTCATGATCATGAGAACCCATTCTTAAACCCAAAAGTTTAGAAGTAGTAGAGTTGGGATAGTATTATTCTATTTGATCAGATTATGTATTCATGGGGATTAGATCAGTAGGCTTGAACAATAAAAGCTAAACACTTAAGTTTATTGACTCAAAATTAAGCATGAAGATGTGAATATGATATTACTAGTTTATGAGGAAACAAAATCAGATGATGTGTTTAGTAAGATAGACAGGTGTTGAACATAATGTAGGTATGTGATGGTAGATCAAGTACCTAAACCAGGCCCTCAGATTTCAGTAGTAGAGCCAGTATGTATAGAAAGTAGTAAGGGATGACAATTTTAGACCCAATCTTATCTCAGTGTAGAGTTTTTCACTTCAGCTATCATGAAACCAACTCAGGTGCATACCAACTCTATGGTCACTAACCATTCTCATGTATCTTTTTTTCCATTATCATGTATGAATTCAATTTCCAGCATAAGGAGTCCCTTTTACTCCACAGTACGTGTAACACCCCGTAAAAGTCATGCATGGATTAGCCTTTAATAGAGTGCCCTTAGACTTAAAAACTTGAAATTTTTTGTGAGTGTAATGAGGACTTAGTGTCATTTTAGCTGGCAATCTTTGGGATACAACTTTTCAACCTTTTCGATATTCGTTTTTAGATTTTCAAGTTGCGTTACGATCGGTCAAGCTCATAGTACATCTCGGATAGGTCTTGAAATTTTTCGGAATGCATAAGGTTGCGTTTGGATTTCAAAATAGTAGCAAAACGCATAGCCTATTGCCCAGTTTTCAGTATTTCTGGGTCTATTTCAAACGATCATAACTCCCTGTATATAATGACCTGTGTGAGCTATAATATATAAAACGAAAGCTATTTGAGTCCTCTTTAAAATGAAGTTGGTTTCATCCAATTTGAATATATGAGTAAAAAAATATAATCGATTTACTCCAACCTATCAAACTGTCAACTGAGGGACAAATTTGACCTTAATTGTTCCTAAGGGGTATTTTGGTCATCCTCCACCCCAATATATACCACCAACACGGGATTTAATCCCTCAAATATGATAATACACATACTTTTCCAAAATTGCTCAAAAATTCTCCTTAGGGTTTCAAAATAAAAACCCAAATAGTTCAAGATTCGACCGTAGGTTTTCGAAGATAATTACATATTCGGAATCACCAATCCGCAAGCTTCAAGAAACATCTATTATCCTTGGAAATAGAGGTACGTGGGGTTTTTCCTAAATTCTCATGGGCATAAAAAAAATAATGTTTTAGAATGAGGTTTTAAATTATGTATATATATTTATGTATAAGATGTTTTAACATCATTGTCTTGGTCTTTTGACCATCTCCAAAGCGATTTCACAATTTATATACATATATGAATGAATGTGTTTTAAATTTTTAATACAGGAACTTGCTAAAGACATTTGACCACCAGGTGTTTGATGAAATTTCTGCATGAATTGAACTTTAAGTTTCGGAATATGAAATCCTTTACATCAGTTACATGTTTTGGTGGTCTAAACTATGTTTTGAATGAAAGCTCTTGCTTAATACATTATGGCTCAGAAAAATCATGACTTGCAATGTCTTGGTATGACGATACCAATTCAGACTAACGTCATATCAGACTCAGACTAACAGACATTTTAGACTTTCATGATTTTAGACATTCAGAATGTTGCATGTACAGAAAAGGTTAAAAATGGGCATACAGAGATGTTAGGTGGTTCCCCGAAGAGGGCTTGAGTTCAAGAGACTCATTGCTTAAAACCGTGGTTTGCTGACCCGGGTATACTATTATGCGCTGACTTAAATGTCCTGTGGCGTATCAGACTCAGACACTCTAACCCTTGCGGCACACTTAGGTTGGGGGCTTCCCCGCCAAGTCAATGGCGGATTCCATACAGCCCGTGGAACATCAGACTTGTAGGGGAATACCACCTAACTCAGAAGTAAAACACAGATCTTGATTTGAAATGAACAGGCAGGTTACATGTTTTCAGAAAGTGCCCATGTATTTTTTGGAAACAGTTTTATACATGATGTCTTGATGAAAAATTGCTTTCACTTAATATATATATATATATATATATGTATGTATGTTCCATTATACTATTTTTGGATTGCTTCGCGTGCCAGTACTTTTGTGCTGACCCCCTCGCCCTTCTTCCAGGTCCTGAGGCACAGTCTAGGGGTCCAGCTACTCAGTAGACATTCTCGGAGTTGTAGACTTGATCTCGCAGTGGTGAGCCTTCTATTATTCAGAAGGCCTAATTATGTCAGACATTATCTTATTTATTATGTTTTTGGTGTACTGGGGGCCTTGTCCCAGTTTCTTTTCAGACAGATGTTTGTGTTCTTAGTATAGATTTTGCAGACTGATGTCAGATAGTATTATTCAGAAATGTTGCAGAACTTGACCATGTATTCCGTACTCAGTTTCAATTCCACATTTTATTATGATTACGAATGTTGTGCATGATAACCAAATAGAGAATGGGTGTTCTGGGCCTTCATGGTTCGGGATGCTCGTCACGGCTAGGGCCTAGGCTCGGGTCATGACAATCTTAGTATCAGAGCACAGTTCATGGTCCCAGGGTGTCTGCGAAATTGCGTCGGGTAGAGTCTTATTTATGGGTGTGTAGCGCGCCACACTTATAAGCAGGAGTCAACAAGACGTTTAGGAATGTCTCTCTTTCTTCATATTCTAGTTCGTGAAACAGAGTCAGAATGTTCCTCCTTCATACTCTAATTCGTGCTATGGTGACGTCCATACGAAAGTAAAATCATCCCAAATTCTTTCCTTACTCTGATGTTCTCAGACCCATCACATTTCTAGGGTGAATCAAGTGCAGAAGTTTAGAGTCTAAATGGTATTGTCCCTTCGGATCGCGTCATATAAGATCTTAAAATTGTGCAAGGACTTGAGAAGAGTCCGTCATTGCTTCAGAGTGTATGGGTTCCAGTGTGAACCTTGATCTTGACGAAATCTTGCTTTTCAGCCTTCTGTATTGAGTATATTCGGCCCTTTTCAAAAATTTATGTTGCAGATGTCATGCTTAAGGGAAAAGATGTGTAGTAGAAGTGTTGGAATTGTATTTCCACCCAAATAGTAGTATAAGTTAAAGAGTCGGTGTCATGACCTATTGGTAGCAAGTAGCGTGTGTGGATTGTATGATAATCTGTGGGGGAAATATTTGACTCAGATTTTTTATTATCTATACAAAGTAAGATGTGTATTCTCAGATTATGGAATGTTGTGTGACAAGTTTCTATCTCTTGAAAATATTTTATCATCGTGTTGGTGAAACTAAAAAGTCTAGTGAAGCTATGTGGAACTCTTTCGATTCACTAGCATAGTTGCCTTGTCATTCTCCTTATTTTCTTGTTTAAACGACAAAAAAATCAAAGTCTAGTGGAGCCGTGTGAGGCCTATTTTGATTCACTAGCAATTTGTCATTCAACGTGTGGTTCTTGTGTTGGTTGAATATATGTATAGCTGAATCTTTTTGCATGAGATAGAGTTGGTAATGAAGTGATTCATCCTTGTGTGTTGGTTTATTAGTAGAAGACAGAGAAGGAGTTATTAGGCGAGGTGAATTGTCCTTGCTTGAAGTATGAAAATGGCTAGATTAGCCAGTAGGTTATAAGTATAGACTCATGGTTGTTGTGGATTTTGAAGGTAGTGTAAATGTACGCTAGGGTAAGTAATTGTTATGTGAGAAACAAGTATAAGT
This sequence comes from Capsicum baccatum var. pendulum, assembly GCA_030864225.1. Taxonomy (NCBI): domain Eukaryota; kingdom Viridiplantae; phylum Streptophyta; class Magnoliopsida; order Solanales; family Solanaceae; genus Capsicum; species Capsicum baccatum. Next base: position 54,616,688 of record CM061554.1, on the reverse strand, counting down.
AGATACGATTGTACGGGGTTATAATATAAGGATAAAGTTGACCATGTCTATTATGAGGCTTTAACCCCCTTGATCCTCTTTTCATTGGTAGTTGTAAACTAGTGCTACTTGTGAGAAGGTATGTAGTAGATTTTTGAGATATTTGGGTAGAATTTCCCAATTTGATGGATTAGTATATTTATATTATATTACATTCTTCATTGGTGGTAAATGATTGATACTAAACTATAGGCTTGAATTTAAATGATGTGGTGGTAAATAGTGGCACGAGTTTGATGATGCATATTTTGTGGGATTAAATTCGTAGGCTTGATGTGCTGAAATAGTACATGCTAATGGATTATGATAAGGAAAATCATTAGGTCATGATCGATTATTGTGGTTATGAAGTTCTAGTGCACTAGTGTTTCGTGATGTTTATTTCGTAGTTTCCAAGTGAAAATTTCGTGTAAGGTTGGGTTGTAAATCATGCATAGCACTAGATATTATGTTTGAACAGTTGATGTCCATGAAGGTGGATGTGAAGATTTCTTGGTTAATGAACACTAGTTGTATAGAAGTGATCTAATAGACTTAAACGGTGCATGCAATAGAGTAAGTTTATTTCATTCGTAGTGGTGTATGATATTGCATGTATGATGTAGAAGTATGCCTAAGGTGACATGAGGTTGTGGCATTTTTCTAAGGCTATTACTTGTGCTTGGCTAGTGGTACCATTGAATTGTTAAGTGGAGAAATACTAGTTAGATGGTACATGGTGATCTAAATAGCCATGTTAAGGTGTTTTGATTTATAGTGTTGGGCCTTTTGCAGTGATCTTGATTCTCATAGTAGAGGGATATAGATTTGGAGTCGCAATAGTGGTATGCTCTATCGAAAGAGATATGGTTCATCAAAGGCTTGGTGATATCTATGTTAAGTGTTAGCATCTAAGCTTGACTTTTGAAGGTTAAACCGATAGAATAAGTGTGCAAGCATTATACTATGACTATTGGTGGCTAGAGAAAGATAGAGTGTATCCCGGAAGATAGTCATTCGGGCTAAGTTCTATGATATGCATGTATTGTTATTTTTTTTCAGACCCTAGAGTGTAGTAAGTGTAGTTCAGTTAGAATATGGTAAAGGATCTCCCAAACTCTAGATGATGACTTGAAGCTAAGGGGGAGATGACAGAACGAATGACCAAGTAAGGCTCTCAGATTCTAGTAGTGATGCAGTATGATTTAGAACATTAGAAAGAAAGGGTGAGACTCAACCCATTCTTATCTTAGTATTTTTCAGTGATCCCAATGCCTACTCAAGCTTTACGTTTCAGTTCCGTGATCATAGTTCGTGATTCCTGTATATGATAGAGAGTCACGTACTCTTCCAGTTCCAAGATAATGAGTTATAGTTCATTCAAGTAGTCGGAATTACATTCCTTATGTTAGGAACTCTAGTTGAGGTCATGTAACTCATGACGCATGTACTCACTCTTTATAATGTGTTCAGTCCCATATAAAAATCTTCTCATGCTTCAGGGTCTTATGTTTTAACCTTTTAGTGTCCTCCCTATGCAATGATAGTGGTGATGAAGTAAATGTTCTTGTTGATGGAAGATCATAGAATGTTTGTTTAGATAAGGCCATAAGTATGAAGTGAGATTTGGGGCCAATCTTTGATACATGTGATGTTTAGTGGAAAAGTTTGTGTGTGTATGTTTTTAGGATAGTGCGTGGGAGTTATATTGATAATAGTTTAGAAACTATGTGAAGTATGTATTATGGGTGTTTGCCTTGAAGTTAACATGTGGTTATAAATTAGGCTTGAATGACGTTTTGGGATTGTAGTGGAAGGTTGCAATATGCATTAGCGACTTCATATTAAGAGTTCAGAGTAGTCATTAAAGTGGTAAGGCATGTATGCTCAGAATGTGATCTTTAAAAGAGGTATAGAAGGTGGCATCATATGGTTTAGAATAATAGCATAGTGTAGCATGTTGTATTTTTGTGACTTAGAGTTAGGCTTGATCGCGGGGTAAGGATTAAGCTATTTTAGACATTAGTAGAAAAATTTGTCAATGCTCATATGAGAAATTTAAGCTGAATTGAATGAATATCATATTTATAGGGAATAGTATAGTTAAGGGATATTCGGGAAGTGCGCTAAGCCTGAAAGTAAGAAGTCGTATTGCCAAAGGTCTGAAAATTCTATCCTAATTTAGGAGTTGTATGTCTATATTTCAGACTGCAGAGTAGAGTTAATGTTGTGATTTCCTGAGTTGGATGTCTTGTGTAATCCATACCCAAGATTCGTGGCTCCCTATTACTGTTAGAAATTCTTTAGAGAGAGTGTGGAAGAGATACTCCAGTTAAGTATGAAAGTCCAGCATAATTCAATCTGTATAGTCAGTAAGTCAGTTTAACAGGCAGATTCGCATGACATGTTTTCTCGTCTTTTCATTTATTCATGCTACCCGAAATCTCAGACATGCTACTATTCAAAGATAGAGTATACCAGTAGTTGCGAGTATAGCTCAGTTCATGTGTCATGCATTAGATTCAGATTCCAGATGTTCAGTTATGATTCAATTTGTAGGTGCCTAGTGCATCGCCTCAATTTTTTTTTCCGAGTATCTTAATGAATTGAGCATTCATAGAGGAACATAGTGTCCCAAGGGGGAGATACCTCATTCACTTGCATGTATAGATTACAAGCCTTGCATCAGTTATCATTGCGTAATCAGTCATACATTCATACGTTAGTCCAATCAGATATGCGTGCAATAAAAATGCATGTTCAATAGAAAAAGTTCAGCTTATCAGTGTATTTAGTCGTGCGTTCATGAGAACAACTCAAGGACATATCCATGCATCAGATATGCATGTTCATTATGAGAATTCAGCTTATGAATAGCTTCAGTCGTGTATTCCATGAATCAGATATGCGTGTCCGATATAAGAATTCAAAATATCAGTAGTTCCAGCCATATGGTCATGTTTCAAATCAATGTATTCTTTATTAAAGGACATGTCGTGTCCGCGTTATTCTATATCTTTAAGGCTTCAACAAGTTCCTATCCATCATTCGAGGACGAATGATCCCAAGGGGGAGATAATGTAACACCCCGTAAAAGTCGCGCATGGATTAGCCTTTAATAGAGTGCCCTTAGACTTAAAAACTTGAAATTTTTTGTGAGTGTAATGAGGACTTAGTGTCATTTTAGCTGGCAATCTTCGGGATACAACTTTTCAACCTTTCCGATATTCGGTTTTAGATTTTCAAGTTGCGTTACGATCGGGCAAGCTCATAGTACATCTCGGATAAGTTTTGAAATTTTTCGAAATGCATAAGGCTGCGTTTGGATTTCAAAACAGTAGCAAAATGCATAGCCTATTGCCTAGTTTTCAGTATTTCTGGGTCAATTTAAAACGATCATAACTCCCTATATATAATGAACTGTGTGAGCTATAATATATAAAACGAAATCTATTTGAGTCCTCTTTATAATGAAGTTGGTTTCATCCAATTTTAATATATGAGTACAAAGTTATAATCGATTTAATCCTGCCTATCAAACTGTCAACTGAGGGACAGATTTGACCTTAATTGTTCCTTAGGGGTATTTTGGTCATCCTCCACCCCTATATATACCACCAACACGGGATTTAATCCCTCAAATACCATAATACACATACTTTTCCAAAATTGCTCAAGAATTCTCCTTAGGGTTTCAAAATAAAAACCCAAATAGTTCAAGATTCGACAGTAGGTTTTCGAAGATAATTACATATTCAGAATCACCAATCCGCAAGCTTCAAGAAACATCTATTATCCTTGGAAATAGAGGTACGCGGGGTTTTTCCTAAATTCTCATGGGCATAAAAAAAATCATGTTTTAGAATGGGGTTTTAAATTATGTATATATATTTATGTATAAGATGTTTTAACATCATTGTTTTGGTCTTTTGACCATCTCCAAAGCGATTTGACAGTTTATATACATATATGAATGAATGTGTTCTAAATTATTAATACATGAACTTGCTAAATACATTTGACCACCAGGTGTTTGATGAAATTTCTGCATGAATTGAACTTTAAGTTTTGGAATATGAAATCCTTTACATTAGTTACATGTTTTGGTGGTCTAAACTATGTTTTGAATGAAAGCTCTTGCTTAATACATTATGGCTCAGAAAAATCATGACTTGCAATGTCTTGGTATGACGATACCAATTCAGACTAACGCCATATCAGACTCAGACTAACAGACATTTCAGACTTTCATGATTTTAGACATTCAGAATATTGCATGTACAGAAAAGGTTAAAAATGGGCATACAGAGATGTTAGGTGGTTCCCCAAAGAGGGCTTGAGTTCAAATGACTCATTGCCTAAAACCGTGGTTTGCCGACCCGGTTATACTATTATACGCTGACTTAAATGTCCTGTGGTGTATCAGACTCAGACACTCCAACCCTTGCGGCACACTTGGGTTGGGGGCTTCCCCGCCGAGTCAATGGCGGATTCCATACAGCCCGTGGAATATCAGACTTGTAGGGGAATACCACCTAACTCAGAAGTAAAACACAGATCTTGATTTGAAATGAACAGGCAGGTTATATATTTTCAGAAAGTGCCCATGTATTTTTCGGAAACAGTTTTATACATGATGTCTTGATGAAAAATTGCTTTCACTTAATATATATATATATGTATGTTCCATTATACTATTTTTGGATTGCTTCGCGTGCCAGTACTTTTGTGCTGACCCCCCCCCTCCTTCCAGGTCTTGAGGCACAGTCTAGGGTTCCAGCTACTCAGTAGACATTCTCGGATTTGTAGACTTGATCTCGCAGTGGTGAGCCTTCTATTATTCGGAAGGTCTAATTATGTCAGACATTATCTTATTTATTATGTTTTTTATTTACTGGGGGCCTTGTCCCAGTTTCTTTTAAGACAAATGTTTGTGTTCTTAGTAGAGATTTCGCAGACTGATGTCAGATAGTATTATTCAGAAATGTTGCAGAACTTGACCATGTATTTCGTACTCAGTTTCAATTCCGCATTTTATTACGATTACGAATGTTGTGCATGATAACCAGATAGAGAATGGGTGTTCCGGGCCTTCATGGTTCAGGATGCTCATCACGGCTAGGGCCTAGGCTCGGGTCGTGATAGTACGAGTCATGTTCCATGAGAACAATATACTTTCACGTACTTTTCACGGGATCATGTGCGCCTTCAGCTTCAATTATAAGGGTTTCAGTTCCAGCTCTCAGTATTACGAATCATGTCCTATGAGTACAGAAAATCTAGACTCAGGTTATGCAGCTCATGGCTCATGTATACATATCATGCTTTCCAGTATACTTAGCTTCCATGACTCATGCTATGCCCCTACAGATCAGATACATTTAGACTATGTCATGTATATCCTCAGTCCAGCCCTTATTGGTAAATCCAAACTATTGATATTTTATTCCTCAAGTTTCAGTCATGTGTCAAGTTTAGTTTGTATCTATTCATGTTCCAGGTCCTCCTGATTTACTCCTCCAGTTAGATCTCTTTATGGAACAGTGTAGTGATGAGCACTTTTTTAGATAAGAGAAGATTGTTGCATACTTACTTTGCACGAGGGTGTAGTTGTTAAGATAGGCTTGAATGTCATGATAAATGTGCAAGTAAGCGTCTAACAAGGGGTTGTATTTAGAAGTTAGGAAAGTACAAAGTGTAAGTGTACATTTAGATCCTAGACTTACGTCAGTCCCCAATATGTAGCCATCAAAAACTCAGTTGCCAACTCAATTATAGTTTCAGTGTCCAGCACTCAGTGGTTAGTGTTCAGTCCTTGAATTTAGTACTTCTGTACTAGCTATAGGCTTAGTTATAATTTCATCTTCAGTTCAGTAACCAGATTTGAAACTCAGTTCAGTTCCAAACATGCTTGACCATAGCATTTCGGTTGTCAGTACTCAGTTATCAGTGTTTCAGTACCCCAGTTTATAGAATACCTTAGAGCCATCTCGTATGCTTCGTCTCGCATTCAAAAATAATACAGACTTCATGAATCCATACTCAGATACCTCATTCTACTCAGTTAGTCCTTATTTCCTATGCATAAAACTCAAAAATCTTAACCCAGCTATTCAGACTAAGTAACAGTTTAGCTTTGTAGATCTAATATTCAGGTATCAGTTATTCAGTTAATCAGATAAGTTAGTGTATTTATGAACTCGTGTTCAGTTCAGTTCATGTCTCATGTCTCAGTCTCATATCCTAGCTATTCAGTCATGACTCAATTCCTAGGTGTCTTGCGCATCGCCTCAATTCCCCTCAGTAGCTCATCTATGTTAGTATTCTTTAAGGGACATAGTGTCCCAAGGGGGAGATACATCATACCCCCAACCTTTCATGACATAAACATGTTGCTCTATTTTCTTTTGATGAATCCAGTTTGGAGAAGGGATACTCATAAGTTAACCCTCAAACTCCAACTTCAGTTGTATGACATGTTTTCAAGATTCAGTTCAGATCATGATATTCAGTATATCTACTAAGTCCAAGACTTAGTTATGTTCTCATGTTTCCGATCATGCATATAGAGTAATTAATCTCAAACTTATTGGTATTATCAGTTCAAGGTAACACTTTTCCTTAGACTTACTCATTCTCATGTTCATATTTCAGTGCCAGTCTTGGTATTCAGTTACATGCTTAGTTTTCAGTTCAAAATTGATACCTTTACCATTGCATGTTCATGAGTAAGTTTAGTCATGAATTCATGCATCAGATATGTGTGATCAGCTTATTAGTACTTCCAATCATGCATTTACGTATTATGTCAGTCATATAATCATGCATCAGATATGCATGGATTCAGCCTTTCAGTTGTGCATCGTATATGCATTCTCATTTTGAGAAAACTTACTTTATTTGAATCCCCAGTCTTATATTCATGAATCAGCTTCCCATGCATCATATATGCATGTTCAGTATGTTGTAATCAGCTTTTAGTCATGCCAGTCATGAACCTATGTTTCAATAGTGTATGTGTTGTACGTACTTCATCTTATCATCTCTCCCACTTCAGTTAATTTCCATTCGAGGAAGAATGTTCCAAGGGGGAGATATTGTAATACCCCGTATGTTTCTAAGCTAGGAGATGAACCATTTTACCTATGTATGAAACCTCCTATCCTGTGAGTAGCATTTTAGTGCATGGCTTACAATGAGTATCCTAGAGATAAGATATCTTATGATACATTAAGCATGTTCATATGAGTCACTTAAGGTAATACAAGCTAAGAGTTTTTGAATCCATCAAGTTTTAGTGTTCGATTTTTCAAGGGTTATCTTAGAATGAGTATAACTCGACTTTAATATGACATTTCAGCATATTTATACCCACCAAATTGTATATAATTGAATTATCTTTCCAACGATACCAATTTTGCCTTAATCCAATACCCGAGCAAAAAGTTATGCCCATTTTCGTGAGAGGCAGTAAGGATAGGCGATTGGTTAGGCGCCGCCCAACCAAACTTAGGCGATTGGTTAGGCACCACCTAAGTCAGTTCCAATGACAAAAACACTCTATTTTGAGTTATTTTGAGGGTAATTAAGTCTTTTAACACTCCTTACACATCCCTAAACTTAACCCTACGAAATATATATCTTTTAAACACATTACAACCCTATTAACATCTCAAAGATCATCATCCAAGAGCACCATAGGAGAAAAACAACTAGGGTTGCACAATCATGCTTGAAGATAAAATTTTAAGGAAATTCCTCCATCAATCATCAAGAACCTCCCTTCCAAGGTATGTGTTCATCCATGGATTACTTTCATCCGTGGAGTTCAAGAATCAATCTTTAAAATACAAAAGCTTGGTTGATTGTGGTGATATGATCATACCCATGTTGATGCTTGTTTGTTTTGATATATAATAGTATCGTGACTGTATATGTCATGAAAGTTATGCTGTTAGTTGAAAAACATGATCTTTAGATGGATTGATAGAATACAAGTATGAAATCCACCTATGACTTAAAGAATGCATGCAAGGTGTTCAATAAAACGCCTAGTATGTTAGAACTTCATATTTACATGATTTCATGATAACTAAATAAGAAGTTCGTCTTAGTCATACACTCCAATATGAATTTCCATGCAAATTATGTGTTGTTATTGTTGTGGTATGAAGTATGTATGATAATGGAGATATAAATTATGTGCACAAAATATATCCATACTTTCCCTACCATGTTTGAGATGTTGAATAAATACATGAAGTACAATATCCCCAAATCATTATAATATGAACTAAACGTTACATGTTACCGTTCCCTTATGCTTGAATGGTTTCCATGCGATTGCTATAAATAGTATATATTATCGGAATGCCCATGATATTAGAATATGAGATTTATGACTTGATTATAAGCATTCCTATTCATGATAGATATTATGATGACCATGTACTTCATGAAATCCCCCACTCATGTATTATGGATTTTTATTGATGGTCGTGTACTCAAGAAATTCAAGTTGTGTCAGTTTCCTTCAATCGATTCCTGGGAGTACTTGTCCCCGAAAAATATAGCTGTGTGCCAAGATCGATGTCATCTTTTCATGATACTCTCAGTCAATCCATGATCTATAGAATTTAGTGAGTCATATGACTCAGTAAAACTCAGAAATCTCAGTAGTCTAGTAATCTCAGTAATCTCAATGCTTAGTAACCTCAGCAACCTCAATATTCACAGTCAATCTCAGTAACTTTGTACTCTCAACCAGTCCTCAGAACTCAGTACATTCCATCAGTCATTGGAATCCAGTAAAATTAGTTTAGCTCTGCTAAATAACACCACTAGTATCAATCCATTTAATTAGTATTTGTTCAGTTATTCAGTTCAGCTTAGTTATTCAGTTTAGTGTCCTTCAGATTGGAGTAGAAGTTAGCACCGAGTAAACCCAAGGATGGGAACTCACCCGCCAGTTCAGGGTGTGATTCTTAGTATTCATCCTTGTATTCCAGAACTATGTAACCAGCTTAGGTTGAGACATCTTAACCCATCAGATTAGGGTTTATGAGGTGGATTAACTCATCAGTTAAGGTTTTCCACCGTTCTCATTTGAGTACCTGCCAGTATAGGGTTCTCATAGTTGTCCTTACCAGTAGTGCGGTATTGACACCCCTCCAGTCAGGGCAGAGATTGGACCCCGGCTTAGCTATTATAGCATATTCGGGGCATGTCAGTTAGATAACTACCTCCCAAAGTTTCAGTTACAAATTTTAGGACTGTCAGCTATAGCTACCTAGTCTCAGTAAAGAACTCAGATAGTTTTTCAGATTTTAGTATATCAGGACTATCAGATATAGTCAAATCAGAAATAGAATTGAACTCAAATAGTTTTCTTCAGATTTATGGACTGTCAGATACAATCACTTATGCTATCAATCACAAAAGTTATCAGAACTCATGCTATCAGTACTAATCTTCAGGACTTCCAGATATAGTTAATCAGACCAGTTCTTCATAATTCAAACTGTCAGAAACAATCATTCCTTTATTAGTAATTTAGTATCAGTCTCCCAGTATTCAATAATACCGTATCATATCCATCACTTATTAGTGATTTACATATCAATATCAGTAAACTCAGTCTTTCAGAATCTCATTATCAGTACACTCATGTTGTCAGTATTTAGACTCCGTAGTCAGTATCTCCACGATTTTAGTTACAGTTATGTATGCATGTATGAACTCTCACGTTCATATCAGTCAGTATTTTTCATGCATATAACCCTTTGCATTTAGCCTACCTTAGTCGTATACTCAGTATATTCAAACGTACTAATACATTTGAGCTATGGTGCTTTCTCTTATGTTACATCATAGGTTCAGAGGCATGTGCTCCAAATCAGTAGTATATTCCAGGATCAACAGTCATATTTAGATGTGAGTCCTCATCCTTCGGGAACATGATTATTTCATTTCTATTTAATTTTTCACTTTATGTCAGTAGTTGGAGTTAGTTGGGGACATGTCCCATCAACTCGTTATTCAGTTCAGTTAGAGGCTTTCAGATTAGATATTTAGACTTCAGTATTTATGTTTCTTTTTGGTATTGTTATACCATATTTTTCAGATATGTATTAGTATTGAACCTTATGGCCTTACAGTTCATGTTTCTGCATATTTTATGAGATATTATGCAGTTTACAGGTACATATATCAGTCATGGGTTAGCTTTTGGATCTTCGGGGTCATGAGCATCGTGTAGCATTTCGGTTCAGAAAATCAGGGCATTACAGTTGAGCATAAGCTTGATGAAATGGGGAGAAAAACAAAAAGGTATGGGGTACACTAGAGTGGTGTAATTGGGTTTATAGAGTTGAATTGAATGTAAAATGTTATGTATTAAAGATCTTAGGGAAGATAGTCAGTATTATAGTCAAGAATAGTTTCTACCCGTACCTTAGCCTACATTACAACACTTGAAAACCTATTTGATTCTAAGTTTCAAAATTCTGATATTACTGGATTACTACACTTAGGGAAAGTCATGGTTCTTTATGTGTAACTTGTTAATTCATTGTGAGAGTGAGCGTAACTTGATTTTTGTATCCATTCGATGATAAATTACATTTAAATGAGTGATTATGGGGTAAATCTCTTATTTTGAGGGCACATATTTGATGAATATGGGTGATTTGTATGATTTCTTGTATATAGCATTGAGCATGAGTTTTCCAATTTGACGAGTCAATTCTTGAGGCTAGGATGTTTTGGAGTAGTATTCTAGAACTTTCAATTGCTTATATAACATGCTTAGTGTAAAAACTTGCATTATGTGTAGTCACTGTAGTACTAGCTTCAGTATCTTGCATGTAGTAGAAGTGTAGAGTCTCCTAAGCTTATAATTTTTTAAGTAAAGAGTTGTTCAAGGATGAACAAGGCTTTAAGTGTGGGGTGGTGATGTTGGGTGTATTTATGAACTCTAGTGTTGTTATCCTAGCCTATTTAGCATTTTATTAAGGATGGTTCGTGTGCTTAATGAGTGTATTATGATATAAATAAGAATTTAAGTGTTCAAGTATGTTATTGTAATATGTAAAAGTTTTTTCAAACAAGTTTGGGTTCAAATAGATCATTTCGAGTCTAGGTGAGAAAAGTAGTTTTACAAGCTTGTGCTAGGTGTCGTTCTAGTTAGTCCCTGTGGATTTTAGTGTGTTAAATGAGTTCCTTATGGTGTGAATGTGGAACAACTTTTTTATAGTATGAAACACCCAATTAAAATGATCCAAGGTTCAACAATTTATTAAAGCATAAAACGGTCGAGACTAGTGCTTAGATTAAGTTTCTAGTTTTCTATTGTTGAGGTTGTGTTGTGTTGAACTCTAATATGTGGTGTTTGATCATATAGGATGCTTGATGATTTGACGTGTAATATATTTCTATTATATACAATCTGAAAACCAAGTCAAAATAAATCCATAAGGCAAGAGGAGAAACGTTGCGATACTTAGACAAATATTGGAGCAATTGGCCAATTCCAGTGAGTGGAGGAGAATAGCCCGTGATGCCTCAGCAATAGTAGGCTATGGAGCCCATGAATCCAACATTTGAGTGGTTCAATACTTACTTCATCTCCCCCCTATACTCCGGTACCCCCATGGGCGAGACGCCCCTACTCCTACACAGCCTGGACTTTGTTTTTACTATATAGACACAATCCTACAAACTCTGTACATTACGTTTTGACGTCTTGAAGCATTTTGAGGTTCTGATAAACACTTTATTTTGGGTTTTTATTCTTAAACATTATTTTTAAAATATATTTTATTATGTATTCAATTATTTGGATCTTGATTATATCAATTAGTGGCTAAACTCCCCCTTTCCGGGGTTTAAGCCAAGAACATGACTACTAGCATTTTGAATTGAGTTTGTTTTATGTTCTTATATTCTTTGGTTGTTTATTTATCCTTTTTTTGATTTTTTTAAGAAGTATCTAACCTTAGAATACACAGATTTTCTACCTTTTGATCTCGGGAGGTGGAATAGGAAGATACAACTTAGGGATAAATAATAACACCCAAACTACAGCTCTCGTAAGTGTATAAGCGGTCGCTGTCAAATATAGAACCCAAGTGGGTTGGGTGTCGAATCCCACAGGGAATACTTGGTCACTAAGTATTTCAACTATTAGTAGACTGTTCGTCGAAAATTCCACGGAAAGGGGGGAGTTGATTATGGCGTGAACTAATAATAGTAAAGTAAGGATGGAATGCTTTGTTTAGTAAGAGTTAATCACAAAGAATAATAAGTTAGGGTTATGTCCACCTTATGAGTTCTACGTATCTATTAACTATGAGTAATGCGGAATTTAGACATGCATGCACTTATGGAGGTTCGTATTCTAATGGTAAATCCTAGTGTCTCTCGACCATCCAGGATTATTTCACTTTAACTCTCTCGAGCTTAAAGTGTATAACTAACGGTACAAACTCTCCAAGAGGTTAATCCGGTTAAGGCATTAACGTGTAAACAGGGGTTGGTAGCCCTATTTCCTTGTCACACTCACTTTTCCAAACATGTAACTTTTCTCTCGAACAAGTTAATTCTATAATGGCGTATTCTATATGTTTGCAACCACAAAAATTTAATTAAAACAAAGAGAGTAATGATATAAGTAGCATGCGCATCAAGAATTCACAAACTCATAGCAATAGATAGTATATCAAAAGGCTTCTATAACCCTAACAGAGAAGTTTAGCTACTCATGAATACAACAGAGATCAACGAAGACATCATCATCATACCAAAGTTAGAATAATCTCACGTTGGGGATGAGAATGGCGTCAAGTAGTGTTTGACATTTTTCCTCTATCCGTCCTCAAGTAGCGTGTTTCTCTGTTGTACTTACAGAATCTGTGAACTGAATAATACTTGAAAGAATGGAATCGAATAATGACCGAATGAATTAATCAATAACAATCCATGCTGAAAAATTCAGCAAATAAGGTTTTTATAACCTCCTTGTCCTAATCCTACTAAGTTACTGCTGCACCCTTAAGTATTTAAAAATACTGCTTTTGCCCGGGACAAATTCGCCATGCGTCACATTCAGTCCATAAGCTTCCAAAAGCTGCTTTCCCTCTTATGTGAAGTTTTCCTTTGCTGCCCAAAGGTCCACAAAGTGCTGAAGTCTTCATCATTAATACCTGAAAACATGCTAATCACATAGGTTAGCTCACTTATAGGAGAATGAACTAAAAGTGCAGGAATTATATATTTTATCCTCAAAACTTAGCTATAACATGGGTAAATTATGGTGCTTTAGGCGTGTAAATACGCCCAACATCACCACCCCACACTTAAAGCTTTGTTCGACCTCGAACAGAATATTTCGTCCATGCAAACACCTAACCAGAATTTCACAATAGCAACACAAAATGCTCAACAATACATGCACAACAATTATTAAGAAAGAGTAGGTTTCTTGATCACTCCTCGAAACAATTCACCCTCCAACATAGACTCGTGATGATGGTTAATTTGTATCCATAAGTTAAGCCACAGAGAATCATATAACACTACCCAAAACTCATCAACCATGTCTGTCTCACACAAGATATCACCCATAATCACTCAAAAGTTTTGCATTTTTCGAAACATGGGTACAAGATTCTCCTTGCTCTCACTCTCACAAAGAATTCTTATGTTGCAACTGATGACCATAGGCTTTCCCTTAGTGTAATGCTCCACTAATATCAGAATGCTAAGCTTAGGATCAAATAGGTTTTTATAGGGTTGTAATGTAGGCTAAGGGACAGGTAGGACTATTTTGGCCAGAAATAGTGACTATATTTCCTAAGCACTTTAATACATCACATTATGCCATTCGCACTATCTTTTAACAACCCTTCTACCATTCTTTTCATCTACTACCCCTTTTCACCTATTTTGTTATTTAATTAGAAACACAAAGATGAGAATATACAACTCTCTATTTTTTTCTTTTCTATTATTTCTTTTTTTTTTATAAAACACCTCTATGATAGCCACTTTTTTTCACAGCAATTTCAAGTACCAATACACTCTGAGGCATCACTCTCACCCAATTTCCTCTTATTTTGTCACATGAGTCTACAATTTAAAGTGCTTAGGAATTTGGATCAAATGATGGTCTTGAAAAAAATAGATTAGGCTACATATGCGGCTGTCAAAGAAAATAGCTAAAGGCTCAAAGGGGGGTTCACTTGGATAATGTACAAGGGTAGGTAAAAAAAAAACAATCATAGGCTGCCAAAGAAATGCCTAAATCATCTCCTAGACTCACACTCTTTATTTCGCTTTACACACACACCAGGCAAGTTCTAGCATCAGTGACAACACAGAATATACTACAACCTCACACACACAAGGCACATGGTCAACTTTATTGGGAGCAGTATAGACTCTTGACCCAACAGATGAATGAATTAAACCACACACTTATCACACAGTGAGTCACAGTTAGAGCCTAAATGTCTTAATAGTAATGATTTTAGCACAACTCTTGTCATAATACCATTCCATCTATCAGAACAATTTTATGCACTTCATGCAAAATCAAAAAAATTTGAAAATTCAACTACTAATTACTAACTACGACTAAATGTCAAAAACAAGAGTAAATGTAGGCAAAGAAATACAGCATACAAATACCAGCACCCCATACTTAGACGGGATACACTGCCCTCAGTGGAAAATAAATAAGGAAAACTTGATTAGTCGGACTTCTCCTATATGTCTGGGGTCATACCCCCTGCATCGGAATTATCATCAGAGTCGTCGTCATCATAGTTCTCCTCCACGAGTATGGCATTCGGTGATCATCATCATTCGACATGTCATCATCGAGAGGTTCCTCAAAATGTACCCCTACTCCGCACATAGCCCGTGCATGCTCATTCATCGGGTAGTCATAATCCAACTGCGGGAGCTCTGCATCAGTTGGAATATGACCCCCACTCATCATGGTAAACTTCGTCATACCATATAAATGGCAGAAGAAGCTTTCATCCCGAGCATGTCTTTCTGCAGTGGTCAGGTTGCTGCCATGCATAATTTCAGAATCTTTAACCTTTGTCAGATCAACCTTCTTCGGGTTGCGCGGAAGCTTATGATCTGCAGGTTCCTCTTCAATATCTTCCTTCCATAATATCGCAGTCAACAGATTGTCAAAGCTAAAGTGGGACCTTTTGTGTAGCCTAGCCTTACGCATTACGATCGTATAACCGCACCAATGTTGATGGTAATATTAGTCATCAGAGCGTACACCAAGCATACTCTATCACGTGTGATATTTGTGTACTGCGTCCCAGGAATAAGGCAAGAGTTGACTATCCTCAACTATATACGAGCTTCTCTGTTTAGGGAAGCATACGGGAAGGTATTGTGCCGACTGATATCCTTGTGTCGACTCCAACGTGCCATTGATCTAGTTCCGCGCAGTGTGTGTTTGATTGCCTTGTATGGAGTTCTGTGATAAAACTCCTTGAGCGGTGATGGATCTACAGATGGAAAACCCAAAAAAGTGTTGAAAAACTCCGCCTTTAGTTGCAAGACTTGGCCCCGAATCTTCACTTCACTTCCGGTGGTCTTTGGGGACCAATTTGCATAAAACTGTTGCATTAGATCAATATTGCATTCTCCCATATCTCGTAAAATAAAATCAAGATTTAGCACCATGATTTTAGCCAAAATGCGAGGTTCTCTCTTCGCTAGACTCTCCTTTTGTATCAACTCCACGTGAACATATTTTTTCACTTTGTTGTTCTTGTACCACTCATTTCCTTCCTCCTCTAGGACCCACTTTATCCTAAAATTGCGTCGAGGTATTTGCAGCGAGGAGGATTCAGCTTGCTCTTTTCTTCCCCTTTTCTTACCTTTCTGTGTGGTGGACGCTTTTTCTTTTCCTTGTCGTCCTTTTGGTGCCATTCTACCTGAGATTAAATAGAATCATGTTATCTCATCTCGATAGATTTAATCGACAAACAAACAATATTGGCACCACCCCACACTTAATTTGTTTGTACAAACTAATTAAGTGAGTGATGTCGATTACTCAAACTTCATCGACATACAGATAGGCGATATGTTCCAACAACAAGTTTAGCACAGTCATACTTTCATGTCATCTTAACTAGCCTTTCCAACTCTATTTTATGTAATCTTGACTATACTTTTCATGTTTGAATTGATGCACTTTTTGAACAAGACTACTATATAGAGATCGTATCAAGTTATTGCAGGAAAGTAATCACAACATCTCATGCTTGTATTCAATCATGATCTTTGTCTCGATGGATGATTCATTCAAACATTCAAGCTTTCAATTTTGAAGATTATGCAATTAACTTCACCATGTTGATTCTGCAAAAGTATGACAGTGTATCAAAATCAAATACAAGTCGAAACCAAGTCTAAAACACCCACACGTATTCTTTCACTCAACTAGATGTGTCATAACAAATCAACCACATTCTAATCATCAACACCACTTTAAAATCTAAATAACCATCATAAGCGTAGTAATGTAACAACTATGGAATATAAAAGAAGAACTTACTTGGTGATGGTTTCGGAAGATGATCTTGCAAGGTTAGATGAGCAAAAAGAAAAGTTTTGAGAGATTTGGGAAGCAAATGCGGTGCCTAGGTTGAGCAAACAAGTGTATTTTGTTCTAATGTTAAAGATCTATTTATAGAACAAGCTATGGATCGGGTTTGGCCCAAGTAAAATTGGGTTAGGAGACCAAAAAGCATAAGTAGGCGGCGCCTAATGCTTTGCCTATGCTTAGCATAGGCGGTTCCTTTAGCAAAGCCTAGTTGGACATAGGCGGCGCCTATGCTATGGCCTAGTTGGGCATAGGCGGCGCATATGCTATGGCATTATAGATTCAGAGAGCTTAGGCAATGGCATAGGCAGCACCTTTAGCTTTGCCTAGTTGATCATAGGCGGCGCCTATGCTATGGCATTGTAGATTCAGAGAGCTTAGGCTATAGCATAGGCCTTGCCTTGTTCGTTGCCTAGATTTACATAGGCCTTGCCTTGTTCGTTGCCTAGATTTGCATAGGCAATGCCTAATCGATAGCCCTTGCTCCTTCATTCCTAACTTACTACCTTCAACATGGCACACTTCCAAATCAAAATTTTGGGCTAGATCTCCTCCTTTATACGTCTTGCACCTACACTTACTCAAAAATAACAAAAACGATTAGAACGATGGGTTGCCTCCCACCAAGCGCCTTAGTTTTGGTCGTGGATCGACTCTTCTTTTTGGATTTTTATCTAACAAAAACAACTTCTAGTAAAACAAAATGATTAAACACGTTGGGTTGCCTCTCATGTAGCGCTTGATTTATTGTCGTGGCACGACATAGCTATCTCGATTACTTACACTTCATCGAGATATATGGTGCATCATTTACTGAATGGATTCAGACGACGCTGATGCTTAATTGTGGGCATGCAATCTTCTTTGAGATGAATCTTGTGCATACATATCCCAAGAGGGATACCAATTATATCATCAATGGCCCAACCAATAGCTCTCTTGTACCTCTTCAGAGAAGAGATGAGAGCCTCTACTTGTTGTTCACCTAAATCGGCCGCAACAATCACCAGAAGTGTATTTCCACTTTCCAAGAACGCATACCTTAGATGACTGGGGAGATCTTTCAATTCTAGCACTGGTGGCTCTGCAATGGAAGTCTTCGCTGTAGGTGAAGATTGATTCTTAAGATCAAGGTCCAACTTCTTAGGAGCATGAGAATAGGACCTTATTCCTATTAGAGCACAAACGGTTTCTTCATATTCTTCAACCTCCTCACGCTCAAAATTCAACAGCACAGCAGACAATGGCTCAACAGTAAGCTGCTTCTCTATAGATAATTCTTTCTTATCCTCATAATAAACATCAGCTACATAGAACACATCCATATCTCTAGGCTACTTCATCGATTTGCATACATCAAAATGGACCACTTCATCATTCAGCCGAAATAAAAGCTCATTAGCTGTTAAATCAATAAGCACACTTCCAGTTGCGAGGAAAGGACGACCTAAGATTATGGGAACTTCAGAATCCACCTCGCAATCCAAAATAACAAAGTCTGCAGGAAAAATGAAGGTAGAAACCTTCACCAGTACATCATATAAGATACCAACAGATCATTTAACCGGCCTATCTGCCATCACGAACCACATATTGGTTGGTGCAGGATTGCCCAACCCCAACTTTCTGTAAATGGATAATGGCATCAAATTTTTGCTAGCTCCCAAATCGCACAATGCCTTAACGAAATCAAAAGATCTAACCGTGCAAGGAATAATGAAAGCACTAGGATCTGCCTTATTCTGTACTAAAGATCTCGTGGCAATCGCACTGTAATGATGAATATCATCTAGCAGTTCATAGCTTGCTGCCCTTTTCTTTGTCAAAAGGTCCTTCATGAATTTGGCGTACCCAAGCATCTGTTCCAGAGCCTCCACCAAAGGAACATTAATAGTCAGCTGCTTCAACATAGTCATGAATTTACTGAACCTTGTATCATCAGCTTTCTTCTTTAGTCTCTGAGGAAAAGGTGGTGGTGGAAGGATAATAGTTTTCTCCACCACTTCCTTTTTATCTTGCTTCCAATTATCAATCTTTTCAGGATGGTGACGTCTAGGTGTAGTGTCATGAACGTTCTCATTCTGATTTTCAGCTTTTACAGACTCATCACAATCTGCTTCAATCACATTCTCCTCTATATTGTCAACCACCTGCTTGTATTTGGATGGATTTTCCAACACTTTACCACTCCTGGTAGTGATAGCCATACATGATCCATCATTCCTTTGATTTTGCACAGTGTCACTAGGTAAAATGCCAGCCTTTCTTTGTTTGAATGTCGCTGAAAGTTGACTCAATTATTGTTCCAGCTATTTTATTGAAGTAGAATGCGAGTCAACCAATTGAGTTATTGATGACAAATCATTCTTTACCTCATTTACTCCCGTATTAGTTGCCTCCACTCCTTTCAACAGCTTAGCCATCATATCTTCCATGGACATCGTCCCAAAGCCAGACGCCACGGCCTCACGGTTTCCAGGAGAAACATTCAAACCACTCCTGTCAGTCTTATTCTTCCAACTACCTTGATCACGGTCCTTTCTTCTAGATTTATCATAATAGTTCCGACCCTGGTATCCTTGGGCATTGCCTCAGAAACCCCCCTGATTATTCAAGTAGTTAGCTTCTTCCTCAGAATCAGATTCATCTCTTCCCTGTGACACAACAGCTTTGACTTTTTTGGTCTTCCCTGATAATAAATGCTTGGTAAGAAGATCCATCTGCATTTTCATGTGAGCCATATCTTGGTCACGTTTCTCTTTTCTTTGCCTCTGTTCTGCAGTCATGCCAATAGATATAGTAGAGCTTGCTACCTCAGAATCCGTGGTATGCCAAGCTCTACTCTGCTTTGACATACGATCTAACATACCACTTGCCTCATTAAAAGTAAGGTCCATGAATGACCCTCCTGCAGCATTATCAACCACTGGCTTTGTCACTGAGTTCAAAGCCCTATATAATATTTCCATCAAGTGGATATTGGTCAGCTGATGATTTGGGCACCGCATAAGCTTCTTCTTGAACCTCTCCCATGTTTCGTGGAGAGCTTCAGTTGGAAGCTGTCGAAAATTGCTGATCTCATCTCTTAATTGTGCTCTCTTGGATGGCGGATAGAATCTTTCTAGGAAAGCGTCTTTCAGTTGCCTCCATTTAGTGATAGAGTCAGGAGTTAGCCAGTTCAACCATAGAGTTGCCTCTCCAGATAGAGACAATGGAAATAAGCGTAGCCGAATCGCATTCTGTCCAACCCCTGGATTGTCAAAAGCCTTGCATGTTGAGATAAAATTAATCAGATGCATATTCGGATCGTCTCCTGGAAGTCCACCAAACAACCCTTTTAGTTGCAATATCTGAATCATGGTGCTAGTGATATTAAACTTGGCTCCGGGAGCCAAGGGCGGAGGAATAATAGCCCCTGTGGCACCATCCCCATCCAAATCGTCATCATCATCATCAAAAGGAATCTGCACAGCTCGGCGTTCAGGTCTCAATCTAGCTTGACGATCTCTTCTGTTCACAGGTGCCGCCACCTCATCAGCATGCCTCGGGTTTAGTAACTCATCATCACCCAGGTCCTTATCCTCAGGATTTATTGCTCGCCCTGGGTTATCAATGTTCTGCTGGTGCACTTGAGCAGTTGCCAATGCAGCAAATCTAACCTGCTCCTGTTGAGGAGCCCTTCTTTCAATGTCATGTTGTGCATCCATTCTGCCAATATGTTGCGGTTCAGGGTTTATGGGTAATAATGGCTGACCAGAACTTCAAGTATTTGGCATGCACTGAACAGAACCTGAATAAAACAAAAACAACCACTAAAAGTAAAATCTGAGAATTTTTGACCAAAGGGTCTATTAACTATCACAAACTTAGTAGACAACCGTATTCCCCGGCAATGGCGCCAAAATTTAATAACGCCCAAACTACAACTCTCGTAAGATTGTAAGCGGTCGCTGTCAAATATAGAACCCAACTGGGTTGCGTGTCAAATCCCACAGGGAATACTTGGTCACTAAGTGTTGCAACTATTAGTAGACTGTTGGTCGAAAATTCTACGAAAAGGGGGGAGTTGATTATGGCGTGAACTAATAATAGTAAAGTAATAATGGAATGCTTTGTTTGGTAAGAGTTAATCACAGAGAATAATAAGTTAGGGTTATGTCCACCTTATGAGTTCTACGTATCTATTAACTATGAGTAATGCGGAATTTAGACATGCATGCACTTATAGAGGTTTGTATTCTAATGGTAAATCCTAGTGTCTCTCGACCATCCAGGATTATTTCACTTTAACTCTCTCGAGCTTAAAGTGTATAACTAATGGTACAAACTCTCCAAGAGGTTAATCCGGTTAAGGCATTAACGTGTAAACATGGGTTGGTAGCCCTATTTCCTTGTCACACTCTCTTTTCCAAACATGTAACTTTTCTCTCAAACAAGTTAATGCTATAATGGCGTACTCTATATGTTTGGAACCACAAGAATTTAATTAAAACAAAGAGAGTAATGATATAAGTAGCATGCGCATCAAGAATTCACAAACTCATAGTAACAGATAGTATATCAAAAGGCTTCCATAACCCTAACAGAGAAGTTTAGCTACTCATGAATAGAACAGAGATCAACGAAGACATCATCATCATACCAAAGTTAGAATAATCTCACGTTGCAGATGAGAATGGCGTCAAGTAGTGTTTGACGTTTTTCCTCTATCCGTCCTCAAGTAGCGTGTTTCTCTATTGTACTTACAGAATCTGTGAACTGAATAATACTTGAAAGAATGGAATCGAATAATAACCGAATGAATTAATCAATAACAATCCATGCTGAAAAATTCAGCAAATAAGGTTTTTATAACCTCCTTGTCCTAATCCTACTAAGTCACTGTTGCACCCCTAAGTATTTAAAAATACTGCTTTTGCTCGGGACAAATTCGCCATGCGTCATATTCAATCCATAAGCTTCCAAAAGCTGCCTTCCCTCTTATGTGAAGTTTTCCTTTGCTGCCCAAAGGTCCACAAAGTTTTGAAATCTTCATCATTAATACCTGAAAACATGCTAATCACATAGGTTAGCTCACTTACAGGAAAATGGACTAAAACTGCAGGAATTATATATTTTATCCTCAAAACTTAGCTATAACATGGGTAAATTATGGTGCTTTAGGCGTGTAAATACGCCCAACATAAATAAACAAAGTGATGTTCTTATTCCTTTATGAAATAGGGAATTTCAATTAGCGTCCAGGAAAGGGATGTACCAAGAAGTCTTTCTTGGTTAACATGTTGAATGATAGATTTAAGCACCTAATTGTATTATTATAATCCTGCTCAATGATTTAGTTGTAATGTTCAAGTTAGGTTGACGATTAGAGGTCGGGAGACCATGATCATGCAATAAACCCTAAGAATCAACAACTTATATAAGTGACTAAAAGAATGAAGTTCAATAACTTAGTTTGATTGTTCGAAGTGATTTCAACCTAGGCTTTACTCTATTGATTTTCTCAAGTCTTTTGTTTTACGGATTGTTTACTTTGTGTATAGTCTTACAAATCTCCAGACATTTTTTGGTTACTTTGTATCAAGTTAATGTTTATAAGTGAACTAGAATTTGATATTTGTTGGAACAAGTCTCTGTGGGATCGATACTTGGCTTTCTTAAAGGAGACTATATAGTAGACCACATAAACTTGTGTGTGCGCTTGTGTTGTATCAACCATCTCTAAATCAAACCATCGGGTTGCTGATGCTAGGTTGTTACATGTTGACAACAAAGGCAATAAGCTACAGAATTTGCAACTTCAATAATCATGCTACTCCGCCAATAATGTTGTCTCAAATCTGTATACACCTTTGCTATTCTCGGATGAATAAAACATCTAGAGCACTGATCCTAGTGCAAAATCAACTAAATCAACTCATCAATTATCGAAACACAAATGCATCCATTAAAATGCAAAACGCCCTTGAAATCTATGGTGTTCCTCTTTGACTCACTACCCAACAACTGATCACGAAGGAAGCAAAGCTTACTATCATCAAATTGTCGATCCCAAATAGACTCACAGAGCGAAGACCTCTCCTCAACACTATCAAGAATCCTCATAGAGTCTTAATTATTAAGGCGAACCATTAAGTTGGCTAAGGACTGAATGTCCCATGCCTTTGTGAAACTAAAATACAGGCCAAGCTACCCATACTTACTGTTTTTACCACTTTCTCCTTACCTAGATGATACAAGATATAAATATCATAATCCTTAAGCAACATCATCCATCTACGTGGTGTAGCATCTAGCTCCCTTTAGGTCATAAGATGTTGAAGCCTACAATGATTGGTGAAAATGTTATAGTGCACACCATAAAGATAATGCCTCCAAATCTAAATCGTAAAAACTATCGCCACCAACTCCAAATCATTAGTAGGGTAGTTGCACTCGTGATCCTTATGTTGTCATAAAACATAAGCAATAACATGACCATGTTCCATTAAAACACAATGTAGACCAATACCAGAAGTATCACAATACAGAGTGAATCCCTCACCATCAATAAAAAGATCTAGTATAGAAGCTAAAGTAAGAAATTCCTTGATCTTACCGAATCTCAACTAACACTTTAAACCATTTTAAAGGAACCTCTTTGCGAGTCAATTTGATTATAGGAGCTAAAATTATAGAAAAAACCCTCACTGAATTGTCTCTAATAAATAGCAAAACCAATTAAGCTACGAACCTCAGCCAGAGATGTAGGTCTAGACCAATCCTGAATAGCCTTAATCATATTTAGGTCTACCATAATACCATCATGGGACACCACATTCCCAAGAAATATCACTAACTCAAGACAAAACTAACACTTAGAGAATTTGATGAAAAGCACATGATCTCTCAAAGTTTGGAGCATAATTCGTAAATATGGCATATTCTCCTCTCTACTCCTTAAATACATAAGGATGTCATCGATGAACAAAATCAAAAAGGAATCCAAATAAAGTCTGAACACTTAGTTTATCAAATCTGTAAATATGGATGGGGCATTAGACAGGCTAAATGACATTACCAAGAACTCATAACGACCATAATGTGTCTTAAAAGTTGTCTTTGAGATATCCCTATCCCGAATCCTCAATTGATGATATACAGATCTCAAATCCATCTTAGAAAACAATATCGCATACTGAAGTTGGTCAAACAAATCATCAATGTGAGGCATAGGATAACGATTCTTCATTATCACCTTATTAAACTGACTATAATCAATGCACATGTGTATGGAGCCATCTTTATTCTTCATAAACAACACACGAGTTCCCCAAGGAGACATACTTAGTCTAATAAAACCCTTACCAAGAAGATCCTGAAGTTAAGAATTCTACTCCTTAAGCATGAATAGAGCAATATAGTTGGTGCCCTTGAAATAGTTTGGGTGTTAGGCTAGAGATCAATAGAGAACTCAATCTCTTGGATAGTGGGAGTCCCAAGCAGGTTGGTAGGGAACACATTAGGGAACTCATAAACTATAGGAACATAGTGAAGCGATGGGCTCTTCACACTAGTATCACCAATATGAGCGAGATAATACTTGGAACCCCTCAAAATAAGCCTTCTAGAATGAACATAAGAACTAATCCCCATCGGCTCATAGATAACCACTCCCTGCTATATGATTGGGGGTATACAAAGCATAGCTAGGGTAACAGCCTTGGCAAAATAATCCATGACCACATGATAGTGGGATAACTAGTCTACGCCCAAAATTACTTCTAAATCCACCATATCATGAATAATAAGATCATCATGAGTATCAATGTTACTAATAGTCACAACAAAGGATCTAAATAGGTGATCCATTACTAAAGAATCACCCATGGGAAAATACACATAAGGGAATAGATAATATATCCCAAGTTAACTCTAATCGTAGAGCATAATAAGAAAAAACATAAAAATAAATGAATCCCAGATCAAACAAAGAAAGGGTTGACTGAAGGTGAACTAAAATCGTACCTACAAAAACAACATTGAAACAACCTAGTTTCGACCCTTAGACAATTTCTTGAGTTTGAGTTTCTAGATATCACATGTCTTATGAGTACTTGTAGTATGATGTGGTATGGTTTAGGTTCCCCAACTCGTATGATGGTTATTGTGATTTGGGTTGCATTCTGTCCAAGGTATAAGTTAAAATATTTCTACTCATATGATAAGATATACAGGGTATAATACCAAACCATATGATGTCCTATGTTTAGACTAGAGGATTCTGATCGTATAATTGGATACAAGTTAGTCTAGGACTCGTATGTTAGAGAGTTTTAAATTCTAACTTGATTACTAGGGTATGAGTGGTATGTACCACTTGTATGTTATGTGTACGTGTTGGGGGAGGGGGAAGTCATACTCTCTTGTGCACTACTTTTAAGATGTTAAGATGAGGACATTTTAGACATTTGCCACCATAAAACCCTTAAGTGCCCACATATTTTAGCATATTGTAGCCTCCCATAACATGCTTAGAAATATCAAAACACTCTCAAATCCTCCCTAAAGTCTCTCTTGAAGATTGGGCTAGGGTTTCTACATGGAGTTCATCTTGAGGCTCAAGGGTCAAGTTCTTTTCATGAATCTTTTTAAATAAGACATATGACTCTTCATTAATTATTAGTTCTCCAATATCGTGTGTTAAACATTTATTTTTGTACATTAATGGTGGATTTGAAAATAAATGTTAAGGGTCTTGTTTCATTTTGTTGAGTATTGTTTACTCTTTGTTTTTGTTGTTTACACATATTTTTTCTGATGGTTGCACATGTTGGTGCTTGGTAATTGGGGTTTAACAATTTGGTCATGGTTAACCCTAAACTTGATCATTTTACTTTGGTTTTGGCCTAGAAAATGGTATGCCCTTAACATATTTGTCAAAATTCCTAAGAGAATGAACTAGTCACATATTAAATAGAGTTTTTAACAAAGGAATTGGCCTAATGATTATGAATGGTTGGTAAATGTTCTTTCCAAGGCCTTGTTTTCCATGTTATGATTTAAATGGAAAATCTTGGTGGTTTAACTCGCTAAAAAGGTTTAAGTCCCTAAACATTAACTTGATTTATGTCTTTGTTAGACAATGGGTTCGAGTCCTTAAAAATTGAATTGAACTATTATCTTTGTTAGACAATGGGTTCGAGTCCTTAAACTTTGAATTGAACTAGTGTCTTTAATAGACTATGTGTTTGAGTCCCAAAGTCAAGAGAAAGATTTGTTAATTGACAATGGTAGTGGCATGTTGTACGCTTGCAAGTGGTGTTGGTATGACAATACAAATGAAGTAACTTTGGCAAGTAATTGGCTTAACTATTATGTATGAAAAATGGGTTTTAAATTATGGTTTAAAAAGGGTTATGTAGCCAAGTTGTGAAGGTGGAGTTCCTGAGGGATCAACACTGGAATTTTTTTTGCTGATGTAGGGGTTAAAATAGGCTGAGGTTTGAGTCCTTTTACTTACATTGACCAAGAGGTTAAAGTCTCCCATAATTTATGATGTAAGAGGTTTGAGTCCCCCATATCAAACTATATAATCGGGTGACAAAGTAACGTTAATATATGATTGGGAGGTTTGATCACCTATTAGTATATGTAAAATTGTTATCCAATTTGTGCAGCTACACTAACTAGGTCCTGACGAGGGGTTTAGTGCTAGATCCTATATAGCCTATGGGTGTTACAAATATGACCACTAAGATACATAACCCCTGCTAAGATTTCAAAGTTTCATACTAAACCTGGTTTGTTTTGGCGACATAGTTATATGTATGTGATTGCATATGGTTTCTTAGTTTGGTTTTGAATACTGGTATTATTTTATCCTCATCCTTAAGTTACATGCTAAAGCTCAAATCGCTAATCATCTTTAATTGTTGTATCCTCATGCAATGCAGGGACTGGTCATACTATCTCACCTCTTGCTCACTGACTTGGATTTGGGGATAGCTTGTGTTAAAATAAAATGGTAAACTTCCATACTTTGGAATGCTCCATTTCTTGTTTTTAGTTTCTTATGTCATTATTGGTTTAGACTTGGATATTTGTTTTTTCTATGGTCGGGGGCATGTCCCAACAGGATATTCTTGGATTACTTAGAGGCTTTGTATGGCCAAACAATCAACTTAGGTATGTTATGGAATGGAATGATTATGTTATGGTTGGTGATTTAGCTTCGGACAGTTTGATTTTGTTGGGTTGTTTTTAGGTGTAGACTTATCCCTAAGTCATTACATTTTGAGTTACTCTATCTTGTTATATTGTTGGAACTCACTCCATTCAGTGTCTATGTTAGTTGGTTGGATTGGGTAGCGAGGCGATCTCCATTCCCTTTTGGACTTGAGACACCTATTATGATAAGGCCCTGGTTCGGGCTATGTCAAGTTAATATTAGAGCCTAGGTTTTTGTGTCACGGTATATCCACAAAGTCATATAAAGTAGAGTCTTTCTTTTGGGTGTGTTGTACACAACACTTATAATCTAAAGTCTACGAGGCATTTGGGAATGTTTCCCTTTCTTATTTTTCTATTTCAAGTTATAGTGTCTTAAATCTCGAATTGAATCTCTCTAATTTCTATTTGTTTGCCTTTCAGATCTTGCCTTCAAGGAAATCTAAAAACATGTGAACTCTTCTGTCCCTACTGGAGACAATTTGAATAGAGCTCATCCTACCTATAGGGTATAGACCTGGTCTAGGGTTGCTGCTTTTGATTGATCTCATGATGTCCCATTAGTTCCTTTCGATCTTTCTCCAGGTGGTGACACCCCTGATCAGTCACCTCAAGGAGATATTTAAAATACAAAGTTCTATTATTCTATTAAATTATTGACCCAGATAGTGGTCTCTCTATCACACCAATCTATTTTTATGGATGGTAGGAGGAATAAGACGATAATAGAGGAAAGGTAGAACAAGGAGTTCTGATAGTTAGAGCAGGGCAGGGGTCATCACAATAACAGTAGTAATGGGAGACAATGAACCAAGGAAGGGTGCTAGGGAAAACCTTGTTCTTACCCGTCGGCTAGAGCCACTTACCATAGGTCATCCGATGAACATCAATTTCAAAACAGTAATGGACCTAGGGCACGAGGTGACCAATTCCAGTCTAACAAAGCCCAATTATTTCTACCATATCCTTCCTATAAACGTACATGATTTTTGATAATGTGTACGAATCAAAACTATGATCATAGAGCTAACATGTACTAGAACTGGAACTCCTTATACTAGAAACTGTAAACGTACATGATTTTTGATAATGTGCACTAATAGGAACTATGATCATAGAGATTACATGTACTATGTGAGTAGATATTGTGATAGCTAAATTGCAAAACTTTTCACTAAGGTAAGGACGGGTTGGGCATTAAACTCTCCCATTGCTTCTCTACACATACTGACATTACTACTAAAATCTAAAAGTTTGACTTGGTTACTTGTTCTGCCATCTCTTCCATAGCTTAAAGCCATTATTCTAAGTCTGTGAACCCCTTAATAAACTCTAAATCGAACTGAAACCACTTTACTCTAGAGTCTGAGATATGACAATGCTCATATACACTAAACTTATTCTGAAGGACTACTCCTGATAATGTAAGGTCCGCTGCTAGTACTTCTTTCTGATACATAATTCTTAGCTTTCTATTGCCCAACAATCATCATATAGCAACCTCAACACTGACTAGCTTAGAATTCTCAACTTCTCTTTCTACTAGTTCAATCTAGAGATTCAAACTCAAATCAGCTAAAACTATGGTACTAATAGATTTTCCCACTGAGGTAAGCACTAGAATTTTAGTCTGAATATAAATTTGACTATTATGCAAGGAGTTACACAAGACAGATAAGCTCCTGGATCTAATAAGGCATGAATATCTAAATATAAGATTTGTAATGTACCACTAACGGCATCAGGAGAACTTTCCTGATCTTTTCTGGACTGAAGTGTATAAAGCTTGTTTGGGCGTCGCCCACTGGTGGCACTAGAAGTGGCACCCTGCCGATTCGGCCAATTGAACTGGGCTAAAGGATGACTGTGCTAACTTTTTGGACCAGCCTTGGGACATTCTCAAACTCTGTGTCCTAACTCTCCATATCCAAAACATACATCAATGCCAACCCTACACACACATAGGTAAATTTTACCATATTCTTCGCAAAATGGATGGGTATGAACACCCTTTCCACTAACTTATGACTTAGAGACGGTGCTCCATCACGATTGCCATTTCTAAAATTTGGCACTGTAGCACTAGCTACAGAAGGATTTGGGGATGAGAATTTCTTATGGAACAAGAAATGGTTACCACCCTCTGACCTTTGCCTAAAACCACTTGCTCTAACTCTCTTATTCTTTCTATCTTACTTCCTATACTACTCCCCCTTGCTCTGCTGAGTATGAACCCCAAGACTAGATAGGACAATAGCCTGTAGGTTGTTCTAAGAAACTACTGAATTGGCTAACATAGTGAAAGCATCTTTGAATTTTTCATGGAAGACTACTCATTTAGGGGATCTGCCTGAAGGGGATGAGGTGCTAACTAATTTCCAGTTATTCTTTCATTAGTCTTTTTGGGAGGCATATTCTGTATTCGGAAGGAAGAAAAGCATTATACTGAGAATTTAGCTGAGCTCATGCTAACTTGCATGACATGAACACTGAAAGAAGGGTAACTTTTCCTAAAACATCTCATAGCCTCCTGTCCATAAGTTTGGCACGCTACACACCTATGCATAAGACTCTACTTGATGAATCTTTCAAACTCCCTATTACTCTATTAAACCTTAGGATCTGATACCAAGTTTGTAACACCCCTAAAGTACACTCTGGGTATCACATCGTGCTTATAGTCCCGAGGGACCACAAGCTAACCCATGACTAATACTTGCCATGAGCACTGAATAATAATACTAAAATAAATGCGGAATTAATATGAATTGCCATAAGGTTCAAAATCTAAATAATGATAAATAATAACATCTGGTAGAAATATATGAAAACTAAACACTATCTAAACCGGTCTAGTCTGAAAGCCTCTAACTGAACTGTCTGAATATAGAGTTGATGGGGCAAGCCCCTAACTAACTCCAACTACTGAACTACTGATAAACTAAAATAATAAAATAAAATCACATCCTTGATAGATGAGGACTCACTAGTAAATCTGTGACTTCTGACTGGATTTGCCTAAGCAAGGTCGGGAACCTGAGCGTCCGAACCTATGATATGAGACATCATAGTGCAATGAAAGAATATACGGTGAGTATGTGGAATATACTAGTATTCTAGATAAGGTAGGACTGAATTCAAGGGTTCATATACATGAACAATGACTAACTAAAAGATATAGAGTAACTAAATATAGGAGTACATGGAGAAGTAAAACTACTGTAAATACTGAATATGTAATATTTTGCATATATGTATACTATAGTTGAGCTTTTTTGAACCAAAGTATAGAGTTCTGATAACTGAGTAACTGATGTCAAAGTTACTAATAACAAAATTACTGATACTGAGTGACTATGTCTGACAGTCCTAATTCTGTAAAATTGAAGTAAGTTTTAAACTAAAGTTTAAAACTGAACTTGTGAGAGGTAGTCATCTAACCGACATGCCCCAAATAAGATAAGATAATTGAGTTGGGGTCCAATCTATAAACCCAATTGGAAGGGTGCTAAAACCATGCCACATGTACTAACATCTGCTGTGGAGTCTATCCTATCTAACGGGTGACCCCTGAGATCAGTCCTAAACTAGCTTGTGATCATTGAGTATGTCAGTCCTATCTAAGGGGTGAGATCTCATAACCTATACTAGCTATGTATTTTTGGAACTTAGGGATTGTTTCTAGGCACACAGTCTTAACTAATGGGTGAGACCCCATCCCTAGGCTCGCTCAGTGATAAATCCTACTCCCAACTGAGTACATATTGTATTCATTATACTGAACTGCACTGGACTGAAATTGATTCTACTGAGTTTTCCTGATTTTTATAACTGATTGAGTTCTACTGATCCTGACATGATTGATACTATTCTATTACTGACACTGGCTCTAGGTAAACAGCTAGATTATCGGTATTAAATACCCCCAAACTCGATTGCATAAAAAGAAAAACATAACATAATCATAAAGGCATAATAATACTTTCTTTCTAATAATGCATACATTTAGACATTCTGTCAAACATTTGATATACATGAACTTATGCATGAATGGGATCATATAATAACATGTCATGCTTTCACTTGTCAAATCGCATAAGCATTTCATCAAACACTTGTAGTGTATAAGCTTGTACAAGATTAGGACCACATAATATAATGTCATGATTCCACTAGTTACTTCACATAGGCAATTTAGCAAACACTTTGGGAGCATGGATTATTTACATGATAATAGCCAACACATGAACATCATGATACGTTAATCAATTTATAAATTCAAGGGTTTATCAAGGTAATCACATATTAATCCTACATGCTATTCAATTTTTATGAAACTTACAATTAAATCATGGATTGAAACCCAACTAATATCATGAACATGAATTCAATCTAATTCAAACATTGACATCATAAATCTGAGATCTTGTATATTTAAAAAAATGGTTCTTGGACTTCATGGGTGAAAGGTACCCATGAATGAACGCCTAACATACCTAAGAAGAAAAGTTCTTGAAGGTTCTTACAGGTTTTCTTGAGGATTTACCTTTATTCTTGAAGCTAGGGTTCTTGCCTCTTGAGAGAGAATGTTTTAAATCTTAAGAAAAGTGAGTGAATAATAAGGTATTAGATTATTTAGGGTATTAATACCATGTTTAGGATAATTAGGGGTTTTGAGAATTGACCAAACAACCCCTAAAATTAAATAATAGAAGCTAAAATCTTGATTTTTCACCTCGACATGACGCGGTACAATTGCGTAGGCTCACTTGAAAGTGGACCATTGGGAACTGGACTGGTGGCATGACATGTTGCCTTTCAAGATGGGAAATTGGGCCTTGGTGCGACATCAAATTATCATGGAGAAATACTGGAAAAGTGACAATTGGTAAATTGGCTGACGGCGCGACGCGGTGGTATCGCGCTGGATCATTGAAAAATGGCAATTGTCATTTAGACATACTCCACAATGCGCTACTGGCCTCAATGACAGTGTTTAATGACTGAAACTAAAAATATCCACAACTTCTTACTCGGTTATCGAATTTAGGTGAATTTTATATCATTGTTAGGCTAATTCAATTTCCTACATAATGTCGGGCTCTAAACTAAAAAATACTGAGTATTTTAAAAAATTTATATTGGATCACACATGTACTGAGAGTTAATCTAGGATAGGGAAATACGGAGTATTATAGAGTTGTATGTCAAGGACACCTCCTAACCTCCATAACTTTTTGGGGATCTACCATAATCCCTTCACTAGAGATGACATAAACAAAAAAAGTTATGGTTTTCAACCAAAACTCCCACTTAGAGAACTTGGTATACAAACGATGATCCTTTAAAGTTTACAAAATAGCACGAAGGTGATCTATATGATCTACCTCGCTGTTAGAGTACACTAAGATATCATTGATGAAGACAATGACAAACATGACCAAGAACAGATGGAAGACGCTATTCGTAAAATCCATGAATACCACCAAGGCATTGGTCAACCCAAAAGACATGACAGGAAACTTGTAGTTACCATATCGGTCTCTAAAGGCAGTCTTAGGGATATCTACATCCCTAATATTAAGTTGATGATAACCCGATCTAAGACCAATCTTAGAGAAATACTTTTCCCCCTGAAGTTTATCAAACAAATCATTGATCCAAGGTAGAGGATATTTATTCTGTACAGTAATTTTGTTCAAGTGATGATAATGAATACACATACGAAGTGAACCATCCTTCTTGCACGTGAACAACACAGGATGCTAGTTTGGTCAAACTGAAGGAGTCAGTCAAGGACCAAAAAGTAGAGGTTTTCTCCCATGGGAGAGATGGTATGTTGAGATTGCAGGGTAGATTATGTGTCCCGAATGTTGATAATCTGAGATAGAGTATTATGGATGAAGCGCACAAGGTGCGATATTCTATTCATCCTGGTGCCACCAAGATGTACCGAGACTTGCGAGAAATCTTTTGGTAGAGAGGCATGAAGAAAGATATAGCAGCGTTTGTAGCTAGATAAGCGTGCAACATGCCAATAGGTTAAGGTTTAACACCAAAGACCTGGTGGTATGATGCAAGAGTTTAGTATTCCCACCTGGAAGTGGGAAGAGATAAATATGGACTTCGTGATTGTTTTACCTCCTTCCCGACGCCATCATGATTCCATTTAGGTTGTGGTTGATAGGTTGACTAATTCTTCTCATTTCTTGCCTGTTCATACTTTATATACTGCTGAGGAGTACGCTAGATTATATATTCGAGAGATAGTCAGACTGCATGGAGTTCCCTTGTCTATCATTTCGGATAGGGGTACTCAGATCACATAGCAATTTTGGAAAGCTTTTCAGAAAGGTCTTGGTACCCAAGTTCTTTTGAGTTTTTCTTTTCATCCGCATACCGATGGTCAGGCTGAGCGGACTATCCAGACCTTAGAGGAAATGTTGAGAGCTTGTGCACTTAACTTTAAGGAAAGTTGGGATGATCACTTACCGTTGAAAGAGTGTTCTTACAATAACAGTTTCTATTCTAGTATTGGTAAGGCTCCATTTGAAGCCTTATATGAGAGGAAGTGTAGATCACCTATAGGTTGGTTTGAGGTAGGTGAAGTGGCTGTGAGTAGTCCTGATTCAGTATTTAAGGCTATGGAAAAATTTAAGTTGATTAGGGAAAGGTTGAAAACTATGTAGAGTCGTCAAAAGTCATATGTAGATGTTAGAAGGAGAGACCTTGAGTTTGAAGTTGGTGACCTAGTGTATCTGAAAATTTCACCCATGAGGGGGGCGAAGAGATTCGGAAAGAAGGGGAAACTTAGTCCCCGTTATGTTGGTCCTTACAAAATTCTTAGCCGTGTTGGTAAGGTAGCTTATGAAGTCGAGTTGCCTTCTGAGTTGTCCTCTGTTCAGACAATATTCCATGTCTCTATTCTTAGAAAGCATAGTAGCGATGTTGTAGTAGTGGATTCCTCTGTGAGTGATGACATTCAAGAAAATCTTTCTTTTGATGAGATTTTGGTTGAGATTCCTGTTGAGATTCTTGATTTCAGTGTTCGAAGACTAAGGAACAAAGAAGTTCCCTTGGTCAAGGTGTTGTGGTGAAACCAATCTGTTAAGGGTGCAACTTGGGAAGCTGAGGCGGATATACGATCCAAGTACCCGCACCTATTTTTTGCGAACTCCGATCAAGCCGAAGGTACCATTCTTTCCTAAATTATGCACTTTTGATAAAAGTTCCAACAGTTCAGCTGTCATTTATTATGTGTTCAGCTGTAGTGTCTTGAATTTATGCATTCTATGTTGCATTCAGAGTGAGAAACAGTGTGGTGATGAGTCTAACGAATGGTTTTAGTTGTATGCTCTATTCCCTATCTAATCTTGGCATGTCTAGCATCATTCGAGGATGAACGTTTCCAGGGGGGATGATGTAATAACCTGGAAAATTTTTCTTTGAAATTTTGTGCGTAAACGTGTTGGGTTCTATCTTCTAGAATGAATTATAAATTTTACATGTGAAATGTCTTAGACTATGACCCACCATTGCATATGGTATCGAATAATCATTCCAATGATATGTGGATCAGCCAAAACGGACACCCGAGCGACGAGTTATGAACATTCCGATCGAACCATGAATAGTAGTGAACATTAAAACGTGCAGGAAAAAGTATTGAGGTCTGGCGTATTTTTGCTCCAACTTTAAATGATCATAAATCCATGTACATAATGATCTGGGTGATCTACTATATGTCAACGAAAAGATATGCAAGTCCTCTTTCCAATGAAATTTGTTTCTTCCAATTTGTCTATCGGAGCAAAAAGTTATGGTCGATCTACTTCAGCCTATCAAAAGTCATTTTTTTGGTCAACATCAAATGATCATAACTCCTCATACACAATGATCTGGGTTAGATACTATATATCAATAGAAAAATATGAGAGTCCTCTTTCTAAAAATTGATTTCATCTAACTTGAATATCGGAGTAAAATGTTAGGGTTGATCTACTTCAGACAATCAAAACTGTCCATCAAAGGACAGATTCGAGAATTTTTTTAATTTTTAGGGGCATTTTGGTCATTCCCCATCACCCAAAATCCATCCAAACCCTATATTAAAGCCTATTAGAAGCATTATATGTTATATTTCATCAAACTCCCTCAAAAATAAAACCCTAAGCTCCTACATCCAACTTCAAGAACCTTCAAAGTTCACCATTAATTCTGCAAATTTATTCAAAATTCCAAATTCCTAGTTCAAGAACTCCAAGAACCATCATTCAAAGTCACGATTAATATCTCAAAAACGAGTATCGATCTAAAATTCACCATTCAAGGTATGTGGAGTTTTTCAACAAGAACTCTCTTTCGTTCTTGCGCGCAAAGGTAATTTTCTTTTCAAAGGCATGATTTTTATTTGATTTTTATGAATTTGAAGCATGAACCAATATCTTATGATGATGATTATGAAATCTTGATATTTATGATTTTTAAAGATGAATTTACATATGTGGTGATATAAAGCATGAATCTTGAATGATTTTTATCATGATTTTGATATTTGGGTCGTGAATCCCCATTGGAAATTGTGTTTTTTTTAGAAAGTGTGTGTTATAAGCATGTTTATGTTAAATATATGAGATATTTTGAATGACTTGACCTTTTGGTCTTAATGGAGTTGTTTCGAACTCGAGTGTGAAAGAAATCCACAATGTGGTTGATTTTGATATATGGGAAGCATGATGGCTCCCAATGTATATTTATATATTATTGAAATTGTTTTGTAGTGGATTGTCCTTGAAATGATCTGAGCTAAGTCTGGGAGAAATCTTTAGCACCGAGTGAGAGGTATAAAACAACCTTACTTTACTAGAACTGCGTGCCCCCGTAGGAGTGAGCCTGAGGCTTATATCGATAGTCCTACTCCGATGGGAAGGATAGGACGAATCTCCCCAACGTGGGTTGTACGTTGGACTCCATGTAGCTCACACGGTTTATGTCGGTTATAGGATCTCCCAGTGTATGCGTGTTTCCTTGTGTCTATGGTGAATGGTGAAGTGATTTGAAAGTGGAATTGTGAAAGTCATTCTTTCGAAAGATTTAAATGATATTTATATTATGAGAATTGACATTCTTGATGAACTGAAATTTATTGACAAATTATATGATAGCTCATATGTGTTATTGTACTTATTTCATCCTCTCATGATTATGGTGATTTTCTTCGGGCTATGTGAGTCTTTCATACTTCCTGCATATTTCTTATAAATATTTATGATGATGATTTTTATACAACTGCATACACTCCCATATACTCGATTCCTTTCCCTGGTACTGACCCATATATTCGGTTGCGGGCTGCATGTTCTCAGAATGTAGGTTCAGGTACTTAGTTCCAGGCTCGACAGTTATTCTTTGGGCATGCGGTTCTACATCCTCTGTTGAGGTAAGTCCTTATGTTCTTAGGAAGTGATGTCTGATGTTGGTTTCACAGAATTGTTTACATTTGATAACTGAGTATGATTTAGTTGGGGCATGTCTCAATGGCTCACTGGTTTTATTGATTTTCTTAGAGGCTTGTCAGACTAGTATAGATGTTGGGAGTTGACTAATAAGTCATATTTTCTTATCTTTCTAAAATTCTTTTATTCTTGGATGATGATTACTCTGTTGATATTTAAGGGTTATTTATGGAAACTCCGTTGATTTGTGTTGAACTGAATGAAAATGGCTCAAAGGGTTAGCTTGGGGCTACTCATAGCCTCAAGTATCGTGTGACGATCCGGGACCCATTTTCTGGGGTGTTACATGGGTTCGTGTCCCTAACCTTTGAATTGACCTTGTGCCTTTAATATATGATGGGTTCAAGTCCCAAAGTCAAGTGAATAATTGGTTAATTGATAATGGTAATAGCATGATGTATGCTTGCAAGTGGCATTGGTATGACAATACCAAATGAAGTGCCATGATTAGTAATTGGCTTAATGATTGCGTATGTCAAATGATGGTTATAAATTAGGATTTAAAGAGGGTTGTGTAGCTGAGAGGTTAAGGTGGAGGTCAAGGGGGATCAACCATGGAAACCGTGTTTTTCGATGCAGGGGTCAAAATGGCCTGATGTTTGAGTCCTCTTGCTTACTATGACCGGGTGGTTCAAGTCTCCCATAATTTATGATATAGGAGATTTGAGTCCTCCATATCATGCTACACGATTAGGTGATCAAGTTACCTTAGTATATGCGTAGGAGGTTTGAGTCCCTCATAAGTATATGTAAGATTGTTCTCCAGATTGTGCATCTATGCAAACTGGGGCCCGACTAGGGGGTGAGATCTTGATCCCATATAGCACGTGGGTGTTAATAAGATGACATCTAAGCTACAAAACCCCGGCTAAGATTTCAAAGGGTCATGCTAAACCCGGTTCCCTTTCCCAGCATAGTTTCTATATGTATATATGCATGTGATTGCATATTGTTGCTTACTTTGGTTTATAATACAGGCATTATATTACCCTTATATTTGAGTTACATGCTGGCGCTCCAACCGCTAACCATCTTTGGATATTGTATCCCCATGCAATACAGGGACCGTTCATACTATCACACCTCCAACTCAGTGACTTGGATTCGGGAACAACATGTGTTGACTTGAAGTGGTTAGCTTTCATACTTTAGAAGTCTCCATTTCTTGGTTTTATTTTCTTATTTCCTTATTGGTATAGTCTTAGATATTTGTTTTGGGTATGGTCGGGGGCATGTCCAAACCGAATATTCTTGGATTGGTTAGAGGCTTTGTATGGACAAACTGTGGACTTGTGTATGTTATGGAATGGAATGATTATGTTATGGTTTCTGATTTGGTTTCGGACAGTTTGACATGATTTTGTTGGTATCAGGTATAGATTTATCCAATATTCATTACATTTTGAGTTACTCTATCTTGTTATATCATCGAAATTCACCTAACACAGATTATATTCGGTTGGTTGGATTGTGTAGCGGGGCGATCTATGAGACTTGTTGGACTTGAGACGCATTTTACGACAAGGCCCTGGTTTGAGCTATTTCAAGCATCTGAAAACTCAGTCTCGAGATTTCCAGGTACTACTTACAACTGACCACGCCTTCCACCTACCTAGGCTCGTAACTGACCTCTTATCATGCCTGCCTAAAACCTCTTCAAGTATCCTTGAAACTACACTTATGACCCTGAGGACCACCTCTAGCTGTGGAATGAATTGCTTTAATAGGGGAACACTCTGAGTTGAAGCAACAATCGTCCCAAAACTAGGGCAATCTCACTAATAGTGACCCGGAGCTCTACAACTATAACATGATACCAAAGTAGAACCATAACCAATAGATCCAGTTACCCCACAATAACCTCCATTTCTAGAATGACCAGATGTTGAACCTCTTGAATACTGACCACTACCCTTACCAGGGCTATCACTAACATTAGAACAACCTCCATTAGTAATTTGAATACTTCCAGAATAGGTCTACTAGGCTGACTCTGAGACTAATATGATGGATGCTGAGGATATATACAATGAAAACATACACCTCTAATTCAGGAACTACTATGACTCCTTCTGAAACTGACCTAATATCTTGGCCTCTAATCGCCGCCCCATGTGCCTCATGATGTATCTCTTCCATAAGATGAGCCTGATTAGAAACATTAGAAAAATACCTACCTGTAGCAACCAAACTCTGAGTAGACATATTAAAGGGAAGTCTCAACCCTCGAAGAAATCAACCAACTCTATCATACTCCATATTTAGAATAAAAAATGTATGCCATGCCAACTAGTGAAAAGGTGACTTATACTCTGCAATTGTAATGGAGCTCTGGCCAATCTAAAGTACTGATATCTCAAATTATTCTGAAGGCTCTGAGGCATATACTTCTTTAAGACATCTCAGAAAACTAAGCCTATGACAAAGAAAAGGATCTAGCAACCAAGTCCAACTGAAATATGGTGTAATCCAAACCACGAGTCTCAACTAGGACCAAATTACAAAGCCTATCCTCATAAGCAATCAAAAACTCATACACATCCTTGCCTGAAGCACCAAAAAAACCAAGCGAAGCTACTCTCAAGAATCTACCTAATATCATCTGCTCCACAATAGATATTAAAGTCTGGATGATCACTGGTTGTTCAAATACCAACTGAGCAATCACCAGCATAGGAGGAACCTAAAATCTTAGATTTATAGTGACAACATATGCCTCTACCTCATTATCACTCTAATATGTAGACTTTACATAATTACACGATGTACCACCAACTATCCCTAGAAGCTAAACTAAAGCATCCCTAAGAACTGAAGAGAAAATAAACCCTGGTTGAGCCTGGGCTATTCCCTAGCCCACCGCTGTATAGGGCTAAAAAATCTTTGGCTCAAGTGTTGGAATAGGGTTTGGTGGAGGACACCTATCCTGGACTCTAGCAGGGGAGACATCGCATGGTTGTCTATGACCTTTGGGTCATCCATAAACAGGAGTAGGATCCCTAGGCTCGATCATGGGAGCCTCATCTTATGTAGCGTTATCACATGTCCTATCCATATTTGAATAAGTAAAGTCGAAGAAATATTCTATAAACCAACTCAGACTCTTAGAACTATATGATAGAATGAAGTGAATAATTCTAATGAATGTCCCATAGCTTTCTAAAGATAGGAAAGGAACGTCATTACTCCGATCCACAAGACTCTACTAGACACTTGATCTTGTACCAACAATATTGGTGTAGCCTAGGCTCTGATACCAATTTGTTACTACCCTATTTACAAGTCTTGATGGCACCTACTCTATCTCTCTAATAGGTAAACAAAACCGTAAACCAAAGTTACACACAATGGGTTAAATTTATGGAAAATTCCCAACATAGGTGGAAATCAACATAACTTATAAATAACAAGGTGTTTAAAATAGATAAAAATAGTCCACACAAATTCCATCCCATGACCTAGTAGAACTAGTACAAGAGAATCTAGTAATAATAATATAACCCATGTATCTAGGATAGTCAATAATATTTGTCTCAAAACAAAAGACTAAACATAGAAAGATAGAAGGAAATAGGTGATTCCGACTCCAAGAACTCAACCTATCTTCTTATATAAACACAGCATGAACGTTGATCAACAACGAAAACTAGTACTCAATTTGCACCAAAAAGGTACAGAAGTGTAGTATCAATTCCAAAACAATGGGTACTCAGTAGGCAACATCGGTCGACTGAGCTAAATCATGATCTAAGATTGATAGAATGCAGGATAAATTAACAAAGGCAAGTTAAGGAAATAAACATGAAATATCTCAAACATCGCTATACATTAATCACTAGATAATTGGAATATCATCATAACATAACATAAAGTATAAATACATGCAATCACAACTACAAAATAGGCTCCCATATGCTAATCGGTTCAGAAAATTAAATAACCCATCTCAAGCCCCCAAAAGCCTAGAAGGTCCAAACAAGATAGAATAACCCACCACCATCATTTATAAGCTCTCATAATACAATTGGAATTCATCCAAGCCATGACACATTATAACCATCAATGGTCCGTAATCATCATTTGTAAATAAGTCAACACTTAGCCACTATCCACCATATAGCAACTAATCCTCATGTATAAATAAATCATCCTTTATCAACTAAACTTCACTTATCCATAAATAATTAATTATCAACTAACCAATATTTAGCATCTAGTCATTATATCACTATTTCTTCATTTTTGACCTAGCTAGTTTGTTAATCTCACACCCTAATGTCATCATATAAAAATAAGTATATCATTATAGTATAATACATATAACTAGACTCAAACAAGTATGGATATTCAACAGTATCCTCATAAAATCATCATAATTATCTTCTGTTCATGCTGGGCATATATAAATCGTAATAATAATCATCTAGTCTTGTCAGGTATATATTATCATAATCATCCTTTGACCTTATCGGGTATATATTATCATAATCAACCTTTGACATTGTCAGGTATATATCATTATAATTATATTTTGGCCTTATTGCGTATATATCATAATAATCATCTTCCAACATTGCCTAGTATATATCATCATAATCATTCTCCTGCCTTGCCAGATATATATCATCATAATGTCGTTAGTAATATCATAACCATCCTTCGGATGTCTTCCGGGTATAAATAGTTAATATCATCATAAATATGGAAAATAGCTTAATCATAAAAGTATTTAACAACATAACCATGAAAATAACATATTTACATGATCAATAATCATAATCGAAATTGTGAATTCTAGCATAACAACCAGCATGATTGCCAATATAGTAAATAAGCATGATCTTTGGTATAATCACTATCAAAGTCAATAATATAATCAATAAGCATGATCTTTAGGATAATCCATAATGTATTCACCAATGTAGTCATTAAACATGACCTCTAATATAATCAATATACACTATCAAGCATAGGCAATAACTTGTCAATAGACTAATTAATGGCTTATCATTATCATAAAAAGATAGCTTATCATTATCTTGGTCAATATGTAATTCATGGAATAATCTACCACTTATTCATAACATAATCACTAGCTTAATTTATGGTTTAGTTAATATCATTCTCAAGGGGTCATTTAATTAAATATTCTATAGCCCAATCAATAGCCAAATCAATAGTATTCTCAACGGATCATATATATATATATATATATATATATATATATATATATATATATTAAATCAGTCCATATAAGAGAGGGAAAAGGGTAATACTAAAAAATGATTCCCCAAGACCTAGTAAGGTTTGTACAAGCGCTACTAAGCCAAAGAGTAGTAGATAGATGCCAAAATATACAAGTGGTCTCCAAATATGAAAAATAAGACTAATATTAGAACATAAGGTGAGGGATCAACTCTAAATATTGAAAGATTTCCCAAATATCTGGTCAACATCTCTACTCATGT
The DNA here is from genome assembly GCA_030864225.1 of Capsicum baccatum var. pendulum. Classification (NCBI taxonomy): domain Eukaryota; kingdom Viridiplantae; phylum Streptophyta; class Magnoliopsida; order Solanales; family Solanaceae; genus Capsicum; species Capsicum baccatum. Next base: position 54,574,836 of record CM061554.1, on the reverse strand, counting down.
TCGGCATCAATTGTGATAATTTATACTAAGATCTGCATTGGGGAAAAGATGTAGAAGTGTAGTATGAGTACCAAAACATAAGATACTTAATAAAACTCATGGGATGACTGATCAAAAATAAAGTAACAACACAATACAGTATGAGTTTATACTAAAGGGTAATAAATGAGGATCAAAAATAAAATAATAGGCTATGCTAAGAAAATGCAAAAAATCAGATATAATTAAATCAAAATCAAAAGTAAATGCCTAGGTATTAACTATCTAAACCGCCATAAAACTAATGGTACAAACAAAGAAAATAAATCTGAATGATCTCACATAAGTATGGTGGGCATAAGCAAGGAGTAAAACCAATATAAGGCCAAGTGTAATAGTAAGGAAAGTAAAAAAACAAGAAAAGATGTGTGATACGAATCCTATATATCCTTACTCCAACCATATCTATAAATACTACTGGACTCAACAAAATTTTAAACCAAAGATCAGTAATAATAAATGCTGATGTAAAACCAAAATCAATGTAAAATAAAAAGTATACTGGATAATTGACTCAACCTAGAAGTAATAGTAAATAAACAATAAACTAGGTGCTAAACTCTAAAAAAAACTAATAAATATGAAATAATTGGTAAAAATCTTGAGTTATTGTAAATCCAAAGTCTATCTATCCTTTTTCCCATTTTTGAATGCCAAATTTATCAAAGTGGTGCAAGGTTATCTATATTAAGTCAATAATCATGAGTTATTACATGCTAAGGAATACTAAAACTAAAAATCATAATATAGAAATTTAAAAAACTAAATTCCAATAATTGATCTCTCAAACATTCTATAATCGTCTATATCAGAAAGGGCATTATTCCAAAACAACTGACCTAAGAGGAGCAATAGGGCCAACTATAAGTCTTGGGAACCCAACCTAAGTTAAGCATATAATTAAACCTTGGATAAATCTTCTCAATCCTATTCCAATCCCTTGGTTTTCTAATTCAATCCTTAAAGGAGAATAAACTATTAGTCTATGGCAAACGAGGCCGAAATCTACCCTAAACATCCCCTTAATAAGCCAAAATAATTAGAAATTGTCTAAATGCCTATCCAAATCATAATAACCCATGAATAATTAGCACAATAAACCTGCTAATACAATAATATAGAAATGTCTATATAAAAAGTAATCCTGGCCTACCTAAAAATTGTCGAAGCCACTCGAAATCATCTATATTTGAGCCTTTCCCTTTCAAGAAGCTTTCGATAGTAGACCTGCTATAAAAATAATAATCTCCGAGTAAAAAATAGTAGCAATGATACCTATATTACAAATATACATTTCAAGACAAGATTCAATTACAAAAATCACTTTTGGGGTCTGCTTGTAGAATTTAAAAATTGAAACCACAACAATGTACCTCAGGGAACCATGAGCTAGTGCTGAAAGATTGGGTATGAGAGGCTCTCCAATTTGATCCCAAAATATCCCACAAATACCAAGGAAAAACAAGAAGTTAAATTATAATTTGATGGGATTTAGATTGGGAACTTAATATACAATGACTGGATAATGATCACTTTATTGACCTCTAACTATTCCTAGCTCCAAATAATATTTTACCAAGGTTTCTTGAGCTCTCAACTCCAACAATATTGTAAGAAATTAGAAGAAATGGGATGAAAATACTGAAAAGGGAGTATATATAACACAGACATTTATTTCTAAATCAGTACCGCTAGGACAGAAGGGTGATCGTTTAAGTGGCCGCTGGTAAGGTTAGTTAGCTCTACTAAGGCAAAGAAATTACCTGGTGTTGACACTATTAAGCACCACATAAGAGGAACATTAGCTGCTAAAGTAGCTTCACTAAGGTGATGAATGGACCACTTACGTTGTTGCACCAGATAATTTACATTAAAAAAATTTATACCAAAAATGTTAGACAACTCTAAATATCTCAACTACGTATTCCCCATTCATTTAAAATCCTATGTATGCAAATGAACTATGCTACCATATCAAATTCAGCATTATAGAGTCATCATAATATATGAAATTCCCAACATAGGTCATTACAAAAAAAGTGGATCCCATCCCAAGGTTTTATTTTTACTAAATTCCAAACAATAGCACAAAATGAGCCCAAATGCCTCAGTCCTGATGTGACATAGATTCATGGCACTTTTAATGCTAATAAACTTATGTCCCTTTTTATTAGATATGATATGTTTTTAATATTTCTATTGCAGGTAAACATGGTTGGAAATCAGTGCAATAAAATAAGAAGAAAACACTCTAAGAACTGAAGTCTTTGCCTAGATAATGAGTTGGTTGGTATTGCTACGACTCATCATCCCTAAGACATATGGAGACCAATGAATAAAGCTAATAAGGAACATAAATTTGAAGTTTGCTATGGCTTACAAAGATTGACTATGATTTGTAGAGAAAAATCATTTTGAGCAAACCTGATGGAAAATCGCGAGAGTTTACTGGGTTGTATCCAGTTGAGACAAGACTAACAATGAGTCATAGTGTGAAGCTATGACTAGTAGTGTTGAGCATTATGAGAAAAGATTTGGAAGATTAAATTTCACTGGAGAGACAAAGTGTCCATCCAACGACTCATAAAGAGACATGATGAGTCATCACAAAAGGGCATAGAAGTCAGGAAACAAAACTATAATAAGTCAGCTTTTTCCAGATGACTCGTTCCCTGAAACATAGGCACTGCCTACCTTATTTTCCTATTTTGTTTCGTTTAGGATGTGAAGGATATCTTATGAAATTATAAATACCCATTTTATTTTTTTTTACTATCTTACACACTCTTTACATTCACAACACTATATTGATTCTAAGATTCGACTTTTGATCTTGGAATTCTTTATTATTGGTTTTATGTTTGGTTATTAATTTGAGATTCTATGTTTTGTTATTTAATTATTGTAAAATTATTCATATTCTTTCCTTATTGAATCCAATGGATATTCATGCAACCAGGAGCAGCTAAACTACCTAACTAGGGTTGTGCGAACCCTGATGGAATAACAAAGTAAAGAAAGTGCCAAGCCATTCTTGATTAGTATTCTTACATATTTTTTGATACTCCTTGATTTGATTGCTTTCTTAATGATTGCAGATGTTAAGAACCTACCTGTATTCGATACTTAATTCAAAAAAAGAGGGAGAAATTAGTAAAAGAAGATCACAAAAGCTATTTAAGGCTACAAACCGTGATCTAATTAACTTGACACTCAAAATGTAATAGTTAATCTGGGATCCAAGATAAAGGTTAGTAAGAAGACACTCTAAGACTAAAAGGTATAGAGAGAAATTCACTAAAGGTCCTTACAAGATGGTTGGTGGAACATATCTTATCAGATTCTGCATGTAACGTATTGGGATAGTTCGATGGAGAAAATTAAGTCTACTGAGTTAGGAAATTAGGGGGAACACAGTCCGTCTATTCATCTCATGTTGATTTAAACCCAAGAGATGATTTTTTACTAATGACACTATTCTTACCTACCCCTCTGTTTACTTTTCTTTAATTTTCTAGCTACTTCAACAAGTTCGTGAGAGATATTTGGGCTATTCCTTGTGGGTTTGACCCGAAACCTTATTGGGTTATACATTTCATAGTAGCCATGTTATATTTCCTAAAGGAATAATTTTGGTAGCATAAAATTTTTGGTGTTTTTGCCAGGAAATATGGGTATGGATTAATTAATTAAAGTTGTTGAGGTTGTTGGTTTTATTATTTTCAACTATTCCTTCAGTATATGCCAGTGTATGCCCAGTACCCAGAGTAAAGGAAATCCCTTTATCCCACTTTACATTGTGCTAGAGCAAACTTTAAGAAAAAATAAAAAGATGGAAGAGCAGGAGCATGAAGGTCATGATGACCCTAGACAGACTAAATAATAAGATGGAAAGTTGTTGAGGTTGTTGGGTTTATTATTTTCAACTATTCCTTGGACATATGCTGGTGTAAGCCCAGTACCCAGAGTCAAGGGAACCCCTTGATCCTAATTTACACTGTTCTAGAGAAAAACTTAAGACAAAATTGTAAGATGGAAAATACGGAGCGTGAAGGTCATGATTACCCTAGTCAGACTAAATAATAAGATGTAAGAGAAGGAGCACGGAGGTTATGATGACCCTAATCAGATTCCTCCACCTTCGCAAAGTGTTTAAGAAACAGTCTCACAAACCACTACGTCATTACTGGCTAAATAAATCACAAGGAAAGATGCTACTAACCATCACGAAGCTCAAGAGGAAAGAGATAGACATGAAGAATAACATCAAGTAGAATTTAATAGAGCAAGAAGAGAGAGAGCTCAAGTACCCTAGATTTTCTATTCAAGCAAACATATGATGATTTGAAGGAAGATATGGGGTACATTGAGCCTATTGAGATACGAGATATCATTCCTCTTGAGTTGTCTCAAGGTTGATGTTTTATATTATGACTGCTATAATCTTGTTGTTGATTATGAATGGTGTGTTTGCTAGTTTAACGACTAGTGATTCCAACATACACATTATTAATTTCATGGGGATTTTCACTTTATATAATTTACCTGGGGTAAGTAAGGAATCTTTCAGAGTCGGGTTGTTCCTATTCTCACTACGAAGAGACACTATGGTTAGGGGAACTACACCGTGGGTCCATTACTAATTGGAATGAATTGTGAAAACTGTTTTTACATTAATTCTTCCCATCTTCGATAATGTTGTATTTGAAGGATGAGATTTATAATTATAGGTTGTTGTAATGCCCCGAGATCCTATCCCGAGACACACATGGTGCTTATGGACCCGAAGGACCACAAGATAACCCTTTTTTGATATCTGTACCTGTACACTACAAATATCTAAAATAAATGCGAAAATTTTCCATAAGGTTCAACACATCTATACATACTCAAAACTGAAAATTGAATACTAATACATCCGTCTGAAAAGCCTGTAAACTGTCTGAACTTTGGAGTTGATGGGACAGGTCCCCAACTAACTCCGTCAACTAAAAATAAATAAAATCTGAAACAATAATAGTAAATTGAGATTCATCCTCGAAAGAAGAGAACTCACTACTACTGCTGCTGATGGGGACTGAACTACTGAGGATAATCTGGATCCTGTGCCTCTGAACCTATGGTGTCAAATAAAACACCATAGCGCAAATGAATCAGTATAGAAATGTACCGAGTATCTAGATGAGGTAGGCTAATCCAAGGGCTTATGCATGCATAATATCTAAACTGAATAATCATGAAAGATGCCACATGAGAACACATACATGAATAGACAGAATATGAACACAATTATCACAATTCTAGATACTGAAACTCGCATACCACTTCACTGCAGACTAAACTCACTACTGACACTGAGATATTGAATCACTAACTCCTCTGATACTAATAATTAAGGATCTGGATATTCTTACATCAAGGATTGTACTCTGAGCTTACTACTTTTGACTGACAGAATTAGAGATCTACTTTTCCAAGAGATTATTCTGGAAGCGATTATCAATGATAAGAAGTTTGATTATATCTGAATCTGATGACAAGAATATTCAATAGAAATTTGATAATGTGATCAAGCCTGTCTGGCGGCAGATCTCTGAATATGATATCAATCAACTGTATATGTCACCAAACCTATCTGTCAGGACGGTCCATGAATCAACGAAACTTCGGAGTTCCTCATAAAGATAGATGATTATATCTGGCAGTCCTAATTTCTAAAGATTGATTTTGAAACTGAGAATAAATATGAAACTAAAACTGTGGGAAGTAGTCACTTAACCGACATACCCCACCATACCACAGGTGGGGTCCAACCTCTACCCTCGGTTGGGAGGGTGCCAATACTGTGCCATGGGTAAAGATAATATCTTTATGTGCATTATCTTTATGTGACCCTCGTCTATCAGGTGCTTAAATGAGAACGATGGAGCCCTCACCTAACAGGTCAAGCCACGTCATCTACCCTCATCTAACAAGTATGATGTCTCTCATCTACCCTTAACTAGTAGGTATGATGTCTCAACCTATGCTGTCTATGTAGTTCTGGAGCACAAAGATTGCATCTAAGAATCATACCCTCTACTAGTAGGTGAGTTCCCATCCTTGAGCTAGCTCAGTGCTAGTTTTTACTCCCAACTGAAAGACTCTGACTGAATTCTTAACTAAGCACAACTAAACTGAATCTGATATTAATCATGTTTCTCAAAAGATCTAACTGAGTTACGCTGAGATTACTTAGTTCTATATCTGACGGAAAAGACATCGAATAATAGTATCTGACTGACGATACAGAGCTTGAATAGATAACTAAAATCACTTCTTAGATTAGAATTGAATCACTTGAATACTATTAGATCTGAGATGATTACAGGACTAAGGCTAGATTATTAGCGATATAGAGATTACAGAGATTTTTTAGATTACTGAGCTTTCTTAAGTTCCACACTTGTCTGAGGATACGTAGTTCTATTGTTCACTGAGTTTTGTGAATCATGACCCAACTAGAATTATCGATAAACTGACACGGGCTCTAGACAACAGCTCTATTTTTGGGTATAAATACATCCAGGATGCGATAGCACAAAATTAAGCATCATCATTCATTCATCATCACAAGCATTCATCCATCATCGCAATCATTCAAGAATCTTCACAAGTAATTCAGGAATCATGCCATATGTTCATTTCCACAGTCATTAAACATCACCTCAAGTATTTAAGGATCTCAAATGTCTATTCATTATCACAGTTGCCTAGGAGTCACTTTAAGCATATTGTAATCATAATCATATAATAACATAGGGGAAACATGCTACTAGATTATACTCCTTTCAACAAGGTTTTACCTTAGCTATTTTATACCTATATCGATCTTGAAAAGTGTTTGGATATCCCATGGCTTGGGGAGACTTCATACTATCACGTCATAACTTACTTGCTAACCACTTGGCATGTATTAAAAGCTTAACATATATCAAGAGCATATAATTAGGAGAATTTACAACCATCATATCTCGACTTGTTCACTAGGGTCTTTCAACAACCACTAGACATGACCGATTTTACACCTACATGGGAATTTCATGTTATCTTGGACCATTTCACTCACTAAGGCATTTTATCAAACACTAGGCAAGCATGGACTATCTTACAATTTGGGGTTTCCTATTCAACATACTATAGTGGCACTTATGCTTCACCTAAGCTCTTTATCAAACCTATGGGGAACGTTCTTCACTTATTCAACCATTTCTACACCCAAAAGTCATGAACACATCACATAGAAAAACAACTTCAAGAGGGTCTACCACAAACATCACATGAATTCCACATACTAGGGTCAAAGCTCATAAATTTTGTAGGCAAACATAAACCAAAACTCAAAAACACATTAAACATCCATTTTAACTCATACAAATCATTAACAACTCATAAACATAACAATCTTTTAGTTTTAAAAAGGGTTCTTGAGCTTCTTGAATGAAAGGGACCCAAGAATCAACATTTGCATACCTCAACCTTTGAAATTGGATGAACTTTGTGTGGCATTATATTATCTCCCCCTTGAGAACATTCTTCCTTGAATGTCGCTTAAGAGACTGAGATTACGGATCAATAGAACTTACTCAAGAAATGGAAATATCTCAGATCAGGACTACACAATTGGAACGACTGACATATAGAGTTCTCACACTGGGCATGCATATATGATGCAAGGAATATTCGACTAAGGATACTCATAGCTGAATTCTCATAATACACATGCATATCTGATGCATGGACTCATAACTGGGATGATATCATGAATACATGGATAAACACACACTGACAAGCTGAACTTTTTCTACTGAATGCGCATATCTAATGCATGAATGTCCGGCTAAGCTGACTTTTAAAAGCACGACTTGACAATGCAACAATGATAGGTGCTATCTTTATAAGGAAAATCTAAATATGCATCGAGATGAATCTGATGGGATGCAACATCGTCATACCATGGGGTATCTCCCTCTTAGGACTCTATGTTCCTTTAAACACACTTCGCTAAAATACTAGAGCGGTGCACGGGGCACCTACAGATTGGGTCATAATTGACCGATCAAGATCTGAAACTTATGCATGACTCATGCTAACATATAAGCTCAAAATGAGAGAAAAGGATGTATCAATGCATAACATAAATATAAAGGGCTCATAACATACCCGGGTCAATTTCAAGGGATCTTTCCCGATCAAGGCGAGCCTGAAGTGCATACAATCTATTAAAAGCTGAAGGATGACTACGCTGACTTCGGGGACCTGGCTTAGGATAGTCTCAAACTTTGTGACCGATCTCACAACATCCAAAGCACACATCACTACCATATCTACATACACCCTTATGATTCTTACCACATTCTTCACACAATGGTTAGGTACGAACACCACTAGTACTACTCTGGGCTTTGGAGCTTGGCGCTCTCTCAAATCCGACACCCCCAAATGCAGGTGTGAGTAGACTAGATAAAGATGGAGATGGAGCTAAAAATCTTCGACCATACTGAGAACTACTACCACCTTGAGACCCTGACTAGGAGAAACCATGACTACCTGTTTTGGCTCTCTTACTCCCTCTCCCTCTCTTCTTCATCTTATCTGCCTCAATCTGTTGCGCATGAATCATTAGCCTAGAAAGATCCATATCTATATTGAGCATGGAAGCTCTACACTCTTTTAACACATCACTTGATACCCCTGTCAAAAACTTACTCATACTCGCTCTAAGGTCAGCTATCAAGTCGGGAGCATACTTAGCTAATTGGTTAAACTTAATACTCTTTCACTGTCATGGAGCCTTGCCTTAGGTTCACAAACTCTTCTACCTTAGCTTCTCTCATTTCTAGCCGGAAAAACCTATCTATAAAGGCACTCTGAAACTCTAGCCAAGTCTTGGGAGCTGCATTCTCCTCTCTACTTTTCGGCCACATCACTATCCAATCATGAGCAATATCTTTCAACCTATAAGATAGTAAATCAACACTTTCCTCCTCTAACATATTCATAATTTGGTTGATCTTCTTAACCTTCTCAAGAAACAACTGCAGATCCTCACCAACTACTGACCTAAAGAATTCGGGCGAGTTCATTTTCATGAAGCTTCTAATCCTGGTTATGGCAGAATTCCCATTTTATTGAGGTGGGACTGTAGCCTGACAGTTGCCATGAACATTAGTCACCGCCTGGGCTAACACCTGGAAAGCTGCTTGAAACTCTGCATGTGACACACTCTCATTTTTAGGATCTACTAGCTGAGGGGGCTGATCATCAACCCAATAGACAAAGTCTCTGCGAGGAGGCATACTCTATAAATGAAAGAATAAAGTGGATTAGATTGAGGATCAACTTGAGCTCATACTCACTCGTATAAAATGATCACTGAAATAAGAGGAACTGCTCCTAAGAACATCATGTAGCATCTTTTACATAAATGTGGCGCATTATACACCCATGTACAAGACTCTACAAGATGCGGCTTTTCAGACTCCCTAGGATACTCTTGAACCTTAGGCTGTGATACCAAGTTTGTAATGCCCCGAGATCCTATCCTGAGATGTCACACAGTGGTTATGGACCCAAAGGACCACAAGCTAAACCTTTTCTGATATCTATACCTATACACTACAAAATATATAAAATAAATATGGAAACTTTCCATAAGGTTCAAAACATTTATACATACTCAAAACTGAAAACTGAATACTAATACATCCATCTGAAAATCCTCTAAACTATATAAACTATGGAGTTGATGGGGCAGGTCCCCAACTAACTTCATCAACTAAAAATAAACAAAATCTGAAATAATAATAGTAAACTAAGATTCATCCTCGAAAGAAGAGTACTCACTACTACTGCTGCTGTCGGGGATTGAACTGCTGAGGATAATCTAGATCTTGTTCCTCTGAACCTATGGTGTTAAATAAAACACCATAGCGTAAATGCGCCAGTACAAGAATGTACCAAGTATGTAGATGAGGTAGGCTAATGCAAGGGCTCATACATGCACAATATCTAAATTGAATAATCATGAAAGATGCCGCATAAGAACACATATATGAATGCACAAAACATGAACATAATCATCGCAACTCTAGATACTGACACTCGAATACCACTTTACTACAGACTGAACTTACTAATGACACTAAAATGTTGAATCACTAACTCCTCTGATACTGATAACTGAGGATCTGGATGTGCTTACATCAAGGAATATAGTCTGACCTTACTGCTTTTGACTGATAGAAATAGAGATCAAATTTACTAACAGATTATTCTGGAAGCGATTATCAATGATAATAAGTATGATTATATCTGAATCTAACAATAAGAATATTCATTAGAAATCTAATACTGTGATCAAGCATGTCTGGCAGCATATCTCTGAATATGATATCAGTCAACTGTATATGTGACCAAGACTATCTGTCAGTATGGTCCATGAATCAACAGAACTATCTGAGTTCCTCATAAAGATAGATGACTGCATCTGATTGTCCTAATTTTTGAAGCTTGATTCTGAAACTAAGACTAAATTTGAGTCTCAAACTGTGGGAAGTAGTCACTTAATCGACATGCCCCAACCTACTATAGGTGGGTTCAATATCTACCCTCGATTGGGAGGGTGCCAATACCGTGCCATAGGTAAATACATTATCTTTATGTGCATCATCTCTATGTGACCCTCATCTATTAAGTGCTCAAATGAGAATGGTGGAGCCCTCATCTAACAGGTCAAGCCACCTCATCTACCCTTATCTAATAGGTATGATGTGTCTTATCTACCCTCAACTAGTAAATATGATGTCTCAACCTATGTTGGCTACGTAGTTTTAGAGCATAAAGATTGCATCTAAGAATCATACCCTCTACTAGTAGGTGACTTCCCATTCTTAAGTTTGCTCGATGCAAGTTTCTACTCCCAACTTAAGGAATTTGACTAAATTCTTAACTAAGCACAACTAAATTGAATCTGATATTGATCATGTTTCTCAAAATATCTAACTGAGTTATGTTGAGATTACTTAGTTCCATATCTGATGGAAAAGACATCGAATCATGGTATCTGACTAACGATACAGAGCTTGAAAAGATTACTCAAATAACTTTTGAGATTAGAATTAAATCACTTGAATACTATTAGATATGACCTGATTACAAGACTAAGGAGAGATTACTAGCGATACAGAGATTACAAAGATTTCGAAGATTACTGAGCTTTCTTAAGTTTCTTACTTGTCTGAGGATACAGAGTTCTATAATTCACTGAGTTTTGAGAATCATGGCCTAATTGAAATTATCAAGAAACTAACATGGGATCTAGACAACAACGCTATTTTTGGGTATAAATACCCCTAGGACTCGATAGCATAAAAGTAAGCATCATCATTCATTCCTCATCATAAGCATTCATGCATCATCACAATCATTCAAGCATCTTCACAAGTAAATCAAGAATCATGCCATATGTTCACTTCCATAGTCATAAAACATCACCTCAAGCATTTAAGGATCTCAAACGTCTATTCATCATCACAGTCGTCAAGGAGCCACTTTAAGCATCTCAGAACCATAATCATATAATAACGAAGGGAAAATATGCTACTAGATTGTACTCCCTTCAACAAGGTTTTACCTCAGCTATTTCATACCTATATCAATCTTGACATGTGTCTGGATATCCCATGGCTTAGGGAGACTTCATACTATCACGTCATAATGTACTTGATAACCACTTGGCATGTATTAAAAGCTTAACATATATCAAGAGCACATAATTAGGGGAATTTACAACCATTATATCTCGACTTGTTCACTAGGGTCTTTCAACAGCCACTAGACATTACCAATTTTACACCTACTTGGTAATTTCCTGCTATCTTGCCACATTTCACTCACTAAGACATTTTATCAAACACTAGGCATGCATGGACGATCTCACAATTTAGGGTTTCCTATTCAACATACTATAGTGGCCCTTATGCTTCACCTAATATCTTTATCAAACCTATGGAGAACATTCTTCACTTAATCAACCATTTCTACACCCAAAAGCCATCAACACATCACATAGAAAAACAACTTCAAGAGGGTCTATCACAAACATCACATGAATTCTACATACTAGGGTCAAAGCTCATAAATTTGGTAGGCAAACATAAATCAAAACTCAACAACAAATTAAACATCCATTTCAAATCATACAAATCATTAACAACTCATAAGCATAAAAATCCTTAAGTTTTAAAAAGGGTTCTTGAGCTTCTTGGATGAAAGGGACCCAAGAATCAACATCTACATACCTTAACCTTTGAAATTGGATGAACTTTAGTTCTTTAAACTTTATCCAAACTTGAAATAAATAAATTCTTGAGACCCACACTATGAGGAACTTGATTCTTGAAGAAACCTTGAAGAATTTATAGATGAATTTTGGAAGATTAGGGTTCTTGAATGAAACCCTAGATATTCTTGAGAGAATTACACAAGAAAATGATTGAATTAGGGTTCGAATAAGGGTTCCCCATATTTATAGAGTCTCAAAAAAGGTGATAAAAGACCAAAATACCCTTGCAAAAATGCCCTTGAATTGCTGGAAAAATATACTTAATGACATACGTGATAGGCCGTCAGGTCCCTGATAGGCCGTCACGAATGGTCATCACAAAAGGGGTCCAAATTCATGATTTTCTGCCCAGGGCTAATGTTGTCATCAAAATTTGACGACATCATCAAAAAAGTCATCCGAAATATGATAGCCCGTCAGAAAAGTCGTCACCATTTTGCAGCTTGACATGCTGGAATAAAATGGGGATCACTCTTTGCTCAAATATCAGATTTAGGTAATATTGGTATTGTTGGAAATATAATTCAAATATCTTTCATTTGATATATAGCAAGATTCCCAATTCTTCAAACAAAATGAGTTATGGTTGATTGAAGTTGACCCAAATTTTTACGGTCACTAAAACTTGAATGATAGGAATGCTTTCAACTCGACCATGAGTTAGGGGATAGATTCCCAAATGATTCAAAGTATTTCATACTTGGGAGGATATTTCTAAAATATTTTGACTCGGATTTTTGCTTTACCAAATACACTCTAAGGCTCCGACTGGAAGAGGATTTTGTGGGGCATTACATTCATTGTATTTTGAACCATTGTATGAGAAATGGTTAAAGTTCAAGAAGAAGTTGATATTGGTGCCCAATCATAGAATTTTAGGGAGGAATTTGTATGAAATGTTCTATATATCTATGAATGTGAATACAATGTTATTGTTGATACTATTACTCGCAGGGCTTTCATGATCCTTCGGCAAGAGTTAGAAATAAAAATCTTTGATTAAGTATCTAATACTAACTGAGGCTGGCATTCTTGGGGATAGAAAGAGGAGTTGATACTTATGTTATTGGTGCTTCCAGTGAGTAGATAATTATAGATTATATGGTATCTCAAGTGGTTGTACAATTGTGGACAGAGTTTAAGTTACTGACCAAGAAGTTTTAACCTATGAATTTGGAAAAAGTGTATATTGTGGGAACACTAGGTAAATCCCCTAGGTTGTATAATTCTGATATTGAAGAGGATGTGAAGTCCCTAGATCGAGATATAGGGGGGTTTTGAGCTAAGGGAAATTGGTCAAGACTCTTAGAATTCAGGGTAAGGGAATCAAGGTTGGAACTACTATGAGGACAGATATAGGGATTGGTTTAAAGAAATAGATGGTAACTGGAGGTAAAAAGATGACTATAAGGAGAATGGTAGTTCATATGTTTCATTGGGTAATTGTGATACTAATTCGAGGATGGAAACAGTGATTACTAAGTTAGTTAAAGGTTCAGAGAATCTAAAAAGTTCTATTTAGAAGATTAAATATATTAGGACTAAGATAGAAAGTAGAGTCACATGCTACTGCGATTAAGCAGCATCAGTAATAGTTTGGTCGTATGTCATCTACTATTAATCAACTTCATTAAGGCATACTGTAAAGAATTTAAAGAACATTATTCTATGTCTAGCAATCACCTCTCGAAGTGGTAAGGCTACTATTGATCCTCCCATGCCATTAGTTTATGAGGTTCGCGTTGATTCTTTGGAAATTGATGATGCATCCAAAGAAAAATCTCAAAATTTTGGTAACTAGTGGTGATTCATCATAAAAATCAATGGGTGTGGATAAATACGTTTATATGGATTAAGGTAAAGTGAAAAAAGTCGAGCTTGTAGTGAAGAAAAATCCATGACCTCCCCCATCATTCCCTTAAAGATTAAAGAAGAAGCACGAAGAAGGAAAGTATCAGAAGTATATATAGATGTTAATGAAACTGTCTATTAATATTCCTTTAATGAAAGAGTTCGATTAGATGCCTAGCTATGAAAAGTTCATGAAAGATTTGGTCACTAAGAAGTGGGCGATGAGTTTTGAGCTAGCTGATAATATGAAACATTGCAGTTTTACTACTTCCATTCTATAGTTAAGAATAAAATGAACCCTAGATCTTTCACTATTTCTTGCACTTTTGGGACTTTGAATTTTTCACAAGCACTGTGTGACTTGGGAGCTAACATAAATCTAATGCAACTAGTGGTTTACAAGCTATTGGGGTTATGGATACCTACGACAATGTCGATAAGAATACTGATAGTTGACGAGACTATAAAGAAATCAATTGGTATATTATGTGATGTTTTAGTGAAAGTATCTTCCTTCATCTTCTTAACAAATTTTGTGATTCTTAAGTGTAAAGAGGATTTTGATGTTCCAATTATCTTAAGAATACCCTTCATAGTCACAGGAAAGGCATTGGTTAACATGGAGATGTGATATATCAAATTCAAGCTCAATGATGAACTGGTACTTTAAATGTGGATCAGTCAATGAGGTAGTCAAAAAAGCTTAAGAGTGGCGTCTATGATAGATACTATTAAGGATAATGCAATGTGTATGCCTAGAAAGGAGAGACTGGGTTTTGAGGCACTAGCTATAGTGATCATGAACTTTGATGGTGACGACATTGATGATTATGATAAGATGGTGAGCGCACTTTATGGTACAGGTTCTTATTCTTATGCATCAAAAATTCTAGTTCTTGACATGAAGAATAGGTGAATTCTCCATCTCAACCAACTATTGAGGAGCCACCGATCTTGAATTGGAAGTTCCTCTATTCTCACTCATTAATTTCAGTATTATTGAGATTTAAAGGATATATTAAATGGACTATTCCAGATATTTTGGGAATTTCACCAATGACTTGTATTCATAAAATTCAGCTTTAACCGCAATATGTGCCAAACATCTAGCACCAACATTATTTGAACCCACCTATGCAAGAGGTAGTGAAGAAAGATATTATAAGGTGGTTAGATGCAGACGTGGTTTATCCTATTGTAGACAGTAAATAGGTAAGTCTTGTTCATAGCGTACCTAAGAAGGGTGGGTTCATAGTGGTCCAAAATGAGAAAAATGAGTTAGTACACATGAGACCAATTACTAGATAGAGTGCGTTCATGGATATTGAAAGCTGAACACTTGGACACAAAAGGACAATTTTTCTATGTCATTCATGGATCATATGCTAGATAGACTTATGAGTAGATATTTGTAATATTTGCTTGATGGTTAATCAAGGTATAATTAGATTTCTATTTCCCTCGAAGACCAAGATAAGACTACTTTTACATGCCCATATGGTACTTTTATGTTCAAGTGAATGTCATTTGGACTTTGCAGGTCTCCCTCTAACTTTCGACATTGTATGATATCGATAATATTTAACATAGTGGAGGACACTATAAAGGTCTTTATAGATGACTTTTCAGTTGTTAGATAGTCATTTAAAGATTGTCTGGTCCATTTGGTCAATTCACTTTAGAGATGTGAGGAGTGCAACCTGGTTTTAAATTAGGACAAATGTCACTTCATTATGAATAGATGTATAATCTTGGGGCAAAATATTTCAAATAAGGGTATATAGGTTGACCGGGAAAAGATCGAGGTAATTGAAAAATTGCCTCCACCTATTTTAATTAAAGGTATTAGAAGTTTCTTGGTCCATGCTGTGTTTTATAGGATGTTAATCGAGGACTTCTCTAGAATTTCTAATCCTTGGGAAATATTTTAAAGAAGGAAGTAGAGTCTATGTTTTATGATGATTATCTCAATTCTTTCGATTTCCTTAAGGAGCAGTTGATCACATATCTTGTTATTGTGTTTCCAGATTGGTCCTTGTCTTTCATGTTGATGTGTAATGCTAGTGGTGTGGCTTTAACAGCTATCCTAGGCCAATGATATGAGAAGATCCTTCACCCCATCTACTATGTCAGCAAAGGATTAAACCCCACACTAAAAATATTATACAGTTATTGAGAAGGAGTTACTTGTGATGCTTTTTGCTTTAGAGAAATTTTAGTCCTATTTGATAGGGACCAAAGTCATTATTCATACTGATATGCAGCTTTAAGGTATCTAATGTTTAATATAGATGCTAATCGAAGGTTTATGTTGGGTATTATTATTTTAGGAATTCAACTTATAAGTAAAACCCTGAAAAGGCACTGAAAAATAGGTTTCAAACCATCTATACCGTCTCGAAGAGGAGGCAATGCTGAAATTAGAGGATGTGCTTTCAATTGATGTTACTTTTCCAAATGAGCATATCTTGGCATTAGCTCAAGACTTAATCCCCTCTTTTGCTAATTTTTCAAACTGTTTGACAAGTGACCTTGTCCTAAAATACTTGTCTTGTCAGCAGCATAAATGATTCATGCATGAGGTAAGCAAGTTACTTTGGAATGAGGCTTATTTTTTGGTGTGTACAGATAGAGTCATTCGGTGGTGTAATCTTGAGGTAAAGATGCTGAGCATTCTTGAGGCTTGTCATTAGTCACTAGTTTGGGGTCTTCATAGTGGTACCCATATAGCCCTTATAATTATGCAGTGTGGGTACTATTGGCCGACTATCTACAAATATGACCATGATTATTCTTGGGCCTATGATCAGTGTTAGCAGCAAAGAAATATTTTGCAAAAACATGAGCTCCCTATGACACTTTTTTTGGAGTTAGAGCTATTTGATGTGTAGGGAATTGATTATATGCGTCCACTTATGAGTTCTTATATGATGAAGTATATACCAGTGGCAGTCGATTATGTTTCTAAATGTGTGGAGGTGGTTGCTCTTTCCTATAATAAGGGTCGAAGTGTCACCACATTCTTGAAGAAGAATATTTTTCTTTTGAATTTGGCATTCCACTTGCTATTAATAGTGATAGTGGGTCCTACTAATGTATTATGTCCCTACTCGATTAATATGGTGTGAAATATAAGGTGGCAAAACCATAACAGATGAGTGGGCATGTTAAGGTCTCCAATCATAAGATTAAGTCCATTTTGGTGAAGACTGTGAATGCCAACCACACTAATTGGTTATCAAATTAGACGATGCATTTTGAGCCTACCAAATAACCTTTAAATTCACCATATGTGCCTCTTTTAATAGAAGTTTGTGTATGGCAAGGAATTTCGTTTTCCAGTTGAACTTGAAAACAAGGCACTATGGGCATTAAAAAAGCTAAATTTTGAGTATGGAGTGGTGCAGCAAATTTAAAGATAGTTAAGGTAAATGAGTTGGATGAATTCCGAATATGAGCTCACAAGAGTGCAACTTTATACAATGAGAAAATTAATATGTATCATAAGAGATAGATTCAGAAGATGTTGTTCGACCATGGTGATATGGTCAAGTTGTATAATTCAAGACTACACTGGTTTCCTGGCAAGTTGAAGACTAGGTGGTATGGACCATTCACTATGATTAAAGTCTTCCTGCATGGTAAAGTTGAGTTGATGTGAGATAGAGAACCACCATTCAAGTGAACAGTCAACGTGTGAAGCATAGTATTTGAAACATTAAGGAAGTGAATGTATGTATTGATGTAAGCCTTATAAAAGTCTAAGTAGTCAAGTAAACTAATTTGTATCGCAAGGTTAAATTAAGTGCTACATGGGAGAAAAACCATTGGCTTGATGGGTAGTGAACTTACCACTCATTTGCAATAAATATTCATGCACATTACCATGATTTAAATGTATAAATGAGGCATATGTATGATTAAATGCACTAATATACACCCTTTGCATGAATACAGGTTGTTAGATAGAAAGGTGTAGAGTTGAGTTGAAAAGTATCAAAATAAGAAGAGAAGTGTAGTTGGAAGACCTAGAGCAGGAACAAGACTCAGTTACCGTAATCGTGGTCAGTCAAGATAGAACCGTGGTTGCAGTAGTCGCGATCGCGGCTAATTTGGTGCGATCGCAACTATGCAGGATTAGGCCCAGGGGCAGTTTCATAATTTTCAGTATCCGACCCCTAGATCCTTAAAATCCTTGAGACTTTTCCCATTTTAGATATTCTAGAGACTAGCAACACTTTGAATTTGAAATTTAAATCCTAAATTTGGAAATAATTGTAAATTTGATTTGGAGATTTAGATTTTGGTATTTGTGAAGAATGGATGCCTTGAACAATCCATTTAGTATATGTTTCTTTCTTTTCTCCATGAGTAGCTAAATCGTTTAGTCTTCCAATTATGCTGAACTAAGGTATAACTTAGTGGTGGGTTATGGTGTATTTGTGTTCATGATAATTAGATGATAATAGGTTATACTATTGCTTGATTAATTTTGTTGGGATTTGTGGGTGAAATTCCAAAATACCCACATGGGTTTGTGAGTTAAAACTCCATGATCTTGAAAGCCCAAACAGTCCTTGAAAGAGGGGTTTGGGTGAACTATAGGAACCCTCATCATCCTTAAAAGAGGGATTTGTGAACCAAGGAAATAATATGCAATTATTGGGTTTAATTTGCATATTTTCACAATCTTCGACATAATGGTGATTTTGTGGTTGGTTTTACCTTAGGTATCATCTTAAAAATAAGGATGTCCAAATTTAGTTAGTAGTGAATATGACTAACACTTTTTAGGTACCCGAAAGGGACAGTAAGTGAAATCTTTAAGGTTTTATGGAGAAATTAGCCTAAAGTGTCCTAGTCCTAGCCTACTACATTAGAAATTTACTAGTATGTGCATCAAATCTCTCACACACACACCTAAGTTGCCCTTATGTAGACATGATCTTAAGATTCTTCAATTATCAAAGTTACATTAAAGTTTGTTGCTTACTTAGTGAAATTATGTTAGTAGTGATATACACTCTTCCTTAACTAAGAAACACCCCAATTTTTAATTTATGTCATTTACTTTACTAACACTTCAGGTATTATCTTAGTAGGACTTCATTACCCATAAGACTAGAACTCTATTTTCCACTCCTTGTGCATTCGACCTCAATTCAAGTTGGGATATTGACAACAACTGCCCTTTACCACTTTAAATGGTATAGGTGAGCATTATGAAAATGGCATCATTGCCAGGGAGTGAAATTTAGCTTTCACTTCTGCGGTGTTGACTTTTACTTAGGGTATACCCATGGTGGTGTGTATTTATTTTTGTTGTTATTTTTGTTTAATTATAGGTGATCGACGTAACATACATGAAGCCATGAGTGATGATGCTAGTCAAGCAGGGAATTTTGATGTCCCTCTGGATAATAAAGAGAAAATCAATGATGCTGGTCGTTCAAGTTCCATCCGGATCCCACCTACTCATGGGAATAATGTATTTCATTTCACAAGGTTCATGTTGCACATGTTGTAAATGAAGGGAATCTTTGGGGGGAAAGCTTATAAGGACCCCAGTATTCATTTGAAGAATTTTGTAAAGGTATGTGCACCCTTTGATATCACACACATAACCCAAGAGTCTATCCGGCTTCGTCATTTCCCATTTTATCTTACGGGAGATACAGTATTATGACTTCGATCACTTCCGGCTAGATCCATCACTTCATGGGATGAACTCACCATGGCCTTTCTTGACCGGTATTTCTCACTATCTAAAATTCTTTAATTGAGGGATGAGATCATAAATTTTGTCAATTGAGTGGAGAGACTAAGTAGGAAGTTTGGGAAAGATTCAATGGAAAACAAATGCAATGTCCAAACCATGAGGTCGGAGAGAAGATGCTTTTCAAAATCCTCTACAAGGCTCCTTATCCACATAGAAAAACTATGGTGGACAATGTGGCAAGGGACTCTCTTATTAGATTGAATTATCATGCAGCTTCAAATTTTCATTAGGGGTTACCAAGTAATACTGATGATGAGATACCTGAAATACGGAGGTTCCTAAGAGTTCTCCCACTACATCCTTTGTTAATAAGGAACAAAGGAAATAAGGTGAAGAAAGATAGGAGAATATGGCTATGAAGTAAAGAGTGACAATTAAAGAAGTTCATATAAGATTCACTTCAATCACAAATGAGCTATACTGCTTAGGAGAAGTGATTCCTTTATATAGATTTGTGAGAAAAATTCTAGGTGTTCTTCCTAAATCCTAAGAAAGAAAAGTGGATGCTACTACTGAGGCCAAAAATCTGAAGACTCTCAATATGGAACAACTCATTGCTAATCTAAAGACTCATGAGCTCAAAAAATAGCAAAGACAAAGAAGAAGGATGCAAAAAGGGAAAATCACTAGCATTGAAAGCTTCAAGATTTGACTCAACTGAAGAAAATAGTGACGTTACCTATTTGGCAACAAAGATTGGTAGAGATATAAAGAAAAGTGTTCAGTTTCAAAGAAGAGGAAGTGGAGCAAAAAGGGAGGCACTGTTGAAGTTTGTAACAAATATGGACGTTTGATCATTTCATTAAGGAATGTCCAATGCACAAAATAGATCACTAGGAATATTTCAAGTTTGGAGTTGTCACTAAAACAAATAGTGACCAGGACCCAGTAAAATCAAGAAGAAAGGCTACAACTTACAATGCAATGAAGCAGGCCCTAGCAGTGTTGGGAGATTCCTCCAGTGAATCTAATAAAACTAAAAAGGCTAAAGATATGTATATGATGGTTGTGGAGAAGTATGACATTAACTATGATTCCTTGTTTGCTCTCATGGAACACAATAAAGATAAATAATAAAGATAACTATTTCTAATGTTAAGGAAAATTTAGGTAACCATTATGCTAGAAAGATTAAAAAAATCTACGAAATGTGTTTATTAATTCTATGTGTGAACTGACCGCTTAAAAAATGCTCTAGAAGAGAAAGTATATAATCAAGAGCTTGAATTGATTGGTTTAACTCTTTAGATATTTGAAAAGGAAGAATTGTTCACAAAGTTGAAATCTGAGAATTTCAATTTAATGAGTCAACTAGAAAAAGTAAATGATTCTAATGGTAAAGGGAAGAAAGAAGCTTCAAAACTTCAAATTGAGCTTGAAGAAAAGTTGAGAGATTCTCAAAATCATCTTATGACTATACTTCATTGGAATGAAGAATTATAAACGAACCTAGTCTGTCTAAGGGGTGAACTTAATAAATCACAAAAATAGACCATATCCTCACAAATCTTTTCTAATTTAACTTGTAAGAGTTTCAATAATGGTAAAGGGATTAGATATCAATACAAAACCCAATCACTTGGGTCTCATGGGAAAGCTAATGATGGTATTAGAAGTAGGGTCTAATAATCTCTATGTACTCATTATGAAAGCGATGAACACTTGAAGAAAAATTGTTAGTATTGGCTTAGATCTAGAATGAGCAATACTAAATACATCAAGAAAAAGAACTATTATCCTAAGGGTTTCGTGCCCTTGAAAATGAGAAGAAGAGTATCTACCTATATAGGCCAAGAAAACTTTTCTAACACCTTTGTCTTTCTATTGGGAACTCAAACTCAAGTGGGTTACCAAATCTAACAAATGACTATGTTTGTAGGTAGGAGAAGGAGAATGCAGTCAGAACTGGTTCATGGATAGTGGATGCTCAAAGAATATGACAAGGAGGATTGACTGCTTTCTTTCTCTTAAGACACTTCAAGGTGGAGGTGTCTCTTTTGGAAATGGTAAAAAAGGTTTATATCCATGTTGTGGGAAATATTATAAAATCATCTGATCAAGAAATAAAAGATGTGTACTATGTGAATGTCCTCAAGTACAGTCTTCTCAGTGTTTCTCAAATCTGTGATATAGGTAATAAGGTTAAATTCTTAGTTGATAGATGTACTATGTCAAACCTAAAGTCTAGGAGAGTTATTCTAAAATCCAACAGTATCAAAAATATCTATGTGACTGATTTGGAGTATGTGGATGAAGGGGTATTAACTTAAGTGTTCAAAGTGAATGTGCTGATTTATGGTACAAAAGGCTGGGACTTGTAAATACCACTTTACTGAACAAGTTTATTTCAACGGATATGGTCCGTGGCTTGCCAAAGCTGACATTTCCAGACAACAAGGTTTGTAATGCCAATGATAAGGGCAATCAAACTAGGTATTTCTTCAAGCTGAAGAAGTAGGTGAGTACTTCTAGACCCCTTTAGATGTTGCATATAGATCTATGTTAACCTGTTAAAATCCAAAGTAGAGGAAGAAAGAAGTATGTGTTTGTGATTGTGGATGACTACTAAAGGTTCACCTAGAAAATTTTCTTAAGAACAAAGGTGAAACCAATGAGGTTCTGGTTAATTTTTCCAAGCAAATTCAAATAAAGATGAATTGTAAAATTGTTGAATTCAGATCTGATCACAGAACTAAATTTGAGAACTCCCAAGTTTTTGGATTCTATTCTGAAAATGGAATTATTTATAACTTCTCTTCTCTAAGGACTCATCAGCTAAATAATGTTGTTGAAAGAAAAAATAGAACCCTCATAGAGATTGCCAGGACAATGGTCGTTGGTAGTAGGCTTCCAAAGAACTTTTGTGCTGAAGTTGTAAATATTGGCTGCTATGAGACAATAGGTGTTTGATTAGATCACTCCTGAACAAGACCCCATATGAATTTATGTTCAATAAAAATCCTATGCTTGACTACTTCAGACCTTTTAGGTGTGAATGCTTTGACCTAAATAATGGGAAGAATGATCTAGGAAAATTTGATGCCAAAAATGATGAAGCAGAATTTGTTGGCTATTCCCCAATAAGCAACGCATAATGAATTTTAAACAAATAAACTCTTTTTCTTAAAGAAAGTTTGCATGTGGTCTTTGATGAGTAAGGAAAGCAAATGAATCTAGGTGAAGCTGAAGATTCAAAAATTAAATAATTCATTCCTATTCAATGAGATGCTATTGCTAAAGATGATGGTAAAGCGATAAATGATGCAAATAGAATGATGAAAGTGATGGTAATCTAGGATCTCAGTTACAAACCCCAGATCCAGTAGAAGAACAACAAGAAGTGTCTAGTCAAAATTCTAAAGGACCTTGTCCTACTGGAACTAATCTTAGAAGGTCAAATTGGAGGCACATATTTTCCCATCCACTTGATAAACAGAGTACACCTTTGGAATCTAGGGTCCAAACAAGAACTAAAGAAAGAAATTTCATGTTATTCTCTGCACTGCTATCCTAAATTATACCTAATATGTGAATGAAACTCTGAAGGATGTTGATTGGATCAATGCAATGCAAGAAGAGCTTCACCAATTTAAAAGAAGTAAAGTTTGGCACTAGGTTCCTAGAGGTGTTGACAGAACAATTATTGGGACCAAATGGGTGTACAAGAAAAAATCGGGATGAACAAGGAACTCTCAATAGAAACAAAGAAATATTTGTTGTTCAAGGCATTAATAAGGAGGAAGGAATTGATTATGATGAGTCATTTTCCCAATAGCAAGGATAGAGGTTATGGGGATTCTTATTGCTTTTGCTGCCTATATGGGGTTCAAAATCTTCCAAATGAGTGTCAAAAGTACTTTTCTAAATGGAAACTTAAAGAAAAAAGTCTATGCCAAACAACCTCCAGATTTTGAAGATGCAGATTTTCCTTATCATGTACTCAAATTGGGAAAAGCTCACTATAGGTTGAAGCAAGCGCCTAGGGCTTAGGTATGAGAGACTTTGAATGTTTTTTCTTGAAAATATCTTTAAAAGAGGGAAAATTGATAATACTCTCTTATCAAATTCCATAGGTAGCAGCTTACTGATTGTTCAGATATATATTGATGATATCATCTTTGGAGCTACTTTTGAATCCCTATTTGCAGAGTTTGCAAAGCTAATAGGCAGTGAAAATGAAATGAGCATGATGTTCAGACGACCCAAACTTGGGCCTTGTCATAATGGGAATCTAAAATCCAATCGATATAGGAGACCACCCACGATACCTAACCCAACCAACCAACATATACCCTTTGTCGGATAAATTTCAAACATTTAACAAGATAATGCATAAGAAGCTCTAATGACTTTGGAATAAGTCTATATTCAAGACCAGCCAAACCAAGTCAATCCATCCAATAATCAACCAAGCCAACCAAAAATGATAATCCAATATATATACATAAATATATCATGACCATTCCATACCTAAGTACACAGTTGTCCACACAATTCAACTAAACCAAACATAAGAGTATCTAATCGGGACAGGCCCTAGACCATACCCAAAAACCAAGTCTATGAAAATATAAATTTATATAATAAGATCCATGACATCAAATCGATGTCTTCCATACTATAGAATCTCAGCACTTCAATCCAACACCAGATGTCCCTAAATTTAATCAATAAGAAGGAGGTGTATATAGCCGGTTTCTATATCGTGTGGGGATACAGCTGCCCAGAGAGGGTTAGCGCATTGACACTAGCATGCACTCAGGATAAGGATAAAGTAATTCCAACAATTAAAACCAACTAAACCAGTCATATGCATTCACTATAACATACATATATAAATATAATCCATGTCCGGAAAGGGAACTGAGTTTAGCATGCCTTTAGAACCATTAACCTAGGTATATGTAGGTTAACCATCATAATCCAACCACGCACTATAGGTGTCCAGTTTACTCACCTGAATGGGCCTAGATGCGTGTAGCCACACAAACCAGATATATCATAGGAGTAGGGGATTCCTGAGTATCTGTCGCTCTCTATGATACAAATGTACAAGTGTACTTAGGTGATTCCCATGTACCCCATAAGTATTATAGATGGTCACCATGACCAATCCTTATGTCGGAAATATGAGTTTCCAATGTTTGCTCATTGGACTCCCACCTTCATGGTTAGCTATTACACCGCGCCACTAATGCCATATTAAAACCATTTCCACATAACTAAGCCAGCAATTTTTATTGCTACTAATCGGGGCTATTTTGAGTGGTATTGTCATACTGACTATAGCTTGCAAAAATTTCTTTAGCCAACCTTATGGGATTCCCATGTACCCTATAGGTTACTTTATTAATCTTAATTACAGCATTCCCATGTACCCCGCAAGTACATCATTATTAGGGTTACTTGGCGGACTCTCATGTACCCACAAGTATTTCATTATTAAGTTTTGCTTGGGGTTTTCCCATGTACCCTACAAGTCATTCATTATTCAAACCAATTTCATCATTTCATTCACTTGTGGTAATACCTTGTATCCTACAAGGTTTTTATTCAAATCAATGTCATTACCACCTGGCCTTACCATTTACCCATATCAACCATTCATACCCTTTTAAACCTTTCCAAACTATTTATACTATTAAAAACCATTAAAACAAATGAAAAACCATTCAAACCAATTCAGAATTCCATTACAAAACCATACCATACCATAGTTTCAATGAAAGTTTAACAATAGAGTAAATACATTCTCTTAGGCATTTTATAAAACATGTTGATGGTATACCTTTACCAAGATCAAAAATAAAGCTTAAGCAATCAATTTTAGGGTTACTCATGACCCATTTGTCAAACCATAACCATCAAGCACCCATAGGTGAAAATTATCACCAAGATCACGTGAAAACACATTTTAAATCAAAAGTAAATAGTGCTCACAACATGCATCAAAAACCCTCAACACTTTGTTTTAAAACCATAATTTATGATTTACAATGTTTAAAACACATAAAAACATTCCTTTAGTTAGAACTAGTAATGAGGGAGGAGTACATGCCTTATATAAGAAGATTCACCCAAGGAAAATTGAATCTTGAACCCTTTGAAGAACACTTGTTGAAACCCTAGCCTCTAATCTTCAAGAGTCAGTTTGAGAGAGTATCTGAAATATTGTGATCTTTCCATGAGTGTTATGAAAGGCCACAACATAATATATAACATGGGTATTTAAGAGTTTTGGTGATGGAAATATCCAAAATACCCTCATCTTATAAAGTAAAAACGAACTCCCAGGAGGGTGCAACCCACCTCTCCTAAACCATACCCTATAGTATTAGTGGTGCCCTAACTCATACGATAGACCTCACCATGGTCCTCTATATTGACCATCATATGACTACCTAGATCTAAGTCATACCTTAGGGTATGAAAAGTACCCCTAAATAGTATCTTAGATAGATTCATCGAGATCAAACCTAAGATATCATAGAACTTTGCATGATACACCTTATATCCTACCATACGACTAGTATTATGCTTGGTCGTATCTTAAAAAGAAACAAAACCAAACACATCATCTAACATACAAGAAGAAGCACCTAAAATCGTATCCTAGGGTACCACTTGTACCCATGAGTCGTACCTTGCCCAAAATGCCCAAAACTCAAGGAATGTTTCAAGGGCCAAAGTTTAGGGTGTTTCAAATACGTGAACTGAGTTTATTCCTAGGTATATAGATCAAGAAACTTCTCAAGGGACAGTGATCTATCAAGAGAAGTACATTACGGAACTTCTGAAGAAATATAATATAAGAAATTCCATAATAATTAGAACCAGCTACAAGAATGATAATGATCAATTCGCTCCCTGAGTTAATTAGACTATGTATAGAGGCATTATTGGATCTTTACTATATTTAACTTCAAGATGTCCAAATATTATGTTGAGTATGGTCATATTTGTAAAATTTTAGGCTTTTCCTAAGAAGTCTCATTTTAAATTTACAAAAAGAATTCTTAGGCATCTGAAAGGTATAAGGGACCTGGTCTTGTACTATCATTCTAGAGACAGTTTTGATCTTGTAGGATATGCTAATTTTGATTATGTTGGATATATGGTGGATAGAAAAAGTACTGCGGGAATGGATCATTTTCTTTGTTCTTCCTTAATCCCTTGGAGTTCTGAGAAGAAAAACTAAGTGTTTTTTCTACTACTGAAGCTGAGTATGAGGTTGTAACTTCTTGTTCTTCTCAATTGTTATGGATCAAACAGCAACTGAACATCTTTTGGAACGTCACAAATACTATCCTACTGATGTGTGGCAACATAAGTATTCTCAGTATTGCCAAGAATCCAGTGCGACATAAGAGGGCCACGAATATTGATGTGCAACATCACTTTCTGAGAGACAATGTTAAGAAGAGAGATATTTGCATAACGTTTTGCAAAACTAAAGATCAAATATCACACATCATTACTAAGGCTCTTCATAAGGTTTAATTTGTGAAGAATAGGTTGAGGCTGGGGTTAATCAAAATAACTTGACCTACTAGATGAATTATTTTTTATACCTAAAACTAGTTATGATTAGGAGATAAGTATCCTTGGTAAAGTAGGTACATATACCTTACCTTTCCAGGTATACACCCATGGGAACAACTTTAGAGGAAGAAAGATATGATATGCATAAAGTGAAGGATTCACTCAAGAAAGAGAAGGACCTAGTCCTATATCTCAGGTTATTATTGTGAATGTGCATTTTTTGTTTTGATAGAAAAAGTTGTGTCTTCTTTCTCTGTGTCAGAGATTTATCTTATCCTAAAAGTAAAGGTAAGTCACCCCAAAATTGAAATCAATCTCTTCTCATTTCTTCAAAAGTTGATTCTTATGAACATCGGTTTCCCTAATATTTTTTCAAAGATTTATGGCCTTTTTTGTTTCAAAAGAGCACTAAATCTAGGCCAATCATGACCACAAAATATAGTGTAGAGAAAAACATACTCACAAATCTTCCTCAAAACTTCAAGTTCACTTTATCTTTTGCATCCCTGTCAAGCCATCACATGACTGAACCAGACTTCTCAAGTACCTTTCTGGATAATCCTTAAGTGAATCAAATCCCTATGAAAATGGTTGATCTTCTTTATAAAGCCTTGTTGTCTGAAAATCTCCCTACGCTTAAAGAGTTATCATTCTTAAGTCATCTTATCCCTTTAAAGCAAGACTTATTCTTCACTAAATCATTGATGAAGTTTTATCCATTAAAAAAACATAATATTTCTAATAGTATAATGATAACTGACGACTAGGTTGTTGAAGATCTCATTTTTCTATCAAATAACCTAAAAAACTCTACATGGTCCTAAGATACATGATGTCAGTTTGAGCATAAGAAGTTTGGGAGTGAAAACTAGTAGTCCACTATGACGCAACAGACTTTAGAGGGACCTAGATGTAAAAAATAGAAAATAACTAAAAAAAATCTATTATTTCTTCTATTGGAATAAAAGAGGAGGAAGAAAGAAAGCTCGTGCCTAAGGAAGTTAAAAATAGGTTCTTGAGAAACAAAAGGTAATGACTGTGAGGGTTTTTGACTCAAGTGTATTAACAAAAAATGGAAAGAAGGAATTAGTTGAACTTTTTAACATTAGAAATGGTTCGATGTTATAATAGAACCCATTCCCACAATACTTGATGAGTAGTTAGGGAATTCTATTCCGCATTAGATTTTTCTGAATACAAATTTAAGATGACTACTGTTGTTCATGGAATGAGGCTGAATCTTGTTACTGTGTAAATTAGTAAAATTCTAGTCAGTGGTGTGAGGACTAACTTAAAAAAACAACCCCTAATAGAGTTCATGGCAAATGTATCAAAGGTTAAAGGAAAATCTACGGATGCAGTAAATAGTAAATCACTCAAAAGTGAGCTACAATTAATCTTTGTTTTTTTTTAACAAAGTGATTCTTCCTAGATCACAAAAAAGGGATATTTCTTCAGTTGTTGATTTGTATATAATGGACTGCCTTAGATGTTTTGAGTTCAATAGTTTACCTGGATTAATTATGGAGCTCATGAATAATGTTGTTCATGGGAAAATGGAAAACGTGGCATGTTTTATGTATATTGGTTGAACAGAGAATTTGATCATTTTGGTATTGTCTATGAAAATTGAACTCCTGGATCTTTGATACAACTATTTGGTATAAATACTCTGATAAAAATTAATTGTGTGCTACAGAAATCAGGTAAAATCTCTCTAAAGGATCTTAGCAAAAAATTAGAGAAATTGAAACTCAACTCAGATTCTAAGGATGAACAGATTAGCAAATTGCA
The DNA here is from genome assembly GCA_030864225.1 of Capsicum baccatum var. pendulum. Lineage (NCBI taxonomy): Eukaryota > Viridiplantae > Streptophyta > Magnoliopsida > Solanales > Solanaceae > Capsicum > Capsicum baccatum. The sequence continues at coordinate 54,545,446 of CM061554.1, read as the reverse complement.
AATGAAAATTAAGTATCTTTCCAATAAGGATCCAAGTGTCTCTAAAGAGATTATAATTGAGAATGCTAAACTAAAGAAGAGAGTTTAAAATCTAACTAATGAGGTTCTTATCTTTAATACAGAGATAAGGCAACTAACAAACGAATTATTACTCTGTATGTTTAATACATATGAATGAATATTTATTTGTGTGTTTCATTTTTCTCTTCTTTACATTAAAGTAATTATTTATGTTAGTTTTAGCCTAGTGGCCATTAATTAATTAACTTGTTCTTGTCTTACTCTTAGTTTACTATTATCACATTTCAATGATGCCAAAAGGGGGAAACTAAATTCATGTGGTAGGGATCAGGTTAGGTGTGTGATGCATGATGTGTTAGGGACCCGGAAACAGGTAAATATGTTGGTGAAATATGAAGTATGATGATATAATAATCGGAGGAATTATATTGGTAAATCATAATTGCATATTGATAGGGGGTAGCATGGTGCATAATAATAAGGGGAATATTCATCGACAGTACTGGTGATCACTTTAATTAAATGAGATGAATGAACATTGATGCTTAAAAATCTGTGGTTGGTTTGTCATCATTAAAAGGGAGGAAAATTGTTATATCTTGTTTTGATGATGATCAACTGATAATAAGGGACCAAGTCCTCAATATTCATAAATTCAGTACAACTATCAATGTCATGTGTAGTTTTGTCTATTTGTGTAATAAATTTCATAGGTGAACTTTAACCTATCAGGACACCTGGACCAGTCATATTTCAACCTTAATAATTATAAATCTATAAATAGTAAAGAATGCACCTTAATTCGCTCATTTTAAAAATATTTTTTATGAGAGAAATCGATAAAAACTCAAATATTACTTAAGTCCCAAGCTTTTAAATACTGAATGAGTGTGTGTTCTTGAGTCAAGTCTTGGTGTGTAATTGAATTACTTGTGTTATAAGAGTAATGATTTTTTTGTGTTTTTAAGTGTTCTTAGGTAGAGTTACCTGATTTTGATATTGGTTCGAGTTAATTAATATCAAGGAGAGTTCTTGGTAGAGTTGTCAAGGTAGATTTATAATAGAGTTTTTTCAAACTGGTTGAGCCTAGAGTTAGGTTCCATTCTTTTCTGTAATAAAGAGTTTTATTATAGTGGATTGTTGAGTGCTTGTGAGGTGAAGTTATGGTTTTTCCTCCCTCGATCAAGGAGATTTTTGTAACGACTCGATTTTTTAAAATCAGAACATCAAATGGTGCGTATGACCCCGAAGGACCACAAGCTAACCCTTTACTAATACCTTTACCTGAAAACTGTATAATATCAAAAACAAATGCTAAAACTAGCCATAAGGTTCAAAACATAAAACTGAATACTGATATATCTATTTAGAAAGCCTCCAAACTGTCTGAACTGTGGAGTTGATGGGACATGCTCCCAACTAACTCCGTCACTGAAAATAAATAAATTTTGAGGAAATAATAAAACAAGGATCATCCTCGAATGAAGAGGACTCACTTCTACGTCTACTGCTGTCGACTAGGACTGAACTGCTAAGGGTACCCGGGGTCTCGAGCCTCTAAACCTATGGTGTCAAATAAAACATCATAGCACAAAAGCGTCAGTACGGGAATTTACCGAGTATGTATATAAGGTAAGGCAAAATGAAAGGGCTCATGCATGAACAATTACTTAACTGTATAATCTTGAGGGTACCAAACGAGAACACATACATGAATGCACAACCATAATCACAATCATCACAACTCTAAATACTGAAACTCGGATACTGCTTTATTGTCATCTGAACTCACTACTAACAGTAAGATACTAAACCACCGAATCATCTGATACGAATAGCTGAGTACTGAAGCTAATATCAGACTTATCCAGTAATGATCTCGACATCTGAAGTTACTGAAATTGTATAACTGAATATACTCATATCAATGACTGAATTCTGAGCTCACTGCTCTCGACTGACTGGATCAAAGATCAACCTCTCTAACGGATGATTCCAAAATATATAATCAATGATAATAAAATGTTCATGTCCGAATCTAAAAATAAGAAAATTCAACAGAATTTGAGACTGAGATCAAGCTTGTCTGATGTATAATCTTTAAATATGATAACAAGAGTGCTCAACTGAATCTGAGAATGAGATCGATCTTATCTATTGGGTGATCTATGGATCTGATAATGAATAATAGTATATAAGACCAAGCCTATATGAAAAATGGTCCTTAAATCAATGGAACTATCTGAGTTTCTCACAAAGATAGATGATTGTATCTGACAGTCCTGACTTCTGAAGATTAATACTAAAACTACAACTGTGGGAAGTAGATACTTAATCGACATGCCCCGACCTCTCACAGGTAGGGTCAAACATGTAACCCCAACTGGAAGGGTGTCAATACCATACCATGGGTAAAGACCTCTTTGGTCAGGCCTCTATGGTGGATGACCCTCATAAAAAGTCAGCCTAAGGCAATATAATAGTCAAACCTCTCTGTACGGGTGACAGCCTTTACTAATGGTGACTCCTTCATCCTGCACTGGCTATGCAGTTCTCCTAAGGACTTAGCCTCTCTCTAATGGGGAGCTACCATCCCTTCCCTCGCTCGGTGCTAGCTCCTACTTCGAACTGAAAGACTCTGAACTGAATTTCTTAACTAAACACAAACTGAACTAAATTTGATACTGATCACGTTTCTCAAATGATCTGAATGAGTTAAGATGAATTCACATGGTTCAGTATCGGACAGAATATTACTGAATCATGATATCTGACTGACGATACAGAGTTTGAATAGATTATTTGTTCACTACCGAGGCCAAAATTGAACACTTAAATACTACTAAATCTGAGCTGAGTATAGAACTGAGGCTAGATTACTAGCAATACAGACATTACGGAGATTACTGAGATTACTAAGATTTTTTAAGTTCTGTATTTGTCTGAGGATACAGGGTTCTATAATTCACGGAGTTCTAAGAATCATGGCCCGACTATGATTATCGTGAAAACTCACACAGGCTCTAGACAGTAGCTACATTGTTAGGTATAAATACCCCTAGGACTCGATAACATAACAGTAAAACATAACCATCCTTGACTAGTCATAACTACATTCATTTATTCACCATCACAATCACTACAGCATCTCTTCAAGTATTTAGGAATCATAACCATATATTCATCATCACAATCACTAAGGCATCTCTTCAAGCATTTAGGAATTATAACATATATTCACCATCACAGTCACTAAGACATCACTTCAAGCAGTTAGGAATCATAGACTTATAATAGCGTAGGGGAAATATGCTATTAGATCATACTCCATTCAACAAGGTCTTGCATCAAGTACTTTACATGTATATTAGTCTTTGCATGTATTGGATAGAACATGATTGGGGAAATTTCATACTATTATGTCACAATACATTCGTCAAGCATTTGGCATGTATTAAAGGCTTAGCATGTATCAAAACGCATGAAATTGGAGAATTTCCCACTATCATGTCTCAAATTGTTCACTAAGGCCTTTGAACAAACACTAGGTATGCATGGATTTCACCTAATTGGGAATTTCATGCTATCATGACACAATTCATTCACTTAGGCATTTCATCAAACACTAGGCATGCATGGGTTCCACCTAATTGGGAATTTCATACTATCATACCATAATTCATTCACTAAGGCATTGCATCAAACACAAGGCATGTATGGGTTACACCTAATTGGGAATTTCATAATCAACATGCTATCATAGCCCTAATTCCTTCACATAAGCATTCTATCAAACATATGGAGAGCATGCTTTGCATTTTCAATCATTTCTACACTTAACTGACATGAACCTATCATCTAACAAGCAACTAGAAGAGTATTTATCATGAACATCACATGAATTCCACATACTAGAGTCAAAGCTTGAAAACTTTGTAAACAAACATGAATCAAAACTCAATAATAGCTGGAACATTAATTTCAACTCATATAAATCATGGAATCTCATAAACATAAAATCTGAGATTTAGAATAGGGTTTTTGAGATTATTAGATGAAAGGGACCCAAGAATCAACATCTACATACCTTGGGGAAACATCTTTCTTGAAGGTTCTTGGAGAGATTCTTGATTTCTTAACTTCTCTTGATCTCTCTTGATTTTTCTTGAAGAAGAAATAAGGGTTTTGATCTTAAAACAAACCGTAATTTTGAGATTATGGATGAATGAGAATTTATGTGCTTTTATTTGATGTGATTGGGTGTTAAATAGGGTGTAAAAAGACCCAAAAATCTCTTTAAAATGGTGTTTCAACGTTGTTTCGGACAAAACTGACGGTCTGAGTGACGGACCATCACTCTGGTGACTGACCATCACTCCAACTATCATTTTTAGTCTAGAAAATGGCCTTACTGCTTCAGTTTCAATGTCCAAAGTGACGGACCGTCGCTGACTTGAGGGTCCATCAGTTTGCCCGTCGCTCCTGGGCAGCTCGGACAGCTCTCAGTAAAATGGCTATAACTTCTTACTCCGATACTAGATTTTGGAAAAATTAATATCATTGGAAAGATAATTAAATTATATATATGTTCATGGGTCATTAACTCAAAAATTCATTGTAGAATGGTATATATGCTCGTTTAAAATTGACTAAAGCAAAGTCCTTCTCAAGAATTCAATCAGTAAGGGATGTTTGGATTTGTCCAATACCTAGGACGTATTTAATGGCTTAATACACATCAAACTTGATAATAAAACTACCAAATCACTAAGATTTATTTCTCATGATCTTGAATCATGGTTCTACTATTGGTTGGGATTCTTGGGGTGTTATAATTTTCATGTTAAATCCTTGTGTTATTCAATTCCCTACAAAGTTTTGTTTTCTTACTACTTTACTATTTGATTTCATATGTCTGACACTAAGGGACCTTATCCCTTATAGTGTGGTGGAACCCCTTATGTTTAAGCATGGCCCTTTAGGTCATTTTGAATATTTTTTCTTATTTATTTTTTGACAGTTTGGTTGTTGGATATTTCATTTGTTTTTTATAGCCAATTATCTATTTTGAATTATTCGTTGGTTCAAAATGGTTAGGAAAAAACTTTAGTTAAATGTTATTATGTGAAAATTTTATCTATGCCTGCAACTCAGGTATGTTAATTTTATCCTAGGTGGACCTTTGGTTCGACTCCCGAGACACTCAAGCTCATTTTGACTGATTGGTATAAAAGTTTTGAAAATGAAATATAGGAGTGGGATCCATATTTTTTTGAAACAATGTCAGATGGAAATTCTAAGTGTGCCATCATATCTGGAATATCAAATGTTGTAGGCTTAAATAGTTTATTTGCATATATGGGATTTTAGAAGAATCCTTAGGGTTTGGTAGGGACTTGGAAATTTCTAAGACCATTGCTATCAGCAGGTGCATCACTATCACCAAAAAAGGGTCGCGATTATAATACCTTTGGCAGTCAGTAATTACTGTGATTGTTGTATATTTTTGTGATTAGGACTGAGCCTGGATGCCATAAGATTTGGCGATTGTGAGGTCCTAAGTCATGATAGTAGAATTTGAGGGCCTGGTATGGGTATAAAAAGACCCTTTTTTCATGATTTTTTCTATTTTTGATCATTCTCTTCAGATAAAAAAACCCTAAGAAGTGCAATAACTTTCAATTAAAGCTTAGGGTGATCTAAGAGCAAGATTAACATCTATTCTCGTGATTATTTTATAATTTGATGTAAAAATTCACCCTTTTTCATAGATTTTCTTGATTTATTGCTTGGTAGTGGGACCTACATGGGGTTTTTATCTGATTTTTGACTCAAAACATAATACGACAATATAGGTATTGATATTCTTATTTTATTGAGTGTAATGTGTTTATGATAGCATGACATCTTGAGGAGACTTTTAAGAACGAAAAAGCAGTGGATTAATCAATCATCGAGCTTTATATTATGTTTAGGTAGGCTAGGTTTATCCCTTGTTTGATTGAGATATTTCATAGTATTCTTATGATACTGTGTTAGATTTGGGATGTGTTTTAAAAGTTGGATTGATGAAATGTAAGACTTGGGATAGTAGGATCGTTTAGGCTAATTTAAAATCGTAGAGTTGAAACACATAACTTTTTACTTATTCCTTAGGTGAATTAGGCTTCATATCTCATGTTTAGCATGAGAATACATTAAAACAGTCAATTTAGATAAAAATGTTAGGGTAAGATTGGATTTATGTTCTTACATTGAAGGAGGTTGCCTCAGTTACTACTTTGGCTTAACTATTCTGTTTGGGAAAAACCTTTACCTTAGGGATAATTTTTACTTGCTATACATCTAAGAGTTGATTTAGATAACTTAGTCTAGTCCAGGGTATAATTTTCCTTAGAGTATATTGTGTGATTTAGAAGTGGGCTTTTTGACCCACCTTAAGTCAAGATTGATGAAGAGTTCTCTTGAAACCCTTATACGCTTATTAAATTCCTAGAGAATGCTATTTTTGAAGAAATATTAAGGAATCTGGCACTTGATAGTTATTTTAATGATGACATTAGAAAAATGTCCAGAGACTAATGGATTAGATTATCATATATGCTATGATGAGATATAAATAATGTTGCAACAAGATATTGGTGATGAAATGTATAATCTATCTTACTAATGACAGGCCTTTGACCTTGATATTAAGAAGTTATAGACTATGTTATTACTTATGATTATGATCATTCTAATAAATTATGCTAGTAATCATGCTTGAAAACATTCCTATTATGATGTTAGCAATGTGTTATTAATTATGCTAGAAGCATGATTATTGATTATATAGGAAGTTGTTCTATAAGTATGCTAGAATTCATGATGCTTGACTATATTCAAACTTATGATATTGATTATATTCCCAATTAGATTTTGAAAGATGACTATAATGTTGATTATACCCAATTTGATTCTGAAAGATGACTATGATGATTATATTTCTGATTCAATCCAAAATGATGATGTTGATATTGATATTACCCAATTCAATTTCAAAAGATTAGCATGATCATTAAATTCCCATTTCAATTAAGAAAGATGATGTTCATATTGATTATATTCCAAGTTTAATTTTCAAAGATGATGATGATGTTGATTATAACTAACAAAGAAAAGGATTATTGTGATGAAACCTTGCTACCTGGCATGGTGTAACACCCCATACTTCTACCTAGCTTAAAATCATCCTAAGTATGTTAGAAATTTTTTGAAATATGAATCCACTTTTATATACGTGGAATTTTTAAGATTTTCACTTTTTGTCATGTGGGAAATTGAATTAGCTTTCCAACAATGCCAATTTCATCCAAACTCAGTATCGAGGTAGAAAGTTATGGCCATTTTACAGAAAGCAGTCAAAACTACCCAGGTGCGATGATAAGGGCCGACGGACCGTCAAGCTAGCGATGGAATGTCGCCCAAACCATCGCAGAGAAGGCAGTGAGACCACCTTCTACCTAAGGGCAACTCTCGGGTTGATAGATTGTTGAGTTTGCAATGGACCTTCACCCAAGACATCGCAGCAGAGGCAGTGAACCCCTATTCTGCCCAGGTGTGACGGTCAAGACCGACGGACCGTTGACCCAATAACGAACCATCGCACCCATCGTAGCATAGTTTGTTCAGTTATTTTAAAGTTGTTTTTAAAAGGTTATTTGGGTCTTTTCCACCCATTTTAACCTCTAATTATATGAGATCAAGTAAAATAAGTTCATTATCCATATACAACATCAAATTAGGGTTTTCTCTCAAAGATAATCCCCAAGAACAAGAAACCTTAGGTGTTTAATTCCAAGTCAAGAATTTAAGTTTTCCTCCATAAATCTTCAAGAAATCATCCACCCAGGTATGTTATGTGTTGATTTATGGGTCCCTTTCACCCATGAAGCTCAAGAATCTCTTCTAAAAATCCAAGATTTGTGTATTTATGAATGATCATGATTTAACTAGAATTGAAATTTCATGTTCATGATGTTGTAGAGTGTTGATTCATGTTTTAAATTACATTTTTCCAATGATTGACCCTTTTATATGAAGATTTGCATAATAACTATGATAAACCCCCTCAATTTACAAGTTGATTAATGTATCCGTGATTACTAGATATGTTGATGATTGTATAACTAAAGCATGCTCCCTATGTGTTTGATTAAATGACTATGTCAAGGAAAAGTGTCATACTAGTATAATAATATGAAATCCCCATTCATGTACAAGTTCATGCATATCATGTGTTTTATGAAATGTCTTAGTCAATAAGTTGTGGATATATGTGTGGCCATTGTGGTGCTTTAGAACTTGTAATTCATGAATTCTACAACTTGTTGATGTGGTCATGTATTCAAGAAAGTCATGCTTTGTTAGTTTCTTCCCATCGAGTCTTGGGGCTACTTATTCCCGAAAATTTAGCTGTGTGCCTAGAATCAGTGTCATGTTTTCAAGATACTTTCAGTCAAGCCATGATCCATAGAATTCAGTCAGTCTCATGACTCAGGAAAACACAGCAATCTCACTAGTATTACGTCAATCAACAAAACTTAGTTAACTTAGTCCAGTCAGTTCAGTTAATCATGTTCAATGTCTATCCAGATGGGAGTACAAATTTTCAACGAGCGAACCCAAGATGGGGACCCATCTATTATATAAGGGTGAGATTCTTAAAAGCAATCCTTACATTCCAGAACTACGTAGCCAGCATAGGTTGAGACATCATAGCCTATTATATGAGGGTAGATGAGGTGGCTTAAACTGTTATATGAGGGTTCCCACCATTCTCATTAGAGTTACTTAATATATGAGGGTTCCGCACAGATTGTCCTTACCAGTGGTGCGGTATTGACACCTTTCCAATTTGGGTTACAGATTAGACCCCAACTTAGCTAAGTTGCGGTATCTATTGCATGTTAGTTAGATGACTACTTTCCATGGTTTCAGTACAGAATCAGGACTTTTTGATACAGTCATTCAGTCTTAGTAATAGAAGTTAGATAGTTCTATAGAATTTAGGACTTTCAGATACAGTCAACTCCGAATAGTATAGAACCCAGCTAGTTCCATCAGAAACTAGACTGTCAGATACAGTCGCTCAATATTAGTTATTTTAGTTGTGCAGTTATTAGTATCTTATGTTATCAGTACTAGGAGTCAGTAATCATGTTATCATGAACTCAGTTATAGTTATTATGTATTCAAGACTGTATTCTCACACTCATGTTATCCAGTCAGTTAGTATAGTTCATGCATGTGAACCTTTTGCATTTAGCCTACCTCACATGCATATCAGTACATTCAATTGTGCTAACAAATTTTTGCTATGGTTCTTGAAGAAATCTTGAGGATTTATGGATAATTTTTGGAAGATTAATGTTCTTGAATAAAACCCTAGCTATATTTTCTTAAGAGAATTGGAAGAGAAAATGAAGAAATTAGGGTTTAGATAGGGATTCCCATATATATAGGGTCTCCAAAAGATGGAAAAAGACCAAAATATCCTTGCAAAAAGGTCCTTTATTTGCTTAAAAAAATAGTTGACGACATTTGTGACAAGTCGTCAGACTTGTGGCAAGTCGTCATGAAACGTCGTCACAAATGGGTGGAATTTATGACTTTCTGGTTAAGGATGACGACATTTTGTGACAAGCCATCAAAATTGTGACAAGTCATCACAAAATGTTGGAATTTGTGACTTTCTACTTAAGGTGACGACATTTTGTAACAAGCCGTCAGACTTGTGACAAGTCATCACAAAATGTTGTTACACAGTTCCCAGGCTGACACGCTGGAGTAAACTAGGCATAAATTTTTGCTTCGATACCAGATTTGAGTGAAATTGGTACCGTTGGAAAGCTAATTCAATTATCTATCTGTTGGTGTGTCATGAGCTCAAAATTGTTTAGTGTAACAAGAGATATACTCTATTGAAATTGACTATGCCAAAATCCTTCTCAAGAATTCAATCGGTAAGGGATGTTTTGATTCACCTATTCTCTAGGACATATTTGAGGCCTTAATACACATCACCCTTGATCAGAAAACAACCAAAGCACTACAATTTATTTCTAATGAGCTTGAGCCATGGTGGCTCTATTGGTTAGAGTTCTCGGGGTATTACAATATCTCTCCCTTGGAATCATTCGTCCCCGAATGTTGCCAGATAGGCCAAGAACAAAAAAAAATAAGGATGTATAGCTGGAACGACTCACTCAAAGGACTTACTTCACTCTATACCTTCGGATGCTATACAAAATGCATGAATTTGTGATGGAAGTAGACACACAGCTGAATCTTTAATAAGAAGGGAGAAGAATTAAGAAAGAATGGTACCTTCTGCTTGCTCTGAACTCACAGAAAAGAGGTAAGGGTACTTGGCTCACATATCAGCTTCGGCTTCCTAAGTAGCACCCTCAAAAGATTGATTTCACCAAAGCACTTTAACCAAAGGAACTTCTTTGTTCCTTAGCCTACGGATCTGAAAATCCAAAATCTTAACCAGAATCTCCTCGAATGAAAGGCTATCCTGACTATCTAAGCTTTTGGAAGAATTAACTACAACAGAATCACCAATACACTTCTTATGCATAGAAACATGGAATACCTAATGAATGCTAGATAACTCCGCAAGTAACTCCACTCCATATGCTACTTTCCCAAAACAGCTCAGAATCCTGTATAGACCAATATAACGGGGACTAAGCTTTCCCTTCTTCCCAAATCTATTCACCCCTTTCATGGGTGAAACCTTTAAGTACTCCAAATCATTAACATTAAACTCAAAATCTTTTTTTCTCACATCCGCATACAACTTCTGACGAATTTGAGCGGTCTTTAATCTTTCTCAAATCAACTTAAATTTTTCCATAGCCTCTAACAAAGCATCATGCCCAATCACAGCTGCTTCTCCTACTTCAAACCAACCTATAAGCGATCTACATATTTTCCCATACAAAGCTTCAAAACGGGTCCATCTGAATACTAGCATGGAAACTATGGTTATACGCGAATTCAATCAATGGAAAGTGATTATCCCAACTACCTTTGAAATCAAGCGCACATGCCCTCAACATGTCCTTCAAAGTCTGAATAGTCCTCTCAGCCTGACCATCAGTTTGCAAATGAAAAGTGGAACTCAAATGAACTTGGGTACCAAGACCCTTCTGAAAGGCTCTCTAAACCTGTGAAGTAAACTGAGTACCTCTATCTGAGATGATAGACAAAGGAACTTCATGCAATCTGACTAACTCATGGATATACAATCCAGCATAATCCTCATCTGTATAAGATGAATGCACTGGCAAGAAATGAGCTGATTTAGTCAACCGACCTACAACAACCCAAATCAAATCATGATGACGGCGAGAAGGAGGCAAACCAATTACGAAATCTATATTCACTTCTCCCCACTTCCATATAAGAATGCTAAACTCTTGCATTACACCACCAGGCCTTTTTTGCTCTACCTTATCCTGTTGACAATTAGAATACTTTACCACAAATCCTGTTATGTCTTTCTTTATATCGTTCCACCAATAGATTTCCTGCAAATCACGATACATCTTGGTAGCACCGGGATAAATAAAATATCATGCGCCATGCGCTTCAGCCATAATTCTCTACCTTAGATCATCAACATCAGGAACACAAAATCTACCCTACAATATCAACACACCATCTCCCCCTTAGGAGAAAACCTTTACCTTTTGGTCCTTAATTGACTCCTTCAGTCTGACCAAACTAGGATCCCAGTCTTGCTTCTCCTTTACCTCCGAGACCAAAGAGGACTCAGAACTACTCTGAACTAACATACTCCCTTTAGCAGAATCAAGAAATCTAACACCCAACCTATCCAAATGATGTACATCACGTGCCAATTCTTCTTATCATTCTCGACATGAGATACACTACCCAGAGACAACCTGCTAAGAGCATCTGCCACAATATTGGACTTTCTCGGGTGATACAACACACTCATATCGTAGTCTTTTAGCAACTCTAACCATCTTCTTTGCCTAAGATTCAACTCTCTTTGAGTTAACAAATATAGTAGACTTTTGTGATCAGTAAACACATCAACATAAACACCATACAAATAATGTCTACAGAATTTCAAAGCAAAAACTATAGCTTCTAATTCAAGATCATGGGTTGGGTAATTCTTCTCATGAGGCTTCAATTGTCTAGAGATATAAGTTATAACTTTACCCCTCTGCATCAACACACAACCCAAACCAACTCTAGAAGCATCACAATACACCATAAAACCATCAGTACCATCGGGTAAAGCTAACACTGGGGCTGAAGTGAGTCAAGTCTTCAAACCCTGAAAACTCTTCTCACAGGCATCTGTCCACTAGAACTTAACTTTCTTTTGGGTCAATCGGGTCATGGGAGACGCAATGGAAGAGAATCCCTCAACAAAACGACAGTAGTAACCAGTTAGACCCAAGAAACTCCTAATGTCAGATAGGGAGATAGTTCTAGGCCAATTCTTTACAGCTTCTGTCTTTTGGGGATCGGCTCTAATGCCTTCGACGGAAATAATGTGACCCAGAAAAGCAACTAACCTTAGCCAAAATTCACACTTGCTAAATTTAGCAAATAATTGATGATCTCTCAGAGGTTGCAAGACAATTCTGAGATGTCGGCATGCTCATCCTCTCTTTGGGGATACACAAGAATATCGTCTATGAATACAATGACAAACATATCAAGATATTTCTTGAACAATCGATTCATGAGGTCCATGAAGGCTACTGAAGCATTGGTTAACCCAAAGGACATGATAAAAAACTCAAAGTGACCATAACAAGTTTGAAAGGCTGTCTTTGGAATATCATACTCTCTCACTATAAGCTAATGATAGCCAGATCTAAGGTCTATCTTCGAGAAATAACTCACACCCTATAGATAATCAAATAAATCATCAATTCTAAGAAGAGGGTACTTGTTCTTGATAGTTACCTTGTTGAGTTAATGGTAGTCAATGCACATACATAATGCACCATCTTTCTTATGCACGAATAGAATAGGTGCACCTTATGGGGAAACACTGGGTTTGATAAAGCCTTTGTCTAAGAGATCTTTGAATTGCTCCTTTAACTCTTTAAGTTCTGAAGAATCCATATGGTACGGTGGAATGGAAATAGGCTGAATGCCGGGAAAGAGATCAATCCTGAATTCTATTTCACTATCAGGTGGGACCCCTGGGAGATCTTCTGAGAAAACATCAGGAAACTTATTAACAATGATAACTAACTGAATTGTCAGAGTCTCGAACTTGAGGTCTTTAACTTGAACTAGGTGATAGATGCAACCGTTAGAAATCAACCTCCTACCTTTAAGGTAGGATATGAAATGGCTCTTCGGAGTTACAGAACTATCGGACCACTCAAAAATGGGCTTGTCAGGAAATTGAAAGTTGACCACTTGGGTACGACAATCTATAGATGCATATCACGAGTGAAGCCAATCTATACCTAGAATGATGGCAAAATCAACCATATCTAGCTCAATCAAATCAACACATATGACGCCATGAAGGACGGTGATAGAAAACTTCTTATACACTCACTTAGCAATAATAGATTCTTCTACCGGGGTAGAAACCAGAATAGGCTCAGGAATTCGTTCAGGGTCCATCTCAAATTTATAGAAACCAGAGGTGTCATTTAAGAGAAACTCGAACCAGGGTCCATCAATACATACACATTGAAATGAATGACACGGAGCATACCAGTGACTACATCTGGAGAGTCCTCCTGCTCCTGGCGAGGTTGTACAGTACAGAAGCGATTCTGGCGTGAACCGCCAGCAGTACTAGAAGAGGCGCCTTGAGGAGAAACTAGACAAACTACGGGAGGAGGGCACTAGTAGCCTGACTTTGTGGACGAGCATCTCGACTCCTTTGTCTAGTATACGAACAATCTATAAGATGGTGTCCCAACTTACCACAACCAAAGCAACCCTTCTGATCAACAAAACACTCGCCAAAATGATCTCTACCACACTTGGCACTTAAAGAAGGACGAGGTCTGTTACTTATACTTTCCTAAGACCTAGACGAGATAGGCCTGTTCCTCTACTCCTGCCTGCTTCTAGGTGCGGGAGCACTAACTGAGGAAGGCGCGAGCATAAATAGACATCTCTAGAATTAAGAGCGATTCTCTCTATGGAATTTGGACTGACCGAATCCCTGCTTCTCTAATCTAGCTCTTTTATTCCCTCTTACTCTCTCCCTCTATTTCACCTTATTAGTTTTAGTCTATTGGGCATGTATCATCAATCGAGAAAGGTCCATCTCCCTATTAAGCATAGCAGATCTACACTCTTTCACAACGTAACTCGACACGCCGGTCACGAACTTACTCATGATGGTCTGGGAGTCAGCTATCATACTAGGAGCATATTTGGATAACTAATTGAATCAATGACAATACTCCTTAACAATCATAGAGCCTTGTCTCAAATTCATGAATTCCTCTATCTTTGCTTCTCTCATACCAAGAGGAAAGACTCTGTCCAAGAACACATCCTCGAATAACTGCCAAGTCATGGGAGCGGCATCCTCCCCTCTACTCTCCCTCCACATCTCCACCCAATCATATGCAATATCTTTAATTCGATAGGCAGCCAATTTAACACTCTCCTCCTCAATCACGTGCATAATCTGGGTGATCTTTCTTACTTCATCCAAGTACATCTGTGGGTCTTCACCTACCTTTGACCCATAGAACTCAGGTGGATTCATCCGCATAAATTCATAAACTCGAGCTACAGCAAAATTATTCTCTTGTGGAGATAGAATAGTAACCTTGGCATTAGCTTGAGTATTGGCAGTTACTGCCTGGGCTAGCGCCTAAAAAGCTACTCGGAATTCCACATGAGACACATGCTCGTTTAAGGGATCAATGGGTTGAGGTTGCTCGTTGTTTCTATGAGATCGACGAGGAGGCATTTTTTGTTATAAGAGAGCATTAGTTAATCGCAGATAAAGAGATAGTTGTAGGCATGATAAACTTTAGACAAAAAGAAATGACTTTTCCTAAAAAGTCCCATAGCCTCTTGTCATAGATACGGCACGCTACACACCGATGATAACGACTCTACGTAATGCGGCTTATCAGACTCCCTAGAACCTAGGACTCCTTAAACCTCAGGCTCTGATATCAAGCTTTGTAATGCCCCAAAATTTCCATCCCGAGATGACACACAGTTCTTAGGGCTACACATAGCCCCAAGCTAACCCTCGAATCTAAACACTACCTCAAAAAACTTAACTCAACAATAGTCATGCATAATAAAGAGATATATCATATCAGGTTCAAGAGAGATACTGGAGAATACTAAGCTGCACAACAAAAATATATATTGAATGTCAGTACATACCATCCCTCTAGTCTGACAAAGCCTCTATACATCAAAATCAAGGACCCTTTGGGACAAACCACCAACTGACTCAACAATACTGAAAGCCATAACAATAAAATGATATCATAAAAATACAGACACGGTCCTCGAACTATGAGGACTCACCACTAATAAAATATAGTAGGTCACCCGAATATCGCTAATGCGGCTGTGGCTGAGTACCTGAACCTACATTATGAGAAAATGTATCCCATAGAAAAATATATGGGTCAGCACTTTGGAATGTACTGAGTATGTGGGGGTGGATGTACCAATGTAAATATCATCATCAATTTCATGAAAATATGCATATATACAATGATAGCTCACTTGGCTTGAGTTAGATTGAAACATAATTTTCATGATCTTATAGTAAATAAATCATATGAGAAAAACCTCATATATCATCATAAACAACTCAACTCTTCAACTCAACACTTGAAGTTACTCAGTAATTCAAGAAACTCAACTCTCATGGACATGAAAGGTTCTTATAATCGACATAAACCATTGAGATACATGGAGTTCAACGTTTTACCCTCCTAAGGAGAGAACCCTACATTGGCGGAAGCGTCGTACTCTTGTCGGAGAGTAAAACCTCAATTTAGTGATCACAATATCATACTCGGCCTCTGGCCCACAAATATCAATACCAATCCTACGGTGGCACATAGTTTTTGGGAAATACCATATTTCCCGCTCGGTGCTAAATGCTACTCCCACACAAAAGCTTAGAACGCGTTAGGAAATCTACCACAAACATCACAAGGGTCTATAATGAAGATCAAATCAAATATCTTTCTCATTTATCAAATCATAACCAATTTGTGGATTCCTAACTTGACTCAAATCAAATCAATCTTTCTCAATATCAAAATGTATCAATTCATTAAATCATGGCAACATCAATAATTTTGAGTAAATATCAAGACTCATTGTAACAATGCAATCTCTTGAATCGATATACTCAATAATCCAATTTGTCATAAGGAAGCTTAAAGCTTGAAGCATATCTTGAAGGCACTTGAAATATCAACTCATGGTAGCAATATGAAATTCACAATATTAAATATCAAGTCATAACATGGGAATAGTAAAATAATC
Source organism: Capsicum baccatum var. pendulum (assembly GCA_030864225.1). Classification (NCBI taxonomy): domain Eukaryota; kingdom Viridiplantae; phylum Streptophyta; class Magnoliopsida; order Solanales; family Solanaceae; genus Capsicum; species Capsicum baccatum. The sequence goes on along the minus strand of CM061554.1, from coordinate 54,528,874 downwards.
ATGTATAACAAAGATTGAACAATTTATATTCTCATAGTCTCATGATGAAGTTATTTGGGTATTTACCCACTTGCAAAATCATATAAATCCATAATAGAAATCAAAGCTTTGGGCACAAAAATTAAAGGATTGCTCTTCTTCAAAACTCCACATACCTTAATCTTTGAAATTAGATGAATTCTAGTGCTTGAGACTCCATCTGCACTTGTAATAAAGATTCTCGAAGCCCACACTTTGAGAAACTTGGTTCTTGAAGAAATCTTGAAGATTTATGGATGATTTTTGGAAGATTAATATTCTTCACTGAAACCCTAGATATATTTTCTTAAGAGAATTAGAAGAGAAAATGAAGAAATTAGGGTTTGGATGGGGATTCTCATATATATATATGGGCCTCCAAAAGATGAGAAAAGACCAAAATACCCATGCAAAAATGTTCTTTAATTGCTGAAAAAAATGGTTGACAACATTTGTGACAAGTTGTCAAACTTGTGACAAGTCATCACGAAATGTCATCACAAAAGGGTGGAATTTATGAATTTCTACTAAAGGTTGACGACATTTTGTGACAAGCCGTCAGACTTGTGATAAATCGTCACAAAATGTTGTAATTTGTGACTTTCTGCTTAAGGTGACGACATTTTGTGACAAGCCGTCAAACTTGTGACAAGTCATCAGAAAATGTCGTCACATAGTTCCCAGGCTGTCACGCTGGAATAAAATAGGCATAACTTTTAGCTCTGATACCGGATTTGGGTGAAATTGGTACCGGTGGAAAGCTAATTCAATTATCTCTGTTGGTGGGTCATGATCTCAAAAATTATTAGTGTAACAAGATTTGGGAAAAATTGGTGCCGTTATTAGCTAATTCAATTATCTCTTAATACACATCACCCTTGATCAGAAAACAACCAGAGCACTATAATTTATATCTCATGAGCTTGAGTCATGGTGTCACTATTGGTTAGATTTCTCGGGGTATTACTAATTTCTAATCATAGTGATCACAACTCTAGTTTGTCTATATCATTGATTTGAAAAATTGCAGTTTAAGATTTGAGCTGTGAAGTAAATTAAACTTTAATATTTCTTTGATCACTGAAAACCTCCATTTTATCTTTTCGTATCATTTGTTTGAATTTAACTTGTTGCTTTAGTTTCGAACTAGTTTAATCACCTATCATATTGTTCCCTGTGCATTCGACCCCAAGTCCAAAAGTTGGGTAAATATATTGACAATGACCGTCTTGTACTAAATTGACGTGTAAGTTGAGATTTATAACTACCTATCCTTACTCTCTTATTCTGCTTCTCCCTCATCTTAATATTTTGCTCTTCTAGCTGCTGAGCATAAGTCATAAGCCTGGCTATGTTCATGTCACTATTCAACATCGTGAACCTGCACTCATTAAATACACTATTATTAACCCCAAAAACAAACTTACTCATCTTAGACCTGCTATCTGCAACCACATTAGGAGCATATCTGTCTAATTGAGTAAACTTAAGAGAATACTCTTTCACTGTCATGTTGCCCTACCTGAGGTTGATAAATTCTAACACTTTTGCTTCTCTCATCTCTAAGGAAAAGAACCTATCTAAGAATGTAGTAGCAAACTCCTCCCACTCAATAGGCCCTGCATCTACAGCCCTCTCTGACTTTTGTTGTTTGTACCAAGTGTGAGCAATATCCTGCAACTGATATGCAGTTAGCTCCGCACACTCACTAAAATTAACCCTCATGATATCCGTAACCTTTTGAACTTGATCAAGAAATTCCTGAGGGTCCTCGTCTGACTTAGACCCAAAAAAGGATGGAGAATTCATTAGGGTAAAGTCTCGAATCTTTGCTGCAACTGAATTGGCCACTGGGTACGACAGAACGACAGCTATTCATTCATTCTGAGAAGCATCTAACTGAGTAAGAGTAGTGAATGCAGTTCTGAACTCTACATGAGAAACATGTTAGCCCAAAAGATCTTCGGGCTGAGGAGCTGGCTGATTACCATTTCTTCTTTTAGGAGGCATCTTCTATTGAGGAAAGGGAGAAACAGATTAGACCAGACTGAGAGATTTACTGGAGATTATGCTCACTGGCATGACATAAATACTAAAAGAAGGGAAACTGCTCCTAAAACATCTTATATCCTTTTGTTCATAAATGTGGCATGCAACACACCCATGTAAGAGACTCAACTAGATGTGACTTTCAGACTTTTTAGGACTATATTAAACCTTAGGCTCTGATACCAAGTTTTTAACGCCTTGAATTTGGTACCCAGAATTCTACGCGATGCTCATGACCCCAAAGGACCACAATCTAACCCATGATTGATATTTATACCTGAACACTGCATAATATACTGTATAAATACGGAAATAAAGGCTATAAGGTCGTAAGGTTCAAAACTGTAACATAACTGATAAAACATAACATATGGATCGGGTATAAAATATCCAAAATAACTGAAATAAATGGTCTGAACATACTGTGGTTTAAAAAATCTCTAACTGACTGTACTGTCTGAATGAGAAGATAATGGGATATGTCCTCAACTAACTACAACTACTAAAATAAATTAATTAAAAATATAATAAAGTAATGGTCATTTCCTCGAAGGATAGGGACTCACTGCTAACCCTGACTGTTGAGATTGAAATGCTACTGAGGATCTGGAGCTCATACTTTTGAACATATAGTATAAAACACCATAGTGTAAATACGTCAGTACGATTGAATGTACTAGTATGCATGTGAGGTAGGCTGAATAAAAAGGGTTCACATGCATGAACAATACGAACTGACTGGATAACATGAACGTGAGAATGCATTCATGAATACATAATAACTGTAACTGATTTTGTGATAATATGATTACTGAGTCTGAGTACTGATAACATGCGATACTAATAACTGAATAACTAAAATAATAAATACTGAGCGACTGTATCTTACAGTCTCATTTTTATAGAATTAGCTAAGTTCTATTATGTTCTGAGTTGACTGTATCTAACAGTCCCAAATTCTATAGAACTACCTAGTTCTATTACTGAGACTGAATGACTGTATCTAACAGTCCTGATCTATAATTGAAACTGTGGGAATTAGTCATCTAATTTGTATGCCCTTAATATGCTATTATCGCCAAGTTGGGGTCCAATCTGTAACCCCAATTAGAAGGGTGTCAATACCACGCCACTAGTAAGGACAATCTGTGAGTAACCCTCATATAAAAGGTAACTCTGGTGAGAATGGTGGGAACCCTTATATAATAGGTTAAGCCAACTAATTTACCCTCATATAACAGGCTATGATGTCATAACCTACGCTGGCTACGTAGCTCTGGAATGCAAGGATTGTTTCTAAGAATCGTACCCTTATATAATAGGTGGGTTCCCATCCTTGGGTTCACACGGTGCTAACTTCTACTCCCATCTGGATAGACACTGAACATGATTAACTGAACTGACTTGTCACGACCCAAAATCCTATCGGGCCGGACTGGCACCCAAAGCCGAGAAGGCCCAGGAGAACCCGTTCAAATACCTGTACTTTCACTTACATGTCACCAAAAATTTGGACAGCACTTCGTTGCATATAGAAGGGTCTAATTACCTGTATCAGCACAACACGCACAAATATATATATATATATATAATACTTGGCCATCGGGGCCACCGCATATACAAATATAACATCACTATATAAACTTCCATGACTTTACCCTTTCTTATGTCTACAAAGCCTCTAGGATATACATGACATAACTAGGGTCGGGACAAACCCCCGCCCACACATGACTCCTGTACAATAACAAAACATAAGGAACCAACTCGAAAAGCTCCGAAGCAAACTGGAGCTCACCAACAATAGTTGTATGACCTGGCTCCTACTTGTGCGGTGTATGAGTTGAGGTACCTGTGCCTGCAGCATGAAATGCAGGTCCCCATGGGGGAAGTCAGTACGAAATATGTACTAACTATGTAAAGCTATAGATAATCACATATGATATAGGAGCTCAATAAAAATCAGAAACAAGTAAATAAAGCGTAATAAGAGTGGACCACACTTACTAAAACTTGTGACAACCTATACATTGCATTTATTCAATCACTTTACCTTCATTCTTATCATCTTTGTAATCATTACTGTACTGTACTATGACCATTAGGCTGCCTCCAGTACATATCAACTGGGATCGACCCATGCTAGGCTTATGCCCCTGGGATACCACCCATAAACACATAAATAGGGATCGACCCATGCTAGGCTTATGCCCCTGGGATACCACCCGATAAGAGAGAACTTCCATCACTTAGTTCAATTAATCTTTGAGATTGTTATTTCAGTCGCCACCATATTTTTGATACTTTGAAACAATGATACATCAATAGGAACCAAGTAATAGACCTTCTATACAATAACAATGTAATAAAGACTCATTGGTACATCAATAATGTGTTTCAGAATCATCAATATCACAACAATGAAATAGGAGCCTTTTGGTATATCAACGAAACATTTTGACACTTTATAGAATGGAAACAACTTCATTGGTAATGTAGAACAATACATGTTTTTGGACAACCTCAGAATCTTACTTGATGGAACATTGGTGTTTTCATGCCAAAGAACATTGTTAGAGTATGCTTTACATACCTCGTTGTAGATTCGGATACCAATTCAACACAACTTCCCGCCTTTACAAATCAGTTATCTACAATGAAATGTTTGGCATCTTGTATTAGCAACCCAACACCACAATTCTCTTCCATAATTCCATACAACCAATATTTGCAAAGCATTCCAAAAACCAACTTGAACAATAGGTTTATGTGTGTGTATATATATATAATCATCATTTCAATACCACATCATCACACCAAATCCTTTCACAATTCAACATAATCTAACCATGCACAAGAATAATCCAACATCATTTCCAATCATCTTTCAACAACAATCAAATAACATACTTCTTATGCTCACATGCATATATATACATATCCATATAAATAACACCAACATAATTTACATCCTTACCATAAAATGGCCCTTTTGATTTCGAAGTCCTGTTGGCACAAATAAGGGGTGCTTATCAAAACCCTCGAGACGGTGAACACAACTACGGAATCAATTTAGATTTTCTACGGTTGAATCACAAGATAATTGGAGTTGAACTTAGGCTAGGGTTTTCTTATTCTTCAATAATTTGGATAAAAATGATGGATATGAGGCTAATTATATGTATATAATGACCAATTTTCGTCCATGAGGTGATGGAAAATGACCATATTACCCTTAAAATTTTAAGTAAATCCGAATCTGTCCATGGTGGACTGTTTTGATAGGCTAAAGTAAATCGGCCATAACTCTTTGCTCTGATATCGGATTTAGGTGAAATTGGTATCGTTGGAAATAGAATTCAAAGTTATTTCATTTCATATAAAGTAGGCCACCCAGTTCGTCCTGTACAAAGAGTTACGATCATTTGAAATTGACCCTAAAATCCGTTTTGAGAGGATGAAGTAAAAGGAGTATAACTCCTTACTCAGATGTTGGATTTGGATGAAACCAATTGCATTGGAATGAAGACTCAAAGATCTTTCTTTTGATAGGTCGTAGCTCTCCCAGTTCATTATATTAAGGGAGTTATGATAGTTCAAAGTTGACCCAAAAAACTAGCAGGCCTCAGTAGTTTGTGTGAGAAAATTTTCCTGCCCCTTTACTATTCACCATATCCCGGCCACCGTTTTATAGTTTTGAACGTGCTCGATTATATCCGAAACTTATCCGTTTTTGGAAATCTTTATATCATTGGAAAGATTATTCAATAACCTTCGTATGGAGCCATCGACGGGCAAATTCTGGTATAAATAAAATAAAAAATTAATTCCATATAAATAAGACCAATACACGTACTTGAATACGCCAATACATGTACTTGAATACGGGGTGTTACATGACTGGACTAAGTTAACTGAGTTTCGTTGACCGATGGAATACTACTGAGATTACTGAGTTTTTTCCTGAGTCATGAGACTGACTGAATTTATGTATCATGGCTTGGCTGAGAGTATCTTGAAAATATGACACTGATTCTAGGCACACAGCTAAATTTTTAGGTACAGGTACCCCCAAGACTCGATGGGAAGAAACTGACGAAGCATGACTTTCTTGAATACATGACCACATCAAGAATCCATAATATAATAAGTTGGAGAATTCATGAAGTACAAGTTCTAAAGCACCACAATGGCGACACATATATCCATAACTCATTGACTAAAATATTTCATCAAACACTTGACATGCATGAACTTGTACATGAATGGGGATTTCACATTATTATACTAGTATGGCACTTTTCCTTCAAATAAGCATTATTCAAAAACATGGGGAGCATGCTTTGGTTATACAATTATCAACACATCTAATAATCATGGATACATCAATCAACTTATAAATTGAAGGGGTTTATCATATTTATTATGCAAATCATCATATAATAGGGTCAATCATTGGAATAATGTAATTTGAAACATGAATCAAGACCCCACAACATCATGAACATGAAATTTCAATTCTAGTTAAATCACGAACATTCATAAATACACAAATCTTGGATTTTGAAAAAGAGATTCTTGTTCTTTATGGGTGAAAGGGACCCATAAATCAACATATGACATATTTGGGTGGATGATTTCTTGAAGATTAATGGAGGAAAACTTGAATTATTTACTTGGAATTAAATACTTAAGGTTTCTTGTTCTTGGGAATTATCTTTGAGAGAAAACCCTAATTTGATATTGTAGATGGATAATTAACTTATGAGCCTTGATCTGATATTATAAGGGGTTAAAATGGGTGGAAAAGACCCAAATAACCTTTTAAAAATGACTTTAAAATAACTGAACGAACTATGCAGTAGTGGGTGCGATATTCCATCGCTAGGTCGACAGTCCGTCAGTCCTAACCATCACATCTGGGTAGAATAGGGGTTCACGGCTTCTGCTGCAACAGCTTAGGCGATGGTATGTAGCTACCTCGACGGTCCATCGGCCTAAGACATCACCCTTAGGAAGAAGGTGGTCTTACTGTCTCTACTGCAATATCTTGGGCGACGGTCCATCGCTAGTTCAACGGTTTGTCGGCCCTCATCATAACACCTGGGCAATTTTGACTGCTTTCTGTAAAACGGCCATAACTTTCTACCCTCATACTAGATTTGGAAAAAATTGGTATCGTTGGAAAGATAATTCATTTTCCTACATGAAAAAATGTGAAAATCTTAAAATTTCCACATATATAAAAGTTGATTTATATGGGTTGTGTTATTTCTTATGCTTTGTGATGCTTCTATTGAGGATGAGGGATTCACCCTATTTTGTGATGCTTCTATTGTCACTTTGGGTTATGTACCAATGCAGCAGGGTTGTTTTATCTTTTATGCTTCTATAAAACTTAAGGTACACCAATGCAACTACCCCACTCATGATTTGGAGTTGATGGCAGTATTTCTCATGATCAAGATTTGGATATATTATCTTTATGGTGTGCATTGTGAGATTTTAACTGAACATCATAGTCTTCAGCATCTTTTGACCTATAGGAAGCTTAATGCTTTATAGTGTATAATAATGGTCTTGCTTAAGGATTATGATATTTCCATCTTGTATCATTCAGACAAGGCAAATAAGGTAGTGGATACCTTGAGTCAAAGGATAGTAAACAGGGGTAGATTAGCTTATATTTCAATTTCTCAGAGGCTATTGGCATGAGATATTCATTGCTTAGCCAACTAGATTGTTCGCTTTGATATTTTAAATCCTTAGAGGATTATGAATTGTGTGGAGGCAAGGTCATTGCTGTTTGAGCACATTCAAGATCATCAGTTTGAGGATTGTAAGATTTGTTTCATTCATTACCAGTTATTAAGTGGTGAGTCTAAGAGGGGACACTGTAGATTTTGAGGGTGTTTTAAGGATCAATGACTTGATTTAGTTGATTTTGCATTAGGCTCATAGTTCTAGATATTCTATTCATCTCGACACAACTAAGATGTATAGAAATTTGAGACAACATTATCAGTGGAGTGGTATGAAGAAATATATGGAAGACTTTATAGCTTGTTGCCTGTGTTGTCAGCAAGTAAAGGTTGAGCATCAAAGGCTAGGTGGTTTGACTTAGAGGTTGCCCATTCCAAAGAGGAAATAGGAATGAATTACCATGGATTTTTTAGTGAATTTACTCTCACTTCCCATGGTTTCGATGGAATTTGGGTCATTGTGGGTCATTTACTAACTCAACACATTTTATTCCTATTTAGATATCCTTCAGTGCTGAGAGGTTAGACAATACCTATTTTTGGGAGATAGTCCATTTGTATATTATGTCTATGTTAATATTATTTTAGATCAAGGCTCCATGTTTAATTCGAGATTTTAGAGAGCTTTTAAGGAGGAGTTGGGTACTCAGGTAGGTCTTAGTACAGGCGTTCATCCATAGATACATGGTCAGTTGGAGAAGACTATTTTGGTACTTAAGGATATGCTCTGAGCTTGTGTTATGGATTTTGAAGGACAGTGGGAGCAACACTCAGCCTTGGTAGAATTTTCTTATAGTAATAGTTATCATTCAAGTACTGAGATGGCACCTTTTAAGGCTTTGTATGGTCGGAGATGACATTCTCCAATTGGATTGTTTGAGACTTTTGAGGTTAGACACCATGGTACCAATTTTCTTTAGACGTCATTGGATAGAGTCAGGGTGATTCAAGATTGGTTAACCGTAGCTCAAAGTAGGAAGAAGGCCTATGAAAACCATAGTCTTCATTTCTTGAGAGTTGGAGTTGGTGATCATTTAGTTCTTTGTGTGTCACCCATGAAGGGTGTGATGAGGTTTTGGAGGAACGCAAAGCTCAGTCCCTTATATATAGGACCTTTAGATATTTTCACACAGTTGGTGGGGTGGCTTATGAGTTAGCTTTACCTACAGATTTTGTTGTTGCTCATCCAGTTTTCAAATTCTCAATGTTGTGACGATACATTCCTGATCCATATAATATACTTAGATGGAATCAGTCCAGTTGGACAAGCGTTTCACCTTTGCAGAGGAGATAGTGCTCATTTCTGATAGTAATGTCAAAAAGTTGAACACTAGAGAGATTTCTATAGTTAAGGTTTAGTGGAGGCACCACCTAGTGAAAGAGGCCTTTTAGGAGATCGAGAGTGATATGCGGGCTCAGTATCCTCACTTGTTTAAGACTTCAGGTACATTTTAATCCTTAACTCTTGCAAACGTAAGTTACTTTAGTAGTGGATATTGTAATGGCCCTTCAGGTTATTTTAAATATTTTCTCTTATTTTCGCTGTTAGAGCTTTTCTATCACTGCCCTAAGTCATTTATGACTTGTTGAGACTATCAATTTGGTTACTAGGTAGTTTGTTTGGTGTTTAGAACCAATTCTTATTTTTGAAGTCTTTAATCATTCTAAATAGCCATCGGGCAAAAACATCAGTCAAATGATCTTGTATGCAAATTCTATCTATGTTAGCAGCTCTAGAATGTCGATTTTATGCTAGGTGGACCTTTGATTTAGGTCCCAAGATAACTAATCTCATTTCGACTTTTTGGTCAAAAAGTTAAGAAAATGAAATATTAGTGTGGAACCCACATTTGGTCGAAATGACCTCGGATGGAAATTTTGAGTGTCATCGCATCCAAAACTCAAATTTGATAAGATTACATAGTTTGTTTTTGTATACATGATTTTGGATGAATCTCGAGGGTTTGGTGGGGACATTGAAATTTCTAAGTCCATTGTTGTCAGCTGGTGCATTGCAATTATGAGCCAAACGTCGCGATCGCGATAACTTTGGCAGTTAGTGATTGCTACAATTGTGATATATTATTGCGATCGCGACTATGGATTGCATCTACAAGATGTGGAGATCGTGAGGCCTCAGGTTGTGATAGCAGATGATATGGGCATGTTATGGGTCGATTTTGGCCATTCTTCATCATTCTCTTGAGACCCCAAATCCAATGAAGAGGGATAACTTACAATTGAGGCTTGGGGGTTATTTTGGAGCATGATTAAAATATGTTTTCTCAATTATCCTCGGATTTGAGCTAATAATTCAATCTTTTCTTGGTGGATTTATTGATTTATTACCCAAAACCACAAAATCACGAGGGGTTGGTTTTAGCCCTAACTTAGCTTAGTTCCCACCCATTTTTTAGGGTATGATTCCTTAATCTCGTAGGAATGTTTGGTTGGTTTTGAAAACACGATTTCCATAAGTGGGACCCACATGGGGTTTTGTGTAATTTTGTGATCGAAGCACAATGGTGTAATATGGTTATCTTTATTCTTGTATTGATGAGTAGAATATGTTTATGATAATTGGCATTTTTAAGAGGCTTCCAAAATTACACAAATTTATTCAGCTCTAAATCACTTAAAAGATAGGCCAAAAAGTTATCTTTCCAAAGCTTCAAGTCTTGCCTTAATCCGGTGGCATAGAAAAGAGTAGTGGAAAGTTTCCTCTAAGGACCTGATACATTACTATGACTATGACTAAGGAAACAAGTCATAACCACTCATGACTATTCATCATGAGGGAGCCATAGTCACTGCAGTAGTTAACCAAGAATCCCTTTCGCTGGTTACGAGTCCAACACACGACTCATAGTCTAACCTTACGAGTCATTGTGTGGACCCGTAACCTAACCTATAAAGGATCCAAGATTCAAGCCTCAGACTACGAGTTCACCTAATGACTCATAGTCAGTCGTAATGATTCATTCAGTGGAAGGTCATAGTCATAATAGAATGTTTTGAGAATTGCAAGTTCCTAGGTTATGACTTAGAGCAGGACTTTTAACCAGTCGTATAGAGTCATGAGATGAGTCCTAATGACTGGGAATGTGTTTTTCAAAATGTTTTTCTAGGGACCCTTATAGCTTTTCCCGATCCCTTAAAAGCCAAATCCATATTATTTTGGCTTCACAAGGCATGGTATAAAAGACCCCAAAGCCACAAATCATAACATAATAATCAATTTCACCGAAGAAGAATCATAGAGGCCATTTCTTTCTCTCTCAAGAGCAAACAAGGGTTCTTCAAGACAGTCCAATTCTCAAGAAGATTTCTTCAAGGCTTCTACTCCAGGTATGTGGGATATTCATCAATGATCTCGTTTCACCCATTGATTCCCAAAGTTCTCCAAATTTCTTTATGTTTAATTCGCTTTTTGTCTAGTGTTCCATGAGAAGTGTGAGTTTCATGATATATTTAGGTAAACTCCCAGGTTACTCCATGAAAATATTTTCCCTCATGATAATTGTGTTTCCATATATTTGATAATGTAAATATCTACATCAGGATTAGTTTTTGATTTGGGTGTTATTAGTGATTTTCCCATATCATGGATTATTCAATATTTTTCATAGTCAAATTGCATTAGGTAGTGCTGGAGGGTTATGAACACCCGATACCTAGACATTTATACATGTCACAGATATGTTTCAAGTCATTTAGAGCATACTTTTATCATTAATTCAGAATACTAACATGTTGAGCATATGTCAATGTCAATCATGTTAAGCCTTTCATATGTATGAGTGTCATTTAAGTTGGGAGTAGGACTTAGCACAGAAAGAAACTAAGGATGAAAGCTAACCCGCCATTAAAGGTCTGAGACCTTTAGTAAAAGTCACTAAGTTCAAAAACTATATAACCGTCATAGGTTATGAGAGGTCACCCACCATTTGAGGATTGATACTCTCTGAGTGGTCACCCGCCAGTAGAGTACTGATAATCTAGTCATTCGGGACATCATGTTTGTGGATCTACACAACTAGTGTTGGTACCCATTATATGATACTGATACCCTTTAAACTAGTTTACAAGTTGGACCACAATTAGATCAGATTGGGGCATGTCGGTTATATGATAGCTTCCAAAGTTTTAGTTTAGTATTCAATTTATATCAATTCCTATTTGCATAACCAAGTGTCCATATATTATTTATTTAGATCATTTCATTACATATTTATACTTCATCTTGTATTCGATATTCATGTTCATGTATTCACGCTCAGTATATATGAAAATTAGGTAGTCTTCATCTCACATACCAGTACATTCAAAGTACATTCAGTATTCCCAGTTAATCTCAATAACTTCAGTATTCTCAGTCAGTCCTCAGAACTCAGTACATTCCGCCAGTCAATGGAACTCAGTAAATTTAGTTTAGCTCCGCTAAATAATACCACTAGTATCTATTCAGTTCAGCTAATTAGTTTAGTTTAGTTAATCAGTTCAGTGTCTTTCAGATGGGAGTAGGATTCAGCACCAAACGAGCCTAGGGATGGGGACTCACCCGCTAGATAGGACTGAGATCCCTAGAAGCAATCCCTAAGTTTCAGAACTACGTAGACAGCATAGGTTGAGATGCAACCTACGTGTTTAGGGACATATATACGTCTCATTTGGGTTACCTACCAGGAGAGGTCGACGGAAGAGCTCCCTGTCAGAGAGGGTATACTCACAGTAGGTTTTTACCCGTAGCACGGTATTGATACCCGTCTAGTTGGGGTTACAGGTTATACCCCACCAGTTTAGTTTTGGTGCATGTCGGTTAGATGATTACCTCTCACAGTCTCAGTCTCAGTCTCAGTCTCAGTCTCCGTTTCAGTAAAAGAACTCAGATAGTTCTTCATATTTCAGGACTATCAGATATATAGTCAAATTCAGATATAGTCAAATTCAGATACAGTACGGAACTCAGCTAGTTCCATCATATTCAGGACTGTCAAAAATAGTCACTCATGCTATCAGTTATATCAGTTCTCAAAACTCGTGTTATCAGTATTCAGCTTCAAGACTGTCAGATACAGTCAACCAGACCAGTTCTTCATAATCAGAACTGTCAAAAATGGTTATTTATGTATCAGTAACATAGTATCAATCCCTCAAATATCAGTAATTCTATGTTATTAGTAAACTCAGTCATCACAACATAGCATTCAGTCCTATCACGATCTCAATTACAGTTACATAGTCATGCATGTATTCTCATGGTCATATTAGTGAGTCAGTTAGTATTGTTCATGCATATGAACCATTTGCATTTAGCCTACCTTACTTGCATACTAGTACATTCAAAGTACTGATGCATTTGCGCTATGGTGTCTTATACCATAGGTTTAGAAGCACGAGCTCCATACAACCAGTAGCATCCCAGTTCAGCGATCAGAGTTAGCAGTGAGCCCTCATCCTTCGAGGACATGATGATTACATTACTATTTCAGCTTTCAGTTTAATTTAGTTGTCAGAGTTAGTTGGGTACATATCTCATCAACTCCTTATTCAGACAGTTTAGAGGCTTTCAGACTATAGCATGCCAGATAGTTACTTCAGATTTGTTTTGGTATTTGTTGTACCATTTTTAGATATTGTTTTATCATATGTTTATTCAATTTTGAACCTTATGGCCTTACAGCTTTTACGTATTCCGCATAATTTCAGTATATTATTCAATGCTTAGCCACAGATATCAGTCATGGATTAGCTTGTGGTCCTTCGGGGTCATAGGTACCGTGTAGCATTTTGGGTACCAGATTCGGGGCGTTACACCACCCTAGAACAACCTAGGAGAAACAGAAGCTACAGTGGTAGGGATGTGTTCTACAGAAATAGATTCAATCCATCTGGGTTAGGTACGAATCTTTCTCCTAAAAGAACGGCCTAAAAAAATATTCATATAAAATGTCCCCTAAGTATGTACAAATGCTCTCTCTACTTACGTACAACACTCACTCCGAGAGTAGGGAGGTACGCATTAGTTATAAATCCCTCAGCGAGGAAGATGACTGAAGGAGATATTATAAGCCAACTTTTCTCAATGAATTTTATTATTTGGAATTATCGCGGGTCGAAAAGAACCAACTTTAGAAGGAATTTTAGAGAACTGGTAGATTATCACAGGCC